>CM055128.1:265908916-267223864 GCA_029206835.1 Rana muscosa | reverse complement strand
CCTACTGACCTCTGTACACTGCCCTACAACCTACTGACCTCTGTACACTGCCCTACAACTAACTGACCTCTGTACACTGCCCTACAACTAACTGACCTCTGTACACTGCCCTACTACCTACTGACCTCTGTACACTGCCCTACAACTAACTGACCTCTGTGCACTGCCCTACAACCTACTGACCTCTGTACACTGCCCTACAACTAACTGACCTCTGTACACTGCCCTACTACCTACTGACCTCTGTACACTGCCCTACAACTAACTGACCTCTGTGCACTGCCCTACAACCTACTGACCTCTGTACACTGCCCTACAACCTACTGACCTCTGTACACTGCCCTACAACTAACTGACCTCTGTACACTGCCCTACAACCTACTGACCTCTGTACACTGCCCTACAACCTACTGACCTCTGTACACTGCCCTACAACCTACTGACCTCTGTACACTGCCCTACAACTAACTGACCTCTGTACACTGCCCTACTACCTACTGACCTCTGTACACTGCCCTACAACTAACTGACCTCTGTACACTGCCCTACTACCTACTGACCTCTGTACACTGCCCTACAACTAACTGACCTCTGTGCACTGCCCTACAACCTACTGACCTCTGTACACTGCCCTACAACCTACTGACCTCTGTACACTGCCATACAACTAACTGACCTCTGTACACTGCCCTACAACCTACTGACCTCTGTACACTGCCCTACAACCTACTGACCTCTGTACACTGCCCTACAACCTACTGACCTCTGTACACTGCCCTACAACTAACTGACCTCTGTACACTGCCCTACTACCTACTGACCTCTGTACACTGCCCTACAACTAACTGACCTCTGTGCACTGCCCTACAACTAACTGAACTCTGTACACTGCCCTACATCCTACTGACCTCTGTACACTGCTCTACAACTAACTGACCTCTGTACACTGCCCTACTACCTACTGACCTCTGTACACTGCCCTACAACCTACTGACCTCTGTACACTGCCCTACAACCTACTGACCTCTGTACACTGCCCTACTACCTACTGACCTCTGTACACTGCCCTACAACTAACTGAACTCTGTGCACTGCCCTACAACTAACTGAACTCTGTACACTGCCCTACAACCAACTGACCTCTGTACACTGCCCTACAACCTACTGACCTCTGTACACTGCCCTACAACCTACTGACCTCTGTACACTGCCCTACAACTAACTGACCTCTGTACACTGCCCTACTACCTACTGACCTCTGTACACTGCCCTACAACCTACTGACCTCTGTACACTGCCCTACAACCTACTGACCTATGTACACTGCCCTACAACTAACTGACCTCTGTACACTGCCCTACTACCTACTGACCTCTGTACACTGCCCTACTACCTACTGACCTCTGTGCACTGCCCTACAACTAACTGACCTCTGTGCACTGCCCTACAACTGACTGACCTCTGTGCACTGCCCTACAACTAACTGACCTCTGTGCACTGCCCTACAACTAACTGACCTCTGTGCACTGCCCTACAACTAACTGACCTCTGTGCACTGCCCTACAACTAACTGACCTCTGTGCACTGCCCTACAACTAACTGAACTCTGTACACTGCCCTACATCCTACTGACCTCTGTACACTGCTCTACAACTAACTGACCTCTGTACACTGCCCTACATCCTACTGACCTCTGTACACTGCCCTACAACTAACTGACCTCTGTACACTGCCCTACAACCTACTGACCTCTGTACACTGCCCTACAACTAACTGACCTCTGTACACTGCCCTACTACCTACTGACCTCTGTACACTGCCCTACAACTAACTGACCTCTGTGCACTGCCCTACAACTAACTGAACTCTGTAAACTTCCCTACATCCTACTGACCTCTGTACACTGCTCTACAACTAACTGACCTCTGTACACTGCCCTACTACCTACTGACCTCTGTACACTGCCCTACAACCTACTGACCTCTGTACACTGCCCTACAACTAACTGACCTCTGTACACTGCCCTACAACCTACTGACCTCTGTACACTGCCCTACAACTAACTGACCTCTGTACACTGCCCTACTACCTACTGACCTCTGTACACTGCCCTACAACTAACTGACCTCTGTGCACTGCCCTACAACTAACTGAACTCTGTAAACTTCCCTACATCCTACTGACCTCTGTACACTGCTCTACAACTAACTGACCTCTGTACACTGCCCTACTACCTACTGACCTCTGTACACTGCCCTACAACCTACTGACCTCTGTACACTGCCCTACAACCTACTGACCTCTGTACACTGCCCTACAACTAACTGACCTCTGTACACTGCCCTACTACCTACTGACCTCTGTACACTGCCCTACAACTAACTGAACTCTGTACACTGCCCTACAACCTACTGACCTCTGTACACTGCCCTACAACCTACTGACCTCTGTACACTGCCCTACAACCTACTGACCTCTGTACACTGCCCTACTACCTACTGACCTCTGTACACTGCCCTACTACCTACTGACCTCTGTACACTGCCCTACAACCTACTGACCTCTGTACACTGCCCTACAACCTACTGACCTCTGTACACTGCCCTACAACTAACTGACCTCTGTACACTGCCCTACTACCTACTGACCTCTGTACACTGCCCTACAACTAACTGACCTCTGTGCACTGCCCTACAACTAACTGACCTCTGTGCACTGCCCTACAACTAACTGAACTCTGTACACTGCCCTACATCCTACTGACCTCTGTACACTGCTCTACAACTAACTGACCTCTGTACACTGCCCTACATCCTACTGACCTCTGTACACTGCTCTACAACTAACTGACCTCTGTACACTGCCCTACAACCTACTGACCTCTGTACACTGCCCTACAACTAACTGACCTCTGTACACTGCCCTACAACTAACTGACCTCTGTACACTGCCCTACTACCTACTGACCTCTGTACACTGCCCTACAACTAACTGACCTCTGTGCACTGCCCTACAACCTACTGACCTCTGTACACTGCCCTACAACTAACTGACCTCTGTACACTGCCCTACTACCTACTGACCTCTGTACACTGCCCTACAACTAACTGACCTCTGTGCACTGCCCTACAACCTACTGACCTCTGTACACTGCCCTACAACCTACTGACCTCTGTACACTGCCATACAACTAACTGACCTCTGTACACTGCCCTACAACCTACTAACCTCTGTACACTGCCCTACAACCTACTGACCTCTGTACACTGCCCTACAACCTACTGACCTCTGTACACTGCCCTACAACTAACTGACCTCTGTACACTGCCCTACTACCTACTGACCTCTGTACACTGCCCTACTACCTACTGACCTCTGTACACTGCCCTACAACTAACTGACCTCTGTACACTGCCCTACAACCTACTGACCTCTGTGCACTGCCCTACAACCTACTGACCTCTGTACACTGCCCTACAACCTACTGACCTCTGTACACTGCCCTACAACCTACTGACCTCTGTACACTGCCCTACAACTAACTGACCTCTGTACACTGCCCTACTACCTACTGACCTCTGTACACTGCCCTACAACTAACTGACCTCTGTGCACTGCCCTACAACTAACTGAACTCTGTACACTGCCCTACATCCTACTGACCTCTGTACACTGCTCTACAACTAACTGACCTCTGTACACTGCCCTACTACCTACTGACCTCTGTACACTGCCCTACAACCTACTGACCTCTGTACACTGCCCTACAACTAACTGACCTCTGTACACTGCCCTACTACCTACTGACCTCTGTACACTGCCCTACAACTAACTGAACTCTGTGCACTGCCCTACAACTAACTGAACTCTGTACAGTGCCCTACAACCAACTGACCTCTGTACACTGCCCTACAACCTACTGACCTCTGTACACTGCCCTACAACCTACTGACCTCTGTACACTGCCCTACAACTAACTGACCTCTGTACACTGCCCTACTACCTACTGACCTCTGTACACTGCCCTACAACCTACTGACCTCTGTACACTGCCCTACAACCTACTGACCTCTGTACACTGCCCTACAACTAACTGACCTCTGTGCACTGCCCTACAACCTACTGACCTCTGTACACTGCCCTACAACCTACTGACCTCTGTACACTGCCCTACAACTAACTGACCTCTGTACACTGCCCTACTACCTACTGACCTCTGTACACTGCCCTACAACCTGCTGACCTCTGTACACTGCCCTACAACCTACTGACCTCTGTACACTGCCCTACAACTAACTGACCTCTGTACACTGCCCTACTACCTACTGACCTCTGTACACTGCCCTACAACTAACTGACCTCTGTGCACTGCCCTACAACCTACTGAGCTCTGTACACTGCCCTACAACCTACTGACCTCTGTACACTGCCCTACAACTAACTGACCTCTGTACACTGCCCTACTACCTACTGACCTCTGTACACTGCCCTACAACCTACTGACCTCTGTACACTGCCCTACAACCTACTGACCTCTGTACACTGCCCTACAACTAACTGACCTCTGTACACTGCCCTACAACTAACTGACCTCTGTACACTGCCCTACTACCTACTGACCTCTGTACACTGCCCTACAACCTACTGACCTCTGTACACTGCCCTACATCCTACTTACCTCTGTACACTGCCCTACATCCTACTTACCTCTGTACACTGCCCTACATCCTACTTACCTCTGTACACTGCCCTACAACCTACTGACCTCTGTACACTGCCCTACAACCTACTGACCTCTGTACACTGCTCTACAACTAACTGACCTCTGTGCACTGCCCTACATCCTACTGACCTCTGTACACTGCTCTACAACTAACTGACCTCTGTACACTGCCCTGCAACCTACTGACCTCTGTACACTGCCCTACATACACTGGCCTCTTTACTCTGCCCTACATCCTACTGACCTTTGTACACTGCCCTACCTACTACTGGACACTGCCCTAAATCCTAATGACCTCTGTATACTGCCCTACATCCTACTGACCTCTGTGTACTGCCCTACATACTACTGACCTCTGTACTCTGCCATACATAATTCTGACCTCTGTAATCTGCCGTACATAATGCTGACCTCTGTACTCTGCCGTACATACTACTAACCTCTGTACACTGACCTACTTACTACTGATGCCTGTATACTGATCTACATACTATTGACCTCTGTACACGCACCTACTTACTACTGACTTCTGTACACGGACCTACTTACTACTGACGTCTGGACACTGCCCTAACACTTCTGACCTCCGTACAATGCCCCACATCCTACTTACCTCTGTACACTGCCCTACAACCTACTGACCTCTGTACACTGCCCTACAACCTACTGACCTCTGTACACTGCCCTACAACCTACTGACCTCTGTACACTGCCCTACAACCTACTGACCTCTGTACACTGCTCTACAACTAACTGACCTCTGTGCACTGCCCTACAACTAACTGAACTCTGTACACTGCCCTACATCCTACTGACCTCTGTACACTGCTCTACAACTAACTGACCTCTGTACACTGCCCTGCAACCTACTGACCTCTGTACACTGCCCTACATACACTGGCCTCTTTACTCTGCCCTACATCCTACTGACCTTTGTACACTGCCCTACCTACTACTGGACACTGCCCTAAATCCTAATGACCTCTGTATACTGCCCTACATCCTACTGACCTCTGTGTACTGCCCTACATACTACTGACCTCTGTACTCTGCCATACATAATTCTGACCTCTGTAATCTGCCGTACATAATGCTGACCTCTGTACTCTGCCGTACATACTACTGACCTCTGTACACTAACCTACTTACTACTGATGCCTGTATACTGATCTACATACTATTGACCTCTGTACACGCACCTACTTACTACTGGCCTCTGTATACGGACCTACTTACTACTGACGTCTGGACACTGCCCTAACACTTCTGACCTCCGTACAATGCCCCACATCCTACTGACCTCTGAACACTGCCCTAACACTACTGACCTCTGTACAATGCCCCACATCCCACTGACCCCTGTACACTTACCTATTACTGACCTCTGTACACTGCTCTACATACTACTGACCTCTGTACACTGCCCCACATCCTACTGACCTCTGTACACTGCCCTACATACTACTGACCCCTGTACACTGCCCTACATCCTACTGACCTCTTTACACTGCCCTGCATACTATTGACCCCGGTACACTTACCTACCTTTTACTAACTTCTGTACACTGCCCTGCATCCTATTGACCCCTGTACACTTACCTTTCTTTTACTGACCTCTGTACACTGCCATACATCCTACTGACCTCTGTACACTGCCCTACCTACTATTAACCTTTGTGTACTGCCCTACCTACCTACATACAAATGACCTCTGTACTCTGCCGTACATACTACTGACCTCTGTACACTGCCCTACTTACTACTGATGTCTGTATACTGAGCTACATACTATTGACCTCTGTACACTGACCTACTTACTACTGACCTCTGTACACTGACCTACCTACTACTGACCCCTGGACACTGCCCTAACCCTACTGACCTCTGTACAATGCCCCACATCCTACTGACCTCTGAACACTGCCCTGCATTCTACTGACCCCTGTACACTTCCCTACATACTACTGACCTCTGTACAATGCCCTACATCCTACTAACCTCTGTACACTGCCCTGCATACTATTGACCTCTGTACACTTGCCTACCTATTACTGACCTCTGTACACTGCCATACATCCTACTGACCTCTGTACACTGCCCTACCTACTACTGACCTCTGTACACTGCCCTTCATACTAATGACCTCTGTACACCGCCCTGCATACTACTGACCTCTGTACACTGACCCACCTACTACTGCCCTCTGTACACTTCCCTACATACTACTGACCTCTGTACAATGCCCTACATCCTACTAACCTCTGTACACTGCCCTGCATACTATTGACCCCTGTGCACTTGACTACCTATTACTGACCTCTGTACACTGCCATACATCCTACTGACCTCTGTACACTGCCCTACCTACTACTGACCTCTGTACACTGCCCTTCATACTAATGACCTCTGTACACCGCCCTGCATACTACTGACCTCTGTACACTGACCCACCTACTACTGCCCTCTGTACACTTCCCTACATACTACTGACCTCTGTACAATGCCCTACATCCTACTAACCTCTGTACACTGCCCTGCATACTATTGACCCCTGTGCACTTGACTACCTATTACTGACCTCTGTACACTGCCATACATCCTACTGACCTCTGTACACTGCCCTACCTACTACTGACCTCTGTACACTGCCCTTCATACCAATGACCTCTGTACACTGCCCTGCATACTACTGACCCTTGTACACATACCTATTACTGACCTCTGTACACTGCCCTGCATACTACTGACCCTTGTACACTCACCTACCTATTACTGACCTCTGTACACTGCCCTACATACTACTGACCTCTGTATACTGCCCTGCATCCTACTGATCTCTGTATAATGCCCTACATCCTACTGACCTCTGTACACTGCCCTACATACTACTGAGCTCTGTATACTGCCCTACATCCTAATGACCTCTATATACTGCCCTACATACTACTGACCTCTGTACACTGCCCTACATACTACTGAGCTCTGTATACTGCCCTACATCCTAATGACCTCTATATACTGCCCTACATACTACTGGCCTCTGGACACTGCCCTAAATACTACTGACCTCTGTACACTGCCCCACATCCTACTGACCTCTGTACACTGCCCCACATCCTACTGACCTCTGTATTCTGACCTACCTACCACTGACCTATCTACACCACCACTACAGTGATCTCCACTAGTTTCTGGGTTCTGTGCCAAGCAGCTGCTCTGCTGCTTAGTGAACACGGGAGGTCACTTGCTTGCTCGGCACGGGTGCCATTTAGAGAAAACTTTGGATTTTCTCAGTGTTTGCAAAGCATTCTCTGATTGGACGAGGTGGAGAGGCAGGACAGTGACATCACAATCTCCACCTTGTGTACCCAGAGTACACTTTACATTCATTGAGAAAATGCAAAGTGTTCTCTGAACGATGCCTGTGCCGAGCAAGCAACCTCCTGTGTTCACTAAGTAGCAGGGTAGCCACTCAGCAGGGGACCCAAAATCTTGCAGCAATCACTGTAGTAGATGTGCCTGCTACAATGATTTCCAGCTTCTTCAGAGATCAGCCAGATGTGGCACATACTTGCATTACTCCAGGCAGGACCAATGTAACTATACAAAAATATCCATACTTGACCTTCAGCTTTAAGTTTTTCTATGAAGCCTTATTTTGCCAGTTCTGCTTTTTAATACAATCCACTCTATGTAAGATTGTTTCTAAATATTTCTGATATTTATGTAGAACGGTGCGTAGTGTGATCCCTGTATATATTCCCTGTATATACACAGTATCTCACAAAATTGAGTACACCCCTCACATTTTTGTAAATATTTTATTCTATCTTTTCATGTGACAACACTGAAGAAATTACACTTTGCTACAATGTAAAGTAGTGAGTGTACAGCTTGTATAACGGTGTAAGTTTGCTGTCCCCCCAAAATAACTCAACACACAGCCATTAATGTCTAAACCGCTGGCAACAAAAGTGAGTACACCCCTAAGTGAAAATGTCCAAATTGGGCCCAATTAGCCATTTTTCCTCCCCGGTGTCATGTGACTTGTTAGTGTTACAAGATCTCAGGTGTGAATGGGGAGCAGGTGTGTTAAATTTGGTGTTATTGCTCTCACTCTCTCATACTGGTCACTGGAAGTACAACATGGCACCTCATGGCATAGAATTCTCTGAAGATCTGAAAAAAAGAAATGTTGCGCTACATAAAGATGGCGTAGGCTATAAGAAGAATGGCAAGATCCTGAAACTGAGCTGCAGCACGGTGGCCAAGACCATACACCGGTTTAAACAGGACAGGTTCCACTCAGAACAGGCCTTGCCATGGTCGACTAAAGAAGTTGAGTGCACGTGCTCAGCGTCATATCCAGAGATTGTCTTTGAGATATAGATGTATGAGTGCTGCCAGCATTGCTGCAGAGGTTAAAGGGGTGGGAGGTCAGCCTGTCAGTGCTCAGACCATATGCTGCAAACTGCATCTTATTGGCTCTCTTCCCAGAAGGAAGCCTCTTCTAAAGATGATGCACAAGAAAGCCTGCAAACAGTTTGCTGAAGACAAGCAGACTAAGGACATTGATTACTGGAACCATTTCCTGTGGTCAGATGAGACGAAGATAAACTTATTTGGTTCAGATGGTGTCAAGAGTGTGTGGGGGAAACCAGGTAAGGAGTACAAAGACAAGTGTGTCTTGCCTACAGTCAAGCATGGTGGTAGGAGTGTCATGGTCTGGGGCTGCATGAGTGCTGCCGGCACTGGGGAGCTACAGATCATTGAGGGAACCATGAATGCCAACATGTACTGTGACATACATAAGCAGAGCATGATCCCCTCCCTTCGGAGACTGGACCGCAGGGCAGTATTCCAACATAACGACCCCAAACACACCTCCAAGACGGCCACTGCCTTGCTAAAGAAGCTGAGGGTAAGGCTACTTTCACACTGAGGCGCTGGATGCGCTGGCGGTATAGTGGCGCTATTTTTAGCGCCGCTATACCATTTTTTTGGCCGCGATTTGCGGGCGCTAGGGGGGGTATTTTAACCCCCGCTAGCGGCCAAAAAAGGGTTAAAAACGCCCGCAATAACGCCTTTTTGAGGCGTTTTGCGGGCGTATTAGAGGCGCTACCCCATTGATTTCAATGGGCAGGGGCGCTATAGGAGCGCTATTTTTAGCGCTCCTATTGCGCCTCAAAGATGCGGCTTGCAGGAGTTTTTTGAGCCTCCTGCAAGCGCAACGCTCCAGTGTGAAAGCCCTCAGGCTTTCACATTGGATAGTATTGAGAGGCTTTTTTGGGGCGCATTGCAGGCGCTATTTAGAGCGCAAAAGCGCCTCAGTGTGAAAGGGGCCTAAAGTGATAGACTGGACAGACTTGTCTCCAGACCTAATCCCTATTGAGCATCTGTGGGGCATCCTCAAACGGAAGGTGGAGGAGCGCAAGGTCTCTAACACCCACCAGCTCTGTGATGTCGTCATGGAGGAGTAGAAGAGGACTCCAGTGGCAACCTGTGAAGCTCTGGTGAACTCCATGCCCAAGAGGGTTAAGGCAGTGCTGGAAAATAATGATGGCCACACAAAATATTGACACTTTGGGCCCAATTTGGAAATTTTCACTTAGGCATGTACTCACTTTTGTTGCTAGCAGTTTAGACATTAATGGCTGTGTGTTGAGTTATTTTGAGGGGACAGCAAATTTACACTGTTATACAAGCTGTACACTCACTACTTTACATTGTAGCAAAGCGTCATTTCTTCAGTGTTGTCACATGAAAAGATAGAATAAAATATTTACAAACATGTGAGGGGTGTACTCACTTTTGTGAGATACTGTATATACAATGAGGTCCATATATATTTGGACACAGGCACAATTTTCATACTTTAGGCTCTGTATGCCACCAGAATAAAATTAAAACGAAACAATCCAAATTAATTTGAAGTGCAGACTTTCAGCTTTCATTTAAGGGGTTTGAACATAAAGTACAAATTTTAGGAACTACAATCATTTTCATACACAGTTCCCCCCCCCCCCCCATTTTCAGGGGCTCAAATGTAATTGGACAGATGAATATAATCATAAATAAAATGTTAATTTTTTATATTTTGTTGAGAATCCCTTACTGGCAATGACTGCCTGAAGCCTGGAACCCATGGACATTACCAGACTGGGTTTCCTCCTTTATGATGCTTTGCCAGGCTCTAACTGCAGCTGTCTTCAGTTGTTCATTGTATGTGGGTCTTTCTGCCTTTAGTTTTGCCTTCAGCCAGTGAAATGCATACTCAATTGGGTTGAGATCAGGTGATTGACTCAGGCCATTGCAGAATATTCCACTGCTTTTCCTTCAAAAGCTCCTGGGTTGTTTTTGCAATGTGTTTTGGATTATTGTCCATCTGTACTGTGAAGCGCCATCCAATCAACTTTACTGCATTTGGCTGAATCTAGGCTGACAGTATATCTCTAAACACTGCAGAATTCATCCGGCAGCTTCTGTCTTCTGTCACATCATCAATAAACACCAATGACCCAGTGCCACTGGAAGCCATGCATGCCCATGCCATTACACTGCAAGCTCACCATGCTTTACAGGTGACGTTGTGTGCTTTTTATCATGAGCTGTTCCAAGCCTTCTCCACACTTTTTTCTTTCCTTCCGTCATTCTGGTACAGTTTCATCTTAGTTTCAGAAAGAATGCTTTTCCAAAACTGGTCTGGCTTTTTTAGATGTTTTTTTTTTTGGCAAAGTCTAATCTGGCTTTTCTATTCTTCGGGCTTTTGTATGTTTTGCACCTTGTGGTGAACCCTCTGTATTTGCTCTTGTGAAGTCTTCTCTTGATTGTAGACTTTGACAATTATACGCCCGCCTCCTGGAGAGTGTCCTTCACTTGTCTAGATGTTGTAAATGGGTTTTACTTTACCATAGAGAGGATCCTGAAATCATCCACCACTGTTGTCTTCTGTGGATGTGTAGGCTTTTTTATGTTTCTGAGCTCACCAGTGCTTTCTTTTTTTCTCAGAATGTATCAAACTGTTTATTTGGCCACTCCTAATGTTGCTGCTATCTCTCTGGTGGCTTTGTTCCATTTTTGAAGCCTGACAACAGCCTGTTTCACTTTTATGGACAGCTCCTTTGAACACATGATGTATGTTCACAGCAATAGATTCCAAATGCAAATACCACACTTAGAATCAACCCCAGACCTTTTACCTGCTTAATTGATGAAGAAATAACGAAGGTCATAAAATGGCTTTTGATTCAATTGTCCAATTACGTTTGGTTCTTTGAAAAAGGGTGGATGGCTATTCTTAAGAGCTGTAATTCCTAAACCCTTCCTCCGATTTAGATGTACATACCCTCAAATTAAACCTGAGAGTGCGCACTTTCAGCCCATATCCATTATGTAACTATAGCTTGAATATGTTTTGATAAATACCTGAAAAAAACTAAAATTGTGCCTGTGTCTAAATATATATGGACCTAACTATATATATATATATATATATATATATATATATATATATATATATATATATATATATATATATACACACACACACTATATTGTCAAAAGTATTGGGACACCTGCCTTTACACGCACATGAACTTTAATGGTATCCCAGTCTTAGTCCGTAGGGTTCAATATTGAGTTGGCCCACCCTTTGCAACTATAACACCTTCAACTCTTCTGGGAAGGCTGTCCACAAGGTTTAGGAGTGTGTCTATGGGAATTTTTGACCATTTGTGAGGTCAGGAACTGATGTGGACGAGCAGGCCTGGCTCGTAGTCTCTGCATGACCGCGCAATTAATCAATGAGCCGTAATGTGTGCTGTAACCTGTAGCAACCAGTCAGTAAGTGGTAATGATATGCTGTAACCTCTGGCAACCAATCACTGCCTGATCTGATACAGTAAACTGATTTTAAGTCTAGCTGATATTTATTGTATGTCTCAGAGCAGGTGGAGAGCAAGAAAATGTTTGCCCAGGGTCCAATCAACATTAAAGATGGCCCTGGGTATTACATCACTTCTGGGTGAGCAGAGGAATGACAGCAGTCATTCCTCGGCTACTGTAGCTGAAGATGCAGCTAATCAAGCACACACTGTGCTTGATTAGCTGCCCTGGTGAGCAGAGAAAACACTGAGGGTCTAATTGACCTCTGATGTGTCCATAAAGAGGACCTGTCACCTGCCCATGCTATCACATGGGGAACTTGTAAAGATTCTAAAGAATAAAGATAAATGAAAAAAAGTGTGAAAAATTGTAATGAAACAAATAAAAATAAGAAAAAAAAAAGTATCCTCCCTCACTCCTGTGCACACCACAATGCATATGTGCAGCATAGGACATGGAAGTATGTAAGCATAAATTGTAGTACACATGTGAGGTATCACCATGAAGGTCAGAGTGAGATCAGTAATTCTAGGGCCATAATTCATAATAAACTCTAAACTGATAACCTGCAAGGCAATTTGTGGTACCACTGGATTTTTTTTTTTTTTTTGCGCAGACATTTTTAAGGTTTATTATCAAAAGTATTGGGACGCCTGCCTTTACACGCACATATCGCCGTCTCCCAGAAGTGGGGACCTGTCAAAAACATTTTCACATTCTTGAAAGCTGCCAAATGTGGCACCAGAGGGAGGGAGGACCCAAATAAGCAGAACTTGCACTTTTCAATGGAGCTCCGCTTTAAATACCACCAAAAGAAAGCTCTATTTGTGGGAAAGAAATGATAAAAATTTCATATGAGTACAGTGTTGCATAACCGCGCAATTGTCATTCAAAGTGCGACAGCGCTGAAAGGTAAAAATTGGCCTGGGCAGGAAGGGGGTGACAGTGCCCAGGGGGTAAAATCGCTATTTATGGGTATACACAGTGGCTAAGCTAGACATTCTTTCACCCGGGGCAAGGAATCAGTTCGTCGCCCCCCCCCCCCCCCCCCATAATGGGACAAGATTAGGCAGGAAAATTAGAAACTCCCAGGCTATAGCTATATATATATATATATATATATATATATATATATAGGCTATAGTCAGCTGTCTGTCCCCCCCCCCCCCCCCCCGCTCTTCTGGTCCCCCCCATAGTTTCGGCCCTGGGTATACTTTGAATTCCAAAAATATGTCTGCTCACCTCCTAATGCCTCAATGGTCAGTTACAATGTTCATGGCAACCAATCAACTTTTATCTTTCATTTCTAAAGTTTATCTATACAAGCTGAAGGTAGAATCTGATTGGTTACCAGGCAGAATTTCTCCAGTTTTGATGAATTCCCTCCTCTTATCTCAGTGACCATTGTCCCCCCGGACAGGAAGTGACGGGAGTCCAAAAGTTACAGGAATTGAGGGAAAATCCTTCCTCAGGGGTCACCTGTTCCGGTGATGACTGTCAATGGACCATTCACATAACATTGTGGTGATCTGTATTGGGAAGTCTGTAAATAATAAATGTCCTCATCACATGGAGATACCATCCTGTATGTCAGAGTTCTCCTCACACATAGCGCTAGCATGACCACACCCCCGAGCTCTTCCCGCCAGTTCCTGTCAGGCGCGCATTGCATGCCGGGGGTTCATCGCGCTCCTTCTCGGTTTTACTTACCGCGGTCCCTGCGCGCTCCCTCCTCCTGACTCCGCCTACCACAGGCCGGCGCCCGGCCCCTCCTCCTGACTCCGCCCACCACAGGCCGGCGCCCGGCCCCTCCTCCTGACTTCGCCCACGGCAAAGAGGCACCCTGGCCCTCTCCTGACCCCTCCCACCGTGGAGCGGTTGTCTCCGGGTGACATGAGGGGTAAAGTAGGTAAAGTCGTTGGTCCGCGGTGGTGTGAGGAGAGTGGAGGACCCCGAGGACGAGGAGTAATGTGGCGGAGCCGGGTCCTCACCCTGCAGTCTATGAACACGGAGGACAGAAGCGGGCGGTGGAGTAATCTGTGAGGGGAACCATCATCACCAAAACCGGGGAGAGGGTGAGTGACTACAACCCCCAGCATGACCATACTGACAGGAGGACTACAACCCCCAGCATGACCATACTGACAGGAGGACTCCAACCCCCAGCATGTCCATACTGACAGGAGGGACTCCAACCCCCAGCATGTCCATACTGACAGGAGGGACTCCAACCCCCAGCATGACCATACTGACAGGAGGACTACAACCCCCAGCATGTCCATACTGACAGGAGGACTCCAACCCCCAGCATGACCATACTGACAGGAGGACTCCAACCCCCAGCATGACCATACTGACAGGAGGACTCCAACCCCCAGCATGACCATACTGACAGGAGGACTCCAACCCCCAGCATGTCCATACTGAAAGGAGGACTCCAACCCCCAGCATGACCATACTGACAGGAGGACTACAACCCCCAGCATGTCCATACTGACAGGAGGACTCCAACCCCCAGCATGTCCATACTGACAGGAGGACTCCAACCCCCAGCATGTCCATACTGACAGGAGGACTCCAACCCCCAGCATGACCATACTGACAGGAGGACCACAACCCCCAGCATGACCATACTGACAGGAGGGACTCCAACCCCCAGCATGACCATACTGACAGGAGGGACTACAACCCCCAGCATGACCATACTGACAGGAGGGACTCCAATCCCCAACATGTCCATACTGACAGGAGGACTACAACCCCCAGCATGTCCATACTGACAGGAGGACTACAACCCCCAGCATGTCCATACTGACAGGAGGACTACAACCCCCAGCATGACCATACTGACAGGAGGACTACAACCCCCAGCATGACCATACTGACAGGAGGGACTCCAACCCCCAGCATGACCATACTGACAGGAGGGACTCCAATCCCCAGCATGACCATACTGACAGGAGGGACTCCAATCCCCAGCATGTCCATACTGACAGGAGGACTACAACCCCCAGCATGACCATACTGACAGGAGGACTCCAACCCCCAGCATGACCATACTGACAGGAGGACTCCAACCCCCAGCATGACCATACTGACAGGAGGACTCCAACCCCCAGCATGACCATACTGACAGGAGGACTCCAACCCCCAGCATGACCATACTGACAGGAGGGACTCCAACCCCCAGCATGACCATACTGACAGGAGGACTCCAACCCCCAGCATGACCATACTGACAGGAGGGACTCCAACCCCCAGCCTGACCATACTGACAGGAGGACTACAACCCCCAGCATGACCATACTGACAGGAGGACTCCAACCCCCAGCATGTCCATACTGACAGGAGGACTCCAACCCCCAGCATGACCATACTGACAGGAGGGACTCCAACCCCCAGCATGACCATACTGACAGGAGGACACCAACCCCCAGCATGACCATACTGACAGGAGGACTACAACCCCCAGCATGTCCATACTGACAGGAGGACTACAACCCCCAGCATGTCCATACTGACAGGAGGACTCCAACCCCCAGCATGTCCATACTGACAGGAGGACTCCAACCCCCAGCATGTCCATACTGACAGGAGGACTCCAACCCCCAGCATGACCATACTGACAGGAGGGACTCCAACCCCCAGCATGACCATACTGACAGGAGGACTCCAACCCCCAGCATGACCATACTGACAGGAGGACTCCAACCCCCAGCATGACCATACTGACAGGAGGACTACAACCCCCAACATGACCATACTGACAGAGGACTACAACCCTCAGCATGACCATACTGACAGGAGGACTCCAACCCCCAGCATGACCATACTGACAGAGGACTACAACCCTCAGCATGACCATACTGACAGGAGGACTACAACCCTCAGCATGACCATACTGACAGGAGGACTCCAACCCCCAGCATGACCATACTGACAGGAGGGACTACAACCCCCAGCATGTCCATACTGACAGGAGGACTCCAACCCCCAGCATGACCATACTGACAGGAGGACTCCAACCCCCAGCATGACCATACTGACAGGAGGACTCCAACCCCCAGCATGACCATACTGACAGGAGGACTACAACCCCCAACATGACCATACTGACAGGAGGACTACAACACCCAGCATGACCATACTGACAGGAGGGACTCCAACCCCCAACATGACCATACTGACAGGAGGGACTCCAACCCCCAACATGACCATACTAACAGGAGGACTCCAACCCCCATCATGACCATACTGACAGGAGGACTCCAACCCCCAGCATGACCATACTGACAGGACGACTCCAACCCTCAGCATGACCATACTGACAGGAGGGACTCCAACCCTCAGCATGACCATACTGACAGGAGGACTCCAACCCCCAGCATGACCATACTGACAGGAGGACTACAACCCCCAACATGACCATACTGACAGGAGGACTACAACACCCAGCATGACCATACTGACAGGAGGGACTCCAACCCCCAACATGACCATACTGACAGGAGGGACTCCAACCCCCAGCATGACCATACTGACAGGAGGACTCCAACCCCCAGCATGACCATACTGACAGGAGGGACTCCAACCCTCAGCATGACCATACTGACAGGAGGACTCCAACCCCCAGCATGACCATACTGACAGGAGGACTCCAACCCTCAGCATGACCATACTGACAGGAGGACTCCAACCCCCAGCATGACCATACTGACAGGAGGGACTCCAACCCTCAGCATGACCATACTGACAGGAGGACTCCAACCCTCAGCATGACCATACTGACAGAGGACTCCAACCCTCAGCATGACCATACTGACAGAGGACTCCAACCCTCAGCATGACCATACTGACAGGAGGACTCCAACCCTCAGCATGACCATACTGACAGGAGGACTACAACCCCCAACATGACCATACTGACAGAGGACTCCAACCCTCAGCATGACCATACTGACAGGAGGACTACAACCCCCAACATGACCATACTGACAGGAGGACTACAACCCCCAGCATGACCATACTGACAGGAGGACTACAACCCCCAGCATGACCATACTGACAGGAGGACTACAACCCCCAGCATGACCATACTGACAGGAGGGACTCCAACCCCCAACATGACCATACTGACAGAGGACTACAACCCTCAGCATGACCATACTGACAGGAGGGACTCCTACCCCCAACATGACCATACTGACAGGAGGACTACAACCCCCAGCATGACCATACTGACAGGAGGAATACAACCCCCAGCATGACCATACTGACAGGAGGACTCCAACCCCCAGCATGACCATACTGACAGGAGGACTCCAACCCCCAGCATGACCATACTGACAGGAGGACTCCAACCCCCAGCATGACCATACTGACAGGAGGACTCCAACCCCCAGCATGACCATACTGACAGGAGGGACTCCAACCCCCAGCATGACCATACTGACAGGAGGGACTCCAACCCCCAGCATGACCATACTGACAGGAGGACTACAACCCCCAGCATGACCATACTGACAGGAGGGACTCCAACCCCCAGCATGACCATACTGACAGGAGGGACTCCAACCCCCAGCATGACCATACTGACAGGAGGACTACAATCCCCAGCATGACCATACTGACAGGAGGGACTCCAACCCCCAGCATGACCATACTGACAGGAGGGACTCCAACCCCCAGCATGACCATACTGACAGGAGGGACTCCAACCCCCAGCATGACCATACTGACAGGAGGGACTACAACCCCCAGCATGACCATACTGACAGGAGGACTACAACCCCCAGCATGACCATACTGACAGGAGGACTACAACCCCCAACATTTTCTGAGTGACACTGTACGTAACGCACGCCTGAACCTACCACACTTTGTGTAAAGCCATTTGTAATGGAAGCTTTTTATTCTTATGTATAAATGATTGTGCTGGGATTGTCTGTGAGAATCAACAGCTTGCACCCTCCGGGGGCCCCCCCCCCGTTTTACTTACCTGAGCCACGAAACTCCGTGGGCGCGATCCCACGATGCTTTCCCCCAGCCTGAGGTGGCTCTTCATTGGAGATTGATAGCAGCTCAGCCATTGACTCCCGCTGCTGTCAATCAAATCAATGATGCGGCGCGCCGGAGGGGGGGGCGGGGCCGAGTAAAACAATGTATCACACGGGAGCGCGGCCGCAAGCTAACCCCCTTGGGAGAGCGCTTCCGCCGAGACCCTACTCGCAAAAAGAGACCTAGATAGCAAGCGTCTGAGGGTCATTTGTAAGATACCTAATCCATGGGTCCCACACTTTGTGAAATACCTTCATCTTGTCCTGCACCAGTGCCGTCAACCCTTCATTTAGCTGCATGAGCCACGATAATTTACCCTTGAGCTGGTCAAATGGTAGGGAAGCGGACCTCCAATTCCTGGCTATGGTCATTTTTGCTGAGATAAATATGAAGGTCAAAAGCCTAAAAAACATTTTTTTTTTTAACCCTTACAACCCCTTTAAGTTAAAGTAAAGAAGTGTGTATAAGTTGTGCGGGGTCCCCCATTGTGGTATGTATCTGACTCTGCGCACACCACAGAAGTGGATAACACAATCACTGTGTACACTCTCAGAACCAATTCATACAAATTCCTAAAATCATTAAAATGAGTTTCAAATGACTAAGAACATCCGTAATGCCTCTGGGTTCTGAAGATAGTTGGGTATAAATACATGTGTGGGGGGGGCAGTCTCTGCCCTCGGGGCGGATAATTGACTCCCATATCTGACAAGCAGACATGTCACCGCACTATTTAATGGGAGATGGAGGAAAACGTTTTGTTGGCTCTGAGGAAGAGGCATGTCCTCGAAACGCATTAGCCTGTTGGATGTTAAATTGTCCTGCCATGTTATGTGATTAATCGTGGACTGGATTTTCCTGTTTCGATAAGATGAGCTTTTTAACAAATTTGTCATTTTGTGAGTATATTACTTATCACCTCTATATGTAATAAAGTTATGTGCAGTTATGTTCACCTGATGAAGGAGGCGTGGCCTTGCCTCTGAAACGCATTCTGATTGGCGAAACTGCGGTGGGCGGCGCCAAGGCTGACAGCTCTGGAAAACCTCCACGCTGAGAGTTAGAACCGGCGTCTTCTCGAGGCTGCAGACACAGCTGACACCCGGCGCTCGGGGCTAAACACCACAGGATCCACCGGCGGCTTCTCCCACCGTTGCACCTGGCAATCCTTCACCTACAGAGCACTATATGAGTGCAATTTATACCCCAATTCACACTGTTATCTATTTTTAACCATTCATTAAAATGATGCTGCACTAAGATCGGCTTGTCGATTCTCTCCCATTCATTTCCAGCTCTCTTCTTTTCACAGTTACCGGGTCCCGAGCCCGCACCGGAAGCAACCTCGCCATCGCCAGCAGCCAACATTACACAAACTTTCCGAGAGTTTCTTATTCTTTATAACTTTTTTTAGCAAAAGTGACTTTTTGGGAGTTTTTATTTATTTTTATTTTTTATTTTATCTTCTTAAAGTGGTTGTAAACCCACTTTTTTTTTTTTTTGTCCCACCTGCAAGAGAAAGGCATAATGAGCTATTATGACTAGCATAATAGCTCATTATGTTCCACTTACCTTAGATCGGGGCCCCCAAAGCCGTCCTCGTCCCTCTGTCCAGCCGCAGACATCACTGCGGCGATAGCCGGAATGTTACTCCCGGGTATCGCCGCACCAGCCAATCACAGCGCCGCTCGGGCGCTGTGATTGGCCGGAGCGGCGGAGACGTCACTCTGCGCATGCGCGCGGGAGGCGTCCCACTCGGCTATGGGATTAACCCCATAGATAGCCCCCTAGATAGCGGCGCTTGACATTTTAGTAAATATCTCCTAAACCGTGTAGGTTTAGGAGATATTTCTTGCACCTACAGGTAAGCCTTAATCTAGGCTTACCTGTAGGTGCAAGTTGAAAAAGTGGGTTTACAACCACTTTAAAGATTGACATCTCTACATAATTAAAAACCATTCATGGGCTTTATTATTCACCACTTTGCAGTTCTTGGGTTCTAGCGCTGAGCTTCAAACTAGTCTTGTGTCCTGGCACCTCCCTCCTGTTGGGCTTGTTGTGGAGGCACCCAAGTTGAGTAACAGCTCCTTGTGTCCATTCAGACACAGAACCCCTTTCTCCCCTGGTTGGCTAGCTGAGTTTGATTAACAGAAGCTGCAGCCAATGATGCCACTGCTGTGTCTCAGCAAATCAGGAGAGAGAGTCTTGGATGGCTAATACAGTCGTGGACATCGCTGGACAGGGAGGGACCTCAGGTAAGTATTAGTGGGGCTGCTGCACACAGAAGGCTTTTATCTTAATGCATTAAGATAAAAAAAACTTCTGCCTTCACAACCATTTTAAAAGGGTTGCACAGGTTTTTTTTTTTTTTTTTTTTTTTTAAATAACAAACGTTATACTTACCCCCACTATGCAGTTCGTTTTGCAAAGAGTGGCCCCAATCCTCGTCTTCTGGGGTCCCTCGGCGGCTGTCTCGGCTCCTCCCTGCATCAGCTAAACCCCCTGGGAAGTGCTTTCCCAAGGGGGTTACCTTGTGGGCGCTCTTCCGAGCCCTGTATTCAGCGTCCATAGCCGCCAACTACAGGACTGGGCCCCGCCCCCCAGCCCTCTCGTCATTGCAGTTGATTGACAGCAGCGCGAGCCAATGGCTGCGCTGCTATCAATCTATCCAATGAAGAGCCCAGAAGCCCAGCGCGTTCACGACCCGGGACTTTCGAGGGCTCAGGTAAGTAAATGGGGGGGGGGGGCTGTAAGCATTGGATGTTTTTTCACCTTAATGCACAGGATGCATTAAGGTGAAAAACACGAAGGTTTACAACCCCTTTAGGCACCCACATCCATTGGGCATCTGCCTGGTTTTCTTGCAGTGCAGGCTATACCTGTGTTCAAGCAAAGGGGAGGTGCTACTGCAGCTGCTCCGCCTCCTTCCTCTTCCTGAACTGTCACATTGGATAAAAAGCTAGCCTAGGAGAAAAGCCAGGGGACCCAGTTGTCTGCCACATCTCCATCTCCATATCATGTAGGAGGAGGAGAGCCTGACACCAGCAAAGGAATGTGTCTATGACTAGTGCACAGGGATTTTGTCTTTGACCAGTTGGATGACCAGTTGGTTCAGCGGTCCCCACCCCAGAAGTCATGGCATTAGAGGTTATGTGTGCGCTCATCTTTCCATTCCTACCCCAATCATAGTTTGTTTTCTTCTGGGTGCCTCCTCTTCCCCCTCTATTTATCACTTTCCACTCTTGTTTCCCCCCTCTGCTCTCTCTCCAATGATGGGACTTGTTTTATTCCCAGTGACACAACAATGGGACTTATCCCACTGACACCAATGATGGCACTCATTTTATTTTTACTGACACTGCCTTTGACAATGATGGAGTGCCCTTTATCCCACTGACATCAATTATTGAATATATTTTATTATCACCGACACCAATGGCACTTATTTTAATCTCATTGACACCAATGATGGGCTTTGTTTTGTGCTCATTGACACCAATGATAGGACTTATTTTCTTATACTAACACCAGTGATGGGACTTATTTTATCCCACTGACATAAATGATGGGGTCTATTTTTTAATCACTGACACCAATGATGTACCCCCCATGCCCTCTTGACAGCACGCTTCACACACCTCATTTTTCTTCTCAAGCCCTGAGGTGTCCCTCTTAACCACTTTCTGCCCGCCATATAGCAATATGATGGCTGCAAAGTGGTTTCATTACCCTGACTGGACATCATAAGACGTCCAGCAGGATAAGCCGCTAACGGGCACCCACGAGGGCGATCTGTCGTGTGTCAGTCTGACAAACCGCATCTCTGATTTTGGTAAAGAGACTATGACGTAAGCTCTTTACCATATGATCAGCTGTGTCCAATCACAGCTGGTCACATCGTAACCAGGAAGTGCAGTTTATCTCCTTTTCCCTTTATTCACGCTGACAAGGCGCAGGTGGAGGAGAGTTGATCGGCTGCTCTCCTGACAGGAGGGTCTGCGGCTCCGCTGATATTCAGCGCATTGATTATCAGTGCAAACCCTTTAGGGATGCAAATTAGTGCCCATTAGAGATGCCAATCAGTGCCTATCAGTAATGCCTGCCAGTGCCTCCATCAATGCCGCCTATCAGTGCCCAGCAGTGTTACCTATGATTGCCCATCAGTGCCTCATCATCAGTGCTGCCTTATCAGTGCCCATCAGTGCAGCCTCATCAGTGAAGGAGAAAACTTATTTACAATTTTTTTTTTAAACAGAAACAAAGAAAAACTTATTTTTTTTCTTTCAAAATTTTCGGTCTTTTTTTAAATTTGTTAAGCAAAAAATAAAAACCCCAGTGGTGATCAAATATCACCAAAAGAAAGCTCTATTTGTGGGGTAAAAAATTATAAAAATTTGTTTGGGTACAGTGTTGCATGACCGTGCAATTTGTCATTTAAAATGCAACAGCGCTGAAAATTGGCCTGGGCAGGAAGGGGGGAAAGTGCCCTGTATTGAAGTGGTTAATTATTTTCAATTGCTTGAGACTGTACTAAGCTCCTGTTCACATCAGGCCCATTTGACATGTCAAATCGCCTATTGCTGGCAATGACACCGTCTGAATCGGTGCAACGCCGACTGCAGCGCCGCACCGATTCCTAAAAGTAGTTCCTGCACTACTTTTGGCAATTTCAATAGACATCTATGCATGAACCCGCATAGATGTCTTTCAAATCGCCCCCGAACTCGCACTGAAATGCGGGTTTGAAATCGTGCAACTTCAGCTGAACTTGCATTATATCAAACCCACCCTCAGTGTGAACGAGGGCTAAAGGATATATCTTTAACCACTTCAGCCCCGGACCATTTGGCTGCCCAGAGCACTTTTTGCGATTCGGTACTGCGTTGCTTCAACTGACAATTGCGCGGCTCCCAAACAAAATTGACGTCCTTTTTTTCCCCCCAAATAGAGCTTTCTTTTGGTGGTATTTGATCACCTCTAGAGTTTTTATTTTTTGCGCTATAAACAAAAATAAAGCGACAATTTTGAAAAAAAAAAAAGCTATATTTTTTACTTTTTGCTATAATAAACATCCCAAAAAAAATATAAAAAAACAAATTTTTTCCTCAGTTTAGGCCGATACGTATTCTTCTACATATTTTTTGGTAACAAAAATCGCAATAAGCGTTTGATTAGTTTGCGCAAAAGTTATAGCGTCTACAAAATAGGGGATAGTTTTATGGTATTTTTATTAATATATTATTATTTTTTTACTAGTAATGGTAGTGATCAGTGATTTTTATCGTGACTGCGACATTATGGCGGACACATCGGACACTTTTGGGACCATTCACATTTATACAGCGATCAGTGCTATAAAAATGCACTGTTTACTGTGTAAATGTGACTGGCAGTGACAGGGTTAACCACTAGGGGGCTAGGAAGGGGTTAAGTGTGTCCTAGGGAGTGATTCTAACTGTTAGGGGCGTGGCTTACTGTGACATGTCACTGATTTTATCGCTGCTCCCGAAAAAGGGAACAGACGATCAGTGTCACTAGGCAGAACGGCGAGATGCTTGTTTACACAGGCATCCCCCGTTCTGCAGCTCTGTGACACTTGATCACGGGACACCAGCGGACATCGAGTCCCGCGGGCATGATCATGGAGCTCGCGGCAGGGGTGCGCGTGCCGGCGTGCGCGCCCACACGGCTGCAAATTTAAAGTGACGTGTGTGTATATATACGTCGATTTGCCTGTCCGTACCATTCTGCCAACGTGAATGTTCGTGACCCGGTCCTTAAGTGGTTAATGAGAGCGTCACATTAAATCTGAATAAAATGCCATTATTGCTCCTAGAAAACAATGTGGCCAATATAAATAAAGATCACCTTCTCCCCTCTTCTGCCACAAACTTGATCCATCTTGTTCCAGAATTTTTCCCAAATCTGCATAACAGAATGTGCGATGCACCACAACTAGCGACTTTGCGTTGTGCGCTGTGTTGGGAGAAAATAATCTATAAATCAATGCTCTGCACATTGATATACACCCTTTTCATATCAAACAAACGTTGCATAAAAAGGGATTTTTGGTTCACATATATCGCAATACATGTTTAAGCCGGCCAACTGCGTCAAAGTAATCCCTCTCTGGCCAGTTTTATTTTTATTTTTTCCTTTACATACAGAGCATAGCTTAGCGGTTCCAGTATAAAAACACTGCACCTACAGGGAAGAAATTCTTGGTGGTGTCATCTTGTCTTTTGACACAAAGCTTGACGGTTCCTATCAAAAGGGAGCTGTCAGTGGGCACATGGCCTGTGTAGTAGCTTTGAAATCCCCACTCTTCAGATAGAAGACGGAGAAGAGCAAGGATTACAAATCCCTGGACCACCACACAGGCTCCGTGGGCACTAACAGTTCATCATCCTGGGAGGTAAGTACAGCTGGTTGTACAGTATGGAGTTCACCTGAAGATCCAGAGGAAGGCGAAAAATCCTTATTGAGCATGGTATAATTTGCTCCAACAGGGGAAAAAATTCCTTCCTGACCACCGAAGGCGATCGGATTACTCCCTGGATCAACCATCTGTGGTGTAAACAATGGTGGTAAAAATTCTATGATGTTAATAGTCAAAAATGCGTAGAATTGTCTTTTCTGAATCTTCGCAGGACGATGTCATTATCTAATGCAGAATCACATGCGTGCCCACATGCTGTTGATGTATGTGAACATGGGTAGGTATATCTCCTCTCCTGGACTCTTTGATGTATATGGCATTATAGCCGATGGAGAAAGTCGGTCGTCCATTTCCATGTCCGTGGGCTGTAAAAAGAAAACATAATGCGTCATATTCAATGTTTATAGATCTATGGACTTATTGTTTAATAATGACCAGCTCTCCCAATACAAATTAGAGCCAATCTCTTCTTCGTTTCCAAGTAGTGAGAGGACAGATAGGACATAAATCTAGAAGAAGACTTTGTGTCTATGGCCATCACTTCCAATGGGTAACGTCACATCTCGTAGAGATTGTATCATTTACCATTGTACCATCTCACTTCCACTCACTCCCAACTGTGCACCATTGGGTCTGGTGCCTAGAAAGTTATGTTCTTATCTTCTCCTCTCATGGAAAAGGGAACAATTGACTGGTTAGTCTGTAAGGTTTTCCTGCAGGCTGGATTACGTTTGTGTTCCCTACATTATCTGTATCAGCATTGCTCCAATATGTCAGATATATAGTAATATCATCCCATTAGGATTTGGGTACTTACTATGTCCACTTGGAAGGGGGGCGATGCTTTCCCTTCCTCTAGTTCTTCCCAGTCAATGGATTCCATGAAGATGTGGGATCGGATGTCCTCACTGATCCCCAGTCTCTCCTCCGGATATTTGCAAAGCAGCTATAAAATAATGAACAGTTATCTATGAGAACTTGTAAATATGAGTAATAAAAAGTTAAATCACTTGGCTCTGTATAGATTAGGAAAGATCTCTGACGTCTGTGCGTCTCCTCCTGGGCGGAATTCAACCCAATAGAGCATCTTAGTGTGTGAAGACACACACCTAGACTAGTACAGGTGCTGGATGCAAACATAAATGAGTTGTTTGAGTTCTGCTTTGGTAGACGTAAGAAATGTGCATATCAGTGATTTACCCCATGTGGCATCTTCTGCCCCCTCAGTCCCATGATAAAGTGTTACTATGGTTGTGTAACTGAACCTTTACCGGGGGACAAAGAAGCCAAACTACCCAACAGTCAAGCCAATGACCAGACTTGTCAGCAAACCTACATTAAACCCCTAGAGCAGCAGCAGTAGTATGCCCAGAAGCCTTTCCTGTTGCTATTTAGAGTTAAAAAAGATCTTCTACTTACTCCTTTAATGAAGTCCTCCAGGTCCGGGTCCATGTCCAGGGGGTAATCGGGATAGCTGAAGTTCACCTCTGTCTGGTATTCATGAAAGGTCCTGCTCCTAAATGGCATATGCTTTGTGGCCAAGATGTAGGTAATGACTCCTAGTGAAAACCAGTCAGGTTCAAACTGGTAAAAGTCATTGTTGACAACCTGACAATCCAAAGAAAAGATATCAATAAGTACATTGGTCAGATAAATAATAATAATAGTAATAATAGATAAATTATGAGTATGGAGAAATATACAAACCTCTGGAGCCATGAATCCTCTGGTTCCAGCCACACCAGTGGCCTTCGTCCCAGTGTCATCGTCCCATAGATCCCCTACTGCCAGTCCATAATCTGCAATGCGGACATGTCCTTCTTCATTCATCAGGATATTATCAGGCTTGAGGTCCCTGCAAAGAGAGAGAGATTGTAAGTATAATTTTCTGGCTTCCTCTATCAGTTGGTTGGTAAAGTGGGAAGACATTAGGTACCCATGTATATATGTGCCTCTCCTCAATCTCACCTCTGCACACATTGTACACAGGTATATGGTCTACAATAGAATAGAATAAGTTACCTATGGAGGATGCCATTACTGTGAAGGAACTCCAGTCCACACGATATTTCCGCCACAATGAATCTGTAAAAGAGAAAAAAAGTTAGATTGAAACAAAATTAAATTTTAAAAGAAATTAAATTCAAATAGAAGCAAAACCCATGGGCAGAGGGAGGCAGGGGCAGGAAGGGGCTGGTCCAGTATGATTAACAGTGCCACCGGAGACGGGTGCAATTCCTGGTGCAGATTTTACCAAGATCCCAAAAAAGTCTACTGGGTGACCCCACCTATAGGATCCAATCTGCCCCATTTTAAAGAAAACTGCCCCTATGCTTGTGTCTCAATGCACATGTACACTGCGACTCATTACTAGGTAACTATGTACTGTCTCCATCTCCTTTCACACGTGCAATCATTGCCCGCTATGGGCAAAGCTGTGTGTGAGAGCAGTGGTCAGGCTTTCCAGGGTGCTGCCAACATGGGCTATTTAAACCATTGCTGCAGCACTGAGTATGTAAAAATAAAATATAAAGAGTATATGTGTGTATGTATGTATGTATGTATATGTGTGTGTGTGTGTATGTATATGTGTATATATATATATATATATATATATATATATATATACACACAACCTGACTGCATTACAGTAATAAATACAAAGGATTTAATTGGACTTGCTTTCTTTTCTATTTGAAACTTACTTGACGGTGTCGCTGTCAACTGGTGAAAACTTCCAGATGAAGTCCCCTAAACTGCCTCCGCAGGCATATTCCATCACAAAGCAGGCGGTGAAGGGGGTTTGGAAGGCGGCATATAGCTGAATTAGAAAGGGGCACCCTTCCGACTTCTCCAAGACGTAGCGTTCTATATCAAGGTCGTAGGTATTTCTAGTCTTAATCACTGACTTGATGGCCACCTTCTGTTGGCTCTTTTGGTGGGTAGCCAGAACAACCTGAATGAGAGAGAAGATAACAATTAGTGGGGTCCTCGGTGATGAAAGGGTGTTTTGTGGGTGGAGCTAGTAAGTTAAGTAACAGGGTGTAAATGAGCACTTACCTTTCCAAAGCTTCCTTCTCCGAGCTCATAGTGCAATGTGAAGCTTGACAGAGATATTGTCATGTCCTCACTTGGTGCGGTGGAGTCATATCCGATGGTTTCAGTCTCTGAGTTGAGACATCCTGAAGGTCCTGGAAAGACACTCGCCATGCTTAGGGCAGTGTCAGGGGTTCCAGCCTCAGCCGAGGCAGGATGGGAAGGACTGCAAGGTCCTGAAAGGACACTCTCTGTGCCCAGGTTGGTGTTGGGTGTTCCATCTTCATCCGGACATGCAGGGCTGCAATGTGCTGCAGGTTGCGAATGGACCTCCATGATGCTGGAGGTGCTGATGTTGGTCCCAACCTTAGCCAAGGTGGGACTGTCAGGGCTATGACACCCTGAGGGTATTGGAGATGACTGGTAGTGGTCCTCATCTCCAGCGATGGAATTGGTGGCTGCAGTCACCTCAGCCGAGGTGAGGCAGGAAGGGCTACCAGACCCTGAAATTACACCGATGGTCAGGTTGGTGTCATTGGTTCCAGTCTCAGCTGGATGTACAGGGCTTGAATGCCCTGAAGGTGGTGAAGAAACCTCCATCAGGTTGGAGGCGCTGATGTTACTGGTCCCAGCCTTAGCCAAGGCGGGACAGACAGGAGATGACTGATGGTAAAAGTCATCATCCTCATCATTTTTGCGCAGGCGATATGTGAAGCAATTTCCCATTGTGGAAAATTTCAGAACACACAAGCAAAACAAGGAGCAGAAAAAAGCGATGCTTCCTCTACACCTCTCACAGCTTGAATGAGCTTCACACACTGAGCATCTCTGGCTCTCAGCTATTTATACCCTCTGAGCTCTGATGTCATCGTGTCACTGTCCAATGAGATTTGAGGATTGAAGTCACATGACCAAAGTGACAGTTTTTTTTTCACAAACATTCAGTCACATGGCTGTACATGTGACTGGTTTCAAAAACAAGTTGAACAGTTTTTTTAGGGTTGACTTTTGATGACAGGGCAATATTATTTCATATATTCAGCACTGTGCTACTTTAAAAAATTTCTAAAGGCACATGACTAAAATAATAATAATAGTTTTTTTTGTTGACTTTTTTATCTATTTTTTTAAATAGAAAGCTTTTGTGATTTAAAGTGGAGTCATCAATCCCAGGAGTCAATGGGCATTGCTGGGCTTTTGTTGCCATGGTTACCAAAGCTTATACAGTGATGGGCGGTGGGGGAGGGGCTGGAGAATCTCATCTCTGATTACATACAGAAGGGGGGAGGGGACAGCCACACCATTACTAATCATTTATAATAGAGGACTATGAGGGGGCAATTTTTATGGGGCAGTTTTTATGGGGGCAATAAGATGGGGCAATAGGATGGGGCAGTTTTTGATGGGGGCAATTTTGATGGGGCAGTTTTTAATTTAATGGAGCAATAGGATGGGGCAGTTTTTGATGGGGGCAGTTTTGCTGGGGCAATTTTGATGGTGCAGTTTTTATGGGGGCAATTTGATGGGGCAGTTTTTGATGTGGGCAGTTTTTAATGGGGCAAGAGAATGTAGGCAGTGTTTGATGGGGCAGTTTTTCTGGGGCAGTAGGATGGGGGCAATTTTGATAGTGCAGTTTTTGAAGGTGTAGTTTTTATGGGGGAAATTTGATGGGGCAGTTTTTGATGGGGCAGTTTTAATGGGGTAATAGAATGGAGGCAGTTTTTGATGGGGGCAGTTTTGCTGGGGCAGTAAAATTGGGCAAATTTGATGGGGGCAATTTTGATGGGGCATTTTTGATGGGGGCAGTTTTGCTGGGGCAGTTTTGATGAGGGCAATAGGATGGGGCAGTTTTGATCGTGGCAATAGGATGGGGCATTATGATAGGAGAGTTTTTGATAGGGCAATTTTGATGGGTCAATAGGATGGGGCAGTTTTGATTGGGGGCAATTTAATGGGGCAGTTTTGATCAGTTTTGATGGTGGCAATATGATGAAAATGTGATGGGGCAATTTTTATGGGGATATTTTGATGGTGGCAATATGATGGTGCAGTTTTGATGGGGCAAATTTGATCGGGGCAATAGGATAGTGGCAGTATGATGGGGCAGTTTTGATGTGGCAATTTTGATGGTGGCAGTATGATGGGGCAATTTTTATGGTGGCAGTTTGATGGGGTAGTTTTGATAGTGGCAGTATGATGGGGTAATTTTGATGTGGGTAATATAATGGGGCAATTTTGATGAGTCAGTTTTTATGGGCGAAATTTTGATGGGGCAGTAGTGATGGGGTTAATATGATGGGGCAGCTGCTGGAAAAGGTAATTATGTTGTAAACAATGCTAGTTGTAAATGATATCCCTCTTTCTGTGCAGATGATATATATATGAATTTCTGCACAGAAACAAGGGATATCATTTACAATTAGCATCTTTTAAAAACGAATTACCTTTTGCAGGAGATTTTTGTATTTCTAGATTCATAATCTTTGTAAATGTAGATAAACTTCCTAGTTCCTGGAGGGGGAGGAGAGGCTTCCAGAGCTAAGGGGTGGCAACTTCCTCTGACACTTCTGTTGCTATGGAAACCCGACCTACAACCTATTACACTGCTTGTGCTGCTCTGAGCATGTGTGAGATCTGGAGGTGCATGCTGGGTAATCAGCCTGCATGGAATACAGGAAGAGATACAGTCTGGCTTCAGATGCCCACACATGAGATGCAAAAATACAAAACGGACCTTAGTGTCTTGCCGAAAAAGTTCCCCCAGCGGATAAGGAGCCCATGTACTGCGCAGGCGCGTACTGAGCCTCCGAAAATAGCCGAACACCAAATTGTACTGCCGAGGCGGTGCTGCTACACTTCTGACATCCAGGCTCATTCCTTACCATCCCCGTGGACATGGAACATGTTAAAAAAAGAGCCAGGAGGCCGTCAGAGCGAAGTGAGGCCGACTGGCCACTTACAGCGAGGTCCACGTCGCCCTGGACCTGTTGCAATAACTATTTACATCAACATGTTTGGCTATTTTCGGAGCTCAGTTCAGGTTCATACTGCGCAAGCGCTGCGTCTGCGCAGTACAGGGGGGGTCCTTTTCCGCCGGGGGAACTTATTCGGCAGAACACCGAAACTCCACTTTAAGCCTTCTAACATTATGTAATCTTTCTGTAATCACTGCACAGGCTGGAAGATTTTTCTCTGTTGATTTGCACAGAACTTTCCTCTTAACACTAATAATTCTTACAGGAGGGGAAAACACAGAAATGACCAATCAGCAGGCTGGAGGTGTGCCCTCCCCTGGCTGTGTCCTGTAACTGCCATGGACATCCGGGAGCTGGTCGTGCCGTCTATGGTGGTGTCTGGATCAGAAAACTGTCTGAACGGAATCCCCCATCTTTTGGCAGGCAAGATATTTCTGACAAATATAATTCAATGGGCTCTTTATTCCTTTGGAGTTCTGCTTTATATATTTGGTGCTGGTGGGGGAGGGGCAGTATGGTGTCTGGGGAGCTGCTTGTCTTTCTGGTTACATGGAATTACTTCAACCTCTTCCCTCAATAAAGATCTGTTCTGCTCTATAATTTATCTGATGTCAGCTCAATCTCTTCTACTTAATAAGCTTGTCACCTAATTGGTGTTAATGGCACAATTTTGTGTTGGCCGTAGCAACCACTGAGCCTCCAGCTGTCTATTTTACAGCCAGGATTGAAATGACATAAGGAAGCTGATTGGTTTCCATAGTCAACAGGGCTGTTGTATCATTATCAGACATTTCATGTTATTAGATCCTGTGTTCTCTTCCAAGTGTAAAGGACAAGTGTACAAACATGTTGCCAATAGCAACCAATCAGAGGGTAATTTTACTAAAATACAGCGTGAAAAAAATTGCGGTGTTTGGAGAGCTTTGAATTATTCGACTTTATAGGCTTGTTACATGAAGCGCGTTGTTGGTAAAAAGAAAAAGATTGGTAAAAATTGCCTGTTGCCCATAGTGACCATAGCCTTCCCGCCGAGCGTACGCATATATGCGGCCTCGGCTTTCGGGGGTTATACCGGGATGATGCCCGCAGCTGCAGGCATCATCCCGGTACCGTTTTTTAGAGCGGCCGATCGGCTTTCCAGGGATAACAGCCGATGCGGCTAAATGCCGCTCAGTTGTTATCCCGGAGGAGCGGGAGGGGACATCCCCCATCCCGCCGCTCCTACCGGGCCTCCCGTCCCACCGGGAGACGCGATCCGCGATGTGCCACTTCCGGCGCCTAGAGACAGACTGGAATGGAAACGGCTTTGTTCCAATCTCCTGAATGTAAACACGGAAGTGACGTCACTGGCACCAGATTTAAAATAATATATAGTATTCAGAATCGCCATTTTCGGCGATCTGAATCCTTTGAAGTGCAAAGGAGGTATTGGATCTCTCCATAAAGGGTACCTGTCACCACCTATTACTGTCACAAGGGATGTTTACATTCCTTGTGACAGCAATGAAAGTGATCAAATTTTTTAAAACACAATTTAATAATATTAAAATAAATAAGAATAAAAAATTTTTTTTTAAAGCGCTCCCGTCCCCGCGAGCTCGCGCAGCAAAGAAAATGCATACAGAAGTCGCGTACACATATGTAAACGGTGTTCAAATCACACATGTGAGTTATCGCCACGATCGTCAGAGTGAGAGCAATAATTCTAGCACTAGATCTCCTCTGTAACTCTAACCTGGTAAGCGTAAAAAAGGTTTTAAAGCATAGCCTATGGAGATTTTTAGGTACCGTAGCATGTCCCCATTCCACGAGTGCGTGCAATTATAAAGCGTGACATGTTTGGTATCTATTTACTGGACGTAACATCATCTTTCACATTATACAAAACAAATGGGCTAACTTTACTGATTAATTTTTTTTGTTTAATTCATGAAAGTGTCTTTTTTCCCAAAAAGTTGCATTTAAAACACCGCTGCACAAATACCGTATGACAAAAAATATTGCAACAATCGCCATTTCATTCTCTAGATTCTCTGATAAAAATATATATATAATATTTGGGGGTTCTAAGTAATTTTCTAGCAAAAAATAAAAATTTTAACCACTTCAGCCCCGGACCATTTTGGCTGGTTAAAGACCAGGCCACTTTTTGCGATTTGGCACCGCTTTAACTGACAATTGCGCGGTCGTGCGACATGGCTCCCAAACAAAATTGACGTCCTTTTTTTCCCACAAATAGAGCTTTATTTTGGTGGTATTTGATCACCTCTGTGGTTTTTATTTTTTGCGCTATAAACAAAAATAGAGCGACAATTTTGAAAAAAATGCAATATTTTTTACTTTTTGCTATAATAAATTTCCCCCAAAAATATATAAAAAAAAACATTTTTTTTCTTCCAGTTTAGGTCGATACGTATTCTTCTTCTACATATTTTTGGTAAAAAAAATCGCAATTTAGCGTTTATTGATTGGTTTGTGCAAAAGTTATAGCGTTTACAAAATAGGGGATAGTTTTATGGCATTTTTATAAAAAAAATTATTTATTTTTTACTAGTAATTTCGGCGATCAGTGATTTTTTTTTTTTTTCGTGACTGCGACATTATGGCGGACACTTTTGACACATTTTTGGGACCATTGTCATTTTCACAGTGATCAGTGCTATAAAAATGCACTGATTACAGTACTGTGAAAATGACACTGGCAGTGAATGGGGTTAACCGCTAGGTGGCGCTGTAGGGGTTAAGTATTCCCTGCATAGTGTTTCTTACTGTAGGGGGGGTGGGCTCTGTGTCACATGACACCGATCTCCGCTCTGAGTACACGGAGCCGAGATCTGTGTCATTGTCACTAGGCAGAGCCGGGAGATGCTTGTTTACACAAGCATCTCCCCGCTCTATACCTCCGTGAGACGATCACGGGGATTCCTTGCGGCGATCGAGTCCGCGGGACCCGCGGTCCGACTCACGGGGATAGCAGAAGGGTCGCGAGCGCGGCAGCGCGTGCGCGACCACACGGACAGGCACTTAAAGGGGACGTACAGGTACGTTGATGTGCCTGAACGTGCCATTCTGCCGACGTAAATGTACAGGAGGCGGTCGACAAGTGGTTAACTTGTAAACACCAAATGTCAGAGATAGGCTTGGGCATGAAAGGACTATATATGACATATCTGCTAAAAAGGTAAACAACCTGGTTGCCATAGTAACCATTTTGTTTACAAAACTGAGCTGTAATATAGACAGCGAGAGGCTTTTTTTTTTTACAGCTCAGGCTTGTCAATAGCAACCAATCAGAGGTTCAGTTTGTTTTTTTCATGTGGAGTGTGAAGAAATGACAGTGTTTGTTTGCTATGAGGGTAGTGGGGGCATCTTGTAATGTCCCTGGATTGTTTATTATGGGAGAATACAGAGACTGTGACTGCTGACGTCTCCTTCTGAATATACTAGTTGCCTGGCTGTTATCCTGATCCATTGGTTTCTGTTCATTCTCCATCACTGATTGGGAACAAGTAAGAACAGAAGTTCTGAATAAACATGCGGTGATGAAGAAAGCATGGAAGCCAGAGCCAGCCAGGAGTCTAGCATTTTCAGAGGACGGTCAGCAATGGACACCTTATATTTCTCTCAGGATGGGTTCCCTTCTAACCATTTGGGGGAATCCTAGTAGTTCCCTAAAGCATTCATCCCTGGAAAGAGACTCTGCATTTCACATTGGGCACCGTGTTTACAGCATATGCTCCTTATCCCCTTATTTATTACTGTCTGGGTAGCTGTGGGAGAAATTCTGCTAACTTCCTGTCCTTCTGACCCCGGAGGAAGTGAGGGGTAAATCTCCACAATGGGGACCCAGACAGCGATAAAGACTTGTCAGAGGGATCTAAACCACTCCCACTCTACTATTGTGACCAATCAGATTATGGGATTACATGATGGAAACAGAAATGCATTTGATTGCATTTATTAACTATTACAATTGTATCCTTTTGATTAAAATCTACTTCCCCAAATGTTTTCTATCGATTGAATGGGTTGTCATCTATAGATCAATTATTTCTATTAAAGGAGATCAATCAGAAAATAAATTGATCATTTATCAAAGTGTGTATGTATTTCCACTATTAGGGTTTAAAGTGTATTTTCTGTGTCTGGTTTCTGAAGGTCATAAGCAGTGCTGGATTAGAAAAATCATTGACAATAGTCCTGTTTTAATTCTGCTGCAAATACAGAACATATTTTCCAGTGCTATTGTGTTTACAAGAAGATATTTTTTAGATTTTTTCAAGGGCTGTCATACACAATATCTTCCACTAGATGGCACCCTTGTATAAATACTAAACCTATTGGAAGTCTGTTTTATGAAAAGTATACTTGACGTAATTGTAGCCGTATTAGTGCAATTGTGACAGAGAAAATTAAGTACTGTCCGTGATACTTTTTTTATTTGCACTAACATAGAATTTTTCAGGACAAGCTTTCGGGGTATGTCCCCTTCTTCAAGGTCCAAGCAGTACTGATTCACAATTTTTTTAGCAGAATGTTGAAACAAAACAAGAAAAAAAAAAAAAAAATCTCAGAGGGAAAGGAAAAAAAACACATACAAATCAATGGTAATAAAGATAGCAGCAGAGTTAGTGAGATAAGACAGAGGGAGAGCTATAGACTTGAGGGGGGAGATGCTAGTCACAGAGGAGGTCATAAAACCTTAGTATAATGGGTAAGGAAACCAATATCTAAATTTAGGCCATTCGTTTTTGTGTTAAAAAGAATTATCATTCTTAGTTCAAATGTTTTCCTTTCCTGGATAGTTCTGAAATTCCCTTTAAGAACTAAAACATTGAGGTCTTCTATAGTGTGGTCCGGTTGTGAGAAGTGATGTCCCACAGGTGTGCAGAAACTCTCTTCTTTATGTTCCTTGATGGTATGTCTGTGAAAATTCATCCTCGCTTGCAACTTCTGTCCTGTTTCACCAACATAAGATCCTTTGCCACACCTGTTGCATTGGATGAGGTACACAACATTACTGGAGGTACAGTTGTAAGATCCCATGATGGTGAAGGTCCCATTTGTGTGTGTGACACTTTTGGATGGATTGATCTGGTTGCACAGTTTGCAGCGTTTTTTATTGCAGGGTTTGCTTCCATTCCAACAACCCCCATTATTGGCTTTCAGACAACCACCCAACCTCAGACACAAACTAATCAGCAGGAAACTTCACTCTGATTATGAAGTCACAAATAATGGAAGCAAACCCTGCAATAAAAAACGCTGCAAACTGTGCAACCAGATCAATCCATCCAAAAGTGTCACACACACAAATGGGACCTTCACCATAATGGGATCTTACAACTGTACCTCCAGTAATGTTGTGTACCTCATCCAATGCAACAGGTGTGGCAAAGGATCTTATGTTGGTGAAACAGGACAGAAGTTGCAAGCGAGGATGAATTTTCACAGACATACCATCAAGGAACATAAAGAAGAGAGTTTCTGCACACCTGTGGGACATCACTTCTCACAACCGGACCACACTATAGAAGACCTCAATGTTTTAGTTCTTAAAGGGAATTTCAGAACTATCCAGGAAAGGAAAACATTTGAACTAAGAATGATAATTCTTTTTAACACAAAAACGAATGGCCTAAATTTAGATATTGGTTTCCTTACCCATTATACTAAGGTTTTATGACCTCCTCTGTGACTAGCATCTCCCCCCTCAAGTCTATAGCTCTCCCTCTGTCTTATCTCACTAACTCTGTCTTATCTCACTAACTCTGCTGCTATCTTTATTACCATTGATTTGTATGTGTTTTTTTTCCTTTCCCTCTGAGATTTTTTTTTTTTTTTCTTGTTTTGTTTCAACATTCTGCTAAAAAAATTGTGAATCGGTACTGCTTGGACCTTGAAGAAGGGGACATACCCCGAAAGCTTGTCCTGAAAAATTCTATGTTAGTGCAAATAAAAAAAGTATCACGGACAGTACTTAATTTTTTTTTTATGAAAAGTATGGGAACCAAGATTACTGGCGTCCCTATGAAAAATACTAATTGCCTGGCTGTGTCTGGCTAGAACACTTTTGGGTTACAGAACACTCCTGCTGTAAATGTGCATTAATTTTTTTTAGAATTCGTTATCACAGCTCTGAAACTTTAGCATTAACTTGACAGCCAGAGAAGTGAGATTCCCAGAAGGAATGTCGGTCTCCATTAATCTCTTATGGTGTACATTAAAGTAAAACATTAAAGAAGAGCGCACATCATACTAGTGCAACATAAGAACTTTCATTTGAAGCTGAACACGTGATGCCGAAACCTCCAAAACTGAAAAAACTAAAATGTAATTGCTTAATGGGGCAGTCCTGGGATGGTAAATCTCAGGGAAGAGCTAGAGGATGCTGGATGTCCTCCAGCCAGGAAATGAGGCAAGCTCTATCTGATGTGCTGCAGCTTCTAATGCACATTGTGAGAAGCTCACTGTATGCAGTGAAATCAGAGTAAGCAATTTCAGGACAGGAGAGGAGCCGGTACAACTGTGTAAGACTTGAAGGGAGGCCCGGAGTTTCGCTTTAAGTCATGGGGGTCACTAAAGGCTCGTTTAGTTGTGTGGAAGCCAACACTCATATAATGCTAATGAAAATCCTGAAGTACTAAACATTCAGTTTTATTATTCAAGATGCACTTTTGTAACATGCCACGGTCATACACATAATGACTCTAATAGGAGTGTTAGGAAACAAGAAGAGAATACAAAATATATTAATATTCTATTCATAGAGGAGTATTATTACAACAGATCTGCTTCTCATAGTGCCGGTGTTTTGTCAGATTTGGCGACCCGTCAGAATTGGTAACAGAAGTGATGTTCTGTCGCCACCATCTTGCTACACCCCGCACTCCTCCATAGTAAGGATACTCTGAGAAGGGGAAAGCGGACATCTTGTTACACCCACCGGAGTTTTCCATTTTACACTTCTTTTTAACAGGAAAGTGAGTTTATATAGTCAAATACAGTACTTAGAACTCTGTCTGACTGGTTAGATATTGAATTTTAAAAGCAGCGAACGTCTGTCAGATTAGCAAACCTATGAGGGGAGCAGGCTTGCAGCTGCATTTAAAATTCAACATCATAACAGTCAGACAGAGTTCTTAGTACTGGATTTCAGTATATAAACTCACTTTACTGTTAAATATAAGTGTAAAATGAAAAATGTCCGCTTTCCCTTTCTCAGAGTATCCTTACTATGGAGGAGTGTAGGGTGTAGCAAGATGGCGGCGACGGAACGTCACTTCCGTTACCAATTCTGATGGGATGCCAAATCTGACGAAACACTGGCCCCATCTATCAATAGTGCTATCAGAGAAGAACTCTAGCTCAATGTTTCTTAACCGGGGTGTCATCTGGGTTCCCCTGGGGTGCCACTAGCATGGCACTCGGGTTGCTTTGAATCTGCATCATGAGTTGGCGCAGTGCAGGCGGGCCGGCTCCCAGCACCATAACAACCAGTAATGGTCTAATTCTAGGACACATGGCATCATTCGTTTCTATGGTGATGGAGACCGGCTCACCTGCACCATGACAACGCATGATTCTGATTTAGGGCAGGCGACGTATAAAGCTGTCCCTAGCATTCAGGGGATGATGGAAGTCTGCCTCGTCCAGACCTCCTCCTCTCTCCCTCCGAAATGCTACTGGAGGCAAAAGGGAGGGCCCTGATGTGAAGAGGGGACTGTGTGATGGGGGGAGGCTGTGGAATGGGGGCTCTTTGATTGGGGAGCTCTGTGATGGGAGGATTCTGATATGACTGGAGGAATCATATATATAGCCAGCCCATGTAAAGGGTGACTGCGATGTAATGGGAGGACCTCTAATGTGATGGCTAAACTCTGATTTGATGGAATGGAGGACCTCTGATGTGATGGGGGAACTTCTGATGTGATGGAAGGACCTCTGATTGATGGGATGGAGGACCTCTGATTTATGGGATGAAGGACCTCTTATTTATGGGATGGGGGGACCTCTGATTGATGGGATGGGGGGACCTCTGATGGGATGGGGGGGACCTCTGATTGATGGGATGGGGGGGACCTCTGATTGATGGGATGGGGGGACCTCTGATTGATGGGATGGGGGGACCTCTGATTGATGGGATGGGGGGACCTCTAATGTGAATAGGAGCTTCTGATGTAATTGGAGGACTCATGTTTAGCCATGTATGAGGTTGACTGTGATGTTATGGGGGCCTCTGATGTGATGGGTGAACCTTTGATGCGATGGCAAGACCTCTGATGTGGTGGGAGGAGCTCTAATGTGAAGTGAAGCTCCTGATGTAGGGGGAGGACCACTGATGTGGAGGGGGGACCTCTCATGTAATAAGGGAACCTCTGATGTGATTGGTGAAACTCTGATGTGAAGGGAGGGACCTCTGATGTGAAGGGGGGACCTCTGCCTAGGTTCTGATTGGGAAGATTTCTCCAACCTTTGTTCCGGTGGCCACGAAAGTGATGTATGATCCCAAACTGTATGGTTGTCTATGGCACAGATGTAGAGGAGATATCTTCTGACCAGGAAACCTGTAACAGTGACAAGTGCCAAAGGTGGAATTTCTCTTCAACTTTGGGGAAATTTATACTCCCTTCTGGGACAGGAAGTGAGCGGAAATCTCCTTTTAAGGGGACACAGTCAGCTGTAAAAACTTGACAGATGTTCTAATACTTCTACACTTTATACAAACTTAAACCATTGTGGTTTTGCCTTGTTGTGTTTTGTTCCACCTTATGTGAACGTGCCATGGGCTCATTTGGCCAAAGCCCGGTGGGAGACTCATAGGGTATGTTGGCACAGCTACCTATTTTTCCATATTTCACCACTCACCACCACATGCTGTCCTAATTTGCAATCCTGGTTTCATGCCAGATTGCACATGTGACATTGAAGAAAATTGTCTACTGTAAAAGAAGTAGCTAGGAAAAGCACTGCCTCTTGTATTGGGGAAGATTTCAGGTATGTTAACACAAAGCAGTAAACCAGATTTTTTTTTTACCCTCCTTTTCAACATACTAATGCATTTTTTAGATCAAACCTTTCTGTTTTAATAACATTCCTTATTTCAGACCAAGTGATATCATGACTGGGTCTCTGTGCTTCTCTATTGAATGCAGGCAGGTGATGGCTGGTGGGAGGGGCCAGCTGGGTACTATACATGGCTTCCTGAAGACACCACAGCACCCTGCCTCAGTACTCAAGAGCCCTCATCCCTGATGCAAGCAGTGGGCTGGCTTTTGGGATGAGTATACAAATATTGAAATGCCACATGGGCGAGTGTCAGTCTGGAGGAGTGGGATGGCCCAGGGAACCTGCAATTGCATGCAGACCACCATAGGTAACAACCACATGTGACGCTGAGCCTCCGTGATTGGAAGAACTAAAATCCAATGAGAGAAAAGGGTGGACTGGGGAGGAAAGTGCTAAATGATGATGGACATTCTCCAGCCAGGAAATGAGGTGCGCTCTGTCTGACAGGTTGCAGCTGATCCCCTTGAGAACGTCTCCTATGATGAAACACGTCAGGGCGGGGCAAGTGCTGACTTCATCACGCCGGCGGACCCCCTGGTGGTCTGTTTGTATACTGCTCTGTATTACTCTCCATAATGGGAGTACCTTTTCTCTATAATAAATAAATGTGGCTTTATGCTATGGAGTTTCTGCCCTGGTTCACACTGGTGCGATTTGACATGTCAAATCGGCGAAATTTGCCGCAAATTGCGGGCAATGGCACCGTCCTAATCGGTGCGACGCCGCATCTGCAACGCTGCACCGATTTCAAAAAGTAGTTTCTGTACTACTTTTTGCGATTTCAGCCGCAATTTACATTGACATCTGTGTCAGATGTCTCTGTAATCGCGGCTGAAATCGGGACCGACAGGCAGGAGTGAAATCGTCCGAGTTCAGCTGAACTCGCATGGCTTCATTCCCGCAGCCCCAGTGTGAACCTGGGTTCTAGGATTTCTATGTCTTGCCGGTATTGTGATACATCCCTGCTGGAGAGGCCTGTGGGGGATGGGACAAATGGGAATCATTTGGTCTGTACATGACAGTGCTTTTGGCTGATCTCTAACACCACACAGACCTCCTATAATTTGGGGTCTTGTGTTCCGGTAAGAGGCGCGTGTTTTCTATGTGGTGCTGGAATTCAGAAGAGGTCACAGATGGATTTATGAATTATCAGTGGTGGACTTTTATGGATTTCTTTATGACTTATGTGCGCGATTTGCACATTTTGAATGGACTTACATGGTAGATTGTGATTTAAAGGCACAGCGCAATATTTTTGGGAATTATGCGGTTTCTAATGTACACTGTGAGATAGTCAGTCAGTGTGCTTCTCACAGTATGCAGTACAATCAGAGTAAAGAATTTCAGTACAGGAGAGGAGCCTGTGCAACTGTGCAAGACTGAAGGGAAGGCTTTTATGAAATATGAATCCCTTGTGGGTTAGCTATTAACCACTTAAGCCCCGGACCAATACGGGCCATTATGACCAGGCCCCTTTTTGCGATTCGGCACTGCGTCGCTTTAATTGACAATTGCGTGGTCGTGCGACGTGGCTCCCAAACAAAATTGGCATCCTTTTTTCCCACAAATAGAGCTTTCTTTTGGTGGTATTTGATCACCTCTGCGGTTTTTATTTTTTGCGCTATAAGCAAAAATAGAGCGATTTTTTTTTTTTTTTTTTTTTTTTAAATTACATATTTTTTACGTTTTTCTATAATATCCCCAAAAAATATATAAAAAAACATTTTTTTCCTCAGTTTAGGCCGATACGTATTCTACATATTTTTGGTAAAAAAAATCACAATTGGCGTTTATTGATTGGTTTGCGCAAAAATTATAACGTTTGCAAAATAGGGTATAGTTTTAAGGCATTTTTATAAAAAAAAAAATTTTAACTAGTAATGGCGGCGATCAGCGATTTTTTTTCGTGACTGCGACATTATGGCGGACACATCGGACGCTTTTGACACATTTTTGTGACCATTGTCATTTTCACAGCGATCAGTGCAATAAAAAATGCACTGGTTACTGTGAAAATTACACTGGCAGTGAAGGGGTTAACCACTAGGGGCGCTGAAGGGGTTAAGTGTGCCTAGGAGCGTGATTACTACTGAAGGGGGCGTGGCTACGACTGACACGTCACCGATCTCCGCTCTGATTACACAGAGCGGAGATTGCTGACAGTGTCAGTAGAGGAGCGGGGAGATGCTGTGTTTACACACACATCTCCCCGCTCCGAGCCTCCGTGAGACGATCGCGGGGATTCCCGCGGCGATCGAGTCCACGGGACCCGCGGTCCCACTCACGGGGAAGGCAGGGGGGTCGCGAGTGCGCCGCCGGCGGCGCGCGCGTCGTCGGCAGTTAAAGGGCCACGTACAGTTACCTGATTGTGCCTGTACGAGCCATTCTGTCGACGTATATATGCCGTGACCGGTCGGCAAGTGGTTAAGGAGTCCAAAAAGTTGAGTTAAATCTATAGATAAAGTAGAAACCCATGAAAGAAATACAATTCCTGCCAGAGGTAGCCCTAAGAAATTTGACAAGGTATGGGCAGGATGGATAAAATATATAGCTGGAGACATAGGGATATGATACCTGATGTATAAATGATGGTTGGAACTAGGGTTGTCCCGATACCGAGCATTTGCGCGAGTACTTGTACTCGCGCAAATGCTCCCGATGCCTGATCCGATACCTGTGATGGGGAGAGAGAGGCGGCGTGCAACAGGAAGTCCGTGGGTGGAGTCAGCGGGCGGAGTCAGCGGGCAGAGCGAGCGAGCAGGTAAGCTGGCGGGGTGGGGGGGAATGGGGGCAGCCAGGGCCGGATTCCAGACAAGGCCACCGAGGCCAGGCCTCGGGGCGGCAGTCAGTGCAGGGGCGGCTCCGCCTATCCTCGCCGCCCTCACTCACGGGCACAGTCACCTCCCACTCCGCCTATTCTCCCCGCTCGCACTCACGGTCACACTGTACAGTTCCGGCTCCGCCTATCATCTCCGCCCACTCCGCTCATCCTCCCCGCCCTCACTCAGGGGAACACTGCAAAGTCACCGCCCATTCTCCCCGCCCTCATTCACGGGCATACTGCACAGTCTCCGCCCGCTCCGCCCATCCTCCCCGCCCTCACTTATGGGCACTCTACACAGTCCCCGCCCGCTCCTCCCATCCTCTCCGCCCGCACTCATGGGTAGTCACAGGCCCCACCCATCCTCTTTGCCCGGCCAAGCAAAACCTAGCATGGAGGGGGAACCAACTGATTTGCGAGTGATCTGCAAGTAAGTGGCACTGATATCAATATCAACACTGCTACTGATTCCCCCCCCACACCACCACTGCTGCCACTGATACCCCCCACCAGCATTACTGTCACTGATACCCCCCACCAGCATTACTGCCACTGATACCCCCACCAGCATTACTGCCACTGATACCCCCCACCAGCATTACTGCCACTGATACCCCCACCACCATTACTGCCACTGATACCCCCACCACCATTACTGCCACTGATACCCCCACCACCATTACTGCCACTGATACCCCCCACCAGCATTACTGCCACTGATACCCCCCACCACCATTGCTGCCACTGATTCCCCCCACCAGCATTGCTGTCACTGATACCCCCCACCACCATTACTGCCACTGATACCCCCCACCACCATTACTGCCACTGATACCCCCCACCACCATTACTGCCACTGATACCCCCCACCAGCATTACTGTCACTGATACCCCCCACCACCATTACTGCCACTGATACCCCCACCACCATTACTGATACCCCCACCACCATTACTGCCACTGATACCCCCCACCAGCATTACTGCCACTGATACCCCCCACCACCATTGCTGCCACTGATTCCCCCCACCAGCATTACTGTCACTGATACCCCCCACCACCATTACTGCCACTGATACCCCCACCACCATTACTGCCACTGATACCCCCACCAGCATTACTGCCACTGATACCCCCCACCAGCATTACTGTCACTGATACCCCCCACCACCATTACTGCCACTGATACCCCCACCACCATTACTGCCACTGATACCCCCACCACCATTACTGCCACTGATACCCCCACCACCATTACTGCCACTGATACCCCCACCACCATTACTGCCACTGATACCCCCACCACCATTACTGCCACTGATACCCCCCACCAGCATTACTGCCACTGATACCCCCCACCACCATTGCTGCCACTGATTCCCCCCACCACCACTGATACCCCACCACCGCCACTTATACCCCACCGCTGCCACTTATACCCCACCACTGCCACTTATTCCCCCCCAACACCAGCACCATTACCACTAGTGCGACTGATACACCCTCCACCACTGATACCCCCCACCTCACCACGACCACTGCTGCCACTGATCCCATTCAGCAACCACCATCCCTGCCACTGATCCCACCCCCCACCACTGCCACTCATCCCGTCCAATCTCCCCCTTCCACTACCACTCATTCCAACCTATCTTCCCCAACCACCACCCTCACCACTGATCCCATCCTCCCACCACCGCTGCCACTCATTTCATCCAATGCCCCCCAACCACCACCCTTGCCACTGATCCCATTCCCCTCATCATCTCTGCCACTAATCCCATTCAATCCCCCCTACCACTGATCCCACCCCCCAACCACCACCCTCACCACTGATCCCATCCTCCCACCATCGCTGCCACTCATTTCATCCAATGCCCCCCAACCACAACCCTTGCCACTAATCCCATTCCCTACATCATCTCTGCCACTCATCCCATTCAATCCCCCCTACCACTGATCCCACCCCCCAACCACCACCCTTGCCACTCATCCCATCCCCCCACCACTGCTGCCACTGATCCCACCCCCACCGCTGCCACTCATCCCATCTCTCCCTCAACGCTGCCACTGATCCTATCCCTATCCAACCACCACTGCTGCCACTGATCCCATCCCCCACCACCACCGCTGCCACTCATCCCAAGGGCATAACTACAGGGTCACAATTGCAATGGTGCACATGTTGCCCCTGTACACCTGGATGGGGGGGCATATAGAGGAACAAATCCCCTCCATTTTTCTCCTGCAGCCACTAAAAGCCTGCTTTTCCTCCCCTCCGTCCCATAGGCATTCAGTGGCTGCAGGAGGAAAATGGAGGGGAATTTGTTCCTCCATATGCTGCCCCCGCCGCCCCTCCTATCCAGGTCCTGCTGCCCCCAGGATCAGTGGGAAGGGCGCTGGCCAGAGGTCACAGTGCCAAGCAGAATATTTGACTCAAAAGGTATTTAATTCCTTGCTGGGTATGCTGCATAATGCACATATTTACAGTTATTATTGTATAAAAACAGTGCACAAATACACTAGGTATGTCTTTAATAACACAATATGCAAATCACAAGTACTTTCAGGTTTTTTTTGGCGGGGGGGGGGGGTATTTCTAGTGTCATTTTTTTTTCTTTGCCTCATTTCTATCACATGGGGGGGGGGGCTCAGAAGACCCCTATGTGATGGTGTGTGTGTGTGTAGGGGGGGGGCGGCATTGAAGGACCCGGCCTTGGGGCGGCAAAGGGAGTAAATCCGGGCCTGGGGGCAGCCGCATCATCCATCGGTGACCGGAGCCGTCACATTGGGTAACTGAAGTGACGCTCCGTGTTGCCGGTGTACACTGTCAGTGCTTTAACCAATCCCGGGTCCCGACGCCCATCTTGGTACACCCTGCACTCGGCCACATTAAGCCAGCAGCGGACATCTTGTTACACCCAGCCCATATAGTTTGGGCTAGGTGTAACAAGATGTCCGCTGCTGCTTTTATGTAGCCAAGTGCAGGGTGTAGCAAGATGGGCGTTGCAGGGGGCAGAAAAAAATTATTTAGGTTGCTTTCGTGTCATTTATTTCAGTGCCTGCCCATAAGTGCCAGCCATCTGTCAGTGCCCATCCATCAGTACCAGCTATCCATCAGTGCCACTGCCAGCCATCAGTGTGTGCCATCTATCAGTGCCATTTTTCAGTGTGTGCCACCTACCAGTGCCATCTTTCAGTGTGTGCCACCTATCAGTCCCCATCTTTCAAACTGTCACATGACATTGAAAAAAAAGTATCGGTAATCGGTATCGGCGAGTACTTGGAAAAAAGTATCGGTACTTGTACTCGGTCCTAAAAAAAGTGGTATCGGGACAACCCTAGTTGGAACAGTACTACAGGAGGGAGTACCCTCGATGTATTGAACATATACTGAGAGATTTTATTCTACAGTATGGAACACAGAAGACACGCAACCAATGGTTGATATTTTTGCAACTGTATTCATCTGTTTATTGATAGGAAGCAATAACAGTTGGACGTGATACATATATTCTATTCGTGTATTACAGAGTTTTGAATGAGATTTCTTGTTGTTATACTGTAAGTGAATATGACCTTTGTATTGCTTTTGTACAAGATTGTTAAAAATCGAAATAAAATGTACCCTTTAAAACAAACAAAAAAAAGAAATACAATTCTTTAAAGAGCAGAATCCTGCAGCAACCAATTAACCACTTAAGCCCCGGACCATTTGGCTGGCCAAAGACCAGGCCACTTTTTGCGATTCGGCACTGCATCACTTTAACTGACAATTGCGCGGTCGTGCGACGTGGCTCCTAAACAAAATTGATGTCCTTTTTTTCCCCCACAAATAGAGCTTTCTTTTGGTGGTATTTGATCACCTCTGCGGTTTTTATTTTTTGCGCTATAAACACAAATAGAGCGACAGTTTTGAATAGAGCGACAAATTTTTACTATAATAAATATCCGCAAAAAATATATAAAAAAACAAAAACAAATGTTTTCCTCAGTTTAGGCCGATACGTATTCTTCTACATATTTTTGGTAAAAGAAATCACAATAAGCGTTTATTGGTCTGCGCAAAAGTTATAGCGTTTACAAAATAGGGGATAGTTTTATGGCATTTTTTTATTAATATTTTTTTTTTACTAGTAATAGCAGCAATCAGATTTTTTTCGTGACTGCGACATTATGGCGGACATATCGGACACTTTTAACACCATTTTGGGACCATTGTCATTTTAACAGCGATCAGTGCTATAAAAATGCACTGATTACTGTAAAAATTACACCGGCAGTGAAGGTGTTAAGTGTGTCCTAGGGAGTGCTTCTAACTGTGTGGGGGATGGGCTGTGTGTGACATGACACTGATCACCGCTCCCGATTACAGGGAGCTGTGATCAGTGTCCTGTCACTAGGAAGAATAGGGAAATGCTTGTTTACATCAGCATTTCCCCGTTCTTCCTCTCCGTGAGATGATCGCGGGTATCCCCGCAGACATCGAGTCCGTGGGACCCGCGGTCGGACTCACGGAGCTCGCGTGCGCACCCACAATGCCGCTTCTTAAAGGGGACGTACCTGTACGCCCATCTGCCCACAGGAGCCATTGTGTCGACCGTATATCGTCATGCCCTGGTCCTTAAGTGGTTAAGAGAGGACCAAACCGAATTGGACAAATCAGATCCAACACCATGTCAGTGGGCCCTATAGCAATCACTTGGTCTAGTATGGATGTAGTTCCATATTTTGTGTCCTTGCTCAATAACTTTACTAATTCTCGTGACACGGATTACCAGTCATTCAACCTTTTACTTTCACGAGATAGTTTAAACCAGTGGTTCTCAACCTTGCTAGTGCCGTGACCCCAAGTTGTGGGGACCCCTAACAGTAAAATTTTCGTAGCATGGGTTGTCAGCACCCAAGGCAAGACAAGTAATTTGCGCTCCTAACCCATGGACATTTAGCGCTCCCTGAGTCCCTTCCACTCGTACAGTATTAAAACCTCATATGGTACATTTTAGGATGTACCACTCTTTCTCTTTGTTCTCCTTTCTTTCCCTTTTTATCTCTCTCCTATCCTAATTTCTTGTCTCCCCCCCCCCCCCCCATCCCTCTCTAGCTGTCATTCTTTCTTCTTTCTCTCCCTTTTTCTTTGTTCTCCCCCCTCTTTTCCTCTCCCTTCCATGTATTCTCTATTTTTATTCCTTCTCTTACTCCTTGGGGGTGGGAGTAATGGGATGAGTGGCAGTGCTGGTGGGATCAATGGCAGTGCTGGGGAGAGTTCTGATCAGCCAACTTAGGTGCTCTTGATCAAGGTCATCTGCTGATCTGAGAACTGTAGTGGGGACTTTTAATGGTAACTCTAATCACAGGTAGTGTTACTCACTGTGTCTCCGACTTCACAGTGTCTCCAGCTCTGTGGTGTCTCATAGCAGTGACACCTCTGCCGAAAGCAGGAGATAGGGTCTCCTCCAGCCCCTCCCACTTCACATTCCTCACCAGTCAGCTGACCTCTAGTCTCTGCCCTCCAGCCATGCCATGAACTGAATGGGCGGCTGCAAAGAGGCTGAGTGGGGGCCGCGAACTCCAGGACAAGCCCAGCTGGGTGGCCGCGAAAAGGCTGGGAAAGCAGTGCGGGCTTCAGGAACAGCCCAGGATTTGGTGACCCCTGGCAAATCGTCATTCGACCCCCAGGTTGAGAACCACTGGTTTAAACACTCTTCACAGGGCACTTTTATTAATAGTCTACTTGGTAATGACAGCAATGGTCCAGGGCACAGTTCTAAGTGTCATGGGGCTTTAACCACTTAAGCTCCGCCCTACCGCCCTATAGAAGTTTTCATGGTACAGGGGCAGCACCTCTGCACCAGATCACGTGTATATATTGTCGGGATCCGAGGGGTTAACAGGCAGCTGGGAGACAGTTCAGTCAACTTAAAAAAGTGTCTTTATTCAGCAAAAACAGAAAAAATAATGATAGACTTTGTCTTCATGGGCAGCTCAACACAACACAAGGTGCTCTGCTCATCAGTATAAATCCTCGTACACACAATCAGATTTTAGGATGACCGTTCGTCTGTTTTTTGTTGCATGCTAGTCTCATCATGTCGAAAGTGAAAAGGTTACTCACCATGCGGAAATTCTCATACGATAGAATACAACTTTACAAGTGACATAATGTGTTAAATCGTTTTGTATGTATTCTTTTGTTTCTGAGCATGCATAGCTTTGCTCTTACGATTTTTTTTTGGATGAGAAACATACTAATTAAAGGAAAATTGGACGTTGAGTTCACATATGACAAATTTTATAGTCTACACATCCAGCTTTTGTCTGATGGAAAACCGGAATCGGCTGTCGAAACCTCCTTACAAACGATCCGAAAATTATCAGATCGTTCGTTCGGACAAAATTTTACTTCCGATTTTCATATCGTGTGTACGGGCCTTTACACAGTCTTTTATATCATGTTGGCATCCCAGCCAAACATTGCAAAGCCCCAGTTACAGGCCTGATCTCCCAGCAGGTTCAAGACTTCCATCCAACATTCTAGTCTTCTCAGAACTGATAACAAAACATCCATTCCCCCCCCCCCCCCATATCCTCTCTGACCAGCTGCCTAATAAGAAGGCCTGAAAGGGAAGTACTTGCCCTCTTCCATTAAACCTCTCTTAACCTAACCCAGGCTGACTCTTTACAATATACGTGATTCGGCTCTTCCGAGTAGCGGGCCTGAATGTGCGCCGCCAGCGGCTCGCTTCCGCTGTGACTCGATGTTCGCTGGCACCCGCCGATCATTCGTTACAGAGGCAGAACAGTGATCTGTCTATGTAAACAAGGCAGATCGCCGTTCTGTCAGTAGGGAAGGCATGGATCTTGTGTTCCTGCAAAGCAGTGACATGGATCCCATGCCTTCACCTAGTAAAAGCATCTCCCCCACAGTACACAAAGTGGGTATTAGGGGGGTTTTGGGACCCATGACATTCTATAGCCATACGTCTTCATCCCTGAATCTGAAATTTAAAAGGAAAAGGTTTGGGACTTTAAATGAAGGACGTGACACATAGCTGGTAAAGTGGCCAAATGCAAGATAGCACATTTATTCTTTGATATACATACAGATATCATGATGGCATATTATCATTAGAATTCATATATATATATACACAGATGTCATAAATAACACATTGCAGTATAAGGCCCCATGCACACGAGACGCTGTTATTTGCTGTTAAACGCGTGTTCAGAGGCAGTTGGACACTTTTTTCAACTGCTCCTGAACCCATTCAATGTTATCCTATGTGTCCATGCACACAGTCTCGTTTATTGCCGTTTTTAGGCAGTTGCGTTTAACCTCGTTTTTCCAGAAGCAAAAAAATGGGTTCAGACACAAACGTTTTCCACGTTTAAGACGCAAAATGCGGTACCGGCGTTTTGCCGCGTTTTCGTTTATAAGCGTTTTTAAAGGTGACCTATTTTTTTACATTACAAATCTCAAAAATGATGGCAAATGATGAAAAACCATTAAAAATAAATAAAAATAAAACTGTAATTGCTTGCATTGCACTGTAGACAATCCACAACTTGTGGCAGGTAACGTGGCCAGGTGACGTGGCAGGTGGAAAATCCACAAATTGTGGCAGGTGACGTGACCAGGTGACGTGGCAGGTGACGTGGCAGGTGATGTGGCAGGTGACGTGGCAAGTGGACAATCCACAACTTGTGGCAGGTGACGTGGCCAGGTGACGTATCTGGTGACGTGGCAAGTGGACAATCCACAGCTTGTGGCAGGTGATGTGGCAAGTGATACGCTAAATACAAGTACACTGCTGCTCTCTCAGCTGCTGGTCTCCCAAAATGGCTGAAATGGTTAAATAATAATGTTTTTTGAGCTTGGGGAGGGTCTTATGATGTTTCTTAACTAAACGCTAATAGACGCAAACGCAGTAAAATCACGGAAAAACGGGCGTTTTTAAACGCCGGTTTTAGCCTTTAAAAACGTGTGTTCGGCAGAGTTTGCACCGCCGTCTCGTGTGCATGGGGCCTTAAGTATAATTGTTGTGGGCTGGCTTGTAATCCACATCTTAAAATAATATTAACCACTTCACGCCCGGGCTATAAGCAAAAGACGTCCGCAAAGCGGTCGTCAATTGCTGATAGGACGTCTATGGACGTCCTCTTATTTACTTCCGCGATGCGTGCCACCGCGGGCGCGCGTCGGGGAAAAACTGTGCCCACCGTGTCAGGCGAGTGCCGATGCGCGTGCCTGTCGGCCGCGATGTCCGCCAGGTACGAGCGATCGGCTGTCACAGAGCCAGGGACGTGGATCTCTGTGTGTAAACACAGAGATCCATGTCCTGTCAGGGAGAGGAGACGGATGGTGTGTCCCTTGTACATAGGGACAACCATCAGTCACCTCCCCCAGTCAGTCCCCTCCCCCCACAGTAAGAACATCTAGCAGGGAACATATTAACCCCTTGATCGCCCCCTAGTGGTTAACCCCTTCCCTGCCAGTCACATTTATACAGTAATCAGTGCATATTTTTAGCACTGTTCGCTGTATAAATGTGAATGGTCCCAAAAATGTGTCAAAAAAAAATTGCAGATCGACGCCATTACTAGTAAAAAAATAAAAAATAATTAAAAAAAAATCATAATTCTATTCCCTATTTTGTAGGCGCTATAACTTTTGCGCAAACCAATCACTATACGCTTATTGCGATTTTTTTTTTTTTACCTAAAATATGTAGAATACGTATCGGCCTAAACTGAGGAAAAAAATAGTTTTTTTTTTTTTTTAAAAATGGGATATTAATTATAGCAAAAATTAAAAAATATTGTGTTTTTTTCAAAATTGTCGCTCTATTTTTGTTTATAGCGCAAAAAATAAAAAACGCAGAAATGATCAAAGACCACCAAAAGAAAGCTCTATTTGTGGGAAAAAAAGGACGTCAATTTTGTTTGGGAGCCACGTCGCACGACCGCGCAATTGTCATTCAAAGCGTGACGGCGCTGAAACCTGAAATTTCGCCTGGGCAGGAAGGGGGTTATGTGCCCAGTTGTCAAGTGGTTAAAATTGTTAATGATTGGAAAAAGTTCATAATAATCTAAGCTGTAAATGCATAATTAGAATGCATCTAACAAGCTTGACGCGTGCGTTTTGTGCAATTCACTCAACTTCTTCAGGTGCGGATGCAAAGATGCGTGAAAGTCATCTTCAGATTCAGCATGCAGTGTTGCAACTTGAGGGCTGCCAGGGATGTGTCTGTCCCGGGAGGTGTGGCAGGGGCCCATGGAAAACAAAGGTACACACATGCAAACCCCCAATAGCAATTTCTAGTGATCCCACATGTTGGCAACATAATCCGGGTGTGGTGTGCAATGTCCTAAGAGAAAAGAGACCATAAAGTTAACCCTTTTGATCACCTATGATGTTAACCCATTCCCAGGCATTAGTACAGTGACAGTGCATATTTTTAGCACTTGTCACTGGTCCCCAAATAGTGTCTGTTAGTGTCAGAATGTCCACTGCAATATCGCAGTCCCGCTACAAGTCACTGATCACCGCCACTAGTAAAAAAAATAAAAAAAATATTCCATAGTTTGTAGACGCTATAAAATTTGGCGCAAACCAATCAATATACACTTATTGGGATTTTTTTGCCAACAATATATAGCAGAATACATATTGGCCTAAATTTTGTATAAAGTTTTTTTTTTTCTATTTTTCTTATTCAATATGTTTTATAGCAGAAAGTAAAACATTTTGTTTCTTTTTCAAAATTGTTGTTTTTTTTTTGTTTATAGCGCAAAAAATAAAAACCGCAGAGGTGATAAAATACCACCAAAAGAAAGTTCTATTTGTGGGGGAAAAAAGGACATCAATTTTATTTGGGTACAGTGTCTCACTACCGCGCAATTGTCAGTTAAAACGACGCAGTGCCTTATCGCAAAAATTGGCCTGGTCATGAAGGGGGGGTAAATATTCCGGTCAAGTGGTTAAGATCAACTAGGGATGTGTATCATGTATGCCTCGTTGTTCAAGTCCTGTCAGTGGCTCCACTTGTTTCCATTTGATGCATTGCAGAACAACCCTTACATATGAACACCAAGATTTAAAATCAAGAGTGTGTCTTCAGAAAGAGCTCAACCAAGCACAGCTTATATATAAATCAACCATATATTTGGAAACTGGTATAATGTCAGAAGGACTCAAGTCTTTTCTTATACAATGTGAATAAGAGAAACTCTGCTTATGGAACCTTCATATATACAAAAGTCATAGCTATGTGAAAGATTACTCATACTTGGCAGGTTATAGAGAACGGCTGGGAGTGGGCACAGACACAGTATGGCTCCAAAAGGCCTTAAAGGGTCAGTCCACCAAAAACCCTAAACTTTGCCCCATCCGTCAGATTCCTTTCACTTCCTGTCCTGTAGACACAATAGTGAGAGGAAATAATCTTTCTTCATATATTTAGGCCAAAATATATTCTGCTATATTTCTTTGATAAAAATACCCCCAAATCAGTTTATATTATTTAGTCTGTGTAAAAAGTTATATTGTCTACAAACTATGGTATATACAGCATCTCACAAAAGTGAGTACACCCCTCCCATTTTTGTAAATACAGTAAATCCTTGGATTGCGAGCATAATTCGTTCCAGAAACAGGCTTGTAATCAAAAAACACTTGTATATCAAAACAAATTTCCCCATAAGAAATAATGGAAACTCAGATGATTCGTTCCTCAACCATTTATTCAAAAGTCCTTCAGTTTATAGTCCATATAAAAAGATAGCAATGTAACCAGGTTGTGTAACCATAAAATGTCCATCCACACATGGAAGCCTCCACAAGGGGATTAGAACAGTGGTTCTCAACCTTCTAGTGCCGTGACCCCTTGATAAAATTTCCCAAGTTGTGGGGACCCCTAACAGTAAAATGTATTTTCGTAGCCTGGGTTGTCCGCACCCAAGACAAGACAAGTAATTTGTGCTCCCAAACCCATGGATATTTAGCGCTCCCTAAGTCCCTTCCACTCGTACATTATTAAAACTCCTTATAGTACATTTTGGGATGTACCACTCTTTCTCTTTGATCTTCTTTCTTTCCCTTTTATCTCTATTCTAATTTTCTTTTTTCCCCCATCCCTTTTTAACCGTCTTTTTTTGTCCTTTCTCTCCCTTTTTCTTTGTTCCTCCCCATCTTTTCCTCTCCCTTCCATGTGTAGCGGGGTCCTCAAATTGATGGGGATACACCTGGGCAATAGTGTAACCCAGGTGTATAATTGTGTTAGGATTCAGACCCCTTTTTGTTTCGTGGAGGATTGGAGGATGTAATATTCTCCTTTGCCTGTGGGTGGCGTAGTACCCACGGGCTTCAGGTAGAATCATCCCCTGCAGTGCTCCCTGTTTGGTCTCTTCCCGGAGATGGTATGGCTGGGGCGGGGAACCCGCCGGGCCGTTGAAGGGAGGAGATAAAAGGGGGAGACGCCCTGACCACGAGGTCGTGTTCTTGCGGAGAAGGAGGTCCTCGGAGGAGGAGGGTTGCGGTCTGCACCCAGGGCCCTTAGGCCTGGGTGCGGGAGATCCAGGAGTCTGGTCCAGGTGCTCATGGCCTGGTCCGGAGTCATGTTGGCGTCCATCCCAGGCACCTTTAGCCTGGGGTGAGGTACTATCGAGGAGGCCTGGGGCCCAGTACCTTCGACTGGGTCCCGCTAGGGTGGACTGTCCGAGGGTCCCTGAGCGGAGGGACTCGTACCTGAGGTGAGGAGGCCGGGGAGGTTACCCACTGGAGACCCGGAGCAGCACCAACCCGGTGACAGTGGGCCTCTGGGAACTCTCTTGGGAGGACACATCCCCCTGATAGGGGCCACAGCGCATCGAAGAGGGCTCCATTGCTGTTCATAGGGGTTGCTGGAAGAGACCCCATCCTTCCTGTTCTGTAACAGCCGGATTGGCTTAGGCGCCGCTGGTCATAGTATAGTGGCATAGAACTGAAACGTTAGGAAGTGCCTTGATCTGCTCATCCCACCGTTGGCAAGGTTATAGGTCCCAACCAGTCTGCTGTTAAAAGAACTGTTTATTGTGCTTTGCTATTGGAGTGCCAAATAAACAAGTGTTGGACCTTTCTTCGGTGTGTGAACTCCAGTTACTGGAATCAAAGGGGAGGCGGGTGAGCTTGTGGTTACAGACTCGGTACATTCGCAGAACACATTGGCCCGAGGAAACATCAGGAAGTGGCCTTCACCTCCCTATTGAAATGGGGAGGACATGGGCCGTGGCGCATCTCACTCTCACAACTCAGAAACCCCTAGACATGAGTTGGTGTGTAACAGATGAAGAAGTTGGAGAGAGGGTGAGGCCGCTACACGTGGGGGCTCGTGAGTCCGGGATACAGTGTGTTCTAAAGATGGACTTGAGAATGTCTACATTTGAACTTTGCTGCCCAGAGGAGTTCCGAGCAGATCGGCCAAATTACTGGCCAAAGTGCGTCCCTGCTCGGAGTTGTGGAAATGACCCTAACACGGGAAAGGCCCATGCGGAGGAGCGGAAAAAGGGAGAGGTCCAGCCGTGTGACGTACTGCACGTGGGGACTGTTAACGCACTGCGCCACGAGGCACCCCATGGCGACATCGTTCGAGGGCGGAGTCAAGAGGAAGCCCGCGAAAATGTACAGCTCATGGGAGGAGTCTGGCCAAGTGTGGGGATACACGTGGAGACTCCGGCGCGGGGTCAGTGCATGATGGAGCAGCAAACAGTCGGGATGACCTCAAGTGCCCCGTGGATTATGGTTCCTCACCCCACGAGAATGACTTCCTTTGCTGCCCCCATCACAGACACGGGGATAAGACTTAGGCCCCGAGGGCGGTTGGCTCTGTACACCTGCAGAGACACGGAGGCCCTCAGTGTGATCTGTCCCGGCTGCTCGGGACTGGTGGTCACCCTGAAGCCATTCGGGCGATGTGAGGAGTGCAGAGAATTCCTTTTTGAGGTCGAGTCGTCCACAGCAAGGCCCCGGGCCCTTCGCCTCAACCACCTCACGGGTACCGCTACTCCGGAAGGGGAGATCAAGGCCTTTGTCGAGGTTCCTGTGCGCGCTGACCAGGGCGATGGACTGCCCAACAGAGAAAAATCCGAGGATGCTGCCTCGGTCGCCACAAGTTCTTTGCTTCCACCACCGAAGAGGAAAGTTGGCCTAGTACAGGCATCCTATGGACGTGGTCGAGCTTCACCCCGCTGCTTGCCTGGCCTGGATGGCGCCGGTCGAGATGGAAGTCCCGGACATCCCAGTCTTCTACAAGGGTCAGGTGAGCCAGGGGCTGGGACTGTGGTGGTGGTTGGAGGTGTCGGGGGCCCATTGGAGGTGGAACCCCCCAGGGAAGATGATTCTGTGTCCACGGGTAGATATCTGCCTGCGGAGATGTATGACACCTCCGACCTAGAGTCGCTGTCTGACTGCGGAGACGATGGCGAGATAGACGAACTGTTCAGCCGCAAGGGCTGGGATAGAGTGCCGCTTCTTGCTTCCCGTGCGGTACGGGATTCACCTATGTACACAGGAGACAGCACGCCTCGGGTGGAAGACCCGCAGCTTACGAGGGAACCTACCCCTCCACCTGTGTCCTCATCTACTGTCACCCCACCTACTTTGGTTGTGGGGATACCCCGCGCTTCTGTGAGAGCGCCGAAAGTCAGTTCCAGGGAGCTGGTAAAGGCACCTCGGCATCCAGAAGCTATTGTGCTGCCTGGAACTGGAGAGAAAGCCACTATGCCACCTTTGGCCCGCTTGCAGAGACTGTTTTGCCACAAAGTAGCTCGGGAATATGGGTGGGAGTACCCGTATCTACCCCGGGACTTGCTGTATGAGGTGGAAGTCTGGAGAACAAGATGGTATGACGAGTTTGTGTGGGACAAGTTGAAGGTGCTCCATGCTCGCAGGTACCTGGAATGTGTGCCGGCAGTGTCTAAGAGGTTTGAGGACTGCAAAGCTGAATGGAAATTGGGGCGCCATATCCATGCTGACAAGATAGTCATTTGCAGAAGAGAAGGAGAAGATGTCGAGTATTCGATAGAGGCATTTGACAAACACCTGAAACCCCTGTACCTGCCGGATCCAAAGTTTTACTTATAGGAGAAAAGAACTCCTGTTTATTTCTTTTGTGCACTTGAACTTTCTGGAAGAGCCATTCCCAGACACGCAGGACTGTGCCCTGCTTTTGTTTTTGTTTGGGCTTTTCTTTTTCTCGTTGGAGACTTGGGGACTGTTGTGTTTTCGTGTTTCCCCTTTTCTTCATGTGCCAAAGACAAGGACATTTGGGAATAGTGGCAGAGTAGGGAAAGCTGGAAGAACGAAGATTCGTTGAGCGTCATGACCGCGGCGTTGTCACCAGGTGGCAGTGTTGCGCAACAAATGGTTGAAAATATTTCACCCACACATCACCTTGCTTGTTGGAGTGAGTGGGTCTCTCGGCTGACGGGCCCACTCATCCCAAATGACACAAAATTATGTTAGGATGTTGTTTTTTCTTTCCCCTGCAGGAGAATCGTCAATCAAGACCATTGAGAGTGGGTGGCTCTTAGACAGTGTGGGAGAGGGGTTGTGATTATGCAGATGTTAAAAATGTTTTATGACATAAGTTGTTTTATATGTTCCCCATTCCCTGAGCAGGTCTTGGCACTTGGGAAAATTTTTTAGAGGAATTGCTTCAGGGGTTTCACTCCATGTCACCACTTTATGGGAGGCATGGGTGTGCACCTGACGCTGGGGACCAGCGTCAAATTACAGGGGGGAGTGTGTAGCGGGGTCCTCAAATTGATGGGATACACCTGGGCAATAGTGTAACCCAGGTGTATAATTGTGTTAGGATTCAGACCCCTTTTTGTTTCGTGGAGGATTGGAGGATGTAATATTCTCCTTTGCCTGTGGGTGGCGTAGTACCCACGGGCTTCAGGTAGAATCATCCCCTGCAGTGCTCCCTGTTTGGTCTCTTCCCGGAGATGGTATGGCTGGGGCGGGGAACCCGCCGGGCCGTTGAAGGGAGGAGATAAAAGGGGGAGACGCCCTGACCACGAGGTCGTGTTCTTGCGGAGAAGGAGGTCCTCGGAGGAGGAGGGTTGCGGTCTGCACCCAGGGCCCTTAGGCCTGGGTGCGGGAGATCCAGGAGTCTGGTCCAGGTGCTCATGGCCTGGTCCGGAGTCATGTTGGCGTCCATCCCAGGCACCTTTAGCCTGGGGTGAGGTACTATCGAGGAGGCCTGGGGCCCAGTACCTTCGACTGGGTCCCGCTAGGGTGGACTGTCCGAGGGTCCCTGAGCGGAGGGACTCGTACCTGAGGTGAGGAGGCCGGGGAGGTTACCCACTGGAGACCCGGAGCAGCACCAACCCGGTGACAGTGGGCCTCTGGGAACTCTCTTGGGAGGACACATCCCCCTGATAGGGGCCACAGCGCATCGAAGAGGGCTCCATTGCTGTTCATAGGGGTTGCTGGAAGAGACCCCATCCTTCCTGTTCTGTAACAGCCGGATTGGCTTAGGCGCCGCTGGTCATAGTATAGTGGCATAGAACTGAAACGTTAGGAAGTGCCTTGATCTGCTCATCCCACCGTTGGCAAGGTTATAGGTCCCAACCAGTCTGCTGTTAAAAGAACTGTTTATCGTGCTTTGCTATTGGAGTGCCAAATAAACAAGTGTTGGACCTTTCTTCGGTGTGTGAACTCCAGTTACTGGAATCAAAGGGGAGGCGGGTGAGCTTGTGGTTACAGACTCGGTACATTCGCAGAACACATTGGCCCGAGGAAACATCAGGAAGTGGCCTTCACCTCCCTATTGAAATGGGGAGGACATGGGCCGTGGCGCATCTCACTCTCACAACTCAGAAACCCCTAGACATGAGTTGGTGTGTAACAGATGAAGAAGTTGGAGAGAGGGTGAGGCCGCTACACATGTATTCTCTATTTTTATTCCTTCTCCTACTCCTTGGTGGGATGAGTGGCAGTGCTGGCGGGGAATTGGGATGAGTGGCAATGCTGGGGGGAGTTCTGATCAGCCAACATAGGTGCTCTTAATCAAGGTCATCTGCTGACCTGAGAACTGTAGTGGGGACTTTTAATGGTAACTATAATCAGGTAGTGTTACTCACAGTATCTCCGACTTTGAGGTGTCTTGTAGCAGTGACACCTATGCCGAAATCAGGAGAAAGAGTCTCCTCCAGCCCCTCCCACTTCACATTCCTCAGCAGTCAGCTGACCTCTAGTCTCTGCCCCCCAGCCATGCACTGAACTGAACGGGCGGCTGCAAAGAGGCTGAGTGGGCGGCTGTGGGCTCCAGGAGCAGCCCAGTTGGGCGGCCACAGGTTCCAGGGACAGCCCTGCTGGGTGGCCGCAAAGAGGCTGGAAGAGCAGTGCGGGCTTCAGGAACAGCCCAGGATTCGGTGACCCCTGGCAAATCATCATTCGACCCCCGAGGGGGTTCCGACCCCAGGTTGAGAGCCACTGGATTAGAAGCAAAATCCAGCAGGAGCAACAGAGTATAAAAGAGAAGAGAGGTGCCTCTAAATGTAGCAATATGGTTACATTTAATGAAGGCACAACATTTAGCAACTCACATGGTTGATGGTTAACCACTTCAATACCAGGCAGTCGCAATTTGAATGACAATTGCGCGGTCATGCTACACTGTATCCAAACAAATTTTTTATCATTTTGTTCCCACAAATAGAGCTTTCTTTCAGTGGTATTTGATCGCCTCTGCGATTTTTATTTTTTGCACAACAAATAAAAAAAGAGCGAAATCTTTGAAAAAAAATATGTTTTTCTTTGTTTCTGTTATTTTTTTTTGTAAATAAGTACCTTTTCTACTTCAATGACGGGCACTGATGAGGTGGCACTGATAGGCGGCACTGATGATGGGCACTGATGGGCACTGATATGTGGCACTGGTATGCAGCACTGATGGGCACTCATAGGCGGCACTGATGGGCACTCATAGGCGGCACTGATGGGCACTCATAGGCGGCACTGATGGGCACTCATAGGCGGCACTGATGGGCACTCATAGGCGGCACTGATAGGTGGCACGGACGGGCACTGATAGATGGGCACTAATGGGCACTGATAGATGGGCACTAATGGGCACTGATAGATGGCACTGATGGACACTAGTAGGTGGCACTGATGACACTGGTGGCTGGCATTGCTGGGCATCACACATTGTGGTCGTGCCATGATGGTGCCAGTCAGTGCCCATTTGTGGGCACTGATTGGCATATGTTTTTTATGTATTTGTACATGTGGATGGCCATGGGGGACTTACCTGGCCATCCACATGCTTGGGGCTTCCCTGGTGGTACTGGGCGGCATCCTGGTGGTCTAGTGTGGGTATCCGAGGGGGGGCTGCGCTGATAAACAATCAGCGCGAACCCCCCCCTGTCAGGAGAGCCGCTGATCGGCTCTCCTCTACTCGCGTCTGTCAGATGCGAGTGAGGAAGAGCCGATCAACGGCTCTTCCTTTTTACATCGTGATCAGCTGTGATTGGACACGGCTGATCATGTGGTAAAAAGCCTCCGCCGGAGGCTCTTTACCGAGATCAGTGTAGCAGTGTGTCAGACTGACACACCGCTCCACCGATCGCCGCGATGCGCGCCCCCCCGGGCGCGTGGCGGCTGTTATCCTGCAGGACGTCAATAAACGTCCAGTGTGGATAACACAACCACTTCCCGAACGTCAATCTCCTATTGACTGGGCGGGAAGTGGTTAAAAGTGGCACATCTAAGTATGCAGGCATCCAGGGTAAAGCTGTCCACATAGACCATCCCCCGCACCGCCGGCTCTCACTGCTGTCAGTCTGCAATCGTGACCGGGAAGACTACCCTGCAGTAGAGCGATCTGAAAGCGAGGCTTGAACTGCTCGGGGAGCGCAGAGTGGAAGGGACAATTTTGATGGCGGTGAGGAGGACGGTCTATGTGGACAGCTTTACCCCGGATGCCTGCATAATTAGATGTGCTTGTTTTAATCGTCAACCATGTGAGTTATTTTAAATGTTGTACCTTCAATAAATGTTACCATATTGCTACACTTTGAGGCGCCTCTCTTCTCTTTTATACTCCGTTGTGACATAACGCTACTCTTATATCAAGTCAAAATGTATTAAAAAATGTTGCTTGTCTTGCAAAACCCTCTCAAACCAAGGTTTTACTGTATTTTATTAGATCTTTTCATGTGACAACACTGAAGAAATGACACTTTGCTACAATGTAAAGTAGTGAGTGTACAGCTTGTATAACAGTGTAAATTTGCTGCCCCCTCAAAATAACTCAACACACAGCCATTAATGTCTAAACTGCTGGCAACAAAAGTGAGTACACCCCTAAGTAAATATTTCCAAATTGGGCCCAAAGTGTCAATATTTTGTGTGGCCATCATTATTTTCCAGCACTGCCTTAACCCTCTTGGGCATGGAGTTCCCCAGAGCTTCACAGGTTGCCACCGGAGTCCTCTTCCACTCCTCTATGATGACATCACAGAGCTGGTGGATGTTAGAGACCTTGCGCTCCTCCACCTTCCGTTTGAGGATGTCCCACAGATGCTCAATAGGGTTTAGGTCTGGAGACATGCTTGGCCAGTCCATCACCTTTACCCTCAGCTTCTTTAGCAAGGCAGTGGTCATCTTGGAGGTGTGTTTGGGGTCGTTATGTTGGAATACTGCCCTGCGGCCCAGTCTCTGAAGGGAGGGGATCATGCTCTGCTTCAGTATGTCACAGTACATGTTGCCATTCATGGTTCCCTCAATGAACTGTAGCTCCCCAGTCCCGGCAGCACTCATCCAGCCCCAGACCATGACACTCCCACCACCATGCTTGACTTTAGACAAGACACCCTTGTCTTTGTACTCCTCACCTGGTTGCCGCCCCACACACTTGACACCATCTGAATCAAATAAGTTTATCTTGGTCTCATCAGACCACAGGACATGGTTCCAGTAATCCATGTCCTTAGTCTGCTTGTCTTCAGCAAACTGTTTGCAGGCTTTCTTGTGCATCATCTTTAGAAGCTGAGTGTACTTACATTCACTTTCAATTGCTTTAGCCATCAGAACAAGACCATAGTTATCCAATGTTACTGTTTTTATTATTTTAGTATTTCTATTAAAGTGGATCTCACATGAAATTTATTTTTTCTTGACTATCCTTAGCTGCTTGTTGCCCCGACCTTTGGCTATCATCTGAAAATCCTTTGTTGTCGCAGTCTGCTGCTTCCTCTCTACCTCCCTGTAGTCTCCTGTGAGCGGGAGGCCCTGGGGGTCGTGGCCTGGAGCCAGACTGCAGCTAAATCCATCCCCACCACTAGGGGCCTTTGGTGAACACCCGCTGGCTCTTAGATTCCACCCCCTGGGAAATCTCATGCTTTAGCTCCCAGTGTTATCCGTGGTGGTACTACAAAGTACCTGCTCTTCTGTATCACCTAGAGCTCCATCCGCAGCAGTCAGCCATAGGGTCTACTACCTTGCGGTGCACTCCAGACCCCAGCGGGGTGCATCTTTCGTCTGGACTCGGGTGACCTGACACATACATACCCTGAATTAGCATTAATACGATCTATATTCCTATTTTTACCACTTGCAGACCACAATACGTGTGTGTGTGTGTGTGTGTGTGTGTGTGTGTGTATATATATATATATATATATATATATATATATATATATAAATAACATACACACACACACACACATAACCATACATACAATGTCGCAGTTTGCAAGTGGTTTACTGGGATTATGGCTGAAGATATCAGCCATAACCCCAGTACTGTTTTTTTTCAGCCGGCGGCTGGCTTTCTCATAAACTGTTGGAATACTTTCAGAAGCGGAGGGAGGGGATGTCTCCCCCCCACCGCTCGCTGGTGTTTCTCAGGCCTACCATTTCTGCCGGTTCGTCCCATAGGCGATCAAAGAGTGGATACTCTTTGATCACCTCTTTGGCCTTGGGGGACCGGAACGACACCCTGACGTCACTTCTGGTCCAGGCTGGAAGTAAATCCTTCTTTTTTTTTTTTTTAAGCAAAAAGGTCTTTTGCTTTTAAAGCTAAAGAAGAGATAGGGTCCTTTTGACCCAAGATCTCCCCATAAAGAGAACCTGTCATCCTTATTTCTATTACAAGGGATAGAGAAAAAAGGGGAAGGGAAAGGAGACATGATTGAAACCTTTAAATACATCAAGGGGGTGAATAAGGCTCAGGAGTTCATTTTTTTCAATATGAAACCAAAATAAAGAACACGGGACAGGACCTCAAACTAACTGGAGGAAAGTTAAAAAATAATCAAACAGCAGAGGTATTGACACAGTCATCAGTAAATGGCTTCAAACATGCTTGGGACAAACATAGATCTATAGTCAGACAATAAAGTTAACGAACAATTTTTTTTTATAAAACAAAAGAAAAACAAAAAAAAGGGCACACTCAATTAACTACTCCTGTCTTTTTCTGTGGTCACTTCTCTATGTATCTATGTTTACATACCTTGTAATAGGCATAAAAGTGATAAAAAAATAAAATATGTTTTTAAAGTGCCCCCATCCCTCTGTGCTCCAGCTCAAAAGTGAACTCATCATGTACGTTAGAGCGAGAGCAAAAATTCTAGCGCTAGACCTCCTCTAACTCTAAAACGGTAACCTGTAAAGACGTTTAAAGCGTCGCCTATGGAGATTTAGTACCATTGTTTGTCGTGATTCCACGAGCGTGCGCAATTTTAAAGCGTGACATGTTATGTATCTATTCAGCATCGTCTTTCATATTCTACAAAAATGGGGTATACAGTATATTGTGTGTTTTTTTTTTTTTTCATTAAAGTGTACTTTTTCCATAAAGATTACGTTTGCAAAACCGCTGCACAATTACCACGTGACATAAAAAAATGCAACGATCAACATTTTATTCCCTAGGGTCCCTGCTAAAAAAAAAAAAAGTATAATGTTTGGGGGTTAGAAGTAATTTTTCTAGCAAAAAAATACTGATTTAAACTTGTAAACAAAAAGTGCCAGAAAAAGCCTGGTCGGCAGTATAACCAAGGGCAAACCTTTTTTTAGGTTTGGATAGAGTGAAGAGGGATTGGAATACCTGTTGTGTTTTTATTGCTGTCTGTGCCCCTATTAGAGAGATTCTCCCTTTATTTATACTGGTTACCATAATCAGTAAAGGTGAAAGAAAATTTCAAATTTTAGGTTGTCCCCAGAAAAGTAATAGAGAGGAAATCTTCCAATGGGGACACTAGACCTGGTGACAATCAGGAATCCCCTCACTTTGGAGCGGTTTCCTTTTACTGAGCTGGCTGCTGAGGGAACAACTTGAAGGACTCCAGTGCATCTGCTGTGGAATTTGAGAATAAATTGCTCCAGAGTGTTGTCAGCCACTGAGGTCATTGAGGGATTTTTTTAAAGCTCACGCAATGGATATTAATATGTAAATACTTGAATACCATAGCCTGGTCACATGTTAATTTCAAGCATTTACTCTATTACCTGCAGGCAAATAAAACCCACAGGAATCAGATGCCTCACTTCTTTATCCGAAGTGGAAAATGAGAGCTGGAATGTTACAGGTTCCTTTGGGCAACTGAAATGTGAGGCCTTGTTTAAAGAACGCAAAGCTCTCAACTAAATTTTGAAAGAATAAACATGAGAATGTCATGGATATGCATTAATGTCTGTCTGCCATCTTACCTTCCTCCTCATGTGTTCATCTAGAGACCAGACCTCCTTCACCTGGCTTCCTTTATAATCTCCTCCCAGCCTGACTCCACCCCAGGCCCTATCACTGAACACTATATTAACCTGTGCACTGCAAGCCTGCTTTGCTGATCAACGTGTTTGTTAGGCATTGTGTGTTTGGGTTCCTGCCTGCCGTGTGCTACGTCTGTCTCTCTGTTACGTTATTGGCTTGTCCCCGACCATCCCTGTCTGCTCGTGACCCTTGACCTTCGGCTCGTTCTTCGTTATCCTTGTCTGCTTGTGGCCCCTGACCTTCGGCTTGTTATTCGGTTCTCTCTATCGTGTGCCGCTGCTTCCCCTTATCCTACGGGGCGTGAGCTAGGAAACTCCAGGGGCCGCGACCTGGTCCCAGCCTGCAGCGTAACATCCTCACCACTAGAGGCCCTGGAGAAGACCAGCTGGGTCTTAGACTCCGCGCCCTGGGGAATCTTGGCTCTCGCTTCCGTTGGGATCCCGGTTGTGCTCCTCTGGTCCCGCTTTCCACAACCACCCAGTTTCCTACCCACAGAAGCCAGCCATAGGGTTCACTACCTCGCGGTGCACTCCTGTCCCCCTACGGTGTGCATCTGTCACCTGGCCACAGGTGACCCTGACAGTTTGATCAGCCATGAACCCGGCTGACATCCCGCTACCCGCGGATGATCCATTGCAGGGCATAGTTTGCAGACTTGAAACCCAGGAATCGAATCAGACTCAGGTGATGCGATTCCTCCAGGATCTGGCTTCTCGCTTCGAGCAGCTTCAGGCCTCCTTGGGAACCCTGAATCCACAACCTCAAATACAATCAGCGGCTGCACCTATTGCACCAGTCGCAGCCACACACTCACTACAACTGCCAGCTCCGTCCCGTTTCTCTGGGGACTCCAAGGCTTGCAGGGGGTTCCTTAGCCAATGCACGATTCATTTTGAGCTCCAGCCCCAAAACTTCCTGTCTGATCGGGCTAAGGTAGCCTATATCATTTCCCTCCTCTCTGGTGAAGCTTTAGCCTGGGCAGCCCCTCTGTGGGAACTGAATGATCCAGTGGTTTCTAGCCTGTCTGGCTTCTTGAAACTTTTTCGGAATATCTTCGAAGAACCGGCTCGTGTCTCTTCAGCGGCCAGCGCCCTTTTACGTCTCCGCCAAGAGTCTGCTTCTGTGGGACAGTATGCCCTTCATTTCCGCATACTGTCGGCTGAGTTGAGCTGGAACAATGAGGCCTTAGTCGCAACCTTTTTGCATGGCCTGTCTGATAGAGTGAAGGATGAATTAGCAGGAAGAACCATCCCCACTGATCTGGCCGGCGTTATCTCCTTGTGTAACCAGATCGATATTCGCTTTCAGGAGAGGACCTTAGAAAAGCAACGCCAGCACTCCTTGGTTCTTAGTCAGCCTGAGCTCCCCTCTCTTCGACCCGTAGAGCATCTCCTACCAGCTGAGGAACCCATGCAGCTGGGTCGGACCAGGTTATCCCCCGAGGAACGTGCTAGGCGCAGAACTCTTGGTCTGTGTCTTTACTGTGGGGGCAAAGGTCATTTTCGTGACACTTGCTCTCTTTGTCCAGAAAAACGTTCGGGTCCACTTCATCTGGAAAGTGGAGTATTGGACCCAGAAATATCACCTTCCCCTTCTCGTCTTATGCTTTCTGTGTTCCTTCATGTTGGTGCTTCTTCTCATTCGGTCTCAGCATATCTGGATTCCGGAGCCGCTGGTAATTTCATGGACTGGGAAATCGCATCGTCCATGAGACTTACTCTTTTGCCCCTCACCACGCCATTGGTGGTCTTGGCGATTGATGGTACTGTTCTCCCAGGGGGACCTATCCGCTTCCAGACCCTCCCTGTTAAGATGTCGGTAGGGACACTCCACCAGGAGTGGATATCCTTCCTTATCTTACCCAAGGCCTCAACGCCTATCATTTTGGGTCTCCCATGGTTACAGCTCCATTCTCCTCATGTGGACTGGACTACTGGACAGATCCTGGCTTGGGGTCCCTCCTGTTCCTCGTCCTGCCTACCCAAGGTTGCCCCCTGTGAATCTGAGCCGGTCATTCATTCCAGGTTGCATAACCATTTACATTTCTCTGTCCCTAACCACCCTTGGACGCACAGCCAGGCTAGCTTGTCTACAAGTCCTGCAGTCGCTACGTCTTGCGATGCGATTCAGGTAGTCGCTACACCTGACTCAGCTATTCACTCTGCCTCTGTACTAGTTATGCCAGTCCAGCCCATGCCCAGTGAGCCTCCTACTTTTTCTTGTTTGGGACATTCTGCTTGTCCTTCAGCTATTCAGCTTGACTCCGGCGACATGTCACCTTCTAACCAACCTGACTTCAGGGTTCCACTGACATCTGCCCAGTCTGATGGTCCTGTGCAAGATGACCAGTTCCCCTTTAAGGGTCTAGGGGACCCTCCTCAGATTCCTGTTGATCCTCTCATGCCCTTGCTTATTCCTAGAGAGCCTTTGGTCCTCAATAGATCTTCTTGTCATCTCCCTACCTCGTTTTCGGTCTCTGAGGATAATTTTAAGTACGAGGTTAGACAAGTTCTGGATTCTCGGCTCTGCAGAGGCATTCTTCAGTACCTTGTGCATTGGAGAGGTTTTGGTCCTGAGGAGGCGTCTTGGATCGCTGCATCTGATGTCGCTGCACCTCATCTGTTGAGAAGGTTTCATCAGAGATTTCCCTTTAAGCCTGGGTCCAGGCGGGGGAGGGCCCATAAGAGGGAGGGTACTGTCATGGATATGCATTAATGTCTGTCTGCCATCTTACCTTCCTCCTCATGTGTTCATCTAGAGACCAGACCTCCTTCACCTGGCTTCCTTTATAATCTCCTCCCAGCCTGACTCCACCCCAGGCCCTATCACTGAACACTATATTAACCTGTGCACTGCAAGCCTGCTTTGCTGATCAACGTGTTTGTTAGGCATTGTGTGTTTGGGTTCCTGCCTGCCGTGTGCTACGTCTGTCTCTCTGTTACGTTATTGGCTTGTCCCCGACCATCCCTGTCTGCTCGTGACCCTTGACCTTCGGCTCGTTCTTCGTTATCCTTGTCTGCTTGTGGCCCCTGACCTTCGGCTTGTTATTCGGTTCTCTCTATCGTGTGCCGCTGCTTCCCCTTATCCTACGGGGCGTGAGCTAGGAAACTCCAGGGGCCGCGACCTGGTCCCAGCCTGCAGCGTAACATCCTCACCACTAGAGGCCCTGGAGAAGACCAGCTGGGTCTTAGACTCCGCGCCCTGGGGAATCTTGGCTCTCGCTTCCGTTGGGATCCCGGTTGTGCTCCTCTGGTCCCGCTTTCCACAACCACCCAGTTTCCTACCCACAGAAGCCAGCCATAGGGTTCACTACCTCGCGGTGCACTCCTGTCCCCCTACGGTGTGCATCTGTCACCTGGCCACAGGTGACCCTGACAGAGAAATGCTCTTTAACGTTCTACGTATTTATGTTTTAATGGCAAGTAGTAGAAAAATGAACAATTAACACATTAATTAGAAGCAAGTAGTCATCCATTATTTGTCCGCAGTCAGCTCTTCCCCCTCGTCTGTCGGTGGTCGCCTTCTCATGAAGAATCCGAGCTGAAAAATCAGAAAATGATATGTTAGATTTAAGACAATAAATCATTCTTTTCTTAAGTGGTGTGCAATTGACGTGACGGCGGCCATTTTGCAACTCACCTTCCACATGACAAATACAAACATAGCCAAGATTAGCAGCCCCCCGAATACTCCCAGGATTATCCACCACACAGGAATGTCTTTCTGGCGGTCCGGAGTCACCCACTGAATCACCGTCTCAGCCTGAGGGGGGCGGGGGGGGGGGGGGAGGGAGCGAGATGAAAGACAAGAGAGAAGCACGTGAGAGCCTACAAAAATTCCCCCAGTATACTAAACGCGGGTTGTCATGTGTGGTCAAAACAAGAGAGTAGATTTGCTCAAACCTAGAACTTGTTATGACTTTATAAACCGCACTGAATTATTTATGGCAATGGGCTAATAACAGTTGATCGCTTATTTTTGTGTATTGTCTCAAATTTTCACTGATAAGTGCTGTATAATTAAATATAACTTTCCTCAATATAAAATTCTGATTTCCATTTGAATGCTCCGTAATCTCTACTACAACCTTTGCCCTCTGCTGCCTGCAGAAAAATAGCATTGTTATTTGGGAAAATTTGTCTTCAGTTTTTGACAGTTTATAAACTGCTTTTTTTCTTTTTTTTTTTTTTAACTGCTAAGCCGCGTACACACGATCAGTTTTACCGATGAAAACAGTCCGATGGATTTTTTTCATCGGACAAACCGATCGTGTATGGGCCCCATCGGTCTTTTTTCCATCGGTGTCAAAAAATAGAACATGTTTTAAATTTTTCCGATGGATAAAAAACCGATAGCAAATTCCGATCTTCTATGGGCAAGTCCATCGGTTAAAAAACCCGCGCATGCTCAGAATCAAGTCAACGAATGCTCAGAAGCATTGAACTTAATTTTTCTCGGCTCATTGGAGTGTTTTACGTCACCGCGTTTGGAACGGTCGGTTTTTTGACTGATGGTGTGTAGGCAAGACTGATGGAAGTCGGCTTCATCGGTTTTCCGATGGAAAAATCCATCGGTTTAAAAACCGTAGGAAATCCGATCGTGTGTACAGGGCTTAAAACTACGTACCACTTTTATTTAAGCCAATACTTTCCTGTATGTGATGGGAAACTAAAAGAAAAAAGTATAGTAAAATTAGGAAACAAAGTATTTCTCAACCAGAGTTCCCGTGAACCATTAAACCGGTAGTAAGCCACGTTTTTTTTTTGTTTGTTTGTTTTTTTACACTGCAAAGTTATGAGCTAGTATGCATCACACACTAGCACATCATGTGAAACTTGCCTTAAAACGAAGCCCTCCAGTGGCGTGCTGTCACCGCTGATGAGGCTTCCATCTTCACCCGGCCTTCCTTTCGGGTTAGCGGGCACTGGCCCGAGCCGCAATGATATCACTCCCACACATGCGTGCAGGAGCCGCTGTTCACAGCACAGGGTTTGAGGGAATGGCACAGTGATGTCACCGGCGGCTTCACAAGTAAATATCTCCTAAATGGTGCAATTTATGCACTGTAGCACTTTAATTTAGTTTATGGGATTATAATTGATGTGATTTTATTAGTGGATGAGTGGATAGTGGTATCACAGTATGGTGTATGCACTTTGTGATCCAATTATGTGTTGTAATGAATGCACAGTAGCACTTTATTGTAGTTTATGGAACCTATGGGAATGAGCACTAAATTCTGAAGTATATTGATTATATGTCAGCACACTTCAATTGTCGAGATGGGACCACCTACTCTGAACTGATGTTACTGAAGGCCTATGTCAGTGTATCTTTCTGGATGTTCATGTGACTTAGGGATGGAGGGATGGTGCTGCTCTCGTTCTGGGTGGACGTCATATGACGGCACACCAGAATAGTCATCAGTGCCCTGATTACAGCAAAGCTGCAGCAAGTGCCGCCAATCAGTGCCCATCAGTGACACAATGCCCATTAGTGGTGCCAGTCAGTGCTGCCTTTTAGTGTCCATCAGTGCCCATTAGTGCCGCCTATCAGTGCCCACCAGTGCCGTCTATCAGTGCCCATCAGTGTGGCATAATAGTGCCTTCTTATCAGTGCCGACTAATCAGTGCCCTTCAGTGCAGTCTATCAGTGCCCATCAGTGAAGGAGAAAAATTACTTATTTACAAAATGTACTGACAGAAACTAAGAAAAACTAATTTTTTTTCAAAATTTTCGGTCTTTTTTTTTTAAAATAAAAAACCCAGCAGTGATTAAATACCACCAAAAGAAAGCTCTATTAGTGTGAAGAAAATTATTACAAATTAAATTTGGGTACAGTGTGTTGCATGACCGCGCATTTGTCATTAAAAGTGCGACAGCGCTGAAAAATGGCCTGGGCAGGAATGGGGTGAAAGTGCCCTGTATTGAGGTGGTTAACCAGACACTGATAGAAGTCACAAGACTGCTATATATACTGCTGATGGGAAAAGGTATTTAGCCATTTATATTTACTAAAACATTTGCATTTCCATGTCCTGTGTACTGTGGGAGACCAGATATAGTCAATGCAGGGTCCTGGGTTTAGTAACACTTTAATACAAATGTTAATGATAAAAGATCTACAACTTACTGTTCACACTAATGTACTGTGAGATGTAGGTGGGTTCCCTGAGACCTGAAAGTAGTTTCAAGGAATCCTCTGTATTAAAAAGGTTGAGAAAGGCTGGGAAAGTATGTATACTTTAGGTCAGTGGTCTCCAAACTGTGGCCAGGGGGCTGGATGTGGCCCTTTATCTGGCCCTTGGGGCACTATTCCACCAAATGACACCAATGATGGAGCACCATTCCATCTACTGACACCATCAATGGGACACTATGTTTCCAATTGATATCAACAATAGGACACTATTCTTCCCATTACAACCAATGATGGTGCAGTGGCCAAAGGCCGGCCCCACCTAAAGTATAAAAGGACAGTAAATTGGCCCTTTGTTTAGAAAGTTTGGAGACCCCTGCTATAGGTGATCCCAAGTGTCAGAATTGTCACACACATTCTATATGCAGTGGAGGACAGATAAAGAAAATAGTAGACACCCAAATAGGGAACTTGAGCAGCTGGGGAGAGTGGAATGCTATCTAAAGGGAAAGTCGGGTCAGACGGAGGAACAGATGTACGAGGAAGAAAAGGACAACTGTTTTATACAAGTGGACAGAATATACACAAGGCCAGACAGCTGCAGTAAGCAGAAGCCAGGAATACAGGGTCATTTTGTAAGATGCAAAGCATGCCAAGGGCAGTAACCAATAGCAACTAAAAATAATTCACTCTGTACTAGTCTGATTAGGTCAAGCAGTACAAAGTAATTATGATACGTCAAGTCTAGAAAACAAATTCCAGTTTACTGCAGGAGCATCAGCTAAATGGGCTACCCGGCACATAATTGTCTTGCCGAATATGGTTATTAGGTTAGAGATGGAGATAAGAAGCACTGGATCCCAATGTAGATCAATTTCAAAGTCAATATAGAGGTCATATAGAAGCATACAAGGGTTTTTGCTGGCAGCTCATCAACACGAAGAGGCCTTTAGGGAGCATTTCATGTAAAAACAGACAAGACAATTTTCTAAGCAACTGTAGCCACCTGGTCCCGCTCCCTTGGTTTAAGGGGCCGGACTGGTTTTCCTTTTTCTGTTGGGTCTGCAGCGAGTTACCTCCCCAGAGTGGATCCTTTAGCTCCATTGTCTAGGCAAACAATAATCTCCAGGAATAAGACCAATGTCCACACTTGAGTAAAACCTAATCAGCAAGGCTTTATTCTTTTTTTTTTTTTTTCGTCAACTCGAACAGAGGAAGAGCCGAAGTTGAAAGAAGTAGGGGAAGGTTCAGGCACGCAACACTTAAGTTCAGTATTTACACTCGTCGCTACTCAAGCCTGAGTGGGTATTGCTCACCTGGATAGTCCCTATGAGAGCGGTCCTAGCAGCCGGGATAGAGCACGGACATCAGAGACGATGAATCCCCTCTAGGTAAGTCTCCAGGCCTCTCCCAGAGATAGCAGTACCGTCGCTAATCTCCGCCGGGACTGATCCTCCCCTGGACTCCTTTTCCTAAAGATGGGCCCCCTTCAAGCGAGCAGCCTGGAATCCTTCTCTGAAGCGTAGGCCCTAGTCAGCGGAGCTGGGCCTACAATGCAGCAACAGGGCCTCAGGCTGAAGGTGCCCGAGGCCTAAACACACTCAAGGCACACTCACTGGACCAGAGGTCCCCCCTGAACACCTTGGGGTCCCCCTGGAATCGCCTCACGCCAAATGGCGTCTTTCCCTTTTGTACCCTCTCCCAGCAAGCACAGCGGGTAGACCACGCCCACTGCACGGCTGCCGAGAGAGAACACCCAAGGTGCTGTGATACCGCCCATAGTTTAACCTATGCCGGCGGTGACAGTGCCACCTGCAGGCAACGGAGAACACTACTGCCGGGCAGTATCACACCCAGAGCAGAACAACAATTGAATCGTAATTGGTCTGAGCCCAACTATAGGCTCAGACTACCCTTAAATTTCACACATAGTACCCCCAAATATTGGGGGGCGCTACACAACCATAAAGAATTCATCATAAAATGTCAAAAAGACAAACCAACACATTTTGAGGGTTCCAACAGGTCCCTGCTTAGAATAGCCTGGCAGGATATGGATAGTCTTAGGCTTGAACAGTTGAAAATTCTAAACAATCAACTACTGAAGCATGTCCTTAACCCCTGAGCTTTTAATGTTTTTTTATTTTATTTACAGGTATTTCTATAAAGCCTCAACAATTTTATGCAGTTCTGTACATTCGCATCAGTCCCCGCCCTCAAGGAGCTTGCAATCTAAGGTACCTATCTCATCTGCATACTTACACGCACACATATAATATTGCCAACTAACCTACCAGCATGTCTTTCAAGTGCAGAAGGAGTACATAAAGGAAACCCACACAAGCACAGGGCGATAATGCAAAGCTCATGCAGGTGTTTCCCTGATGGGCTTCAAACTGAGTTCTGCATGCCAAAAGTGCCAACCACTAAGCCACTGGGCTGCCTTTAAAGTGTTACTAAACCCAGGAGCCTGCATTCACTATATCTGGTCTCCCACAGTACACAGAACATGGAAATGCAAATATTTTAGTTTACACATCTACATGTTTATTTATATATTATTATTGTCTTTTGTGATTGATTAGGAGTTGTTCACAGTATTGAATATTCAGCAGCGCTGCACCATATGTTTATATACACATAACGTAAGAGCCCATTCACACAGGGGCGTCTTTGGATCCGACTCCAAATCGCCCCAGGTCGCCCCAAGTCGCCTCAGGTCGCGCTGGCTGAAGAAATCAATGTAAGTTAATGGAGCCGTCCTTATGCACACTACTGCAGTCGCTCCGACTTCAAAAAAGGTCCCTGTACTACTTCAATCCGACTCCTAGGCGACCTGTAACCATTCATTTCAATGGGAGTCGCCTCTCCCTGTCTTAATAGGAGCGACTCTCCAGGAAGATAACATACATTTCTCCTGCAAACCTCTCCATCCCCCCTCCCTCCCACAGAGCTGATTCTTGTTTGATTGGCCACTGGAATGTCTCTTGTCCTGCAGGCAACTTGGAGTTGCCTTGTAAATAGCTCCAGGTCGCGCTGTGATTCATTCTCAGGTCGTGTCTGAGTTGCCTCATAAAATCACGCTGGAAGTCGTGTTGCCCCTGTGTGAATGGGCTCTAATAGTCCATTGATATGCCTGCATAACATAAACTGCTACTAGGAAACTTACATATGTTTCTTCAGCCAACAAAGTGACAGATTGAATCCTGTAGGGGGAGTCAGTCATAAGAAAGTAACCTTGGGAGCGCAGAATGAATGGCTTCTGGGGTCTCTGGTGGGAAAACAAGAGTCAGGAGAGGACATATATTACATATATATAATACTTTAACCACAGGAAGGTTTTATCCCCTTCATGACCAGGCCATTTTTTGCGAGTTAGCACTGTGCTACTTTAACTGGTAACTGCGCAGTTATGCAACACTGTACCCAAATGACATTTTTCCCCACACAAAAAGAGCCTTATTTTGGTGGTATTTGATCACTACTGTTTTTTTGGGGTTTTTTTTAATTGTGAAAATAAAAACGTTTATTTTTTTTATTTTTTTCTGCTATAAAACATATCCAATAAATTAAAAATACAATTTCTACATAAATTTAGGCCAAAATGTATTCCGCTCCATATCTTTGATAAAATCAAATCCCAATAAGTGTATATTGATTGGTTTGTTTAAAAGTTATAGTGTCTACAAACTATGGTATACAGTATACACTAGAATTTTTTTATTTTTTTATACTAGTAATGGCGGTGATCAGCGACTTATAATGGAACTGTGATAGTGCGGCGGGCAATCTGACAATAACTGACGCTGGCTGGGAGGTACACTAGCTGACACGGCTGACATCACTAGTGACACAAAAACAGTGATGATAATATACACTGTCACTGTACTAATGACACTGGCTAGGAAGGGGTTAACATCTCAGGTAATTAAGGAGTTAAGTGTGTGCCTAACCAGTTTTGATCTGTGTAATATGTTCTGCTTTTTACTAAATATCTGCTTGGAGAAGAAAGAAACAGATCGTTCCCTCTGTTCACAGCCCTGTGTGTTTGTCAACACAGGGATCTGGGCTGTGATTGGACACTGATCAGCATGTCTCAGCCATGAATCATTGGCTGAAACCTGTTGATAAAATTCCCCTGTGTACAATCACAGCAGGAGTTGGCCAAGGGGGCGCACGTGCACCCTGAACCCGGAAGACAGTGCAGACGCATAGGTACAGTTTAGCTTTTTTCATTTATTTAAAGGGAAACTAACTTTACAACTGTAGCGCTACCCACGCAGGAGCTGTTGGTGAATTTGGTCCTTCTTCCCCCCTTGGAGCACACAGAATTTTCCACATTCTTCCGATGGGAGCATGGGATACCCCGGAACTTGAGAACTGCTTAACTTCTGGCTGCTATGCACAAACTTCTGGCAGTACTGCACTTGCAAAAGAAATGTCCCACTGGATCTCTAGGCTCACTGTGACCTGTACTCCTTTCAGAGTCTGAAAGCACTATGCTGTCACTCTGCAGCACTGGGGTCTTGTACTCACTTAGCCACAGGATCATCAATTGTCTCCTACCGATATCCACAGGCTCGTCCTAGTGAGGGAGATGTAGACTTAAGCCTCGTACACACGATCTGATTTTCCGACGGCAAAAGTGTGATGACAGGCTGTTGTCAGAAAATCCGACCATTTGTATGCTCCATCGGACAATTGTCGGATTTTCCGACAACAAATGTGGGATAGCATGCTTTAAAATTTTCCGACAACGAATGTGTGATGTCAGATTTTCCGATCGTATAAACACAAGTCTATCGGAAAAAAATCCAAAGTACAAACACGCATGCTCAAAAGCAATGCTCACCATAACACAACATTAGTAGAAGTTGCCCAAAGGGTGGCGCTAAAGAGCTGAAAAACAACTTAATTTCGTGTTTGTTGGCCGACAATTCTTTGCCGTTTTGTATGCAATACAAGTTCATGGCCAACGCCCTTCGGACAAAAGTCCTATGCTTTGTCCGATGGAAATCCGATCGTGTGTATGAGGCTTTACACTGCTTATATATAGTTCTGTAGTGTAATGGAGGTACTTTTCATCTCACCCAGCCTCCACTGTCCAGTCAATGACAGACCTCCTGTTGGTAAAGGAACCAACAGTTAAGAATGTCAAGTTATCTCATTATTACAAAACAAAGAAAAAGGGCAAGAGGTGAGACATTTTATGAGAGACTGGAAGTGGGTAAACAAGAAAATATTTTTTTTTGTATCTTTTATCTATCTTCCATTGGACTAAGGCCTGATCTTAAAGTGGTTGTAAACCCTATATTTATTTTTTTTCCCCCATAACCACCTGTAAGAGAAAGGCATAATGAGCTAATATGACTAGCATAATAGCTCATTATGCATCACTTACCTTAGATCGGGGCCCCCGAAGCCGTCCTCGTCTCCCTCTTCAGCCGCATCCATCACTGCTGCGATAGCCGGAAGGTTACTTCCGGGTATCGCCGCTGCAGCCAATCACAGCGCCGCTCCGGCGCTGTGATTGGCTGGAGCGGCGGAGACGTAACTCTGCGCATACGCGCGAGAGCCTTTTCATTCGGCTATGCCCAGCGATTGCTGGGAAGTAGCCGATTTTGTGAATGGGATTAACCCCATGAATGCGCCGTTGTCTACGGCGCGCATGCGCCGTAGACAGCGGCGCCTGTCATTTTTAGTAAATATCTCCTAAACCGTGTAGGTTTAGGAGATATTTCTTGCACCTACAGGTAAGCCTTAATCTAGGCTTACCTGTAGGTGCAAGTTGAAAAAGTGGGTTTACAACCACTTTAACCACTTGACCACTGGGCACTTAAACCCCCTTAATAACCAGACCAATTTTCAGCTTTCGGTGCTCTCACATTTTGAATAACAATTACTCAGTCATACAACACTGTACCCATATGAAATTTTTGTCCTTTTTTTCACACAAATAGAGCTTTCTTTTGGTGGTATTTAATCACTGTTGGGTTTTTTATTTTTTGCGCTATAAGAGAAAAAAGACTGAAAATTTTGTAAAAAAATGTTTTTTTTTTCGTTTCTGTTATAAAATTTTGCAAATTACTATTTTTTCTTCATAAATTTTGGCCAAAATTTATACTGCTACATATCTTTGGTAAAAATAAGTACAAATTGGTGTATATTATTTGGTCTTTGTGAAAGTTATAGAGTCCACAAGCTATGGTGCCAATATCTGAAAATTGATCACACCTGAAGTACTGACGGCCTATCTCAATTCTTGAGACCCTAACATGCCAGAAAAGTACAAATACCCCCCAAATGACCCCTTTTTGGAAAGAAGACATTCCAAGGTATTCAGAAAGAGGCATTGTGAGTTTTTTGAAGTTGTCATTTTTTCCCACAATTCTTTGCAAAATCAAGATTTTTTTTTTCTCTTTTTTTTTTTCACAAAATTGTCATATTAGCAGGTTATTTCTCACACACAGCATATGCATTCCACAAATTACACCCCAAAACACATTCTGCTATTCCTCCCGAGTATGGCGATACCACATGTGTGAGACTTTTACACAGCGTGGCCACATACAGAGGCCCAACATGCAGGGAGCACCTTCAGGCGTTCTGGAGCACCAAGGCCAATTCTGACATTTCTCTCCTACATGTAAAAATCATCATTTATTTGCTAGAAAATTACATAGAACCCCAAAACATTATATATGTTTTTTTAGCAAAGACCTTAGAGAATATAATGGTGGTTGTTGCAACTTTTTATCTCGCACGATATTTGCGCAGCAATTTTTTTAACGCGTTTTTTACGGAAAAAAAATGTTTTGTGCTTAAAAAAAAAAAAAAACAGTAAAGTTAGCCCAATGTTTTTGCGTAATGTGAAAGATGAAGTTACGCCGAGTAAATAGATACCTAACATGTCGCCCTTAAAAATTGCACACACTCGTGGAATGGCGCCAAACTTCGCTACTTAAAAAATCCCCATAGGCGACGCTTTAAATATTTTTACTGGTTACATGTTTTGAGTTACAGAGGAGGTCTAGGGCCAAAATTATTGCTCTCGCTCTAACGTTCGCAGAGATACCTCACATGTGTGGTTTGAAAACCGTTTTCATATGTGGGCGGGACTTGCGTATGCGTTCGCTTCTGTATGCGAGCTCACGGGGACAGGGGCGCTTTAAAAAAAAAAAAAAAAAATTTATTCTTCATTTTACTTTATTTATTTTAGTTTGACATGTTTTTCCGCCCTAAACATTTTTTTGATCACTTTTATACCTATTACAAGGAACGTAAACATCCCTTGTAATAGGAAGATGGCATGACAGGTCCTCTTTACAGTGAGATATGGGGGGGTGTGTGTCAATAAGACCCCACATCTCACCTCTAGGCTGGGAAGCCTGAAAAAAATACAAAAAAAAAAAACAACAATCCTGGCTTTGATTGTAGCGGTGAGTCGGTAGAAGCACCGGAGGGCGGCGGGGGGGGGGGGGGACATCCCCTCTCGCCTCCCGTAAGAATGATCAAGCGGCGAAACAGCCGCTATGATTGTTCTTATGGTGTAGGGAATCGCCGGCTGAAAAAGCTAATATCTGAATGATGCCTGTAGCTGCTCCCATCATTCAGATATCCCCGCACAAAGTCAAGGACGTCATATGACGGCCGGAGGGCGGGAAGTGGTTATTGCAGAGTATTGCTGGGCATTGCGGAGAATTGCCGGGCATTGCGGAGTATTGCCGGGCATTGCGGAGTATTGCCGGGCATTGCGGAGTATTGCCGGGCATTGCGGAGTATTGCGGACTATGGCAGGGTATTGCGGTGTATGGCAGGGTATTGCACGGGTATTGCACAGGGTATTGTGGAGGGTATTGCACAGGGTATTGTGGAGGGTATTGCAGAGTATTGTGGAGGGTATTGCAGAGTATTGTGCAGGGTATTGCAGAGTATTGTGCAGGGTATTGCAGAGTATTGTGCAGGGTATTGCAGAGTATTGTGCAGGGTATTGCAGAGTATTGTGCAGGGTATTGCAGAGTATTGTGCAGGGTATTTTGCAGGGTATTGCACCAGGGTATTGCAGAGTATTGCACCAGGGTATTGCAGAGTATTGCACCAGGGTATTGCAGAGTATTGCACCAGGGTATTGCAGAGTATTGCACCAGGGTATTGCAGAGTATTGCACCAGGGTATTGCAGAGTATTTCGCAGGGTATTGCAGAGTATTTCGCAGGGTATTGCAGAGTATTTCGCAGGGTATTGCAGAGTATTTCGCAGGGTATTGCAGAGTATTTCGCAGGGTATTGCAGAGTATTTCGCAGGGTATTGCAGAGTATTTCGCAGGGTATTGCAGAGTATTGCACCAGGGTATTGCAGAGTATTGCACCAGGGTATTGCAGAGTATTGCACCAGGGTATTTTGCAGAGTATTGGCAGGGTGTATTGCAGAGTATTGGCAGGGTATAGCACAGGGATGGCTGAGCAGGGATGGATGGATGGCTGGATCTGTGACTACAATTGTCACAGATCCAGCCCACAGTGCTGCTGCTGCCATCCGCTCCCTCCCCCTCCCCTCTCACACTGTACCGATCGGTACAGAGAGGGGAGGGAGGAACCGGCGTCATCAAATGACGCCGGTCTGTTTACAAGTGATTGCTCCGTCATTTGACGGAGCGATCACGTGGTAAACGGCCGCTATCAGCGGCGATTTACCGCGATTCGTGATCCGCCGGGTCCTCTGGACCCGGCGGTCACGGAGTTTCCCGTGTGCGCGCCCCAGGGGGCGCGCGGGAGCGCGATTCTGGGAGGACGTTATATAACGTCCTCCCAGAGTTAAGCAACCACCTTGTCGACGTTATTTGTCGGCAGGTGGTTGTTAAGTGGTTAAGGCCTGGAGGTCCCAAGGCTTGCTCTACATAGTAGATAAAAGGCAATAAGAGATCCAATCAGTTACCCGAATTTTGGACAGTATATGTCACTCTAAGGCCTCATGCCCACGGACGTTTTTACAGCCGCGTTTGAGCGTTTTTTACAGCTTAAAAACGCCTGTCCATGTTATTGTATACATTTTTCGACCGTATTTTTTTCGAAAGGCGAAGACTGAAGGCTGCTGGGCTCTGGGCCTTTCTCCAAAGTACCTCACCCCAGACTGAAGGTGTCTGAGATGGAACAGCAGCTCCGTCTCTGGGCCTAGGGCACCCAGAGACAACCCGACCAGGCCTCCGGGCCTAGGGCACCCGGAGGCGACACACACGCACCCAGGCCTAAGGTGCCTGAGCGTGGAACCAACGACCCCTCTGGAAGATAACTGCCCCCTTTTATATCCTCTCCCGATAGGCACAGCAGGTTCCCCGCCCTGCCGTACTGCTGCCAAGAGGGGACAAAAAGGACACAACCTCGTACTGCGATTCAACCCGGGCCCATGGCAACAGCGCCACCCATAGGCCCCAGTGAACTCACACACCAGTACCATCTCCCAGGGATAGAAATGGTCCATGAGACCTAACAATTAGTGCATCTGAGCCTAGTTACCACTCAGATGCTTCCCCCTAAATGTAACCACCCGCTACACTAACATCTGACCAAGCTGCACCTATTTCCTCCTGAAGTTCCTCTCCATTTTCTGTCTCCTGTAGAGGGTGCAAAAATATGTTATGTAAGTATTAAGCATGTTCTTACTTTCATGAAGCTGGACACCCATAGTATAGAGTCAAGTTTCACAACTGCGCTTTGTCCCTTAGCAATGCCCTGAATATAGCATTCCATTTCCCAGCAGTTGGCATTGTCACAGTTCTGTAATAAATTATATACAGTATATTAGTAAATGGCATTGCCTCTAAATTTGATGAGATTTGACACTGCCCCTAATTACTTGTAGCATAATGTAAAGATGCCTTATAGGGGCACATTTTTGAAGGGTACTTCACACCTATAAAACACTGTATAAAATAACTGAAGAACATCCGTGTCAAAAATGGTGTTAAAAAGAAAAAAAATTAAATAAAAAAAAAGGCTAGTGGGTGTCCCCATTTAGGAACAGAAAAGAACAGCGGCCTTCCTCTTGGAAGGTGACAGGGCCATGTGATACTGTGTATATGTGTGTGTGTGTATGTATATGTGTGTGTGTGTGTGTGTGTGTGTGTGTGTATATATGTATATATGTATTGTGAGGGGGTTAGCTCGGCAGCGGGTGTGTGTGACCCCCGGGATGGGCTCCCCACACAAAAACAGGCCCAACAAACGGAGGTTGTGGTTTTCAAAATCAAAAAAAGGTGCAGTTTATTTTCTATTTACAGTGACAAAACACAGCAAAGCCAAAAGAAACATAAACAAAATAAATCCTGGTCAACTTGACCTCTGACTAAACATACAGGTTTCCTAACTAACAACTGGGATCAGCCTAGTGCTGTCCTAGTCCCTAAGTCCCTGGTTTTAAATGTCCAAGCAAATAGCCACACAGGCTTTGTCTCACCGCACAGGGGTTCACTCTCCCTAGACAGTCCACACAGGTCTGGTTCCAGGCATGAGCTAACATCTAATGAAGCTGGGAGTTCTTATAGAGGCCTAAATGAGCTGACAAGCTTCAGCTGGTCTCATCAACTCCCTGTCTGCACGACGCCCAGCCCTCTCCCTAGAGGTATGAGTCATCCATGAGCCCACTAGCCTTATACAACTCTCCACCTAGTTGTATAAGTCGGCGTAAAGCCTGAATCTGGGCGAAATATATCTACCCCCCTGGATGCAACCAGGTGACTTTACCTTCCTGCTGTCACATACCCCCCCCCTCTTGTTTTAACCTCGGGGTTGGAACACCAGCAATCAGGCATTCATGTACTCGAGACAAAGCATCCACATTCCCCATTTGAACGCCAGGGCGATGCTTTACTGTGAAGTTGAATTCCTGGAGGGCCAGGAACCACCTATTCACTCTTCTATTTGTTTCCTTGTTTTGAGCCATCCACTTTAACGGAGCGTGATCCGTAACCATGTCAAAGTGCCTACCTAGCAGGTAGTACCGAAGGGAATCTAGAGCCCACTTCACCGCTAAACACTCCTTTTCAACGGTGGCGTAATTTACCTCATGGGACTTCAACTTCCTGCTGAGGTAAATGACTGGGTGCTCTTCCCCGTTCCAGACCTGGGACAATACTGCTCCTAACCCCACATCTGACGCATCACTTTGTACGACAAAGTCTTTAGAGAAGTCGGGTGAGTACAACACTGGCTGGCTACATAAGGCTTGTTTCAAGAATTGGAATGCTGCCTCAGCCTCGGGGGTCCATTTAATCATGACCGACCCTTTCCCCTTCGTTAGGTTGGTTAGGGGCACAGCCTTAGAAGCAAAGTGGGGAATGAATCGCCGATAATACCCAGCGATTCCCAGAAAGGCTCGTACCTGCTTCTTGCTGTTGGGACGTGGCCAACTCTGGATGGCCTCGACTTTGTTGAGTTGGGGTTTTATTACTCCCCTCCCAATGGTGTACCCAAGATATTTGGCCTCCTCCTGCCCAATGGTACACTTCTTGGGGTTAGCCGTAAACCCCGCTTCCCGAACAGAGTCCAGGACTGCTTGCACTTTTGGCAGATGTGAGGCCCAATCTGTGCTATGGACAATTACTTCATCCAGGTAAGCCGCAGCATACTTCCGATGGGGCCTCAGCATCTGGTCCATTTTCCGCTGGAATGTGGCCGGCGCATTCTGTAACCCGAACGGCATTCTTTTATATTGGAACGCCCCGTCTGGGGTTACAAATGCGGTTTTCTCTTTGGCCAATTTGGCCAGGGGGATTTGCCAATACCCTTTTGTGAGGTCAAGAGTCGTCATGTATCGGGCTGTTCCCAGCCGGTCGATCAACTCATCTATACGTGGCATGGGGTAGGTGTCAAATTTTGTAACTTTGTTCAACTGACGAAAATCGTTACAAAATCGCCAGCTCCCATCCGGTTTAGGCACCAACACAATGGGACTAGACCAATCACTTTGGGACTCCTCTATCACCCCTAAGTTCAGCATTTTCTGTACTTCCTCCCGTATTGCCTCCCGTCGGGCCTCTGGGATCCGATAGGGTTTTAACTTCACCCTTTCACCGGGCGGGGTAATGATGTCATGCTCTACCCCAAATGTTTGTCCCGGCAGCTCAGAGAATACCTCCTTGTTGCGAAGCACAAACTCCTTAACCTCCTGTTGTTGGGGTTGTGACAAGGTGGCTGCTATTCCAACCTCAGGAATCACGCAACCAGTTTGAGCTGGTGACCAAGTGTCTGCGACTAGGGACTCTCTATCCCTCCAGGCTTTCAACAGATTAACGTGATAGATCTGTTCGGGCTTTCGCCTTCCTGGTTGTCTGACCTTGTAATTCACTTCGCTCACTTTTTCCATTATCTCGTAGGGGCCTTGCCATTTGGCAAGGAATTTACTTTCAACCGTAGGGACAAGTACCAGTATCCTATCCCCCGGGGAAAAGGTACGGGTCTTGGCTCCACGGTTGTACACTCTCTGCTGTGCTAACTGCGCTTGGGCCAAATGTTCCTTCACGATGGGCATTACCTGTGCAATTCGGTCTTGCATCAGGGCGACATGCTCAATCACACTCCTGTGGGGAGAACTCTCACTTTCCCAAGTTTCCTTGGCAATATCCAACAGCCCTCTTGGGTGTCTCCCATACAGTAACTCAAAGGGGGAGAATCCCGTAGAGGATTGGGGCACCTCCCTAATAGCAAACATCAGATAAGGAAGTAGACAGTCCCAATCCTTTCCATCTCTATCCACCACTTTCTTCAACATTTGTTTTAGGGTTTTGTTGAATCTTTCAACCAGCCCATCGGTTTGGGGGTGATACACAGATGTACGTAATTGCGTCACTTTGAACAATTTACACAGCTCTTTCATAACCCGGGACATAAAGGGTGTACCTTGGTCCGTAAGCAGTTCTTTACAAATACCCACCCGGCTAAACACAAGAGATAGCTCTTTGGCTATGGTTTTGGCCGAGGTATTTCGGAGAGGGATCGCTTCTGGATAACGGGTGGCATAGTCCATTATAACTAATATGTACTGGTGCCCCCTAGCGGACTTGATTATAGGACCTACCAAATCCATGGCGATCCTCTCAAACGGGACCTCAATGATGGGTAGAGGGACCAGTGGGCTACGGAAATGTGGCATCGGGGCCGACCTCTGACACACAGGGCAGGAGGAACAATAATTTTCTATGTCCTTCATCACCCCCGGCCAATAGAATCTCTGTAATACCCTCTCTCGGGTTTTCTCTGTCCCCAGATGACCTCCAAGAATGTGCCCATGGGCCAACTCCAACACCAACTTCCTGTAAGGTTTGGGCACCACAAGCTGCTCAACGGTTTCTTCTGCCCTTTTTGCCACCCGATACAGTAGGTCCTTCTCTACGCTGAAGTATGGGTAAGTGCAGGTATTATCTGGGTTCACTAACTCGCCATCTATTTTCACTACGTTTTCCCGTGCCTTTATTAGGGCGGGGTCTTTCAACTGTTCTGTGGCAAAGTTTTCCCTGTGAACCTCAAGATCAGAAAACTCCACAGACGGTAGGTTTTCGTCTGAGGAGGTGGGCTCCTCTCCAGTTTCTTGAGTCTCCCCTGCCAATACTGATAAGGGAAATTCCGGAGAGTCCTCACCACTCTCAGGGGAGTTCTGGCTATCACATTCCTGGTACACAGGGGCACCAGTGGGGGGCTCAGGATCATCCCACAGTTCCCAGAACTTCGGAAAATCCCTTCCCACAATGGCGTCATACGGTAACTGAGATACTAAGCCCACTGGATGAGAGAGGGTACCTTTGGGGGTCTCGAAACACACTGTAGTCACTGGATACTCTCGGGTGTCCCCATGCACACAAATAACAGCTACCTTGCTATTCCCAGAGACCTCTGTTTTAACTAACTCAGCCTTTATCAGGGTCACAAGGCTACCTGAATCCAGCAATACCACAACATTTCTACCATTAACACACATTTTGCATAAATGTTTCTCAGTTCCTCGAATGGCAGTGCATGCGACTGTCGCACACAGCGACTGACGTCTGCCCGTCAGAAAGTCACACTGCATGGGTTCCTCCACAACCGGGCAATTGGCTGCAATATTGCCGGCAGCGGTAGCAAACGATCCTTCTTGCCGCCTCTTGAGCCGCTGATTTCCCAGGCTGTTCTCGCCAAACTTGGGGTAGAGCTCCCACCCTCTCACTCTCTCCACCCTTACCCCTTGGAATCCTCTTATCCGCCCCTGGGGATGGTCTGGTCTTAGGGTGGAAAGTCCGAGTGTCTCTGGAAGAGGCCGTCAGGTTCTCTGTAGCCAAGTATTTCTCCACACGATCCACAAGACCATCGGCCGTCTCTGGGTCTCCATGGCTTACCCACTTTTGGATGGCAGTAGGAAGAGCTCTCAAAAACCGATCCATTACAACACGTTCCACAATCTTTGGTGCGGACAAAGTCTCTGGCTGTAGCCACTTTCTGCTCAGGTGAATGAGATCATACATTTGAGACCTGGGGGGTTTTCCAAGCTGGAAAGTCCAGTTATGCACACGCTGAGCCCGGACAGCCTGGGTGACACCCAGCCTTGCCAATATCTCAGCTTTTAGCATCACATAGTCTTTTGCTTGGTCAGGCTCTAGGTCATAGTAAGCCTTCTGCGATTCACCAGTTAACAGAGGAGCCACCAGTCCAGCCCACTGCTCCTCAGGCCACTTTTCTCTTTCAGCAGTCCTTTCAAATGTGGTCAAAAATACCTCTGGATCATCCTCTCCAGTCATTTTTGTCAATAAACGACTCACCCCAAAGGACGCGGTATTAGTGGGACGGCTTTCCTCACTGGTCTGCGGACGTTGCTGCATTACTGCTTCCATTTGTTGTAGTCTCTGCTCTTGCTTCTGTAACAGGTCTATGAAGCGGGCCTCAGATTGCTGCTGGGCTTGTTGCTGAGCTTCCAGACTCTGTTGGTGAGCTTGCTGCTGGGCTGCAAGGCTCTGTTGATGAGCTTGCTGCTGGGCTGCGAAGTTCTGTTGTTGAGCTGCAAGGCTCTGTTGATGAGCTGCAAGGCTCTTTTGCAAACCTGCATTTGTCTGCTGTTGATTGGCATTTGCTAGAGCCAGCTGCTTCAGTATCTCCTCCATGCTGGCTTAAAAAAAACTGCCACTGGTTCTCCACCAACTGTGAGGGGGTTAGCTCGGCAGCGGGTGTGTGTGACCCCCGGGATGGGCTCCCCACACAAAAACAGGCCCAACAAACGGAGGTTGTGGTTTTCAAAATCAAAAAAAGGTGCAGTTTATTTTCTATTTACAGTGACAAAACACAGCAAAGCCAAAAGAAACATAAACAAAATAAATCCTGGTCAACTTGACCTCTGACTAAACATACAGGTTTCCTAACTAACAACTGGGATCAGCCTAGTGCTGTCCTAGTCCCTAAGTCCCTGGTTTTAAATGTCCAAGCAAATAGCCACACAGGCTTTGTCTCACCGCACAGGGGTTCACTCTCCCTAGACAGTCCACACAGGTCTGGTTCCAGGCATGAGCTAACATCTAATGAAGCTGGGAGTTCTTATAGAGGCCTAAATGAGCTGACAAGCTTCAGCTGGTCTCATCAACTCCCTGTCTGCACGACGCCCAGCCCTCTCCCTAGAGGTATGAGTCATCCATGAGCCCACTAGCCTTATACAACTCTCCACCTAGTTGTATAAGTCGGCGTAAAGCCTGAATCTGGGCGAAATATATCTACCCCCCTGGATGCAACCAGGTGACTTTACCTTCCTGCTGTCACAGTATGTATGTATGTATATATGTGTGTGTGTATATGTGTAATATATATATATATATACACACACATATATATACGGTATATTAGGGCTGGGAAAAAAATCGATTTTAATCTTGAATCGAGTTTTGAGCTCAAATCGATTTCAGATTTGAAGAAAATCGATTTTTTTTTGATTTTTTTTCCCTTCAAAGTTTCCGTAGCAGGACTGCAGGGGGCGTATCCGGAATGGCACTGGGCAGCGTTACCCCAATTACATCTACTCGCTGCAGCCGCCGTCTGCCTACCTGATCAGCGTGTCATGCAGACAGACGGCGGCCATTGCAGTGTTCAAAAGCCGCGCCTCCCGAGTCCTCGTCGTCTGTGATAGGCGGAACACTCAATTTCACAGCAGGCAGTGTTCAGCCTATCACAGACATCCTCACATCCTCGTCTGTGTTATGAGGATGAGCGTATGTCCATGATAGGCGGAACACTGAATGCTGGGAAATTGAGTGTTCCGCCTATCACAGACGAGGAGGAGGCACGGCTTTTGAATACTGGAATGGCCACCGGTGTAGCAGTAAAATCCGTATACCATGAAAATCTGCATCAGGTACGGGCACAGTGATTGAAGCATGGGCACAGTGAGACACGGGTACAGTGAGGCATGGACACAGTTCAATTCAACTAAGAGTAACCTCATGATTTTTTGTTGTTTTATTAGCTAAATCAAAATACAGTTTAACAATCTTTGTTGCACACTGCAAAAAACAACAAAAGGTCACAAGCGCTAAATTGGTGGATAAAGAAAAAAATTTAATGGATGATAATAATAATAAGAAAAAAATCCCAAATATTTTGGGAAGTACAAAGTATCCAAAAGGGGGAAAAAACAGGATCCAGCGCAGCAAGAAAAAATCCGTACCCAGAAGTACAAAATACACAACATGCACACAATATAATCCAGCGCTCATGGAACATACATTATTAACTATTGAAAACTCTTGAAGAATTGATAAAAAAGCTTAGTCCATTTATTAATCACAATAAAGAGAGGGATCCAATCCCAAATGTGCAGAGGGAAAATGAATCTTAACTCTCCAGTTGCCAGTGGTGACAAACTTGTTAAACTTGCAGTGACATCCGTGGAGCAAGGAGGGGTTAAAAAAGTCAAAACAAAGCCTGTGGCATGATCTCCGTGTGAGCACAGTACCTTGATTGATGGACAACAGGCAGACCAGCGTGTGGAGGGCCCTCCAACACAAAAGGATGCAGAGCCAGGATCGCAGCAAGGCTGGGACAGAAGGAATCACACACAGAGTTTCAAGAGTTTTCAATAGTTAATAATGTATGTTCCATCAGCGCTGGATTATATTGTGTGTTTGTTGCACACTGACTTTGCAGTTAGAGAAAGGGTTTGCCTTTGCAATTTTGTTTGTTGATGCACTTTAATTAATATAATAAAAAAAAAAAATCGAATCGTAAATCGAGTTTTTTATAAAAAAATCGCAGATTTAATTTTGGGGGGAAGATCGCCCAGCCCTAAAATAAATATATATATATATATATATATATATATATATATATATATATATATACATACATATATACATTCATATATACATACATATATATATATATATATACATATACATATATATATACATATATATATATATATATATATATATATATATATATATATATATATATATATATATATATATATATATATATAATAAATATGCATGGCCTATTCTCAGCGGAGGCTAATAGAAAAGACAGTTACTTGCATGCTTGCAAGTAGAAGCTTCTTTATTAAGGCCTATGGGAAGAGCCATGCATGCACAGAACCACATGATCCTACAAGAATACCTGCTCACTAAGAAGGATTTCTTTGGCCCAGAGTGGGCTTAAGCTCCTGAACAAGGTTGCCCACTGATACTAGGTTAGTACAAGGGGGAATGGCCAGAATGGTGCCAGTCAGAGGGCTGCATTCACACCTGAGCGTAGCGAATCGGGCGTTTTTACCGTCGTTTTTACCATTGTTTTGTCGCGCGAATTTGCGCCCGTCGGAACGCTCGTTGTCGCGCTAGACGCTTGAATCGGGCGTTTCCATTACATTATATGAATCCTAAAACGCCCAATCTGCCCGATTCGCGCGACAAAAAAGGGTCCGGAACTTGTTTGAGCTTCAGGCGTTCGGCTTCAGGCGACATGGAGTGGAGATGTGAACCATCTCCATAGAGAATAATGGATTTTTTCCCCTCTAGCGTTTTGTAGCTTCAGGCTTCAGGCTACAAAACGCTCAGGTGTGAATGCAGCCTATATTTATCTTCTATGTAGGTTTAGGTGGGCAGGCCTTAACATCCAATTGGATGAAAACCGCACTGGCAAACACGCACTGGTATTGTCTAAACCTTGAGCCTGGAAGATTTAAAAAAGGAACACCCATACTGTGGTGAGAAGGTGGGATTCAAGAGGACATTGCAAGAAAAGAATATAGAAATTGGAAAGAATTTGCTTGCAGCAAAGAAGAAAGGGAAAGACTCTTGATAAAAGTCTAACTTGGGGAATTTAGCAGCAATGTAGGGAGACAAAGAGAGAGAGAGCAAGAGAGATGTCCTACTATTCTGCACCTTAATAAACGTAATGCCAAACTTATAATTACCAATATTTGTGGTGATGCTGTCATGGTGCTAAAATATAACTTATATTGGAAGGGTAATGTATCATTTTTCTGTTGAATAGACCTACATTATTTTATTTTCAAAGGTCAGATTAAAGAATCATGGTGTTACCAGTGTAATGGATTGATTGTGTTGAGACCCATCTTCTGAGCTGGTACTGTTGTCACTTCCGGTGTTACCAACATCCTGGTCCTTATTTGGTTCCTCCCGTTTATTTAGTCTATGGCCATCTGACTTGCTGAAGCTTACAGGTGGTTTCGTTGCCTCCATGATGTCCAGCTAGGGAACAAAGAACAGAAGAAGAAATTTTATTTTCAAGGCCTTATTTATAGCCACAGCAGATCAGGTGGCTGTTATGTAAGTATTGTAAGTAAGAAACTGATAAGCTGCATTTTCAGATATTCCTTTGGAGTTGTGCAGAATTCAGTGACAAGATTGGCATTTAAAAAGGTGTCTGATGGCCCTACATTCTCACATATGATTATGCCCCTTTATCTGCAAAATCTATAAAATATTGTGCATTTTTGTGGTATCAAGAATACAGCATGAAAGTAAAAATAGTCATAAAACTATAGTTACACCAGTCCTCTTGGTACTTAAAGCGGAGGGTCTAGCTTTTGAATTTTTTTTTTTTTTAAAAGTCAGCAGCTACAAACACTGTAGCTGCTGACTTTTAATAAGCACACTTACCTGTCCAGGTTGCCCGCGATGTCGGCTGCCCGAGGCCGATCCGTCGATCGTGGCTGGTCCCGGCGCCGCCATCCTCACTAAGGGAAACAGGCTTCACTGCCCATTTCCTACTGCGCATGCGCGAGTTGCTTTGTGAATGGGCGGCTGAGTTCTGGGAGACACACAGTTCCCAGAAGTCAGCACGCCCCATTCCCCAGAAGACAACACGAGGAGGACGAGGCCGAGGAGCACCGTGGACAAGGAAGGGGCAGATTAGGAAGTTGTGCCTAGTAACAGCCATTTCTGGTAAGTATAAAAAAAAATTTTACAATTTTTATGAGCCTTTTTGGCAATTGTTTTTTTTTTTTTTTTTTAGGGTGGACCTCCACTTTAAGTTGCCCTTCTTTGAACTCTCTCCAGCTCCAGCACATCCCTTCTGAGGACTGGTGACCAGAATTGGATGGAATACTCCAGATGTGGCCAGACCAGAGTTTTATAAAGTGGCAGGATTATAGTTTTATCTCTGTCGGCTTTGGTAGCAGTAGCTTGACATTGCATGCTATTGCTCAGTCTGTCTTCCACTAGGACCCCCAGATTTTTCTCCATCCTTGACTCCCCCAGAGGTTCTCCCCCCAGTGAGTAGTTTGCGTTTATGTTCCCAAGTGCATTTTTTTACATTTCTCCACTATATTATTATAATGAGCATTAAAAGGGTCCAGCACCTATAGAAACCAATGCAATGCTTGCTGCCATTCACCTTTTTCTCCATTTAACAAATTTGCAGAAATAAGTCAAGACCTATTAAACTAGAAAAAACTGGGCATCCTTCTGACCTGTAAATAATTTAGGTCGGAGACCATAGTACATTGCATGTTATCATTCTTCACACGTAATGGGTACAGGAAGACATCTCCCTCATAATTTTCTGGGCTTTTAACAACGAACTTGCCATTAAGTGTACCTGGTCCAACATTGTATAGCTAAAAAAAACAAACAGAAAGGGATTTAACATAAATGGAAAACTTTAGATGTACTAAACATAACTGGAGAACATCAATTTTTTTCTTTCAGCCCACCTTAGTGTAACACGATTGGATGGATACTAACTTGGGTAAGCACTATTTACATCTAATTGGGAACATAAAACAGACCCAAAGCCATTTCTGAAAAAAAATCCTTTCTATGAATATAAAACCTTTAATTTTTATGGGGTACTCAACGCAGAACACTTGTGCAAAAACTACAAAATTAGGAGCTGTGCGTGGCCACTCTCCATCCCCAGAACGTTATATTTAGAGGTCTGCAAATAGTGCAGTTAGAAATGCAAAAAAATTCTATGCATTAAGATAAAAAACCTTTTGTGTGTAGCACCCACACTAGCAACCCCTAATTACCTGAGCCCAATCTCTCTCCAGCGATGTCCACGAATGTCTAAGTTGTCCAGGACACTCCTCCTGATTGGCTGAGACACAGCAGCAGCGCCATTGGCTCCAGTGGCTGTCAATCAGTCAGCCAGTCAATCAGGGGAGAGAGGGGCTGGGGCGGGGCAGGGCTGGGTCGGGGCTCGGTGTCTGAATGGACACACGGAGCTGTGACTCGGCTCCAGTGCCCCCATAGGAAGCTGCTGGCTATGAGGGCACTTGATAGAAGGGAGGGGCCAGGAGCAGCAAAGAGGGACCCGAGAAGAGGAGGATCTGGGCTGCTCTGTGCAAAACTAACTGCACAGAGGGGGTAAGTATGACATGTTTGTAAAGGCTGGTTTAAAAAACAAAAAAAAACAATCACATTAAAGGTGACACCCCTGGCAGGTGATGGGGCATCTAAGTGGCACCTTGGTCTTCACCAGAGCAGGGAGAGATAGGCTAGCGATCCTAGTGGCCCAGAGGCTAATTTGTTGTCACCAGGCCTCAGCCCTCAGAGTTGCCCTACCAAGGGGATTGCATGAACAAGGTGGCTACAATTGTAAAAGACAATGGCATTATAGCTCAAGGCTCAGGCTGAGGTTAAAGCAGGCAGCAGGCAAGAGAAGTCAGTGTCCAGGCAGCGGTGTAGGCAGGAGAAGTCAAAATCCAGACAGAGGTTGGGGCAAACACGTAAGCAAGGGTTAGTATCCTATTATGGGAGGTCTCCCCCTGGGATGTGTCAAGAAGGTTGGGTTGTCTTGTTCCCTTTTAAATCAGTGGCATTGTGGCTTGGAGCAGAAGGTTGGTGGGAATTGGTAATCTGCAATGAGCCATCGGGTAATTTGAAGACTAGTGTCAGAGTGTACCCTTCGGGGGCAGGCCTGGGCAAGCGAAAAGAAGAGCCCAGTTCAGGGAACCTACAACAGAGGGTTAGTGGAAGAGCTGGTTGGCCACCCCAGTGTTTAATTTGAACTTGCAATGAATAGTGCTGCAATTGTCTCATGGAAAGAAGGAGGTGTTGTACATCTTTACTTTAAAGAACTTTGCTCTTTATTTATGTTCATAGCAAAACGTTTACAATGGCTGATCGTGTGGGCAATCATCGATTTCACGAGGTGGGCCTCAGGCTGGGAGTATGTGAGTAGCCAAGATGGTGGAGTTCCTCTATAACACAGGTGTCTAGTATCCCATCTTATTCCTGTTGCAGGGGAATGGTGGCTGATGACCTTGGCTAGCATGACCATCACTGTTGGCAAATCAGGGCCCTGTTCACAGATGACAGGCAGGAGTAGCCAAAGTCCAGGCAGAGTTCAAGGCAGGTGGCAGGCAAGAGTAAAAGGAACATACAGGGTCGGCAAAAAGGACAGGAGTTACTGGCAGAGTCAGGCAATCCTAGTCAGAAACGAGCAAGGCAGAATATCAGAAATCTCAAGAGTGAGGTAGCGGGGGTGAAGTCAAGGTATAGGCCACCATAAGGGAAGGAGTTTAAATATCCTGCTTGACTTCTGTGAACACAAGGCAGGATGGACACACACCAATGCACGCTAATGCACACACTCTTTTGATTTAAGGTCAAAATATACTCTTAACAAAAATGAAGTACAGTACATATAAAGGCGATCTGACCATCCTGCTATAAATAATATTGGAACCATTTGTTAACCGCTTCAGCCCCGGACCATTTTGGTGGTCAAAGACCAGGCCACTTTTTGCCACTCGGCACTGCGTCGCTTTAACTGACAATTGCGCGGTCGTGCGACGTGGCTCCCAAACAAAATTGACGTCCTTTTTTCCCCACAAATGGAGCTTTCTTTTGGTGGTATTTGATCAACTCTGCGGTTTTTATTTTTTGCACTATAAACAAAAAAAGAGTGACAATTTTGAAAAAAATGCAATATTTTTTACTGTTTGCTATAATAAATATCCCCAAAAAATCAATAATTTTTTTTTCCACAGTTTAGTTCGATACGTATTCTTCTACATATTTTTGGTAAAAAAAAATCGCAATAAGTGTTTATTGATTTGGTTTGCGCAAAAGTTATAGCTTCTACAAAATAGGGGACTGTTTTATGCCATTTTTATTAATATTTTATTTTTTACTAGTTATGGCGGCGATCAGCGATTTTTATTGTGACTTCGACATTATGGCGGACACATCGGACAATTTTGACACCATTTTGGGACCATTGTAATTTTTACAGCGATCATTGCTATAAAAATGCACTGATTACTGTAAAAATGACACTGGCAGTGAAGGGGTTAACCACTAGGTGGCGCTGCAGAGGTTAAGTGTTTTCTAGGAAGGGATTCTTACTGTTAGGGGGCGTGGCTACACGTGACACACACGGTCATCAGTGACAGTGTCACTAGGCAGAATAGGGGCATGCCTTGTTTACAAAGGCATTCCCCTGTTCTGCTCTTGCCGACCGCAATCGCGGGCCGCCCGGGAACATCGAGTTCCCTGGCCCCGCGGCCGTACTCGCGAGGCACGCGGCGTGCGCCCCCGCCCGCTGGGCGGCAAATTTAAAGGGATGTACCTGTACGCCAATGTGCCTGCCTGTGCCATTCTGTCGACTTACATCGGCGTGCGGCGGTCGGCAAGTGGTTAATGGTATACAACCTTGTTTCTATTTTAGATAAAACGTTACCATTGTCTTGGATAATATTGATTCCTTTGACAGGGAATTAACCTTTATTTCATCATATTTAAATCAATTTTATCACATTTTTTATTTATTACATATAATCAAATGATACTCTGGATAGTCAGATATAGGGCAGATTACCAGGATTACCTCATAGACATGAGTCACTATCTTCCCCTTGTCCTCCGGTTTACTGGACTCCTCTCGTGGTTTCCACTTAGGTAATGGAAGAAAGACCTCAGCTGGTTGGGCACTCCTAGAGAATGGCAAGAAGAGCAGTAACATCTTAAAGTAAACCTGTCATGAGAGAAATATGGGGCCACCATTTCTGATCACCTTCTGAAAATGCTGTTTCACTGACTATTTTGGTGACCCACTGATTTCAATACTTTCTGAATCACTGACACAAAAAAAAAAACATGCAGCTGGAGAAAGCCAAATGCAAGTCAGAAGTCCTTATCTCAGGGTCAATAACCTCAAAGTATTAAAGCTAGCGGAATAGAATGACAGCCACCCAATTAGCATTAGCCAGCAATGTCAACTTCCATGTTTCCTACAACATCAGCCTCATGCAAGGCCACAGCACAAAGTAGTAGTGTAAAAAAATAATAATGGCAGCCAGTAAAAAGTCAGTTTTTGTCCGAACATTTATGCCTCTGATATATGAGATCTGAATGGCTGCCAAGAATTAATGTCCATTATTGCTGTTTGCCCTTTGTTATCAATTAAGTCTGTACATCTGGAAAAACCTTACATTTTCATTTTTTTCCCCATGAATATGCCCCATTGTTATTCATGCCCATGTCTATGTTATTGACCCACCCATCTCTATAGTGTAGCGGGGATCTATCTTAGGGGGTTGTTATGCCTAAATCTAGGGGTGACCTGAGCGGTAGTTGGCTCGGGTCTTCTAATTAATTGGACTCTGTCTTGCTGCTGTTACCTGGCGTGCAGTTCCCCTTTGGGCGTATAGGTGGTGTTGTCACTTGTGCCCGGGGTTGAACCACAGGTGATGGAGTTGCTGTTGGATGTCCTCTCTCGGCTGCCGTGCGGTGGGTGGTTCCGGCCTGCTGTGCATGCCGGGAGAGGATATATAAGGGGCAGACGCCATTGTTCGGGGTGGTAGTATCCGGGGACCTGTACCCGGAGGAGTGTGCCCCTCTAAGGGGCGGTGCACCCAACTTTGACTGAGGAGTCTCGGGCACCTTCAGCCCGAGGCTGCGGAGTTCCAGGTAGACCCAGTACCTTTAACTGGGTCTACAACCAGAAAGGAAACCCAGGGAGCCCAGGTGAGGGCGACCGCTCTGACATAGAGGAAACCGGGGGAGGATCGGTCCCATTAAAGAGTCTCCTTGACTTTGTCCTTTGAGGGGACTAAGTCACTGTTCGAGCTTCATGCCGGCTGCTAGTGCTATTGAGTGATTATCCGGGTGAACTGTACCCACTCGGGACCGAGTGGTGACGAAGCCAAGAGTGTGCCTGAATCCGCTTTATTCTGCCAACCTCTTTCCTCTCTTCAACTTTTCGGTTACTCAAGTAAGTGAGAAAATAAACTCTTGTTGAAGTCTTGTGTGGACATTGACCTTCTTTGGGAAAGGTAAAGACTTGCATCTATAACCTAGAGGGAAGAACCAGTGAAGGTAAGCAACTCGCTGCGGGACCCAAATACATAACACCGTCCGACCTCTAATCCAGAGGACGCGGGCATGTGGCATGGTGTGTCTGATCCCCTGAAAGGAAGGTAAGGGGGGAAAAGGATCTGTGTGCTACACGTGGGGGCTCGAGTCCGGGATTGTTTTCTGGGAGCTGGACTTTACTTTTCCCGCATGGTCCTTGGAGGTCGGCCATTTTAGAATAAAAATAAAAAATTTACCTGCGCCACAAGTGAGAGTTTGTGGGCGTGTCTCAGAGTCTGGAAAAGCCTGCGAGTTGCGTGCAGTAAAAGGAGAAAATGGGAGGAGCCCCCGCCAAGTGTGTGTTCCACGTGGTGCGATTGGCGCCAAAGAGACAGTGCTGATTAAACGATTGATGAGGCAACATGTCTACTGCTCCATGGATGTCTGCTTCACCGGGATCTCGTGTTCTTTTACCCGGCTCAGCCATGGACGTTGCCCCTGTTATGGCCTCCCTGACGGATACAGGGATTCGGCTGAAGCCCCGAGGTCGCTTTGCCCTCTATACATGCAGAGATGCAGAGGCCTTGGGCATGATCTGTTTGAAGTGCCAGGGACTGGTCGTACAGCTCCGCCCTTTCGGGAGATGTACCCACTGTGGAGAGTTCCTCTTTGAGGTAGAACAGCCAACAGAGGTGCCGAAAGTCTACCGTGTTAACTGTATCTCAGGTGCTGTTGCTCCTGAGGAGGAAATGTGTGCTTCCACAGCCATGCCCACGCGCACTACCGCGGATATAGTAGAAGTGAAAACTGAAGTTCCGGCCATAAAGGAGCTTGAGGCCGAAAACCCAGCGGATGCTGCTTCTGCTGCAACGTGATCCTTCCTTCCACCTGCAAAAAGGAAGGTGGGATACGTAAAGGCTTCTTGCAGCCGCGGTGGAGGCCCACCCCAGCGCCTGCCTGAACCAGATCGCCCAGTCGGAGGGATCTCCAAGCGATCCACGGAGAGGAAAGGTAAGGAGGCTGGGGACACTTCAGTAAAAAGTTTGCCGGGGAAAGGGAAGAAACTCAGTGTCCGTTCCATATGGGATAATTGGGTGCCTGACCCGCGGGAACTTTTAAAAGTAAAAGAGTCAGTGTTGACCAGGAACTATATGCCAGCAGAGGAATGTGACACCACTGAGCGGAAGTAATGTCACCACTAGGGATGGGCCCGGTGCTCGATTCGAACCCATGTTCGAATCGAGCATCGGGCGTTCGCTCGCTCGTCGAGCCCAGAACTATGTGGGCCGTTCGCATCACATTCGTGTGATGCGAGCGGCCCCGCAATGCATTGCGGCCGGCGCAGTGCATTGCTGGCTGATGATTGGCCAAGCATGCACTGTGACCCCGCATGCTTGGCCAATCACAGCGCCCGAAACTCGGAGAGCAATAATTGGCTACAGGCAGGACGCCTGTAGCCAATTACAGCTCAGGGGCTTTAGTACACGCCCCACCATTTAAAAGGCCGCCACGCCATCGGCCCCGGTCACATGAGTTCCGGCTTTAGGAGAGATTAGTCTGCTGATTCTGTCTTTGCTTGATACTGAAAGATTTGCTCTTCTTTGCTAAACCATTGGCTATTTCTTTGCTAAACCATTGCTACCTAAGTCATTGATCGTTCATTGCTGCTGATTGCACAGTTAGTGTGTTATTAGCTGCTGCTGGGGATTAGTCTGGTGCGTGCTTACTGTTATTAGTACAGTATTGCAGTAGTACCAACCGCAGTGCTGTTAGCACAGCATTGCACCCCAACAGCACCCATAGGACTTCTAGTGTGTTAGTGGCAGCAAACAGAGCTCCTATATTTTCTTCTCAGCAGCACCCATAGGACTTCTAGTGTGTTAGTGGCAGCAAACAGAGCTCCTATATTTTCTTCTCAGCAGCACCCATAGGACTTCTAGTGTGTTAGTGGCAGCAAACAGAGCTCCTATATTTTCTTCTCAGCAGCACCCATAGGACTTCTAGTGTGTTAGTGGCAGCAAACAGAGCTCCTATATTTTCTTCTCAGCAGCACCCATAGGACTTCTAGTGTGTTAGTGGCAGCAAACAGAGCTCCTATATTTTCTTCTCAGCAGCACCCATAGGACTTCTAGTGTGTTAGTGGCATCACACAGAGCTCCTATATTTTCTTCTCAGCAGCACCCATAGGACTTCTAGTGTGTTAGTGGCAGCAAACAGAGCTCCTATATTTTCTTCTCAGCAGCACCCATAGGACTTCTAGTGTGTTAGTGGCATCACACAGAGCTCCTATATTTTCTTCTCAGCAGCACCCATAGGACTTCTAGTGTGTTAGTGGCAGCAAACAGAGCTCCTATATTTTCTTCTCAGCAGCACCCATAGGACTTCTAGTGTGTTAGTGGCAGCAAACAGAGCTCCTATATTTTCTTCTCAGCAGCACCCATAGGACTTCTAGTGTGTTAGTGGCATCACACAGAGCTCCTATATTTTCTTCTCAGCAGCACCCATAGGACTTCTAGTGTGTTAGTGGCAGCAAACAGAGCTCCTATATTTTCTTCTCAGCAGCACCCATAGGACTTCTAGTGTGTTAGTGGCAGCAAACAGAGCTCCTATATTTTCTTCTCAGCAGCACCCATAGGACTTCTAGTGTGTTAGTGGCATCACACAGAGCTCCTATATTTTCTTCTCAGCAGCACCCATAGGACTTCTAGTGTGTTAGTGGCAGCAAACAGAGCTCCTATATTTTCTTCTCAGCAGCACCCATAGGACTTCTAGTGTGTTAGTGGCATCACACAGAGCTCCTATATTTTCTTCTCAGCAGCACCCATAGGACTTCTAGTGTGTTAGTGGCAGCAAACAGAGCTCCTATATTTTCTTCTCAGCAGCACCCATAGGACTTCTAGTGTGTTAGTGGCAGCAAACAGAGCTCCTATATTTTCTTCTCAGCAGCACCCATAGGACTTCTAGTGTGTTAGTGGCATCACACAGAGCTCCTATATTTTCTTCTCAGCAGCACCCATAGGACTTCTAGTGTGTTAGTGGCAGCAAACAGAGCTCCTATATTTTCTTCTCAGCAGCACCCATAGGACTTCTAGTGTGTTAGTGGCAGCAAACAGAGCTCCTATATTTTCTTCTCAGCAGCACCCATAGGACTTCTAGTGTGTTAGTGGCATCACACAGAGCTCCTATATTTTCTTATCAGCAGCACCCATAGGACTTCTAGTGTGTTAGTGGCAGCAAACAGAGCTCCTATATTTTCTTCTCAGCAGCACCCATAGGACTTCTAGTGTGTTAGTGGCAGCAAACAGAGCTCCTATATTTTCTTCTCAGCAGCACCCATAGGACTTCTAATGTGTTAGTGGCATCACACAGAGTTCCTATATTTTCATCTCAGCAGCACCCATAGGACTTCTAGTGTGTTAGTGGCATCACACAGAGCTCCTATATTTTCTTCTCAGCAGCACCCATAGGACTTCTAGTGTGTTAGTGGCAGCAAACAGAGCTCCTATATTTTCTTCTCAGCAGCACACATAGTACCTATAGTGTGTTAGTGTCAGCACCCATAGGACCTACAGTGTGTTGTGAGCACACATAGGAGTTCTATTTTTTATACTATATACACTACCGACTACAATGGCTGGAAGACCGCCAAGGAGAGGCAGAGCGTGCCGAGGCAAGAACACAGGGCAGGCAGGCTCTGTTTCTAGAGACAACAGTGCTGGCCGTGGACGTGGTCGTGCATCGTCATCAGCACGTGGCCATGGGACACGCTTGTCTTTGTTTTCGGCAGCTGGACATGTGGAGCCGCATCATGCCGAAGGCTTGGTAGAATGGATGACCAAGCCCTCCTCATCCTCCTCATCCTCTCTCACCCAGGCTCAGGGTACTGGCAGAGCAGCTGCCAACGCGTACTCAATGGCATCATCAGCCACCCCTTCCCTAGAACCACCATGTCCTCCTGAGGAGTCCCCCGAACTGTTTGAGCACAGTGTTGGGTACATGCTCCAGGAGGATGCCCAACGATTCGAAGGCTCGGATGATGATACCCAGCTTGAGGAAGTCAGTAGTGTGCGCGCAGAGAGAGGGGATGCTGAAGGACAGCAATCTGGCAGTAGTGTTCCACCAGCTGCAGCTTACTGCCAGGTTTGCTCTAGTGGTGAAGAGGGAGGGGATGATGAGGTCACTGACTCCACGTGGGTGCCTGAAGGGAGAGAGGAGGAGGAGGAGGAGGATGCAGCGTCACATGTCCAACGAGGCAGGATGCCCCCTGGAGGCCAGCTAGAGGCCAGCACAGCAACTGTACCACACCGCAGAGCTCCGCCTGTGCAGGGCGCTGCCTCTGCACGTTATCACAAAAGTTCTTTGGTGTGGGCCTTTTTTGAGACGAGTGCATCAGATCGCACCACTGCTATTTGCAATATTTGTCTCAAGCGTATCTCGCGTGGCCAAAACATCAGCCGCTTGGGCACCACAAGCATGAGCAGACATATGTCGACCTGCCATGCAGCTCGTTGGCAAGCACACATAAAAGACCCACACCAAAGAACAAAGCGGACCTCTCCTTGCTCCTCATCAGCTGGGATCTCCATCCTCACTATATCTTCAGTCCTCTCTGAAAGCTGCTCTGAGAGGACTGAAGGTGTAGAATTAGGTGTGTCACAACCAAGTACTTGCAGTACACCGACGTCCGATTGTAGCAGGCAAATTTCCCTGCCCCAGCTGCTGGACCGTCGAAAGAAGTATACTCCCAGCCATCCACATGCCCAGCGGTTGAATGCTAGCTTGGCTAAATTGCTAGCACTTCAACTGCTGCCTTTTCAGTTGATAGACTCGGCCCCCTTCCGTGAGTTTGTTCAATGTGCGGTTCCTCAGTGGCAGGTTCCCAAACGCCACTTTTTCTCACGGAAGGCGATTCCGTCTCTCTACTGCCATGTGGAAGGCAATGTCCATGCCTCGCTGGACAGGGCGGTCAGCGGTAAGGTGCATATTACCGCTGACTCATGGTCCAGCAGGCATGGACAGGGACGTTATCTTTCTTTCACGGCCCATTGGGTCACTCTATTGGCAGCTGGGAGGGATGCAGGACAAGGTGCAGTAGTGTTGGAGGTTGTTCCGCCACCACGCCTCCAAAATGCTACTACTGGTTGTGAGACACCTCTCTCCTCCACCCCCTCCTCTTCTTCTTCCTCCATGTCCTCTTCGAGTGCTCTGTCCTCGGAACCAGCGGTGCTCCGTAGGCGTACAAGGGGCTACGCGAGTACGCAGGCAAAAAGATGCCATGCCGTGCTTGCGCTGGTGTGTTTGGGGGACAGGAGCCACACTGGGCCAGAGGTTCTGGCAGCTCTGCAGGGGCAGGCCGAGAGGTGGTTGACGCCACGCCAGCTTAAGCCAGGAATGGTCGTTTCTGATAATGGCACCAACCTCCTCTCCGCCCTGCGACAGGGGCAGCTCACCCATGTGCCCTGTATGGCTCACGTCCTCAACCTGGTGGTGCAGCGGTTCTTGGGCAGGTTCCCAGGCTTACAGGATGTCCTGAGGCAGGCCAGGAAAGTCTGTGTGCATTTCCGCCGATCTTATAATGCCAGTGCTCGGCTGACTGAGCTGCAAAAGGAGCTGAACCTGCCCAAGAACCGCCTAATATGTGACATGCCCACCAGGTGGAACTCAACGTTGGCCATGCTGCAGCGACTGCACACGCAGCAGAGGGCCATCAATGAGTACCTTTGCGACTACGGCACCAGGACAGGGTCAGGGGAGCTTGGCTTTTTTTCCCCACGCCAGTGGAGCATGATCAGGGATGCATGCACTGTCCTCTCACCATTTGAGGAGGCCACGAGGATGGTGAGCAGTGACAGTGCATGCATCAGTGACACTGTACCTCTTGTCCACCTGTTGGAGCATACGCTGCGTGGGATAATGGACAGGGCACTTGAGGCAGAACAGAGGCAGGAAGAGGAGGACTTCCTTGTCTCTCAAGGCCCCCTTTATCCAGACAATGTTCCTTCTGTCCCACCCATCACACAGGAAGAGGAGGAGGAGGAGGATTGTGTGAGCATGGAGGTGGAGCCTGGCACTCAGCATCAGCAGCAGCAGTCTTTTAGGGATGATGTACAGTCCCAACAAACCAGTGGACTTGTACGTGGCTGGGAGGAGGTGGCTGGCGATCATGTCATCCTCAGTGACCCAGAAGACTCCGGACCGAATGCCTCAGCTAACCTACGCTGCATGGCCTCCCTGATCCTGCAAAGCCTGCGGAAGGATCCTCGTGTTCTTCGGATCAAGGAGAGTGACCATTACTGGCTGGCCACTCTCCTTGATCCACGGTACAAGGGTAAGGTTGCGGACCTTATCTTGCCGTCGCAGAGGGAGCAGAGGATGAGACATCTCAGGGAGGCCTTGCAGAAAGGTCTGTGCAACGCGTTCCCAGAAACTGGGAGGTTACAAACTCCTGGTCCTGGACGACGAGTTGCTGAGGCTTCGGTCAGTAGCAGAAGGAGCGGTGGGGAAGGTGGACGTCTGACCGATGCGTTCAGACAATTTTTTAGTCCGCAGCCCCAAGGTATGATCGGTTCCAGCAACCATCGCCAGCGTCTGATATACATGGTGCAGGAATACCTAGGGGCAAGGTCAGACTTGGACACCTTTCCCACCGAAAATCCTCTGGCTTACTGGGTCCTGAGGATGGATCACTGGCCAGAGCTTGCACAGTATGCAATTGAGCTACTGGCCTGTCCTGCATCCAGCGTTCTTTCCGAACGCACATTCAGTGCTGCTGGAGGATTTGTCACCGATCATAGGGTGCGTCTGTCCACCGACTCTGTTGATCGACTGACCTTCATAAAAATGAATCAGTCTTGGATCACCACCAGCTACCAGACACCTGAAGCGGATATAACGGAATAATTTATAATGTCACATCCCTTCAAGACTGCCTATGCTGATGCTGAGTGACTGTCCTGTTATGTTCACTGACTATCCTCTTCCTCCTCCTCAATGATCCATGCCACCACACCAGTGCCGAAGGCACAATTTTTCAGCCCCTGTATAACAGGGGCGTGTAATTACAATTTTTTAAAAAGATGCTTCGCAACAGGTGTGACTGCTGTGCTCAGAGTACAGTATCTGTGAGGGGTTGCAGTGTTGTGGCACCAGCACCAGTGCCTAAGGCACAATTTTTCAGCCCCTGTTGGGGCGTGTAATTACAATTTTTAGGCAATGCTTTGCAACAGGTCTCATTGCTGTGCTCAGAGTACAGTATCTGTGAGGGGTTGCAGTGTTGTGGCACCAGCACCAGTGCCTAAGGCACAATTTTTGAGCCCCTGTATAACAGGGGCGTGTAATTACAATTTTTTAAAAAGATGCTTCGCAACAGGTGTGACTGCTGTGCTCCAAGTACAGTATCTGTGAGGGGTTGCAGTGTTGTGGCACCAGCACCAATGCCTAAGGCACAATTTTTCAGCCCCTGTTTAACAGGGGCGTGTAATTACAAATCTTGATCTAATAGTTCACAGCAGGGCCCATTCCTGCGCCCACCAAGAGTAACTATGAGGGCCTACAGTCTTGTGGCAACACCGTCCACCACCACCACCACCACCAAAGGCCCAATTTTTCTGCCCTGTTCAACAGGTGCATGCAATTACAAATCTTGATCTAATAACTCACAGCAGGGCCCATTCCTGCACCCACCAAGAGTAACTGTGAGGGCTTACAGTCTTGTGGCAACACCGTCCACCACCACCACCACCACCACCAAAGGCCCAATTTTTCTGCCCGGTTCAACAGGTGCATGCAAGTACAAATCTTGATCTATTAACTCACAGCAGGGCCCATTCCTGTGCCCACCAGTCTTGTGGCTACACCAACATCTAATAGGGCAAATTTCTGCAGAGTATATACGGCAGGCCCCTACTTTCAAACATCCAACTTACAAACGACTCCTACTTGCAAACGGCAAGAGAAAACAGGAAGTGAGAGGAAATCTACCCCTAGGAAGGAAAATTCTATCCTGTTAGATTTAATTTGGGAAAAAGGTATCTCCTCTCTACTGATGCTTTATCACCAATCCTTGTTTCAATTAAAACCCCACTTTTCCAAAAACATTTGTCATTGGGACGGAAAGTGAGGTGACATGTTCTGAACAGATGTGCAAAGACAGCAAATGTTACAGGGGTGATAACCCCTCCCTATGTTCTCCAAAAAGCTTAAAAATTGATTTTTTTGGGATGTAGCTACACTTCATAATGTACCTGTTCAGATTCTACTTAAGAACAAACCTACAGTCCATGTCTTGTTTGCACCACCTATATACTGCTGTTCAGAGTATATAGGGTTGTAGGTATAGGGTTTTATTTTGGGTTCGGGGTCCCCCTTAGTATCCATACAAGACCCAAAGGGGCTGGGGTGGGGGGGGGGGGGGTGATGGGGTAGCCATGCCATTTTTCTCAAGGATTTTCAGCCATATGGCGGCCAGGACAAGACATGACATTAAAGCCGCAAGTGGTTTTAAATGGCTTCTTTTTTTCCTTTACAAATGTCATTTTGTGCAAGGACAGTTCTAAACACGGGAAACACATGCCACTTCACAGGCATACTTTAGACACCCCCCAGGTACCATATTTAAAGGAAAATTTCACTTTTTTTTTTTTCACTTTATGCATCATTAAAATGACTGCTCCCGAAAAAACTTTAGTTTTTAAAATTTCTTTTTGCATTGATATATGTCCCCTGGGGCAGGACCCGGGTCCCCAAACCTGTTTTATGACATTAACATGCATATTGGCCGTTGTAATTAGCAATTTTGATTTCGAACGTTCGCGTCCATTATAACGAATAGGGTTCGAAAATTCGCGCAAACTTTCGGTCCGTTCGAAGGTTCTGGTGCGAACCGAACCCGGGGGTGTTCGGCTCATCCCTAGTCACCACTGATACCCTATGATTAAGTGGTGTGTACAGCCACGTAACGCGTAAGGGACCAGGGAGGAGAGCCAGTGGTGACATTACTTCCGCCCAGCGGCCGAGAGCGGAAGTGCCTATGTTTGTATGAGATTACATGCGTCTGTTGAACAGTAATTGATGTAAGTGTTTCCATGTTGTTTTAAATAAATATTTTGAATGGTATCACACTATGGGAGCCCCCCTGTGTTTTATCTCACTTCTGAGAACCTAGTGCCCCACTCCAAAGCGTTTACTGATGCAGAGGAATCACATGGTCACTTCGGGATCCATAGCCATTGAGGGATATCAATCTTACTGAGGAGCTGCATCTGCCATTGGGTCAACTGAAGAGTCTTGTTTACAAGCCAGCCAAGGTGAGAGGCTGGGGGAAACGTGGGCACTTGGATTAGAGCACTTGAATAGAAGCACCTGCATGTGATTAGCCACTTGTGGATGGTGGATCTGTTCTGCACTACTACTTTGGATTTTTTATTTTTTATACTGCACAGAGATTAATTTTTTTATTGTATTTTTGGATACTTGAATCATTTATTTTTGACTACACAGAGACTCACTATTTGCACTTTATTGGTATCAGATATCTATTTTTGCACAGAAGATTTGTATTTTGTACTGAGACTTACATTTGTTGTTTATACCATTGCATGGGATTTTTTGCCTTTATTATTGGAGCACCTTATTGGATTATTCTTTTATACATATTGTGTATGATGCTATGACATCACGGACTATTTAGCCTTTATATTTTTTAACTTTATTATATACCCACTTGGTTGCACTTTAATTAAAGGGATTTGTTTTTAGCAAGCACCATTACACCCCCCCCCATTTTCACATGTTTGGTGTGTAAACACCTTTTAGTTGTGGCAGCTGCTTAGTTCATTAGTTATTAGATTTATTTGGTCTATATCCTGGTTTGCTAATCAATTACCCCCCATTTTAAACTCTTTGTATATAGTTCCAGGAATAAGTTTGCGCTTGCTCAGGATTGAGTGTGCGTATTTATTTCAGACACTGTGAACAGTGTCTCTTTAAGGGAGGGGTGTATGTAGCAGGGTCCCTATCTTAGGGGGTTGTTATGCCTAAATCTAGGGGTAACCTGAACCGTAATTTGCTCGGGTCTTCTAATTAATTGGACTGTCTTGCTGCTGTGTTACCTGGCGTGCAGTTCCCTTTTAGGCATATAGGTGGTGTTGTCACTTGTGCCCGGGGTTGAACCACAGGTGATGGAGTGGCTATTGGATGTCCTCTCTCGGCTGCCGTGCGGTGGGTGGTTCCAGCCTGCTGTGCATGCCGGGAGAGGATATATAAGGGGCAGACGCCATTGTTCGGGGTGGTAGTGTCCAGGGACCTGTACCCGGAGGCATGTGCCCCTCTAAGGGGGGGTGCGCCCAACTTTGATTGAGGAGTCTAGGGCACCTTCGGCCCGAGGCTGCGGAGTTCCAGGTAGGCCCAGTACCTTTTAACTGGGTCTACAACCAGAAAGAAAACCCAGAGAGCCCAGGTGAGGGAGACCGCTCTGACATAGAGGAAACCGGGGGAGGATCGGTCCCATTAAGGAGGCGAGTAATACAGTATTGCTGTCTCTGGAGAGGCCTGGTGACCTGTCGGAGGGAAGGATTTCTTTCTGCGCAGACTGCCCTTGCGGAGTGTAGTTGCTAAAGGAGGGATCTCCTTGACTTTGTCCTTGGAGGGGACTAAGTCACTGTTCGAGCTTCATGCCGGCTGCTAGTGCTATTGAGTGACTATCCGGGTGAGCTGTACCCACTCGGGACTGAGTGGCGACAAAGCCAAGAGTGTGCCTGAATCCGCTTTATTCTGCTAACCTCTTTCCTCTTCAACTTTTTGGTTACTCAAGCAAGTGAAAAAAATAAACTCTTGTTGGAGTTGAAGTGTTGTGTGGACATTGACCTTCTTTGGGAAAGGTAAAGACTTGCCTTTATAATCTAGAGGGAAGAACCAGTGAAGGGAAGCAACACGCTGCGGGACCCAAATACATAACACCGTCCGACCTCTAATCCAGAGGACGCGGACATGTGGCATGGTGTGTCTGATCCCCTGAAAGGAAGGTAAGGGGGAAAAGGATCTGTGTGCTACAATAGTAAACATGGCCTGGGTTAGGAATAGACAGATCCTTCTCTGATGAAGTGGGCAGAGTATATAAAAAGACAAAGGTCCAATATACTCACCCATGGAGCTCTGCTGACACTTGTACGGACACATTTAAATTTATCCAGACCATTGGACTGCTGAAATTATGACTGCTATGGCTTAAACAAAAAGAAAAAAATAAGTGATTTTGCAATCATCGGTTTACCAAAAAATAACACTATTGGGAGGGTGGGATTTGCCCAGTGCTAGCCATGCATTCTCTATGGAAAGAGGTGTGGCAGATCCCACCCAGCCAATATCATTTTGAGGTGGACTGACAGTTAAATGTTATTTTTTTTTTCCTTCCTTTTTCTATTTGATTGATTTTCATGAAAGTAATTTTTTCTATGCTTTACCAAATTTCACAAACTGAACAAAAAACCCAAACCAAAGAAATACATATTAACCACTTTACTACCGGAAGGTTTTACCCCTCCCCCTTTATGACAAGGGCATTTTTTGCTATTCAGCACTGTGCTGCTTTATCTGGCAATTGCTCTGTCATGCAACACTATGCAAATTAAATGATAAACTCATGGTTTCCTGGCTGATACGTCAATCATATGGCTTCAATATTTTCTAAGTCAATGACCTAGAACAAGTATGAAGATCAGGAAAGTCAGAGAAACATTCTTACCTGCATACTGGGTTTGGGTCACTGATTCCAAGTACTGAAACCAAGGGATCAATATGCCAATCAGGCAACTAATATTTTAAGAAGAAGAAGTGACAGGTTCCACTTCATTTTGTTCTGGTCAGTTAAAGTGTATGTAAAAGGTAAAACATTTTTTTTTAGTTGTGAATAGAGTAGTAAAGGATTAAGCTCTTTGTCGGGTTTTCATTGCTTTCTGTTTATCCTTTAGACCATTGTTACCTGTTATAATGTTGATTAAAGAGGATTTTCCCTCCCATTGAAGAGATTTTTTGCTACTTATTGTTGCATCTCTCGGACAGGAAGTGAAATTAAATCTCCCTAATGGGACACAGACAGCAACAAATGAACTGATAGGTTTAAACCCCTCCTTCCTTTTTAATATAAACATTGCTTAACTAGTCACATGACAGTGGGGCGGTGCGGCTCTCTTTTTGGGATGACGTCACATGACGGCATCCCAGAACGGCTGCTCTCGCGCACCCGCGGCGATCGCGGCTGCGCCGTGTTGCTAGGACGCGGTGCGACCCCGATCTCTGTAAAGAGCCGCACCCGCGGCATCTCCACGCAGGGGAACATCTAGGAAAGTAATCAGGGCACTGATCATTATTGCCCTGATTGCTATACTGTAATGTATTAGCTGAAAGCCATAACACCTCAGCAGTGCCACAGGCTGATCGCCTCCATGCCACGCTGCATTGATACAGTAATTCATGCAAAAGGAGACACGACCAAGTATTGAGTGCATACTATACTGTACATGGACATACTTTTCAATAAACCAACATTTCTGTATTGAAAATCCTGTTTTTATTGGTCTTATGTAATATTCAAATTTTCTGAGATACTGAATTTGGGGTTTTCACTAGCTGTAAGCCATAATCATCAAAATTAAAAGAAACAAATGCTTGAAATATATCACTCTGCATGTAACACATCTATATAAAATATATGAGTTTCACTTTTTGAATTCAATTACTAAATAACTTTTTGATGATATTCTAATTTTATGAGATGCATCTGTATGTATATAAACATTTCTTGTGTGAATGTGTTGCAATCAATTACCAAAATGTATCTAATAGGAAATATACATATGATCATCAGCTTCACCTAGTGGCCATAATGCAGTATTTTTCTGATGGCAGTAATTCAGGAAGATATCGTAGTATGACCATTAGATGAAGCTGAAAATCAGAGGAAATGCAGTGCCTTGCAAAAGTATTCACCCCCTTGGCATTTTTTGTGTTTTGTTGCCTCACAACCTGGAAGTAACATGGATTGTTAGAGGATTTGCATCATTTAATTTACAGAACATGCCCACAACTTTGAAGATTTTTTTTTTTTTTTGTGAAGCAAACAACAAATAGGACAAAATTACAGAAAAAGTCAATGTGCATAACTATTCACCCCTCTAAAGTCAATACTTTGTAGAGCCACCTTTTGCGGCTATCACAGCTCCAAGTCGCTTTGTGTAAGTCTCTATGAGCTTGCCACATCTTACCACTGAAATTTTTGCCCATTCCTCCATGCAAAACTGCTCCAGCTCCTTTGAATTGGATGGTTTGCGCTCGTGAACAGCAATCTTTAAGTCTGACCACAGATTTTCTATTGGATTGAGGTCTGGGCTTTGACTAGGCCATTCCAACACATTTACATTTTTTCCCTTAAACCACTCAAGTGTTGCTTTAGCAGTATGTTTGGGGTCATTGTCTTGCTGGAAGGTGAAGCTCTGTCCTAGCCTCAAATCACACACAGAGTGGTACAGGTTTTTCTCAAGAATATCCCTGTATTTAGCACCATCCATCTTTCCCTCAACTCTGACCAGCTTCCCAGTCCTGACTGCTGAAAAACATCCCCACAGCAAGATGCTGCCACCACCATGTTTTACTGTGGGGATGGTGTTCTTTGGGTGGTGTGATGTGTTGGGTTTGTGCCAGACATAGCGGTTTTTTTGATGGCCAAAAAGTTAAATTTTAGTTTGATCAGACGAGAGCCCCTTCCTCCATACATTTTGGGAGTCTCCCACGTGCCTTTTCGCAAACTCAAAACGTGCCATTTTGTTTTTTGCTGAAAGTAATGGCTTTCTTCCGGCTACTCTGCCATAAAGCCCAACTCTATGGAGCGTACGGCTTATTGTCGTCCTATGTACAAATACTCCAGTCTCTGCTCTGGAACTCGGCAGCTGATTAATGCCCTTCTTGCCCGGTCCGTGAGTTTTTGTGTGTGGCCGTCTCCTGGCAGGTTTGCTGTTGTGCCATGTTTTTTCCATTTGGTTATGATAGATTTGATGGTGCTCCTAGGGATCATCAAAGATTTGAATATTTTTTTATAACCTAACCCTGACTTGTACTTCTCAACAACATTGTCCCTTACTTGTTTGGAGAGTTCCTTGGTCTTCATGGCAGTGTTTGGTTAGTGGCGCCTCTTGCTTAGGTGTTGCAGCCTCTGGGGCCATTCAAAAAGGTGTGTATATGTAATGACAGATCATGTGACATTTAGATTGCACACAGGTTGACATCATTTCACTAATTATGTGACTTCTGAAGGTAATTGGTTGCACCAGAGCTTTTTATGGGCTTCATAACAAAGGGGGTGAATACATACGCACATGCCAATTATCAGTTTTTTTTTTTATTGTGTTCTGATCCATCACAAATAATTCAGATTAAAAAAACATTGAACTAAAGGCTGTAATGTAACAAAATAGGTAAAAAGCCAAGGGGGGTCAATACGTTTGCAAGGCACTGTACACATAATGAGCACATTACTGGGATTATTTATGAAGCTAATTTTTTATAAGTAGACCCATTTGTCAAAAACCTGACAGGGTTATAATCATCCCTTATCCAAAATGAAAAAAAAAATACGTTTTTATTTCAACTCTACTTTAAATTAACGATTCTGGCCCTACAAAGTGGCTTAGAATAGATCAGTCTCACCTTTGTATCTGCATGGGGAAGGAGAAGTTGCCCTCGCTGTCCTCCAGGTAACTGATGCTCAGCTGTAGCCCTGAATGAATCTAGAGGAAAGTGACAGAACAATATGCAGCAATTGGAGTCGGCAGACAAAATATATTTCCTTGTGCTCCAAACTTTATCCCTAAATTGACGTAATGGCCCTCTTGTATGAAAGAGCCGAGTCACGTCACCTCTGCACTCACTGACATGAATAAAGTACTGCAATGCATATCGATAAAAAGCCAAACTTTTGTAGCTTTGGGTTGAGTGGGAAGGAAGAAGAACCCATGTTGGGTTTTTACTGATATTTGGGGCTATGTTAGAAAGATTTTCCCTCACTTAGGCCCCTTTCACACTGGGGCGGGCAGGTGCAGTGGCGGTATTGCGGCGTGATTTTCAGCGCCGCTATACCGTCGTTATCACCGCGGTATGCGGCCGCTAGCGGGGTGAATTTAACCCCCGCTAGCGGCCGAAAAAGGGTTAATACCGCCCGCAAACCGCGGCTATTGCCGCGGTTTGCGGGCGGTATTACCGCGGTGTCCCATTGATTTCAATGGGCAGCCGCGGTAAAGGAGCGGTGAACACACCGCTCCTTCACCGCTGTAAAGATGCGGCTAGCAGGACTTTTGGAGCGGTCCTGCTAGCGCACCGCTTCAGTGTGAAAGCCTTCGGGCTTTCACATTGAAGACTGCAGGGCACGATTTTTTCAGGCGGTATAACAGCGCTAATATTAGCGCTAAACCGCCTGAAAAACGTGCCAGTGTGAAAGGGGCCTTACTGTCATGGTGACAAAAATTTTACTAGACAAGAAAAAAGGAAAAATCTCCAACAGCAACACAAGCAGAAATAAGTAAGCTTTATTTAGTAGAGCAGGGGGTTGCTTTATATTGCTGTCTGTTTCTCTGTTGGATAATGTCCCTCACTTCCTGTTTTTGTTGAAACTGCTGCCACAAGGATCGTAATTGGAAAGAAAATATCTCTAATGGCATTCCAGAGAGCAGTAAAAACACACGTATACACAGTCCTATGAGGGTTCAAAACAAATGTCCAGAGTTAATAAAATTGGTTCATAGAAGAAAAAAGACAACACCTTTCGGGAGCCAGAGTCCCTCTTCATCAGGGCAAAGGAATACTGATTGTGCTTCTTTGCTGCACTTGTTAACAGTGGAGTAACCACTTCAGCTCCAGGCCTTTTCTTGCACTTTTTGTTTGCAAGTAAAAATCTGAATTTTTTGCTAAAAAATTACTTAGAACCCCCAAACATTTATATATGTTTTTTTTTTCGCAGAGACCCTAAAGAATAAAATGGCGGTTGTTGCAATTTTTTATGTCGCACGGTATTTGCATAGCAGTTTTTCAAATGCAATGTTTGGGAAAAATACATTTTAATGCAAAAAAACACAATGTATAGCCCAATTTTTTCTAAAATATAAAACATGATGCCAAGTAAATAGATACCTAACATGTCACAATTTACAATTAGAGTCTCTTTGGCCATCGAAATGAATTGGAATTCTTCTGCTATAAGGAAGTTTTATCATTAAAAGCGTTGGACTTTTGGACTGTTTGGTGCTCTCATTGGGCTGTTTATAGGTAGATCCTGAACATTTTTAAGGGGTGTTCTAATTTTGCAGAGCCCTGCTAAACTGGAGCTAGTGTATCCAGTGATATTTAGATTGATCCATTGAAAATCTCTATCCAGTGCCTCAAGTTTAGGTTCTAATCCTACCCTGTTCTATCCAAAACAAAGAAAAGTTTAGGCTGGACTTTCACTTTAGGATTGATGTTTAATCACAACAATGTTCTTCTCTCCAGCGCCAACTTGGTATGTATTAGCCAATGGTGGCTTGTAAGGAAATTTAGCCATCAGCATCTCTGAGAGATATAAAAAGTTGGTGGAAGATTCAATCTAGCTGAGCCAAAGCACAATTGGGGGAGTTGACCTAAAGACTCACCTGTGTTCCATTTTTCATGGGATTCCCAAGCTCACACACCACATGCTCACTGTCATTTTCTTTTCTTGGACTGCACAGAATCTTCTCCTTTGTAGAGAAGACCATGTTAGCAAAGACAATAAGTGATCTTCATGGTGTCTTCACAACACACCAAGCTCTGTACAATCATTAGTATGACAGCAAGTGTGCCAGTACATCCAGTATTTTCTTTCAAAGTACAGTAACAAAATGAGAACTGTGATGGGAAGGGAAGAAACCAGCATAGGGCCTCACCTTGACATAGGTTAACCACTTCAATACCATGCACTTATACAGCTTCCTGCCCAAGCCAATTTTGAGCTTTCAGCGCTGTCGCAATTTGAATGACAATTGCGCGGTCATGCAACACTGTACCCAAACAATTTTTTCATCATTTTGTTCCCACAAATAGAGCTTTCTTTCGGTTGTATTTGATCGCCTCTGCGATTTTTATTTTTTACATAACAAATAAAAAAGAGTGAAAATTTTGAAAAAAATAAGTTTTTCTTTGTTTCTGTTTATTTTTATTTGTAAATAAGTACCTTTTCTACTTCAATGACGGGCACTGATAAGGCGGCACTAACGGGCACTGATAAGGTGACACTGATGGGCACCAATGAGGTGGCACCGATGAGGTGGCACTGATAGGCGGCACTGATGGGCACTGATAGGCGGCACTGGTATGCGGCACTGATGGGCACTCATAGGCGGCACTGATGGGCACTCATAGGTGGCACTGATGGGCACTCATAGGCGGCACTGATGGGCACTTATGGGTGGCACTGATAGGTGGCACGGACGGGCACTGATAGGCGGGCACTGATAGGTGGCACTAATGGACACTGGTAGGTGGCACTGATAACTGGGGGCTGGCATTGCTGGGCATGATGCATTTTTTTTGTGCCATGATGGTGCCAATCAGTGCCCATTTGTGGGCACTAATTGGAATATATTTTTTTATCTCTTTGTGCATGTGGATGGCCATGGGGGACTTACCTGGCCATCCACATGCTTGGGGTTCCCTGGTGGTCCTGGGGGGCTTCCCTGGTGGTCCAGTGTGGGTATCCGAGGGGGGGCTGCGTTGATAAACAATCAGCGCGAACCCCCCCTGTCAGGAGAGCCGCCGATCGGCTCTCCTCTACTCGCGTCTGCCAGACGCGAGTGAGGAAGAGCCGATCAACGGCTCTTCCTGTTTACATTGTGATCAGCCGTGATTGGACACGGTTCATCACGTGGTAAAAAGCCTCCGCCGGAGGCTTTTTACCGAGATCAGTGTAGCGGTGAGTCAGACTGACCCACCGCTCCACCGATCGCCGCGATGCGCGCCCCCCCGGGCGCGCGGCGTCTGTTATCCCGCAGGACGTCATATGACGTCCAGTGTGGATAACACAACCACTTCCCGGACATCAATGTGCTATTGACGGGGCGGGAAGTGGTTAAAGAGTGGCCGAGGGCTTGCTGTGGATGCAGTTTCTCTACTTCTACATACCTTACTTTCTCCCAAGACGTGCATGTAATGAGCCCCAGATGGGAGCCAAGCATGCAGCTCTGCTTCATAGGCCCGTTCTCCAAAATTCATAGCACTAAAGTTAACTTGTACATAATTATCAATACCGATGATGAGCGGTTCTTCACTCCTTGTACGAAGGAAACAGACTGTTAGCTAGCTCAAGATAAAGATGCCTTCTCAAAAAATTAATGGCCCACAGTCTGGGGTAATGGAGGAAGACTCACCAGCTGGCACTCAGTTGTAGGTCAGGAACACAGATATTATCCTCTCCACAACCCAACGAAATATGAATCTAAACCCAAAGAAGGAGAAAGGAGATGTTGTCATACAAAATACTGGGGATGTTATGGCATAGTGCTACTATATTCATGCACACAACCGCTATTGTGTTTGGAAGAAAAGACACATGGTGCTGGAAGGCACTGTCTAGTTCTGCCTTGTTAGATTACAGAACACCATCCACTCTACTCACCTCCATAACATAAGGGGAGGGGTTCTGTAGTTCAACAGGGGAGAACTGGGCAGTGCTGACAACATTGCTTAGGATTTTAGAGCAGGAGAAACACTGTATTGTCAGCTGACCAGGTAAAAAGAAGCACATTGGTTTATTGGCAAATTAACTGGCATTTTTCTGTACACATGGAATAATGTGAATGTTTTGCGAAGATGTATAAATGTTTTTTTGCCCAAAAATACAGGTTTTTTTTTTCCGGCTGCATCCATACTGGGGGGACTTCCTCCTATTTCCTCAGGGCAGGAAATTATGGGAATCTCCCCAATAGGGACACACAAAAATAAATGTATAATAGAGCGGAAAGGATTAGACCCTTATTATTGTTCTCTGTGCCTTAGGGCTAGTTTACACTTGCTTCAAAACAAGGCTTCAAACACACTTTGTTAAAGCTACCTGAACGTTAGCTAGTCAAAGCTCCTGTCACTAAATAAAATGGTTAGCTTACAGTCCTGTTTACACCTTGCTTTTGCACTGGTGCGCAGTCATGTTGGAACAGGAAGGGGCCATCCCCAAACTGTTCCCACAAAGTTGGAAGCATGAAATTGTCCAAAATGTCTTTGTATGCTTGAACTAAGGGGCTAAGCTCAACCCCTGAATAGAACACTATTGGGATGAATTAGAGCGGAGACTGCGAGCCAGGCCTTCTCATCCACATCCGTGCTTGACCTCAAAAATGCACTTCTGGAAGAATGGTCAAACATTCCTATAGAAACATTCCTAAACCTTGTGGACAGCCTTCCCAGAAGAGCTGAAACTGTTATACCTGCAAAGGGTGGGCCAACTCAATATTGAACCCTACGGACGAAGACTGGGATGCCATCAAAGTTCATGTGCGTGTAAAGGCAGGTGTCCCAATACTTTTGACAATATAGTGTGTGTATATGTAGTAACTGGCTCTAACCTCCCTTGGCACAGATAGCAGTAAATATGGGATTGTGAAACCCATTAGCTAAGGGGATCACAATACGGCAATAAACATATAAACACACCGCGTATTTGCTTAACCACAAGTAACTTTTACTGAGTATAAAGCATGAAGTTAGACAATCGTACATATGCCTATGCAGAGCCTTGCAATGTTAACTGTTAAGCATATAAACAAGCAATAAGTTCTAATAGTATTACACACACTCAATGTCAATCAACTACGCTCGCGAGCTTCCCCCTCGTGGGCAAAGATGGCGCCCAAACAATGTCTAATTGCTTTACAGTCAGGCTTCACTTGCTAGGCGGGCGACATCCAAAGAGCCCTGCGTGTTTCTCCGCTCCTCCTTAAATAGGCCTTCCCCAGCAGACCTTGCGCCGGGCAATGCACTGTGGGTGTCCCGCTGCACACTGGGTATAGTAGTCTTTTGAGCTCCTTAAAGTGACACCCTGCTACATATATATATATATATATATATATATATATATATATATATATATTACAGTTACAGTATCTCACAAAAGTGAGTACACACTCACATTTTTGTAAATATTTTATTATATCGTTTCATGTGACAATATTGAAGAAATTACACTTCGCTACAGTGTACAGCTTTGTATAAGAGTGTAAATTTGCTGTCCCTCAAAATAACTTAACACACAGCCATTAATGTCTAAACTGCTGGCAACAAAAGTGAGTACACCCCTAAGTGAAAATGTCCAAATCGGGTCCAATTAGCCATTTTCCATCCCTGGTGTCATGTGACTAGTTCGTTTTCTAAGGTCTCAGGTGTGAATGGGGAGCAGGTGTGTTAAATTGGTGTTATCGCTCTCACTCTCTCATACTGATCACTGGAAGTTCAACACGGCAGCTCATGGCAAAGAACTCTCTGAAGATCTAAAAGAAAGAATTGTTGCTCTACATAAAGATGGCCTAGACCAGTGATTCTCAACCAGGGTTCCTCCAGAGGTTGCTTTGCTAGGGGTTCCTTCAGTGTTGGGCAATTTCTGCCTCTCCAGATAATTTCCTACTGACACCATTGATCTTTTTAGCTATCTGTAAGGAGGTAATTCTTCCCAATGACCACAAGTGTAAGGACCATCCTTCCCACTGACCATCACACTAAGGTATCACGAATTGTAGATTTCCTCTGTGTTAAAAAGGTTGAGAAAAGCTGGCCTAGACTATAAGAAGATTGCCAAGACCCTGAAACTGAGCTGCAGCACTGTGGCCAAGACCATACAGCATTTTAACTGGACAGGTTCCACTCAGAACAGGCCACACCATGGTCGACAAAAGAAGTTGAGTGCACGTGCTCAGCGTCAAATCCAGAGGTTGTCTTTGGGAAATAGACGTATAAGTGCTGCCAGCATTGCTGCAGAGGTTGAAGGGGTGGGGGGTCAGCCTGTCAGTGCTCAGACCATATGCTGTTGAATTGACATTCCCCTTTTACGTTTATTCATTTACTTTTATATTCACTATTTTGAGCGCTACACTAATTTGTTTATATGTTTCTTTGCACTTTATTGTCTACTGGAGTGTTGGCAGCTTCTCGATCTCTAGGTGCAGTTTTCCTTTTTTTTTTCTTTTTTTTTTTTTACTTTTGTTACCAGGCTGCAAGGTCTAGCCATTACACCTGCACTGGCACCTTTTTAATTTTCTCTTTTATATACAGTATTTCCCTCACATGTATGTCACTTTGCAATTATATGTGTGGGTTTTTTTTCACTTGGATTGTAGAGTGTGGGTCTTCAGGCCTACCATTAAATCTAGGGGGAGGATGTGTGGCCCTTAGCTTCCTTCCTCTCCCGCCTTGGGCAGTCTCTCTTCGAGGTGAGCCCCTTACCTAGTACTCGTTGGTTGGCTTCAACTAACCATGAGGAGCAGGGTCCCTCAGGCCTTTTGGCTAGATTTACCCAAGTGTGCCTTACCCCTGTCAAGAGTCTTGCACCCCGGGAAGTCAGGAAAGGGTCCTTCCACTTCGGGAGGGGACCATCTGACACACGCTAGATGCACTTTTTTTGTGTGTTCACATAATTTCTTTTGGTTCACTTTTGATGTTTTTGTTTTTGCGCATGGCAGAAAAAAAACTTTATACAGGTTTTACTTCCTGGTTAAAGCCTGATGTTTTATTTTCAGTTTAAAGGTGTACCAATAAAGAATGCCCTTTTGTCCTCCTAGAGATGTTCATATCTAACCAAGCCTGGCTTCTCTCCTGATCAGATCTCACCTGTTGTTGCAGGAAGGTGTTCCCTTGTATCAGAGGTGGTAAAACACTTGATGATTGTTCAGTCTCCAAGCTAAAGTTCACTGTTACGGCTATGGGGCTCAGCTTGTCTTTAAACTCAGTGCCATCCTATGGGAAATAACAAAATAGGTTCAGTCTGACAGAGATAAAGCAGAATCTGCAATAGTGGCGGGGCACACACCTTTAGAAACGCTTTGGTGTCAGTGCAGGTCAGTTGTGAGTTGCTTTGAACATCCACAGTGATTGTACTGTTTGGTTGGAGTGAGGGAAAAAAGGATCTGCGCAGAAATCTGCTTTTCTGACTGTCCAGTTGGATTTCCATGGATAAAGCTAAAAAGAAAAAAAATAAGCGCAACATAGAAAGTGGCTTAAGCTTATCCAAAACTAACATTTTAATTAAAAGTAAATGTTGATGGGATGAGTCACCCATTGATTTCATATGTCTCTGAAGAATTGGAAAATCCTTCCAGACCCTTTTAGACTCTTACGTTTCTTGTCCCTTCACCCATAAGCCTCGTACACACGATCGGACTTCCATCGGACAATTCCATGGATTTTTGTCCTAAGGGCGTTGGCCGTGAACGTGTTCTGCATACAGACGGCAGAAATTTTTCATCCATTCCCAAAACTACGTGGTTTTTCTGCTCTTTAGCGTCACCCTTTGGGCAACTTCTGCTAATGTTGTCTGATGGTTAGCATTGGTTTGGAGCATGCGTGTTTTTACTTTTGGATTTTAGTCCGACGGATTTGTGTAGACCCGATCGGATAATCCGACGGAACACATTTGTTGCCGGACAATTTGAGAGCATGCACAGCCAACGTTTGTTGTCGGAAATTCCGACAACAATTGTCTGATGGAGCATACAGACGGTCGGATTATCCGACAAAATATGTCCGTCGGACAATTGTTGTCGGAAAATCCGATCGTGTGTACGTGCCTTTTTTATATAAATAAATAGTGATAGAGATCAGTCCAGAATGTGGGAGGAGATGGAAACTTAAGCCCAGGTATTTTGCTAATTCCAGGTGTAAAAAAAAAATCCAGTGGATGATTCTACCCAACAGGCGTACAATTGAGTTGTTCTTACGCAGTGTCTCTGGAAGACTTTTCCCCAAGGCCTGGATGCAAATGCTCACGGTGAAACTAGAGAGAACAGAAAAAGCAAAAATTGGTTAAAAGACCAGTCTACCCAAAGCTGGAGAATTAAATCCACTGACAGTGTGTTATCTTTCAGGAAGTCCGTGGCTCTTTTTGGTGACCTTGAACTACAATTATATAGAGTTACAAATGTGCACAATAGAAAAATTTGTTACGTTTCAGTTCGGTTTAATTAGTTACCGTATATACTCGAGTATAAGCCGAGTTTTTAAGCACATTTTTTTGTGCTGAAAATGCCCCCCTCGGCTTATACTCGAGTCACCTTTTTGCGCCTGATCTCCCAGATTTTGGGGACCCGGTACTGGCCGGCCGTAGGTTCCCTGGACCCCAAACTTGGCACACATGTAGCTCCACTCTTCCTCTACAAGTGTGCAAAGATTGTTGTCCGGGGGACCTACGGCCGGGGAGCACCGATTTTTCAAAGCAGGGCACCCCTTCCATAGACTCCCATGTTAAACGGTAATTTCTCTAGTGATTGTGGGGACCCGGTACTGGCCAGGCGTAGGTCCCCTGGACCCGGAACTTGGCACACATGTAGCCCCATTTCTCCTCTACAAGTGTGCAAAGTTTGTTGTCTGGGGGACCTATGGCCAGCAAGCACCGATTTTTCAAAGCCGGGCACCCCTTCCATAGACTCCGATGTTAAACGTCAGTCTAGTCATGGACACAGTGAGGCATGGACACAGTGAGGCATGGGCACAGTGAGGCATGCACATGGACACAGTGAGGCATGCAGATGGACACCTTAGGCTTATACTTGAGTCAATACGTTTTCCCAGTTTTTTGTGGTAAAATTAGGTGCCTCTGCTTATATTCGGGTCGGCTTATACGGTATATACGGTAAGTAAATACATTTTGTTTCATCATAATCATTACGTTAGAATGATTTGTTTTCGGAATTTGATTCGTATATTCGGATTGGTTTCTTATATTCATTGTTCCGAATCAATTTGTATTTTCAGAAGTTCTGTTATTCTTTTGCTATTTCGCAAGATTGGTTATATGATCCTTGCTAGTCCAACTCACAAAGAGAAATGGCAGGAGCTGATTGGATGATATCGTCTGGTGTCACGTGCATCCGAAAATAACGAATGGAACAAAATAAATTTTGGATATATTTGTTACATAGTTACATAGTTAGGTTGAAAAAAGACCATCCAGTTCAACCATAAAAAAAGAAATAATATCATACAATCCCATATACCTAATTCTATACCCACAGTTGATCCAGAGGAAGGCGAAAAACCCCAGCAGAGCATGATCCAATTTGCTACAGCAGGGGAAAAAATTCCTTCCTGATCCCCCGAGAGGCAAACGGATATTCCCCGGATCAACTTCACCTATAAATGTCAGTACCCAGTTATATTATGTACATTTAAGAAAGAATCCAGGCCTTTCTTAAAGCAATCTACTAAGCCGGCCAGAACCACCTCTGGAGAGAGTCTATTCCACATTTTCACAGCTCTTACTGTGAAGAAACCTTTCCGTGTTTGGAGGTGAAATCTCTTTTTTCCTCTAGACGTAAAGAGTGCCCCCTTGTCCTTTGTGTTGACCGTAAAGTGAATAACTCAACACCAAGTTCACTATATGGACCCCTTTATGTTATGATTCAGAGATTCCGATGGATCCACCTCCATCCAACCCAAACACAATGTTTCCACTTCATATGTAGTGCATTTTTTATAATAATGAAAAATGTTAATGCAAACATAATCGGCTGATTATCAAAGACTACTGTGCCGCTCTCATCCGAAACAAACAAATGAATATAAATTCGTTATCGTACTAAACTGAATTAATTTCCTTATTCCCAATTGACTTTGTTGAGCCGCGCACATACAAATTAAACAAATGGTCTTTTAAGTTCAACCCCATTACAAATAAAATCTTAGAATAATTACGCTACACTGACTATAATAAAAAAAACAAATAGATCCAAATCAATTCGGATCATTTGTTATGTTGTTGCGTTATTTTGGATGCTTCAAACAATAGCAAAAAGCCCAAACTATCACTTTTTGTCATCTGAATAAAACAAATAAATATGAACAAATGTGTTGTTTTCATTATAATTTATTTTGTATTTGTTTGCTACTATTGTGATTCATGGCCTCGGATATAACCGAATCACGCAAATTTCATCCGCATTTCGATTCATAACAAAACAGACTGCACATGTCTAAAAATAAAAACTCCTCACCACACTCCCCCTCCCTAGCCCTCAACATTTTCTAAGTTTAACCACTTAACGACCGCCCACCGCCGATTTACGTCGGCAGAATGGCACGGACAGGCAGAATCACGTAGATCTACGTGATCGCCTTTGTGCAGTTGGGGGGTCCATCCGGACCCCCCTTCACTGCAGTGAGCGGCCGTTAAGTGTTCGGGAGCGATCAGGCATGAGGGGGCGGCCGCTCGATTCCGCCCCCCCCTCGCGATCGCTCCCGGCCAATGAAATTGCTTCCTCCGCCATGTGATGTAAACACAGGCTGGAGGAAGTGATGTCATCTCCCTCGCCGCGGTCTTTTCGTTCCCGGCGCCGAGGAGTGAAGACAGAGGTTAGTGCTCCAACAGTCCACTGACACGTAGGTACACATAGGCACACAAATCACCCCCCAGATCACCCCAAAGCCCCCAATCACAGTGTCACTGATTGCAGTGATCATTTATTTTACTGATCACTGCATTTAGTGTCATCTGTGATTGTAAAAAGTTGCAAGGCAGTTAGGATTAGGCCCCTTTAGGTCCAGGGTAGCCCCCTAACCCCCCCTAATAAAGGTTTAACCCCTTGATCACCCCCCAGGTAACCCTTTCACCCCCTAACTTCAGCGTCACTAAGCGATTGTTTTTCCGATCGCTGTATTCGTGTCGCTGGTGTTTTAGATAGGCAGTTATTTTTTTTTTAGGTTCGCCGCAGGTTTTTATTGGTGTCAGGTACCCCCATATTTAACCTAATAAAGGTTTTAACCCCCTGATTGCCCCTAGTTAACCATTTCACCAGTGATCACCATATAAAGGTTACGGGTGACGCTGGTTGATTAGTTTGCTTTTTATAGCATCAGGGCACCCGCCGTATATAACCCAATAAAGGTTTAACCCCCCTGATCGCCCGGCGGGTGAGATCAATTAGGTTTTAGCGCCAGAGAGGGTCTGCGTCGCCCCAGGCAGTGTTAGGTTAGTGCCAGTAACGCTAACACCCACGCGCAAAGCATACACCCCCCTTAGTGGTATAGTATCTGATCAGATCTATACTAGCATCCCCAGCGGTTTAGGGTTCCCAAAAACGCAGTGTTAGCGGGATCAGCCCAGATACCTGCTAGTACCTGCGTTTAGCCCCTCAGCCCAGCCCACCCAAGTGCAGTATCGATCGATCACTGTCACTTACCAAACACAACACACATAACTGCAGCGTTCGCAGAGACAGGCCTGATCCCTGCGATCGCTAACTGTTTTTTTGTAGCGTTTGATATATTTGCTGACGACAGTCAGGTGCTTTTTTTCCTGTGAATCTTACTAGTGTACCCCTAAATTTAGAGCCCAAAATGGCAAGACGAAGGTACACTAGTAAAGAGGCCTACGAGATTCTGAGCATGACAGATAGTGAAGAGGAGGTCACGTATCTGTCAGATTCAGGCTCAGAATATCTTCCCGTAGAAGACAGTGACGTCAGCGGCCCCACGTCAGATAGCTCTGACGACGAAGTTGAGGTCCCTGCTAAGGTCAGGCGTACCCGATCCCGATCTTCTGAGGTTGTTGAGGAGCAAGAACCGCAGGTCTCTCGTATCATGGAGCAGAGTAGTACTAGCGCCGCTATTCCTTCTGGTGAACTGGCAAGCACCAGCGGCCTAGTACAGCCTGGACGTACATCCAGCACTGCAGTAACACTTGGTGACGTGGCGAGTCCCATAAGTGCAGTTCAAGCTGGCGAGGTGGCAAGCACAAGTAGTGTCCCGCTGCCACCAAGAAGACAAAGGCAGGCCCGTCGTGCCCATACTGCCCTTCCTGCAGAATTCGCCTATCCTGATTGGGTCCCCACCACTTCTGCAGAACCCGTACTTCCCCCATTCACTGCCCAACCCGGTATTCAGGTGGAAACAGCTGATTTTATGCCAATCGATTTTTATTCGCTGTTTTTCACGGAAGATCTCTATAGATCTATTGTGGACCAGAGTAATTTATATGCTGGTCAATTTATCGCCGCTAACCCCCAGTTGCCTAAAATTGCCAGAAATTGGAAACCAATTACGGTTTCCGAATTTAAGACCTTTCTGGGCCTTTCCCTCAACATGGGCACACATAAATTTCCGTCATTGCGTGCTTATTGGTCCACGCACCCAATTGACCACATGCCCGTGTTCTCTGCCTCCATGTCCAGGGCACGATACGAGCAGATTTTGCGGTTCATGCACTTCAACGACAATGAACTTTGTCGTCCACGTGGGGACCCTGAATACGACCGGCTCTATAAAATTCGGCCCCTCATAAACCACTTCAACGAACGTTTTGCAGCCTTATTTACTCCCGATCAAGTTGTCTGCGTTGATGAGTCCCTAATTAAATTTTCTGGCCGCTTGTCTTTCAAGCAGTACCTTCCCAGCAAGCGTGCCAGATACGGGGTCAAGCTCTACAAGTTCTGTGACAGGGCAACAGGCTATGTAGTGAACTTTACGGTTTATGAGGGAAAAGACAGTCAGATTGAGTCGGTCAACTGCCCGGATTACATAGGGAGCGCTGGCAAGATAGTGTGGAACTTGGTGTCACCCTTATTCGGAAAGGGGTACCACTTGTATGTGGACAATTATTACACGAGCGTGCCACTGTTTAGTCACTTGTTTGATCATAAGATTGGAGCATGTGGCACCGTGCGACCTAATCGCCGGGGCTTTCCCCAGCGGCTTGTAGATGCCCGTCTTAGGCTGGGGGAGAGAGCCTGCTTGAAGTGTAATAACTTGCTCGCTATGAAGTGGAGGGACAATAAGAATGTTTTCCTTCTTACCTCCCTTCATGCAGACACGACAGTCCAAATTCGTACGGCGACTGGTGTTGTGGAGAAACCCCTCTGTGTCCACGAATATAACCAAAATATGGGAGGGGTGGACCTCAACGACCAGTTGATGGCGCCGTATCTAATTGACCGTAAGGCGAGACGCTGGTACAAAAAAGTGTCTCTATCATTATTCCAATTGGCTTTGCTGAACGCTCATGTGCTATACAGAGCTTCAGGCGGGACGTTATCTCTTCTAAAATTCCAGAATGAGATAGTCACAGAACTCCTGTATCCAGGCGGTTCTGCACCTCACCATCCCCAACCAAATGCAGTAAGCCGGCTGCATGAGAGGCATTATTCGTATGTCCTCCCGAGTACCCCTACCCAAAGCCACCCCCAAAAAAGATGTCGTGTCTGTAGCAAGCGCGGATTTAGGCGTGACACCCGTAGTTTTTGTCCACTCTGTCCTGACAAGCCTGGTCTTTGCCAAGGTGAATGTTTTGAACGCTACCACTCAAAAGTGAAGTTTTAGCGTAGGGTACAGCATTTCACAGACTAGGACACACTTACACAGGGTCTCCCAAGATGCCATTACATTTTGAGAGACCCGAACCATTACAGTTGTAAAGTTACAAAAAAAAGTGTAAAAAAGAAAAAAAAACGTAAAAAACAAAACACAAAAAAAATATAAAATAAAAAAACCAAAAATAGTTGTCGTTTTATTGTTCTCTCTCTCTCTATTTTCTCTCTATTGTTCTGCTCTTTTTTACTGTATTCTATTCTGCAATGTTTTATCATGCTTGCTTTTCAGGTATGTAATTTTTTGTTTTCAGGTGCGCCATTCAGTTGCAGCGCGGATCTATTTATCTTGACAGCAACAGCGTTTGCTCCCACGATACATAAAGCCGTGACTCCAACGCTGTAGGAGGTGATTTCACCACCACAGTTAAAAAAAAAGAGCATATATGCCGAAGCATGGGGGCAGCAGGGGCGGAGGAGCGATTTTGCTCCTAATGCCGCGTACATACGGTCGAAATTCCGACCGTGTGTACGCGGCATAACTTTTTTGCGGGAGGATGCCCCCATGCTTCGGCATATATATATTTTAGGCACAGGTTGCGTTAAAACATTTTTTTATTTTTTACTAGGTTTTGTTTTGGTATTTGCTTTGCAGGTATGGCATGGTAAGGTCCTACTGTTGTACTGTAATGTTACTTTGTTTTAATGTTAACCACCATTTGCTTAGCAGGTACGCCATTCAGTTGCAGCGCGGATCTATTTATCTTGACAGCAACAGCGTTTGCTCCCACGATACATAAAGCCGTGACTCCAACGCTGTAGGAGGTGATTTCACCACCACAGTTAAAAAAAAGAGCATATATGCCGAAGCATGGGGGCAGCAGGGGCGGAGGAGCGATTTTGCTCCTAATGCCGCGTATATACGATCGAAATTCCAACGGAGGCTTGCCCGTGGAAAAGTCCGACCGTGTGTACGCGGCATAACCTTTTATGCCGCGTACATACGGTCGAAATTCCGACGAAGGCTTGACCGTGTGTACGCGGCATAACTTTTTTGCGGGAGGATGCCCCCATGCTTCGGCATATATGCCCATCATTAGAAGTGGGTGGATGAAGGGAGGTATTCTAATGGTGGGCATACCCACCAATCAATCTCTTTTTTTCGTTCAGCCAATAGGCTGTATGAAAAAAAAGATTACAATACATCTCCAACAAGGACCAGCAACGTACTGGTATGTTGCTGGACTTTGAATGTTTATACCAGAATGATGCCTGCGGGTTTAGGTATCATCTTGGTATCATTCTTTTCAGCCAGCAGCCGGCTTTCATGTAAAAGCAATTCTAGCAGATAATTAGCCTCTAGACTGCTTTTACAAGCAGTGGGAGGGAATGTCCCCCCCCCCCGGATATAAAAAGCGCCATTGGGAAATTGGGAAAGCATTTTATCACACCGATCTTGGTGTGGTCAGATGCTTTGAGGGCAGAGGAAAGATCTAGGGTCTAACCCCCCAATTTTTTTCAAAAAAAGAGTACCTGTCACTACCTATTGCTATCATAGGGGATATTTACATTCCCTGAGATAACGATAAAAATGGTAAAAAAATAAAATATGGAAGGCACAGTTTAAAAATAAAATAAAAAAGCCAAATAAATAATAAAAAAAAAAAAAAAAGCACCGCTGTCCCCCCCTGCTATTGCGCAAAGGCGAACGCAAGCGTCGGTCTAGCGTCATATGTAAACAGCAATTGCATCATGCATGTGAGGTATCACCGCGAAGGTCAGATCGAGGGCAGTCATTTTAGCAGTAGACCTCCTCTGTAAATCTAACGTGGTAACCTGTAAAGGCTTTTAAATGCTTTTAAAAATGAATGTAGTTTTGTCGCCGCTGCGCGTTTGTGCGCAATTTTAAAGCATGTCGTGTTTGGTATCCATGTACTCGGCCTATGATCATCTTTTTTATTTCATCAAACATTTGGGCAATATAGTGTTTTTTAGTGCATTAAAAATAAAAAAAGTGTGTTTTTCCCCCAAAAAATGCGTTTGAAAAATCGCTGCGCAAATACTGTGTGGAAAAAAAAATGCAACACCCACTATTTTAATCTGTAGGGCCTTTGCTTTAAAAAAATATATAATGTTTGGGGGTTCAACATAATTTTCTTGCAAAAAAAAATTTTCTTTCATGTAAACAAAAAGTGTCAGAAAGGGCTTTGTCTTCAAGTGGTTAGAAGAGTGGATGATGTGTGACATAAGCTTCCTAATGTTGTGCATAAAATGCCAGGACAGTTCAAAACCCCCCCAAATGACCCCATTTTGTAAAGTAGACACCTCAAGCTATTTGCTGAGAGGCATGTTGAGCCCATTGAATATTTTTTTTTTTTGTCCCAAGTGATTGAATAATGACCAAAAAAAAAAAAAAAAATGTACAAAAAGTTGTCACTAAATTATATATTGCTCAAACATGCCATGGGCATATGTGGAATTACACCCCAAAATACATTCTGTTGCTTCTCCTGAGTACGGGGATACCACATGTGTGGGACTTTTTGGGAGCCTAGTCGCGTACGGGACCCCAAAAACCCAAGCACCGCCTTCAGGATTTCTATGGGTGTAAATTTTTGATTTCACTCCTCACTGCCTATCACAGTTTCGGAGGCCATGGAATGCCCAGATGGCACAAAACCCCCCCAAATGACCCCATTTTGGAAAGTAGACACCCCAAGCTATTTGCTGAGAGGTATGTTGAGTATTTTGCAGATCTCGCTTTTTGTCCCAAAGTTTTGAAAATGTAAAAAAAGAAAAAAAAAAGAAAAAAAAATGTCTTTCTTAATTTTCAAAAACAAATGAGAGCTGTAAAATACTCACCATGCCTCTCAGCAAATAGCTTGGGGTGTCTACTTTCCAAAATGGGGTCATTTGTGGGGGTTTTGGGCTATTTTGACATTTTATGGCCTTCAAAACTGTGATAGGTAGTGAGGAGTGAAATCAAAAATTTATGCCCTTAGAAACCTTGAAGGCGGTGCTTGGTTTTTGGGGTCCCGTACGCGGCTAGGCTCCCAAAAAGTCCCACACATGTGGTATCCCCGTACTCAGGAGAAGCAGCAGAATGTATTTTGGGGTGTAATTTCACATATAACCATGGCATGTGTGAGCAATATATCATTTAGTGACAACTTTTTGTACATTTTTTTTTTTTCTTTTTGTCATTATTCAATCATTTGGGACAAAAAAAAAAAATATTCAATGGGCTCAACATGCCTCTCAGCAAATAGCTTGGGGTGTCTACTTTCCAAAATGGGGTCATTTGGGGGGGTTTTGTGCCATCTTGGCATTTTATGGCCTTCAAAACTGTGATAGGTAGTGAGGAGCGAAATCAAAAATTTATGCCCTTAGAAACCTTGAAGGCGGTGCTTGGTTTTTGGGGTCCCGTACGCGGCTAGGCTCCCAAAAAGTCCCACACATGTGGTATCCCCGTACTCAGGAGAAGCAGCAGAATGTATTTTGGGGTGCAATTCCACATATAACCATGGCATGTGTGAGCAATATATCATTTAGTGACAACTTTGCGGGAATATGACAAACTGTTTTTTTTTTGCACAACCTGTGGCAAAATATAAAATATTCCATGGACTCAACATGCCTCTCAGCAAATAGCTTGGGGTGTCTACTTTCCAAAATGGGGTAATTTGGGGGGGTTTTGTGCTATTTTGGCATTTTATGGCCTTCGAAACTGTGATAGGTAGTGAGGAGTGAAATCAAAAATTTACGCCCTTAGAAATCCTGAAGGCGGTGCTTGGTTTTTGGGGCCCTGTACGCGGCTAGGCTCCCAAAAAGTCCCACACATGTGGTATCCCCGTACTCAGGAAAAGCAGCAGAATGTATTTTGGGGTGCAATTCCACATATAACCATGGCATGTGTGAGCAATATATCATTTAGTGACAACTTTTTGTACATTTTTTTTTTTTCTTTTTGTCATTATTCAATCATTTGGGACAAAAAAAAAAATATTCAATGGGGTCAACATGCCTCTCAGCAAATAGCTTGGGGTGTCTACTTTCCAAAATGGGGTCATTTGGGGGGGTTTTGTGCCATCTTGGCATTTTATGGCCTTCAAAACTGTGATAGGTAGTGAGGAGTGAAATCAAAAATGTATGCCCTTAGAAACCTTAAAGGCGGTGCTTGGATTTTGGGGTCCCGTACGCGGCTAGGCTCCCAAAAAGTCCCACACATGTGGTATCCCCGTACTCAGGAGAAGCAGCAGAATGTATTTTGGGGTGTAATTTCACATATGCCCATGGCATGTGTGAGCAATATATCATTTAGTGACAACTTTGTGCAAAAAAAAAAAAGTTTGTCATATTCCCGCAACTTGTGGCAAAATATAAAATATTCCATGGACTGAACATGCCTATCAGTAAATAGCTTGGGGTGTCTACTTTCCAAAATTGGGTAATTTGGGGGGGTTTTGTGCTATTTTGGCATTTTATGGCCTTCGAAACTGTGATAGGTAGTGAGGAGTGAAATCAAAAATTTGCGCCCTTAGAAATCCTGAAGGCGGTGCTTGGTTTCCGGGGTCCCGTACGTGGCTAGGCTCCTAAAAAGTCCCACACATGTGGTATCCCCGTACTCAGGAGAAGCAGCAGAATGTATTTTGGGGTGCAATTCCACATATAACCATGGCATGTGTGAGCAATATATCATTTAGTGACAACTTTTTGTAATTTTTTTTTTTTGTCATTATTCAATCACTTGGGACAAAAAAAAAAAATATTCAATGGGCTCAACATGCCTCTCAGCAATTTCCTTGGGGTGTCTACTTTCCAAAATGGGGTCATTTGGGGGGGTTTTGTACTGCCCTGCCATTTTAGCACCTCAAGAAATGAGATAGGCAGTCATAAATTTAAAGCTGTGTAAATTTCAGAAAATGTACCCTAGTTTGTAAACGCTATAACTTTTGCGCAAACCAATAGATATACGCTTATTGACCTTTTTTTTTCTAAAGACATGTGGCTGAATACATTTTGGCCTAAATGTATGACTAAAATTGAGTTTATTCGATTTTTCTTATAACAAAAAGTAGAAAATATCATTTTTTTTCAAAATTTTCGGTCTTTTTCTGTTTATATCGCAAAAAATAAAAATCGCAGAGGCAATCAAATACCATTAAAAGAAAGCTCTATTTGTGGGAAGAAAAGGACGCAAATTTCATTTGGGTACAACATTGCATGTCCGCACAATTTACAGTTAAAGCAGCGCAGTGCCGAATCCCAAAAACAGGCTTGGTCCTAATGGCCCGAAATGGTCCGGGGCTTAAGTGGTTAACCCACTCGTAGGGCCCTACTTAGATCTATATGACGGTGGCCTCCTTTTAAAGTTTAAAGCCCTCTTCCTTCTTCCTGGCACTGTCCATGCCACTGTAGCTCATCATGGACTTAAATGTGCATACCATTGTAGTAAGGCCCCATTCAAGTCTATGGAGAGCTACTTTGAGGGCACAGACAGCGCCAGACAAGATTTCTGCAATGAGGCTATAAACAAAGCAGGAGGCCGTCCCAATAGGAAAAAGGTTAGTAGAAACCTGGGTGAGGAGGTTAGGTTTTTATTTTCATGTCCCTTAACCACTTCAATACCATGCACTTATACAATTTCCTGCCCAAGCCAATTTTGAGCTTTCAGCGCTGTCGCAATTTGAATGACAATTGCGCGGTCATGCTACACTGTACCCAAACAAATTTTTTACTTTTTGTTCCCACAAATAGAGCTCTCTTTTGGTGGTATTTGATCGAAAATTTTGAAAAAAATATATGTTTTTCTTTGTTTCTGTTAATTTTTTTTGTAAATAAGTACCTTTTCTTCTTCATTTACGGGCACTGATAAGGCGGCACTGACGGGCACTGATAAGGCAACACTGATGGGCACCGATGAGGTGGCACTGATGGGCACTGGTAGGCGGCACTGATGGGCACTGATATGTGGCACTGGTATGCGGCATTGATGGGCACTCATAGGCGGCACTGATTGGCACTCATAGGCGGCACTGATGGGCACTTATAGGCAGCACTGATGGGCACTTATGGGTGGCACTGATAGGTGGCACGGACGGGCACTGATAGGTGGGCACGGATGGGCACTGATAGGTGGCACTGATGGACAATAGTAGTTGGCACTGATGACACTGATGCCCAGCAATGCCAGCCAGCACACATTGTGGTCGTGCCAGTCAGTGCCCATTTGTGGGCACTGATTGGCATATTTTTTTTATGTTTTACTACATGTGGATGGCCATGGGGGCCATCCACATGCTTGGGGCTTCCCTGGTGGTCCTGGGCGGCATCCTGGTGGTCTAGTGTGGGTATCCGAGGGGGGGCTGCGCTGATAAACAATCAGCGCAAACCCCCCCCCTGTCAGGAGAGCCGCCGATCAGCTCTCCTCTACTCGCGTCTGTCAGACGCGAGTGAGGAAGAGCCAATCAAAGGCTCTTCCTGTTTACATCGTATTCAGCCGTGATTGGACACAGCTGATCACGTGGTAAAAAGCCTCCGCCGGAGGCTCTTTACCAAGATCAGTGTAGCGGTGTGTCAGACTGACACACCGCTCCACCGATCGCCGCGATGCGCGCCCCCCCGGGCGCGCGGCGGCTGTTATCCTGCAGGACGTCAATAGACGTCCAGTGTGGATAACAGGACCACTTCCCGGACGTCAATATGCTATTGACTGGGCGGGAAGTGGTTAACCACTTGCCGACCGCCTCCTGTACTTATACGTTGGCAGAATGGCACAGACAGGCATATCAATGTACCTGTACATCCCCTTTAAATGCCTGTTCGTGTGGTCGCGCGCAGGCCGGCGGCAGCGCGCTCGCGACCCTGCCGTCATCCCCGTGAGTCGGACCGCGGGTCCCGCGATTTGATCGCCGAAGGGATCCCCGCGATCGTCTCACGGAGTTATATATATATATATATATATATATATATATATGTGTGTAAACAAGCATCTCCCCACTCTGCCTAGTGACAATGACACTGATCTCGGCTCTGTGTACTCGGAGCGGAGATCGGTGTCATGTGACACAGAGACCATCCCCCCTACAGTAAGAAACACTATGCAGGGAACACTTAACCCCTACAGCGCCACCTAGTGGTTAACCCCTTCACTGTCAGAGTCATTTTCACAGTAAGCAGTGCATTTTTATAGCGCTGATCGCTGTGAAAATGACAATGGTCCCAAAAATGTGTCAAAAGTGTCCGATGTGTCCGCCATAATGTCGCAGTCATGAAAAAAATCACTGATCGCCGCCATTACTAGTAAAAAATTTTTTTTTTATAAAAATGCCATAAAACTATCCCCTATTTTGTAAACGCTATAACTTTTGCGCAAACCAATCAATAAACGCTTTTTTTTTTTACCAAAAATATGTAGAAGAATAGGTATCGGCCTAAATGGAGGAAAATTATTTTTTTTATATATTTTTTGGGGATATTTATTATAGCAAAAAGTAAAAAATATTGCATTTTTTTAAAAATTGTCGCTTTATTTTTGTTTATAGCGCAAAAAACAAAAACCGCAGAGGTGATCAAATACCACCAAAAGAAAGCTCTATTTGTGTGAAAAAAAGGATGTCAATTTTGTTTGGGAGCCACGTCGCACGACCGCGCAATTGTCAGTTAAAGCAACGCAGTGCCGAATCGCAAAAAGGGGCCTGGTCCTTTAGCTGCAAAATGGTCCGGGGCTGAAGTGGTTATTGTAACTTTTTTAGGTCTTTATTTAGTAGCCACATACTCACCAAGTGACATAACCCAAAGGTGGCAGTTCGCAGAGCGTCAGATCTGGGTTCAGGGAGTCTGGTAAAAATCTCATAGAGGTTTGAAGAAGGAGTACCGGCTGGGCCCTGAAACAAGGATACAAAAAAAGGACATGCAAAAATGTATATTTCTTTTTCTGTTTTAGATCAATGGCCATTGATTAGCAGATTCGAGTAAAGTGGGAAGGGATAGAAGCTGAGACATTGAGAAGAAGTAAAGAGGAACATGGTTCCTCTGTGGTTTCAGGGGTTACTGGGGGAGCTATACGATTGGATGCTGGCACCCCATGTGACTCTGGTGGCCATCGTGGGTCAGGCCGTTTCTTTTTAAGACCCTGGCTCCCAGGCTTGGCAGGCATTTCATGTGTGGGTAATGTAGAGACAGGTCACCTCTCTGTCAGGGTCAGTGATTAGTGGTAGGGAGAGGTTCCAGATGAGTAGGGAAAGAGCAGGGACATGCTATCCTTCCTGGAACCCTCCCCAGTTTGATACGGACCGGCCAGGCCACGTTCAGCCCCTCAAGATGGACATTGTGGGTGCATCCTAGATCTGCTGTTATACTCTTCTGTGAATGTGCCAGGTCGGATTGTCTTCCCACTGGGTAGTTGTGCTCTACTGAACTTTAACTTCAATTCTGTTACTGCAACTGGACTCTGAGTGTTTACTGCCACCACACCACACTGCACCTCCCCACATTTTTATGAAGCTACAGTTAGGATTGTTCAGGACCAATTCATTTATTTAGTAAATTAGATCCATACATCCATATGACCCTTTAATACCAGTGAAAAGCATTTCTAACCATTAGATTACTTTTACAGGTCTTGAGTGGGAATATGGAGTATGAGCTTTGGTGAAAGTGGTGACGGTACAAGGAAGTGTACTTTCCTGGGTCCTATTGAGCGACCTGCTTCTCTTGCTTGTGGACACTTTAAGCAAAGGGACAGATAACTAATGGTGGAAAATTGAAGCAAGAAAGAGTCCAAAGACAGGAAAAGCAGAAAGGACAAGGGTGAATAAATAGATACGTTAATGGTTCACAACAATGTCATCCACTTTTTATCATGGTATGCTACCAGTACAAAAGTATCTACAAGAGTCTCTGCTATTTTAGAAGCCTAGCAATGCCAATTAGTACATATTCAAGCAAAACATAGGTCGTACTGCTGTCAACAGAGAAAAGCTGGACAAAGTTTTAAAGGATAGTGTATTCTAGTTAATAGGGAAAAATGCTTCTATTTTAGGCATAAGTAAACTATGAATACACATTAGTGCATTACTGTTCTTTTTATATCCTCATACCTGTACACATAGACTGCGTCAGCTTCAAATGCTCCAACAATTAGATCTATAAATAACAAAATGAGCTCATGAAATAAGGAAAAGCTAAATACAATGATATGTAGTTACCCATTATATCCTACTTGCTTTAGGCAAGGATTTTTTTTTTGGACTTGTTTGCTGTACCATTGTTCTTGACCTTGTTATGCTTAGCTTGGTTTTGCTCAGGGCTATAGTAAAAGGGTGAGAGATGAAGAGCTCATCTACACCAACATCTGCCTGGATCCACCACATGTTATTTTTGGGTATGCGGACCAGACTCTCCTTTCTACTTAAAGTGTAAGTAAACCCCCCTATTGTTTTCAGCCAAGGAAGCTGCCATCTTTGCCTCTGTTTAATCTATAACTGCCATGATGCTGCACATGTGATCAGTTATAACACCAGCCATTGGATGGTTTGACAGTTTGGTTGAGAGCACAACCAATGGGAGTGTTACATTTCCGGCACCTGCCGGAAATTAAACAGTTTTTTGAAACTGGTAAATGGATGGGTTTACTTCCGCTTTAAAGCAGAGCTCCACCCAAAAGGGGAAGTCTTAACTTAATCATTCCTCCCCCTGTCCTATGCCACATTTGGCATGTCATTTTTTTGACACCTAGTTTTGACAGGTACCCACTACCTTTTCTCCTCTTCCCCTCCCTGCAATCTTCTGGGACACGTCACAGGTCCCAGAAGATTGCCCGACTATTGAGGATGCGCAGCACACCCGGCTGTGAAGCAGCAAGCTGTCACAGCCGGGTGCCCACACTTGTAATGCCGCTGCTGGGGAAAGGACAGGGAGAGAACCGGGGGGTTCGGGTGGCCACATCGCTGGATCGTGGGATAGGTGAGTGTGTGTTTATTAAAAGTCAGCAGCTACACTTTTTGTAGCTGCTGACTTTTAAAAAACACAAAAACGACTGGAACTCCACTTCAACGTTCAGCGAGGAATCAGAAAAGGTACTTAAAGTGACTGAAGTTTATTTCCGCACCACATTTCAGAGGGACTCACAAAGATCTGCAAGCTCTCTGACTGCTGGTGCTAGCTGGGATTGTGGCTAATTAATTCATCTGCCTCTAGGCTGGTATAGAACATCATAATCATCATAAAAGTCAATACAATTTTGAGGTTAAAGCAGTTAAGATGACTAGCTGCTGCTGTAGGGTGAAAAGGATGCATAGTACACCCCAACCTATAACTGACCTTTGCAAAAAGGAGCACATGGAAGGGTAAGGCATCTCAAAAAACAAAAATTCACAACTTACTTACCAGCCAACATGCAACAAACTAATTGACCCTATCTATCAGCAAGGGGTTTAGTTTGCACATATTTGCAAATATATGCATAAGCTGCACCGGTCACATCACAGCACCCCAGTGTACTGCAGTCTTAACTCTATAATTCCAAGTTGGATCGCATATATAATAATGGATAGGTATGCCTGGAGGGAGCCCACCCCTCTTTAACCACTTGCATACAGGGCACTTTCACCCCCTTCCTGCCAAGGCCAATTTTCAGCGCTCTCCCACTTTGAATGACAATTGCGTGGTCATGCAACACTGCACCCAAATGTATTTTTTATAATTCCTTTCCCACAAATAGAGCTTTCTTTTGGTGGTATTTAATCACTGCAGGGTTTTAAATTTTTTGCTAAAAAAACGAAAAGAAACCGAAAATGTTACTTAGTTGCTGTAAGAAAATGTTGTTAATGAATAATTTTTATCCTTCACTGATGTGCGCTGATGAGGCGGCACTGATGAGGCACTAATATGTAGCACTGATGGGCACTGATAGGCGACACTGATGAGCACTGATAGGCAGCATTTATGGGCAATGATGGGAGGCACGGATAGGTGGCACTGATGAGCAGGCACTGACTGGTATCACTGATGGGCACAGAATAGCCCCACTGGGCACAAATTGGCATCACTGATGGGCACAGATTGGTGTCACTGATGGGCACAAAGTGGCATCACTGATGGGCACAGATTGGTGTCACTGATAGGCACAGATTGTCATCACTGCTGGGCACTGTCGGGCTGCACTGATCATCAGGACACTGATGATCAGTGCCCTGATTGTCTTTACAGGTCTCCCTGTGAGGAGATGCTGCTGATCGGCAGAGACGATTACCGGTACTTCTGTGTTTACATGTGATCGGCTGTGATTGGACACAGCTGTTCACATGGGTAAAGAGCCACGTCATCGGCTCTTTACCGAGATCGGGGTCGCGACGTGGTGACACTGGGCGATCGTGGTCACACTGGGTGAGGTCATATGAAAATGGCCCCAAATGAGAGGGGATCCCACACGCCGCCATTTGTCAATGCAGCGGGTGGAAGGCGGTTAAAGATATAGGGATGCACTGGACACCCAGCAATAGCACGATGACAGTAAAGGGACGCACTGGATACCTTGTAGTGCATCCCTACACCTTTAAGGAGGGGTGGGCTCCCTCCAGGCATACTGCCCTTAATCTATCCATTATTATACAAGTGCTCCAACTCCGGAGAATCTCCAAATTATACAGTTAGGTCTGCAGTACACTGGGGTGCCGTGATGTGGCTGCTGCAGCTTACACATATATTTCCAAACGTGAAAACAAAAGTCCTTGTTTTTAACGTGAACTGTTAGACAGGGACAATTTGGTTTGTTGCAGGCTGGCTGTTAAGTGAGCAGGGATTTTTTTTTGTTTTTATAAAGGATGCATACACTTTTATACAGCTTTGTGGGGCTTAAGCAGAGATGACTGAGAACTTTAGATTTGAAAGTCAAACACCACCAACTGTCTATTTAATCATAGGTATACTCGACTAATGGATTTGTCAATTCATTCCTACCTTTTGTGACCTAAATTTAACACTTGGTCTGTTCAACATAGATTTTAATCGACCACAGCAGCTCTTTTATTTGTTAAAATAACAATTCCATAAATACCAGTGACGACATTAAACTGTGTCTTAAAAATAAGATGTTGCCAGGAGGAGGTCTGTGGACCCCTTGTATATGTGCAAACGAGGGGCCAGGAATGCAGATGATTGGCCTATTACAGATGACAGCTTCTTGATGGACTCAGCCACAAGGGTCCAGAAGAGCATCCTTAGTCTTTTTATTAAAAAGAATTGGGGCGTACAAGAAATGAGGATGGGACAACTTCTCCTTGCAATTCTACCTCCCAACATTTTGAGATGGGAATGAGGGACACCTACTAGCAAATTATGTAGGCATAGGACACGCCCCCTGCCACGACCCCTTAAAGAAGAAATAACCACAAAAAAAAGGATAATTAAATCCACAAGTTCTCTTTTTTACCACTACTATTTTATTTTTATTAGCTTTTAAAATTTACACATGCAGCAATTTAGAAATTGGATGAAAGGTTTAGCACTGGGAAACACTATTTGAAAGATAAAAAGTGCATTTTATATACAATTATACAGATCAGACCAAAATGAGGGACAAATGAGGGGGAAAGAGGGACAGAGGGACATTGCTCCAAATCAGGGACAGTCCCTTGAAATCAGGGACAGTTGGGAGCTATGTTGCATAGACTTCCCAGCAATTAACAGTTCCTACCCATGTGACCATGGAACTCCAATCAATGCTCTATTTGTATGCACTTTCTCGTTACATTTCACTCTTTCCTGGGAATATGCCTCCATCAGTCATGTAGCTCCTCTGTTAATTAATTTCCTCTAGGTCCGGCTTCCATGTGAGCTAAAGAAAGTGCATCACACTTAACATTTCATGGTGCCACAATGATTGGGGCCACGATTAAAGCTGGGAGCTGACTGTTAGAACATGGTTCATTGTAACACACTTTTTTTCACATATATATGCTAAAAAAGGGTATTGTAAGGGGTCCATTGTAAAAGAAGAAGCCAAACAAGATGGCTGCAGCTCTCTGAAAATGCCCCCCTGGCCCAAGTCAGTACTCCCCTGGGCTGAAGTAATTTTATTTTTTTGCAGAAACTGTCTTAAAACCAGCAGGTGTGTAGGGTCTAACTGGCATTATTTCCACCATTTGACACTTTTTCTTAGTGATGCACTCCACTAATCTGCAATGGGTATACAAGGAGGTATAGTGCATATCGGGATTGACATTATTCAATTAAATCCAGCCCACCATACTCTTCTATGCTCATTTGTAGACTAGGGAAACTGCCACTAAGTAGAAATGAAATCAGGGAACATACACAACAGCAGCTGAACCCACACTCTGTAAACTTTAGCCATTGGCTCTAAATGACTTTATATTTTCAAGCACATAAAGTTATTTAAGAGTACAAACCTGAACCCTTTTGAGTAAAAGAAGACATGATTGGGTTGTATTTCTACTTAGCTACAGCTTATTACCTGGATATCCATTCTGATCAATGTCTTCCCCTCCTCTCAGAGAAAAGCCAAACCTGAATGAGGTCTCTGGTTGGCCCTCTAGAATCTGCGATGGCTGTGTAGACAAACCGGTTCTCTCACCCTTGTATATGTATACACAGCCTGCTCCAGACTGTCCTCCAAAAGGAGAGCCTACAGCCACATCTAGAGAAAGACAAACCATTAGTGAGTGAATTTGAGTACATCATGTTTCACAAAACGGGAAGTCAAAAATGAAATTTCATGTAGCCCACCAGCAGACTAATTGTACAGATTAACGTAGAACCTGTAACTTCAGCTTTGACACTGGAATGCTTCAGGTTTTTCATGAGGAAAAGAGAAAGGATTCTGATAAGATAATTTCTATGACTGACAGGAGAGGAGTCTAGAGAACAAGATAATTAAAGAGGTGTTGGGAACTTTTGGACTTGCGCATGCAATCAGATGAAAAAAAATTCAAACAAGCTCAATAGCTCTGGCAAGGGGGCTTACACACAGCAAGGCTTCCCTTGATGGGATCCCAACAGTAGCTCAAACCATAGAAATACAGAAAGGAACGCTAGACCAAAACTAGATAAGAGTCCAAAATGATTTTAATTGTTGGTAAAAAAAATCATGTAAAACAAATTGTCAACGCGTTTCAGGGGCAATACCACTTCCCTTTTCATCAGGGCTCAATGCAGGATAAAACCTGGATAGACGGGGCCTCCATTGCTGCTCAGCAACTGCTGTCAGGTTGTTACTCCGCGTACTCCAGAGTTCCATGCTGGTTCCAACTCTTGGGCCCTGATAAAGGTGAGTGATGTTGCCCCCAAAACTTTTTTTTTTTTAACCAACAATTTAATTTATCTTAAACTCTTATCTGGTTTTGGTCTGGCACTCCTTTCTGTATTTCTAAGTAGAGGAGTTTACATTGGGCTAGCCAGGTTGGGAAAAATTTAAAAGGAGCTACAATTGCGTTAGATCATTTATCATAAGAAAAGTGGAATAAGGATATGGGGGCCTCTTTGAGTACATCAGATCATGAAGGTACCTATGGTTCAATGACTAAACTTTTTATATAGCAAAAGATGATTTGGTAGTCACATAGAAATGCCTCCTCTCATACCATTGTATCCATCTTGATCCAGGTCTCCTAGGGGAGCAATGGATGCACCAAACTGCCCATAAACATATGTCCCGCTAAGGATCTGAGGGTCTTTGTCAAGAATTGTGAGGCTGTTCTGTTTATAAACGTAGACTTGTCCAACTTCCAGAAGCTTTCCGCCTGCCTTGCGCTCAATGAAAAGAGGAGCTCCCACCAGCAAATCATCAAGGCTGAATAAAATATACATAAAGGCTGTAATACAAATGTGACTAGCCAATTATAAACTATGCATCTTTTGATACATTACGCTCTTATTAGTCTCTAGTTCGCATTCACTTACAAATAGTAAATGCACACCAAACATGAAGCCTGATCATTTTACTAAACCCAGGACCCTGCATTCATTATATCTGTTCTTCCACAGCACACAGAACATGGAAATGCAATAGTTTTAGTAAATATACAGTGGTGAAAAAAATAATTTAATACCCTGCAGATTTTGTAAGTTTGCCGACCTACAAAGAAATGAAGGGTCTATAATTTCTATCATAGGTGTATTTTAAACGATAGAGACAGAATATCAACCAAAAATTCAGAAAAACACATTATACAAATGTTCTAAATACAGTTGCAGTCCAGTAAATAAAATAAGTATTTGATCCCCAAGCAAAACTTGACTTAGTACTTGGTGGAGAAACCCTTGTTGGCAAGTACAGAGGTAAGACCTTTCTTGTAGTTGGTGAACAGGTTTGCACACATCTCAGGAGGGAGTTTGGTACACCCTTTACAGATCTTCTCTAAATCCTTAAGGTTTCTTGGCTGTCTCTTGACAACTTAAAGTTTCAGCTCCCTCCAAAAAATTTCTATAGGATTAAGGTCTGGAGACTGGCTAGGCCGCACTATGACCTTAATGTGCTTCTTCTTGAGCGACTCCGTTGTTACCTTGGCATGCTTTGGATCAATGTCATGCTGAAAGACCCATCCATAACCCATCTTCAGTGTTCTGGCTGAGGGAAGAAGGTTCCCATCCAAGATTTTACAATACATGGCCCCATCCATCCAGCCATGCCCCCTCTCTCTCTTCTGATTGGCTGACTGACTTTGACAGCATTAGGAGCCAATAACGCTGGTGCTGTGTCTCTGACGGCCGAGACACTCGTGGACATCGCTGGACAGAGATGGGCTCCGGTAAGTATTAGGGGGGCCGAGGGGGGCTGCTGCACACAGAAGGCTTTTTATCTTAATGCATAGATTGCATTGGGGCCCTTTCACACCTGCGGACCGGACCGTATGTCCATTTTTCATCCATCCGTTTTCGGATGAAATACAGACATACATGTATCCCTATGGGATTGCGGATGAACATCCGCTGACATCTGATCTCATCAGTGCCCGCTATGGTCCGTTTCTGCAGACGGAGGAAAATCCTATTTTTCCATCCGTCATCGGATCGGATGAACACGGACAGATGGTCCGTGTTCATCCGATCCCCCCATAGAGGAGAGCGGAGATCTGACAGGGCGGTCCCTGCACAGTGTGCAGGGACCGCCCTGTCATCTGCTGGCTCAGCGGGGATCAATGGAGCGATCCCCGCTAAGCAAGCAGATGTTAAAGGAACAGATCCTCACGGGATCCGTACGTGTGAAAGGGCCTTAAAGATAAACCAAAAAAACCTTCTGACTTTACAACCCCTTTAAAGATTTAGAGAAGATCTGTAAAGAAGAGTGGACCAAAATCCCTCCTGCGATGTGCGCAAACCTGGTAACCAACTACAAGAAACATCTTACCTCTCAAGGGTTTCTCCACCAAGTACTAAGTCATGCTTTGCTTGGGGATCAAATACTTATTTTACTCACTGAACTGCAACTCAATTTAGAACATTTGGATTGTGTATTTTTTCTGGATTTTTGGTTGATATTCTGTCTCTATCATTTAAAATACACCTATCATAACAATTATAGACCCTTCATTTCTTTGTAAGTGGGCAAACTTACAAAATATGCAGGGATCGAAAAAATATTTTCCCCACTGTAAACTGCTAAATAATTTTTCTCCGCAGCAGTCTATAGCAGTCTTGTGTCTGGTTAAGCTTGTAGAAGGAGGTTTCATACTGCTCTCAGTGTCATATAAGACTACAGGACCCCTGACCCTCTGTGTAGACAGTGCTGATTGGCCCTGTGCTGATCACATGCACTCTCTCAAGAAAAAAAAAAACTCTCTAGCAAAACACACCAAACTGAGCACGTGCAGCTTGTCCCCTACCCTCTGCACTATTTGGAGATGAGTTGGGGACACTGGAAGGTGAGGATTAGGAGATATGATAAAACAGCCTTTTTACACAATGCAGAGGATTGACCCCTTAGGTTCCACAGTGAGTATAGCAAGCATGCTTTACTGTATATATAGACTGATTTAGTAACACTTTAAAGACTGGCTACAGCCTTTTTTTTTTTTTGTGGATTGAGTTAGGAAGAGCTAAATGTTTCAGGTTTTTAACTTCTATCAGTGACCCCATTAGAAGATTTTTTATTTCTCACTTATTGTGTCTGTGGCAAGAATTGAGGGAAAAATCAGGGACACAGACACAAATGAAAATCTGTAAAAGCAGTAAGAGCAAATGGTCAAAGAGTCCAGAATATTTTTTACCAGATAATTGGCAGAAAAAGAGAGCTCTGCATTGAACAACCTGCAAGCGGCATTATCCAATCTACATTTACAAGTATTATAAATATCCAATTGAGCTCAGTACATTTTGAGGTCGCGTGTATAAGTTCTGAGGAAATTTTTTGTTTTGTTTTAATCAATTCTTTAATTAAAACCTATTCTGGACTCTATAACCAGTTGTGGTGCCCTTATTGCTTATTACACCTTTGAATTCCCCTCAGAACCCCCTATTCGTTTGTTGGGGGTGCTTTGGTACATGTGAGCAGCCTCGCCAGTCAGTCGGCCTAATCAATGAAACCGTCATTCACAAATTATTTACACATATTACCAATAGGAGATCCAGCATCTCTTACCCAAAAATAAAAATCTGACAGGGGATCTAGCCCTCCCCTTCTCTGCCTAAAGCAAAGCAAGTTTATTTCTATGTGCGTTGCTGTTGCTGATTTATTCTTTCCTCTTTTATGGTAAAACTTTGTCAGCAGGACTGTAAATGAGGGCAAATCCCTCATGATGAAGCCCTGGATAGTAGTAAAAACCTGACGGAGGGTCTAATCTTTCCCCATACAATAAATTTAAAAAAACTGTTTTGGCTGCACATGCACTTTAACTCTACTTGCAGCCTACCAGATGTATGAATTGCTAAGGGGAAATAGACACGAGATGTAGCCTCTTGTAAAATTGATACATGCCGAGAATACCTATAAAATGATGCCCATTCCTAATCTGCCTGTGTGTCCATGTAACATACACTGTGAAACCTACCCTGACTAAAACAGTGACTGCACCACCAGATTTCCTTTACAATATTGCCAACCATATACAGTAACAATACAAAGATAATTATACTATGACTGCAGTACCCCAAAACAAGCACTAGAGGACTCTCCATTCTACCTAAAGAATCTATTAGTGCAACCATAGTCTTGATTTGAACACTCACTTATCACCATTGATGTCTGCAACAGCCACCGAGTGACCAAAATATGCAGCAATCTGAAAAAAGAGGAAAACACACATTAGATGCTATTCACAAAAAGCATAATGCATAGATGATGTTCATTACAATGTGCCATTTACAAAAAATGTTTACAATCTAAAATTATATTTTTATTTTTATACCAGTTCCCTATGTATTGCTGCTCCTGAATTTACTGCACACAAATTACTTATTGATTTTTTTGCAGAATAATATTACTATTTCTGACAGTGTTTTATTTCTATCTATGACCCCTATAGGAGAGACTTCCTATCCCCGTGACACCTGTGCAAGGAGAGCAGGGTGCAATTGTTCTAAATCTGAACTGCAGGTATGAAGATTTGCATTTAAATTTTTTGAACCATATCATATTAGTACATTCCTCAGTAGCCACAAAGGGATATAAATTCACTTTGTGTGCACGGAAATGCCTTTGAAAACCCAGCTATTACCTTTTTAAAGGTGTGGTGACATCATCATTGTACTGTACATAACCTACAAAGAGAAGAGCTGTGACAGGGGTCCAACAGGCCTACCTTCTACAGGCCGCCTGCGGAAAACTACAGGAGGGGGCAAAGACGAGACCAATCACCCTGCACCAGGAGAGAGAGCAGCACTGAGCATTCTTTAACGACTTCAATATAGCTTTCAGTGCTGTTGCACTTTGAATGACAATTTAGCGGTCATGCAACACTGTACCCATATGACATTTTTATAATTTTTTTAAACAGATAGAGATTTCTTTTGGTGGTATTTAATCACCACTGGGTTTTTTCATTTTTTGCTAAACAAATGAAAAAGACTGAAAAAAATGTTTTTCTTAGTTTCTGTTATAACATTTTGAAAGTAAGTAATTTTTCTTCTTCACTGATGTGCACTGATGAGGCTGCACTGATGGGCACTGATGAGGTTGCACTGATATAAGGCACTAATAGGCAGCACTGATGGGCACTGAAAGGTGGCACTGATGAAGACTGATAGGCGGCACTAATGGGCACTGATGGGCACTGATAAGCGGCACTGATGGTCACCAATAGGCAGCACTGATGAGCTCTGATTGGCATTGATGAGGCTGCACTGATAATCAGAGCACTGATGATCAGTGCCCTGATTATCTGTGTAAATGTCCATAGCTCCCAACTGTCCCTGATTTCGAGGGGCTGTCCCTGATTTTGAACAAAGTCCCTCTTTCCTCCTCATTTGTTCCTCATTTTGGTTGGATCTATATAGTTGTATATAAAATGCACTTTTTTTCTTTGAAAAAGTGTTTCCCAGCACTAAAACTTTCATCCAATTTCTAAATTTCTGCATTTGTAAATTTCAAGTGGTAAATGGTAAAAAAAAAGCACTTGTGGGTTTAATGAATCTTTCTTTTTTTTTTCAATAATTATCCTTTAAGGGGGGAGTGGCAGGGTAATGCTAATAGGTGTCCCTCATTCCCATCTCAAAAAATTGGGAGGTATGTAAATGTCCCCTGTCACTCTTGCAGGTTACCGGCTCCTCACGTTGAGACAGCGCGTGAGGAAAGGAATGCCGATAACTAGCAAGAAAGTTTACATGTGATCAGCTGTGATTGGACACAGCTGATCACATAGTAAAGTGCCGCTGTGATTGGCCCTTTACCGCGATTACAGAGCATGCCGGATATGAGCTATAGGGAGCGCGGTTCTAGGAGGACGTCCATGGGCACCCTCCCAGAACGAGAGAGCCACGCTGCAGCCATCTTTTGGCTATAGCGTGGGCATGAAGTGGTTAATACACAAAGGCAAATTTTTACACTGGGTCGCTGCACAGATCTGGAAGAAATACACAAAGCACACCAAGATTCTAGTATGAATACACAAGGCTCTTGTATTTCAACAATATTTGCTAATCCCGGAGTTCGGCTTTAAAGACATGAACAGCAATAAAAACATTGTCAGAAGCTCTAAACCTTCTCACCCTACTGTAGCACCGGCCCAAAATGGTCCACGCTATGTTTAAATTTAGGGGATAGTCTGAACCAATAGTTGGGTTCAGACTTGTTGATTTCTTTGAATTTTGCTTCTGCTCTGGTTGTGATACTGCCTGGCAGTTATTTTCCCTGTTCGCCCGTAGGTGGCACTGCCACCGCTGGCCCATGTTGGAATACGGGTGTATCACAGCAGTATTGGGTGTCCCTTCTCAGCAGCCATGCAGTGGGTGTGGTTACCCTGCTGTGCATGCTGGGGAGGGTGTACATAAAGGGCAGACGCCATTGAGGTTTGTTCTTCCTGGGGTTCCAGGTGCGCCTCGTGGCCCTCATGGCACAGGGTGCGTGTGTGTGTGTTCTAGCCCCGGGCACCTTCAGCCCGAGGCTACATCTCTGCTCGGTAGGCCCGACTCTGCTGGTTTGGGCCTACACTTCTGAAGGGTATCCCAAGCTGTCCATCCGTGGGAAGGAAGCTCTTGAGGAGGGGAGGCGGGGGAGGAGACTGGCAAGGCGCCGATGTCTCGGGAGAGGCCTGGCAACTCACTCAAGGAGGGATCCACTATTCTAAAGCCCTGTAATACGCCGGTCTGGCTTAAAAGTTCTATTATTGCTTGGCTGGAGGTTTGGGAGGTTTGAAATCCTGTGGCAGAAGATTCCCGGACGCATCCTAAAGTTCACCAGGTCTGTGGCAGAGACCCAAGTTCATCAGGTCTGTGGCAGAGACCTTCATTCATCTATAGCAGTTTGTGGCAGGAACTGTTTAAAGTTTGATCATTGCATCATTCCGGCTGCTAGGACCGTGAGAGGGGACTATCCGGGTGAGCAATACCCACTCAGGCTTGAGTGGCAAATATACTGACTGTTTGCATCTTTTGTACCGCGTGCCTGAACCTTCCCCTACTTCTCTTGTTTCACAATTTCTCTCACGTTTTACAGCAAAAAGAAAATAAAGCCTTATTGTTGAGGTTTTACATCTGTGTGGACATTGACTTTTCTAAAACTCTTTACCCTGACAACGGAAGCCATGGAGGTAGTTTGCATGACCCAAAATTAACCAGCAGCTCCTGCGGGGGTAGTGCTATACTACTAAAAATGTTTTAGCTTTCCCTCTTGTCCCTATTGGAGAGGTTTGCTGTCACTACCTATCCTGACAATGATACAGATAAACCCACCTGATTTCCTAGGATTCTGAAAAGTGTAATGGGACCACTGTATATTTCAACCTGGAAGAGATAAGAACTGAGTTGAAGTTAAAGGAATTGTGTCAAGGAGAAGAGGCAGTTTTTTGCATCAGTATAATATTAGGCATGAACAGGTTGTAAAGAGTTTTTCTTTACTGCTTTTGAGCATTTGCCCGATACACTATTGTGTTTCTCACACTTTTTTGGCACACTTGACATGTGCCAAAAAAACCAACATATAGTGCACCATGTTGAAAAAGATTTGAGACTTTTGTGCCAAAAATTGACAAATCGCAAATTATGGTTTGTCACAGGAATGTCAATGTTTCTGCACCCTATAAGTGATTATCTAAGCAACGTTTGTAGTTTTCGGGAAGCCATGTGGGAGACACAGCCCAGACAATGCACTTTGTTGCGAAATGCGTCCGGAGACTCCACTGTTGCTACTTTAACATTTGACAAACGCTTGTTTCAACTTCTAAATGTAAGTGTTTCTACCTACATTAAATACAACCTATATACAGTATCACGCTATGTGCCCTTCTTTTTCCATTTGCACTCCACTTTGTTCCTTTCCTGGCATCATTGGGTAACCACCCTTAAGTACCTTGCATCAGTTCACCCTCATGCATTTGTCTGACGTGCAAGACGGTTTTGGGAACTACAGCAGAGGATCCAGGTTCTACAGTGGTTTATACCATGCCCAGTTGACCCTTCAAACGTATGTTTTTTGGGGTCCACTGATTCCGGTAAGCCTCTCCTATATTGGTGGTGGCCATCTTCACTTCACTTCTTTCTTTCAAGACCGAGGGAGCACCACTTTTATTTACATTGAATTTTCTATTGTCACATCAGAGACTTATTATATGTTTTTCATGGACATTTGCTCATTTATTTTATATTGAACACAGTGTTTATTCACTTGGTGTCACATTGGATTTTTCCTTGATTCATTTATATGCTTAGCGCTACAATTTGTATATGTATTTCTGTTTTCACCATTTGTCTATTGGTTTTTGTAGCTGCTCACCTATAGGCAGCGCAGAATTTTTTTGTATTTTGTTATCATGTGGGAGACACCGCAAACATGTGAAAGAAGGTGCTCTGGTCAGATGAGACCAAAATGTAACTTTTTGGTCTAAAAGCAAAACGCTATGTGTGGCGGAAATATGGTGGTGGCAGCATCATGTTGTGGGGATGCTTTTCTTAAGCAGGGACAGGGAAGCTGGTCAGAGTTGATGGGAAGATGGATGGAGTCAAATACAGGGCAACCTTAGAAGAAAACCTGTTATGCCCTGTACACAAGAGTGGTTTTCCCATCGGAATTCCTGTCAAGCCTGCCTTGCATACACACAGTCACACAAACGTCCGGTGAACTTTTGACTGCCAAGAACGCGGTGACGTAAAAGACTACGACGAGCCGAGATAATGAAGTTCTATGCTTCTGAGCATGCGTCGATTTGTTTCCGACCTTGCGCGTTTTTTTCCCCCTCAGAAAAGCATACAGACGAATGGTTTTCCCGCCAGGATTTTTTCCTGACTGGAAAAAAGAGATCCTGCTATCTTTTTTTGTCCGGCAGTTTTCCCATCGGAAAAACTGCGATGGAGCATACACATGGCTGGAATTCCCGGCCAAAAGCTCTCATAGCAGTTTTCCAGTCGGAAAAAACGGTCGTGTGTACGCGGCATTAGAGTCTGCAAAAGACTTGAGACTGGGGCGAAGGTTCACCTTCCAGCAGGACAACGACCCTAAACATACAGCCAGAGCTACAATGGAATGGTTTAGATCAAAGAATATTCATGTGTTAGAATGGCCCAGTCAAAGTCCAGACCTAAATCCAATTGAGAATCTGGGGCAAGACTAATAATATGCAAACAGATGCTCTCTATCCAATTTGACAGAGCTTGAGCTATTTTGAAAAGAAGAATGGGCAAAAATGTTCAGGTTTTAGAAAACCGGCCATACAGTATACCAGAGCATTACTTTCCTCCCATGCTACTGACTTGTCTGTCACTTCTAGCTCTGAGCTCAGCACCCTCTAATTTAGAAAGTTAGAAACATGGAAAAGGGATGGCAGAAAAAGGGTGGCCCATCAAATCTGCCCCTTTTTTAATTATTTGATTGTTTTTTTTTTATTTTTAACTTGAGTTAATTAGATCATTGATAGTATTTCAGTGAATGACAGACAAGACAGCTAGGAAAGCAATAGGTTTGGTGACACTAAATGAGTAAAACATATGCATTGATAAACCATTAAAAATCTTGTGAGAGAAGTTTCATATGTTCTTGTAAAACAAGTAAAAAAAATTGATGCAATGGAATGAATAGATGAAAAACATAACCAACTCTAGTCCAAACCTTTCTTTAATTTTCAACAGAGTGAGTAAGAGACAGAACTCATGTCCAATTTGAATCCCTATCCCGGCGATCCCACGACAAAAATTGTATGTGGTGCATTTGGCATTGGAACAGAAAGACCCTGAGAGCAATAAAAACCTAAAAATCCAATCCTTGTTCACACTAATATAGAAATGTGTGTTGTTGTCTCTGTTCCAGAGGGAGGGACATTTCATAGTTTCCTGTACTTGTCATGCGCTGTCAGGAAGGACAGGAAGTGAGATTAAATTCTGTCAATGGGGACACACACCACAATAACAGAGAAATTCTAACCCTTACCCTAAGGCCCCTTTCACACGGGACGGATTCGTGAAGATCCGCCCCGTGAACCTCCGCTTGCTCAGCGGGGATCGCTCCGCTGATCCCCGCTGAGCCGGCGGATGACAGGGCGGTCCCTGCACACTGTGCAGGGACCGCCCTGTCAGATCTCCACTCTCCCCTATGGGGGGATCGGATGAACTCGGACCGTCTGTCTGTGTTCATCCGATCCGCTCTGCAGATGGATTGAAAAATAGGATTTTCCTCCGTCTGAAGAATCGGGGGATTGCGGACACCGAGGAGATCGGGTGTCAGCGGATGTTCATCTGCTGACACCCGCTATCTCATAGGGACCAATGTATGTCCCTTTTTCATCAGTAAACGGATGGATGAAAAAGCGGACATACGGTCCGCTAGTGTGAAAGGAGCCTTACCCTCTTGGTACAAAACTAAAAAAAAGTTTGAGCTTTAATTCACACATGACCATTTAGCATTCAAGTCTTACACACTGCTTTACCCTGTAAGAAGTCATAGTAGCAATAATTTACTGTACTAACCAATCCTTTGTTTTCAAAGTTTGGAGCACTGACGATGATTTCTGTAAAATAAAAACCATGTTGTTATATTTTAGCCTCCACTAGAATAGGTCCTGAAATGCCTAGTGTGGAAAGAACTGACTTATAGATACCACAGTTTGACCACACTGCCCTTTTTACTCTGTAATCTAGCAGCCCGGGTCAGGCACCCCTCCCTTTCTGGTCAGACACAAGCCTCTCTTCCTCTGCACTACCAGTCTGCCTGATGAAGGGTTAGACCATTAACAGGAAGCTACTTTCCCGTTAGTTGGTCCCACCCCAGTCGGTATGTATTGTAGGCTCTACCTTGTATGAAAAGACCACCCATATGATATTCAAGATGGAGGAAGAGCTGAATAGAAGATCCTACCAGTGAAGAAGACATGTAGTAAAGACACCAGGAGGTGTTCCTCTTCAGGAGTAGCAATATTTGTTACTGTACAGCACCACATCATCCCCAAATAATGGCGCAAGTGTGTTAGTAGCCATACTTTTGAAACTTTGCCATAACTTTTGGATGTACCTCTACCATGTTTATGGACCATACCTCAGGCGTTCATTGTACTGGTTAACTGTAAAATAACTTTTTGCGTTCCATAATGAAACATAAAAAGCAAGATACGTTTCAGAAATGTGTTCGACAAATAGCATGTGAAGTGAGACTCTGTGAGACACAAAGCACAGCCAATACATGGGGAGAATGAACCTTAGCAGCCTGTTTGGGATAGGAGTTAGTGGTGGTTTAGTGGCGGAGGGTCGATCAGAGGTGGTGACCGGCAAGGTTCCCCACGGGTGCACGCGCCCATCATCTGGGCCTCAGATGTTGGACATCATTCTCTATGTACTAAACCTGGAACCACAGAGGAGTCAATGCCTTGGGAATAAAGTGTATTTCTGGCTCTTGATCAGACCTAAGGCCAATGTAACCTGAAGTGTGTAAGATACCAACGGGGTGTAGTTGGAGCCTTGGCAAAGCTGTACTGAGGTCCCCTGTCTGGAAACTGGCTTGAAAACCTTGACGCTAGGTAGCCCTTTAACACTCATTTACTGTATAGCAATTGGAGTGGAAAGGCAAGAAGTGTGGGAAAAAACAGCTTTTAAGGCTTGTGGAACAAAAAAAAAGAGTCTTGTGTTTGTAGCACCCTTGTAGGTTTAGTAGGTGCTAGAGAGTGTATAAGGGTTTTGGCTTTTCTGCTTAACAGAGAGCAGTGATTGATTAGTGAAGTCTGCTCAGTGTGCTCTGGTGCTGCTCATGCTTTCTTGTTTCACACTGATCCAATAGCAAGAAGGCATATTGGACAGTGGGAGGAAACCTTTCAGGTGAGAGCATGGATGTAGATCCAGCCCTGGCCAATGACAGTGGGATGTGCCCCAAGGACTGTTGGGTGCCTGTATTTAAGTCTGAGGAGCACATGGGCTCGGGGGTTTCAGTCCAGCTCACCTCTAAGGAGAGAGGTTTAAGTGGGGAGGAGGCAGCTGCCTTTCCCCGGCATAGGCTGCCATGCATCCTCAGGTGGTTGACCTGAGGGCCTGAAGCCTGAAAGCTACAACACAGTGTTCTGGTGCAAGCTGACTGAGGGAGGATGTCTATGGCTCTGGTCTGATGTCCCTGAAAAGATCCCTGAGACTGTGTGTGTGTTGCTGAAATCCCCCTCTTGGTCCTAGAAGTCAGCATACTGGGTGTGTGAGCTAAAGGGGACACTAGCTAGTGTCTTGAAGAAACAAAGTCCACTGAGTTCCTTCTGCTACAAAGGGGCTTGTTCGTTCCATACAAATGCTGTATAGTTCAGCAGAATAATCTCCTCCACAGTCCTACAGAGAGAGTTGTCCTCGCTTGTGCATAGTTAATTTGGAGTATCTTACGAATTCCCTTCTCCTATCCAAGTTCTCCATATAAAACATAAACACACATTCCCTGGACTGGTTATTGGAGACAACAAGCGGAAGAGTGTGTGCACCTGGCTGTGTGAAAATATTGTGTAACTGGCTGGATTAATCAGTGGGAGACCCGGGTACAAATATCCAAGCAGCTCCTACGGGGGTACCGCTACATGGTCATTGGAGGAATCTACAAAAGGTCTTTCCAAGAGATGTGACAACCCAGCAGGTGAATCAACCTACTAATGCCTATTCGGAAATGAAATGTTGGGTTATGTTTGTTGTGAAAAGAATAATGAATTCCCTTCTAATGCAAGCATTGTCAGGCTGATTTATACTGTAAGTGTCCCAGGACCATGGTCCAATGTAAAGGCTAATTTCAGCATGCAAAAATCATGTTTCCATACTGCACCTGGAATATCATCCTCTGTAAATTCACCATAAGCTACTGCAAAACCTGAAAGAGGAAGAAAATCGAGATCACTCTTGAGGCTAGAACATGATTCCTAAATTTCTGATCATAGAAGACGTTATCTCTATGTACCTTTATACGAGTCATTCACAAATATTTCTCTTGATATACGCAAACTGGGATACTTCTGTATTATGGAGTCTGACACTCGTGGGATGTTTGAGAGAGGTATTGCTGCATATAGACCTAGAGGATAGGATAAAACAAAGAACAAAAAAAGAACCAGAGGCAAGTGCTGGTCATGGGACCTAAACCTGAACATCAGGCAAACTGGTAAAAACATAGTTGGAACTCATATATGTGTGCTGTTTACCCACCAAAGGATTCATAATTCTGTTCAGCAAGTCTTGTGATTCACACACATGGCATAGACATAGGCACTTATTTCCTGTTTTAGCTATACAGATGCCTTTATTACCTCTGTCTAATAAACTGGTAGGCCAGGGCTTGACAAATTTGCTTGGAATCTAGGAGCCAGCTAAAAAAGTTAGGAGCCAGGTTTATTTTTTTAACGACCAATGCGTGCAGAAGCGAACGCATACGTGAATAGCGCCCGCATATGAAAGCAGTGTTTAAACCACACATGTGAGATATCGCCGCAATCGGTAGAGCGAGAGCAATAATTCTAGCCCTAGACATCCTCTGTAACTCAAAACATGCAACCTGTAGAATTTTTTAAATGTCGCCTATGGAGATTTTAAAGGGTAAAAGTTTGTCGCCATTCCACGAGCGGATGCAATTTTGAAGCGTGACATGTTGGGTATCAAATTTACTCAGCGTAACATTATCTTTCACAATATAAAAAAAAAAATCGGCTAACTTTACTGTTGTCTTATTTTTTAATTTAAAAAAGTGTATTTTTTTCCTCAAAAAAGTGCGCTTGTAAGACCGCTGCGCAAATACGGTGTGACAGAAAGTATTGCAACGACCGCCATTTTATTCTCTAAGGTGTTATAATAAAAAAATATATATAATGTTTGGGGGTTAACTTCTAAGTAAAGGGAAAGAGATGGGCGTGCAGTGAAACAGGCAAGCATTGCTGGTTGTCTTGTCATACCAACGGCCACCACAAGATGGCGCCAGATTACAGACTGAAGCCTAGGCCTGCAGAAGGCCGCAGAGCTGCGGCCTAAATTACCGGGTGGCGCGGCCCGACGAGATCACGCGATCGTGGGGGGGGGGGCGCATGGAGATACAGGAAACCTCAGCTGTGCTGCCCCAGGCGCCAGGTCGCTAATTCTAGTCGCATTTGCGACCTGGCGCCCGGGGATTGTCGAAGCCTTGTGGTAGGTGATCCAGGAAGCAGTAAAGCTAAAACATGAAGTAGTAGAGGGATTTCCCTGGCTGTGCTGCCTGGCAGAGGATTTACAACACTGACTGCACAGAATTGCAGATCCTTTGGAAAGTAAAACAGCCAATGTATATGTGTTTCAGCTATGCATAGAGCTGTTTTCTTAGATTTCCACATTACTTTCAGTAAGTACATAATTTAAACAGCTATAAAAATAAAACTTGTAATATGGTCTTTTTGCCCTACTTAAATGTATTTTTTTTTTCTGTGTTGTATTGAACTGCATCGGGTTACTAGTTCTGTAGTATGCTGATATCTAGTGGCGGTTTTGGCCACTAGAGCTTGTGTACTTATGTGAGTTGGTATCTCCCTCTGCCCTTCCCTCCTGTTTAGGGCTTGTTAGTTCAGTCCTAGAGATTATAGAAACCTTCCCTGTTTCTTCCATGTTCCCCCAGACAGTGTTCTTCCTTCACAGAGATAGGGCTAATGCCGTGTACACACGGCCGTTTTTCTCGTCGAGAAAAACAATTTTTTTTCCTTTTGACGAGAAAAACGTTCGTCTGTGGGCTTTTTGCCGCTTTTTTCGACGAGAAAAACGGCATTAAAAACGACGAGAAAAATTAGAACATGTTCTAATTTTTCTCGTCGTTTTTTTCGGCATTTTTTCCGCGGCAGTTTTTCCATAGGGAAACACTGCCGCGGAGCCCACAGACGGTCGTTTTTCTCGACAAGAGAAAAAATTACGTTAAAAACGACCGTGTGTGGGGGAACAAGCCGTTCCCTCGTTTTTAATGTCATTATTCACGGCGGTTTTTTAACCGCCGTGAATAATGATCGTGTGTACGCGGCATTAGGAAACGTGTTGCCTTCTTACACTTTAAATGACTGGAAAGACATTGCAATTAGCTGAGGTAAAAGGAGGTATGTCGGTGCCTAAAGCACCATTTGAAACAGAACAATGCTGCTAAGTACTTACTTATATAATGGCAAATTATTCTGCACATCCAGGAAAGTCACAGAATACGAATTTAAAAAAAATCAAATACATATTACATACACAAAAGGTCTGGCTTTTTACTTCTCCTCTAGACTACCAGAGACCAACAAGAATAATACAACTCAGTCAGCTATATTCTCTTGCAGAATACCTACCTTCGAAATAGTAGCCTCCAGGTGCTCCTGCTAGTAGTACACCCTTCTGTAAAAGAAATATGGATATATATATATATATATATATATATATATATATATATATATATATATATAAAAAAAACTGATTCTTATATTCAAGGGAAAGTTTCATGGTTTTTGGTCCACTTCATTATTTTGTTTTCTTTTGTAACTTTTCAAACTGATGTTTTGACAGCTGAGTTGCCCCCAATGCCAGTGAGACCCACTGATCCAATAGTTTAAAGCGGTTGTATACCCATTTTTTTTTTTTTTAAACCTGTAAAGGAAAAGGCATAATGAGCTAGTATGCACAGCATACTAGCTTATTTTGAAATACTTACCTTAGAAGGAGGTGTCGGTGTCCCTCCCGGTCCACGCCGAGGCAGCTGACATTATGCCTCTGTGTGTCTTCCGGGTATCGCGGCTCCAGCGCTGTGAGTGGCTGGAGCCGCGATGTCGTCACTCCCGCGCTTGCGCGCAGGAGACTTCTTTCCGGCAAGGTCCGGTGTCCGCCGGACCTTCAGCCGAGAATCCCCTGTGCGCATGCGCCGCTGCAGTCAGCGGCACAGTGCAAGGGGAATATCTCCTAAACCGTAAAGGTTTAAGAGATCATTTTTGTACCTACAGGTAAGCCTTAGTATAGGCTTACCTGTAGGTAAAAGTAAAAAAAAAAAAAAACCGGTATACAACCGATTTAAATTGTTCCAAACAAGGGAACTTAAAGTTATACTGCATATGGGAAACAAGAAGTGGTGCCTCCCGCTGCATATAAACCTAAGATTCCCAGAAAAACAATCTGAATTTCAGATATTTAGGTTGTCTTTTTTGTTTGCTCAAACAATTCTTAAAACTCAGAATATGTAAAAAGAAACAAATCCGCGCAATAAACTATAATGTACTACTAAGCAGCTGAACACTAAGGGTCAAATAATCAAAATCCCTGAGTATAACATAAAAATAAATAGTGCAGCGCTTTAAAAGTCCATATATCAAAGATAGAAAAACAGCACAGTAAATCAGTATATAATCCCCGTGATCTTCATAGATGACACATGGACTCTTGATTGCATGCAGGTGGTAACAGACACACACACAGTGAGAGACCTCCACCAACAGATAAATTGGCCGCTCACCTTCCAACATGGACCCTTTAATTATAGAGGGTCACTGAAAAACTTTCCCTTACGGGTTAATCCAAAGCAGATGAAGATGTAAACTTCCCCAAAAGGATTAGGGTCATCAATTCCATATAACATCAGGATCATTCAAAAACTTCCAGGTATTAAGTTCATAAGGCAGTGTTTACACGTGGAAAATATAGAAGCAGACCATAGTGTTTCTCCGTAATAGAAAACAATTTAATGAAAAACAAAAGTAGTGCACTTACATTTAAAAGGCACTAAACCAGTGCCGAGGTACAAGAGCGCGTCTGGTGAGACTGTGAATGAACTGCGGGTGACGTCACGAACTTCCCATCCGGAAGTTCGTGACGTCACCCGCAGTTCATTCACAGTCTCACCAGACGCGCTGTTGTACCTCGGCACTGGTTTAGTGCCTTTTAAATGTAAGTGCACTACTTTTGTTTTTCATGAAATTGTTTTCTATTACGGAGAAACACTATGGTCTGCTTCTATATTTTCCACGTGTAAACACTGCCTTATGAACTTAATACCTGGAAGTTTTTGAATGATCCTGATGTTATATGGAATTGATGACCCTAATCCTTTTGGGGAAGTTTACATCTTCATCTGCTTTGGATTAACCCGTAAGGGAAAGTTTTTCAGTGACCCTCTATAATTAAAGGGTCCATGTTGGAAGGTGAGCGGCCAATTTATCTGTTGGTGGAGGTCTCTCACTGTGTGTGTGTCTGTTACCACCTGCATGCAATCAAGAGTCCATGTGTCATCTATGAAGATCACGGGGATTATATACTGATTTACTGTGCTGTTTTTCTATCTTTGATATATGGACTTTTAAAGCGCTGCACTATTTATTTTTAAATTCTTAAAACTCCCCTAGGTGTTTTTGGGGTCTTAGCATGTAGGCAGGTGCAGACGACTTTCTCCACTGCAGGTGGCACTCAACCTCAGCAGCATTGCAGGGGGAGAGGAAGTCAAGAGGAACATAGTTCCTCTACGGTTTCTACGTCACTGGGGAAGCTATCTGATTGGATGCTGCTGCCCCATGTGATTTTAGCAGCCATCTTGGGCCAGGCAGAGCCTATTTAAATCCCTGGTTCCAGGCTAGGCGTGCATTTCACGTGTCAGTAGTGTAGGGACAGGTCACCCGCCTGACAGGGACAGTGATTAGCGGCAGGGGGGGTTCCAGACGAGTAGGGAAAGGATAGAAACATGGCATCCTACCTGGAGACCGCCCTATTTGGGTATGGACTGGCCAGGACGCAATCAAGACAGACGGCGTGGGCACATCTGAGACTTGCTCCACTGCACATTTCTGTTATACGCCCGAGTGTTCCTGGTCGGGTGCCTTCCTGCTGGGGTTGTGAATTACTGGATTCTGCATTAATGCAAGTTCTGTTCTCTGCAGCTGGACTTACTGTTTACTGCCGCCGCACCATGCTGCACCTCCGCACAAGCATGCCCACTTTTCCAGGGTTTAAAAGTCTAGAGACCCGTAAAGAACTACTTTGTGGTAACAGTTTGTTGGTATGTCTGCATGAAGATCTCATGAAGCATCTATTAGAGCAGTCCTATGGTTGGTAGTATCGTAGTAGGAGATAGAGGACTCCAACTGAAACACTGCTCTCATTACGCATTGGCATGTTTTATACATTTTGGAACAAATAAAAGGTAGAAATTGTAAACAGCCTCTGATTATTTGATGTTCCTACACTCACCACCCAGATCCTCCACCGGTAAGGTCAGACCTTCCTTGGGAGCCTTGATTGAAGACCAAAAACCTTTAACCACCCCCAAACCCAATCTGATCCTTGTTGTAAAATCACCTTGCTTATATCTGCGCTAAATCCAATTTCGCAGAACCGGTTATCTTGCGCTGAAAAATAAATGCGATACAATTACACAATGTTTATTTAAAGTCCTGGTTACTCGCTCAGTAATAACATTCCTATGATGTACCTACAAGGAAGTTTGTGGGAAATCTGAGCTCAACTGCTTTCAATTGTTGTAAAATAGAGGCATATTGTCCTAGTAGTTTGCAGAACAATATGGGTAGTATTTTAGCATAGTGATGATTTCATTGGTTTTTTTTCTATATTTCTATTGTTTTTTGCATAAACGAACAAGTACAGCAAGGCACTTCAGGAAGGATCATTGGAAACATACAAGATTACAATCATGGTCTCTGAAGTGTACAGTAACAGGTAGTATAATTTCAAAAGGTGGCTCAGCAGCTTAAACACCCATACAAAAAGCATCTGTAGACAATTAAAGCGGAGATTCACCCGATTTTTTTTTTTTTTTTTAAAGCCAGCAGCTACAAATACGGCAGCTGCTGACTTTTAAAAAATGAACACTTACCTGTCCAGCGCGCCCGCGATGTCAGCAGACGAGGCTGAGCAATCGCTCGGATGCTTCCTGATTCCCTCATCGAGGATGGCGGCGGAAGTGAAGCCTTGCGGCTTCACTGCCCGGTTCCCTACAGCGCATGCGTGAGTATCGCGGCGCGCCGTCACTGGTCTCCGCTCTCTCCTGGGAACAGTGTGTTTCCCAGAACACAACGGGGGGGGGGGGGTGATGCGAAGGGGCGGGACTCCTACGGCAGTCAAAACCCGGAAGTGGTGCAAATACCTGTTTTATACAGGTATCTGCACCCCCCTCCCCCTGAAAGGTGCCAAATGTGACACCGGAGGGGGGGAGGGTTCCACAAAGTGGAAGTTCACTTTTTGTGTGAACCTCCGCTTTAAGTTGAGTGTTGTAATAGATCATAATGGTTGTGCTATCTTTAGGACAAAAGGTTGAGGCCTGCCGCCAGTAGTAGTAATGCTAATGAGCACTATGTTTTATGGAGATAGAAAGAAAAAACGGAGTGGATAAGGGAAAATGGACAGAGCAGGGACAGGTGGGAAAGAGAGAAGGGGAGGCAATTGGGGGTATCTGCATCATTGTTTGTTTGTTTTTTTGATGATGTTATAGTGTACAGGGAGAGTTTGCTGATATACCCGTGCGTAGCCATTACATTTTTTTTTTTGGGAGAGTTTGCAGGTCAAACTGATGGTAGATGATTGGCGATTGTTTGCTATGGGTTACTGTATTTTACATTGATTTATGTTTTAATGCCCTTTTTAGCGTAATTTTTAAAGTGTGTACCATTTTCCTGTGGCCTGGAGCACTAGTAATCAAATTACATTTCATTGTAGGTACCATTGCCCTGCCACCTGGAATATTAATGGTCTAATGACATCACATAGAGGGTACCATTTTCCTGCCACCTGGAATGCTAGTGATCTAATGACATTACATGGAGGGTACAATTTCTCTGCCACCTGGAATATTAGTGGTCTAATGACATCACATGGAAGGTACCATTGCCCCTGTGGTGTATTTAGGTTTTGTGCTGCCTTAGGCCTGACTAAACTCGTGCAACCCTTAATTTAAATATGATCCACCCCTTTCTGTCAAGGTCACACCCCTTCCTACTTAAGATTTGCCCTGAAATTTTCCAGTGGGGACACTAATTCTGAGGGCCTGGGGGGAGGGATTTCCTTAATCTGCAGAGATTTCCTCTACTTCCTGTTTGGCTATGGGGCAGGAAATGAAGGGAAATTAACGGATAGCAAAAAAAAATTAACAGGGGCTATAACCATTCTTTACTCTATCCAAAATGGAAAAAAAAGTGTTGCCTATAGTTCTACTTTAAGCACACATTTCTGCTAAATTTCTTGAGGACTAAGAGGATATAACCATGCCAGTGGTGCAGCAGAAAACATGTAGCACAGTGATGAATGTATGTGGTCCAGGCAGTGAGCAAAGGAAGGATTGGGGACAGGAACAAATAAATCCATCTGTTTATTTTTCTCATCAGCAATTAACAGAAATAAAATTAAGATTCATTAATATGTACAACTGACACAAGCAAAGCATTGCAGGAGAGTCCTACTACCTACCTGACAGGTATAGGTGACCATGTCAGTGTCCCTTGTGTCTGCACCATCCCTATCATACTGGCAGCAGTGCAGCCGCTTTATGGGGGCGCCAGACCAATTTGTCTTGCGGCCCTGTCCACCTCATAAGACTGGCGCTACACTAAAAGTGCAGCACAAGCCAGCGGGGACTATTTTCATGCTGCCCCCCTGCAAAGTGTTGGCCTAGGCCAAGAGACAGCGTGGCATTGCCCTGCCACCTGGATTGCTTGCAATCAAATTACATTCCACCTGGAATACTAGTGATCTAATAAAATCACATGGAGAGTACCATTGCCCTGCCACCTGGAATACAACTGATCTAATGACATCACATGAAGTAATACCATTGCCCTGCCACCTGAAGTGCTAGCGATCAAATGACATCACATGGAAAGTACCATTGCCCTGCCACCTGGAATACTAGTGATTTAATGACATCAGATGGAGGGTACCATTGCCCTGCCACCTGGAATACTATTGATCTAATGACATCACATGGGGGGTACCATTGCCCTGCCACCTGGAACACTAGTGATCTAATGACATCACATGGAGGGTGCCATTGCTCTGCTCCCTGGAATACTAGTGATCTAATGACATCACATGGAGGGTACCATTGCTCTGCTCCCTGGAATACTAGTGATCTAATGACATCACATGGAGGGTACCATTGCTCTGCTACCTGAAATACTAGTGATCTAATTACATCGCATAGAGCATACGATTGCCATGCCACCAATAATGCTAGTCATCTGACATCACATGGAGGGTACCATCGCCCTGCCATCTATGCTAGTGATCTTATAACATCACATGAAGTGTACCAATGGCCCACTTCCTGAACTAATAGTGATCTAATGACATCACATGGAGTATACCATGGCCCCACCTTTTGGACTACTAGAGATCTAATAAAATTACACAGAGTGTACTCTTGCCCCACATCCTGGACTACTAGTGCTCTAATAACATCACATGGAGTTTACCATGTCCCCATCTCCTGGACTACTGGTGATTTAATGACATTACATGAAATGTACCATTGACCCTGCCTCCTGGGCTCTTAGTGATCTAAAGACACCACATGTAGTGACATACAGACCTGAGTCCTCAAAGAAGTGATATCGTTCTGTCTTAGTGTCACGGCAAGGAGCAAATTCATGGAAGTTCTTCAGGTTGCCAGTGAAGTAACAGGCCCCAGTGGGTGTTTTCCCTGATTCATCAGAATTATCATTGCGATTCACAAAGTTATAACGCTGGAATGGAGCACAGGCCTGGGGGTGATAACAAAGGTGAAAGTAGTCACAGAAAATAAGACACAGGGATTAGTTACAAAAAAGTGCAATTTCACTGAAACTTGGTATGTTATGAGTACCTGGACCTAAAATTATAAAAACACTTCAGCTGTATTGTAAGATACCTTCTTCCACTATGATAAAAAAAGGTTCATATTTATTGAACCAGTAAATTGATTTGTATGTAGCCAGGTTTTGAATTTTGAATTAACTGCAATGCTGAGTTATAATGAACATTTTGGGAAAGACCTTTAACGATACTCGGCCTTGGAGTGTCTACAACCCTGGGGGCAGCCGTTTTGAGCAAGCAGATATGTATGGAAGACTGTATGTGGCCACAGAGAGAGCTGGAGGAAAGCCCTGCCCATCACCCAGGATCACAGAGAGGAAGAGGAAACTGAGCTGCTGTGGATTCTGGGAACGACAGAGCCTGCTGGGAGCACCTATGATTTGTGGGGAATGTAGTCCCCAGGGAGATAAAGCCTGCATTACAGATTGGCTCTGCGATTACAGTTCTATGGGGAAAAAAGGAAGGATAGTTTTGGAACTCAGGAAGTCGCAGAGAGGATATGGTGGAAAAAACACATTGTGTAAAAGGCTGGTGTTGGGTCAGTGTTGGGGATGCAGAGAGGCTGAGTCGTGGACATCTCCTGGGTTGTGGGAATGCCACTATTGAGCCTGGTGTCGCCACCTGATCGTAAGTAGGGCACCACTTCATCTGACACCGCTGAGCCTCAGACAGGGAGAGCAGGAAGAGCCAAGTCAACACTCTAGGAGCCAGTGAGAGGCCTCTGGCTATACCCTCTCACACCTCTCTGGGACCTATTTGTCCTGATGACCATTATAATGGGAAGTGAAAGAAAATCCTACATTTGAGTAATCATCAGAACAAGAATAGAGGGGAAATCTTTTAATGGGGACTCTAGTTGATGGTAACCCTGGTGAATACCAGGGATTCCCATACATTGGTGGCATTTTCTCTCACTTTCTGTTGTAGTTATGGGACAGTAAGGGAAATCCTGCTAATGCAACACAGATGGCAAAAAAATGTGACATGGATTATATCCTTAGCTTACTGTACTCTATCCAGAAAAACAAAGGCTTTTCCAGCTCTACTATAATTACCTAAAGACCCAGTTGGCACAATGGCTAAATTGTACCCCTACTATGCACCTAGGAGTCTTTGCCTCAACTCCAACAAAGGGTTTTATTTGTATCAACAATGTACCGGTATGTATTTTCTGTGTTTGTGTGGTGTCCTCTGGTTCGTAGAATGATTGGTTTCTGACCAAAATGGCTCTTGAGAGCTTCTGTTAAAGATCTATGTTCTCTGTAAAACACTGCTGAATACATTGTTGCCATCTAAATATGAAAAATTTGAAATAATTGGCTGATTAGGGTGATGATGGTCATGCCTGGTTAGCAGCAAAACCCCTGCCTATCTTTGGGGAAACTAATCAGCCTCAGTGTTTTTGTGTTTGGTCTATTGCTATTGCTTCCCATGAGAGTAAACATGTGTCTGGATAATCCTCTTTCCATAACACGTATTCTGTGGGACAAGGTAATCCCAGCATCTCTGTTGATGGCACGACTGTTTGTATGAGCAACAGTTTGCCGAATGAAATGTCCACTTCAAAGTCTTTGACCAGCTTAATAGACTTAACCACTTAACGACCGCCCACTGTAAATATATGTCAGCAGAATGGCACCGACAGGCAGAATCACGTATATGTACGTGATTGCCTTTGTATAGTTGGGGGGTCCGATCGGACCCCCCTTCTTTACAGTGAGCGGTCGTTTTACCTTCGGGAGCGATCCGGCATGAGGGGACGGCCGTTCGATTCCGGCCACCCCCTCTCGATCGCTCCCGGCGAATGAGAGAGCTTCCCCTGCCTGCCAGGAAGGAGGAAGTGATGTCATCTCTCCTGGGGCGCTCACATATACCGAGCGCCGTACAGGAGAAGATGCCAGGTTAGTACACAAAACAGCACACTGACACCAGGACACATAGGCACATAAATCGCCCCCCAGGCCCCCCCAGACACCCCCAGATCACCCCCCAGCCCCCCCAGCCCCCAGTCACAGTGTCACTGATTGCAGTGACCATTTATTTAGTGATCACTGCAATCAGTGACATTTGTGACTGTAAAAGTGTCACTACATTTAGTTTTAGGTCCAGTGTAGCCCCCTAACCCCCCCTAATAAAGGTTTAACCCCCTGATCACCCCCCAGATAACCCTTTCACCCCCTATCACCACTGTCACTAAGCAATCATTTTTCTGATCGATGTCTTAGCGTCGGTGATGCTGATCGGTAGCCAGTAATTTTTTTTAGGTTCGCCGCAGGTTTTTATAGCATCGGGTACCCCCATATATTACCTAATGAAGGTTTAACCCCCTTGATCGCCCCCCAGGTAACCCTTTCACCCCCTATCACCACTGTCACTAAGTTATAATTTTTCTGATCAATGTCTTAGCGTCGGCGATGCTGATCGGTAGCCAGTAATTTTTTTTAGGTTCGCCGCAGGTTTTTATAGCGTCGGGTACCCCCATATATTACCTAATAAAGGTTTAACCCCCTTGATCACCCCCCAGGTAACCCTTTCACCCCCTAGCACCGCCGTGGCTATGCGATCATTTTTCTGATCGATGTCTTAGCGTCGGTGATGCTGATCGGTAGCCAGTAATTTTTTTTAGGTTCGCCGCAGGTTTTTATAGCGTCAGGTACCCCCATATATTATCTAATAAAGGTTTAACCCCCTGATCGCCCCCCAGGTAACCCTTTCACCCCCTATCACCACTGTCGCTAAGCAACCGTTTTTATGATCGTTGTCTTAGTGTCGGTGATGCCGATAGGTAGCCAGTAATTTTTTTTTAGGTTCGCCGTCAGGTTTTTATATAGCGTCAGGTACCCCCATATATTACCTAATAAAGGTTTTAACCCCCTAATTGCCCCTAGTTAACCCTTTCACCAGTGATCATCATATAAGTGTTAAGGGTGACGCTGGTTAGTTAGTTTGCTTTTTATAGTGTCAGGGCACCCGCCGTATATAACCCAATAAAGGTTTAACCCCCTGATCGCCCGGCGGGTGATATCAGTTAGGTTTTAGCGTCAGAGAGGGTCTGCGTCACACCCCAGGCAGCGTCAGGTTAGTGCCAGTAGCGCTAACACCCACGCGTGAAGCATACACCCCCCTTAGTGGTATAGTATCTGAACAGATAAATATCTGATCTGATCAGATCTATACTAGCGTCCCCAGCAGTTTAGGGTTCCCAAAAACGCAGTGTTAGCGGGATCAGCCCAGATACCTGCTAGCACCTGCGTTTTGCCCCTCCGTCCAGCCCAGGCCACCGAAGTGCAGTATCAATCGATCACTGTCACTTGCAAAACACAACACACATAACTGCAGCGTTCGCAGAGACAGGCCTGATCCCTGCGACTCCAGTGCTGTAGGAGGTGATTTCACCACCACAGTTAAAAAAAAAAAGCATATATGCCGAAGCATTGGGGCAGCAGGGGCGGAGGAGTGATTTTGCTCCTAATGCCGCGTATATACGGTCGAAATTCCGACGGAGGCTTGCCCGTGGAAAAGTCTGACCATGTGTACGCGGCATAACTTTTGCGAGAAGATGCCCCCATGCTTCGGTATATATAAATGGTGCATGTATGCCCATCATTAGAAGTGGGTGGATGAAGGGCGGTATTCTAATGGTGGGCATACCCACCGATCAATCTTTTTTTTTCGTTCAGCCAACAGGCTGCATGAAAAAAAAGATTACAATACATGTCCAACAAGGACCAGCAACGTACTGGTATGTTGCTGGACTTTGAATGTTTATACCAGAATGATGCCTGCGGGTTTAGGTATCATTCTTTTCAGCCAGCGGCCGGCTTTCATGTAAAAGCAATCCTAGTGGCTAATTAGCCTCTGGACTGCTTTTACAAGCAGTGGGAGGGAATGTCCCCCCCCCCGGATATAAAAAGCGCCATTGGGAAATTGGGAAAGCATTTTATCACACCGATCTTGGTGTGGTCAGATGCTTTGAGGGCAGAGGAAAGATCTAGGGTCCAATAGACCCCAGTTTTTTCAAAAAAGAGTACCTGTCATTACCTATTGCTATCATAGGGGATATTTACATTCCCTGAGATAACAATAAAAGTGATAAAAATAAATAAATATGGAAGCAACAGTTTAAAAGTAAAATAAAAAAGCAAAATTAATAATAAAAAAAAAAAAAAAGCACCCCTGTCCTGCCCTGCTCTTGCCCAATGGCGAACGCAAGCGTCGGTCTGGCGTCATATGTAAACAGCAATTGCACCATGCATGTGAGGTATCACCGCGAAGGTCAGATCGAGGGCAGTAATTTTAGCAGTAGACCTCCTCTGTAAATCTAACGGGGTAACCTGTAAATGCTTTTAAAGGCTTTTAAAAATGTATGTAGTTTTTCGCCAATGCGCATTTGTGCGAAATTTTAAAGCATGTCGTGTTTGGTATCTATGTACTCGGCCTAAGATCATCTTTTTTATTTCATCAAACATTTGGGCAATATAGTTTGTTTTAGTGCATTAAAATTAAAAAAAGTGTATTTTTTCCCAAAAAAATGCGTTTGAAAAATCGCTGCGCAAATACTGTGTAGAAAAAAAAAATGCAACACCCACCATTTTATTCTGTAGGGCCTTTGCTATAAAAATATATATAATGTTTGGGGGTTCAACATAATTTTCTTGCAAAAAAAAATATGTTTTCATGTAAACAAAAAGTGTCAAAAAGGGCTTTGTCTTCAAGTGGTTAGAAGAGTGGATGTAAGCTTCCTAATGTTGTGTATAAAATGCCAGAACAGTTCAAAAACCCCCCCAAATGAGCCCATTTTGGAAAGTAGACACCCCAAGCTATATACTGAGAGGCATGTCGAGTCCATGGAATATTTTATATGTTGACACAAGTTGCGGAAAAAATACAATTTTTTTTTTTTTTTGCACAAAGTTGTCACTAAATGATATATTGCTCAAACATGCCATGGGCATATGTGGAATTACACCCCAAAATAAATTCTGTTGCTTCTCCTGAGTACAGGGATACCACATGTGTGAGACTTTTTGGGAGCCTAGCCGCGTACGGGACCCCAAAAACCAAGCACCGCCTTCAGGCTTTCTAAGGGTGTCAATTTTTGATTTCACTTCTCACTGCCTATCACAGTTTCGGAGGCCATGGAATGCCCAGATGGCACAAAACCCCCCCAAATGACCCCATTTTGGAAAGTAGACACCCCAAGCTATTTGCTGAGAGGTATTGTGAGTATTTTGCAGATCTCGCTTTTTGTCACAAAGTTTTGAAAATTGAAAAAAAAAAGAAAAAAAAAAAATGTTCTTTCTTCATTTTCAAAAACAAATGAGAGCTGTAAAATACTCACCATGCCTCTCAGCAAGCAGCTTGGGGTGTCTACTTTCCAAAATGGGGTCATTTGGGGGGGTTTTGTGCTATTTTGGCATTTTATGGCCTTCGAAACTGTGATAGGTAGTGAGGAGTGAAATCAAAAATTTGCGCCCTTAGAAATCCTGGAGGCGGTGCTTGGTTTTCGGGGTCCCGTACGCAGCTAGGCTCCTAAAAAGTCCCACACATGTGGTATCCCCGTACTCAGGAGAAGCAGCAGAATGTATTTTGGGGTGCAATTCCACATATAACCATGGCATGTGTGAGCAATATATCATTTAGTGACAACTTTTTGTAATTTTTATTTTTTTTTTGTCATTATTCAATCACTTGGGACAAAAAAAAAATATTCAATGGGCTCAACAGGCCTCTCAGCAATTTCCTTGGGGTGTCTACTTTCTAAAATGGGGTCATTTGGGGGGGTTTTGTGCTATTTTGGCATTTTATGGCCTTCAAAACTGTGATAGGTAGTGAGGAGTGAAATCAAAAATTTGCGCCCTTAGAAATCCTGAAGGCGGTGCTTGGTTTCCGGGGTCCCGCAAGTGGCTAGGCTCCTAAAAAGTCCCACACATGTGGTATCCCCGTACTCAGGAGAAGCAGCAGAATGTATTTTGGGGTGCAATTCCACATATAACCATGGCATGTGTGAGCAATATATCATTTAGTGACAACTTTTTGTAATTTTTTTTTTTTTTTTTGTCATTATTCAATCACTTGGGACAAAAAAAAAATATTCAATGGGCTCAACATGCCTCTCAGCAATTTCCTTGGGGTGTCTACTTTCTAAAATGGGGTCATTTGGGGGGGTTTTGTACTGCCCTGCCATTTTAGCACCTCAAGAAATGAGATAGGCAGTCATAAATTAAAAGCTGTGTGAATTCCAGAAAATGTACCCTAGTTTGTAAACGCTATAACTTTTGCGCAAACCAATAAATATACGCTTATTGACATTTTTTTTACTAAAGACATGTGGCTGAATACATTTTGGCCTAAATGCATGACTAAAATTGAGTTTATTCGATTTTTCTTATAACAAAAAGTAGAAAATATCATTTTTTTTCAAAATTTTCGGTCTTTTTCCGTTTATATCGCAAAAAATAAAAATCGCAGAGGCAATCAAATACCATTAAAAGAAAGCTCTCTTTGTGGGAAGAAAAGGACGCAAATTTCGTTTGGGTACAACATTGCATGTCCGCACAATTTACAGTTAAAGCAGCGCAGTGCAAAATTCTGAATTCACCTCTGGTCCTCTAGCTACCAAATGGTCCGGGGCTTAAGTGGTTAAAATATCACCTACCACAATGCTGGTGTTCCAAGCTCTAACAGTTGCTCCAAGCCATTGATCAGACCTATCAATGCTCATTTTCCCATCTTCAGTTTCTGCCTGGTCACCTATACAAGAAAACACTTGATAGACTATTATTTGTTTCAGTCTTGTGACCCATGGTTTATATATCAAAACTGAGTAAAAAGAAAAGTAGTCAATGAGATGCTTGTAGTAATTTGCTATTCCATATTAGTGACATGACAGGCTGTCATTGACAGCTAAAATCTAGTTTTCCAAACTTGCTTTATGAATTAAACCTCTCACATTTTTTTTCATGTAGTTACCACCTTTAAACCTTTTACAAATTTTCCAGATTTCCCCAGTACTTTGTATGCTTTTGTAGTTTCTGCTTGGCATTGAGTGGCGCACCTAGGCAGATGAGGTCTACTTTCTCCACTGTAGGTGGCACTGGTCTGCAGCGGCATTGCAGTTGAAGAGGAAGTCAAGAGGAACACGGTTCCTCTATGATTTCCTTGGTCACTGGGGAAGCTATCCGATTGGATGCTGCCACCCCATGTGATGCTGATGGCCATCTTGGGTGAGGCAGAGCCTATTTATTGCCCTGGCCTCCAGGCTTCACGTGCATTCGCGAGTGGGTAGCATAGGGACAGTCAGGTACCCAGTTTGTCAGGGACAGTACTAGTAGCAGGGAAAGTTTCCTGATGAGCAACTTCTCTGGACATCTTCCCACTTGGGCACGATATGGCTAGGCCGCATTCTGCTCCTCTTAACAGGTGTTGTCAGCTCTGATGAAAACTGCACTCTATACCCTGTTGGAGTTTGTAAAAGTCCCCAGTTGGGCTGTCTTCCAGTTGGGTTTTATTGTGAACTGTTCTGCCTTTATTTTAATCCGAGTTTGTCAAATTGCACTTGGACTGTGTGTGTTATTGTCGCAGCAACACACTGCACCCATCTACACGCAGCCTACTGTTCCACATTAAACTCAGCGGCAGTGCATGTTTGCACATTTGTATTCAAACTATGAAAATGGCAATTTTAATATCAAGATATGCCATTTAGACATGTAGCGGGGTCCTAAATTTAGGGGAAGTGTTTGAGTGGTAGTTGTGCTCAAACACCCCAATTGTCAGGATTGTATCAACCATTTTTTTCCGCAGGGAGAGTATCGGTGTGTAGTTCCCTGTGGCCTGCAGGTGGCGCTGCCATGGTAGGCCAGGGTTTAACCGCTGATACAGTGCTGTGCCTTGTGTGTTCCCTCTCAGCAGCCGTACAGTGGGTGTGGCAGGCCTGCTGTGCATGCTGAGAGAGGATATAAAAGGGGCAGATGCTGCCTGTTCGGGGTTCTGTTCTGCGCGGTCTGTCGTGGCTGGGGGTCATACCCCAGGGAGTGTGTTCCTGTCCGCTCTGGGCACCTTTGGCCCAGGGGCGGAGGTCGGTGAATCAGTCCCAGGCACCTTTAGCCTTGGGACTGCAGCAAAAGGCCTTGGGCCCAGCACCTTCGGCTGGGGCCCATCAAGGATCGTGGAATCCCAGGGTGCCGCCTTGCGAGGGGACCCGTATCTTAGACAAGGAGGCCGGGGGAGGAACTGTTCCGGGGGACCGGTGAGAAGTCACGGTGAAGGAAGGGGCCCGGTAATTCTCTGGAGGGATGTCTTCTCCTTACAAAGAGGTCAAGCTTTGAAACACCAAGTTCACCAGGTCTGTGGCAGAGACCAAGTTCACCAGGTCTGTGGCAGAGACCAACCAAGTTCATCCAGTCGGTGGCAGAGACCAAGATTATCCAGTCTGTGGTTGAGACTGTGCGGTTAAGTTAGAGTACCATTTGGCTGCTAGTCCCTACGTAGGGAGACTATCCATCTGGGCTAAGTCTGCTTGAGAAGCCGAGCAGTGAAGTGATTACATTTGTGCCTGGACCTCTCCCACACCTTATGCTGTCCTGTCTTCTTACTCCAACCTTTTCCTATCAGAAACTGTTATTTACGAGAAATAAACTCTACGTCGGAGTTGCAGCTGGTGTGGACATTCAAGTCACTGGGGGGAACAAGGACTTATCTCTGTCAATTGTAGAGGTGAGAACCATTCTCTGGAGGATTCTGGTTTCTGGCTGTGGAGACCCACCAACAACACCGCTCAACCTCTTTACACAGGAGGGTACGGGCTTGTGGCGTGGTGTGCCCTCTCTACCTGCGGGGAGCCAAAGGCAGGTGAAGGGGGTGAGTGCGCTACAGACATATATAGCTAAACAGAAGGAGGAACACATAGAGGGGTAAAATAATACTAATACATTCTGGAATCTGCAGTTTCGCTCTGCCATGTCTTTTACAAGGGCGGTCCCTCAATTTACTTGACAATTTACAGAATCCATCAGGGCTGCAAGACCCCCCGCTTTGACTTTGTAATAGCTGCAGAAGGTAGGTGTAGATGAAACTTGTTGTCAGGGGATCTGAGAACTGGGCATAGCCATCTTAATAGCATTATGGGCCCTTAGGCAAAATAATGCACTGGGGACCCTACCAGGGAGAGGGTGATCTCGCCCTGGTAGTGGCTTTGGCATCAGCAAAAAGTGGGTGTGGTTAAATTATGCTAAATAATGCCACTGGGGTGTATTCGAAAAATAGAATAGGTTAGCATGTGATTCAGCTTGCCAGCAAACATGCATATCTGAAATATCGGGTTGTCACCTGTTTGATCAAAGGGTATCATGGAGCAATTTGTGGCCTCTAACCCCCATGGACACAGAAATACGCCTCCAGTATTACGGACATCCTCTTCTGATGAGTTCAGTCTGGGAGCCCCAACAATAATGTTCATCCTAAAATAAAAATGACCAGGGTGTATAATCCATGCTGTGCAGTGTAATTATTTAGACTATATAGATACAAGTTAACCACTAGATCACCAGAGGTTCTACCCCCTTCATGACCAGGGCATTTTGTGCTATTCAGCACTGTACTACTTTAACTGTCAATTGCTCAGGCATGCAATACTGTACGCAAATGAAATTTATATCATTTATTTCACACAAACAGAGCTTTTTTTTGGTAGTATTTGATCGCCGCTGGGTTTTGAATTTTTTATTATATAAATGAAAACCGAAAATTTGGAAAAAAAAAACGATATTTTCTACTTTTGGTTATTAAAATTATCCAATAAAAATCAAATTTCTTCATAAATTCAGGCCAAAATGTACACTATATTGTGAAAAGTATTAGGACACCTGCCTTTACACCACATGAACTTTAATGGCATCCCAGTCCGTAGGGTTCAATATTGAGTTGGCACACCCTTTGCAGCTATAACAGCTTCAACTCTTCTGGGAAGGCTGTCCACAAGGTTTAGGAGTGTCTATGGGAATGTTTGACCATTCTTCCATTCTGTAAGACACACTCCTAAACCTTGTGGACAGCCTTCCCAGAAGGGTTGAAGCTGTTATAGCTGCAAAGGGTGGGCCAACTCAATATTGAACCGCACAGACTAATGCCGCGTACACACGTACGTTTTTAATGTCATTTTAAAAAAGAACGTTCATGAAAAAAAACGCTCGAGCAAAGCGCAGTGACGTACAACACGTACGACGGCACTATAAAGGGGAAGTTCCGTTCGAATGGCGCCACCCTTCATGTAGTAAAGTTTGTTGAGCAGCGATTCGCGCTTTTCAGTCTCGTGCTTTTCAGTCCGTTACAGCGTGACGAATGTGCTATCTCCATTACGAACGCTAGTTTTACCAGAACGAGCGCTCCCGTCTCATACTTGATTCTGAGCATGCGCATTTTTTTTCCTCTTGCAAAAGCATACACACTACCGTTTTTCACGACGTTAAAAAGAACGACGTGAAAAAATAGAGTAGGTTCTCATTTTTTTAGGCCATTTTTCATGTCGTTAAAAATGCTCTGGAGCCTACACACAATTGTTTTTAATGCCCAATTTAAAAAATTGCATTTTTAACGTAGTGAAAAACGGTCGTGTGTATGCGGCATAAGACACTAAGACTGGGATGTCATTAAAGTTCATGTGCGTGTAAAGGCATGTGTCCCAATACTTTTGGTAATATAGTGTATGTGGCTACCAAGAGTAACAGAAGTTAACCACTTAAGCCCCGGACCATTTCGGGCCATTAGGACCAGGCCTGTTTTTGGGATTCGGCACTGCGCTGCTTTAACTGTAAATTGTGCGGACATGCAATGTTGTACCCAAATGAAATTTGCGTCCTTTTCTTCCCACAAATAGAGCTTTCTTTTAATGGTATTTGATTGCCTCTGCGATTTTTATTTTTTGCGATATAAATGGAAAAAGAACGAAAATTTTGAAAAAAAAAGATATTTTCTACTTTTTGTTATAAGAAAAATCGAATAAACTCAATTTTAGTCATACATTTAGGCCAAAATGTATTCAGCCACATGTCTTTAGTAAAAAAAATGTCAATAAGCGTATATTTATTGGTTTGCGCAAAAGTTATAGCGTTTACAAACTAGGGTACATTTTCTGAAATTTACACAGCTTTAAATTTATGACTGCCTATCTCATTTCTTGAGGTGCTAAAATGGCAGGGCAGTACAAAACCCCCCCAAATGACCCCATTTTGGAAAGTAGACACCCCAGGGAAATTGCTGAGAGGCATGTTGAGCCCATTGAATATTTATTTTTTTGTCCCAAGTGATTGAATAATGACAAAAAAAAAAAAAAAATTACAAAAAGTTGTCACTAAATGATATATTGCTCACACATGCCATGGTTATATGTGGAATTGCACCCCAAAATACATTCTGCTGCTTCTTCTGAGTACGGGGATACCACATGTGTGGGACTTTTTAGGAGCCTAGCCACGTACGGGACCCCGGAAACCAAGCACCGCCTTCAGGATTTCTAAGGGCGCAAATTTTTGATTTCACTCCTCACTACCTATCACAGTTTCGAAGGCCATAAAATGCCAAAATAGCACAAAACCCCCCCAAATGACCCCATTTTGGAAAGTAGACACCCCAAGCTATTTACTGAGAGGCATGTTCAGTCCATGGAATATTTTATATTTTGCCACAAGTTGCGGGAATATGACAAACTTTTTTTTTTTTGCACAAAGTTGTCACTAAATGATATATTGCTCACACATGCCATGGGCATATGTGAAATTACACCCCAAAATACATTCTGCTGCCTCTCCTGAGTACAGGGATACCACATGTGTGGGACTTATTGGGAGCCTAGCCGCGTACGGGACCCCAAAAACCAAGCACCGCCTTCAAGGTTTCTAAGGGCATAAATTTTTGATTTCACTCCTCACTACCTATCACAGTTTTGAAGGCCATAAAATGCCAAGATGGCACAAAACCCCCCCAAATGACCCCATTTTGGAAAGTAGACACCCCAAGCTATTTGCTGAGAGGCATGTTGACCCCATTGAATATTTTTTTTTTTTGTCCCAAATGATTGAATAATGACAAAAAGAAAAAAAAAATGTACAAAAAGTTGTCACTAAATGATATATTGCTCACACATGCCATGGTTATATGTGGAATTGCACCCCAAAATACATTCTGCTGCTTTTCCTGAGTACGGGGATACCACATGTGTGGGACTTTTTGGGAGCCTAGCCGCGTACAGGGCCCCAAAAACCAAGCACTGCGAACGCTGCAGTTATGTGTGTTGTGTTTGGTAAGTGACAGTGATCGATCGATACTGCACTTGGGTGGGCTGGGCTGGGCTGGGCTGGGCGGAGGGGCTAAACGCAGGCGCTAGCAGGTATCTGGGCTGATCCCGCTAACACTGCGTTTTTGGGAACCCTAAACCGCTGGGGATGCTAGTATAGATCTGATCAGATCTGATCAGATACTATACCACTAAGGGGGGTGTATGCTTTGCGCGTGGGTGTTAGCGTTACTGTCACTAACCTAACACTGCCTGGGGCGACGCAGACCCTCTCTGGCGCTAAAACCTAATTGATCTCACCCGCCGGGCGATCAGGGGGGTTAAACCTTTATTGGGTTATATACGGCGGGTGCCCTGATGCTATAAAAAGCAAACTAATCAACCAGCGTCACCCGTAACCTTTATATGGTGATCACTGGTGAAAGGGTTAACTAGGGGCAATCAGGGGGTTAAAATCTTTATTAGGTTAAATATGGGGGTACCTGACACTATATAAAAACCTGACGGGTAACCTAAATAACTAAATAACTTACTGGCTAACCAGTGACACCAGTGACGCTTATACGGCGATCACTGGTGAAAGGGTTAACTCTAGGGGCAATCAGGGGGTTAAAATAATATATGGGGGTACCTGACACTAATAAAAACCTGCGGCGAACCTAAAAAAAAATAACTGCCTATCTAAAACACCAGCGACACGAATACAGCGATCGGAAAAACAATCGCTTAGTGACGCTGAAGTTAGGGGGTGAAAGGGTTACCTGGGGGGTGATCAAGGGGTTAAACCTTTATTAGGGGGGGTTAGGGGGCTACCCTGGACCTAAAGGGGCCTAATCCTAACTGCCCTGCAACTTTTTACAATCACAGATGACACTAAATGCAGTGATCAGTAAAATAAATGATCACTGCAATCAGTGACACTGATTGGGGGCTTTGGGGTGATCTGGGGGTGACTGGGGGTGATTTGTGTGCCTATGTGTACCTACGTGTCAGTGGACTGTTAGTGCACTAACCTGCTTCCTCTCTGCTCGGCGCCGGGAACGGAAAGACCGCGGCGAGGGAGATGACATCACTTCCTCCAGCCTTGTTTACATCACATGGCGGAGGAAGCATTTTCATTGGCCGGGAGCGATCGCGAGGGGGGGGCGGAATCGAGCGCCCCCCCCTCATGCCTGATCGCTCCCGAACACTTAACGGCCGCTCACTGCAGTGAAGGGGGGTCCAGATGGACCCCCCAACTGCACAAAGGCGATCACGTAGATCTACGTGATTCTGCCTGTCCGTGCCATTCTGCCGACGTAAATCGGCGGTGGGCGGTCGTTAAGTGGTTAAATAGCAGCCTGTCGTTAGCGTGTACATGTTAGGTGGAATGGCTTCTAGCAGCGAGGGAGATGTTGTCGGCACTCATTCCAATTGAAGTCTATCTCCTGTGGCTACAGGAGTGGATTCCCACTGCAGGGGCCCCCATCCTATACAGAGGTAAGGAGGTCAAGTCGAGTGCATGTGTGGAGCCTGCGAAGGGTGCACAATGGGGCCCATTCCTCTACTGGGAAATGGTAGTGGGAAATGCTGAACAGGATGTGGACAGGGCTCAGCGTGTCCCTTCTAATTGTAAGTTACAGTGAAGGTGTGCATTGTCATTGGGACCCGAGAGTTAACCTGGAACAGTTATGGTGTTAGTGTACAAGGTGAACGTTCATCTCTAACCGTGGAGGCCCACCTTAAGGTTGAGTATTTCCCCATGGCAGCCTCAGCCTTGTCCCAAGGCATTAATAAAAACGGCACAAAGAAAAAAGGTACCCCATTTGTATAGCAGTGACCCTGTTAGAAGTGCCTAGCATAGCCAGAAGAACCCACCCTGGGGTAGGCCTCTCATGTGACCCTTGCTTGGACCCCAAAGAAAAGGAGGGAAAAGAGGGAAACATGGAAGATGTGACCACTCATGCACATTGCTACCCCCTCTTGCTCACGCAGTAAATCTACTGTGAGTGGGCAGCAGGTGGTTAAAGCGGAACTAAACCCTCCAATTCTTTAAAGCCAAGGAAGCTACCATCTTAGCCTCTGTTTGATCTTTAGTTGTCATCGTGCTGCACATGTGATCAGTATAACATCAGCTATTTCATGACGTGACAGTTCATTTAAGACCACAAGCAACTGTGAATGTTATCATTCATGGAATGCCTAATTGTAATGGTTTGGGGAAAATGTTAAGTCCATGGGTTTAGTTCTGCTGTAAACATTTAAGTTCTATTGAAGATGCAAGAATAGATAGAAAAAAAAATGGCATCAAACAAAACAGGAACACAAGCTGGATTATTAAAAGCAACTCCATCATCTCAAAAAAGGCTAAAATTTAGCACTTGGTTGGCAAGCACCAGCAGGTACCAATAGGAATTGTCTGTTTGCTGCACTTTAGAGTGCCCTTTACAGCAAATGTAGGAGGGCCACGCCACCCTCCCCTTCATAATCTTTGCACCAGGCCTCTGATACTTTGGCATTGCATTGTAGGAAGAACCTGGTTTGCTCCAGTCTCGGGCTAGTGTTTTGAGGGACATAAAAAATACATTAAAGTGAAGGGAAAAACTTTTATTTCTAGTTTTTGAGTGGGGAAGGGTTAGACTTTCTGTCAAATTTTTATTGGTGTTTGTGTTGCTAATGGGGATTTTCACCCTCTCTATTTGTACTGTGTACTGTGACACACCTTTTAATATAAAGTGTCCTTCTTTCATATTTTAGAAAGTTGGAAGGTATGAATCATGGCTGCGGTATCTGAGGAATACTGAGGTAGGGTGCTATGATGTTTTTAGGAAGTTAAACCCAGCAACCTTCTGACATCTCTCATCACCCATGATCTACTTACAATTAAGGATGAGCTCCGGCGTGTTCGCACACCCCACGTGCAGAGCCCGCCAGGAAGTCGGCACTGCGCTGCGCTAATCACAGGCAGTGAGACATTTCCCGATCTCTGCAGCCGCATATCGGGACAATGTCTCCCTGCCTGTGACTAGCGCAGCGCAGTGCCGACTTCCTGGCGGGCTCTGCACGTGGGGTGTGCGAACACGCCGGAGCTCATCCTTACAATGCATAGAAAAGCAGAGAGACTCCGTGATGATATCACTGGGTCAAAAAATTAAATTAGCATGTTGATATACTGTAGTAACTCATACATTCTAACGCACACGGACTACTGCAATGAACCGCAACACCTTTGGAATGTCACCCAAATGCACTAAACCAGCAGCTCGTGACAACGCACAATAATGCATTACTACTCATAGTGTACAGAGCACATTTAGGCTACTTTCACACTGAGGCGCTGGATGCCCTGGCGGTATAGCGGCGCTATTTTTAGCGCCACTATACCGTTTTTTTTTCCGCGAATTGCAGGCGCTAGCGGGGGTATTTTAACCCCCGCTAGCGGCCAAAAAAGGGTTAAAACCGCCCGCAATAACGCCTCTTTGCAGCGTTTTGCGGGCGTTTTGGAGGCGCTACCCCATTGATTTCAATGGGCAGGGGCGCTATAGGAGCGCTATTTTTAGCGCTCCTATTGCGCCTCAAAGATGCGGCTTGCAGGAGTTTTTTGACCCTTCTGAAAGCGCAACGCTCCAGTGTGAAAGCCCTCGGGCTTTCACATTGGATACTATTGTGCGGCTTTTTTGGGGCGCATTGCAGGCGCTATTTTTAGCGCAATAGCGTCTGCAAAGCGCCTCAGTGTGAAAGGGGCCTTAGTGATGATGGGGTTTGACCTGAGTTATAAGGACAGGGGGGGGGGGTTTATCAGTGATGATGGGGGTTGACCTGAGTTATAAGGACAGGGGGGGGGTTTATCAGTGATGATGGGGGTTGACCTGAGTTATAAGGACAGGGGCGGAGTTATCAGTGATGAAGGGGGTTGACCTGACCAGGTTATAAGTGGCAGAGGTATTAGTGATGACAGGGGTTGTCCTGGGTTAAAGGGGGTTATATTTTAGTAATAGAGGGGGTTGACAAGGGTTGTACCAGCTTACTTATAAGGATTCTTCCTGGATATGGGGGGGGGGGGTTAGTGATGACTAGGGATTTAAGGGGCAATGTTATTGATGGAGGGAGTAGTCCCGCGTTACAAAGGGGTTGTTAATGATGGAGGAGGTTGTCCTGACCTGGTTATAAGTGGCGGAGGTATTAGTGATGACAGGGGTTGTCCCAAGTTAAAAGGGGTTATGTGTTAGTGATAGAAGGGGTTGTACCAGGTTATAGGGGGGTTTTCTCCTTGATATGGAGGGGGTTAGTGATGACCAGGGTTTTAGGGGCAATGTTGGTGATGGAGGGAGCAGTCTCGAGTTACAAGGGGATGTTAGTGTTGGAGGGGTTGTCCTGGCCAGGTTATAAGTGACGGAGGTATTAGTAATGATGGTGGTTGTCCTGAATTAAAAGGGGTTATTTGTCAGTTATAGGGGAGGTTGACAAGGGTTGTCCCTAATTATAGGGGGGTAATGTTATTATGGGTTCATCCTGGATATGAAGAGGGTTAGTGATGATGGGAACTGACAGGGAATGACAAGGGTTTTAAAAGGTAATGTTCGTGATGGAGGGAGTAGTCCAGAGTAACAGAAGGGTGTTAGTGATGGAGGGAGTAGTCCAGAGTAACAGAAGGGTGTTAGTGATGGAGGGGGTAGTCCAGAGTAACAGAAGGGTGTTAGTGATGGAGGGAGTAGTCCAGAGTAACAGAAGGGTGTTAGTGATGGAGGGGGTAGTCCAGAGTAACAGAAGGGTGTTAGTGATGGAGGGAGTAGTCCAGAGTAACAGAAGGGTGTTAGTGATGGAGGGAGTAGTCCAGAGTAACAGAAGGGTGTTAGTGATGGAGGGGGTAGTCCAGAGTAACAGAAGGGTGTTAGTGATGGAGGGAGTAGTCCAGAGTAACAGAAGGGTGTTAGTGATGGAGGGAGTAGTCCAGAGTAACAGAAGGGTGTTAGTGATGGAGGGAGTAGTCCAGAGTAACAGAAGGGTGTTAGTGATGGAGGGGGTAGTCCAGAGTAACAGAAGGGTGTTAGTGATGGAGGGAGTAGTCCAGAGTAACAGAAGGGTGTTAGTGATGGAGGGAGTAGTCCAGAGTAACAGAAGGGTGTTAGTGATGGAGGGGGTAGTCCAGAGTAACAGAAGGGTGTTAGTGATGGAGGGAGTAGTCCAGAGTAACAGAAGGGTGTTAGTGATGGAGGGAGTAGTCCAGAGTAACAGAAGGGTGTTAGTGATGGAGGGGGTAGTCCAGAGTAACAGAAGGGTGTTAGTGATGGAGGGAGTAGTCCAGAGTAACAGAAGGGTGTTAGTGATGGAGGGGGTAGTCCAGAGTAACAGAAGGGTGTTAGTGATGGAGGGGGTAGTCCAGAGTAACAGAAGGGTGTTAGTGATGGAGGGAGTAGTCCAGAGTAACAGAAGGGTGTTAGTGATGGAGGGAGTAGTCCAGAGTAACAGAAGGGTGTTAGTGATGGAGGGAGTAGTCCAGAGTAACAGAAGGGTGTTAGTGATGGAGGGGGTAGTCCAGAGTAACAGAAGGGTGTTAGTGATGGAGGGAGTAGTCCAGAGTAACAGAAGGGTGTTAGTGATGGAGGGAGTAGTCCAGAGTAACAGAAGGGTGTTAGTGATGGAGGGGGTAGTCCAGAGTAACAGAAGGGTGTTAGTGATGGAGGGAGTAGTCCAGAGTAACAGAAGGGTGTTAGTGATGGAGGGAGTAGTCCAGAGTAACAGAAGGGTGTTAGTGATGGAGGGAGTAGTCCAGAGTAACAGAAGGGTGTTAGTGATGGAGGGGGTAGTCCAGAGTAACAGAAGGGTGTTAGTGATGGAGGGAGTAGTCCAGAGTAACAGAAGGGTGTTAGTGATGGAGGGGGTAGTCCAGAGTAACAGAAGGGTGTTAGTGATGGAGGGAGTAGTCCAGAGTAACAGAAGGGTGTTAGTGATGGAGGGGGTAGTCCAGAGTAACAGAAGGGTGTTAGTGATGGAGGGAGTAGTCCAGAGTAACAGAAGGGTGTTAGTGATGGAGGGGGTAGTCCTTCTGATGCAGTCTTAGTAACTATAACATGAGTGAAAAACCCAACATTTCAGGTGACACTAATTGAAATGACCTTGGTAGCTAGGTGGAGCTGGAACCTTATATCGCTCAATGACAGCTTATAATTTACCTAAAATATCTATGTTGGATGGAACGACTGCTAAAAGGAAGCCACCACTCTCTACTGTAAAGCATGTAGAGCCATTCTCATTTGATTTACATACCGTTTATCTGCAGTTTGGTAGAAGTCAATGGAAAATCCAAAGTAGCTTCCTTTAGGTCCATAAAAGATCTGTGGGTTGTGTATATCCAGATTTAAGGCATGAGTATAGAAAAGCATCAGAGGTAGCAGAAACAGCAGCATGGTGTTCAGTTCCGTTACAACAGTGAGTAAACCACACTCAGACCTCTCCTCCTCCTATAATATAAACATATCTATCAGCACATACCTTCTCTACAGCTCCCACCTCTGCTGCTTCTCAGTAACTTCCTTTAACACCCCTGTACCATGCTACCTCGTCCCATCACTGATCTTTATCACATGCTCTTTCTTATTTGTATTTTTGCACTATTTCCTCTACTATCAGCAATTTCTTTACCAGCCATTGTGCCAATTTATTCCCTAGAGACCCTTCATTTCAGCAACCATCTTTCTATAAGGCTGGATTCACACCTATGCAGTTTTAGTGCTTTTTGCATTTTGCAGATTTGGACTACAGTGCATTTACCATGGTTTCCTATGGAACACGTTCTGTAGTGCAAATCTGTAAAATGCAAAAAGCACTAAAAATGCATAGGTGTGAATCCAGCCTTATAGTGTCTCTTAGTTGACAGCTCTGAATCAGCTTGGCTTACTGACACCTCATCCAAGATAGTGGCCCCCAGTAGCAGTCTCAGGGTTTTTGAATGCCTACATTAATAAACAGCATGCATAAAATATGCCAAATTCACATATAATCTTAGGCTGGATTCATACCTATGCATTTTTAGTGCTTTTTGCATTTTACAGATTTGCACTACAGAACGTGTTCCATAGGAAATCATGCTAAATGGACTGTAGTGCAAATCTTCAAAATGCAAAAAGCACTAAAAATGCATAGGTGTGAATCCAGCCTAATGTTCCCCTTTGGGAAGGGTGTCGGGGGGGGGGGGGGGGTCAAGAGAAGGGAGGGAAAGATAAAAAAAAAAGGAAGAAAAGAATGAAAGTTGCAGATAGCTTCAAAAAAAGGAAGCAGGAGAAGGGATGGCAGAAATAAGGAAGGGAAGTAGTAAAGGGAAAAGGGAAGAAAAGGAAGGGTCAAAGAAAGGATGCAAGGGAAGGGATTGTGGGTGGAAGGAAGGAAAAAAGGAAGGGAAGGTGGAAGGAAAGGGGTTAAGGAAGGAAGGGGAAGAGGGAAGCAAGGGAAGGAGGAAGCAAACTCTCCCTCACTGTTTTATCACTAATGTTTTTGGTTGGAATGGGTCAATGCATTACAAACCTCGTCAGTCTAAGTTCACACCTGAGCGATTTTCTGCTTGAAGCTTGTAGCTCTAAAATGCTCGACAAGCCAAATCCCATTTATTTCAATGGCCCCCGTTCACATATGCACGTTCTGTCACCTGAAGCAAATGCTTGAAGCTCAAGAAAGTACATGAGCTTCTTTTTGGCAGAATACAAGCATTTTTGGCCACATAGACTTCAATAGAAATGCCTGACTTGAGCGTTTTGTCGCACGTTTTCTGCTCAAACAGCAGCTTTCCACCCCTAATTTCCTCTCCCTCTCCTTCCTCTAGTGCTTTCTATTGGCCAAACAAACACTCCTGAAGCTGTAAAATGCTTGTAATAGGCTTCTAAAACGCTTTAAAAACGCTTGTTAAAAAACTTGCAAAAAACCTTTAAAAAAAGGCCAAAAACGCTAGTATATCGCTACGCTCAGATGTGAATGGAGCCTTACTGTGTTTTTGAATAAGCCTGAGAACGACCAAATAAACAGCACCAAGAAGAACACACTTTGGGGGGATTTACTAAAATTGGTGCACCCAGAAACTGGTGCAGCTCTGCATGGTAGCCAATCAGCTTCTAACAACAGCTTGTTCTTTGACAATAAACCTGGAAGCTGATAGGTTTCTATGCAGAGCTGCACCAGATTTTGCACTCTCCAGTTTTAGTAAATCCCCCCTTTGAATATGTACAGACCCTCCATTCCTGGTGAACCAATAATGCAATAAGACTGTGTACATTTATTGGCTTTTAGCAGGTGGTGGGATAAGACTGGAATTTACTGCTAGATACCAGCGAAAGAAGTGCTGATCCTTAAACTAGCATTCTTGCCATATTTTAGGGAAATTCCACAGGTGAAACCCAGTGAAATGTATAGATGCTGCAGGAGAGATCTGTTGCATGGTACAGGGAGGCTGGAGGACTGATTCAAATAATTTTGTTTAATGCAAGAGGGAACCCATAGACATTCAACAAGAAAAATTATTTATCAGGTCTACATAGTTACATACCGTATATACTTGAATATAAGTCGAGTTTTTCAGCACATTTTTTTGTGCTGAAAATGCCCCCCTCGGCTTATACTCAAGTCTGTGTCCATCTTCACCTTTGTGCACCTGATCCCGGCCAGCCGTAGGTCCCCAAACTTGGCACACATGTAGCCCCACTCTTCCTCTACAAGTGTGCAAAGTTTGTTGTCCGGGGGACCTACGGCCGGGGAGCACCGATTTTTCAAAGCCGAGCACCCCTTCCATAGACTCCCATGTTAAACGTCAGTCTAGTCACACCACGCCAGAGATCAGGTAGGGAGATTGGGCACAGTGAGGCATGGGAACAGTGAGGCATGGACACAGTGAGGCATGCGCATGGACACAGTGAGGCATGCACATGGACACAGTGAGGCATGCACATGGACACCCTAGGCTTATACTCGAGTCAATACGTTTTCCCATTTTTTTGTGGTAAAATTAGATGCCTCGGCTTATATTCGGATCGGCTTATACTCGAGTATATACGGTAGTTAGGTTGAAAAAAGACACAAGTGCATCTAGTTCAGCAAATAAAAGGGGGACAAAAATAAATATATACAATCCTATACCCACAGTTGATCCAGAGGAAGGCAAAAATGCCAGCAAAGCATGATCCAATTTGCTCCAGCAGGGAAAAAAATTCTTCCTGATCAACTGAGAAGCAATCGGATATTCCCCGGATCAACTTTACCTATAAATGTTAGTATCCAGCTACAATAATAGGATTTTTATAACAGCTTACCTGTAAAATCCTTTTCTTGGAGTACATCACGGGACACAGAGCGACATAGTCATTACTAATGGGTTATATAGATACCGTCAGGTGCTGGCACTGGCAACTTCCAAAACCGGAAGTACCCTCCCCTATATAAGCCCCTCCCATCCGGGAGCACCTCAGTTTTGTAGCAAAGCAATAAGTGTCCCTAAAGAGGGGTGGGAGCTCTGTGTCCCGTGATGTACTCCAAGAAAAGGATTTTACAGGTAAGCTGTTATAAAAATCCTATTTTCTTTCTCGTACATCACGGGACACAGAGCGACATAGTCATTACTAATGGGATGTCCTAAAGCAATGCCAAATGAGGGGGGGGGGATACACCATATATAAGCTGAGCGCTATCAGACATGAGGATCTTTTGCGGCCTGCAACACACTGCGCCCAAAGGCGACATCCTCCTGACTTCTAACGTCCACCTGGTAGGACCTAGTAAACGTGTGTACCGAAGACCATGTTGCGGCCTTACAGATTTGAGCCAGGGAGGCCTGGTGATGCACTGCCCATGAAGTTCCAACTGCTCTCGTGGAGTGCGCTCTAACTTTGAACAGAGGCGGTCTCCTTCTCAAGCCATAAGCTTGCATAATGACCTGTCGAATCCACTTGGCTAAAGTAGATTTTGACGCTGCCTGACCCTTTCTGGGGCCTTCCGGCAGAATAAACAAAGTATCCGTTCTGCGAATCTGAGCAGTGGCTTTTAGATAAGCTTTAACTGCTCTTACTACATCCAAAGAATGCAATAACTTTTCCTCTACCGAAGTAGGTTTGGGGAAAAAAGAAGGAAGAACCACATCTTGGTTCAAATGAAACCTCGATACCACCTTAGGAAGAAAGGCTGGATGAGGACGTAACACTACTCTGTCCTTATGGATAACCAGATATGGCTCCTTACAGGACATAGCTGCTAATTCCGATACTCTTTTAGCCGAACAAATGGCTACTAGAAAAATCAATTTCCTGGTGAGAAGCACCAAGGAAATATGCTGTAATGGTTCAAATGGTTGTTTCTGTAGAACCGACAGAACCAAGTTTAGATCCCATGGACATATGGGAATATTAACCGGAGGACTAATACGCATCACTCCTTGTATAAAGGCTTTGACTAGTGAATGCGAAGCCAAGGGCCTTTGAAAAAATATTGACAAGGCCGAAATCTGACCCTTGATAGTACTCAAGGCAAGCTTCCTATCTACAGCCCACTGTAGGAAGTCCAGAATCCTACCTATTACGTACTTATGTGGATGCCATTTCTTGGCCTCACACCACGCGATGTACGCCTTCCAGATTCTATAGTAGATCTGCCTGGATACCGGCTTCCTGGCATTGATCATGGTAGATACCACAGCATTAGAGAGCCCTCTCTTTTTTAGAATGTGGGCTTCAATAGCCAGGCCGTCAAACCTAGGGCTGGTAAGGAAGGGTGGTATATCGGTCCTTGCGAAAGCCGGACGACGTGGGAGAGTCCAAGGACTCCCCACTGAAATTTTACAATCTCCGCGTACCACGCTCTTCGGGGCCACGCTGGAGCCACCGGAATCACTGGTTTCTTTTCTACCCTGATTCTGCGGAGTAATCGAGGTAACCATTGTGGCGGTGTGAATGCATATATCAGCTTGAACTGATCCCAAGGGAACACTAGGGCATCCGAGCCGCAAGCTAGGGGATCCCTTGTCCGAGAGACAAACCTGTCCCCCTTTGCGTTGAATCTGGATGCTAGAAGATCTACATCCGATGTTCCCCACCGCTGACATATTGTCCAGAAAACCTCGGGGTGAAGGGACCCTTCCTCTGGGCCTAATTGCTGGCGACTTAGAAAGTCCGCCTTCCAATTCTCCACTCCTGGAATGAATACCGCAGATATGGCTGGGACATATTTTTCTGCCCATTTCAGGATGTAATTTACTTCCCTCTGGGCTGCACGACTCCTGGTGCCCCCCTGATGATTGATATATGCCACTGCTGTGGCATTGTCTGATTGCATTCTGACAGGGGACCCTTGGAGTTTGGATGTCCATGCTACTAGGGCATACCGGGCTGCTCGTATCTCTAAGAGATTGATGGGCAGGGCCTTTTCTGCATCCGACCATCTGCCCTGGAGAGACTATTGCTCCAGTACTGCTCCCCAGCCTATAAGGCTGGCATCTGTAGTGACCACCTTCCAAGAAATCGGACTGAAGGATTTCCTTTTTTCCAGATTCTGGGGAACCAACCACCAACGGAGGCTCTTGCGAACGGAAGGGGACAAGGACATTGTAAGTCTAGGGCCTGAACTTTTTTGTTCCAGGCTGACAGTATGGCCCCTTGCAAATTCCTTGAATGGAATTGACCGTAGGGTACTGCTTCGAATGATGCCACCATTTTTCCCAGCAGCCTCATATACAGGCGTATGGATGGCTGTCTTTTTTGTACCCACTAAGTGGATCAAATCTTTCAAAGACAACACCTTTCCTCGAGGCAAGAATATTTTTCTCTGGCCTGAATCCAACCTTAGCCCCAAGTATTCCAGACTTTTGACTGGTTTTTAGGGCTGACTTGTCTCGGTTGATAATCCAACCGTGAGATTCCAGATACTTGATCGTCTTGTGAACGACCACGTCTAGTTTTTTCACTGAGTGGTCTATCAGCAACAAGTCATCCAGATATGCCATTATCATTACACCTTGTGTTCTTAGATTGGCCAATAAAGGGCCAGAATTTTTGTAAACACTCGTGGTGCTGTGGCCAAACCGAAGGGTAAGGCTCTGAACTGAAAATGGCGCCCTTCTACTGCAAAGCGTAGAAATTTTTGGTGGACTGGAAAGATGGGAATGTGCAAATAAGCATCTTTGATGTCGATCGTGGCTAACCAATCCTCCCCTTGTAGGGCAGTGGCCACCGATCGGATCGACTCCATCGGAAAGTCCTGATATACAGGAATTTGTATAGCCCTTTTAGAATTAATATGGGCCTCCCGTCCGCGTTTGCTTCGGGACTGTAAAGAGGTTTGAGTAAAACCCGAACCCTCATTCTTCCAGGGGAACCTCCATAATTACTCCTTGGAGCAATAGTTGTTCTAGTGCCAACAGGAGGGACTCTCTCTTCCGGGGATCCCTTGGCACGTTTGACCTCAAAAATGGGAAGGAGGAGAGTCTTTTAACTCCAAACTGTATCCCAAACCTACTGCGGAGAGCACCTATCTGTCTTGATCGTGTCCCGCCAGGTCTCTTGCGAACAACTGGAGTCCTCCCCCCACCCGACTGAGTGGGGGCTTCATGAATTTAACTTTGGGGGAGGTTTTGTACCTCCCCTGACCCAGGGTTTCTCATTACCCTGCTACTGTCCCTGTTTTTTACCCCCGGGATTTGACCGAGGAGGCCGTCGGAACTGTTACACAGCCGATGCCCCAGGGACTGGAGAAGCAGGCCTCTTAAAGAGGGACCTCTAACTCTGCTTTTAACCGGCAAGAGCGTATTTTTACCGCTGGAAATTTTCTGGATATATCTGTCCAGGTTTTCCCTGAATAAGCGTTCACCATGAAATGGGACGCTAACCAGCCATTCTTTACAGGGAGCTTCAGCAGACCAGTTTTTGAGCCATAGGAGCCTACGCATATGTACTATAGACAGCGTAAGGCGGGAGGCCTGATGGACTGAATCCTCTATGGCGTCAACCGCAAAGCCTAAGGCTCTAGGTAGATCAGCTAGGGCAAAGCCTGCTGATCTGTCAAGTCCCTCAAGACCTGTTTCAACTGATCCTTCACTGCTTAGCAGACCCCAATAGCTGCTACTGCTGGTTGTATCACCAAGCAGATTTTCATAAGGACTCCAATCTTTTATCTATTGGGTTCTTGAACATTTGGACATTATCCACTGGACATGTCAGTGATTTATACATACAAGAGATGGCTGCGTCCATTGTAGGGACCTTCCATTTTTTTTTTTTTTTTTTTTTGATGAACTTATCCTCCATGGGATAGACCACCGGAAATCTCTTGGGGGAATAAATATTTTCTCAGGACGTTCCCAATCCTGGTAAATGAGCCCTTTCAGTAAAGGGTGAAGTGGAAAAGAACAAACAGTCTGGGGGCTTCTAGCGACCCCAACGAGGATACAGTAGTGGTTGATGGTTCCGCAGGGTGCATTTTTAAATGCTGATCGGACCATGTTAGTCAGAGACTGAACCCATAATCTTTCAGCTTGAGATGCTGAGAAAAGGTTCCCCCACTGTTGATTCCTCTATAACAGAATCAACCTTATCCTGATCCCCTTCAGGCAGGTCGATCCCTGTATGGGACTGTTGCTCTGCTAACAGGCACTCTGAAGGAGGAGACGGAGATCGGGCGTGCTTTCCCTGACAGGGATGCAGCGATAAATGTTGACAATCTCTCTCTAATCCTCCCAGAGCTGAGGAAAAAACCTCCTCTGTTACATACACAGGAGCAGGTGACTGAGGACAGCCACAGTACCAAGTACCCCTGCGGGGTCTCTACGGTCACTTACCTCTGAACTTCAGGGGAGACTGGTGCAGCAGGAGTATGCCCAAGATCCTCCGAGCCCGATGAGACCCCCTTCGCTTCCTGGAAGATTCAGTTCCGGAGCTTCTGGACGGCATATTCCTAAGCCTAAAGCTGAGGTATTCCAGCCGTAATACACCACTTTTACTGAGAATAGTCTAGCACAATTGCTGCTATATCACAGTTGGTGTCTACTAATGTGCCTTTCTAGGGGATGCCTGTATCAACCACTTGCTGTATGCCTTTAAATGTTGCCAGCTCTGTCTCTGTACTTCATAGCCAGCTCACTACAATATTGTGTTTTTTTTAAACTGCTGGGACGCCCGCACATGCGCAGAAGCGCTGCGGCGCGCACAGAGCGTCATCCCCCAGGCTCCGCCCCCTTTCCCGGCTCACCTCTATATATAGAGGCGCGTGCACGCGCACGCGCGCGGGCACGTGCGCCTTCGGCGCTAATTTTAAATATGGTAACAAGGGACAGGAGCCAGGGCCCCTCTTTGCCGCAGGCCGGGGGATGGACGAGCACTGCAACATGGCAGAGGAAGCAGTTTCCTATAAGAGAACTCACCATCTGCCTGGACTTTGCTCTGCTGAGAAGAAGCTAGTCCACATGACAAGAAAACATTCCACAGCGGCCTCTAGTGGACAAACACAGGTACCGCAGTCTAATATATTAAATATATATAAAAAAAAAAAAATTATTTTTTTTTCTTGACCACCATTAAAAATTATTACATTTTTTTAGTAGTTACAGGCATGCACAGAATTTTGCGGGAATACCATTAGGTAACAGACAGAAAGACAAATTAGGCTTGGGGGTCCCCCAATAGAACCAAGTTCCTGGGGGCCCCCACTTACCTGTTCCCCGCCGCAGGACTTTGTTTGGTCCACAAAAGCCCAAACTTCACCTATCATGGCAGGCATTGTAATCAAACCTTCAGGGACCGGGTTCCCAAGGATTCCACTCCCCTGGACCTGTATAGCACCCTGCACAGAAAACATCTTGGTCGTGGGTATGACCAGAGCTCTGGATCCCAGGGTCCAGCTCTCCTAAGAGAAGCATTACAGGCAAAACCTTGCTCTTCTCTGCAAGGCCCGGGTACCAACCGTTTAGCTATGAAGCTTTTTTGGTCGGATCCGGAATAGCTTACTGAGGCCCAAAAGAACCTGTACGCAAGCTCAGTGAAAAACACATGTTTCTTCTTGGCCAACACCTTAGACACTGGCAAAAAACTGAGGTGCTCCCGGATGGGAGGGGCTTATATAGGGGAGGGTACTTCCGGTTTTGGAAGTTGCCAGTGCCAGCACCTGACGGTATCTATATAACCCATTAGTAATGACTATGTCGCTCTGTGTCCCGTGATGTACGAGAAAGAAATGTACATTTAGGAAAGAATCCAGGTCTTTTTTAAAGCAATTTACTAAGCTGGCCAGAACCAGCTCCTGAGGGAGTCTAGACCAGGGCCGGACTGGCCTACCGGGAAATTTCCCAGTGGGCCGGCTGCCTCTATGGCTGCCGGGCCGACATGGAACTGCGCAGGCGCCAGCGCTGTGCCGAAGTTAGCCGTGCTCGGGAAAGCCCGTACACGCTCAGCAATTTTCGGAAAGGCGGGTGCATGCGAAGTGACACGATGGCGCCATTTTTAAAAGTAAAGCAGTAGCGCTCAGTGAGGTCTCGTCTGGCGTGTGCTGTGCCTTTTCCAACTTCCCCTCTGCAGCCTCTGACCTCCTGCCCACCCCCGCAGCCTTTGACCCCTTGTGTCCCCCCCCCCTGCAGCCTCTGACCTCCTGTCCCCTCCCCGCAGCCTCTGACCTCATGTCCCCTCCCTGCAGCCTCTGACCTCCTCCCCCCCAGCCTCTGACTTCCTGTCCCCCCGCAGCCTCTGACCTCTCCCGTCATCCCCTCCGCAGCCTCTGACCTCCCCTGTACCATCCGCAGCCTCTGACCTCCCCTGTACCATCCGCAGCCTCTGACCTCCCCTGTACCATCCGCAGCCTCTGACCTCCCCTGTACCATCCGCAGCCTCTGACCTCCCCTGTACCATCCGCAGCCTCTGACCTCCCCTGTACCATCCGCAGCCTCTGACCTCTCCTGTACCATCCGCAGCCCCTGACCTCCCCTGTACCATCCGCAGCCCCTGACCTCCCCTGTACCATCCGCAGCCTCTGACCTCCCCTGTACCATCCGCAGCCTCTGACCTCTCCTGTACCATCCGCAGCCTCTGACCTCTCCTGTACCATCCGCAGCCTCTGACCTCTCCTGTACCATCCGCAGCCTCTGACCTCTCCTGTACCATCCGTAGCCTCTGACCTCTCCTGTACCATCCGTAGCCTCTGACCTCTCCTGTACCATCCGTAGCCTCTGACCTCTCCTGTACCATCCGCAGCCTCTGACCTCCCCTGTACCATCCGCAACCTCTGACCTCCACTGTACCATCCGCAGCCTCTGACCTCCCCTGTACCATCTGCAGCCTCTGACCTCCCATGTACCATCTGCAGCCTCTGACCATCTCTTGTCTTATATCACGTCTGGAGAGGAGTCAAGAGTGGGAGAAGTCAGACATGTATGGACTGTGGAGAGGAAACTATTGGCTAAAACCAGAGCCACCAAGCTGGAGCCGACTGACTGAGCCCTCCACGGTGCACCTGAGAGGAGGTTAGTGACAGCACCGCCAGGCCAGTCTGAGGGGGAGTCAATACAATATTGTAAGGGGGCGATGATATAAATGTTTCCCCCTTATATCAGTAAACCCCCTTACCTTAGTGTTTTCTTTCTGCGGAAGGTGGTCTCTGGTCACCATCATAGTCTGCAGGATTCCACCTTACAGTGCAGGGGGGCACTCTGATGTAAAGGACAATGCTACAGACCCTGATGTAAGTGAGAACTCTGATGTAAAGGGGAAGGCAGTGGACTCTGATATAAGTGGGGTCTCTGGTCACCAGTGCCCCCCTTTATATTAGAGTTCCCGCTTAGATCACGATCTGCAATGTTCCCCTTTATGTCAGAGTTCCCTTGCACTGTAAAGGGGAATCCTGCAGACTCTGATATATGGGGGAACTCTGTGCTGGCTGGGTTATATTAATCTGACCTTCATGTAAATGGAGAAATATGGTTTTTGATTTTTGTTTAACTTAAACACGTTGCTAATAGCTTTAGCTACATTTTTATAGCTTAAATATTGATATTTGCACTGAAAACTGACATTTTAGGCACTTTTATTGCAGTGCCAGTAAAAAATGTGTCTGTGCCAGGAAAATGACAAGATTCTTGCCAGTAAAAAATTGGTGCTGTTTGTAAATTCCATGTCTCTCTTATCTATACAGTATATAATACACTCTTCAAATGTGCTTTAAAATGCATGATTTTCCCTTTTGTGAACAAGAAAATAATGACGTTATGCGGTTGGTCTGGTTTAAAAATGCTATGGGGATGCTATGAAATTATTTCCAGGGCTGGTTTTTATTCCCAGTCTGGTCCTGGTCTAGACCACATTTTCACCATATAAAAAATAACCCCCATACAAGATACTGGTACAAAAAAGATTATTATTGGCTAATCAATGCATAGGCCACATATGAGTTGATTTAAATTGAATTAAAGATAGTCAACACTAGAGCTTTTCTGCTACGCCCCTTATAACTGGGAAAACCCCACCATTACTAAGATCGCTGCATAACCTGGGACAACCCAAGTCATCAACACCACCCCCCTTTATAACCCAGGACAACCCCTGTCAAACCTTATCGTTACTATCACTTTCCTCCACCTCTTATGACCTGGGAAATCCTCTTATAACTCAGGACAATGCTTGTCCAACATCCCTCCTGGGACAACCCCCATCATCACCAATACCCCTCTCTTATACCCAGGACAACCTCATTATAACTAACCCCCCCCCCCCCCTTCCTTATAACCTGGGACAAACTCCATTATAACTAACACCTTATTACCCGGCACAACCCTCATCATCACTAAGGCATAAATGGTGCAATTTTATTTTCTGCAACCACTGACTGTGTTGATGGAGGAATCTGTCCTGTGACCTCCAGGCAGGGATGGCTCCCACTGCCAAGAGAAAGAACACAATGATTATTGCTAGCAGCTATAACCACTGGCAATAATCACATGCCGAAAATACGACATGCTGGTTGTACCCAAGTCGATTGATGGATCAACTTGGGTACAATCAGCTTGCCCATAGATGGATTCGAACCATCTATGGCCGGCCTAACACCTGTTAGCTGATTGCCTGGAGTTCAGCTTTAATGTCTTTGTACATAAACAAAAACCGCAGCAATTTGAAATCTCTCAACACTGGCTTGCCTTAAATCATGGGTGCTCAACCTGTGGCCCTCCAGCTGTTGCAGAACTGAAAATCTCATGAGACATTGCAAGGCTGACACTTACAAGAATGACTCCCAAAGTCTGAGGCATGATATAGTTGCACAACATCTGGAGGGCCACAGGTTGAGCACCCATGCCTTAAATTCACCATAAAGCTGATATACTCGTATGTAGGCCGGTTGAGCGACTTTTTTCCATATCCAACAAAGTGTACTTTCATTATTATTTACATTAATTCATATGTTCATCTGTCATTGGTAAGGCTCGGCCATGTGGCCAGCAGGAGGATGGGCTCCCATAACCTTCCTATCATTTATCTAGTGCGATTTAAAAAATAAAGAGGCATCCGATTGGCTGTTATGGGTCACATTATACATAAAAAAATATATATATCTTTTTCTTTCCCTTTAATTTTTATAATGGAGACCAGCTGTCAGGTTAACGTAAATCAGAACTAAACCCTCCTACCCTTTACAGCCAAGGAAGATGTCATCTTAGCCTATGTTTGATCTGCAGATGCCATGTTGCTGCACATTTAAACTGATATTCAAGCACAAGCAACTGTGATTGGTTATCGTTCCTGGCATGCCTTGAGTGCGATGTTTAGGAAACTGTTAAATCAATGGGTTTAGTTCCATTTTAACTGTAGGGAATCTACAAGTACAACACATACAACATAAAGGCTACAAAGGCTAATACTTCAGTACTTTAATAGCATGTTGGCAATGGTAAACAGTTACTGAGTGTTTACAATAATGTACACAACTGTAACGCGTTTGTGTTTAATTTCTATTTTGTTTTAAAAAGCACAGGCAATAAAATGTGAGTAGTCCATTATTTGTCTCCGGTTAAATCTTCCTGATCATCTGATGGAGGTCGTGTCCTTCTGAAGAATCCCAGCTACAAAATAAAATGATAAAACATTAATATTTATTTATAATAAGTAAATAAAACATTTATTTTATGGGAAAGCGGTTGACATGACAGCGGCCATTTTGCAGCTCACCTTCCACATGACAAATACAAACAATGCCAAGATAAGCAGCCCCCCAAGAACTCCTAGGATTATCCACCACATAGGAATCTCTTTCTGTCCATCCGGAGTCACCCACTGAACCACCGTCACAGCCTAAGGTAAGAGGAAGGGATATCAGAGAGGAAAAATACTCTAAGAAATCATAGCTTAAGTTTTATATATTTCTAAAATGTAAAATCATTATGATCATTTCCACATTGTTTTTCAATGACCCATAACCTCTCCCTGTTAATTTGAACAATCTTGAAGTTTGTAAACTTTGTGAAGTTCCCTACACATTTACTTCCTTGTATTCTTGTAGTAGGCACTGCTGTGTCACACATTTCACAGAGCCTGTCTTATAAACTACAGATGTGGAATCCCTGGGAAGCTTTGTCAAATAAGCCAATCTCTGACCTCTGAATTTGCGGAAAGAAACAAGCGGATTTCAAATTTCTTGTTGCTAGGTGAACACTGGCCAAATATGTAAACTCGAAAAAAAAACATTTTTAATTAAGGCTTGCACCTTGTACAGTATAGGATTTCATGTCATATGTGCCCAGTCTTGCCACAAAGAGTTAATCCAGCTCTCAGCAGTCCTCATCTTTTTTGTATTTTTGACTGGATGTTAGTGATCATATGACATGATCAGGATAACAGAGCTGGCGCATGCCCACGGAGGTGCTGTGTGTCAGTCCGACACACCGCAACTCTGATCGCGGTATGAAGCCTCTGACAGAGGCTTCTTACCACGTGATCAGCTGTGACCAATCGCAGCTGATCACCGGGTGAACCAGGAAGTGCCGTTAAACGGCTTTCCTCGGTTCACGCTGACAGGGAGAGCCGATCGGCGGCTCTCCCTGTCAGAGGGGGAGTCAGTGCTGATTATCAGCACATTGATTATCAGCTCAGCCCGCATCAAAAGGTGCCCATCAGCTGCCAATCAGTGCCCATCACCTGCCAGCCTGTCCCCCTCTATAAACGCCTGTCAGTGCCCATAAAAGTGCCGATCAGTGCCCACAGCAGTGCCAATCAGTGCCCCATCAGTAATGCCTGTCCATGCCCCATCAAAGTGCCACTCAGTAATGCCTGTCAGTAGCGCCTCATTAGTGCTGCCTATCCAGTGCCACCAATCAGTGCCCATCAGTGCTGCCTATCAGTGTCGTCGGTGCTGCCTATCAGTGCCCATCAGTTTTTGTTTTTTTCAAAATTGTCGGCCTTTTTTCGTTTATATCGCAAAAATTAAAAACCGCAGAGGTGATCAAATACCACCAAAAGAAAGCTCTATTTGTGGGAAAAAAATGACAGAAATTTAATTTGGGTACAGTGTTGCATGACCGCGAAATTGTCATTCAAAGTGCGACAGCGCTGACAGCTAAAAATTGTCCTGGGCAGGAAGGAGGGGAAGTGGCTGGTATTGAAGTGGAGGTGAAACAGTCACTATGGTACACGAGAAATTTGCTGCAATTTCTAACGACACCTATCCTGAATTTTTCAAAACATGGTATCCATGGCTAGAATAAAAATCACCATATGAACCTAGATCATTCCTTTCTCTCGCTCTGAGACCACCCCACCCTCCACAAAACCAAGGCTGTCTAATGCCTGGCTAGACCCGGTTGGTTTACAACTCCTGTCCCTTCATTTCTAATTCTTAATTCTTTCCCTCCTGCTAAACCCCATCCCTCCTCTTATTCTTCCACTCTGCTTTTCTTTTCCACTACTCCTCCTTTTCTCCATCCTTCAGCTGGATTCTTCTTCACCTATGCTTTTTCCTATTTTTCCTCCTCTTCCTACTAGCAATAGCAATAAGTGCCATAGGATGTACAATCCTGCAAAATAACAATCACCACCATCACTACGACCTTCAACACACATAAACCTAGCATATTGTACCACTTTACTCTAAACCACAGTTGCCAGTTGTCCTCTTAACCAACCAGCCAATACACACTGTAACTTGTCACACACCTATATTTTCTGCTTATCTTTGCGGAACAGAGTTTAATAAGACATGTGGCCACTCATTAAAATTAGAAGAAATTAGGTTTAACCTTAAACTGCGTAGAGGATTCTTTACTGTAAGATCGGCTAGGATGTGGAATTCCCTTCCACAGGCGGTGATTTCAGCGGGGGGCGACAATGGTTTCAAAAAACGAATAGATAAGCACCTGAACGACCGCAACATACAGGGATATACAATGTAATACTGACATATAATCACACATAGTTTGGACTTGTGTCTTTTTTAAACCTCACCTACTATGTAACTATCTTGATGGTCTGTAATCCCATTACTGTCTATCTGTACCCATGTGGTGTTTTAAGAATAATTCCAGTTATTGGTATAATATACATAGTTACTTTGGTCCAACTTGGACCAATGTTCCTATGTACAGTATATGACATACCTGGCAGCTGCTGCTGCTGCTGGAAAGTGGAAATCACTGAAGTAAACACCACTACTCCAGTGATCTCCACTTACTTTTGGGCCCAGTGTTGAGCGGTTGGCCTGATGCATTGTGAACAAGGTAGGTCGGCCATTCAGCATAGGCACTATTCAGAGAATGCTTTGTATTTTCTGAATGAATGCAAAACGTTTACTGACTGGATGAGGTGGAGAGTGTAACATCACCGTCCCACCTCTTCACCTGGTCCAATTAGAGAATGCTTTGCATTCATTCAGAAGATACAAAGCATTCTCTGAATGGCGCCTGTGCCAAGCAGCCAACCTCCTGTGTTCACATTGCATCAGGCCAGCTGCTCAGCATGGGGCACAGAAGAAAGTGAAGATCACTGGAAAAGCGAAGTCTACTTCAGTGATTTCCAGCTTGAAGCAGCATCGGCCAGATATGTATTATACATAGTTGCATTGGTCCAAGCTGGACCAATGTACAGTATCTCACAAAAGTGAGTACACCCTCACATTTTTGTAAATATTTTATTCGATCTTTTCATGTGACAATACTGAAGAAAGTACACTTTGCTACAATGTAAAGTAGTGAGGGTAGAACTTGTATAACAGTGTAAATTTGCTCTCCCCTCAAAATAACTCAACACACAGCCATTAATGTCTAAACCGCTAGCAACAAAAGTGAGTACACCCCTAAGTGAAAATGTCCAAATTGGGCCCAATTAACCATTTTCCCTCCCCGGTGTCATGTGACTTGTTAGTGTTACAAGGTCTCAGATGTAAATGGGGAGCAGGTGTGTTCAATTTGGTGTTAGCGCTCTCACGCTCTAATACTTGTCACTGGAAGTTCAACATGGCACTCCATGGCAAAGAACTCTCTAATGCCGCGTACACACGATCATTTTTCCCGTCGGGAAAAATGACATTTTTTTTTTTCGCCGAGAAAAACGATCGTCTGTGGGCTTTATGCCGTTTTTCTCGTTGAGAAAAACGGCAGGAAAAACGACGAGAAAAATTAGAACATGTTCTAAATTTTCTCATCGTTTTTTCCATCATTTTTTTCCGCGGCAGTTTTCCCATAGGGAGACACTGCCGCGGAGCCCACAGACGGTCGTTTTTCTCGTCAAAGAAAAAAATGACGGGAAAAACGGTCATGTGTGGGGGAACATGCCGTTCCCTCGTTTTTCATTTTTTTTCATGCCGTGATTCACGGCGGTGTTTTCACCGCCGTGAATCACGATCGTGTGTACGCGGCATCAGGATCTGGAAAAAATAATTGTTGCTCTACATAAAGATGGCCTAGGCTATAAGAAGATTGCCAAGACCCTGAAACTGAGCTGCAGCACAGTGGCCAAGACCATACAGCGGTTTAACAGGACAGGTTCCACTCAGAACAGGCCTTGCCATGGTCAACCAAAGAAGTTGAGTGCACGTGCTCAGTGTCATATCCAGAGGTTGTCTTTGGGAAATAGTTGTATGAGTGCTGCCAGCATTGCTGCAGAGGTTGATGGGGTGGGGGGTCAGCCTGTCAGTGCTCAGACCATACGCCGCACACTGCATCAAATTGGTCTGCATAGCTGTCGTCCCAGAAGGAAGCCTCTTCTAAAGATGATGCACAAGAAAGCCCTCAAACAGTTTGCTGACAAGCAGACTAAGGACATGGATTACTGGAACCATGTCCTGTGGTCTGATGAGACCAAGATAAACTTATTTGGTTCAGATGGTGTCAAGCGTGTGTGGCAGCAACCAGGTGAGGAGTACCAAGACAAGTGTGTCTTGCCTACAGTCAAGCATGGTGGTGGGAGTGTCATGGTCTGGGGCTGCATGAGTGCTGCCGGCACTAGGGAACTACAGTTCATTGAGGGAACCATGAATGCCAACATGTACTGTGATATACTGAAGCAGAGCATGATCCCCTCCCTTTGGAGACTGGGCTGCAGGGCAGTATTCCAACATGATAACAACCCCAAACACACCTCCAAGAAGACCACTGCCTTGCTAAAGAAGCTGAGGGTAAAGGTGATGGACTGGCCAAGCATGTCTCCAGACCTAAACCCCATTGAGCATCTGTGGGGCATCCTCAAACAGAAGGTGGAGGAGCGCAAGGTCTCTAACATAAATCAGCTCTGTGATGTCGTCATGGAGGAGTGGAAGAGGACTCCAGTGGCAACCTGTGAAGCTCTGGTGAACTCCATGCCCAAGAGGGTTAAGGCAGTGCTGGAAAATAATGGCGGCCACACAAAATATTGACACTTTGGGCCCAATTTGGGTATTTTCACTTAGGGTTGTACTCACTTTTGTTGCCAGCGGTTTAGACATTAATGGCTGTGTGTTGAGTTATTTTGAGGGGACAGCAAATTTACACTGTTAGGCAAGCTGTACACTCACTACTTTACATTGTAGCAAAGTGTCATTTCTTCAGTGTTGTCAAAATGTGAGGGGTGTACTTACTTTTGTGACATACTGTAACTATGTATAACATACAAATACCTGGAAATATTATTTAACCCCTTCCCGTCCACGCTATAGCAAAAAGATGGCTACAATGCGGGCTTACTTTGCCAGGGGGGGGCGTCCCTTCGAACTCAGCTGATCACAGATCGGGGTAAAGGGCCAAACACAACGGGCCTTTACCACGTGATCAGCTGTGTGCAATGACAGCTGATCACAGATGTAAACACAAGCCGGTTATCAGCTTTCCTTTCCTCATGCTGACAGTGTGAGGAAGGGAGAAGAGAGCCGATAACTGGCTTGTGTTAAAGGGACATCTGCTCTGATAATCAGGGCACTGATTATCAGTGTTCTGATTATTAGTGCAGTCCCAATAGTGCCCACCAGTGCTGTCGATCAGTGCCCACCATTGCTGCCAATTAGTGCCCACCAGTACTGCCAATCAGTGCCCACCAGCACTGCCAATTAGTGCCCATCAGTGCTGCCAATCAGTGCCTCCTCACCAGTGTCACATATTAGTGCTGCCTATCAGTGTCACATATCAGTGCCACCTATCAGTGCAGCCTCATCAGTCCCGCTTCATCAGTGTGACCACTGCCACCTTATCAGTGCCACCTATTAGTGACCCTTAGTGCCATCAGTGCAGTCTCATCAGTGCCGCTTCATCATTTGAATTTTGGCCCTAGGAAGGAAGGGGGTGAAAGTGCCCAGTAGGCAAGTGGTTAATTATGGTACTTTCTATATGTCTTTTAAAAGCTTAAAAAAACCTAATAAAACATTTTGTGAAAGTGAATTTATCTGAATTACTCCCTCTTGTTCTCCATCACAAATACTCACTGTATATTAAAGTGTAACTAAAGGCTTAATACTCACCTGTCCAACGGTCCTGCACCAGCGCCGGCATCTTCTTCTGAGTGCTGGTCTTCATGCCTCTTCATTGGCCAGCGGGGGATGATGTCAATCCTGCGCATGTGCAAGATGCCATCATCCCAGCACTCAGAGACTGTCCCGGCGCTGTAAGCTGAGCTGCACAAGCAATTTATTGACAATTGTGTTTATTGGACCTCCAAAAGCGCTCACAAATAGGGGTCCCAGGAAACGTACTTGCTTTTCTGTATCCTTAACAGTGGTAGGTTTTATCCTGTAGGGGACACCGGTCACCTGGAAGTAACCTCGGGAAGTCAGGTTGAAGAGCTGCTGAGGTCTCTGTTGAAGAAAAATAATATTTAGGAGGAAATATAAATGATATGTAAACCCAATCATCAAAATTCACATATTTTCAGCTGCTTAGTCAGTGCAGCAAGAGCAGAGCACAAGCTTGTGCAACCACAGTGGCCAGCAGACCTTCAGCAGCAAAAGAAAATGTTCTTTGCCTGAAAAAAGGAAAACCACCACATCTAAGGACTGGTGATAACAGGAGGCTTACTGAGGTGCACACCTCTTATGTAAGAACCATCTGGAGAGGTCCTTTTAATCACAGCAGTTCCTGTGGTTCCTGGAAGCTGGTGTTGAGACATCCTCACTGGAGTACCTGTCTTGGAGGTCCCGTCCATGCTCATTTACATCTGATTCACGGTAAGAGTATTTATTACCTACCTGTCTATCGTGGATGTTGGAACGTACTTCAAACTCATCCTGGGTGTTTCCATGCAACACATCTGTAACGTGGATATTTTATGCTTCATAGTGGATTCTACACATCCATCACGGAATAACAGAGACTCTGTTTCATCCACATTTGTTATAGGACACTTCATTATGTGTTATAGGAGTTGTTTTTGTCTATTTATTTAGGCATATTATTGCAACATATGTTTTCACGTACATCATTGTATGTTCACCTCAACATTACTAGTTTGAGTTTTTCAGCGGGGTCACGTTTGGGTATTATTTTCTGAATTTATTTCTTATAGAATTTTACCTGGCAGCGCTCCTAGTTTTAGCGCTGCATTTTTTTCACTTTTTTCACTTTGATATGTTGGTGTAATTTCAAAAGTAATATTACATTTTTTTAAATCTGAGGCCGAATCAAATTAATTCATTCGTCCATTGGCCCCTCAATGCGGCAAAGTCGGCCTGTACCTTTAGCAGAGAAACAGTCCCAGAGCATAATATTTCCATTTCCGTGCTTGACTGTAAGGGTGGTGTTCTCAGGCCCCTTTCACACTGGGGCGGGCAGGTGCGGTGGCGGTATAGCGGCGTGATTTTCAGCGCCGCTATACCGTCGTTATCACCGCGGTATGTGGCCGCTAGCGGGGTGAATTTAACCCCCACTAGCGGCCGAAAAAGGGTTAATACCGTGGTGTCCCATTGATTTCAATGGGCAGCCGCGGTAAAGGAGCGGTGAACACACCGCTCCTTCACCGCTGTAAAGATGCGGCTAGCAGGACTTTTGGAGCGGTCCTGCCAGCGCACCGCTTCAGTGTGAAAGCCTTCGGGCTTTCACATTGAGGAATACAGGGCACGATTTTTCAGGCGGTATAACAGAGCTAATATTAGCGCTAAACCGCCTGAAAAACGTGCCAGTGTAAAAGGGGCCTTAGGCTCATAGTCAGCATTTTTCTTCCTCTAAACACAGCGAGTCAAGGTAATGCCAAAGAGCTAAATTTTGGTCTCATCTGACCACTCTCTCCCAATCCTTCTTTGAATCATTTAGATGTTCATTGGCAGACTTCAGTCGGACCTGTACATGTGCCTTCCTGAGGAGGGGGACCTTGGGGGTCCTGCAGGAATTTAATCCATGGCGGCATATTGTGTTACCAATGGCTTGTTTGGTGACTTTGGTCCCAACTTTCTCATGATCATCACAGAAGACGATTGATGCTTATTTTGTGTTTCTTTCTTTTGCGAATAATCGCTCCAACAGTTGTCTCCTTCTCACCAAGCTTCTTGCCTATGGTCTTGTAGCCCATTCCAGCCTTGTGCAGGTCTACAATCTTGTCCCTGACGTCCTATGACAGCTCTTTGGTCTTGCCCATGATGGTGAGGTTTAAATGGAAGAAAGAGATTCTGTGGACAGGTGTCTTTTATACACATAACGAGTTGTCGTTAGGAGTACCTTCTTACATTGACAGGACTAACCTGTGTACCACATGAGTACATACTGTAGCCAGTCTGTGGGAGCCAGAAATCTTGTTGGTTGCTTGGGGATCAAATACTTATTTTACTCACTAAACTGCAACTCAATTTATAACATTTGTATCATGTGGGGTTTTTTTCTGGATTTTTGGTTGACATTCTGTCTCTATCATTTAAAATACACCTATATATCAATATAGACCCTTAATTTCTTTGTAAGTTGGCAAACTTAAGAAATATGCAGGGGATCAAATATTTATTTCCCCAATTGTATATAGACCTTTACTTTACAAATGGAACCTCTTACACACAAAAGGCTGAGCCAACATGGAAGGCCCAGTATGATTTACTACCTTGCATTGTCAAAGCACAGGTTAATTAAGGCTTTCTGGATGGTATCCAGCTCCTCCAGTAGATCACAATTTATTAAAGGGGTTGTAAAGGTTTGTTTTTTATTTTCTAAATAGGTCCCTTTAAGCTAGTGCATTGTTGGTTCACTTACCTTTTCCTTCGATTTCCCTTCTAAATTTTTTTTTTCTTTGTCTGAATTTCTCACTTCCTGTTTCTCCTCAGTAAGCTTGCCCCCATCATCCGAGCGGCGGTTAGTCAGTCAGAACAGCTTACTGAACAGCTTACTGAGGAGGAACAGGAAGTGAGAAATTCAGACAAAGAAAAAAATCATTTAGAAGGGAAATCGCAGGAAAAGGTAAGTGAACCAACAATGCACTAGCTTAAAGGAACTTATTTAGAAAAAAAAACAAAAAACTTTTACAACCCCTTTAAATATAAATCAGAGCCTAGTATGATAACTTTGCTGCTGATCCTGATCTCTTGACATGCATACTTGGACACGAACAAGATTTAAGGAATATTGTGAAAGAGGGGAGCCCCTATTACACATTATATCTAAAATGTATGTATTGTTGACCGCACCCCCAGATGACTTTAAAATGGAATGCTTGGGTAAATGGGAGAGGGAGATAGGCCATACCTTCTCTGCAGTACAATGCCAGAATATAATAGATTTGTCTCTAAAATCTTCAAGATGTATGAAAATACAGGAATCAAATTATAAAATACTAACACGTTTGTACTATACGCCATCGGCCTTAAGTACATTTTTTCCAGAACTCTCTGACAGGTGCTGGAGGGGATGTGATGTAAAAGGGACAATGATACATATATTTTGGTTGTGCCCAGTAATTAGACAATTCTGGGAGATAGTACACAGACATTTACTGAACAAGATTTATTTTTGTTACATAATACTGTTACCTATGACATTAGATAGAAAGGAACAAATTAAATAAATTTGGGCTCCATGGGAGATATATATACAATCAGAAAAAGGTAAAAGGCTATTAGGAGAGTGAAATGAAAAGATAGATAAGTGTCACATTGAAGAAGCCAAGGAAGGGAAATTGCCTTAATTATATATATTTTTTATTTATTTTTTCTCTCCTTCTTGGGGTGTGGAGGAATGTGGAGAGCGGGGGAATGGGTATAGGGATACTGGGGAGGGTTTGGGATAAGGGGAAAGATAACAGGAGAAGAGTAGAATGTGCAAATAACTAGATAAGAGGTTAGGGCAAGACCTTATGTAGGATTAAATGAGGTCTTGCTGGAGTTACATATATACTAAATCAACATATTATGGACAATGTATAGACTTAAGTTTTGAAGTTAAGAAGGTATGTTTTGAATTATATTTAGAAGTTTAATAGTTATAATATGAAAAAAAGCATAGATCTAAATCTCTTTTTGATTATCTCACAAATTCTAAAGATATATGTATATATTTATAAACCCTGTTGATGAAAAGAAATAAAGAGAGAATTAAAAAAAAAAAAAAAAAGACATGCATACTTGTTCCTGACCAGTGCCTCAGTAGATATTGAAGACAAAGGATTAACATGACAAACAGGTGACTGGCAGAGATGAGCAGTGGCAGATGCTGTATTTTTCTTAGTACAAGTTTCCTGTAACAAATTTATTTTACTTACAAGCCCCTGAGAAACATGATGACTGTTTTAGGCTCCATGTAAACAGAAGCTCAAAAACGGTAGTTTTGAACGCCAGATTTCTGGCAGAAAATGCTGCTTTAAAATATAGCTTTTATCAGCGTTTTTTACTAGTGGTTTTTAGCTTTTTATTTTTTTTCCAATGGATCAAAAAACGCTAAAAAACGCTGGTGACCTGCGTTTATGAGCGTTTGAGCGTTTTTCAGCGTTTTGCATTTTTTTAGCATTTTTCCCCACCGAAAAACGGCACTTTGAACACGAATTTCTTGCGTTCAGAAAAAAGCCCATTAACTCCACTGCTCATTAACGCTAAAAAACGCTATCTGTACATGAACACATAGGCTAACATAGAGTGCAGTTAATGGGCTTTTTAAAAAACGCAAAAACGCCAATAAACTGCAGTTTATCAGCTTCAGTGTACATGGAGCCTATAAGCAGACCCTGGTTGGTAATCACCACCATGCCAAATATTTACACTTACCTTCATGAAGCTGGAAATCCATAGCACGGACTCAAGTGCTACCGTCACCCTCTTTCCCTTACCCAGATTCTCGATGACACACTCAACCTTCCAGCAGGCTGAGTCACCACAGCTCTGTAAAAAAAATATATATATATTTACAGCAAATTTTTTATGCATAGACCCCTAATTCCACATATGTGCAGTTCCAGATAACTGAAATGACTTGAAGGATGTGTAGGGATCAGCTACATCTGCTGCAGACTGATGCATAAAATTAGCAGGTTACAATTACATTGGCACAGATTTTTCTTTGCTGATTCTATATGGTTTGCTGTCCTACCGAACCAAACCGTGTAGATATAAGTCATGGAAGATATAGTAATGATTGTTACCAGCGTAATAGGCTGTCTGTGCTTGGGTCCATCTTTGGTGCTTGTACTGTTTTCGGTCCCTGTATTCCCACCATCTTGATCCATGCCCAACACCTCTCTCTTCTTCAGTGTATGATCACCTCCCTTATTGAAGTTTGAAGGTGTTTTAGTTGGTTCTGCAATGTCCAGCTGAGAAGCACAAATAAAAAGTAGAGATTTAGCCAATGCCAGTTGGCTACATTAAAATTAAAATTTGTAACATTATCAAAACAATCACTATATCACAAAGGTGGTTAACGTGAACCTGTGCTTTGCCCAATGGGTTCACTTATGCCCCGTACACACGGTCGGAGTATTTTCCGGCCAAAAGCACATCGGAATTCCGACGGAATTCCATCAGAGAAAAATAGAACATGTTCTATATTTAAACTCCGATGGAATTCATCGGAATTTCTCCGATGGGGCACACACACAGTAGGAATTTCAGTCAGACTTTTTCCATCGGAAATTCCTATCGTGTGTACTAAGCATTAGTTGCTCACCTTTTGTTTGCATCCCACCTCTCTAGAGCAAGGGTCTCCAAACATTCCAAACAAAGCGCCATTTTACTGGATTTCATACTTTGAGGGGGCCATAATGTGGCCAGTGTGACTAGAAAATGTCCTAGAAGTAAACAATACTCCATTATCGGTTTTAGTGGGAGAATGGTGCCCTATTGTTGCTTTCAGTGGGAGAAATAATGCCCCATTGTTGGTATCAGTGGGAGGAGTAGTAACCCACTGTTGGAGTTAGTGGGAGGAATAGTGCCTACTGTTTATGTCAGTAAGGGGAATAGTGCCTTGTATCAGTGAAGGGAATAGTGCCCCAAGTGCCAGATAAAGGAAAGCAAAGGGCTGCATCTGTTTAAAGACCACTGCTCTAGAACAAAAAAAAAAATATCCGGTACTTTTAGAAATGGTAAACTTTTGTGCATTTGCCCTCCCTCCCATTATTAGCAGCACTGGCTGTCTGAGTAGCCAATTGACATGGCCGATTGCAGTCACATGGGAGAGCAGCAGAATCCTTAGCCATGTTTCATCTCTGACCAGGCTGACTGTGAGCTTGCACAGGGCATCAACACTACACTACGATAGGGATAATGAAAGGAAGGTAAGTTAATACCAGCAAATGGGGGGGAGGGGCACAGGTTCATTTCATACTATAACCTCTTTGTATTTTAATCTTGGGCTGGATGGTGCTGAATTTTAAAGAGGTGTTCCACCCCCCCCCCCCAAAAAAAATTAAAAGTCAGCAGCTACAAATACTGTAGCTGCTGACTTTTACTATTAGGGTACAGTACTTAGCTGTCCAGGCATTCAGCGGTGTCCTCACCCAGGCCAATTTTTGAATTGACTCTCTGGTGCTGCTGCCACCATGTGGTTGCCTACTGCGCATGAACGAATCAGCTATGCTTTCTCAAGAGGCCAGATGCAGGGGGAAAGGGGGCGGAACTTCGCTGCGGTGAACTGAGCCCAAATTCGCTCATCCATGTTTTTGAGGACCTTGTTTGTGCACTGGTGTTGGAACAGGAAGGGGCCATCCCCAAACTGTTCCCACAAAGTTAAGAGCATGAAATTGTCCAAAATGTCTTGGTATGCTGATGCCTTAAGAGTTCCCTTCACTGGAACTAAGGGGCCAAGCCTAACCCACATGATAATTTCCCCTCCACCAAAATGATTTAGACCAGTGCACAAAGCAAGGTCCATAAAGACATGGATGAGTGAGTTTGGGATGGAGGGACTTGACTGGTCTGCACAGAGTCCTGACATCAACCCGATAGAACAAGGGATGAATTTGAGCGGAGACTGCAACAAGGCAGGCCTTCTCATCCAACATTAGTCCCTGACCTAGCAAATGCGCTTCTGAAAGAATGGTCAAACATTCCAATAAACACACTCCTAAACCTTGTGGACAGCCTTCCCAGAAAAGCTGAAGCTGTTATAGCTGTAAAGGGTGGGCCAACTCAATATTGAACCCTACAGACTAAGACTGGGATGCCATTAAAGTTCATGTGCGTGTAAAGGCAGGCGTCCCACTTTCTTCCTTAAGTAAACACCTAAAGCCTTTTTTACTGTTTCCTAATTTCCCTCTAGCATAATTATGGCAAGTCTGAGTTTTACCCATGACTATAAAGTCGATAACAACACCCTTTAGTCTTATGATGTGAGCATTACGCTCCTGACCTGCAAAAAGTTGAGTTCGGCAGAAGTGCAGTTCAGTTGTTCATCAGGCTTCAGACGCAGTGGATATAGGAAAATGTCCTCTTCATAGCGTTCAGGACTCTCAATAACCAACTTGACGTGAACAGTGCCTGGACCAGCATTGTGCAACTAATGATAAGGATAAAAATAGAGTTATTATTGGGGTGCTTCACATTTTTTTTTTTGACACCATCATACCAATTCCATTGCAAATTCAAAATCCTACCTTGAATGCCTCAAAACCCCAGCCAGTCTTTAACAATCTCAGTTTTGCCAAGAACAAAAATGTCATATTATGCAACTGAAGCCTCGTACACACGGCCGAGATTCTTGTCGAAAAAAACATGTCGTTTTTTTCGACGAGATTCTTGGACAAGAAACTTGTCCCGGCCGAGTGTACACACGCTCGATTCAAAGAACCCGCGGTTCTTTGAATAGAGCGAACGCGGTGACGTCATCGAATACGACGAGCATGCGCTCGTCACATTCGATGCCGTCGCCGCCATCTTGGTTTACCCTACCTATGCCTAGGAAGCTACCGCGCATGCGTCAAATTCATTTCGAACATGCGCGGGCTTCCCGGAGGACAGGAAGTGTACACACACTCACTTTTCTCGTCGAGAAACAGGCTGACGAGAATCTCGACGAGAAAATAGAGAGCAGGTTCTCTATTTTCTCGTCGAGATTACTTGTCGGTTTTCTTGACGAGAAACCATACACACGAACGAATTTCTCGGCAAGACATCTCTGCCAGCAAGTTTCTTGCTGGTTCTTGCCGAGAAACTCGGTCGTGTGTACGAGGCCTGACTTTGGTGGTTATATTGGTTTTTCCATTCAGGTTTATTTTCCTTTATTTTCACCTGGTGATCCTGCCAGTATCACACTTCCTATCATAGGGTGGCAACGCTCACTCATTGTACTGCATCTATGGAGGAGCAGCATTACCACCTTAGGACAGGATTACAGAAAACATCCCCCTTCATCATCTTTGATTACATAAAGGGAGGTGTTCTGTAGTCCTGGCCTAGGGTGTCAATAACGCTCCTTGCAGAGTGCACAGAAACACATAAGCTCACTCACTTTTAGTGGTATTATTAGCAGACCAAAAGAAAAAACACAAGATGTTTATTGTTAGGATTTACATACACTTTAAATTATATACAGTTGCAAAAAAAGTATGTGAACCCTTTTGGAGTGATATGGATTTCTGCACAAATTGGTCATAAAATGTGATCTGATCTTCATCTAAGTCACAACAATAGACAATCACAGACTGCTTAAACTAATAACACACAAAGAATTAAATGTTACCATGTTTTTATTGAACACACCATGTAAACATTCACAGTGCAGGTGGAAAAAGTATGTGAACCCTTGGATTTAATAACTGGTTGAACCTCCTTTGGCAGCAATAACTTCAACCAAACGTTTCCTGTAGTTGCAGATCAGATGTGCACAACAGTCAGGAGTAATTCTTGACCATTCCTCTTTACAGAATTGTTTCAGTTCAGCAATATTCTTGGGATGTCTGGTGTGAATTGCTTTCTTGAGGTCATGCCACAGCATCTCAATCGGATTGAGGTCAGGACTCTGACTGGGCCACTCCAGAAGGCGTATTTTCTTCTGTTTAAGCCATTCTGTTGTTGATTTACTTCTATGCTTTGGGTCGTTGTCCTGTTGCAACACCCATCTTCTGTTGAGCTTTAGCTGGTGGACAGATGGCCTTAAGTTCTCCTGCAAAATGTCCTGATAAACTTGGGAATTCATTTTTCCTTCGATGATAGCAATCCATCCAGGCCCTGACGCAGCAAAGCAGCCCCACACCATGATGCCCCCACCACCATACTTCACAGTTGGGATGAGGTTTTGATGTTGGTGTGCTGTGCCTCTTTTTCTCCACACATAGTGTTGTGTGTTTCTTCCAAACAACTCAACTTTGGTTTCATCAGTCCACAGAATATTTTTCCAGTACTGCTGTGGAACATCCAGGTGCTCTTGTGCAAACTGTAAACGTGCAGCAATGTTTTTTTTTGGACAGCAGTGACTTCCTCTGTGGTATCCTCCCGTGAAATACATTCTTGTTTAGTGTTTTACGTATCGTAGATTCGCTAACAGGGATGTTAGCATATGCCAGAGACTTTTGTAAGTCTTTAGCTGACACTCTAGGATTCTTCTTTACCTCATTGAGCAGTCTGCGCTGTGCTCTTGCAGTCATCTTTACAGGACGCCCACTCCTAGGGAGAGTAGCAGCAGTGCTGAACTTTCTCCATTTATAGACAATTTGTCTTACCGTGGACTGATGAACAGCAAGGCTTTTGGAGATAGTTTTATAACCCTTTTCAGCTTTATGCAAGTCAACAATTCTTAATCGTAGGTCTTCTGAGAGCTCTTTTGTGTGATGCATCATTCACATCAGGCAATGCTTCTTGTGAAAAGCAAACCCAGAACTGATGTGTGTTTTTTATAGGGCAGGGCAGCTGTAACCAACACCTCAAATCTTATCTCATTGACTGGACTCCAGTTGGCTGACACCTCACTCCAATTAGCTCTTGGAGATCTCATTAGTCTAGGGGTTCACATACTTTTTCCACCTGCACTGTGAATGTTTACATGGTGTGTTCAAAAAAACATGGTAACATTTAATTCTTTGTGTGTTATTAGTTTAAGCAGACTGTGATTGTCTATTGTTGTGATTTAGATGAAGATCAGATCACATTTTATGACCAATTTGTGCAGAAATCCATATCATTCCAAAAGGGTTCACATACTTTTTTTTGCAACCGTAATTTTATTAAGGTCTATGCATCAGATAAAATAAAGGGACAACTGAGGAGAGAAGAGAACAAATGGATTTGGTTTCAGTAGAGAAACAGTCTCTCTAAATGAGGGAAGATTGGGAGGTATGGCTTATAAAATATGGAAAACCCCTTTAACTGATTACCTCATAGACATGCGTCACTATCTCCCCTTTATCCAGTGGTTTATCAGATTCTTCTTTGGGCTTCCAGTTGGGTAAGGGAAGTACAACATCAGAAGGGTGCGAATTCCTGGGGAATAATATGGAGTATTACTTTTTTCAGCGTTATTCCTCTAAATGCATGCAATAAATGCATACGTTTAACAGCTAAGTGATTGCTTTGTGTTTTTTTTTATTAGCTTAAAATTTTATGAAACAATTCTATAGTACATTCAATGTTAAAGTGATCAGCTTGATGTAAATAATCTTATTAGTGTGTGTTAATATGTTACAAAATAGGATTTTTATAACAGCTTACCTGTAAAATCCTTTTCTTGGAGTACATCACGGGACACAGAGCGACATAGTCATTACTAATGGGTTATATAGTTACCGTCAGGTGCTGGCACTGGCAACTTCCAAAACCGGAAGTACCCTCCCCTATATAAGCCCCTCCCATCCGGGAGCACCTCAGTTTTGTAGCAAAGCAATAAGTGTCCCCAAAGAGGGGCGGGAGCTCTGTGTCCCGTGATGTACTCCAAGAAAAGGATTTTACAGGTAAGCTGTTATAAAAATCCTATTTTCTTTCTCGTACATCACGGGACACAGAGCGACATAGTCATTACTAATGGGATGTCCTAAAGCAATGCCAAATGAGGGGGGGGGATACACCATATATAAGCTGAGCGCTATCAGACATGAGGATCTTTTGCGGCCTGCAACACACTGCGCCCAAAGGCGACATCCTCCTGACTTCTAACGTCCACCTGGTAGGACCTAGTAAACGTGTGTACCGAAGACCATGTTGCGGCCTTACAGATTTGAGCCAGGGAGGCCTGGTGATGCACTGCCCATGAAGTTCCAACTGCTCTCGTGGAGTGCGCCCTAACTTTGAACGGAGGCGGTCTACTTCTCAAGCTATAGGCTTGTATTATGACCTGTCGAATCCACTTGGCTAAAGTAGATTTTGACGCTGCCTGACCCTTTCTGGGGCCTTCCGGCAGAATAAACAAAGTATCCGTTCTGCGAATCTGAGCAGTGGCTTTTAGATAAGCTTTAACTGCTCTTACTACATCCAAAGAATGCAATAACTTTTCCTCTACCGAAGTAGGCTTGGGGAAAAAAGAAGGAAGAACCACATCTTGGTTCAAATGAAACCTCGATACCACCTTAGGAAGAAAGGCTGGATGAGGACGTAACACTACTCTGTCCTTATGGATAACCAGATATGGCTCCTTACAGGACAAGGCGGCTAATTCCGATACTCTTTTAGCCGAACAAATGGCTACTAGAAAAATCAATTTCCTGGTGAGAAGCACCAAGGAAATATGCTGTAATGGTTCAAATGGTTGTTTCTGTAGAACCGACAGAACCAAGTTTAGATCCCATGGACATATGGGAATATTAACCGGAGGCCTAATACGCATCACTCCTTGTATAAAGGCTTTGACTAGTGAATGCGAAGCCAAGGGCCTTTGAAAAAATATTGACAAGGCCGAAATCTGACCCTTGACAGTACTCAAGGCAAGCTTCCTATCTACAGCCCACTGTAGGAAGTCCAGAATCCTACCTATTACGTACTTATGTGGATGCCATTCCTTGGCCTCACACCACGCGATGTACGCCTTCCAGATTCTATAGTAGATCTGCCTGGATACCGGCTTCCTGGCATTGATCATGGTAGATACCACAGCATTAGAGAGCCCTCTCTTTTTTAGAATGTGGGCTTCAATAGCCAGGCCGTCAAACCTAGGGCTGGTAAGGAAGGGTGGTATATCGGTCCTTGCGAAAGCCGGACGACGTGGGAGAGTCCAAGGACTCCCCACTGAAATTTTACAATCTCCGCGTACCACGCTCTTCGGGGCCACGCTGGAGCCACCGGAATCACTGGTTTCTTTTCTACCCTGATTCTGCGGAGTAATCGAGGTAACCATTGTGGCGGTGTGAATGCATATATCAGCTTGAACTGATCCCCAGGGAACACTAGGGCATCCGAGCCGCAAGCTAGGGGATCCCTTGTCCGAGAGACAAACCTATCCCCCTTTGCGTTGAATCTGGATGCTAGAAGATCTACATCCGATGTTCCCCACCGCTGACATATTGTCCAGAAAACCTCGGGGTGAAGGGACCCTTCCTCTGGGCCTAATTGCTGGCGACTTAGAAAGTCCGCCTTCCAATTCTCCACTCCTGGAATGAATACCGCAGATATGGCTGGGACATATTTTTCTGCCCATCTCAGGATGTAATTTACTTCCCTTTGGGCTGCACGACTCCTGGTGCCCCCCCGATTGATATATGCCACTGCTGTGGCATTGTCTGATTGAATTCTGACAGGGGACCCTTGGAGTTTGGATGTCCATGCTACTAGGGCATACCGGGCTGCTCGTATCTCTAAGAGATTGATGGGCAGGGCCTTTTCTGCATCCGACCATCTGCCCTGGAGAGACTATTGCTCCAGTACTGCTCCCCAGCCTATAAGGCTGGCATCTGTAGTGACCACCTTCCAAGAAATCGGACTGAAGGATTTCCTTTTTTCCAGATTCTGGGGAACCAACCACCAACGGAGGCTCTTGCGAACGGAAGGGGACAAGGACATTGTAAGTCTAGGGCCTGAACTTTTTTGTTCCAGGCTGACAGTATGGCCCCTTGCAAATTCCTTGAATGGAATTGACCGTAGGGTACTGCTTCGAATGATGCCACCATTTTTCCCAGCAGCCTCATATACAGGCGTATGGACGGCTGTCTTTTTTGTACCCACTAAGTGGATCAAATCTTTCAAAGACAACACCTTTCCTCGAGGCAAGAATATTTTTCTCTGGCCTGAATCCAACCTTAGCCCCAAGTATTCCAGACTTTTGACTGGTTTTTAGGGCTGACTTGTCTCGGTTGATAATCCAACCGTGAGATTCCAGATACTTGATCGTCTTGTGAACGACCACGTCTAGTTTTTTCACTGAGTGGTCTATCAGCAACAAGTCATCCAGATATGCCATTATCATTACACCTTGTGTTCTTAGATTGGCCAATAAAGGGCCAGAATTTTTGTAAACACTCGTGGTGCTGTGGCCAAACCGAAGGGTAAGGCTCTGAACTGAAAATGGCGCCCTTCTACTGCAAAGCGTAGAAATTTTTGGTGGACTGGAAAGATGGGAATGTGCAAATAAGCATCTTTGATGTCGATCGTGGCTAACCAATCCTCCCCTTGTAGGGCAGTGGCCACCGATCGGATCGACTCCATCGGAAAGTCCTGATATACAGGAATTTGTATAGCCCTTTTAGAATTAATATGGGCCTCCCGTCCGCGTTTGCTTCGGGACTGTAAAGAGGTTTGAGTAAAACCCGAACCCTCATTCTTCCAGGGGAACCTCCATAATTACTCCTTGGAGCAATAGTTGTTCTAGTGCCAACAGGAGGGACTCTCTCTTCCGGGGATCCCTTGGCACGTTTGACCTCAAAAATGGGAAGGAGGAGAGTCTTTTAACTCCAAACTGTATCCCAAACCTACTGCGGAGAGCACCTAACTGTCTTGATCGTGTCCCGCCAGGTCTCTTGCGAACAACTGGAGTCCTCCCCCCACCCGACTGAGTGGGGGCTTCAATGAATTTAACTTTGGGGGAGGTTTTGTACCTCCCCTGACCCAGGGTTTCTCATTACCCTGCTACTGTCCCTGTTTTTTACCCCCGGGATTTGACCGAGGAGGCCATCGGAACTGTTACACAGCCGATGCCCCAGGGACTGGAGAAGCAGGCCTCTTAAAGAGGGACCTCTAACTCTGCTTTTAACCGGCAAGAGCGTATTTTTACCGCTGGAAATTTTCTGGATATATTTGTCCAGGTTTTCCCTGAATAAGCGTTCACCATGAAATGGGACGCTAACCAGCCATTCTTTACAGGGAGCTTCAGCAGACCAGTTTTTGAGCCATAGGAGCCTACGCATATGTACTATAGACAGCGTAAGGCGGGAGGCCTGATGGACTGAATCCTCTATGGCGTCAACCGCAAAGCCTAAGGCTCTAGGTAGATCAGCTAGGGCAAAGCCTGCTGATCTGTCAAGTCTCTCAAGACCTGTTTCAACTGATCCTTCACTGCTTAGCAGACCCCAATAGCTGCTACTGCTGGTTGTATCACCAAGCAGATTTTCATAAGGACTCCAATCTTTTATCTATTGGGTTCTTGAACATTTGGACATTATCCACTGGACATGTCAGTGATTTATACATACAAGAGATGGCTGCGTCCACTGTAGGGACCTTCCATTTTTTTTTTTTTTTTTTTTGATGAACTTATCCTCCATGGGATAGACCACCGGAAATCTCTTGGGGGAATAAATATTTTCTCAGGACGTTCCCAATCCTGGTAAATGAGCCCTTTCAGTAAAGGGTGAAGTGGAAAAGAACAAACAGTCTGGGGGCTTCTAGCGACCCCAACGAGGATACAGTAGTGGTTGATGGTTCCGCAAGGTGCATTTTTAAATGCTGATCGGACCATGTTAGTCAGAGACTGAACCCATAATCTTTCAGCTTAAGATGCTGAGAAAAGGTTCCCCCACTGTTGATTCCTCTATAACAGAATCAACCTCATCCTGATCCCCTTCAGGCAGGTCGATCCCTGTATGGGACTGTTGCTCTGCTAACAGGCACTCTGAAGGAGGAGACGGAGATCGGACGTGCTTTCCCTGACAGGGAGGCAGCGATAAATGTTGACAATCTCTCTCTAATCCTCCCAGAGCTGAGGAAAAAAACCTCCTCTGTTACATACACAGGAGCAGGTGAACTGAGGACAGCCACAGTACCAAGTACCCCTGCGGGGTCTCTACGGTCACTTACCTCTGAACTTCAGGGGAGACTGGTGCAGCAGGAGTATGCCCAAGATCCTCAGAGCCCGATGAGACCCCCTTCGCTTCCTGGAAGATTCAGTTCCGGAGCTACTGGACGGCATATTCCTAAGCCTAAAGCTGAGGTATTCCAGCCGTAATACACCACTTTTACTGAGAATAGTCTAGCACAATTGCTGCTATATCACAGTTGGTGTCTACTAATGTGCCTTTCTAGGGGATGCCTGTATCAACCGCTTGCTGTATGCCTTTAAATGTTGCCAGCTCTGTCTCTGTACTTCATAGCCAGCTTACTGCAATAATGTGGCTTTTTAAAAACCTGCTGGAACGCCCGCACATGCGCAGAAGCGCTGCGGCGCGCACAGAGCGTCATCCCCCAGGCCCCGCCCCTTTTTCCGGCCACCTCTATATATAGAGGCGCGTGCACGCGCACGCGCGCGGCCACGTGCGCCTCGGCGCTAATTTTCAAACATGGAAACCAGGGACAGGAGCCAGGGCCCCCTTTGCCGCAGGCCGGGGGATAGACGAACACTGCAACATGGCAGAGGAAACAGTTTCCTGTAGGAGAACTCACCAGCTGCCTGGACTTTGCTCTCTGAGAAGAAACTAGTCCATATGACAAGAAAAACATTCCACAGCGGCCTCTAGTGGACAAACACAGGTACCGCAGTTTAATATACTAAACATATATAAAAAAACATTCTTTTTTTTTTTTTTTTTTTTCTTGACCACCATTAAAAATTATTACATTTTTTTAGTAGTTACAGGCATGCACAGATATTAGCGGGAATACCGTTAGGTAACAGACAGAAAGACAAATTAGGCTTGGGGGTCCCCCAATAGAACCAAGTTCCTGGGGGCCCCCACTTACCTGTTCCCCGCCGCAGGACTTTGTTTGGTCCACAAAAGCCCAAACTTCACCTATCACGGCAGGCATTGTAATCAAACCTTCAGGGACCGGGTTCCCAAGGATTCCACTCCCCTGGACCTGTATAGCACCCTGCACAGAAAACATCTTGGTCGTGGGTATGACCAGAGCTCTGGATCCCAGGGTCCAGCTCTCCTAAGAGAAGCATTACAGGCAGAACCTTGCTCTTCTCTGCAAGGCCCGGGTACCGACCGTTTAGCTATGAAGCTTTTTTGGTCGGATCCGGAATAGCTTACTGAGGCCCAAAAGAACCTGTACGCAAGCTCAGTGAAAAACACATGTTTCTTCTTGGCCAACACCTTAGACACTGGCAAAAAACTGAGGTGCTCCCGGATGGGAGGGGCTTATATAGGGGAGGGTACTTCCGGTTTTGGAAGTTGCCAGTGCCAGCACCTGACGGTAACTATATAACCCATTAGTAATGACTATGTCGCTCTGTGTCCCGTGATGTACGAGAAAGAAAACTTGTTTCTTTTTATAATTTGTAATTATATATGTACACGGGGGCAGCCATGATTGCTCATTGCATACCCAGGTTTTGCTTTCTGCTTTTCAGTGTTACACAATGGCTGTGCCTCACTGCTCCCTCTCACAATGTACTGTATGTATGACATTTGACAATCCCACTCCTGTGTGGCTGGTATCTTATCAGAACAACTGTTAAAGCGACTCTTTAGATATATTAAAAAACAAACAAACCTCATAAAGTGGGAGACTGACTTGGGCATCAGCCTTTCAGGACACCATAAGAAAAGTATAGTGCGTTTCACCCACGCCGCATCTCTTTCTGTTCCATTCAAGAAACGGTCTTTACATTTTTTAACATGCTGGCACAGGAACCCATCAACTCTTGACAAAATGTTTCCACAGGTGCTCTCTCAGTGTCGGCGTTGTCTCCAACAAGAGGACACCTACAGCCGTGGCCAAAAGTTTTGAGAATGACACAAATATTCATTTTCACAAAGTCTGCTGCCTCAGTTTTTCTGATGGCAATTTGCATATACTCCAGAATGTTATGAAGAGTGATCAGATAAATTGCAATTAATTGCAAAATCCCTCTTTGCCATGAAAATGAACTTAATCCCCAAAAAACACTTCCACTGCATTTGTGAAGAAGGCTTCAGGGAGCCCAAGAAAGTCCAGCAAGTGCCAGGACTGTCTACTACAGTTGATTCAGCTGCGGAATCGGGGCACCACCAGTGCAGAGCTTACTTGGGAGTGGCAGGTGTGAGTGCTTCTGCGCACAAAGGAGGATGGCCTGGTGTAAAGAAAGGCAGCAAAGAAGCCACTTCTCTTCAGGAAAAACATTAGGGACAGACTGATATTCTGCAAAAAGTACAGGGATAGGACTGCTAAGGACTGGGGTAAAGTCATTTTCTTAGATGAATCCCCTTTCCGATTGTTTGGGACATCTGGAAAAAACCTTGTCCAGAGAAGAAAAGGCGAGCGCTACCATCAGTCCTGTGTCATGCCAACAGTAAAGCATCCTGAGACCATTTATGTGTGGGGTTGCTTCTCAGCCAAGGGAGTGGGCTCACTCACAATTTTGCCTAAAGAATAGTACAAAAACATCCTCCGAGAGCAACTTCCAAGAACAGTTTGGTGACGAACAATGCTTTTTCCAGCATGATGGAGCACCTTGCCATAAGGCAAAAGTGATAACTACCGTATTTTTCGGACTATAAGACGCACTTTTTTCACCCAGAAATATGGGGGAAAATGTCCCTGCGTCTTATAGTCCGAATACATGACAGGCCCCGCCCCCCCGTCGCTGGCACCGCCCCTGCCATCCGCTCTCATTGCTCCCGTAGCCGCTGGAATCCCCTGACCACCGCCACTGGCTCCGCCCCCCGCCGCCGCTGGCACCGCCCCTTACACATTGCTCGCATTGCAATCCAAATAGAGCCGCTCTCTCTTTCTTTTCTCCCTTCGGGTTACAGAAAGGGAAGGGGGGCGGCGGGGGAGATATACAGACAGCCCGCACCTCTCCTCTCCCTGTCACAGCGCCGCTGCCAAGTTCTCTGGCAAATAGAGCAGCGGCGCTGTGACAGGGAGAGGAGAGCTGCGGGCTGTCTGTATATCTCCCCCGCGGCCCCCCTTCCCTTTCTGTAACCCGAAGGGAGAAAAGAAAGAGAGAGCGGCTCTAATTGGATTTGCTGGCCGCCACCCAGCTTACTGCCCACTGTTTCCCTCCCCATGATTGGCCACAGCAGAGGGCCAATCAGAAGACACTGGGGGCATCATGGGAAATGAAGTCACGGCAGAGTTCTGGCACCAGTTCCTCCAGCATGCAAACACTCTGCTGGAGGGGGTGTTAGAAGAGGAGCAAAAGAGTATACTCTGCTGGGGGACACGCTGTACCCCGCACCACCAGAGAGCCACGCTGTACCCCGCACCACCAGAGAGCCACGCTGTACCCCGCACCACCAGGGAGCCACGCTGTACCCGCACTGCCAGAGAGCCACGCTGTACCCTGCACCACCAGGGAGCCACGCTGTACCCCGCACCACCAGGGAGCCACACTGTACCCGCACCGCCAGAGAGCCACACTGTACCCGCACACCGCCAGAAAGCCACGCTGTACCCGCACTGCCAGAGAGCCACACTGTACCCGCACACCGCCAGAGAGCCACGCTGTACCCTGCACCACCAGGGAGCCACGCTGTACCCTGTACCACCAGGGAGCCACGCTGTACCCCGCACCACCAGGGAGCCACACTGTACCCGCACCACCAGAGAGCCACACTGTACCCGCACAACGCCAGAGAGCCACGCTGTACCCGCACCGCCAGAGAGCCACACTGTACCCGCACACCGCCAGAGAGCCACAATGTACCCGCACCGCCAGAGAGCCATGCTGTACCCGCACCACCAGAGAGGGAGCCACACTGTTCCCGCACCACCAGAGAGGGAGCCACACTGTAACCTCTGTACCCGCACCACCAGAGAGGGAGAAAGACCGAGCCGCTTCCAGGATACAGACATGCTACACTACTGACTAGAGTCACCCCGGGCAACCCAGAGTGAGCGAACGTCCAGCCAGAGGGATCACTGTTGCGATTTCGCTGGGTCTGGTAAGAGGGCCTGTTGGCCATTATCCATTACTATTCCCAGGGACTGAGCCATTAGGAAGTACCTAGCCTGCTATCCTCTAGGCCTTATTGACTGCCACAACGTCCCCTCTGTCCTCTTCCCACGGCGTCCCCTCTGTCCTCTTCCCACGGCGTCCCCTCTGTCCTCTTCCCACGGCGTCCCCTCTCTCCTCTTCCAATGGCGTCCCCTCTCTCCTCTTCCAACGGCGTCCCCTCTCTCCTCTTCCAACGGCGTCCCCTCTGTCCTCTTCCCAGGGTGTCCCACCACTGATGGCATGGTCACTCTACGTTTACTATGACAATGGTCACTCTGCGTTTACTATGGCAATGGTCAGGCTGCATTTCATGGGCACTGGAAAATATTTTAGTACACCATTTGGTTCAGAATAGTTTTTTTTCTTGTTTTCCTCCTCTAAAACCTAGGTGCGTCTTATGATCAGGTGCGTCTTATGGTGCGAAAAATACGGTAAGTGGCTTGGGGAACAAAACATCAAAATTTTGGGTCCATGGCCAGGAAACTCCCCAGACCTTAATGCCATTGAGAACTTGTGGTCAATCCTCAAGAGGCAGGTGCACAACAAACCCTCCACAAATTCTGACGAACTCCAACCATTGATAATGCAAGAATGGCCTGCCATCAGTCAGAATGTGGTCCAGAAGTTGATTGACAGCATACCAGAGCAAATTACAGAAGTCTTAAAAAAGAAGGGTCAGCACTGCAAATATTGACTCTTTGCATAAACTTAATGTAATTGTCATAAAAAGCCTTTGACACTTATGAAATGCTTGTAATTATACTTCAGTATACCATAGTAACATCTGATAAAAAGAAGATCAAAAAACACTGAAGCAGCAGACTTTGTGAAAATGTATATTTGTGTCATTCCCAAAACTTTTGGCCACGGCTGTACTTGCATATATTTTGGAGTTGTCCAGTTCTGAGACCTTTCTGGTCTGGAGTACCTGATCTGGTGTTCAAGCTTATTGACGTCCAGTTGGGGGATGATCCAGCGGCATACTTATTTCATCTGACTTCTATGTTGTCCAAGCGCTATAAAAGATTGCTTATGTCACAACTGTTAAATGCGGCAAAAGCTTGCATCCCTCTCTATTGGAAGTGTAGCACACCCCCGCAGGAGCTGCTGGTTTAATTTTGGGCCTGCACGTTACCTCGGTATTCGTTGTCTAGGGGAAGAAAGTCTGTAGAAACTCCAATGTCCACACAAGATGTAAAACCTTAAGCAGTTTGGTTTTATTTTCCCTTTTTGCATAAACATATAGAAAGGTGAAGGGAAAAGGGTAGGTTCAGGTACACGGTACAGATCACTGGGGAGAACTCCTCACAAGTATACAGTCACTCGCCACTCTCCCTGGAGTGGGTATTGCTCACCCAGATAGGCCCCTCTCACTTGGCCTAGCAGCCGGTATGATGCACGAACAATATCAGGACCAGTCTCTGCCACAGACTGGTGATGCACAGAATTGGATAATCCGGGATCCTCTGCCATAGGACTCAACACCCGAACTTCCAGCCAAACAGTCAAGAGCCTTTAAGCCGACCCGGCAGACTGTAGGGTAACTTTAGTTGTGGTGCATCCTCCAATAGATTTACCAGGCCCTCCTCAAGACACCAGCCTTCCTCTTGGTCTTTTCCAGGACAGGTCCTCCCCTGGTTTCCTTCATTGAGTGGCTTCCTCCCTCAGGACAGACAGCACAGGATCACCTTCAAAGTGCAGACCCAGTCAGCATAACTGGGCCTACTGGTTGGAGTTGCGGCCTCGGACCAGCATGGTTCTGAGGCCAAAAATCACACAATACACCCCTCACGCCAGGAGGGCCGTGAGGGGACGAAGGACCCTAAAAGATGGCGTTTGCCCCTTAATTACCCTTCCCCAGCATGCTCAGCGGGTAGACCACTCCCACTGAACTGTTCCCGGGGGAAGGTACCCAATACACTCTGGCTTGTCAATCTTCCACATTGGCCTGAGACGGGAACGCCACCTACAGGCAACAATGGGAAGTTTTTCCCAACACAGCCATAGCCGGAACAGAGGCTAATTTAACATCAATTATTTACATCTGAGCCTAACTATTGGCTCAGATACCCTCTAAATTGAAACACAGCGCCCAGTCATTGGGAGCAGGGCGCTACAGAAGCAACCAATATCTCCACCAATGAAGGTTTGGTTTAGGGCCGAAACAACTAATCGATTAATCGATTATGAAATTAATCGATTACAATTTTTATAATCGATTAATTGGCCAGTAACATAATGGGTTAAAAAAAATGAAAATTAGCCCTTTATAGTACAAAAAGATCAAATAATCACTACTGTTCATATTATATTAATACGAAAAATCTTTATATATTCGCAGAAGGAAAGAATGTTGTTTGAAATTTTTACTTGCTTTTAACATTCAGTTTTAAAATGAATATAATTTCTGAACGAAAACCACATACACGGTCTGAAAATTCCTTTGACCAAGAAGTTCTCTATTTCTAAACGTCCCCGTTACTGTGGTTGAAAACGAACTTCGATTTGACCCCACTGACGATTAGAAAATCGAACGAACATTCTTAAAATATATATTTATTTTTTTGATGGAAGACGTTGTTTTGGTTATTAACCGATTAATCAAAACAATAATCGGCCAACTAATCGATTATGAAAATAATCGTTAGTTGCAGCCCTAGTTTGGTTACATATAAATCGGAGAACTATATCAGATGGAGGACATTCTTGCCTCTGCAAACCACAGGGAATAGCAATTTTGAAAAACATGGTTTTATTAGATTGATTATACCCTTTCCTCCACCTACTTAACAGATCTCACCTCCTAAACAATGTACCAGTTTTCTTGTTTCATCTGGACACAGTCTCTGTTTTTAGCAGTCGAGGTAGACCTGTGGGTCCAAGTACGGGCCTACCCTCAAGAGACTGACATTTCCTTCATCAACCACCTCCTGATGGCAAGAGTGGCGAAGTTTAGACTGTGGGGAGGTTTCTTCCCCTCTTCCCTACCCAGGGCCGGCGCTACCACTAGGCGGACTAGGCGACCGCCTAGGGCGCACTGCCGCCTAGGGCGCCCGACCGCTGGCAATTTTACTTCCGCACTCCTCCGCAAAGACAGTGCCGCACTGTCCTCCACCAGTTCCCTGACATGTCAAGCAGCAGCGCCGCCCCCCCCCCCCCCAGCGCGGCTCGCTCGCTCCATTGCTCGAGTTCTCCTCCGCTGCGCTGCAGTGACATCAATCTATGGGTCCCGGCTGCAACCCCCCCCCCAGGGCGCTCTCCTCCACTCTGCCTCTGATGTGTAGTGTTGTGTCACTGTGATCACTGACACTGGCAGTAGCAGGCGCTGAGGCGCAGCCCCTCCCCCTCTGCTCTCTGTCTGTGTGACTGACATCACATGTCACCTGGTGTCCACACAGCACAGAGGCCGCTCTTCATAGTGTCCAGTCCAGCAGCACACAGCCCAGCCCCCCCTCTCCTGTCTGGTCAGACTGCGATGCATCATGGGCTATTGACGGCGGCTCCCGGGCTTTGGGGACAGGTGGAGCATCGAAGAGATACCGTGCGGTGCCAGCAGGCAGGTACAGCAGCAGAGTTGATGCGAGAGGAACAGGCAGCAATCACAGGGTCACCGTTCACGTTGGTGTGGTGAGTAAAACTTTTGTACATTAAGTGATAACAATGAAATTTTTTAAAATGTATGTGCATATTAAAATATCTGCCAAATGCCCCCCCCCCCCCCCCCAGGGATTGATTGCATTTATTGGCACTGGTGAAGGCAGCGGCATTGACGGGCTGTATTTGATGGGCGCGGGTGAGGCTGCATTTGGACGCAGGTGAGGATGGGCGTGGGTGAGGATGTAATTGATGGGTGCGGGTGAGGCCGTATTTGATGGGCGCGGGTGAGGCCGTATTTGATGGGCACGGGTGAGGCCGTATTTGATGGGCGCGGGTGAGGCCATATTTGATGGGCACGGGTGAGGCCGTATTTGATGGGCGCAGGTGAGGCTGTATTTGGACACGGGTGAGAATGGGCGCGGGTGAGGCTGTATTTGATGGGCGCGGGTGAAAACTGTATTTGATTGGCGCGGGTGAGGATGTATTTGATGGGCGCGGGTGAGGCCGTATTTGGACACGGGTGAGGATGGGCGCGGGTGAGGCTGTATTTGATGGGCGCGGGTGAGGATGTATTTGATGGGTGCAGGTGAGGCTGTATTTGGACGCGGGTGAGGATGGGCGCGGGTGAGGCTGTATTTGATGGGCACGGGTGAGGATGTATTTGATGGGCGCAGGTGAGGCTGTATTTGGACGCGGGTGAGGATGGGCGCGGGTGAGGCTGTATTTGATGGGCGCGAGTGAGGCTGTATTTGGACGCGGGTGAGGATGTATTTGATGGGTGCGGGTGAGGCTGTATTTGGACGCGGGTGAGGATTATTTGATGGGTGCGGGTGAGACCGTATTTGATGGGCGCGGGTGAGGCTGTATTTGGACGTGGGTGAGGCTGTATTTGATGGGCGCTGGTGAGATGGCATTTGATGGGCACATTATTATAAGTGATACCAAACAATCCAATATTGTTTAAAGTGCTAAAACATAAAGTGCTGAAAATATTAAGGTGCTGACGGAATAATGTGCAGGTGCAATCAATTATATCACAATGACGTGCAAAAAGTGACTGCTGTAAAGTTCCATATTGCAATTGGTAAAACAAGTCCCAAAATTCTAAATGCAAATTTTTTTTTATTGAATGCAGCAAGTATCGCTATTAATATAGCATGAACAAATGTCAGTCTCCAGGTGTTCCCATATAGGTATTTCCGGTTAAAGTATTCCTAAAGATGGGTCAGATGAATCACTGTCATAGATGAACAATTGAAGTATTGAACCCACATGCGAATCCTACACCAGTCTCCCAGAACTCTCACCTTTGTATTTAACCACTTGCTTACTGGGCACATAAACCCCTTCCTGCCCAGGCGAAATTTCAGCTTTCGGTACTGCGTCGCTTTGAATGACAATTGCGTGGTCGTGCGACGTGGCTCCCAAACAAAATTGAGGTCCTTTTTTTCCCACAAATAGAGCTTTCTTTTGGTGGTATTTGATCACCTCTGCGGTTTTTATTTTTTGCGCTATAAACAAAAAAAGAGCGACGATTTTGAAAAAAAACACAATATTTATTACTTTTTGCTATAATAAATATCCCAATTTTTTTTAAAAAAAATTTTTTCTCAGTTTAGTCCGATACGTATTCTTCTACATATTTTTGGTCAAAAAAAATCGCAATAAGCGTTTATTGATTGGTTTGCGCAAAAGTTATAGCATCTACAAAATAGGGGATAGTTTTATAGCATTTTTATTAATATTTTTTTTTTTTTACTAGTAATGGCGGCGATCAGCGATTTTTTTTATTGTGACTGCGACATTATGGCGGACACATCGGACACTTTTGACACCATTTTGGGACCATTGTCATTGATACAGCAATCAATGCTATAAAAATGCACTGGTTACTGTAAAAATTACACTGGCAGGGAAGGGGTTAACACTAGGGGGCGAGGAAGGGGTTAAATGTGTGCCCTGGGAGTGATTACTACTGTGGGGGGGAGGGGAGTGACTGGGGGAGGTGACCAATCTGTGTCCCTATGTACAAGGGACACAACATCAGTCTCCTCTCCCTGACAGGACATGGATCTCTGTGTTTACACCCCATCATTACACACAGATCCATGTCCTTGTCTGTGTACCGACCGATTGCGGGTGCCTGGCGGACATCGCGGTCGCCAGGCACGCGCATCGGCATGTCAGTGATGCGTCCGGGCGCGCGCGCCCCCCAGTGGCCGGAGGAGCCGAGGACGTCTATTGACGTCCTCCCGGATTTTAAGAGCCACCTTGAGGCCGTCATTCGTCTATGGCCGGGGCTCCAACAGGTTAATAAACTGGCATTAATAGGTGTTATAATTCCTTATTGGTCACTTCTCCATTGTACTCCATATTGGATGAATGTCTCCACCATTCACGCTGTTCTGAATGGGTTAACTGGCCTGCAGTGAGAGACAGGGGGGTGGGAGGGAGGGGGGGGGGGAGCAGAGCTCCAGCCAGGTGTCAAGAGAGGGACAGGAGAGAGATCTCTATGGTGTAGTATTTTAAAACAGTATGGACTTTATTTAAATAAAAGTGGACTCTTACATCACAATAAACATCAATGTGCAGTATATACGGATTGCGGCGTGTTAAGCGCCATCTTACTTGCTCCTCCGCTGCTGCCGGGTCTATGATGTGATGCCTCAATCCTTTTCCCTCGGGCGTTATGTCACATACCTCGTGACTTCAGGGTCTATACTGTTTTAAAATACTACACCATAGAGATCTCTCAACCGGAAATACCTATATGGGACCACCTGGAGACTGACATTTGTTCATGCTATATTAATAGCGATACTTGCTGCATTCAATAATTATTTTTTTTTAATTTTGGGACTTGTTTTACCAATTGCAATATGGAACTTTACAGCAGTCACTTTTTGCACGTCATTGTGATATAATTGATTGCACCTGCACATTATTCCGTCAGCACCTTAATATTTTCAGCACTTTATGTTTTAGCACTTTAAACAATATTGGATTGTTTGGTATCACTTATAATTGTGTGGAGATTGCACCATTAGAGCGAAATCCCCCCCCCTCATTTATTTATTATTTGTTATGTGTAGAGTGAACACAGATAGGTTTTGCAGCTATTGTATATTCACCTATATTCATTCTTTTTACTCTTGAGTAGCGCGAAAGACACACATTTTACAATTTGATGGGCACTGGTGAAGCGGCATTGATGGGCGCTGGTGAGGCTGTATTTAATGGGCAGGGCTGAGACTGTATTTGAAGGGCAGAGGAGAGCTTGCATTTCATGTGCACTGGTGAGATGGCATTTGATGGGCATCCCTTACAGTCACACACAGACACCGAAACACACAATGCATCCCTTACACACACAAAAACCTCTGGTCTCGTCTGGTCCCCTCCATCAATAACTCCCCCCCAGTTCCCTCCCTTCATTAACTCCCTCCCATACTGTTTCCTCATGAAAGCGTTTAAACTGGTTAAAAAATAATGTTCTTTAGCAACGAACATACCTTTTGCATTAGTAATTATGCTACCAAAATCAGTTTTTGCTGTAAATTGCATCCAGCATTGCTCCTTTTTCTTCTTGCCAGAGGCTGCCATTTTGTTGAAGCCCTGAACCCCTGAGCAGAAGTAAATCATAAAGTGGAACTAAACCCATTGATTTAATGGTTAAAAAAAAAAAAAAAACTATATTCCTGGAATGTTGGGATTGCTAAATGTCACATTTGCTTAATTCCTCAACCAAACTGTCAAAGCATCATATGGCTGGTGTCATAACTGATCACATGTGCAGCACCATGGCAGTTGCAGATTAAACAGAAGCAGCTTCCTTGGCTGTAAAATATAGGAGGGTTTAATTCTGCCTCAAGGCTGTCAGCAGGCCTCTACAAACACAGCAGTGCGTAAAGATGCCTAAAATTTTGAGCAACTGAGCATGTGCAGAGCGGGAGAGACAGTATATTACTGGATTGTACACAGTATAGACACATATTTTTAATGTTTTACATAGCTATACCTGCAAAAGGGGCCAGCCCGAAGTGATCGAGCAGATCTTCATTTTCTGACTAAAGTTCCACTTTACCATCCACCTCCAATATGGTTCCCTCAATCTGGATACATTTTATACAGTTGATACATGTGCAATGCTGCTATGTTATATTTTTCAAGTGAGAAAATGTTTACACATAAAATCTACTATTTTATGGTTTATCGTTTTGAATTATTTTATCCAAAAGCTGATTTGGGGGCAAAATTGTAACATTTCCACAATTAGCTGGTCTAGCAATGTGTTGCATGCAAAATAGTAGCGGTCATTAAAAAGGGGCATGGCAAAGGGGGTGGGGTCAGGGGTGGAGCCAAGGGGGGCGGCAAAATTAGGTTTCGCCTAGGGTGTCAAAAATCCTTGCACCGGCCCTGTCCCTACCCCTATACACCCCCCCCCTTTTTTTTCCACGCTGTGGTTTCTTTTGCTTGACCCTGCTTCCATAGTGTGTCCTGTGAACTACTTAACCCCCCCCCCCATGCAAATCTCCACAACAAAGACACTATTCTATAGTCCTAAAAAAATAACTGGGAGAGCTAATTGGACTCCAGGAAGAGTGCACAGGACATGATGGCTCTTAGTTCCTGACATTGTGAATCTTTTATTTTTATTAGCACTTAGGAAACAGATATAACAAAACACTTTCAGTGGCAAATTTAACAGACCCAAAGGTAGAAACTACAAGAAGATGATTGGTTGATCAAACTATGTGCAGAGCAAAACAATCAGCTTCTCACTTTCCTGTTGCCAGGGAGCGTTAAATCAAGAAACAATGAAGAAGAATGTAAAGAATGCCAAAGTGGTCCTTTTTCATTTGTAACCTAAAGCAACTGCATTACCTGTACGTCAGCCATGTATTCTTGCAATAATGCAGCCTTTAGCAGTTCAACAGTAAAGTAGTTCAGCAGTAAAGTCTTATTACACTTACCCCCGAAGGTCTAGTAATATTTTAACTGTCACATTTAAATGCACCCATACAACCGAACTGCTTGAATTCTGACTGTTGCGGCTGAAACAAACAAGAAAAAGCATTTAACCACCATATGAAACTCATATACAGTACCAAGTTAAAACAAATATACAGTGGGTATAGAATAGAATCACCACCTTTAAAATAATCACATTTTGTTGATTTGCAGCCTGAAATTAAGACAGACACCGCCTTTGTTTTATCCAGCTGTATTTACTTTAGTGCAACTTATAACATCCAAGTGAAGGATAGAACACAAACATGTCAGGAAAAAAAATAATAATCAGAATCACTGAGTTGGAAAAGGATCACCCCCTTGTGTCAGTATTTTGTTGAGCCACCTTTTGCCTTAATTCCAGCCTTTAGTCTGTTGGGATATGTCTCTACGAACTTTGCACATCTAGACTTTACAATATTTGCCCACTCTTCTTTGCAGAACTGCTCAAGTTCAGTTAAATTTGATGGTGACTGTTTGTGGACTGCAGTCTTCAAGTCATTCCACAGATTTTCAATGTGGTTTAAGTCTGGGCTCTGACTAGACCATGCAAGGACATTCACCTTTTTCTCCTTCAGCCACTTTGTGGTCATTTTTGCTGTGTGCTTTGGGTCACTGTCATGTTGGAAGGTAAACCTTCTTCTCATTGACAACTTTCTGGCAGAGGGCGAGAGATTTCCTTAAGAATTTGACGGTATTTTGCCCCATCCATTTGTCTTCTATCCTGACAAGTGGTCCAGTCCCTGCTGCAGAGAAACACCCCCATAACAGGATATTACCACCTTCATGCTTTACTGTAGGAATGGTGATTTTTTGGATGGTGAGCTGTATTGGATTTCCGCCAGACATATCATTTGGTGTTGATGCCAAATTATAAAATTTTAGTCTCATCTGACATAAAATCTTTTTCCACGTGGCCTCAGAGTCTTCGAAGTGCGTTCTGGCAAAGCTCAGTCGTGACTGCATGTGGCCTTTTTGAGGAGTGGCTTTTTTCCCATACAAGCCACATTTGTGGAGAATTTGTGATATTGTGTCACATGCACTACTCTTCGTCATAAATTCCTGCTACTACTTTAGAGTTGCTGTAGGCCTCTTGGTAGCCTCTCTGACCAGTTGTCCTCGTAGCTCTTTAATCCAGTTTTGGAGCGACGTCCTGATCTAGGGAGGATCTGTGTTGTACCAAATACCTTCCACTTCTTAATAATAGACTGCAAAGCAACAAAATGTTATTATTTTAAAAGGGGGGGGGGGTTGTGATTCTTTTCTATACCCACTGTATGCTTGTTAGCTTACAGTCCTGAATTTAGGGGGCCTTTTGAACCCTTGTAATGTTTTACTGCACACTCATTAATGTGCTATATTTCATGTATTGATTTGTATTATGTTAAGTCAGACCATTCATTTTGATCATTTAGATTAGAAGAAATCATTAAGATCACAATATCTGATGTTTAGAAGCCATATGACAGATTGGAGGTCTCACCTTTTGATTTGCATTGGGAAGGAGAAGTTGCCTTCACTGTCTTCCAGGTCACTGATGCTCAGTAGAAGCCCTGCATGGATCTGTACATGGGAAAGAAGAAGACAAGCAGTAGATGGTTAAGGCGGCTTACAAACTGCTGCCAAAATGTAATTCCATGTCCACACAAGTCAAAAACATTTTAATGCTTTAACTGAGCTGTAAACCATGGGCAGAGGAAGAATATCTTAAAACAAAGCAAAGGATAATCTAGGCTTCGGAAAGCCAACTTGTCAAAGAATCTCAATGGTCAGTTCCATACTGTAAAGAGTTTGGCTGAATGACTACTTTTTTTGGTTACTTGTTTGGTTGGGAATCACAATTGATGATCTCATAAGTTAAGCTCAATATAAGTACACATTTTTGAGTTCCTAATGCAGTCTCAAAAATGGCTCCTTGTAGTATTAATCTTCTGGTTCTTTAAAGCCTCTACTTCCCTAGGGCCCTAACTGCAGACCCTTGGCCACATGCGGCCCTTTTGTACTTGTTGCACGGCTCCTAGACCCTAGCAGTTCTTAGTGGGAGTAGTAACATTGGATTGTAAGGGATGTAATGGAAGTGATCTCTAGCAGTCTTGTGTGACTGTGTCTCCAATCTCCCCTGTAACATGTCCACAGACATTGACCATCTCCTGTATTATGTCCTCAGTCCCTATCAGTCTTCTGAAGAATTACATTTACTGAATATTATATGTGGCCACTTTGGTGTTAAGGGCTGCAGTTGAGGCCCCCTATAGCATGTAAATTAACCACCACTGCTCTACTCTGTAGTTGTACTTCTCCTTGTTCCATCCACACTCTTGCATATCTCACCTGTGCTCCATTCTTCATGGGGTTACCCAGCTCACACACCACAAGTTCTGTGTCATTCGCTTTTCTTGGAGTGCACAAAATCTTCTCCTAGAAATCCATAGTAACATAAAATGTTCAAAGAGACAGAACTTAATTGTCCTAATTTATGGAACTATTGTTAAAGATGAAGGCACAACAGCACCCAAATAGCCAACAGGTTATTGAGTAATGGGAGATGTCAGGGAAAGGAATGATCAGTTACAGTGTTAGGCTCACTCTGTCATTTTCACAACTTTACTTGAGGCGGGTGTTTTGTGAGATAAACCAATATCACCATCAAGGGTCTGTCCCAGGTTCTTTTAGTGATCAGGCCAATTTTTATAAATATACACACCTCAGCTTCTCCCAAAATCTGCATATAATGAGCCATCAAGGGTCTGTCCCAGGTTCTTTTAGTGATCAGGCCAATTTTTATAAATATACACACCTCAGCTTCTCCCAAAATCTGCATATAATGAGCCCCATGAGGAAGCGTAGTGTGCAATTCTGCTTCGTAAGCCCCTTCTCCAAGGTTTCCTGCATCAAAGTGGATTTGTACAAGATTCTCCTCTCCAATAACAAGTGGATCCATACCCCTACAAAAGAAGACAAACAAATAGAAAAGTACTTTGGATGCAATATGATCAAATATCTAAAAAATGTCCACCTGTAGCTCTTATCCTTGAAGGGAACACTTGATCTAAGAAACTGTGCAATATTAGGGTTGATTTACTAAAACTGGTGCAGCTGTGCATGGCAGTCAATGAGCTTCTAACTTCAGCTTGTTCAATTAAGCTTTGACCAAAAAACCTGAAAGCTGATTGGGTTCTTTGCAGAACTGCACCAGATTTTGCATGTTCCAGGTTTAGTACAGTAAATCAACCCAAATGAATCAATCGGTGGGAAAAGTTATTGCACTAAGTTGATTAACAGTTAAAACGCATCAGGTTATAGTAACACAAAATTGGCAGTTATACACACCAATACATCAAGTAGAAACAAAACAGCAGCAATAAACAGTGTCAACTAATGATCAGACAGTGGCTAAACAGTTGACCTGTCTGGCAGCAATCACTTTTTGTATTTAACCTGCAAAGGGTGTCCTTGGCTAGGGAAAGACCTATGGGTGATCACTGTCATAGCAGTCAGTAGTTAGTAGACTCCACACTCTCAACCTTCTGCTGGCTATTTAGTGGGGACCAAATTTTATGTTGGTGCACTTAAAATACCATACATTTAAGAATTCAGCATGCAGTGGTACAATGTTCCTAAATGACTGTTGGTCTCCCTCTGCTAGCAGCAGTAATGTGAAGCCAACCAGCAGCCACTCAACAGTCCTGTGTGCACACAAACTCCAGTTCAGATGTTCGGCAACCACGGACTCCTGTGGCAATATCCTCAGCGTCAGTCCCCTCTGTGTGTAACCGGTTCCCAACAAACTAGGTTGGGGTATCGGGCCCAAGGATGATAGCCCTCTGCTTTACTGCACATGGCTAAGATGTACACTGCCTTGGTTCTCCTGCAGAGCCTCCCCTTCCTTATTTTGTCCAGGAAAAAATAACTCTGGTACCTCCCTTGTTATCCCCACTTCTGGGCATTGAAGTCCTTCCCCTATGTGCCACAACAACCAAGTCCCTTTGGTGATCTCCGTTTGCCACAATCCATCACTGTTATGCTTCAGAGTCTCTCTGGTGCATCATGCCTCACGGGCTCCCTCTAGTGGATTGAAGTGAACCAGCACTGGCTATATTAGCACAGAAGTCTTATGTGAACACACATAGAGCAGCTGCAACTTGATGTCTCAGTAGTTGCTTCTTCCCTGCTAGCTAAGGAAGTGCACCCTTATGCCTGCAGCAGACTGATGACATCATTGCAGCCTAGATAAAGTCAATAGACTGGAAGTCAGACTACTTTTTTTTGGCGAGCCAGGTAGGAGCCAAACCTACAATCTTCTGATTGTCAGACTACTTTTTAATGATAAAGGTGGCATGTTCTTGTTTCTGTATATTATGACATACCAAGAATGTATTCATGCAGCTACTGTAAACTGTAAAGCTACTAAAAGGTCTAATTTAAGACAGGGGAACCCAAGGCTGTGAGGACTGATGATGATATGTTGGAAGTGAACTCACCAGCCGACACTCAGCTGCAGGTCAGGAATGCAGATATTGTCTTCTCCACAATCCAGTAATATATGTATCTAGAACACAAGGTCAGGGAAATACATTTTTCATAAAATGGATTTGATTACACCATGAGACTTGATGCAAGTACTTACAGTATCTCACAAAAGTGAGTACACCCCTCACATTTTTGTAAATATTTTATTCTATCTTTTCATGTGAAAACAGTGAAGAAATGACGCTTTGCTACAATGTAAAGTAGTGAGTGTACAGCTTGTATAACAGTGTAAATTTGCTGTCCCCTCAAAACTAACTCAACACACAGCCATTAATGTCTAAACCGCTGGCAACAACAGTGAGTACATCACTAAGTAAAAATGTCCAAATGGGGCCCAAAGTGTCAATATTTTGTGTGGCCACCATTATTTTCCAGCACTGCCTTAATCCTCTTTCGGGCATGGAGTTCACCAGAGCTTCACAGGTTGCCACTGGAGTCCTCTTCCACTCCTCCATGACGACATCACAGAGCTGGTGGATGTTAGAGACCTTGCGCTCTCCCACCTTCTGCTTGAGAATGTCCCACAGATGCTCAATAGGGTTTGCGGCCCAATCTCCAAAGGGAGGGGATCATGCTCTGCTTCAATATGTCACAGTACATGTTGGCATTCATGGTTCCCTCAATGAATTGTAGCTCCCCAGTGCCGACAGCACTCATGCAGCCCCAAACCATGACACTCCTACCACCATGCTTGACTGTAGGCAAGACACACTTGTCTTTGTACTCCTCACCTGGTTGCTGCCGCACATGCTTGACACCATCTGAACCAAATAAGTTTATCTTGGTCTCTTCAGACCACAGGACATGGTTCCAGTGATCCATGTCCTTAGTCTGCTTGTCTTCAGCAAACTGTTTGCGGGCTTTCTTGTGCATCATATTTAGAAGAGACTTCCTTCTGGGACGACAGCCAGGCAGACCAATTTGATGCAGTGTGCGGCGTATGGTCTTAAGGAAAAGAAGAAATGGCTGCACATCCAAAGTTTCCAAAAGTGGCTTTTATTGCAGACGGTCAAAATACACCAGGGACACCAGGTGTTAGTCTCATAGACGCGTTTCACACATCTGATTTGTGCTTAATCATTACCCAATTAATAATTAAGCACAGATCAGATGTGTGAAACGCGTCTACGTGACTAACACCTGGTGTCCCTGGTGTATTTTGACCGTCTGCAATAAAAGTCACTTTTGGAAACTTTGGATGTGCAGCCATTTCTTCTTTTTCTCAAGTTTAGCACTCCTACTTGGTTCCAATCAAGGTATTGCACACACCTGGAGAAGACGATTCCTCTTCTTTTGATGCAGCGTATGGTCTGAGCACTGACAGGCTAATGCCCCCACCCCTTCAACCTCTGCAGCAATGCTGGCAGCCCTCATACATCTATTTCCCAAAGACAACCTCTTTGGGAAATAGATGCACTCAACTTCTTTGGTCGACCATGGCGAGGCCTGTTTTGAGTAGAACCTGTCCTGTTAAACCGCTGTATGGTCTTGGCCACTGTGCTGCAGCTCAGTTTCAGGGTCTTGGCAATCTTCTTATAGCCTAGGCCATCTTTATGTAGAGCAGCAATCCTTTTTTTCAGATCCTCAGAGAGTTCTTTGCCATGAGGTGCCATGTTGAACTTCCAGTGACCAGAGAGTGAGAGCGATAACACCAAATTTACACACCTGCTCCCTATTCACACCTGAGACCTTGTAACACTAATGAGTCACATGACAACGGGGAGGGACAATTAGGCCCAATTTGGACATTTTCACTTAGGGGGTGTACTCACTTTTGTTGCCAGTGGTTTAGACATTAATGGCTGTGTGTTGAGTTATTTTGAGGGGACAGCAAATTGACACTGTTATACAAGCTGTACACTCACTACTTTACATTGTAGCAAAATGTAATTTCTTCAGTATTGTTACATGAAAAGATATAATAAAACATTTACAAAAATGTGAGGGGTGTACTCACTTTTGTGATATACTGTATATTATAATCAATGTACCTGGCTCTGATACTACATTATGCATAGCTCACCTGCTCTTGTAGGAAGGTGTTCCCATGTATTATAGGTGGTAAGATGCTAGAAGATGGTGCAGTGTTCAGACTGAAGTTGACACTGATAACTATTGGGCTCAGCTTATCCTTAAACTCATTTTCACCCTGAAATAAATCACAGGATATATCTTATATAGGCTCAGGTTAGTTATAGGCTCTGCACACTAAATTGAGACATATGGTGGGGCGGAAATCCCACTTGAAATGCCATATGCAAATTAAGCACCCCTAGAGCTTCCTGTTATACTAATTAACGTGTGTTCTTACTACACATATATATATATATATATATATCAGTGGCGGCTGGTGGTAAATTGTTTTGGGGGCGGCAAACAGTACACCCACAGACACCCCTCCCCCCCGGTCGGTCGGGTCATCAGAAGTACTTACCCCATCTATGGCGGGCAGCGCTTCACCTGGGCAACGGGCGGCAGCTTCTCCTTCCCCTGGTTTCCTCAGCATCACAGGAGGCTTCCCCTGCCTCTGCCCTCCTCCGTGGGCATCATGGGCGGCTTCCCCCTCCCCTGCTCTCCTCCACAGGCATCATGGCGGCTTCCGTCTCCTCCCTCCTCCTCTGCGGCCAATCGGAACACTTCTCCTTTTGGCCAATCGGGAAACTGGTCTCGGATACGCTTTCTGATTGGCCGGGAGGTGAATCAGTGTGAAAATAGTGAATATTCATTCGCTATTGTCACACAACTGGGTGGGCTCGGAGCACAGTGCTCTGCGCCCCAAGCCCACCCTTTTATGAAGCCTATTAAAAGACCCAGGCTCTAATCACATGCTCAAATAAAAGTTCCCTCCCCCCATTGGAATCCATGTGTTCGGTGCCCTGCATGTAGATCAGGGGACTGGACGCATGGATAGGGGGGCGGTGCCCGTGCGCCCCTAATGTATGGGCCGCCACTGACATATGTATAGTCAGGTTCAACAGGGACCAGCCAAAAATTTGACTCATTTGGGGGCAGGCTGGTTGTACTGAAGTCTGTTTTTTGGGGCTGTAGCAGGCAGAAGTAATAATTGTATTCTGACAGCGGGGAAACCTCATGCTGTCAGAATTAAATTGTACAGCAGGAGAGATTCCCTCAAGAAGACTGACTGTGCTGATGAGCGAATCGACGCAGGTAGTGGTTACTGCTGCCCCAGCAGGAAGTTAGGGGTTACCTGTACTCCCGGGTTTTTCTTGGGTCCAACCCTCTGGTCCTGTGAGCTATAAAAGGGCCCAGGGCCCGGATCCTTGGGTGGGGGGACTTACACACACTCACAGAGGGATGTTCTGCCTGGTGACATTGCCTGAGTCTGAATGACCCATGTCCTGCTAAAGCCAGAGCTAAATTCCAGACATGGAATTACTCAACATTGTCACGATCCGTCTCCCATAGCAACAGAAGCAGATCTGCACTGCCAGAGCTCTTGTCCTGTACACAGGCAAGGAAAAGGAAGAGTTAAGTAAAGTGCATGCATGGAGTCTGCACTAGGTGCACGGGGGACCCGTTACTGGGAGTGAGGTAGTGGTGATATGCTGGACAGGTGGAGAGGGCATTGGCTCTGTGTGTCTCTCCTAAATGCACAAGAAACCGAGGTGATGCTTAGTACATCAAGTGAGAGTTTATTAGAGTTTGTTCATGTCTGTCATGTACCTGGTTATGAGCGTGGCTCTAGTAAACCTACCCCATGTGCACATCAGTGACCCTGTACAAAGTTATTCGCATAGCCCAGAAGAACCCACCCGGGGTAGACCTCTCATGTGACCTTCGCTTGCCGCCAAACAAGGAGGGGAACGTAGAGGATGTGACAACCACCACACAACACCTACAAGCGATTTTCTTTGCTTCAACCCATGGTTGAAGCAAAGAAAAATTGTGTAATGTATGGCCAGCATTACTAAATAAAGAAGTTGTTCACAACAAGAAAAGGGTACTACTTTACTTAAAATAACACCATGATTTGGTAATGCTAACAAGTGCTAAGCTGATTAAAGTGGTTGTAAACCCAACCACTCAACTTGCACCTACAGGTAAGCCTAGATTAAGGCTTACCTGTAGGTGCAAGAAATATCTCCTTAACCTACACGGTTAGGGAGATATTTTCTGAAGCCCCAGCACCGATGTCTACGGCGCATGCGCGCCGTAGACAACAGCGCAGTCGCACTGATCCTGCCGGATTTCTGAATGAACCCTGCCGGCTCAGTGCGCGTGCGCGGGAGTGACGTCATCGCCGCTCCGGCCACTCACAGCGCCGGAGCGGCAATAACAGGAAGAAGCTCCGGGGGGACATGGCGGCGGCGGAGGGGACCGAGGAGGACTTCGGGGGCTTCGATCTCAGGTAAGTGCAGCATAATGAGCTAGTATGCTATGCATACTAGCTCATTATGCCTTTCTCTTGCAGGGGTTTAACCGTATTTTTTCAAGAGGGTTTACTTCCTCTTTAAGGTTAAAGGGGTTGTAAACCCTCGTGTTTTTTCACCTTAATGCATCCTATCAACTTCTCTCACTGACCAGCCCCCTGTTTTACTCACCACGACAATGATCGGGTCCACACTGTGCAAAAACTGCACAGTGGAAGTAAGTATGACATGTTTGTTATTTAAACAAAAAAAAAGATGAGGGTTTTGTAACCCAGTAAATGTGAAATTTGATGACAGACACACACCCGCAGATAGGCACTGATATCGGTGCAGGTCCGCTGTGAATTGCTCTGGCTCTCTATAGTGATTTTTTTGCTAGGCTGCGATGAATCGGTGAAGAGGGTTCTGCGGAGAAATCGGCTCTTCTGGCTGTCCAGCTGGATGTCAGCAGACAGGCCTTGATAAAGAGAAAAGGTGACATAACGGGTGTTAAGTTTGGCAAGAATGACACCCAACATCTCTGCATTAAACTAACAAACTTTTACACATGTTTACCCATGGATCCAATCACCTCAGCCATCCAATTAGATTCAAACACTTGTCAACTCTTATCAAGCTGGAAGCTGATTTGTTGGTATGCGGAATGCCCCAGGTCCGCAAATGAGGCAATGTAAAAACATACCTCAGATTGTACCATTAAATTGTAATGTGTATGGCCAGCTTCAGAAAGATCTTTACTATAAATGATCATTACAAGATAAACATACAGATATACATCCAGCCAGTGACCTGTGGTGACAACGACACCTAGAGGAAGGTGGAAAATGTGCAACTCAGCTGAACTGGAACAGAGACCCAAAATTTGTTACAATTATTGTGAGTTGAACTATAACTCGGACAACTAAATTTACACTAGCGCCTACCCAATAGGAGCAGGGCGCTACATATGTTATCACATTCTGTATGCCAGTCCCAAGCCTGAGCAATTGGGATGGATTTAGGAAAGACCTGGTGACCTACCATAAAATTGGCAAGAAAAGTCAATCAGTCAAGGTCCCAAGAGATTACCCAAAGAATCTACAAACAGTCAGATACAACTTTATGGATATACACATACATATAGTGTAGGGACCTACCATCACCAAATCATGCGTAAACCATCTATTAATTTTACATCCAGTCAGGTAGTCACAGCCAGTGGGCCAATGAGAAGAGAGCGGAGGTGGGGCTGAGCTGTGCTCTGTATGAATGGACACAGAACAGAAGCTCAGGAGCGAGCCTGCTCAGGTGCCTCCATAGCAAGCTACTTGCATTGGGGGCAGGAGGGAAGGGCCAAGAGTGCTGGCAGGTGACCTGAGAGGAGGAGGATCCGGGCTGCTCTGTGCAAAACCACTGTACAGAGAAGGTAGGTATAACATGTTTTTTTTTAAATCTGCCCGAAAACACTTACCTGACTCCTCTCATTAAACCCAGTGCTGTCCCCGCTGTAGAACCACTTCCTGGTCTCACAGGAGACACCGAGGGCAGAGCAGAGGGAGCCATAGGCTTCTGCTGCTGTTAGTCAAATACTTGTGTAGCGGGGTGTTCAATTTAAGGGAAGTGTCTGAGTGGTAACCAGGCTCAGACACATTAAATTGATAGGATTCATGGACCATTTTTGTTCTCAGGGGTTAATGCTGGTGATGTGTTCCCTGTGGGTGGCACTGCCATTCTGGGGATAAGGTTGAACCGCGAGCGCAGTGCTGTGCCTTTTGTGTCCCCTCTTGGCAGCCGTACAGTGGGGCGGGGAACCTGCTGTGCATGCCAGGAGAGGGTATAAAAGGGGCGGCCATCTTCTGAGAAGGGATCTTCGTCCGTCCACGCCCAGGCACCTTCAGCCTGGGTGTGTTTGTATGTGTGGTTCGTCATCTCCGGGTGCCCTAGGCCTGGAGGCCTTGTTCCGGTTCCACCTCAGGCACTTTTAGCCTGGGGTGAGGTACTACCACACCGCTCCTGTTCGCCTGGGAATAGAGGCCCAGGAGTTGCAGTAACGGCCTGGAGCCCAGCAGCCTTTGGCTGGGGTCCGCAAGGGATCGAGGAGTCCAGGGTGCAGCCTTGCGAGGGGACCCGCACCCTAAGGCTCCTTTCACACTGAGGCGTTTTTACCGCGTTTTCGCGGTAAAAACAGCACTGTAAAGATGCCTGAAATAATCCTGCCCCATCATTCTCAATGTGAAAGCCCTGAGGGCTTTCACACTGAGGCGTTTTGCTGGCTGTGCGTTGGAAAAAATCCTGCAAACAGCTTTTTTGGAGCATCTTTGGAGCGCATAAAATAGCGCTGTAAAAACGCCTATCCCCATTGAAATGAATGAGTACCGCGGTAAAAACGCGGTAAAAAACACCCAGAAGCTGTGGGAAGGTCACATGATCGCAGTAGAGTTGAGGATTGTGGGATACCAAATAATCCTTTTTACCGCAAAAACGCATATGCGTTAGCGCTATTTTTACTGCGGTAAAAACGCGGTAAAAAAACATAATTTTTTAGCGTTTTTTCAACGCCTCAATGTGAAAGGGGCCTAAGAGAAGGGAGGACCTGTTCCGAAGGACCGGTGCTGTGGATACGGTGAAGGAAGGGGTCTGTTGACTCTCTGGGGGGATGTCTTCTCCCTGAAAGGGGCTATGTCCTAGGAAGGAAATCAATATTCACTCGGTCAGTGGCAGTGACCATATTCACCAGGTCAGTGGCAGTGACCATATTCACCCGGTCAGTGGCAGTGACCATATTCACCAGGTCTGTGGCAGAGACCAACCTCATGGTCTGTGGCAGAGACCATGCACTAAAACTTTTTGAGAATCTGAACAGTCCTAAGAGTTTGAGCTACGTTTGTGCCTGGACCTCCTCCACACCTCAAAGCTGTCCTGTGTCTTTGCTCCAACCTTTCGTCTATCCAAGAGAATATGTGTTGTGCAAGTGGAAAATAAAGATTGAGTTGGACTTTCAGCTGGAGTGACATTTACGTTCCTGGGGAAGTCAAGGACTTGCATCTACACACTGTAGAGGTGAGAATCATTCTCAGGAGGACTTTAGGCTCCGGCTGCAGACAAGGCCCAAAAACAACACCGACTAACCTCTTAACACAGGAGGGTACGGGCTTGTGGTGTGGTGTGTCCCTTTCTCCTAAGAGGAGCCAAAGCAGACAAGGAAAAGGGTGTGTGTGCGCTACACTGGTTAGGAGGGTGAAGGGGCGTGGCTTACTGGCGTTGTATGTGGACGTGCACAGCATGGATCAGGAGCGTGTCTGCACAGGTGCCCCCATAGTACATGGCTTGCTAAGGGGGCACCTGGAAGAAGAAGGGGGCAGACAGCGCTGGTGAGGGACTAAAAAAAAGGAGCCGAGGGACTGTATTGTACAGAGCAGGTAAGTATAAGATCTTTTTTATTTTAATAAAAAAAAATATCCTTTAATATCAGTTTAATGGCAAATCCTCATGCTACATGCTTTGATACTTTTTGATACTTCTAAATGTATTGTACAATCAGGTTCTAAAGTGTATGGGTAGCTTTACAGTAATAATCCAGCAATTTACATGCTACACCAGCTCAGTTGAATTTGGTGCACAGTATGTTAATATAAGTACAGTGGAACCTTGATTTAAGAGTAACTTGGTTTGAGAGCGTTTTGATTTGCGAGCAACTTTTTTTTTTTCAATTCTGAGTGTAGACTCGCAAGACGAGCTGAATTCAAGCTAAACAGGCCTGCAGTACCTCATTTGGCCTGAGGTACGGGGGCGCTGAGCAGAGCCGAAAATAGGCCTGCAGTACCTTATTTGGCCTGAGGTACGGGGGCGCAGGAGCCGAGAAAAGCCAGACATTGGCCTGCAGTACCTCATTTGGCCTGAGGTACGGGTGCGCAGGAAACGAGCCGAAGTGTCCTCGGGCCTTTTCGGCGCTCTCTGGCGCCCCCCACTTATGACCGCATTTGGTATTGCATCCCATTAAAGTCAATGCGGAACAAATTATTTTTGTTTCCATTGACTTCAATGGGAAAACTCGCTTTGATATGCAAGTACTTTGGATTACGAGCATTCTCCTGGAACGGATTATGCTCGTAATCCGAGGTTCAACTGTACAGTGGAACATGGGTAAGGAAAACTGGCAGTATATATAAGCCCTATAAGAGTATGTACATGGTATGCAAATAAGGTATATAAATTATTCTCACTCAGTGTGTTGGGTAGACTTTTCCCCGAGGTCCGGACACAGACGCTCACTGTGAAACTAGAGAAATCACAGACATATCAATCACTTTATTGAACACAGGAATTTTATCTACAAATGTTATTAATGTAGCAGTGCTCCCTAATCTGGCTCCCAGTAAAATCCGCTCTCGTGACATTTCTCCGACCCCACTTGTTCTTATACCATTGGTCGGTATGTATAGGTGTAACAAAACCCTTTGCAAAACATGTAAATATGTCCAACATGGACAAAAATCCTTTTCCACGAAGGGTACCACTTATTCTCTTAAAGAGCTTTATAACTGCTCTTCTGAATTCGTGGACTATGGCCTCAGTTGTCCCTGCGGCCCTATGTACGTAGGCCGCACCATACGTGCTCTGCGAGTCAGGTTCGGGGAACACAGGAGGCTGATCGAAGGAGGTATCGATCCCCACAGTGTCCCCAGACATTTCTGTGTAGCCCACCAAAGATCCACCAGCGGCCTAAAGGTCTGGGTGATCGAACAGATCCCCAGTTCCCTCCCAGCAGCAGAACGTTTTAAAAAATTGTGTGCCAGAGAAACTTTTTGGATTTACACTTTAGATGTCCCGGTGGTATAAATGAAGGGATTGAGATTTCTACCATTTTATAACTATATTATCTCACTCCCTTCTTTTATATTGGTATTCATCTCATCTGTATTTTATCATTTTTATTGTATTATCTTAGTGGTCCGTATGTACAACCAGAGTCTTTTTTAGAATTTTATATTTTAATCTACTTGACGTTTGATTGTAGCCGTATTAGTGCAATTATGACAGAGAAAATTGAGTACTGTCCGTGATACTTTTTTTATTTGCACTAACATACAATTTTTCAGGACAAGCTTTTGGGGTATGTCCCCTTCTTCAAGGTCCAAGCAGTACTCTTGTACGTTAGTGCAAATAAAAAAAGTATCACGGACAGTACTCAATTTTCTCTGTCATATTTTAATCTATTATTCATCGGTTGATATTTTATTGTATTTGATTTTATTTCAAATTGTTGTTATATACCACTTCACTGCTTGTACCATATATCGACATATTGGTTATACATCGCTTATGTGACTGTATGGCGCTTTTAATTTTTTTTCACATTTTAATATTCGATGTACGTTATCATCCTCCCTATATTCATTGTTTATACATTTTTTCCCTTTAGATTCAATTTATTATTCTCATGTGCATACTTACAGTTCTATGTTTGTGGACATGTGTATGCACGTGTGTACATACATATATGTATATATCTATGCGGCTAATATATTTACGTATAATTCTATATACGTACCTGCATAGTATATACTTTCCCTCCTCCCTTCCTGTCACATTCCTGAACCCCCCCCCCTTTCCACCATCCCCCTTCCCCTTGCACCCCCCCCCCCCCCTCCTCAGTTCATTCGTCCTCCCTTTCCTCTACCATACCATATCTATTCATCTCACATATAATTAATCCATACTACCACTCATCAATACAGCTGAGCTGCAATTATCAGCACTGTATTATTATTCATAATTCTTTCCCTCTTATTAATCCCCGCACTTTATGCATTACATGTTATATGTTATACATTTTCTCATATTGCCTGGTAACATTAGTCTCGGTCCATTTTTAGTCAGTTTCCCATTCCCTTCCCTTCCACCCCCCACCCCCCCCCATATTTTTTCCCTCCTCCACCCATCCCCTTCTCACTTAGTCACCACGTTTCAAAATATGCCATAACCTTATATACGTTTTTTTTAGTTTATCCCCTTTGTTCCACTACTATTAATGCCATTTAATTATTATTATTATCCATTGTGTTCCTCTCCATCTATCTATTCTCACACTTAGTTTCCATATCTTCTTTTTCTCATATCTTTCTTCTAGCTGACCACGTCCATCATGATCACATGATCTCCCCACTCCTTCTCTAACCATTCGCTGTAATTTCCCAGTCCCACCCTATTCAGCCCATCACTCTCCTTTCCGCCCCTATTTATGGCGTCCCTTTACTTCCGCCCTCACGTCATGTTGATAAAGGAGCGCGACTTGCCAGGACATCGTAAGTGCGCAAGCTCACGAAACGCGTCCTACTCTGATGACGTCATCTCCCGCAGTCTGGCAGTGCATGCGCTCCAGGCCTCGCTCTGAAAATCCCAGGATTGTTGTCCCCGGAAGCTGGCTGCTCCATCTCCAGTGACACTCCTGCTATTCACCGCAGAGCCAGGAACTCTCTGTGACCCACTGCTGAGACCGTCATCCTGACATCTGTACCCCTCTTGCTACGCCTGTATTTATCTACCAAAATGTGAGTCTATCCAGTGTATTCACCATTAAAGTACATGTCAACAATATTGCACTTAGAGGCGCCTCTTTCCTTGTTTTTCTAATCTGGGAGGCCACTGGCCCATCCCAATAGGGGTTTCCACTTTACTTTTAGATTCAACCAATGCCTCTTGAAACTCATAATAAGGAAAGGTGAAGGTGCTGATTCTTGTAGGATTTGGGTTTTCATGTTTTTTTTTGTTTGTTTTTATAAAGCTCTATTGAACCATTTTTTTTATGATGCACTTAGTCACAAATAAAAAATATTCATGTTATTACTTTTCCCCTTTTCTTGTATCCCAAAGCACAGTGGTAGGCAAACAACCAGAGACCAGCATATCATACATACTTATGAAATGATTGAGGTGAGTCATCTGAGACATCATTAGGAAAGTTGGGTTTCTAAATACACAATCCTGCCCCATTATTTGACCTAGAGGAACACCATTTTATTAATATATTTTCCTAAAACAGCTGCCTCACCAGCTGACATCACCAATACCGGGCTGTTTACAGTTCTTCAGGTCTGGGTTCAAGGAATCTGGAGTGAATATCAATGAAGTATGGAGAAGAACTACCGGTTGGGCTCTGGCACAAAGAATACAAAAAAATTAGGATCAAAGGAGAGCATAGCACCAAAATCATTATACATTTCGACAATACATATATATACAGAACTGTGCAAAAGTTTTAGGCAGGCGCAAAGAAATGCTGTAAAGTAAGAATACTTTCCAAAATATATATGAGAAAACAGAAAAAAATCTAAATCAAATCAATATTTGGTGTGACTACTGTTTGGTTTTAAACCAGCATCAATTCTTCTAGTCACATAGTTTTTGAAGTAACTCGGCAGGTAGTTTGTTCCAAAAATCTTGGAGAACTAACCACAGACAGACTTGATTATGGATAGATCACGGCTCTGTGGGTGCCAAACCATCACTTCCAGGACTCTGTGTTCTTCTTTATGCTGAAGATGTTTTTAATGACATTGGCTATATATTTGGGGGCCGTTGTCCTGCTAAATAAATACATTTGGGGACAATCAGACGCCTCCTTAATGGTATGTATGGCATCATGGATAATTAGCTGTCTGTATTTCTCAGCTTTGAGGACACCATTGATCCTGACCCAATCTCCAAATCCATTGACAGAAATGCAGCCCCAAACTTGCAAGGAACTTCCACAATGCTTCACTGTTGCCTGCAGACACTCATTATTGTATCGCTCTCAATGCTGAAATGTACCAGCATATATTTGTCCATCATGTACTACCATAATAGAGGCGTTGCATCAGTCCCAAATTTATTCTGAAGCAGGACAATGACCCCAAACATACAGCCAAAATCATTAGGAACTATCTTTAGTGAAAAGAAGAGCAAAGAGTTGTGAAAGAGATGGTATTGTCCCCACAGAGCCCTATTCTCAATACCATTGAGTCTCTCTGAGATTACATGAAGAGACAGAAGCAACAGAGACAGGATAAATCCAAGAACTCTGAATAGTTTTGATAGATGTTTGGAACAACCTACCTGGCATATACATTAAATAACTGTTTGCAACTTTACATAGGAGAACTAATGCTGTTTAAAAGGCAAAGGGTAAATACACCAAATATTTACACATATAATACACCTGCCCTCTGGACCCTGTTCCTTTGCAAATGCTCCATTTACCCTCTGGCTCTATTCTACACTCTCTAACCCACATCTTAAATCTCTCCCTCTCTTCTGGCATCTTCCCCAACTCTCTAAAACATTCACTAGTCACCCCCATACTTAAAAAAGCCCTCACTGGACCCCACCAATCTTAACAACCTAGGCCCAATCTCCTTGACTCCTCTTTTAATTAAAACTTCTTGACCATCTTTACAACCAACTGAGCGACTACCTCGCCGAGAATAACCTTCTCGATCCCCTTCAGTCTGGATTTCGCCTTCAGCACTCCGCAGAAACTGCCCTCCTAAAACTAACAAATGATCTACTAACGGCCAAAACCAATGGACACTACTATTCCTACTCCTTGATACGGTTGACCACCCCCTCCTCCTCAAAAAACTCCATGCCTTTGGTCTCCGTGACTGTACTTTTTACTGGTTCTCTTCCTACTTATCCAACCGCACCTTTAGCGTTATTACAAGTCTACTTTCAGTTCTCCTTTCCCTTTCTCTGTCGGGGTCCTCCAAAGTTCTGTTCTTGGACCTCTACTATTCTCGATCTACACCTTCCCCCTGTCTCAGCCGATAGTCCTAATGGCTACCAATTCCATCTCTACACTGATGACACTCAAATTTATCTCTGTAAACCTCAGCCCACTCCTTCAGTCTCCTCACGTATCACTAAGTTACTAACAGACATATCAGCCTGGATGTCACACCATTTCCTCGAACTCAAGCGGTCCAAAACCAAGCTCATAATTTTTCCTCCCCCACGTGCCCCTTTACCTGATCTCTCTGTCAAGATCGATGGCACAACTATCAGCCCATCCACACATGCCAAGGTTCTAGGTATAATCCTGGACTCTGAACTATCCTAACGTCCTATCACTGTCCACATCTCAACCTCCGCAACATCTCCAAAATACGTCCTTTTCTAACCAATGACACCTCAAAGCTTCTAATTCACTCCCTGGTCATCTCCTGCCTCGACTATGGCAACTCCCTTCTCATTGGCTTACCTTTACATAGGCTATCCGCCCTTCAGTCAATTATGAATGCTGCTGCCAGGCTCATCCACCTTACCAACTATTCAGTGTCTGCTATACCTCGGTGTCAATCCTTCCATTGGCTTCCACTCACCCAATTAATTAAAGGGATTGTAAACCGTTGTGCTTTTTTCACCTTAATACATCCTATGCATTAAGGTGAAAAAACTTCTGACAGTGACCGGCCCCCTAGCCCCCTGTTTTACTCACCTGACCCCATTCGAATCTCTTGGCGGAGACGCGCCATACCTCTCTGCCCGGGGTTCTCGGCTTTTGATTGGATAGATTGACAGCAGCACAGCCATTGGCTCCCGCTGCTGTCAATCAAATCCAATGTCCCGGGGGGCGGGGCCCAGTCCTACATTCTGCGTCCATGGACGCAAATGCTGGACTCAGGAGCGCACCCGCAAGGTAACCCCTGGGAGAGCGCTTCTCCAAGAGGTTATACGATACGGGGAGGAGCTGATAGCGCCGCCGGTGGACCCCAGAAGAGGACGATCGGGGCCACTCTGTGCAAAACTAACTGCGCAGTGGAGGTAAGTATGACATGTTTGTTATTTAAAAAAAAAAAAAAACAAAGCTTTACAATCACTTTAAGTTTAAAATACAATTTACAATGCCATTCACAACTCTGCTCCCAGCTACATCACTAGCCTAGTCTCAAAATACCAACCTAACAGTTCTCTTCGTTCCTCCCAAGACCTGCTCTCTAGCTCCCTTGTCACCTCCTCCCATTCTTCCCTCCAGGACATTTCCTGATAATCCCAGAAAACCCTCCTTTTCAGAGAAGCCTATCTTGCCTTCACCTAACAACTGTACTTTAATTTTCTCGATCAGCTCCCCCCCTCCCCCACAGCTATTACCTTTTTTTATCACTTGACTCTCCCTCCTAGATTGTAAGCTCTAACGAGCAGGGCCCTCTGATTCCTCCTGTATTGAATTGTATTGAAATTGGATGTAAAAGGGACACAGAGTTTGCGTATCTGCGGATTGCAAGACTACAGAGGGTAAATTTGAAATGGAGAAAAATGCTCTGGCAGTTTTCTCCAGGTTTTGCTAGTTCTGTATGGGACTCTGTAGTTTGGAGATCCCTAAGAGACTTGGGTGGGACAGGATCTCCAGCTCTGTATCTGGGTCTTGAGAACAGCCAGCAGGGTGTGTGCCCAGGTGCACACAGCCCATATAACAAGGGGCTGGTGAGAGAAGAGAGTGGAGGAAGGTGGGGTGTGAGCAGCTTGTTACTGCTGTTGAAAGACAGACCCCTGTCAGGAAAACTGTCTGCCCTGTGTGAGACTACATCCCTGGTGAGGGGGGACTTCGTGTCTGAAGGACTGGGAAGGTTGGGACAGCTACAAGGGCCTGTGAGACCAGAGAAGGGTCTGGGAGGCTGGGAGAGCCGAGGCGACTAGCAAGTCCAAGGGGGCTGAAGGAAGTCCTGAAGTCTGAGGGACAGTGAGCAAACCCAGGGGGTTGGAGAATCCTGTTGAGACCAGGAGTAGGCCGGTTCAGCAGGGAACTGCAAGGCAAAGTAAGCCTAGGAGCCAGGAGGCTTGGCATTTTATGTTGTGTAAATATACTGGAGAAGAACCCCAGTGCGGGAAATCCTGTGTGTAAACTTTTATTTTGTTCCTTTTAATAAACATGGGCTGCCATGCCCTCAAACCTGATAACTAACTGCTGTGAACTCTCTGGAAAAACGCATCTACCACTGAGCCAAACACCCCAATATTACAAATAATAATAATAATGAATAATGACTGAATACAATTCCTGTCACATTACATAGAACATAGATAAAGTAATATCAAGCTGATTTGTAGTGGTTCCATAACAGTACATATCATACATGATTAAAAAGTTCCAAATATCCATACATAATTACATGAAAAATGCACAAGTCCATCCAGTTCAACCAACAAAGAAAAAAAGAAAAGCAACACACTCAAATAGAAAACCTCCATATACACTATTCAATACCCAGTACAGTATCCAATACAGTTGATCCAGAGGAAGAAAAAAAAAAACCCCAATAAAGAATGATCCAATTAGCTCCAGCGAGGAAAAAAAAAATCCTTCCTGATCCACCCCAAGAGGTAATCAGATCTTCCCTGGATCAAGTTTACCCATATATGATAGTATCCAGTTATATTATGTACATTTGGGAAAGAATACAGGCCTTTCTTAAAACAATCTACTAAGTTGGCCAGAAACGGCTCTTAAGGGAGTCTATTCCACATTTTCACAGCTCTTGCTGTAAAGAAGCCTTTCCATATTTGGAGATTAAATCTCTTTTTCTCCAGAAGTAAAGAGTGTCCCCTTGTCCTCTGTGATGCCCTTTAAGTGAATAACTCAACACCAAGTTCACTATATGGACCATTTATGTATGTGTACATGTTGATCATATCCCCCCTTACTCTCTTCTCAAGAGAGAATAAACTCAGTTCAGGTAATCTTTCCTCATAGTTTCCCTTCTCTGCACTTTCTCCAGTTCCCCAATATTATCCATATCTAGAACAAGATGCAGTGGCGGTGCATCCATAGAGGGCGCCGGAGCGCCGCCCCCTCTCGCTCCTGCACCGCCACTGAAAGACAATACACAGATTCATGCATTGCATGAATCTGTGTATTGTCATCGCTGCCGCGCTGCCCACTATTCATATGGCCGGCCTCCTGGTGAGCGCCGGCCATACGAATTAGAGCGGCGGTGGGTGTGTTCTGGAAGTGTCTATCAGAGCCAGCGGCTCTGATAGGCTTTCCGATTACAGCTCTCACGCTGTAATCGGCTTCCAAGAACTCCTCCTAGGTACGCACGGGGGTGCGTTCCTTGGAGAAGATTTGTGGGGGTTTCAGCCAATCAGGTTCACCGGATCTGGTTACCGGTAACCTGATTGGCTGAAGCGACATCGAGGGCGGGAGAAGACATCGAGGACGGCGCGGACCGAGGAAGGTAAGTGCAGGGCTGGGGGGGGGGGGGGGGGGGGACAGGCTGTATTTGGGAACAAACTGGCTGTATATGGGGACACACTGGCTGCATTTGGGGGACACACTGGCTATATATGGGGACACACTGGCTGTATATGGGGACACACTGGCTATATATGGGGACACACTGGCTGTATATGGGGACACACTGGCTATATGTGGGGACACACTGGCTATATATGGGGACACACTGGCTGCATTTGGGGGACACACTGGCTATATATGGGGACACACTGGCTGTATATGGGGACACACTGGCTGTATATGGGGACACACTGGCTATATATGGGGACACACTGGCTATATATGGGGACACACTGGCTATATATGGGGACACACTGGCTGTATATGGGGGACACACTGGCTGTATATGGGGGACACACTGGCTGCATTTGGGGGACACACTGGCTGTATATGGGGACACACTGGCTATATATGGGGACACACTGGCTGTATATGGGGACACACTGGCTATATATGGGGACACACTGGCTATATGTGGGGACACACTGGCTATATATGGGGACACACTGGCTGCATTTGGGGGACACACTGGCTATATATGGGGACACACTGGCTGTATATGGGGACACACTGGCTATATATGGGGGACACACTGGCTGCATTTGGGGGACACACTGGCTATATATGGGGACACACTGGCTGCATTCGGGGGGGACACTGGCTGTATATGGGGACAAACTGCCTGTATATGGGGGACACACTGGCTGTATATGGGGAAACACTGGCTGCATTCGGGGGGGACACTGGCTGTATATGGGGACAAACTGCCTGTATATGGGGGACACACTGGCTGTATATGGGAACAAACTGGCTGTATATGGGAACAAACTGGCTGTATATGGGAACAAACTGGCTGTATATGGGAACAAACTGGTTGTATATGGGGACAAACTGGCTGTATATGGGGACAAACTCGACTGGCTGTATATGGGGACAAACTGGCTGCATTTGAGGGGACAAATTGGCTGCATTTGAGGGGACAAACTGGTGGCGTTTGGGCACAGTGGCTGCGTTTAATGGGCACAGTGGTGGCAATTGATTTTTTTTTTCAGTTTGTTTGCGCCCCCCCAAAAATTTTGAGCACCAGCCGCCACTGACAAGATGTATTCTTTTTGAAGAATGCGCAGGGAGTGGGTGGCAGGTATGCAAAAAATCCCATGTAATGTTTTTACAAGGAGATCTATGTAAAGTCTCTTACCTGAAGACATAGACTGTGTCCGCTTCAAAAGCTCCAACTACCAGATCTGAAAGGCAAAGAGTTCAGTTTTTAGTGGTGATGGAGAATTGGGGAGCACAGTGCTAGGATACATCACACTGAATAGTACAAAGGCTGGTAGGTTCTCTTTGTAAATATTATTGGGAGTTATATAGTTGTTTTTTTAGTTCATTACCTGGATATCCATTCTGATCAATGTCTTCCCCTCCTCTCAATGAAAAGCCAAAACTGGATGGTGCTGCTTGGGGGCTCTCCAAGATCTGTGATGAATGTGTAGACAACCCCGACTTCTCACCCTTGTAAATGTAAACACAGCCAGCTCCAGACTGACCTCCAAAAGGAGAGCCTACAGCCACATCTAGAGAAGAAAGATAATTGCAGACAACAACCTCAAATGTAATATTTCAGGTTTGATGCAATGACATTTGAACCACCTGAGCATTCTAAGATTGAATTCGCCATACTGGAAGTTACATTTCCAGATATGGATTTATCAGAGATTTCAGCACAGAGCAAAAGCATTTTGGGGGTCAGAAAAAAAAAACTAAAATATAATTAATTATATTCTTATTATTTTCATGTTTAAAATTCCTTTAAAAAGTATATCTAAAGCAGGTGTATAAGAAGAACCATCATTTAAAATGTGGTTAAAAGGAATGTAAGAAGACTACTAAACAAACAAAATACCCTATACAATATACGACACAATGATGATAAATTAAGTATATCGTTTTTTTTTTATTAGGCTTTTTATATAAATTTTAAGCATGATTATGAAATTGTTTTTCATCTACAGTGGGGGAAAAAATGATTTGATCCCCTGCAGATTTTGTACGTTTGCCCACTTACAAAGAAAAGGGTCTATCATTTTTATCATAGGTGTAGAAAAAAAATACATGATACAAATGTTATAAATTGAGTTGCAGTTCAGTGAGTAAAATAAGTATTTGATCCCCAAGCAAAACATGACTTAGTACTTGGTGGAGAAACCCTTGTTGGCAAGCACGTTTCTTGTAGTTGGTTACCAGGTTTGCACACATCTCAGGAGGGATTTTGGTCCACTCTTCTCTACAGATCTTCTATAAATCCTTAAAGTGGAAGTCCATGCAAAAGCTAAAATCCCTTCATCTATAGACACCACGGATCTAACACTAACCTCTCTATACCTGTAAAGAAAAAAATGAGTATACATACCTTTTTGGAAGCCAATCTGACCCGCTCCTACCTGATCTCCAGAGGCGAAAGCTCTGCAGAGGACAAGGCCGGCAATGGCTGTGAAATGAATGGGAAGTGATGTCACCCATAGAGTTACTATGAGGCTTCCGTTGTCCTCCGTCTCCTCTGCACCTGCCTCTACAGAGAAGCCGTGGCTGACAGCTCAGTGTAGGATCCGGTAGGAGGGGGTCAGATCGGCTTCCAAAAAGGTATGTCTACTCATTTTTTCTTTACAGGGATAGAGAGGTTAGTGTTAGATATGTGGTGTCTATAGATGCAGGGATTTTAGTTTTTGCATGGACTTCCACTTTAAGATTTCTTGGCTGTCGCTTGGCAACTTGAAATTTCATCTTCCTTCATAAATTTTCTATAGATTAAGATCTGGAGACTGGCTAGGCCACTACATGACCTTAATGTGCTTCTTTTTGAGCCACTGCTTTGTTGCCTTGGTGGTATGTTTTGGGTCATTGTCATGCTGGAAGACCCATTCACGACCCATCTTTAGTGTTCTGGCTCAGGGAAGAAGGTTCTCATTCAAGATTTTACAATACATGGCCTCGTCCATTGGCCCCTCAATGCAGCAAAGTCGGCCTGTACCTTTATCAGAGAAACAGCCTATGATGGTGAGATGTGAATGAAAGAAAGAGATTCTGTGGACAGGCTTCTTTTATACACATAACAAGTTAAAGTGGATGTAAACCCACTCTCATCCTTTCTAAACTACTGCCATAGTGCTGATCTATAAGGATATAGATGCCTCCTGCATGTATCCTTACCTGTCAAATGTCTCCCCTCTGTCTGTTATAAGAACAGAAATACTGCAGATTCTGTGGGTGGATCTGTTGTCTGGAGCTCGTGGGTGGTGTCGTGATGTCAGTAGACTCCCCGCCCACCTCTACACTCCCCCTGTCAACATGCATTTTCTCCTGTGTATTCCTTCTGCTATGATCACTAACATCCAGTCAAAATCCAGAAAAGTAACCACATGACTTCAGAAAAGGAGTGGGGGTGGGAATTAAAAAATATTGCCTGTCTAAAGCTAGTGCACGAGATATGTAAATAACCTGTCACTCAAAGCAAGGGGGCAGAACGGACAAAGGTTTTTCTCTGTTTGTCCGTTTTATCTCACTGAACAATAAAAGAGAATTGCTCAGAGCTGGATTAACTCTTTGTGGCAAGACCTGCCACAAGTGATAGGATATCTTATACTCTACATTGTGACAGCAAAAAAAATAAAAATAATTTTCAGGTTTACATCCACTTTAAGACAGACAAATACTCCCACGGCTCAGTGGTCTTCACCAGAGGGAAAGCCAACCAATATCACAGCGTGCATATGTGAGGCCGCAGAAACACTTGGATGTTCTACCTCAGGTCATCCTTTTATGTACGTGCTGTATACCTTTGCACCTTTGTGAGTGTGCATTTTATTGTTTGATTTTTATATTAAAAAATTAAGTTTTTATTTGGATAATGCATTAAGGGTTTGCGGCTTCCCTTTCATTGTTTTTGTATTTACACATAAGTTGTCATTAGGAGAACCTTCTTAAATTGACAGGACTAATCTGTAGCCAGTCTGTGGGAGCCAGAATTATTGTTGGTTGGTATGGGATCAAATACTTATTTCCATCTGGAGTTGAGATAAATCTAAATATAAATGTCTCAGTAAATGCCAGGGTCAATAAAAGCAATAAAAATGGATGTTCTTCACCATATGACAACCGCAGCCAAAATAATAATAGCTCGTAAATGGAGGGATACAAAAAGTCAGACAATAACGGAATGGATATGTAAAATTAACGAAATTCAATACGTGGAAAAACAGATAAGGGAAGATAAGGAAAGAAGGGTATATTAAGAATCCAATGCCAGAGATATGGCAGCAATGGGAAGAATTTTGGTCCTCAACCAATCTATTAAAATGTTTATGAAAATGAACAAATAGTTCCAAGGGGCTTGGATGGTGGGTCTTATATATTATTATTTTTTTTGTGTGTGAATGGATAGGAGAATGAATGAGAAATAAGGGAAAATCCTGGAGATAGATTAGGGAATACACTACACTTATAGAACTAAGATGATCTACAGGAGAATAAGAAATGGTATAATACATATAAAAGTGTTTGTAATGTACAATTTGCATAGTATTTGTATAAAAGTAATAATTGAAAACAAATACTTATTTCCCTCAATGAAATGCAACTCAATTTATACCATTTGTATCTTGTGTTTTTTTCTGGAGTTTTGGTTGATATTTTGTCTCTATCATTTAAAATACACCTATCATAACAATTATAGACCCTTCAATTCTGTGTAAGTGGGAAAACTTACAAAATCTGCAGTGGATCAAATAAGTATTTTCCCCACTGTATACTATATACTTTGTATATGTATTTTGTGCCATTGTTGTATCTTTTGTAGCCCTGATGAAGGAGATGTTTTCTAGTCCTTGAAACTCATTGATCGTTATAAATTTGATATCTAGACATTTAACATAGGGTGGTGCTTCAGTCTTAGATCGACTCAAATAACAAACCAAGGAAACAGTGGAAACTTCTTTGATGTGGAGAAGCTGCCAGCCCAGAATCCAGATACCGTACTTTGTCCACCTACTACTATAACCCCTTTAGCAATAGGATAACCCTAGACTCCCAGCACAATTTTCAATTTCTTCCAAACTGCACTAACTGTAGCTTCTTATATCACTATGCAGCTATGGAGGGGAGATTTCAAGCTCCATTAATTACATATTAATTTGACCGTTAAACAATTATGGAGAATGGACCATCATGTACAGGTACTTTTCTATATGGTATTGTATGGTTTTATATCTGTATGGTTTATAACCTTAATAAAAATGATTGGAAACTTGATTTTAAAATGGACCAACCCTTAAAATGACAATGTAAATTTTTTTTTTTAACTTCTTCTGGATGTACTAATGGTTAGGGGTTAGGATGCAAGCTTTTATTTTTAATCTAAAGATTTATATTTTCTTATGGTTGGATTTAACTGACATGTGTCTCTTTCCAATCTAGCTTTATAATTATCTTTGGAAGAAAGTAGGAGTTTTTTTTTTGAGATAACACACAAATAAGTGTCGTCTGATACCATTGTATCCATCTTGATCCAGGTCTCCTAGAGGAGCAATGGATGCACCAAAATGTCCATACACACGATTTCCTCTGAGGATCTGAGGGTTCCTGTCCACAATCCCAGACCTCTTCTGCAGATATATGTAAACTTGCCCAACTTCCAGGAACTTTCCACTGGACTTGCGCTCCATGAAAAGGGGAGCTCCCACCAGCAGATCATCAAGCCTGCAAGTAAATATATAGAATAGATGTCAACCAGGGTGAAGAGCTTTTGTACAGTAGCTATCATTATGATTGGATAGCAAAGATCATATTTACTGTATCAATTTATTCTTACTTTATCATTAAAGTTCAAACTCTTATAAGCTACCGTTAAATTAACATTAAACCTATTTGTTGACTGAAAACAACACCAATTCCAACACAGAAAATATTGATATATTGGGACCAAAAGCTTGTTCAGCATCCATTTGAATAAAGTTTAAAGTAATCCCCAACCAATGGCGCAGGACCCAGATGTAGCCAGCAATTACCTATGAGTTTGCTCTTGGAACTCTGTTAGCAGATGCTCAGTATCGGCGCAAACAGATCACTATACTCACAAATGTCAAATCCAGTAGCGGCTGTCTAACAAATCATTTTATAAACCCATAAGACAATTTAGAACACATTATTTTCTCAAAGCTACTGAAAGCCTGTTTCTTAAAATATATAATATAACAGAGAGGTTTTCTTGATTCTGTATCTGTAGTAAATTAGATTATAACACTAGAGGGCTCTACATTCATGTGAAATTATATTTTGCAACAAATGAGACTCACCCATCTCCGTTGACGTCTGTAACGGCTACTGAATGGCCAAAATAGGAGGCAGTCTGCAGAAAACACAACATAAAGACTGAACAACACGTCATATGTTGGATTTGCCATTAAAAGAGGGATAAAGAGAACATGTTATTTTTTAAGAAAGAGACTACCTAAAAAATACTGTTTTGTTAGAAAACTATAAAAGAAATCGAGCAGAAATGAATAGATACTGGAATAGAGAGGCGTTGCACATAGAGAAAGGTTACCTTCCTCTATTGAGTGATATATACAGTAATACCTCTGATTCCGAGTAACGCGATTAACGAGCGTTTTGCAACACAAGCGTTTTGCAACACGAGCTATTATTTTTAAAAAATGCTGACTCGATTCGCGAGTGTTGTCTCGCGAAACGAGCAGGATTCATGCCTCTGCGGTGTGCAGTACCGCATTTGGCCAGAGGTGCGGGGGCGCCGGTGACACTCGGAGCCGTTCGGATACACTCGAAAATACTTGGAAACACTTGGTTCCCGAGTGTTTCCCGAGCCTCTCTGAGGCTTTCCGAGTGCATCTGAATGGCTCCAAGCGGTCTCTAAGTATTTCCGAGTCTCTCCGGCGCCCCCCCCAGCTCTGGCCACATGCGGTAATGCATACAATTATGTATGGCCTTATATGTGTGAAGTCCCTCATTGTAGGGTCCATTGTATTCATTAATCTGGTTATGATTGATTTGCCCACCGGGCTCCCATTATATCCAGGTTGAAACCTGGAGTATATACAGTTGTCTGCCTTTAGCCGTTACAATGCCAAGTCCAAAACAAGGCTTAGTGTTTGGATTTGAGGTTTGGTGCGCACACAGTCACAGATTCAGTGATGTCACTGAGTTTTGGCTACAATGAGACTTGGACTTCACGCCTGGGGCAATGTGATCGGCGCCGCCCTGCTCATTGGCTTTCAGAGCGAGGCGGGTAGCTCACGCCGGTGACCATGCCTCTTTCTTCTGACGCCACGAGTGGAACCATGCCACCCCTATCGGCTCATACATTTACATTTATTTTATAAATGTAGGCAATGTGGGGGAGCTGGCTTATGCCCCAGTTGAAGTCCATTGGGAAGAAACGCGTCAGTCTTGCTTGCTTAGCTCCCCACATTGCTTTTCATTTTGTGATCACAAATCTTTGTACGCATCATTTCCTTGATGTTTGTACCTTTTAATGAATCCATCCATTTTGATCTACACCATATGAAGGCATTTTTATTTTATGATCCCCATATCCCTCCGGATTAGAGTGTGTGCATTCTCTGCTTGCACCCTAAGTGATCTTCATCTGAGTTTCAGTCCTGCTTTGGTCCATCTTCATCTCAGTTTCAGTCCTGCTTTGGTCCGTGGGAGTTCCAGTGTCCAACATCAGAGTTCCAAATCCTGGTTTTCTCAGCTTGATTGAACCACTGCCGCTGGCATGTTAGTCCACAATGTCTGGTAAGAGTGTTTACCCCCTACCCTGGGTGGAGGACGCATCATCCCTGGTGTTCTCTTTGCTGTTGAGGTCATTACATTTGCCTTTTCTTCAGAATCATATTCCATCTTGGAGTCCTTCCTTTAATACGGACCGTTTTAATACATTTGGTCATCTATTCACCTCACCATCCAGTGACTTATTTTATATTGGTTCTGGCAATTGGAATTTGCACATTTGCACTCTGCACTTTACATTTATCTATATTGTATGACCTATATGCACTATATGACATTGCACTTGTTTTATGTTTCATCGTTGTTCTCTATCGCTACACTGTGTTTTACATTTCGTTTCAAATTTTGTCTATTTTGTGTTAGCTGCTTTATATTTTATTTGGGTTAGCGCAGTAATTTCACCCACATCTTCATATGGAGGTTTCCATATACATTCCATTTTTCAGGTGAGGCTCTAATTGGCTTGATTCAGGTTGCCCTCGGGGAGCTGAGCACTGACCTCCGAACCCTCCCACTTTTGATTTTAGCCAATCAATATTTGTCATGGCATCACTTCCGGTTTGTGGCTTTTCGTCCCGTGGAGACGATACTGCCGGGGGAAAGTGCTGGGCAAGGTAATGCAGACGGGGCAGCTATGTATTGTAATGTCTGTGTGATATTAACCACCCCCGGACTAAATCTACTGGATTTGCGCCCCTCAAAAAAAAATTTGCACCAGCCGCCACTGCATCTGGGACCACACACTTGCGTGTCATTATACTCACCTGTTCACCTTTGAAGCTAATCATTTTTTTGCTGTTTGAATAGATTTCAACCTGGGATAGATAAGACATTGATTTTAGTCTGCAAACAAATTATTCAATATTTCATGCTGGATGTAAAAAGCAAGAGGCTTGGTATATACCATAAAGAATAAGCATATCTCAGCATTAATAAAAGTGATTTTATACTTCTCTACATCTAGGTGTTTATCAAGTCCTGCCAATAACTTCTTTGTAGTCAAAAAGCTTAGGCACCTAAAAATAATTTGGAAATGACTTGCTGGCAGTCCTATCACAAATTCTGTACTTACAGTATATTTGATAAAATAATGTACTTGCTATATGATCAAATCTTAGAAAAAATATTGTAAAATACTGTAGATCAGGGGTCTCTAAACTTTCTAAACAAATGGTTAGTTTACTATCCTTCAGACTTTAGGTGGGGGCTGAACTGTGGCCAGTGGGAGAGAAAAATGTCCTGCATCAGTGATATTAACAATGTCCCATCTTTTGTATTAGGATGAGGAATAGTGCCTTGTTGGTGTCAGTGGGAGGAATAGTATCCCATCGTTGGTGTGTGGCCAAAATTATGCCCTATTGTTGAGGTTAGTGAGAGGAATATTGCCTCAAATCAGTAGGAGGAATAGTAGGGCTGGATAAAGGAAAGCAAAGGGCCACATCCAACCCTCCAGGCCACAGTTTGGGGACCTAACTGTATACCATAGTGGCCCATCAAAGCTCCAGAAAACTAAAACCTAATTGGATACTTTGAGTCATTGTGTTGATTGTCAATACTCCTTGTTTTACTAAGATCCCCAACACTGGCTATTGTTTGATGAATCAATTGTTTCAATATTTTGACTGAAAATTGCAATTATAAATCAGTATTTCTCCACCCACCGCGTTGATCACTTTTGGCCAAACTTTAAATGAAAGAGATTGGATGGATTGGTAAATTTCTAATGTATTAACACCAACTGTGTATTATGTAAAGCAATTTAATTATTCTAAAATGTTTAATTTTGGTTTTTGTTTAGTTTTTCCAATAAGCTAGTTTTGAAAGTGACTGGACTGGTTGCATGTGACCTTACAGATATCCAAATGACTAAAAAAAATTAGGCAGAATGATCGATCATAAGAAAAATAGATGCATGTGTGGTCAACATAAATGTACACAAACTGCCCAGCTCCACACCTTGAGGTCAGTGTATTGTGCTGGGCATCATGTCCTAAGACTTCTCAACAGATACATTCCAAATTCAGTACTTACCATGCCCCTGCTTAAGATGATTGGGCTTCCAAGAACTATTTCTGGAAGAAAGCAAATAGTCACCTGTGTTAAAGTGCAACTGTTGTTCTTTTGAAAATAATACGATCTAAGTGGAAGAAAGGTAGACAACTACAGTCTTAAGGTAAATATATAACAAAACCCCCTTCTTTACTTATGAAGAATAAATTTAAATATTCAGATATTTTGATAATGCTTAATTGTTCATTCTTCCTTCCCTCCCCTACTTTGCGTTTGTGAGACACCGCTGCACATGTAACAGTATGACATGTAACTGTACTTCTATGTCAATGTTCCACAATGTTGTGGTCAGACTTTATCAATAAGTAACTTTAGATGCTAGGAATGATATGGTGTCTGTGAAAAAATGTATTTGTGTGTTTTAATTGCTCACCTACTATCAACTTGTAACCTATGCTAATTTTATTCGATGTTCTCAATATCTTTATGATGCTATATGACGGTCTCTTTCTTTTGTGCTATTCTTAAGGCGCTGACGAAGCGGGGTTCCCACGAAACGCATAGGCCACATTTCTTGACATCTCCAGGACCTGCACATCCTGAATTCAAGCAATAGTAGACTGTATTTTGTCTTAAACTGTAATATACTTTTAAAGAAGGCTCTGCCTATGGCAGGCAAGTAATAAAAAAATTCTCTATTTTTCAATAACTGTGGTATATATATATTTTTTTGTCCATACTCCACCGAGGTACAATTAAAGTCCCACTCCACCCCATTTTCTGAATTGTAGCCACTCATCTGTTATTCTCTCTCCTCCTATCAGCATTTTCAGAAGATAGATCACTCTCTCCAGTCTCATTTTGCAGCACCTGTCCCTCTCTGTTCCAAGATACTGCATGTGCATCTCACAATTAAAGCTGGCCATACACTTGTAGAATGTCCTTAAAAAAATCTTTATTTTTTAATTATTTTGATCCTCTAATGTTTAGTGGGCTCAAATTGACTATTGTGTATGACCTTATTATTAGTAAGTGCCATAAACACGAATCCTAGTGACTTGATGGATGAGAACTCTAAAAAGAAGTCGGCTTTGTGCTAGTCTGACTAGATCCCCCAGGGTCATCCTCACAGCTGTAGTCAATGTGTCCAACCACCTAGTAGTCAGTCTCCCTCTTCGCCTTGTTCCTTCAGTCTTCCCAAACATTATTTAATTCTTTAGTGACCTCTCTTCTTCTGACAGTGTAATCAAAATATGTCGTAACGTCATCATTAGGGCATCTTCGAACAAACTCCTGCTGGTGTATGGCCAGCTTAAATCTCCAATAGCCTAACTTCCTAATAATGCCATGATAGGCTTTAACCATTTCCCGCCCACGCTATAGCCGAATGACAGCTACAGCACAGGCCTGAATTGCCGGGAGGGCGTCAATAAATGTCTTCCCATGCATGAACTGCCTGCACGCCCCCTGAAGGCGCTCGCGGCGTGCTCTGTGATCGCTGAGTTAATGAGACTCGGCTGAGCGCAGATCGGAGTAAGGGGCCGATCCCAGCCCCTTACCACGAGATCAGCTGTCAGCCAATGACAACTGCCAACGTGATGTAAACTGAAGATCGGTAGTCGGTTTATTTTCCCCTCACGCTGTCTGCGTAAAGGAAAAAAAAAAGCCGATCACCGGATTCTGAGGGGCATCTGTCCCGAACAGGGAGAGGCACTGCTGCTATGCAGTGCCCTTAAGTGCCACCTGCCAGTGCCCACCAATGCCACCTACAGGTGCATGTCAGTGCCGCCTACCAGTGCCAACCAGTTCCACCCACCAGTGCCACCTATCAATGCCCACCAGTGCCACCTATCAGTGCCCATAAGTGCTACCAACCAGTGCCCATCAGTGCCTTATCAGTGCACCCCTATCAGTGCTGTCTATCAGTGTCGCCTACCAGTGCCCATCAGTGCCACCCATCAGTGCCTATCAGTGCCGCCTCCCAGTGCCGCCTCATCAGTGCCTGCCAGTGCCACCTATCAGTGCTGCCTTATCAGTGCCCATGAGTGCAGATTATCAATTCCCATTAATGCTGCCTCATCAGCGCACATCAATAAAGAAGAAAAATTGCCTGTTTTCAAAATTGTATAACAATTTTTGTAAAATTGTAAAACAATATTTTTTTTTTTCACATTTTTCTGTTGTTTTTTGGCAAAAAATAAAAAACCCAGCGGTAATTAAATACCACCAAAAGAAAGCTCTATTTGTGTGAAGAAAATTATAAAAATGTAATTTGGGTACAGTGTTGCATGACCGCGCAATTGTCATTCAAAGTGTGAGAGCCTGGGCAGGAAGGGGGTTTAAGTGCCCAGTAAACAAGTGGTTAAACATGACATTAATAAGACACTGAAACCTCCATCAAATGAAGAACCACATACAATATTTACCCCTTCATAGACTTATGTTAATTTAAAGCAAACCTGTCCCACAATAAAACCCATGAAGCCAACATAGCCAGAGAAACGCAGTCACTCCGAGGTGCCTACACATGCCTTTTTTTTGCATAATGTCTTCCTCACTATGATTTTGCCAACCTCCGGGTCAAAAATCAGAGCCAATGTCCCTCTATTCAATTCATGACCAATAGAAATAAATCCTTTTGGGGGTGTCAGTGCTCTAGTTACTGAGTTGCAGGTCAATATTGTCAGGTTTAGGGGCTCCTGATTTGCACAGAAGGTCACGTATCACATTCACTTGGTATGCTGCCTTGATAGGCTTTATTGTGAGAAAGGTTCTCTTTAAGATATGGAGTGGACTGGGTAAGATTCTAGTCTTCAAAATATTATTTTAATTTCAATACAGCATCTCTATCCTTTACCCTACCTGGAGAGTCATCCTCTGTAAATTCACCATAAGCAACTGCAAAACCTAAAAGAAATAAAATAATCCAAATTAAAAAAATGATCACATTTTCAGCATCTAAACTATTCTTTAAAATGTTCTCTCCCCCTTCCTTCTACCTATCTGAAATCTGTATAAAAAAAGATGTGTGAACTTACCATTTTTTGATCTGCTCCGGTCCAGTCATGTGATCCTGCAGCTCCTGCTCCCCTGCGTCAGCGAGTAGCTGCTGCAAGTAGAGCGGAAGGAGCGCCAACAACAGCTGGGCCATGGGAGCCTGCTGGTAATGTGACGGCTCCTGGAATTCTAATGCCGCGTACACACGACCGCTTTTCTCGACGAGAAAAACTGAATTATTTTTTTTCGCCGAGAAAAACGATCGTCTGTGGGCTTTATGTCGTTTTTCTCGTCGAGAAAAACGGCATAAAAAACGACGAGAAAAATTAGAACATGTTCTAAATTTTCTCATCGTTTTTTCCATCATTTTTTTCCGCGGCAGTTTTCCCATAGGGAGACACTGCCGCGGAGCCCACAGACGGTCGTTTTTCTCGTCAAGAGAAAAAATGACGGGAAAAACGACCGTGTGTAGGGAACCCTTGGAACCGAAGCGGTTCCCTAGTTTTTCCTGTCATTATTCACGGCGGTTTTTTAACCGCCGTGAATAATGATCGTGTGTACGCGGCATCAGGCATTGTCAAGCAACCCCAGAGCTGGACCTGCAGGATCACATGACTGGCCCCGAGCAGTTTAAAAATTGGTAAGGACACACCTTTTTTATACAAGTTAGGCAGGATAGGTATGAGAAAAGGGATAAAATATTTTTATAGTTAGACTTAGTATTTTCTTCCACTTTAAAGTGGAAGTAAACCCATTGATTTAACAGTTTAAAAAAAAACAGTTAAATTCCTGGCATGCCGGAAATGCTAACTGCCACATTGGTTGTGCTCTCAACCAAACTGTCAAACCATCCAATGGCTGTTGTCATAACTGGTCACATGTGCAGCATCATGGCAGTTGAAGAGTAAACAAAGGTCAAGATGGCAGCTTCTTTGGCTGAAAACGATAGGAGGGTTTACTTCCACTTTAAATGTATGTACAGCCATTTTCTTTTCAGTTTTTGAATAGGGAAGTGCTGAAATCCCTGTCAGTTTATGTTCTGCTATCTATATCAGTTGTGGAGATTTCCATTTACAGTCTGTCCAAGAGATACAACAGGAAGAAAGACAAAATCTCTGTAAAGTGAGGGGAATTTGCTTTAACCGCCTCTCCGGCGGCACTCCTGGGACGAAGTCATATGATAACGCCCAGTCTTGCCTCAATCACGCGCGCAGTGCCGCTATCGCAGGCGTGCTGTGTCCCTGGGACACGGTTCAACCCAGATCTCGACAAAGAGCCATGGCCTCGGCAAAGACCCATGTGAACGGCTGTGTCCAATCACATATAAACAAGGAGACGCCGTTTATCGGCTCTCCTCGCCTCACACTGACAGAGTGTTAGGAGGGCCGATCAGCAGCATCTCCTCACAGGGGAGACCTGTAGGTAATCATGGCACTGATTAGGGTTGCCACCTTTTCTTCAAGTCTAACCCGAACACTTTAGCGGCGCACGGCAATTTTTTTTTTATAGTATAAACTATACATATATTTTGCTATTAAATAACATTTCTAATCATATGAAGTTAATAACAAGAGTCCCCTTTTATATCTGAATCCACAGAGTTACCTTTTTAGACCTGAACTCAGAGTTCCCTTTCACTGTAAGGGGGTACTCTGCAGACTCTGATGTAAGTCAGAACTCTGGGAACCCTGATTTAAGTGGGAACACTGAGTACTCTGATGCATGGAAAGGACTCTGATGTAAGGGGTGCTCTGAGAACCCTGATTTGCCTTAGAGTACTCACTAAGAGGCAGGAGAGAGGACAGGGATGGATGGTGAGTTCACTCACCGCTTGGCAGTCAGCACTTCTCATCCAGATGTATCTGAGGCTGCTGGACTTCAACTTCCGGGCCCCAACTTTCCATTTCTGAGGCACAATGCCGGGGATTGGAGTGTGGGCAGACACAGAGGGGTAGGAATCGCGGGAAGAGGTGCAGATCTTGCCCTCTCTCCTCTCCTGTCTGTGTGTGTGTGTGTATGGGGGGGGGGGGGATGTTAGTGCTAACTTTGGGCAGTGTGAAAAAGAATGTAGCAGACACTCTCAGCTTAGAAAACTGCAGCCAGTAACCCTGCTGGGAAGCCATAGTCCGGTCTGAATATTGTGTCCGGGTTTCAGACAGTCTGAAACCCGGACGCATGATTCCAAACCTGAACTGTCCGGGTGAATCCTGGACAGGTGGCAACCCTAGCACTGATCATCAGTGCCCTGATTACAATGCAGCCCCAACAGTGCCCATCAGTGATGCCACTCTGTGTCCAATGACACCAGTAATACTCAATATTCCCATTGCAAACGTTCCTGGATAAGCTCTCAAAATTTGGGGTTCTGCAGCAACAACCAGCTGGAAAACTGGTTCAGAAAGTCACAAAGTAAATATTTGCCAGCACACCATGAATCGAAGTAGCGTCCAAACAGATTGTTTATTGCATGATCACATCACAAGAACAATGCAACGTTTGGGAGTCACGCAGGACTCCTTAGTCAGGCATGTGATAAATGTGGGATAACAGTGTAAAGTATTTAAATAACCATCAACCAATCAAAAAAGAACAAGAGACAAAGATCCACCCACCTCTTGATAGGTGTGACATCACAAGTCCCGCCAAAAGCTTAGTAAGTTAAAGTAAAGTACAGGCTTATGTGGAAACAAAAGTTGCCAGATATCATATTGATATATTTACCAACCTGTGTGTAATGTTTATGTAGACCTTGATGATAAGGCGCTCGATCTGTATACAGATCGGCGTCACTGCAGGGATCAGTGGTTGCTTAGCAGCATGTCGGATCCAATCAAAGCGATAACCAAGCAACGGAGGATGCTGCCAGGCTGGGGCCACTGATGTCATAGAAACGTATGAAGTCAGAGCACCCTGCCCATCTAGGCAGATCGCGTCTAATAGAGATCAAGGGGAGTGGAGAAGACAGTGAGTGTGAAGAGGCGTGAGTGAATAGAGAGAAACAGCCGCCGGGGCGGGAGTACATATACTGTAAGGAAAGGAGACAAAGAAGAAAGAACTAGTGGAAGAGAAGGTCAGGACCAAGGAGTAATGGACGGCACAGAAAAGTGTAAATAAATAAAAATGAGTAGGAACAGGAAAAGAAAAAGGAACTGAAATGTAAAACGGGGGAGAAAAAAAATAAAAAAAATATATATACCGTATACAGTGAAAAAGGAAAAGAAAGGAAAAAAGGAAAAGTGCAACAAATAAAAAAAATTATAGAGATGAGAAAATGAGAATAAGCAAATAAATGAGAAGATGAAGTAGATAAAGAAATGAATTAAGAGAAAATAATAAAAATAAATATAAATACAAAAATAATAATGGTAAAAAAATTTAAGTAAAAATAAATAAATAAAGATAAAAGTAAAAATAAATAAATAAAGATAAAAGTAAAAATGAAGAGGAAGAGGAAGAAAAAATTAGACATGTGCAATTCGTTTAGTTCCGAATTCGTTTGTTAACGAAATTCAACAAAATTAGTTATTTCCGAGATTTCCGAACTATCGAATTTTTCAAATCCCGAATTTTCGGATTTCAGAAATTTCGAATTTCCGAATTTTCTTTTTCCGAAATTTCTGAATTTCTGAAATTTCTGAATTTCCGAAATTTCTGAATTTCTGAAATTTTGAATTTCCAAAATATCGAATTTCTGAATTTTCGATTTCAGAAATTTTCGATTTCAGAAATTTTAGAATTTCGACATTTCGGAAATTCGGAATTGCTAAGTTCTAAAATTCGAAAGTGCAAAATTCTAAAGTCCAAATTCTAAAATCCAAATTCGGAAATTTTAAAAATCTAAATTAGGGTTGGGATTAGGGTTAGTAGTTAGGGTTTTGGTTATATGGGTAGGGTTTATGGTTATAGGGCTAGGGTTAGGGTAGGGTTATGGTTATAGGGCTAGGGTTAGGGTTATGGGTAGGGTTTAGGGTTAGGGTTGGGGTTATGGGTTATTTCTAGGGTTAGGGGTCAGGGTCAAGGCCAGGGTTTAGGGTTAGGGTCAGGGTTTAGGGGTTAGGGTTTCCCCTTGAAGAATAAGGCTAGGACTCAGGAATTGGAATAGGGACCTCCCCCAGAGGTTAAATGTCAGAATGCAGGTTCCCAGAGGTCAATGGTCACAAGGCATGGCTGACCCACCCCCACCAAATTTTACCGCCTACCCAAATTAAGTCGGGGAATGAACAAGTCTGAATACCGAAATTTTGAAAATTAGGAAATTCAAAATTGCGGAAATTCAAAATTCTATATTTTCGAAATTTGGAGATTAGGTATTGAAATTTGCTTTCAAATTTGGCTGTTAGTGAACGTAACGAATACGAATTTATCCATAGTTATGAATTATCCAAAATAACAAATGGAACGTAACTATCTAATAATAATAATAGTAAAAAAAATATTATTATTATAATTTATTATTAATTTGTTCCATTCCATTGGTTTAAATGTTCCATTCCTTATTTTGGATAATTCATAACTTCAGATAAATTTGTATTCGTTACATTCACTAACAGCCAAAATTTAAAGGAAATTCCAATACCTGTAATTTAATAGTTATTATTAGTTAGTTATTATTTCAAATTTTACAGACTTTCTTGCATTTTTTTTCAGATTTTCGAAAATTCGAAAATCTAATATTCGAAAATGAGAAATTTGGAAAATTGGATTTTCAAATTTCCGAATTTCTGAATTTTAGAATTTCCGAGTATTTGAATTTCCGAATTTCGAATTTTTTGAATTTCCGAATTCCGAATTTCTGAATCTCCGAATTTGCCAAATTTTTGAATTTGCCGAATGTCCAAATTCCTGAAAAAAGCAAAAAAACGAATGAAACGAAAACGAAAAAAAAGAATTTTTCGGCAGTGCACATGTCTAAAAAAAATAATAAAGAAGAAAAAATATAAAAAATATAAAAAATTCTAAAATTAAATAAAATAAGCCTGGGTACAAAGGAACTGATAAACTGTGTTCAGTGTAATGCTCCAGGTTCAGTATATGCAGGGGAAGGTACAAGTGAAATAATCACAGCAATTCAGAAGCAACCCCATCATTGTTTGAAATAGCTTTGTCATCAAGCCATCAAGCAGTCACCCAAAACCATGGTCAAAGTAAACTAGTTTGATCATAATTCAAGACAAAAATACAGATCAGTTATCTCTCATTTAAGAGGCATGTGAATCAATGACACCAGTCTGTGTCCATCAGTGACACCAGTCTGTACCCATCAGTGAGGTTAATCTGTGCCCATCAGTGCTGCCTTTCAGCGCCCATCAGTGCCACCCATCTGTGCCGCCCATTAGTGCTACCTATCAGTGCCCATTAGTGCCGCCTATCAGTGCCACCTATCAGTGCTGCATATTAGTGCCTCCTCATCAGTGCCCAACAGTGCCGCCTCATCAGTGCACATCAGTGAAGGAGAAATTTATTTTTAATTTTTTTAGCAACAAATAAGAAACCCAGTGGTGATTAAATATCACCAAACGAAAGCTCTATTTGTGGAAAGAGAAAATGATAAAAATGTCCTATGGGTATAGTTTTGCATGACCGCGCAATTGTCATTCAAAGTGCGACAGCACTGAAAGCTGAAAATTGGCCTGGGCAGGAAGGGGATGAAAGTGCCCGGTATTGAAGTGGTTAAGAAAGCAATCAACATAACTGAACCCCATCAGAGGATTTGTCTTCAACTCTTGTCTGGTGACAACTGTAAAATATTGTGTTCTCCATTACTTTCTGTCTTGGTGATATGGTGATATGGTCACCAGGGCAAACAGAGGGTGAGTCTCACCAGCAGGGACACAGATGACAATACAAACTTGTCCACATATAGTAAAACAACTGTGTAAAAAGAGAGAGAAATGCAGTAGTCCTCGTTAGTTTGTACTCCTTGAATCCCAGTCTCCTGATGCTACCACCAAGTTGGATTTCCCAGGTGGAATGGTGCAGTGATAAAAAGAAACAGAAACACTGGCTCCTCTAATAGTACCTGCAGACAGTGCAGAGTAGTATAATTTAGATTTATATAGAATAATGGTTAACATTCTATAATAGTTGTATTCTGTAAACTGGTTTGCTCCCATTTTTGATTGGAGTCCCTGTATGTTTCACCTTATTGTGCATCCATCCTATGGGCAGATTGGTAGCTATCATAACAATGAGGATGTCAGTGACGGGATTATTTACCATGTGTGTTAAAAATGTAATTATTTAGTGGGAATGTTCTGACTGCATGTGAATTTAGCTTTAAACTAGTCTGTGATTTTTACTGCCCCCCCCCCCTTCCCAAAGAGGGGGTTGAGGTTTTCTAACAGGGCCTTTTCCAATATTCTATTTAGTGGTGTGGGCAATAAACACACCAAGCTCTACTGCCATTGATTGTCAAATTGGCAACAACTTCATGAAGAGTCATGCTGGTGTACAGTCCCCAACATATACACTTAGAGGAGATCTCTTACAAGAGTCACAGGGCAGTACAGCTAGCCCTGCTGCTTGGCAGGTACCCAGACCCCCCTTTTGGACTGATTGGGTCTGGGCCCGGCACAGGAGGGCTAGTTGTACTGCCTTATAAGTGGCCCTGAGACAGAGGGTCAGGGGTCATGCATCCTCATAGGACAGTCAGAGGAGAATGAAAACTCTTCCTACAAGCTTTAACCAGTGCTCGGCCGGACACTGATAGAAGTCACATGACTGCTATATACTGCTGATGAGAAAAGGAATTTAGCAGTTTATATTTACTAAAATAATTGCATTTCCATGTTCTGTGTACTGTGGGAGACATGATATTGTGAATGCAGGGACCTGGGTTTAGTAACACTTTAACTGTTAATCCATACCTCCCAACTTTTTGAGATGGGAATGAGGGAAACCTATTAACAAAAGTATGACACCCCCTTAAAGGAGAATTATGCAGCAAAAAAAATTGGTTGTTAAACCCACAAGTGTTTTGTTTTTTTACCACTACTACTCCTTTATATTGGCTTTTGATCTTTACAAATGCAGAAATTTAGAAGTTTAGCACTGGGAAACACTTTTTGAAAGAAATAGTGCATTTTATATACAACTATATAGATCAGACCAAAATGAGGGACAAATGAGGAGGAATGAGGGACCTCTGTCTTTGTTCCAAATCAGGGACAGTTGGGAGGTATGGTTTATCTACTGTTACTCTTAGAGCCTCCCGTTTCTGTTTCTTTCTAACAATACAAACTTGACAGAGGTTAAACTTTTCCCTAGTCTGAATATGTTTTGGCTATACATACACTTTATGCTGGACTGCCGGGCTCATTTGCTGTAATAAACTATTATCTAATGCAGGGCTCGACAATCCCCGGGCGCCAGGTCGCAAATGCGACTAGAATTAGCGACCTGGCGCCTGGGGCAGCACAGCTGAGGTTACCTGTATCTCTGTGCGCTCCCCCTCCGCGATCGCGTGATCTCGTCGGACCGCGTCGGCCGTTAATTTAGGCCGCGGCTTTGCGGCCTTCTGCAGGCCTAGGCTTCATTCTGTAATCTGGCGCCATCTTGTGGTGGCCGTTGGTATGACAAGTCAACCAGCAATGCTTGCCTGTTTCACTGCCCGCCCATCTCCTTCCCTTTACTTAGAAGTTAACCCCCAAACATTATATATATTTTTTATTCTAACACCCAAGTGAATAAAATGGCGGTCGTTGCAATACTTTGTGTCACACCGTATTTGCGCAGCGGTCTTACAAGCGCACTTTTTTGAGGAAAAAAATACACTTTTTTAAATTAAAAAATCAGACAACAGTAAAGTTAGCCCAATTTTTTTTTATCTTGTGAAAGATAATGTTACGCTGAGTAAATTTGATACCCAACATGTCACGCTTCAAAATTGCGTCCGCTCGTGGAATGGCGACAAACTTTTACCCTTTTAAATCTCCATAGGCAACATTTAAAAAATTCTACAGGTTGCATGTTTTGAGTTACAGAGGATGTCTAGGGCTAGAATTATTGCTCTCACTATACCAATCACGGCGATATCTCACGTGTGGTTTAAACACTGCTTTCATATGCGTATGCGTTCACTCGCGTATGCGTTCGCTTCTGCACGCATTGGTCGTTAAAAAAAAAAACCTGGCTCCTAACTCTTTTAGCTGGCTCCTAGATTCCAAGAAAATTTGTCAAGCCCTGATCTAATGTGATGATACTAATGCTAATTTACATCTACGGCAGCGATAAATCAAACACCTGGTTAGTCTCATCAATACTGTAGCTTGAGGTGTCTAATAGATATATTGCTATAAAAGCTGCATAAAATTCTTTAATACTCTATGAATGCGCTCAAGTTTTTATACCTTTATAGGCGTTAGACACCTTCGAATTTTCCTCCGACATGTAGAGGTGAGAAAATTCCCTTATGGCTGCAGAATGTCCCAGAATACTGGAAAGAGGGATTGTAACGTAGAGTCCTGGATGACAGAAAAAAACAATGAAGCACTAACACCAGAATATAATGAAAATGCTTATTGGTTGGGTAAACATTTAACCCACTAATAGGGGTTTCTACTTGAACAGTCAAAGTTTAAATCCTTAAGAGATGCAACTTAAACATTGCTATAACATTGGCTTAAGGCGATCAGATTTTTCGACGGGAATTGTGTAATGGCAGGGTTTTGTCGGAAAATCCGAGCGTTTGTATGCTTCATCGGACAATTGTTATTGGATTTTCCAACAACAAATGTTGGATGGCATGCTTTAAAATTTTCCGACAACAAATGTGTGATGCCGGATTATCCGATCGCGTGTACACAAGTCCCTTGGCAGAAAATCCAAAGTACAAACACGCATGCTCGGAAGCAATGCTAACCATAAGACAACATTAGCAGAAGTTGCCCAAAGGGTGGCGCTAAAGAGCTGAAAAAACACATAGTTTTGTGCTTGTTGGACGACAATTCTTTGCCGTTTGTATGCAAGGCAAGTTCATGGCCAACGCCCTTTGGACAAAAGTCCTAGGCTTCGTCCACGTGTGTACCAGGCTTTAGAATGTAACTAAAATTAGTCATTGCTGCAAAGCCAGATTTACAGGAAACACCAAAACCAAAAATAATGTTGCCATCTGCTTCAATCAACTTTTATGTTTTTATTTGGTTTCTGGACTAGGGATAAGATCTTCACACTACTTTAGTTTCACTCGCTGTCTTTCGCTGGTGGCCCAGAAAAATGCAACAAGCCAAAGAGTGAGCCTGCCTGGCAGCATCCATCAAACACCAAAAACGTATAATTTTTGGATGAACGTAGACATGAAATGGCCATTGCATGAGACCTTCACAGGCAAGGAGTAGTGGGAAGGTTGTCCTGGTAAAGCAAGTCTAGCCTATGAGCCTTTATTACCCTAATGCATTACAGTAAGTGAATGTTGTCACCTTAGGACAGGAAGTGTGTTACTGGCAGGATCACAATGTGAAACTAAAGGAAAAAAGCCTGAAAACTAAAAAGGAGGCACCACATGTAACGAATGATAAGAGTGCAATATACTGTATATACTCAAGTAAAAGCTGACTTGAGTATAAGCCGAGGACCTAATTTTACCACAAAAAATGGGAAAATGTATTGACTCGAGTATAAGCCGAGGATGAGAATGCAGCAGCTACTGTAAGCAGAAAAGAGGGTCAACAATGCCCATTTGCACGCCTCACTGTGCCCATTGCAACCTCACTGTGCCCATTGCAGTCTCACTGTGCCATACCTCACTGTGCCCATTGCAGTCTCACTGTGCCATACCTTACTCTGTGCCATACCTCACTGTGCCCATTGCAGTCTCACTGTGCCCATTGCAACCTCACTATGCCATACCTCACTCTGTGCCATACCTCACTCTGTGCCCACTGCAGTCTCACTGTGCCTGAATACCTGAATTCTTGACAGGCGTCCATTTTTTTTAAAGTCGCATCTTTCTCCTGGCGTTCCGTTTCATGATAGACATTTGACACTGTGTTCCACCTATCACGGAGGTCCTCTCATCCTCGGACAGTTTCCCAGCAGACACTGTGTTCAGTGTTCCGCCAATCACAGACATTCTTTCATCCTCCGACAAGAGAAGGTCCGTGATTGGCAGAACACTGAACACAGTGTCTGCTGGGAAACTGTCCGAGGATGAGCGGACCTCCGTGATAGGCGGAACACAGTGTCAAATGCCTATCACGGAACGGAAAGCCAGGAGAAAGCCGCGACTTTTAAAAAAATGGACGCCTGTCAAGAATTCAGGTACAAAAAAACACTGACTCGAGTATAAGCCGAGGGGGGCATTTTCAGCTCTAAAAAAAGGGCTAAAAAACGTGGCTTATACTCGAGTATATTCGGTAGTATGTTTATGGGTTTAGATATGTGTATATAAAAGCACAAGATATGTAAATAGAAAATCACTATTGTCACAGTTCAAGGTCCTTGTGGAACAGAGGCTTGCATATCTATACTATCGGGGGGGAAACATATTTTTTGGTTGCAATATTTATAAAGGTTATTGGCTTCTTCTGCGTTTTGGCCATTTTATTCTGAATATGTGGACACTAATAGAAATAAACGTGCTTTTTATAAAGCTACAGTGGAATACCTACCTTCAAAAGAATACCCGCCAGGTCCTCCAGCTAGCAAAATACCTTCCTATAAAAAAAGGAGGAAAAGAGAACTTTGTACAGTTGATTTATCAATAGTAGCTGAAAAATGCTTGGTTGTGCATAGATGCCCATGGGCTTGTGTTGATAGGTAAATGCAGCATGTTTTCAAATGCATTCAATTTGAAATGCCTCTAAAGCTGGCCACACAATGATAATTTTTTTCTTCTATGGGCTGAACAACAAAAAACAAACAGATTCCTCTATCCATTCTATGCAGCGCCAATGGACCAATCTCCTGCTGGGGCTAATGTATTTGACAGCTGGCCCTGTAGGCTGTTAAAATGCCCAAACAGCAGTGGCAGCTGATTGGATTTAGCTGCTAACTGACTGAAAATTTACTAGCAGGCTCCTTTGACAAAAGTCGATCAAATGATCAACTTTTGTTGAACGGAGAAAAACTGGAAGAATCACCAACTTATCAAATTTTGGCCAGTTCCTCAGGAACCAGATGTAATTTGCACAGTGTATGACGAGCTTAAGTTTCATCCGGGTTCCTTTACAAATACATCTAAACCTCGTACTGACCTTCATCAAGGTACCTCTGCATTCCAATTGACTTCCAGTGCTGCATATTAGTGCCACTGTCACATGACATTAAAAAAAAAAGTATCAGTAATCGATATAGGCGAGTACTTGGAAAAAAAAGTATTGGTAAACGGTATAGGCGAGTACTTGGAAAAAAAGTATCGGTACTTGTACTTGGTTTAAAAAAAGTTGTATACCTAATACATAGAAAACAATTGTTTTCTATGTTTTCTACGTGTCCTGTTCACCCCCACAATGCTGGTGTCATGTGTGGTGCACTGTGTTAAAATGCTACATGTATGCATTTTAATGCAACGCAATACACAAAATGCATATGAGCACAACGCAAATCTATTGAGGAAAAAAGCCTTTGTTTTATCTTGTCCCCTACAAGAACCCATAGCAATTAAACGTGCAAAAAAAAAACGGGTCAACACACATCAGCACACATTAACCACTTAAGGACCGCCGCACGACGATGTACGTCGACAGAATGGCACGGACAGGCACAAGGGCGAACAGGTACGTCCCCTTTAAGAACCTGTCCGTGGGTCGCGCGCGCGGTCCGAAGCTCCATGACCGTGCCCGTGGGACCAACGCGGACCCGAACGCTGCCGGTGTCCCGCGATCGGGTCACAGAGCTGATGAACGGGGAGAGGTAAGTGTAAACAAACCTTTCCCCGTTCTTCCTAGTGGCATGTCAGTGATCGTCTGTTCCCTGTCATAGGGAACGACGATCAGTGACGTCACATGCCAAGCCACGCCCCCCACAGTAAGAATCACTCATTAGGTCACGCCTAACCCCTACAGCGCCACCTAGAGGTTAAACCCTTCACTGCCAGTGTCATTTTCACAGTAATCAGTGCATTTTTATAGCACTGATCGCTGTAAAAATGACAATGGTCCCAAAAATGTGTCAAAAGTGTCCGCCATAATGTCGCAGTCACGATAAAAATCACTGATCGCCGCCATTACTAGTAAAAAATAAAATATTAATAAAAATGCCATAAAACTACCCCCTATATTGTAGATACTATACTGTAACTTTTGCGCAATCCAATCAATAAACGCTTATTGCGATTTTTTTTACCAAAAATATGTAGAAGAATACGTATCGGCCTAAACTGAGATAAAATAAATGTTTTTTTATATATTTTTTGGGGATATTTATTATAGCAAAAAGTAAAAAATATGTAATTTTTTTCAAAATTGTCGCTCTATTTTTGTTTATAGCGCAAAAAATAAAAAACGCAGAGGTGATCAAATATCACCAAAAGAAAGCTCTATTTGTGGGGAAAAAAAGACGTCAATTTTGTTTTGGGAGCCACGTCGCACGTTGTCAGTTAAATCGACGCAGTGCCGAATCGCAAAAAGGGACCTGGTCTTTAACCAGCCAAAATGGTCCGGGGCTGAAGTGGTTAAAGCGCACATTTGCATAGAGGAGGGCAATGCACATCCATTTTTTAAGCACTCTCATGCATTATAATGCACGTTTATGTGTCTTATACAGATCAATCGCACAGCACTGTCTGAGAGGGCAGAAGATCCGATTTTTTTCCCTAGTGCTGTTAATTAACACTTGCAGGTCTTGTCCCTCCCCCAGGCTGTGATTAGACCGTGAAAGGAGAAGCAGATGACTGAATAGCTCATCTCTCTGGCTCTTTGCTCTTTCTTCCTATCAAAGCGTTCCTTGTTAGCACATGAGCACTATAGTACAACTGATTGCTTCATTGTTCTTCTTTCCTCTCTCTCCCAGGCTGAGATCTGCTGTATGGTGACTGTGAGAGGCTAATACCAAGTCAAATTTAGATACTTATGTTGCTTACGTTTAACCAAACACATATTTGGTTAAGTATCATTAAATAGAGCTGCGTTCATTTTTTATACCTGTCTGAAGGTTTGCTTTAAATATATTTACTGGTAGTTATGCAATGGTGCAGGTATACTGTATAGTATTAATTTACATTTTTATTTTATTTTTATAACTAAAGGAATTGAACTTACCTTGCTTATTTCTGTGCTAAATCCAATCTCACAGTAACGGTTATCTTGTACTGTATAATGGGAGACACAAAGACATTTCCACATTTCAGTTCTTCTTATGTACAGTGCAATGTAAAAAGGACAGTAATGCAGAGGAGCCAATAAGGATTTCTTTATCTTATTAGCCATCGGTAAGTTAAAATCAAATTATCAGTAGGTGGAAGTTATATTGCTTATAGAGTTTTTACATACTTGAACATAATCAGCTCTATCAAACTCCATGCAAGACTTATTTTAAGAAAAGGCATAACACACAGTGTCATTCAGCCATAGACAGACTGTGAGTGCAGGGTGACATGCACATCACTATGGTGTCCTGCACCTAGTGTTGTGACGCAGGGAGTTTTGAGGTCCCTGTTTGTCATTTGATTGGCCTGGAAAAGCTAAGTATTAAAAAAAAGCAAAAAATATAATTGGGGTGGAGCTTTGGGAGAGATACCCTCAGGACCGCTGATAAGGCAGTATATCTAGCTCTCCTGTAATGGGCCTAGGCCTCATCAATTCAAAAGGGGGGCCCAGGCACCTGCCGAACAGGAGGGCCAGCTGTACAACCTTACTGCAGACACTGATCCTCTTCTGCCTTTCCCTGCAGCACTGACAGCTTCTCTTCCACTCCCTCCCTCCAGCTGCGCTGCAGGGGGATCAATTCTAAGATCCGTGCCCCCATGCCTCTGTTTTTCAGGCCCCCCTGTGCACCCCTTTTCCCCACAGCTTGGCCGGCTTTCCTCCTCTTCTTAGGGCACACAAGGGGATGTTTCAGGATCGACAGCGGAGGAGGGAGGCTGGTAAACATGTCATATAATAATGATTTTAGTGTATTTTAAGCAAAAATATAATTTTATATTTTCTGGGGGGTGAGGGGAGGGAGCAGGATCCTGTAAGGTAGACAGTATGGGGCCCCATGATTTCTAACAGAAGCCCTGGATACACTGGTGGGCTAAGCCGGAGTTGGGCTTTAAACATGTATGAAATTATGTGTGTGCATGATTGCAAATGTAATCACTTAAGTACCTAGGAGTTAAACTCACAGCAAATGTACTTGACTATATGCCGCTTAATCTACGCCCATTGTTGATGTTGCTTAAGCAAAAGGTCCAGGCCTGGACAAAATTGCCACCGTCTTTGATCAACCTGCTGAAAATGAAGATTCTCCCCGTAATCCTTTATTTCCTACGGCACGCACCCATATGGGAACTGAAAGCCTACTTTAAAAAGCTTGACAGCATTGTCACCTCCTTTTTGTGGGCGCCCAAGCCCCGAGAATAGGTATCAAAGTGTTGCAGGAACCTGGGGATCAGGGCGGGTTGGCGTTACCAGACTGGCAGAAGTACTATTTAGCGGGTCAGATGGTGTACGCCCATAGGTGGCTTCTGGCAGATGATGGAGATGCGGCTACGGTACTGGAGGCAGCAAGCACAGTTGGGGTCCTACGAAATTCTAAAGCTAGCTCTTTTCAGGGGCATCAAATCAGATCTACCATTAACGTTGTCAATGAAGGCTACGATAAGGGCATGGGATGCAGCGGTCGGACTGGCATGTCCCAGTTATGGGGGAGTATCCCCATCTGCTTCTCTCTGGATGAACCCCACTTTACCCCATTTCTGGGCAATAAAGGGGATAAAGATGTTGAAAGACATCACCTCCCTTGGGGACCTTTTATCTTTTCCCCAGCTTAAAACGAGACATGATCTTAGCAACTCATACTTTTTTAGGTTCCTCCAACTCAGGGAGAAGAGGGTGGAATCTCTGCCTTCGGCTCTTGAGACACTGTTATCAGATGAGGATCTAGTCAAGCCCCTATCAGTGACATATAAGGAATTCTTCAAAAAAACACCACCGGCACTATCCAAGTGCAGGGAAAAGTAGGTGGCAGAGGTTCCTGACATACAGGGGGAGGATTGGGACAAAGTATGGAGACAGCCATTTAAGCATTTGGTATCAGCCAGGGATAGATTGATTCAGTTTAAATTTTTACATAGAAGTTATTACACCGCGGCTAGATTAGCGAAAATTTTACATACAGTCTCAGCTGAGTGTTAGAGATGCTCCTACTCGCCAGCGGATGCTGAACACATATTTTGGAAATGTCCCCCTGTACAAAAATTTTGGTCGGAGATCATCTCCTGTCTGTCAGAACTTCTGGTGGTACCCATACCAATGTCGGTGGGGGTCTGCTTCTTGGGTCTGGTGGATGAGGTGGTGCTGTCTCGTGCCTTGCGAGCCCTGCTCAACATTTTGCTGTTTTATGGGAGGAAGGCCATTCTATTAAATTAGAAGAAAGCGGGGGCTCCAGATGTGGCCCTTTGGAAGAGCCTGGTAAATTCCATGATGCCTCACTACAGGGCTACTTATGAGGCTAGGGGTTGTAAGAAAAAGTTTGATAAAGTCTGGCAGGCATGGTACAAATCCAGCGATACCGCAGGTTAGGGAGCTGAGCTTGATACCTACCATAACAAAATCTAGGGACAGAAAACTGCAACACGACTGGTGGTGGATAAGCCATCTATTTAAGAGCTGAGTGGTATATGTGATACATAACGGTTGAAGCTCTGCTTTGTCCCTATATATCCAATGTATCTCAAACTATCAGTTTCCCAACAAAATACTGGTGCTTACGGAAAAACTGAAGAGTCCTGTTTTTTATTGCGCTGTGACCGTATGGGGTTAGGAAGGGGGTGGGATGGTATGGGAGGGTTATTGGCTGTTGTTTTTAGGAATTTTAAGCTAGTTAGTCGGACCATGTTAGTTCAGGCTAGGATATGTTTTGGACCATGCTTGGCCTGCTATGTGGACAGTGTCGGCTGACATGTCCAATAATGTTATGCTATATTTCTTAAAACGTAATAAACAGAATAAAAAAAAAAAATGATTGTAAATGTACTGTTTATATTCATTTAGGCCGCCACATCTCCTTTTAAGTGCATAAGGCCAATATTATTATATTTAATAAGCAGTCAATACTGGTATCACTATAGAAGTGCCAGCTTGTAAAATTTGAAATTCTGCTTTAAAAAATAACCTTAAAGCGGAGGTCCGCCTAAAAAAAAAAAATACTGCAGCTGCTGACTTTTAATAAATGGACACTTACCTGTCCAGGGTGCCCACGATGTCGGCAGCCGAAACTGATCAATTGCTCGGCTCTCGGCTGCCCCGCCGCCATCCTCTGTGAGGGAATCAGGAAGTGAAGCGTTGCGGCTTTACTTCCCGGTTCCCTACTGCACATGCGCGAGTCGCACTGCACATCCTAACTGGTCCTCGCTGTCTTTTGGGACCTGTTTTTTGGCCCCCGTGGGAGTCTATGCCCGGAAGTGGGTGCAAATACCTGTATTATACAGGTATCTGCACCCCCCTCCCCCTGAAAGGTGCCAAATAAGACACCGGAGGGAGGAGGGTTACAAAAAGCGGAGGTTCCATTTTTGTGTGGACCTCCTTTTTATAAAAAAAAAGGTAAACATCGAAACAACTCAAAGTGTAATTCTTCTGATATTGTAATACAGGATCCCATGTTAAACCTGAACTCCTGGCACGGAAAAATCTAATTTAAATATATTCCTCAATGGCCACAAAGCATATAAATCTAAATCCAATTTGTCTGCACCAAATGTGCACCAAATGCCTTTTATAAATTAGATTGTAATTGTAAAGTAGCAGTGATATTATCACCAGGGCTGGTGCTAGACTATTTTGTGCCCTAGGCAAGACCAACTACTTGCACTTGTACTCTCAATGTCTTTTAGTTATATTTAGCCTGTTTCACCCCATTGATGTCAGTAGTTGTTTATTTTTGTTATTTTATTTTTTAATTATTTTTTATAACTATTTATTTATTTACTTTTAACAATTTTATTTTTTATTATTTTTTTAGGACCCCCAATGGGGAGCTTTGGTGAAATTTCAGCGGACTAAACAGACCTCTGATGTGAGCCCTCAATCTCCATCTCTGGAGCCTCAGCAGCACAGAATGAATGAACAGGAATAACTCTGTACAGAGGCTTCCCAGTCATAAACAGGGGCATAGTAAACACAGTTCACTATACCTCAGTTATGAATGAAAAAAACTGAAAAAAATAAAAACAGAGTCAGTGATCGGTACCTGTCATTTCAGACAAGGAAGGGGGTGGTAAATTACACATTTACCAGTCCCTTCACCGCTCTCCATCCTGACAGATCCCCTGCAGCAACTGGTGGGAAAGGAGAGGAGGGAAGCCAGCAGAGCTGCAGGGGGGGGGGGCAAAGGGGGGACGGGAGAGAGCACATTAGGCCGTGAGAGATCAAAGCAGGGCCAGGAGACAGGAAGCAATAGGGCAGAGAGACAGAACACAGGAATGTCACATACAATAACCATTCCATCTCAAAACCCTCTCCGTCTTGGTTTGTCGACAAGGAGCAAATTCATAGAAATTTTGCAGGTCCTCGGTAAAGTAGCAGGCCCCTGTTGGAGTCTTCCCCGAATGTCCAGTCTGGCTAAAACTGAGGTCCTCAAAGTTATATTGCTGAAAGGGAGCGCAGGCCTATAAGAACAGGACAACAAAGTCAAATGGATTTTGAACTCCGGCGCTACATTTATTCATTCCCTTCAAATAGCATAACGCCTCATGGATAGAGTATTCAAACAATAAAATCGATCAATGATAATAAATGCAAGATTAAATCTAATAAAATAAGGTCCATAGAAAGAAAATCATTATAGATCACCAATGCATATATGAGCTCGGTATCCAAAATGCATACGTGTGAGCCCTCGTACACACGGCCGAGATTCTCGTTGAAAAAAACATGTTGTTTTTTTCGACGAGATTCTTGGACAAGAAACTTGTCCCGGCCGAGTGTACACACGCTCGTTTCAAAGAACCCGCGGTTCTTTGAAAGGAGTGTACGCGGTGACGTCATCGACTACGTCGAGCATGCGCTCGTCACATTCCATGCCGTCGCCGCCATCTTGGTATACCCTACGTATGCCTAGGAAGCTACCGCGCATGCGTCGAATTCATTTCGAACATGCGCGGGCTTCCGGGAGGACAGGTAAGTGTACACACACTCACTTTTCTCGTCGAGAAACATGCCGACGAGAATCTCGACGAGAAAATAGAGAGCAGGTTCTCTATTTTCTCGTCGAGGTTTCTTGTCGGTTTTCTCGACGAGAAACCCGATAGCCGCGTACACACGACCGATTTACTCGGCAAGACCTCTCTGCCAGCAAGTTTCTTGCTGGTTCTTGCCGAGAAAATCGGCCGTGTGTACGAGGCCTAAGGATAGAAAAACTCACATAGCATGATACCGTTTGGAAAGGGTTTAATGGCAAAACATAACAATGTAACACTCACATTTAAGATGGTATTGAAAGCATGGATTCATGTACACATCGCTCATGTACCTATGTGGCGGTCTTCACATCACTCCCACATACTGCAAAATTTGAATCGCAAGCTCACACCTTGATTGAACACGTCTTTTTGGATTGAATTTTCACTATTGGACACTATAATGATTTTCTTTCTATGGACCTTATTTGATTAGATTTGATCTTACGTTTATTATCATTGATCGATTTTATTGTTTGAATACTCTATCCATAGAGACACTTAGCACGTTACTTTTGGGTGGTACACGTGTTCCACATATTCTTTGATCATTATACGTTTATGGTGTGTATTCATTTGCCCACATATATAATTTTGGCTCAGGTAGCGCTACACTTTTATTTTCAACTTCTTATCAGCTTTTTTCTACCAGCAGTGTTGGCAGCTTCCTTTGTTATATACACTATTGTAGTCTAGCGCAGTATATTCCTTTATAGCATAAGGCCTCATGCCCACTGACGTTTTTACAGCTGCGTTTTTTACAGCTTAAAAACGCCTGTCCATGTTATTGTAAATTTTTTATTTATTTTTTGAAAAAAAAACAAAAAACGTCAGAGCTAAAAAACGCGACCGCGCGTTAGTGCGCGTTTTTTGACGCTCGCGTTTTTTTCTGCCTAACTCCGACGCTGAGGTCCTGGGTTTTTTTTACAGCTTAAAAACGTCTATGCTGTTTGCAGCTCAAAAACGTCTAGGTGGGCATGAAGCTATAGACTAACATGGACAGGTGTTTTTAAGCTGTAAAAAACGCTCAAAAACGTGGCTGTAAAAACGTCCGTGGGCATGAGGCCTAAAGGTTACAAAATGGTAGTTTCTCTAGTTTTATATTGTTTGAATGCAGCACCGTATACATTGAAATTCTCTTTTAGAGGAATTGTACACTTCCAAACGTTTTTGTTGTTTTAACTAGGTATTAGTGTTGTTATATTCCTTGTGGTTTTTTATATTTTGCCTTATATTTTAATGATGGGTTTACATGTTGTGTCTGCAGTTTGTAGTGCATAAGAACACTTTTTTTTTTTTTTTACAAAGAACATGTAAAATACAGTGCCTTGAAAAAGCATTCATACCGATTGAAATTTTCCACATTTTGTCATGTTACAACCAAAAACACAAATGTATTTTATTGAGATTTTATGTGATAGACCAACACAAAGCGGCACATAATTGTGAAGTGAAAGGGAAAATGATAAATAGTTTTCAACATATTTTACAAATAAATATCTGGCAAGCGTGGTGTGTATTTGTATTCAGCCCCCTTTACTCTGATACCCCTAACTAAAATCTAGTGGAACCAATTGCCTTCAGAAGTCATCTAATTAGTAAATAGAGTCCACCTGTGTGTAATTTATTTTCAGTATAAATAGAGCTGTTCTGTGAAGCCATCAGAGGTTTGTAAGAGAACCTTAGTGAACAAACAGCATCATGAAGGCTAAGAAATGCCCCAGACAGGTCAGAGATAAAGTTGTGGAGAAGTTTAATGTAGATGTTAACCTGATTCCTGAAATTTGAGCTGGGCACATATATCTGCAGTGTTTTCTTATCTCTCTTCAAAGCACTAAGTCCGGTGACTTTCTCCTGCTTCGTTCTTCTGTTATCAGCATGATAACTTCTGACAAGTTCTCGGACACAGGAGATAAAACCAGCCTGAAATTTGTGTCGTGGGAGGTTGCTATAAATAGATTAGCAGAGAGCTTGACTTGTCAGAGCAGAGCTCTGCACATTCCTTCCTTCCTCTACCTATGTGGAGTGTGTGCCTTTCCTCCAATCAGCTGCCTTGGTTGTATGCCCAGATTTCACACTCAGTGTTGAACAGGAAGAGAAAATCTCTAACACGATCTGAACTTTCTAAAGAATATATAAAGATGAAGACAGCAGATATACATGTAAAACTTCTGTTGAGAGATTTGTTTAATCTCTTTGTATTATCTGAGGCTGTTCACTTTACTGGGTATATGTAAGGGTTTACATCCACTCACTTTAAAGCAGGATTAGGTTATAAAAAAATATCCCAAGCGTTGAACATTTCACGGAGCACTGTTCAATCTGTCAGAACTATTGGGATTAAAAATAATTAATTTCTAATGTCTCTGCATCATATATTTGTTATATGTATTTTATAGGGCTGTGGAAATTAACTATTAATCCTCGATTAATCGATTAATTTTTTTGATCGATCAAAATTGTTTTGATCAGTACTCACCTCTCCGCCAGCTTCAGGGAGTTCTGTCGGAGATCCGGTGATGTCACGGACACCGGCGGGGCTTGCCGCGTCCATCTGAAGGGCTCCTTTGCTGCGCCTTCATATCTGCATGCCGGCAGGACCTTACTATCTGCCACAAGCAAGGGCTGTTACACTTCCCTCTATCACTTCCCTCTATCAACCTGGGATTCTACAGCCATCCACTGGGAGTTGTGATAGTTCCCTTCACGGGACATCTACATGCTGACGGACTGATGTTAACCCCTCCTCATCTGGATTCAGCAGTGGTATCGTTGTACACATTTTTATACCAGTATCATACTTAGCTACATGTTTTTATGACTGCTTTTGCTACCGTTTGGTATTACTCGCACCATTTTTACAGTTTATGTGGCTACATCGATTTTATCTCCAGTGCAATATTTATTTTGTTATCTACTTGAAGACTATAAAAGTTTTAATGCTATTCCCATTGGGCGCTGCCTTTGTGTGTTTTTTGTATCCTGCTATCGATTTTTCCAGTGGTTGGTAGCTGCACTGGGAATCAGCCTGCAAGGAGATCAGCTAAAAGTAGTTGGATCTGTATGTGCGTTATAATTAATCGAAATAAGTCGATTAATCGATTAATAAAAAATCGATTAATCGAACACGAAAATTTTAATCAGTAACAGCCCTAATATTTTATGAACAACTCAGAAGCCATTTTGTTGAAAAAAAAAAATTCTCTTCTCTTTAGAGAAGAGATTTTCATAGGAAGGTTTTAAGGCCTCACCATATATTCTACTAAATTGTAAATTATGAATCCTTGTCAGTTAATCAGTTAAGGCATTAGCCAAGGAGGCCCAATGTTATGTTAAGATAAGGGACCCCTAGGTTTCAAATAACAGTGAACAGACATCATCTCTTTGACTAAGGAATGAAAGTAGAAGAGACATATTAACAAACTGTGTTTTTGAAATACTTTATATTATACACTGAAAATAATCATATTAGCAATAATTCCAAATATATTAGTAAATTATATTGGAGTAGTTATAGGCATGATTAACTGAACAATGTCACATATTTTGGTTTGTGCATTTTTATATGTGTAGCGGGCACCCCAAAATTGGGGGTCGCTATGTTCTAAATTTAGGGGTAGTATGAGCCATAGTTGGCTCAGGTTCTCTAATTTGTTAGGTATGGACTCTGCTCTGCCATGTTGTTGCCTGGTGTATGGTTCCCCTTGTCCTGTGGTGGCGCTGTTGCCCAGGTCTCTGGTTGAACCACGGGTGGCATTGTGGTGTGATTGGGTGTTCTCTCTCGGCTACCATGTGGTGGGTGGGGTTTCGCCTGCTGTGCATGCTGGGAGAGGGTAAATAAAGGGCAGACGCCAGAGGAGAGGGGGAGAGTTTGCCCCATGGGGGTGGTGTGCCGGGGGGATTCCAAGGAGGACCCCCTGGTGGCGAAGTTACGCCCTTTTGGCCCTGCTGGCTGGGGGTTGCGTGAACTGTCCGAGGAGTCTCAGGCACCTTTAGCCCGAGGCTACAACGTTCCAGGTAGGCCCAGTACCTTCAACTGGGTCTACAGCCAACACACTGGAGTCCCAGGGAACCCGTGTGAGGGTGGCCCGCTCTGAAAGAGAAAACCGGGGGAGGACCTGTCCGATGGATCGGTGATGGAGTTCACGATGGAGATGCCTGGTTACCTATCGGAGAAAGGATCCGTGAGTTGCAGTATAGCCCCTGTAGTGTGTCCCACTGACACCTATGGTCTCTACTAATCTACGGGGTTTTGTTCAGAAGTCATAATTCAATCATTAGGGATTCTGTGGCAGGGGATCTCTAGGACTTGTCCGTGAAGGGGACTAACTTCAAGTAGCAACTGTTTGTGCTTCACTCCGGCTGCTAGAACTGTGAGAGGGATCTATCCGGGTGAGCAAAATTCATACTCAGGCTTGAGTAAAGAATAGGGTAACTGGGTGCCGCGTGCCTGAACCTATCTCCCTAACTACTTTATCGCTATCTTCAACCTGTTCCCAAATCTGTTTGAGCAAGATAAAAATAAACTCGGCTGTTTGGAGTTTGAACATTGTTTGGACATTGAGTTTCTTATGGGAAAGAACACAGACTTTTCCCTACATTCTGGGGACGAGAACCAGTCAACTCGCTGCAGGACCCAAAAATAAAGAACACCCAGAGGCGTACTAAGTGGGGGGCGGAGGGGGCGGGCCGCACCGGGGTGCCACACACTGGGGGGTGTCAGGCCGGCGCCCCCCCCCCCCGTGACTTAAGCGGTGATAGCGCCGGCGCCGCTCCGTCAAGTAAGAGCTGCCTGCAGTGAGACTCCAGGCAGGCACAGGCAGATATATCACGATACGAAGGGAGGGGGGGTGACATTGCTGCACCATCCATCCCCTCCTCACGGCCGCGGCTGAGCTATCCCGATGTTCGGCACTTCTCACAGAACACAGGCACAGCCGTGTGAAGTCGCCTCCCCCTCCTTTCTGTTTATGTGTACAGAGGGGGAGGGGACCTTCTGTGCATGTGCTGCCTCACGCTGATCTAAGGTACTGAATGGGAGGGGGGGTTTGCACGGGGGTCTGCATTGAGGGGGGGGGTTTGCATGAGGGGGGGTGTCTGCATTAAAGGGGGTTTGCACTGAGGGGTCTGCACTGAGGGGGGGAGGTTTGCACTGAGGGGGGGTTTGCACGAGGATCTGCATTAATGGGGGGAGGTTTGCACTGAGGGGGGGGTGTCTGCATTGAGGGGGGGTTGCACTGGGGAGGTTTGCACTGAGGGGGGTTTGCACGGGGGTCTGCATTAAGGGGGGAGGTTTGCACTGTGGGGGGGTTTGCACGGGGGTCTGCATTAAGGGGGGAGGTTTGCATTGAGGGGGGGTTTGCATGGGGGGAGGTTTGCACTGAGGGGGGGGGGTGTCTGCATTAAGGGGGGTTTGCACTCAGGGGAAGGGGGGGTTGCACTGGGGGGTCTGCACTGAGGGGGGGAGGTTTGCACTGAGGGGGGGTTTGCACGAGGGTCTGCATTAAGGGGGGGAGGTTTGCATTGAGGGGGGGTTGCACTGGGGAGGTTTGCACTGAGGGGGATTTGCACGGGGGTCTGCATTAAGGGGGGAGGTTTGCACTGTGGTGGGGTTTGCACGTGGGTCTGCATTAAGGGGGAGGTTTGCATTGAGGGGGGGTTTGCATTGAGGGGGGGGTTTGCATGGGGGGAGGTTTGCACTGAGGGGGGTGTCTGCATTAAGGGGGGTTTGCACTGAGGGGGAGGGGGGTTGCACTGGGGGGGTCTGCACTGAGGGGGGGAGGTTTGCACGGGGGTCTGCATTAAGGGGGGAAGTTTGCACTGAGGGGGGTTGCACTAAGGAGGTTTGCACTGAGGGGGGTTTGCACAGGGGGGGTCTGCATTGAGGGGGGGTCTGCACTGAGGGGGGGGGAGGTTTGCACTGAGGGAGGTCTGTGTAACATGCAGGGGGTCCAGAGCTGTGAGGTGCTGTGTAATGTAAAATGGTCCAGAGGTGCGGTGCTGTGTAATGTAAAGGGGTCCAGAGTGCTGTGTACTGTCAAGGGGTCCAGAAGTGCGGGGGGCTGTGTAATGTCAAGGCATCCAGAGGTGCAGGGTGCTGTGTAATGTAAAGGGGTCCAGAGGTGCAGGGGGCTGTGTAATGTAAAGGGGTGCAGGGTGCTGTGTAATGTAAAGAGGTGCAGGGTGCTGTGTAATATAATGGGGTCCAGAGGTGCAGGGGGCTGTGTAATGTAAAGGGGTCCAGAGGTGCAGGGGGCTGTGTAATGTAAAGGGGTGCAGAGGTGCAGGGTGCTGTGTAATGTAAAGGGGTGCAGAGGTGCAGGGTGCTGTGTAATGTAAAGGGGTGCAGGGTGCTGTGTAATGTAATGGGGTCCAGAGGTGCAGGGGGCTGTGTAATGTAAAGGGGTGCAGAGGTGCAGGGGGCTGTGTAATGTAAAGGGGTGCAGAGGTGCAGGGGGCTGTGTAATGTAAAGGGGTGCAGAGGTGCAGGGGGCTGTGTAATGTAAAGGGGTGCAGAGGTGCAGGGGGCTGTGTAATGTAAAGGGGTGCAGAGGTGTAGGGGGCTGTGTAATGTAAAGAGGTGCAGGGGGCTGTGTAATGTAAAGGGGTCCAGAGGTGCAGGGGGCTGTGTAATGTAAAGGGGTCCAGAGGTGCAGGGGGCTGTGTAATGTAAAGGGGTCCAGAGGTGCAGGGGGCTGTGTAATGTAAAGTGACGCAGAGGTGCAGGATGCTGTGTAATGTAAAGGGGTCCAGAGGTGCAGTTGTGTAGAGGGGCTACACAGTAGTAACAAAGAGATATTGAAGGATGCAGAGGTATGCAGGGGACACAGAGGGGTGTTTTTACATTTTAACGTGGGGGGGGGTGCCAGATATTGGATCCGCCCCGGGTGCCAAATGCTCTAGGTACGCCCCTGAGAACACCGCTCAACCTTCTAAATCGGGAGGATCCGGGCATGTGGCACGGTGTGCCTTTATCCCTGCAAGGAGAAGGTAGGCAGGAGAAAAGGGTCTGTATGCTACATATAATTATATATATATATAAATTGTTTGATGTATTCACTGATTAGTCTTCATATTATTCATATGAGGGAAATACTGTATATGAATGTGGTGTCTAGAAGTTCTATTAATAGGGATGTTTAACCACTTCCATACTGGGCACTTATACACCTTCCTGCCCAGACCAATTTTCAGCTTTCTGCGCTGTTGCACTTTGAATGACAATTGCGCGGTCATACAACACTGTACCCAAACTAAATTTTTATCATTTTTTCCCCACAAATAGAGCTTTATTTTGGTGGTATTTGATCACCTCTGGGATTTTTATTTTCTGCTAAAAAAATAAAAAAAGATAGAAAATTTTGGAAAAAAAAAGTATTTTTTTTGTTTCAGTTACAAAACTTTTTAAATAAGTAAGTTTTCTCCTTCACTGATGGGGCTGCACTGATGGGCACCGATGAGGTGGCACCAATGAGGTGGCATTGATGGGCACTAATATGCGGCACTGAGAGGTGGCACGGATAGGTGGTACGGATAGACGGCACAGATGGGCACGGATAGGCGGCACGGATGGGCACTGATAGGCGGCACGGATGGGCACTGATAGGCGGCATGGATGGGCACTGATAGGCGGCACGGATGGGCATGGATGGGCACTGATAGGTGGCACGGATGGGCACTGATAGGTGGCACGGGTGGGCACTGATAGGCAGCACTGATGTACTGTAATGGATGCCAATCAGTGCCAAACAATAATGCCTGCCAATCAGTGATGCCCATTGTGGGCACTGATTGGCATCCATTGTGGGCACTGATCGGCATCCATTAGGGGGCACTAACTGGTGGTCTAGGGTGGCATACCTCGTGCTGGCATCCCTGGTGGCTTCCCTGGTGGTCCAGTGGCATCCCTGGTGGTCCAGTGTGGGCATCCTCGGGGGGGGCTGTGCTGATAATCGATCAGCACAAACCCCCCCTGTCAGAGGAGCAGCTCTCCTCTACTCACGTCTGACAGACGCGTCTGACAGACGTCTGACAGACGCGAGTGAGGAAAAGCCGATGACCCGCTTTTCCTGTTTACACCGTGATCAGCCGTGATTGGACACGGCTGATCACGTGGTAAAGAGTCTCCGGGGGCGCGCAGCGGCTCAAAATCCTGAGGACGTCATATGACGTTCAGTCAGGATTTTGAAACCACTTTGCTGCCGTCAATCCGCTATAGGGCGGGCGGCAACTGGTTAAGAATAAGCAATTATACTTCTGGTCAGAAACATGGGGTTAAGTTCTACATTACCTAGTTTAAGGAATTTAAAGATAAGGTAATTAGTGTGGGTATATTTTCTTAAAGTAATATATCTCATGTGAACAGACCATAGTCTGGAGAGTCTGACATCATTTAGACAGCTCTAGATATTTTATAGTTTTCTGTTAAGCCTAAAGTCAAAAGGTTATTCAAGTATTAAATAAAGTAAATTCTATTTCAATACAGCCCCCTGGTGGTGAAAAGATTAAGAGTCCAAAATGGCCGCCCAGACGATGTTGTCATGGTTACATGGAAACAACCCGTCGTTCGACATCATCAATTACGTAGTAGTGACACACATACACACACTTTTTGGGTGGGATTAAAGAGTATACACATGACAGTGAAGGGGGATCTTGAGAAAAGCGGAGAGAATCTTGAGAAGGCTGAAAGAATTTTGAGAAGGGAGAAGATCTTGAGACGGAGAGACAAAAACAAAGCGCAGAGATATGTTCACAGACGCTCTCCATGCAATCTGACAGAACTTGAGCTATTTTGCAAAGAAGAATGGGCAAAAATTTCACTTTCTAGATGTGCAAAACTGGTAGAGACATCCCCATAAAGACTTGCAGCTGTAATTGCAGTGAAAGGCTGTTCTACAAAGTAATTGACTCCGGGGGGCTGAATACAAATGCACACCACACTTTTCAAATATTTATTTGTAATTTGTAAAAAATTGAAAACCATTTATCATTTTCCTTCCACTTCACAATTATGTGCCACTTTGTGTTGGTCTATCACATAAAATCCCAATAAAATACATTTATGTTTTTGGTTGTAAAATGTGAAATATTTCAAGGGGTATGAATACTTTTTCAAGGCACTGTACACGTCAGAGAATTCCTAGAGCACTAAACACAATAGGGTAGCTATAGAGGCAGCACAGCAGACAAAACAACCTCCCTTTGTCCAATTGCTGAGTATGATACATTGCTGTGGTTTGAAAAATGAGACTAGAGACCACCTGTTGGCTCGATAGAACACTATATAATTGTAGCGGCCTCACCCCCCCCGTCCCCCTTGTAAATAAAACGGGTCTTGTCTAGGGGTATGCGGGAGGAGGATGAGGTACACTACAGCCCCTGTCCTCTAGTATGTAGAGGTGAAAGCCAACACTTATTTTACCTTCGGGTCTGTGTTCTGGATGGAGCCTCTGGCCCTCCTGCAGAGGGGAAGTTTGACTGTCAGTAATGGAGCCCCACACCATAAAAAGTCCAACACTCCTTTATTCTTCTTGACAAATGAACAACATCAGTTGAACTTTTAAAATGAACAGACAAGGTGTGGATAGGAGTAGGCCCAGGCACAGTGAACACTATTCCTTTTCTTGCAAATAGGCTTGGCGCACGGTCTCTGCCACCGACCGTGAGATTGGTCGCTTCAACCGACCGGGTGAACTGTTGAGGCCCCTGCCACAGGCCTAATAGCAGGTCTCTGCCACCGACCTGAGTTGACTAGATGAACCGCTGCCACCGGTCATAGAACATGAACCACCTTCCCTGATCAATTGGCCCTTGTTCGGGAAAGATATCCATCCGGACGGTCTCCAGAGGTTCACCCGGCACTGGCAATATGCTGCACCAGATCTTCGGTTGAATCCCTCCTCTGGTCCCTTACGCGTCTGGATTCGAGTGCCCAACACCCGGGGCACCCTAGGACAATCCCTCCCTCGCGGGACCCAGTGGAAGGTACTGGGCCCCAGGCCTCCGGTTGAGTACCTCACCCCAGACTGAAGGTGTCTGGGATGGAACACGAACTCCACGTGTGCAGGCCAAGGGCGCCTGGACACGGCTCACGGACAGCAGCCCTCAGGCTGAAGGTGCCTGGGACTCCCACCTTGTGGTGAAGTTGTCCGCCCCTTTATACCCTCTCCCAGCAAGCACAGCGGGTTCCCCGCCCCGCAGTACAGCTGCTGCGGGAGGTCACAAAGGGTACGGCACTGCAGTAGTGGTTCAACCCCGGCCCAAAGTGACAGCGCCACCTACTGAGCCGCAGGGAACTCAACACCACTGATGTCCTCACACGAATAAAACATAGCCCTGCTCTACTAATAGTGCATCTGGGTCATACTACCACCCAGTTGCTGCCCCTAAATAGTACATACCCGCTACATAGTATTACTATGCAATATTCTATATTTACCTTACCTTAAAACATGTACAGTCCCGATAATGATAAAAAAAAAAAAAAAAATTGTACAAAACCACTATTCAGTTGCTTTAAAACAATCAAGCCCAATTTTTAATTTATGTTCACTGGGATCTCATGTGTTACTTCTACACTTATCTGGGCGACGGGTCTATATGTATTATAACAGAGTAAACAAAATAGAATCATACCACAATGCTGGATTTCCAGGTTCTGACTGTTGCTCCAAGCCACTGATCAGACTTAGAAATGGTCATACTTCCTTCGCTGGTTTGAAATGTGTCACCTGTGGAAGAACAGCACTGTAAACGGTAGAATGAACCAATACCAGACATAGAATATAGTATCATTGTCCCAGTGCAAACCAAGGATATGTGTGTGAGCCGCTCAGGCTGTATGGGAATGAGGTCCTGTGCCCATCACTGTGAGTGCTGCCCCGGAAGGGAGCTCGTCTATGCTCCAGGCAATGGTAGAGAGTGACTAGGTGTCCCGGGAGCCGTAGATTAAGTCAAGACCTGCTGTATGATAGTGAATGGCAGTCTCAGCCTGGACCTCCGTCAGGCCACTCCCCCAATGTGTTTCTCTCAGCCCACCGGACTCATGGGGATGGAGTCTCCAAGTGAAAAGGGCAGCTAAATGCATCATCGGCCACCACTCAGTGAAAGAATAAATATCATGGGTGTGAAGTGGTTGTGAAGGGCTGGTCATAGAGGTTGTGTTTAAGGAAATGCATAGTGACCATAGAAGATCTGGTTGCAAAGAAGTATTTAATGACCATCCTCCTGCAAGGTGTGTGTAAGTGCCGGTTCACACTGGGGCAACACGACTTCCAGCGCGACTTTTCAAGGCAACTTGGAGACGACTTGAGCATGACTTCAGCGCTACTTGGAGCGACTTACAACGCGACTTCAAGTCGCCTCCAGGACAGGCGACTTTGCCAGTGGCCAATCACATAATAATCTGCTCTGTGGGAGGGAGGGGTTTGCCTTAGAAAACAATTTTCACTTCCTGGAAAGTTGCTTCAGTTAAGACGGGGGATCCGACTTGGAGGCGACTTCCATTGAAATCAATGGATACAAGTCGTCTAGAAGTCGCCTTGAAGTAGTACAGGAACCTTTTCTGAAGTCGGAGCGACTTCAGTAGTGTACATTAAGACGGCTCTCATTGACTAACATGTAATTTCTCATGTCGTGCGACTTGGGACGACTTGGGGCGACACAAGTCGGATCCCAAGTCGCGGTAGTGTGAACCGGCACTCAAGGAACAAATGTGTAGAAGTGTGATAAGGATAAAATGCAAATATTCTAGCCAAAGTTGTGGGGGAGGATGGTGTAGGTGACTAGACCTAGTCACTCTCTACTATCCGTGTCCCAGTGGCTGAAAGCATAAGGATGACAGACAAGGGCGCCCAGGATGGAAAATTTGAAAAAAATGGTGAAACAAACAGCAGATATCCAAAGTAGGCAGGAGCACAGGTTTTTTAAACCATTTAAGGACCGGAAGATTTGCCCCCTTATGCCCTGTACACACGATCGGATCTCCGATGGAATAAAATCCGATGGATTTTTCCATCGGAATTCCGATGAAGCTGACTTTCATCAGTCTTGCCTACACACCATTAGACAAAATTCCGACCGTCCAAAACGTGGTGACGTAAAACACTCCGACGAGCCGAGAAAAATGAAGTTCAATGCTTCTGAGCATGCGTCGACTTGATTCTGAGCATGCGTGGGTTTTTCTCCGAAGGAGTTCCCCACAGATGATCGGAATTCGCTATCGTTTTTTTTCCATCGGTAAAATTTAAAACATGTTCTATTTTTTTACACCGATTGAAAAAAAAGGCTGATGGGGCCCACACACGATCGGTTTTTCCGATGAAAAAAGTCCATGGGTCTTTTTTCATCAGAAAAACCGATCGTGTGTACGTGGCATTAGTGACCAGGCCATTTTTGGCGATACGGCACTGCATCGTTTTAACTGACAATTGCGCGGTCGTACGACGCTGTACCCAAACAAAATTGACGTCCTTTTTTTCCCACAAATAGAGCTTTCTTTTGGTGGTATTTGATCACCTCTACGGTTTTGATTTGATTATTAAGTAATTTTTTTATTAGTAATGGCGGTGATCTGCAATTTTTAGCGGAACTGCGACATTGCGGCGGACAGATTGGACACTTTTGACACCAATGACATTTATACAGCGATCAGAGCTAAAAATAGCCACTGATTACTGTATAAATGTCATTGGCAGGGAAGGGGTTAACACTATGGGGGCGATCAAGGGGTTAAATGTTATCCTAGGGAGTTTTTCTAACTGTGGGGGGGATGGCACTGACTGGGGGAGGAGACCGATCATTGTTCCTAAGCATTAGGAACAACAGATCAGTCTCCTCACCCCTGACAGAAAGGAAATCTGTCTGTTTACATTGACAGACCTCTGTTCTGTCTCCCTCAGGAGCAATCGCTGGTGCCCGGCAGACATCGCGGCTGACGTGCATCGGCGGCGCGCGCGTGCCCCCTTAGTGCTCTTAAAGCGGCCGACGTACGGCTACGACAGCTCACCCAGAGGAGCCAAGCTGGTCCTTAAGTGGTTAAACAATTACAATTTCAAGATTATCTCTGTCTGTGCATACTGTCACCTAGAGCCATATCATCCACAAGGCATCCTAAGTAGGAGCTTTGTGCTTATTGGACATCCAGGGGGCCCCAGCTACAATGTATTTATTGCAGTCATAGTTACATAGTAGGTGAGGTTGAAAAAAAGACACAAGTCCATCAAGTCCAACCTATGTGTGTGATTATATGTCAGTATTACATTGTATATATCCCTGTATGTTGTTGTCGTTCAGGTGCTTATCTAGTAGTTTTTTGAAACTATCGATACTCCCTGCTGAGTCCACCGCCTGTGGAAGGGAATTCCACATCGTTGCGGCTCTTACAGTAAAGAACCCTCTACGTAGTTTAAGGATAAACCTCTTTTCTTCTAATTTTAGTGAGTGGCCACGTGTCTTATTAAACTCCCTTCCACAAAAAAGTTTTATCCCTATTGTGGGGTCACCAGTACGCTATTTGTAATTTGAAATCATATCCCCTCTCAAGCGTCTCTTCTCCAGAGAGAATAAGTTCAGTCCTCAAAGTTTTACTAAACCCAGGACCCCTGCATTCACTCTAGTACACAGAACATGGAAATGCAATTATTTTAGTAAATATAAACGGCTAAATACCTTTCCTCATCAGCAGTATATAGCAGTCTTATGACTTCTATCAGTGTCTAGCCAAGCACTGGTTAAAGCTTGTAGGAGGGTTTTTCATTCTCCTCTCTCTGACTGTCCTATGAGGCTGCATGACCCCTGACCCCCTGTCTGGACAGTGCTGATTGGCCCTGTGCTGATCACATGCACCCTCCCCGAAGACAAAAAAAAACTCTAGCAAAACACACCAAACTGAGCATGTGCAGAGTGCCCCCAAGGGTTCTATCAGGAGATGGATTGGGGACTGTGGAAAAAGGGGAGGATCAGAGAAGGCAGGATCAAGCAGCATTTTTACACAATGCGCAGGATTAACCCCTTAGGTTCCACAGTGAGTATAACCAGCATGCTTTACTCAATATACAGACTGATTTTACTGTTGTGGGTTTAGTAACACTTTAAACAGGATGTAAACCCTAAAGGGTTTTACTTCCTCTTTTGCTCCCTGTATAGCCTGCAAATTTAAAGCATAATGGGCTAGTATGCATCGCATACTAGCCCATTATGTGACACTTGCCTGCAAAAGAATCCAGCGCTGTCCCCTGTGCAGGCTGCGTCCATCTTCAAGCTCCTCTTCCTTCCGGGCCACGGACTCCGGCTCTGTGATTTGCCGGAGCCGCGTGACGTCACTCCTGAGCATGCGCACAGTAACAGCACACGCTAGGGAAGTTTTGTTTCTTCCCAGCGCATGTGCCGTTCACATTATCGGTGGACTACAAGTGAAATATCTTCTAAACGGCGCACGTTTAGGAGATATTTCCACTACCTATAGGTAAGCCTTATTCTAGGCTTACCTATAGGTAGAAGTCCAAAAAAAAGGGTTTACAACCACTTTAAGGCCCTTACACACGATCAGAAAATTCTATTAAAAATTCTGCTTTTGAAGCGATCGTGCGATAACCTGATCGTTAGTACACGGCTTTCAAGGGCCGATCATGACAGGTTGTGCGAAAATATCCCATGGGACAAGCACGAAAAATGTTCTCGTACGATACCAGATCCTACGATTTTCATTTAATCAGTACAGTTTTCGTCCGAAAATACAACACAGATACAATACATGACATCTTTTCTGAATTTTTATTCTGTCGTACAAGAATTTTTGAAACTTTAGTAACCTCTTCATTTTCAATATGGAGACTAGCATGCCAAAAAAAAAAGAAAAATGGATGATCATTGTCCGATAATCTCACCAAGTGTACCAGACTTTATCTATGTCAATTGATGGGTTGGAGAAGGCAAAGCTGCTACCTTGCCTAGGAGTCCATTCTGCTTTAATCCTTCTCTGTTGCGGTCCTAAGCAATGGGGGTGCTAACAAGGGGTTAGAAAGGTTGCCAAGTGTCCCCCCTCTGCTGCCCAAGGATGTTCATTCTTATAAAAAACTTAAAGAATGTACTAGTGATATATAGAGAATAATTATATTATTATGCACTTTATTCAACTCATGTTCAACTTTACCTGATTGATCATTAAAAGGTATAGGGGAGCAGCTGCTGGTCTGTGACCCCCATGGACATAAGAACACACCTCCGCCACTACGGACATTCGGAACCCATGTGTTCAGTTTGGGAGCCCCCACAACTATGTTCATTCTATAAGAAAGCAGGAAGATTTATGTGTCACATAGACATGTATCATCTACTTAATAAGCCAGAAAATCTAACAAAAGTTTTTTCAAGCTGCGTTAATTTACCTTTTCCAATGTTTTTTATTGTTTTGAATTCGGTAATAGGAAAATACATTTTAAAGCAGAGGTCCACCCAGAAAAAATGTTTGCACTAAAAATCATATAAAAAAAAAAAAAAAAATCGGAAAAAATTTATAGAAAAAAAATAAATAATAAAAAAAATATATATATATATATATATATATATATATATATTTATACTCACCCGAAATACCCGTTGCTATGCGGAAGTCCCTAATCTGCCTCTTCCTTTGCCTCAGTGAGTCTCCTTCCGCTTCCTCTTCTTGTGAATGGGGCGCGCTGCCTTCTGGGAACTGTGTGTAATCCCAGGAGGCAGCCGCCCATTCACAAAGCGCCGTGCGAATCGAGCATGCGCAGTAGGAAACGGGCAGTGAAGCCGTAAGGCTTCACTGCCTGTTTCCGTTAGTCAGGATGGAGGCGCCGGGACCTGCCAGGACCGAGTGATTGCCGCCGGGGGCCCGAAATTGCGGGCGAGTAGGACAGGTAAGTTTCCATATTAAAAGTCAGCAGCTACAGTGTTAGTAGCTGCTGACTTTTAAAAAAAAAAATTGCGGGTGGATCTCCGCTTTAACAACAGACCATGTACATTTCCATATAAATTATAGTAAAAGCAATATTCAACATGTTGTTTGCGACTATGTGTCAAGAAAAAGGTTGAGCGGGGTGGGACTTTGTGTGTACCTCAGAGTAGTAAATAAATATAGAAATACCAGAATTATAGAAAAATAAACAACTTTTTGCCATATGGCAGTAATATCAAAAAATTCAAAACATGAAATAAAATCAAGTTACAGTTCTGAGGATTTCAAATTCAGGGTGTGCGATTCCCAAGCATGAAGAGTAAGAGGGCCTACGCGTTTCGCGGATTTCCGCTTCGTCAGGGCCTTTGAAAATGGCACAATAAGATATTGTATGACCTCTAAAAACAGAGAATGTTGATAGAAATATGTATAAATACCTTATCCAATATAATTCAATACACATGAGGGAGGGGAAAAGAAAAAATATATAAATAAATAAAAAATAACAATAATGAACATACAAAGGCATACAAATGATACTGTTTACACTTTCACTGAATATACATTTATCGTTTTCAATAAGCATTGTTGCAGATTAGATGTTATATTATATTAAAAGACACTTCAAACCATGTGCATGGTTACATGTATGTATAGCGGTATCTTGTGTGTCAAAAGAATGTATGAAAACAGGAGCCCTACAGTACATATTATCTATGTATATTAACATCCTTACATATGTTGGGTGTGTATCTGTATCTGAGAGGAAACACACTTACCAAGAGACTGTAAATGTAAGAAGCCGGTGCGGCGGACAAATAAGGCTTACGTGCCTGTGAGGACAATTCCCCCTGCTGTGCCTGCGCGGAGAAAACTGGCGGATCCCTATATGTGTGAGCAAAGAAAACGAATGAATTGATGGCTGGGAGGTAAGTGTGTGTGGGAAACGGGAGGGGTGAGGGAAACAGAGAATAAGAATGATAAAGGTTGAAGAAGAGAGGGGAATCAAAAGGGGGAGAGGAAAGAAGGAGTGGATAGGGGGAGAAAAAAGAAAAACATATGTAATGATGTTAATATACTGTGAGGGGGTTAGCTCGGCAGCGGGTGTGCGTGACCCCCGGGATGGGCTCCCCACACAAAAACAGGCCCAGCAGACGGAGGTTGTGGTTTTCAAAATCAAAAAGGTGCCGTTTATTTTCTATTTACAGTGACAAAAACACAGCAAAGCAAAAAAAACAAACAAAATAAATCCTGGTCAACTTGACCTCTGACTAAACATACAGGTTTCCTAACTAACAACTGGGATCAGCCTAGTGCTGTCCTAGTCCCTGGTTTTAAATGTCCAAGCAAAATATAGCCACACAGGCTTTCTCTCACCGCACAGGGGTTCACTCTCCCTAGACAGTCCACACAGGTCTGCTTCCAGGCATGAGCTAACACCTAATGAATCTGGGAGTTTTTTATAGAGGCCTAAATGAGCTGACAAGCTTCAGCTGGCCTCATCAACTCCCTGTCTGCACGACGCCCAGCCCTCTCCCTAGAGGTATGAGTCATCAATGAGCCCACTAGTCTCAGCTGGGCTTATACAACTCTCCACCTAGCTGTATAAATCGGCGTAAAGCCTGAATCTGGGCGAAATATATCTACCCCCCTGGATGCAACCAGGTGACTTTACCTTCCTGCTGTCACATACCCCCCCCTCTTGTTTTAACCTCGGGGTTGGAACACCAGCAATCAGGCATTCATGTACTCGAGACAAAGCATCCACATTCCCCATTTGAACGCCAGGGCGATGCTTTACTGTGAAGTTGAATTCCTGGAGGGCCAGGAACCACCTATTCACTCTTCTATTTGTTTCCTTGTTTTGAGCCATCCACTTTAACGGAGCGTGATCCGTAACCATGTCAAAGTGCCTACCTAGCAGGTAGTACCGAAGGGAATCTAGAGCCCACTTCACCGCTAAACACTCCTTTTCAACGGTGGCGTAATTTACCTCATGGGACTTCAACTTCCTGCTGAGGTAAATGACTGGGTGCTCTTCCCCGTTCCAGACCTGGGACAATACTGCTCCTAACCCCACATCTGACGCATCACTTTGTACGACAAAGTCTCTAGAGAAGTCGGGTGAGTACAACACTGGCTGGCTACATAAGGCTTGTTTCAAGAATTGGAATGCTGCCTCAGCCTCGGGGGTCCATTTAATCATGACCGACCCTTTCCCCTTCGTCAGGTTGGTTAGGGGCACAGCCTTAGAAGCAAAGTGGGGAATGAATCGCCGATAATACCCAGCGATTCCCAGAAAGGCTCGTACCTGCTTCTTGCTGTTGGGACGTGGCCAACTCTGGATGGCCTCGACTTTGTTGAGTTGGGGTTTTATTACTCCCCTCCCAATGGTGTACCCAAGATATTTGGCCTCCTCCTGCCCAATGGTACACTTCTTGGGGTTAGCCGTAAACCCTGCTTCCCGAACAGAGTCCAGGACTGCTTGCACTTTTGGCAGATGTGAGGCCCAATCTGTGCTATGGACAATTACGTCATCCAGGTAAGCCGCAGCATACTTCCGATGGGGCCTCAGCATCTGGTCCATTTTCCGCTGGAATGTGGCCGGCGCATTCTGTAACCCGAACGGCATTCTTTTATATTGGAACGCCCCGTCTGGGGTTACAAATGCGGTTTTCTCTTTGGCTGACTTGGCCAGGGGGATTTGCCAATACCCTTTTGTGAGGTCAAGAGTCGTCATGTATCGGGCTGTTCCCAGCCGGTCGATCAACTCATCTATACGTGGCATGGGGTAGGTGTCAAATTTTGTAACTTTGTTCAACTGACGAAAATCGTTACAAAATCGCCAGCTCCCATCCGGTTTAGGCACCAACACAATGGGACTAGACCAATCACTTTGGGACTCCTCTATCACCCCTAAGTTCAGCATTTTCTGTACTTCCTCCCGTATTGCCTCCCGTCGGGCCTCTGGGATCCGATAGGGTTTTAACTTCACCCTTTCACCGGGCGGGGTAATAATGTCATGCTCTACCCCAGATGTTTGTCCCGGCAGCTCAGAGAATACCTCCTTGTTGCGAAGCACAAACTCCTTAACCTCCTGTTGTTGGGGTTGTGACAAGGTGGCTGCGATTCCAACCTCAGGAATCACGCAACCAGTTTGAGCTGGTGACCAAGTGTCTGCGACTAGGGACTCTCTATCCCTCCAGGCTTTCAACAGATTAACGTGATAGATCTGTTCGGGCTTTCGCCTTCCTGGTTGTCTGACCTTGTAATTCACTTCGCTCACTTTTTCCATTATCTCGTAGGGGCCTTGCCATTTGGCAAGGAATTTACTTTCAACCGTAGGGACAAGTACCAATATCCTATCCCCCGGGGAAAAGGTACGGGTCTTGGCTCCACGGTTGTACACTCTCTGCTGTGCCAACTGCGCTTGGGCCAAATGTTCCTTCACGATGGGCATTACCTGTGCAATTCGATCTTGCATCAGGGCGACATGCTCAATCACACTCCTGTGGGGAGAACTCTCACTTTCCCAAGTTTCCTTGGCAATATCCAACAGCCCTCTTGGGTGTCTCCCATACAGTAACTCAAAGGGGGAGAATCCCGTAGAGGATTGGGGCACCTCCCTAATAGCAAACATCAAATAAGGAAGTAGACAGTCCCAATCCTTTCCATCCCTATCCACCACTTTCTTCAACATTTGTTTTAGGGTTTTGTTGAATCTTTCAACCAGCCCATCGGTTTGGGGGTGATACACAGATGTACGTAATTGCGTCACTTTGAACAATTTACACAGCTCCTTCATAACCCGGGACATAAAGGGTGTACCTTGGTCCGTAAGCAGTTCTTTACAAATACCCACCCGGCTAAAAACAAGAGATAGCTCTTTGGCTATGGTTTTGGCCGAGGTATTTCTGAGAGGGATCGCTTCTGGATAACGGGTGGCATAGTCCATTATAACCAATATGTACTGGTGCCCCCTAGCGGACTTGATTATAGGACCTACCAAATCCATTGCGATTCTCTCAAACGGGACCTCAATGATGGGTAGAGGGACCAGCGGGCTACGGAAGTGTGGCATCGGGGCCGACCTCTGACACACAGGGCAGGAGGAACAATAATTTTCTATGTCCTTCATCACCCCAGGCCAATAGAATCTCTGTAATACCCTCTCTCGGGTTTTCTCTGTCCCCAGATGACCTCCAAGAATGTGCCCATGGGCCAACTCCAACACCAACTTCCTGTAAGGTTTGGGCACCACAAGCTGCTCAACGGTTTCTTCTGCCCTTTTTGCCACCCGATACAGTAGGTCCTTCTCTACGCTGAAGTATGGGTAAGTGCAGGTATTATCTGGGTTCACTAACTCGCCATCTATTTTCACTACGTTTTCCCGTGCCTTTATTAGGGCGGGGTCTTTCAACTGTTCTGTGGCAAAGTTTTCCCTGTGAACCTCAAGATCAGAAAACTCCACAGACGGTAGGTTTTCGTCTGAGGAGGTGGGCTCCTCTCCAGTTTCTTGAGTCTCCCCTGCCAATACTGACAAGGGAAATTCGGGAGAGTCCTCACCACTCTCAGAGGAGTTCTGGCTATCATATTCCTGGTACATAGGGGCACCAGTGGGGGGCTCAGGATCATCCCACAGTTCCCAGAACTTCGGAAAATCCCTTCCCACAATGGCGTCATGCGGTAACTGAGACACTAAGCCCACTGGATGAGAAAGGGTACCTTTGGGGGTCTCGAAACACACTGTAGTCACTGGATACTCTCGGGTGTCCCCATGCACACAAATAACAGCTACCTTGCTATTCCCAGAGACCTCTGTTTTAACTAATTCAGCCTTTATCAGGGTCACAAGGCTACCTGAATCCAGCAATACCACAACATTTCTACCATTAATACACATTTTGCATAAATGTTTCTCAGTTCCCCGAATGGCAGTGCATGCGACTGTCGCACACAGCGACTGACGTCTGCCCGTCAGAAAGTCACACTGCATGGGTTCCTCCAAAACCGGGCAATTTGCTGCAATATGTCCCGCTTGCCGGCAGCGGTAGCAAATGATCCTTCTTGCCGCCTCTTGAGCCGCTGATTTCCCAGGCTGTTCTCGCCAAACTTGGGGTAGAGCTCCCACCCTCTCACTCTCTCCACCCTTACCCCTTGGAATCATCTTATCCGCCCCTGGGGATGGTCTGGTCTTAGGGTGGAAAGTCCGAGTGTCTCTGGAAGAGGCCGTCAGGTTCTCTGTAGCCAAGTATTTCTCCACACGATCCACAAGACCATCGGCCGTCTCTGGGTCTCCATGGCTTACCCACTTTTGGATGGCAGTAGGAAGAGCTCTCAAAAACCGATCCATTACAACACGTTCCACAATCTTTGGTGCGGACAAAGTCTCTGGCTGTAGCCACTTTCTGCTCAGGTGAATGAGATCATACATTTGAGACCTGGGGGGTTTTCCAAGCTGGAAAGTCCAGTTATGCACACGCTGAGCCCGGACAGCCAGGGTGACACCCAGCCTTGCCAATATTTCAGCTTTTAGCATCACATAGTCTTTTGCTTGGTCAGGCTCTAGGTCATAGTAAGCTTTCTGCGATTCACCCGTTAACAGAGGAGCCACCAGTCCAGCCCACTGCTCCTCAGGCCACTTTTCTCTTTCAGCAGTCCTTTCAAACGTGGTCAAAAATACCTCTGGATCATCCTCTCCAGTCATTTTTGTCAATAAACGACTCACCCCAAAGGACGCGGTATTAGTGGGACGGCTTTCCTCACTGGTCTGCGGACGTTGCTGCATTACTGCTTCCATTTGTTGTAGTCTCTGCTCTTGCTTCTGTAACAGGTCTATGAAGCGGGCCTCAGATTGCTGCTGGGCTTGTTGCTGAGCTTCCAGACTCTGTTGGTGAGCTTGCTGCTGGGCTGCAAGGCTCTGTTGATGAGCTTGCTGCTGGGCTGCGAAGTTCTGTTGTTGAGCTGCAAGGCTCTGTTGATGAGCTGCAAGGCTCTTTTGCAAACCTGCATTTGTCTGCTGTTGATTGGCATTTGCTAGAGCCAGCTGCTTCAGTATCTCCTCCATGCTGGCTTAAAAAAAAACTGCCACTGGTTCTCCACCAACTGTGAGGGGGTTAGCTCGGCAGCGGGTGTGCGTGACCCCCGGGATGGGCTCCCCACACAAAAACAGGCCCAGCAGACGGAGGTTGTGGTTTTCAAAATCAAAAAGGTGCCGTTTATTTTCTATTTACAGTGACAAAAACACAGCAAAGCAAAAAAAACAAACAAAATAAATCCTGGTCAACTTGACCTCTGACTAAACATACAGGTTTCCTAACTAACAACTGGGATCAGCCTAGTGCTGTCCTAGTCCCTGGTTTTAAATGTCCAAGCAAAATATAGCCACACAGGCTTTCTCTCACCGCACAGGGGTTCACTCTCCCTAGACAGTCCACACAGGTCTGCTTCCAGGCATGAGCTAACACCTAATGAATCTGGGAGTTTTTTATAGAGGCCTAAATGAGCTGACAAGCTTCAGCTGGCCTCATCAACTCCCTGTCTGCACGACGCCCAGCCCTCTCCCTAGAGGTATGAGTCATCAATGAGCCCACTAGTCTCAGCTGGGCTTATACAACTCTCCACCTAGCTGTATAAATCGGCGTAAAGCCTGAATCTGGGCGAAATATATCTACCCCCCTGGATGCAACCAGGTGACTTTACCTTCCTGCTGTCACAATACATAGATAATATGTACTGTAGGGCTCCTGTTTTCATACATTCTTTTGACACACAAGATACCGCTATACATACATGTAACCATGCACATGGTTTGAAGTGTCTTTTAATATAATATAACATCTAATCTGCAACAACGCTTATTGAAAACGATAAATGTATATTCACTGAAAGTATAAACAGTATCATTTGTATGCCTTTGTATGTTCATTATTATTATTTTTTATTTATTTATATATTTTTTCTTTTCCCCTCCCTCATGTGTATTAAATTATATTGGATAAGGTATTTATACATATTTCTATCAACATTCTCTGTTTTTAGAGTTTATACAATATCTTATTGTGCCATTTTCAAAGGCCCTGACGAAGCGGAAATCCGCGAAACGCGTAGGCCCTCTTACTCTTCATGCTTGGGAATCGCACACCCTGAATTTGAAATTCTCAGAACTGTAACTTGATTTTATTTCATGTTTTGAATTTTTTGATATTACTGCCATATGGCAGAAAAATAAAAGTTGTTTATTTTTCTATAATTCTGGTATTTCTATATTTATTTACTCCTCTGAGGCACACACAAAGTCCCACCCCGCTCAACCTTTTTCTTGACACATAGTCGCATATTCTTAGGGGATGGTGCCTCAGTAGGAGCCTATGGTATTTCACATACACCCCAACCCCTACACAACATGTTGTTTGCTATTGGTTACAACAAAGATTCAAGTGTGGATAGATGCATGTTATAATGTCCCAAACAGATATTTCTTGCTAAATAAATCAGATCATACCTTCCATATTGAAAGTGGCTATGTAAATTTTTCAATAATTTTACATTTTATTATGAACATATACATTTTACATGTACACGTTTATAATCGATTGAAGCTATAATGCCCTGTATACACAATCAGTTTTTCCGTCAGGAAAACCGTGTTTTTTTTTCAGCAGGAAAATGGCTCAAAATTGTCTTGCATACACACGGTCACTCAAATACTGTCGGAAATTCCGAAGGTCAAGAACGCGGTGACGTACAACACGTACGACGAGCCGAGATCAATGAAGTTCAATAGGCAGTTCGGCTTTTCTGCTTGATTCTGAGCATGCGTGATTTTTTGCGCGTCGTAATTGCATACAGACGAACTGCGATTCGCGATAGCAATTTTTCCTGTCACGAAAATTGAGATCCTGCTCTCAATCTTTTCTTGGCAGGAAAACTGACAGAAAAAGTGTGATGGAGCATACACACGGTCAGAATTCCTGACAAAAAGCTCACATCGCACTTTTCTTGTCAGGAAAACGGATCGTGTGTACGAGGCTTAAGAGTAAAAAGTAGGGCTGTTACTGATTAAAATTTTCGTGTTCGATTAATCGTTTTTTTTTTATCGATTAATCGACTAATTTTGATTAATTATAACGCACATACAGATCCAACTACTTTTAGCTGATCTCCTTGCAGGTTGATTCCCAGTGCAGCTACCAACCACTGGAAAAATGGATAGCAGGATACAAAAAACACACAAAGGCAGCACTCGATGGGAAAAGCATTAAAACTTTTATAGTCTTGAAGTCGGTAACAAAATAAATATTGCACTGGAGATAAAATCGATGTAGCTACATAAACTGTAAAAATGGTGCGAGTAATACCAAAGGGTAGCAAAAGCAGTCATAAAAACATGTAGCCAAGTATGATACTGGTATAAAAATGTGTACAACGATACCACTGCTGAATCCAGATAAGGAGGGGTTAACATCAGTCCGTCAGCATGTAGATGTCCCGTGAAGGGAACTATCACAGCTCCCAGTGGATGGCTGTAGACCCCAGGTTGATAGAGGGAAGTCTAACAGCCCTTGCATGTGGCAGATAGTAAGGTCCTGCCGGCATGCAGATATGAAGGCGCAGCAAAGGAGCCCTTCAGATGGACAGGGCAAGCCCCGCCGGTGTCCGTGACATCACCGGATCTCCGACGGAACTCCCTGAAGACCCGGAAGCCGGCGGAGAGGTGAGTACTGATCAAAGGAATTTTGATTGATCAAAAAAATTTATCGATTAATCGAGGAATTAATAGTTAATTTCCACAGCCCTAGTAAAAAGTTTAGGACCAATTTATTATTATTGTGAAACTCATATGCTCAAAAATAAACAGTCATGGATATCCTATACTATAGGACCTATAGCATTAGCAGCGCTTCCTAAAAAAAACACCCAGTGTGTTTCCAATCATTGTGTTAAACACCAATAAAAGTCCAAACAGATTAAAATCCAAAGGGACACGATTCTTAGACCAGTGTCCAAAAGCAATCCTCGGGTCCCGTCACCACACCTCGTGAGTAGGGTTGCTACTTTTTCTTCAAGCCAAACCTGAACATTTTAGTGTTTTTCCCCCCAAAAAATTTAAATTAGTGACTAGAGGATTGTACTAGACCTGGGACACCTTTGTGCGCTCCAAAGAAAACAGCAATATGGCGTGCATAGTGCCCCCTCACCCTCCTATCAAGCCCTGTTCTGAGCCACATTCCTGTCTGAATATTGTGTCCGGGATTCAGGAGGACTGAAACCCGGACACATGATTCCAAACCCGAACTGTCCGGGTGAATCCTGGACATGTGGCAACCCTACTCGTGAGCACTCTCCCTTAGGTATTAGACTCACCAGAAGGATCATGATCATAAACCTGTAATAAATCCGTTCCTGGATCCGGGTCCATCTTTAATCTAGGTTGTACTCATGACAAAAAATAGTGCACATAGCGTGATACCTTCTCAAAAATGGTTATTAAAACCAGTACCCCCTTACAGATGTACACTTACTATCAAAATAATGATAAAAGCATATAGCATAATACAGTGCGGCTGGTGTGTCTGTATCTCACCGCTCCACGGATCTCTCGATGAGCGGTGTTACCCGTATAGAGACTTCACCTGCTTGCACCGACGATAGCCTGACCGGTTTCGTCATCACTTTGTCAGGGGGCGTCGTTATTAATTTTTTTTGTCTGTAACTTTCATCCACCTCTTTCAACATGAGGCACGGGATGAATTATAGCCTGACACCTGCTCTGCATTTTGTCAGTTGACAGAATACCAAGACTTTCTATTGAATTGTGTCTATGCTTTTTACAGCAAAGCATTGGTTCTTCCCATGGTCTCATATTTTGTGTCAAGGCAGAAATATAAAATACACCATTGCTGGCCTCCTTCTGAAACTGGTAGTTGCAAGGCTATGTCTGAATTAAATACGGTCTATTCACAAATCCTGGTAAAGATTTCTTTACCTTTATACTACTGACTCAAAATAAACAAATGCACATTTCAGCCAGGCAGCTATCGGAAAGGCCAAGCAATATGTCAGGACCCAGGTATGAACCTGCGACCTCTGCTGTCAATTTTTCTTCTTGCTGATCCATTGGACAATCTTGCCTGGTTTCTCCTGAACCTTGAACTCCATTCTCCTCCCATGAGCTTCCTATTTAAAGCGGAGTTCCGCCGAAAAAAAATAAAATAAAAGTCAGCAGCTACAAATACTTGTTGCTGACTTTTAATATTAGGACACTTACCTGTCCTGGGAGCCCGTGAGGTCATCACCCGAAGCCGATCTGTCCCACGGCGCTCCGGTGGAGGTGCAGCCATGTTCGGTAAGGGAATCAGGAAGTGAAGCCTTAAAGCTTCACTTCCTGGTTCCCTACTGCACATGCGCGAGTCACGCTGCGCTATCTCACTGGTCCCTGCTGTCTTCTGGGACCTGTGTGTCTCCAAGAAGACAGTGGGGCCGGACATGGTGTAGATCGTCGTGGATTCTGCGGCGATCTATGCCTGGAAGTGAGAGCAAATACCTGTATTAGACAGGTATCTGTTCCCCCCTCCCCCCTGAAAGGTGCCAAATGTGACACCGGAGGGGGGAAGGGTTCCGAAAAGCGGAAGTTCCATTTCTGGGTGGAACTCTGCTTTAAGCCATGCTGTTGCACGTTCTGTTTACAAGATTATCATGCTCTCTCCAGCCAATAGCTCACTCTTGCCACTCCTGCTGCTGTACTTATCTCCCCTACCACTTGTTACAACCATGATTCTGGTATGGCTTTTTACATTGGGTGTTTCTTATTTATGTAAAAGTGATCCTCGTGGCAATAGAGCCACTAGATTAAGGTGACCAGATTTTTAAAATGAAATCCGGGGACATTTTTTATTTTTTTTACTAGTAATGGCGGCAATCAGCGACTCTCTGCCCGTCACCGCCGCCGCCCGCCTCACAGCCTGTCAAGTCTTACTCTCCGGGCCCCGGCTACTACTGGGTGGGGAGCGGAGGAAGGTCACTCCACCAGGGAAGACAAGGAGATAAGCAGGCAGGCGGCTGGCCGGGACTTGAGCCAAGGCAGAAGAACATGAGAGTGGAACTGAATGGGCACCCGAAACTGATGAAATATTCCCTCCACTCCGACCAGCACATGATCATCAGAAAGGGGCACAGATAATGGAAAAAAAAATACACCCCCCTAAGCTAGTAGGCGCGGCGGAGTGGGGGTGTAATTCAGTTTTTCTTTTTTTTTTATTCTGCACTGACTGCCTTTGAAATTGCCCCAGCCCCTGTTCAAATCCAATCCGGGGACAAAACCGGGGACAGACTTGCCCCCCCACCTGTCACACTGCCCCCCACCTGTCACACTGCCCCCTCTTATCACCTGGCCCCCACCTGTCAGCCTGCCCCCTACCTGTCAGCCTGCCTCCCTCTTATGACACTGCCCCCCACCTTTCACACTGCTCTCCCACCTGTTACACTGCCCTCCCACCTGTTACAGTGCCCCCCACCTGTCACACTGCCCCGTCACCTGCCACACAGCCCCTCTTTTATCACACTTTACCACATCACACTGCCCCCCACGTGTCACACTGTCCCATGGCACACTGCCCCCTTATCACAATACACCTCTGTCATACAGCCCCCCTCATGTAACACTGCCCCTCCATCATTCTGCCCCCTCGTCACACTGCCCCCTTCTGTCATATTTACCCCTCTCCTGTCACACTACCGTCACCATACTACCCCCTCCTTTACAGTGCTCCCTAGTTTCACTGGCCCCTCTTATTACACTGCTCCCCTCCTGTCAAACTTCCTAGGTACCCTTTTCCTGTCACACTACCCCCCTCTTGTCACAATATCCCCCTGCCATACTGCCCCCCTCCTTTCACAGTGCCCCCTCTTATCACACTCCCCCCCGTCACACTTCCCAGATACCCTTCTCCTGTCACACTGCCCCCCCTCCTGTCACAATACCTCCGTCATACTGTCCCCTCCTGTCACACTTCCCCCATCATACTGCCCCTGGCACACTGCCCCTTGTCATACTGCCCCCCTCTTGTCACAATACCACCCCATCATATGACGGGTCAGGGGCCCTTCAAGTTTCTTGTACCGGGGCCCTGAAGGTTCTAGTTACACTTCTGTTGTACAGTGTTATCACTGTTCTTTGTATTAGTGTCACTAGTGATGGCAGTGTCAGTTAAGCTGGCCATAGATGGTTTAAATCATCCATGGACAGGCTGATTGTACCAAAGTCAATCAATCGACTTGGGCACGACCAGCGTGTTCGATTTTTACATGTGATTATTGCCAGAGGCTACAGCCACTGACAGTAATCACTATGTTCTTCCGGCAGGAATGGCTCCCTGCAATAACTGCGTTAATGGGAGAATTCCCAGGGTTGCAGAAAAAAAAATCATCTAATCTATGGCCTGCCTTAGTCAGTTAGTGTCCCTCACAGCGAGTGTCTGTTAGTGCCAGAGTGCCCGCCAACCTATCACAGTCACACAATAAATCGCTGACCAGCACCATTACAGTATAGCGCCTATACCAGTAAATTCCAGTATATACTGTATACCATAGTTTGTAGAGGCTATAACTTTCATACAAACCAATTAATTACACACTAACATACACTGGGATTTGCATTTTGGCCTAAATTTATAAAGAAATTCGATTTTTTTATTGGGTATGTTTATAATAAAAAAGTATAAAATATAGGTTTTTGTCAAAATCTTTGGACTTTTTTCATTTCTATAATATTTTTTTTTAAAAACACAGTGGTGATCAAATACCACCAAGTTCTATTTGTGCAAAAAAAATTATATAAATGAAATTTTTCGTACAGTGTTGCATGACTGAGCAATTGCCAGTTAAAGTAGCACAGGGCTGATTAGCAAAAAATGCCCTGGTCATGAAGGGAGTAAAACCTTCCGGAGGTCAAGTGGTTAAATTAAATAAGTAATAAAATAGTTTAAAAAAATGTAATCGCTCCCAGCCTGCCGTATTCACGCATAAAGACAAACGCGCACATAGGCCCCCGTATGCATATGTGAACGCCGATTGCACCACACGTTACATAGTTACATAGTCAGGTTGAAAAAAAAAGTTCAACAAATATAAAAGGGAATCACATAGGGTAACACCGCAAACATCAGAGCAAGAGGAATAATTCTAGGGACAGAGCTCCTCTAACTCTAAACTGGTAACCGTAAAGGCTTTTTAAGCATCGCCTATGGAGATTTTTAAGTACCATCGTTTGTCATCGTTCCACGGGCATGCACAATTTTGAAGTGACACATGTTTGGTATCTATTTACTTGGTGTAACAATCATTTAAATTTTACAAAAAAAATGGGTATTATATTGTGTCTGTGTTCACTGAAATTCATTAAAGTTAATTTTTTCCAAAAAATGGCCATTTGAAAAACAGCTGAGCAAATAAAAAAATTTCAACCATTTTCCACCATTTTATTCTCCAGGGTCTCTGCATAATGTTTGGGGTTGTGAACTTCTAAGTAATTTTCTAGAAAAAAAAATCCATCTTTTACGTGTATGAGAGAAATGTCAGAAATGGGCTGGGTAGCAAGTGGTTAATGTCATCTGCATCCCATTTCGGGAGATTTCCCCTAGCTGCGTGTAAGGACAGTAGTTGTCGCGCAAAGCCTCCCTGCAACAGCTAATGCCATGGAGGGGCCTCCATTGACATGTAGAGTAATGTGCTATTGTGATTGATCCTGGTGTATTGTTATTTGCTGCACAGATATGAAGCCTTTCAGTTCCCGAAGCTTTCAACCTGTTCCATCATCTTTTAGACTTTGCTCAGTTCTATAAACTTGTAAAAATCCTGGTATTTAGTTGCTAGCTGTTGAGCAGTCACTGGATTCTTTCAAAAAGAGGGCCGACCTTGTCTAAAATTACAGTCTGTTTATGCAGTACAGCTATTTTGGTTACAAATAGGCCTCGGGGGAATTTTTAATTTGATAAAAGCGTTAGACAAGTCTCCTTTTTAGTGTATAGCACATTCGATTCAGGGATGCTTGAGAAAGGCTTCTAAGAGGTAAGTGACAGAAATCAAACCAAAGAAGGTGACCAGATCGCAGAATTCAGCCTCGTGCCGCGTACACACAATCGATTTTCTCAACGGTGAAAACACCGTCGAGAAAATAGACGGGAAAAACGAGGGGAACGGCTTGGTTCCCTACACACGTCTGTTTTTCCCGACATTTTTTTTTTGGTCGTGAAAAACCATCGTGTGTGGGCTCCGTGGCAGTGTTTCCCTATGGGAAAACTGCCGCGGGGAAAAACGACGAGAAAAATTAGAGCATGTTCTAATTTTTCTCGTCGTGAATAATGTCGTTTTTCCCGTCGTGAAAAATTACAAAATGCCCACACACGATCGTTTTTCTCGTCCAAAGGAAAACATTTAATTTTTCCCGACGGGAAAAACGGTCGTGTGTACGCGGCATAACATGCCAACATAAAAAAATTTAAAGAGCAGATAAAACTTCCTTACAAGGAAGGAAACTTTTAAAGGATGATATTTGAGCTACAGAAAAATGCTGATGGTTAACTCCAAGGGACTATACTGGTAAAATCTCCTCGTCAAGGTTCCCAGCTTGGACTCCTTGGGAGCCTTACTCCTCTTGCTGCATATTCTGTAAGGGTACAGCAAGAAAAGACCAGAGTAGAGCCTTCCTATAAAGGCTGTGACTGGTGGAATAAGCTTGAAAATTAAAGGCAATGATATTACATTTTGGCCCAAAAAAAAGTAGGTTGATGGTGGGTTTCTCAGCCAATACCCACCCAAAGTTGAAATATCAGCTTTGGGTGGACTAACATTGTAAGCGCTAAAATAGTCAAATAAAACAGAAAATAGTAATCAATATTATAGTAGCAATATTTGAGCAAAAATAGTAACTTTATACATCTATTTCATTTTTAAAGATTGGGGCAAGGTGTTCTCCCCTGCAGCCTCCAGACTATAGATAAGATTTAATGGGCCTCTGGAAAAGTTGAGTGTAACCTTCTACGACAGGTTTATTTAATTCCCATTCAACTCTCTCCTGTATTGTACACATTGTACAAGCCCAGTCCATTCTGTGCACTTACCTGTTATCTGCTGACTGGTAGAAATCAAAGGAGAATCCAAAGTAACTTCCATGGGGTCCAGAAAAGTTTTGGGGGTTCAGCTTATCCAGATTCAAGGAGTGGGTATAGGGGAGAATGAGAAGCAGCAGACACAGCAGCATGATGCGATCAGTCCAGCTACAAATAAAGCAGAAATTGACTTTTCTTCTTTTGCTATGTGTATTCCTTCTCTGCGACATCCTCTCTCACATATGACTCAGCCTGTGTCTTACTTGTAGAATACAAGCTCCACTGTTTCCTGAATCATTACAGCATTTTCCTTACTAGTGGTTAATAAGTAAGTTCACCCTTCCCCACTACTAGATACCACCAACTTTATGTACCAATATATCCACTCACTACACCAAGTGTTGTCATTGGGGATGAGCCAAACACACCCCCCCCCCCCCCCCCCCCCCCCGGTTCGGTTCGCAGCAGAACATGCGAACAGGCAAAAAATTTGTTCGAACACGCAAACACCGTTAAAGTCTATGGGATACGAACATGAAAAACCAAAAGTGCTAATTTTAAAGGTTAATATGCAAGTTTTTGTCATAAAAAGTGTTTGGGGACCCGGGTCCTGCCCCAGGGGACATTTATCAATGCAAAAAAAGTTTTAAAAGCTTGCGTTTTTTCAGGAGCAGTGATTTTAATAATGCTTAAAGTGAAACAATTAAAGTGAAATATTCCTTCAAATTTTGTACCTGGGGGGTGTCTATAGTATGCCTGTAAAGTAGCGCATGTTTCCCCTGCTTAGAAAAGTCCCTGCACAAAATGACATTTGTAAAGGAAAAAAAGTAATTTAAAACTACTCGCGGCTATAATGAATTTTCGGGTCCCGGCAATACAGATAAAAGTCATTGAACCCCCCCCCCCCCCCCCAGTCCATTACCAGGCCCTTTGGGTCTGGTATGAATATTAAGGGGAACCCCGAACCAGAAAAAAAAATGCGTGGGGGTCCCCCCAAATTCCATTACCAGGCCCTTCAGGTCTGGTATGGATATTAAGGGGAACTCTGCGCCAAATAAAAAAAATCCCTGCTCCCGAAGAAATGTCAGTTTTTAAAAGTTTTTTTTGCATTGATACATGTCCCCTGGGGCAGGACCCAGGTCCCCAAACACTTTATATGACAATAACTTGCATATTAACCTTTAAAATTAGCACTTTTGATTTCTCCCATAGACTTTTAAAGGGTGTTCCGCGGCTTTAGAATTTGCTGCGAACACCCCAAATTGTTCGCTATTCGGCGAACAGCCAATGTTCGAGTCGAACTCATGTTCGACCCGAACATAAAGCTCACCCCTAGTTGGCATTTAACACCTACCTACACCCAGCCATTACTACTGTCACTACTATCACTGGCTACACCCAATTTCCACAACTCTTGTTACTCTCTGCACCCAGCTTTCTCTACAACTGTCCCTAGCTACACTCAGCCTTCTCCACAGCTTCTGCTGATAGCTACAACCAGCCTTTTCCACAAATCTTGCTGCTAGCTACAACCAGCCCTCACAACTCTTGCCACTAGCTACAACCAGACTTCTCCCCAACTCTTGCCTAATCTCTTTCCCCAATCCCGCTTTCACAACTTCTAGCTATCTGCAGCCTTCCTCATCACAATTACCAATAACTACACCCAGGTTTTTTTACAAGTCAGTCTCTAGCTTTATCCAACACCTAATGTCACTAGCTTCAACAAGCCTGTTTCAATGCATCTTTTACTAGTTACACCCAGCATTCTCCATAATGCCTGTCATTAGTTACACCGAACCTTCTGAACAACCACTGGCAATAGATGGATTCAGTCTTGTTTGCAAAACCCTGGTACTAGCTACATTCTACCTTACACACAATTCCTGTCACTAGCTAACCCAACCTTCAAAGAAACTACTGGGCTGAGCCTGACTATGCAACAAAGAGAAAAAGCGGCACATTCAGAGATGAAGAAAAATGTGTTGGTTTATTGTAGAGTCAAAGGTTTAAAAAACATGACACACAAGGGATCCACACTGTTCAGCAGACGCATTTCACACATAGTGCTTAATCATAAGCAATGATTAAGCACTTTGTGTGAAACGCGTCTGCTGAACAGTGTGGATCCCTTGTGTTTTTTTAAACCTTTGACTCTACAATAAACCAAAACATTTTCTTCATCTCTGGATGTGCTGCTTTTTTTGTTTGTTGCATGGATTTTCCAGGTTGCGGACCTCGGCAGGCACCCAGTCTTGGTGCCACAGTAGTATCAAGAGATCTTTAATTTGCAGACAGCCTTGGAGCGGTGTACACTCTACTTCTCTTTTCTACTGGGATGACTACACCCAGGCTTTTCCACCAGTACTATTTACACCCACCCATTTCTAAAGTCACTGTCATTATTTACATTAAGCTTTGTGCACCACTACTGTATCCAGCAACATTCAATCTTTTATACAACTCGTGTCACTTGCGACTCCTGATATTCTCCACAACCACAATCACTAGCTTCACCCAGCCTTTGGATACAGCCAGTATTCTCCACTATCTCTACTGTTATTGGCTATACACAGTCTTCTCCGCCACTGGTATAATCACTTACTACACACAGTCTTCTCCGCCACTGGTATAATCACTGACTACAACCAGTCTTCTCCACCACTTGTATAATCACTGACTACACCCAGTCTTCTCCACCACTGGTATAATCACTGACTACACCCAGTCTTCTCCACCACTGGTAAATCACTGATGACACCCAGTCTTCTCCACCACTGGTATAATCACTGACTACACCCAGTCTTCTCCACCACTGGTATAATCACTGACTACACCCAGTCTTCTCCACCACTGGTATAATCACTGACTACACCCAGTCTTCTCCACCACTGGTATAATCACTGACTACACCCAGTCTTCTCCACCACTGGTATAATCACTGACTACACCCAGTCTTCTCCACCACTGGTATAATCACTGACTACACCCAGTCTTCTCCACCACTGGTATAATCACTGATGACACCCACTCTTCTCCCCTATTGCCACTATCAATAGCTACATTCAGTCTTCTCCACCATTGGTAGTATCACTGACTACACCCAGTCTTCTCCCCTATTGCCACTATTAATAGCTATACCCAGTCTCCTCCGCCACTGGTAGTATCACTGATGACACCCAGTCTTCTCCCCTATTGCTACTAGTAAAGACCAAACCAAGTTTTCTCCACTACCACTACTATTACTGGCTACACACAGTCTTCTTTATTACAACTGCTATCATTGGCTATATTCACCCTTCTCCCCTACTGCTACTACTAAAGGCTGCACCAAGTATTCTCCACCACCGCTGCTATCACTGGCTAGGTGTAGACTTCTCCACTAACGCAACTATCACTAGCTACTCCCTATCTTCTCCACTACTACAATATACCCATAGCCTTCTTTTTTATAACTGTCTCTAGCCACTCAGGTCTCTTTACTACTACAATTTATAAGTGCATCTAGTTAAACTCAATATAGGCACTAGCTTCAGCTGCCTTTGAGCATCTGCTTTCTGCTATATGCTTTGAGTTAGATATAAACATATTTTATCATTGTTCAACTGCATCTTCTACAGCCTTATAAAACTGCAAGTTTTTAATTTTCCGATACCAGGTTTGCACCAAATCGTAACATAAAAAATGGAACAAGTGTTAGGACTTTTCTATTCAGTGATCAAATCATGGAACTGGTGAACCTTGGCACTCATAGATATGGGCCACATTTTTGTAATTGTACTCTGTAGGGGTTAACTGAGTGTTTAGTATTAAGTAAGTTAGGGTTAGTGTTAGGAACAATCATAAGTGAACTGGCCTGGGTTTGGTTCACTGGACATTGCTAATTAAGTCTTTCTAAAGGCGAATCTTGTTATTATCTTAATCATAGAATATAAGACATAAGCTTCATGTTCACAGACCCTGGGTTATAGCCTGGTACCTTCAGGTTATTGGACATTGGCAAAGCTTTGAGGACACGCTCCTTGAGCATGCCCTTATAACCCCACCTCACTCCGTGAGTCCTCTGTTTTTTGCTAGTGTCCTAAGGGAAGGAAACTCTTCTCCCTTATGAAGAAACCACTAGCTTAACTAGTTAATTTTTTTGGTGAGGGGCAGGCCTTTTAAAAGGCTTAAAGGGCAACTTTAAAAATACATAATTCCTTTTAATCACTTCCCATCCAGACCAATTCTGACACTTCGTTCCTACATGTAAAAATCATCATTTTTTTCTATAAAATTACTCAGAACCGCCAAACATTATATAAGGTTTTTTTAGCAGAGACCCTAGGGAATAAAATGGCGGTTGTTGCATATTTTTATGTCACACGGTATTTGCGCAGTGATTTTTCAAACGCGTTTTTAAAAAAAACAGTAAAGTTAGCCCAATTTTTTTGTATAATGTGAATGATGATGTTACGCTGAGTAAATAGATACCCAACATGTCATGCTTTAAAATTGCGCACGTTCATGGAATGGTGCTAACTTTGGTACTTAAAAATCTTCATAGGCGGCCCTTTAAAATTTTTTACACTTTACATGTTTAGCATTACAACATTTTTACTCTCGCTCTAACGTTTGCAGTATTACCTCACATGTGTGATTTGAATGTCGTTTACATATGCGGGCGTAACGTATTTATGTGTTTTCTTCTTCATGCGAGCTCGTGGAGACGGGGGGGGGGGGGGGCGCTTTCAATTTTATTGTTCATTTTATTTTATTTTTACACTTTCCCTTTAAAAAATGTTTTTATCACTTTTATTCCTATTACAAGGAATGTAAATATCCCTTGTAATAGGAATTGTGCATGACAGGTCCTCTTTATGGAGAGATGTGAGGTCTATAAGACCCCACATCTCTCCTTTAGGCAGGAAAGGCTGATATAAAAAAAAAAATTCACAATCCCAGCCTTTCCTGCTGCGTCCCTGCCTTTGTTTACTTCCGCCGGCCTGGACGTGATGTTATAACATCGCACCCGGGCCTCCGAGAGTCATAGAGATTGCCAGGGACCATCTTTCTCTCGGTTTTCTCTATTTTGTAATGGAAGTGACGTGAAGTGAGAAGGTGGCAAGCGGTCATCTTGTTACACCCACTGGAGTCTTGCATTTCACACTTATTTTTAACAGTAAACAGAGCTTATATAATCAAATGTAGTATTTTGAAAGTGTTTTGATATTGAATTTTTCAAAGCAACGGGTCCCTTGCTGGTGCTTCTTACCCCTCCGCCTTGTCGAGTGCCATAAGAGCAAGCTGCTTGCTCTGGGGGCACTTGTGCACGCTTGCTCCATGCTCGCTGTGGCTCAGTCCCGTCCCCTGCTTTCTCCTCACTGGTGGTGATTGACAGCAGTGGGAGCCAATGGCTCCCGTTGCTGTATCTCAGCCAATCAGAAGGGAGAGTCCTGGGAGAGCCACGGCTCTCGTGCACATAGCTCGATCGAGTTTGGACTTAGGTAAGTAATAATGGGGGGGGGGGGACTGAACCCTAAAGGTTTTTTTTCCCTCTATGCATAGAATGCATGAAAGTCAAAAACCGTCAGTCTTTACAACCACTTTAAGATCACTGTATTATCTGACAACATGCACTATATCAGTGATGGCGAACCTTGGCACTCCAGATGTTTTGGAACTACATTTCCCATGATGCTCAGCTACACTGCAGAGTGCATGAGCATCATGGGAAATGTAGTTCCAAAACATTTGGGGTGCCAAGGTTCGCCATCACTGCACTATATCGTATCACTGTTCGTATTGGAAAACATTTGTAAACCCTAATTAACCACTTGCCGACCGCTCACGGCATATATACGTCGGCAGAATGGCTCGTACAGGCACAATCACGTACCTGTACGTGGCCCTTTAACTGCCGAAGTCGGGGTCGCGCTCGCGACCCCCCTGCCTTCCCCGTGAGTGGGACCGCGGGTCCCGTGGACTCGATCGCCGCGGGGATCCCCACGATCGTCTCACGGAGGCTTGGAGCGGGGAGATGTGTGTGTGAACACAGCATCTCCCCGCTCCTCTACTGACACTGTCAGCGATCTCCGCTCTGTGTAATCAGAGCGGAGATCGGTGACGTGTCAGTTGTAGCCACGCCCCCCTCAGTTAGTAACACGCCCCTAGGCACACTTAACCCCTTCAGCGCCCCTAGTGGTTAACCCCTTCACTGCCAGTGTCATTTTCACAGTAACCAGTGCATTTTTATTGCACTGATCGCTGTGAAAATGACATTGGTCCCAAAAATGTGTCAAAAGTGTCCGATGTGTCCGCCATAATGTCGCAGTCACGAAAAAAATCGCTGATCGCCGCCATTACTAGTAAAAAAATTAAAATTAATAAAAATGCCTTAAAACTATACCCTATTTTGTAAACGCTATAATTTTTGCGTAAACCAATCAATAAACGGCGATTGCGAATTTTTTTACCAAAAATATGTAGAAGAATACGTATCGGCCTAAACTGAGGAAAATAATATATTTTTTGGGGATATTTATTATAGAAAAAATTTGTCACTATTTTTTTTGCTCTATTTTTGTTTATAGCGCAAAAAATAAAAACCGCAGAGGTGATCAAATACCACCAAAAGAAAGCTCTATTTGTGGGAAAAAAAGGACGCCAATTTTGTTTGGGAGCCACGTCGCACGACCGCGCAATTGTCAGTTAAAGCGACGCAGTGCCGAATCGCAAAAAGGTGCCTGGTCATAATGGCCTGTATTGGTCTGGGGCTTAAGTGGTTAATTCATAAGAAAGTGTACTTGAAATCTCCATCTTAATGCAGAAGAACAATCGGGAGGCAGGGACAGAGCGTTGTCACCCTAAAACAAGAAATGCCCAAACAAGAACCTCTATGGGAGGATCAACATGTGGTATTAAAGGTTTGGCTTTAAAAAAAACAAAAAATGTTATACTTACCTGCTCTGTGCAGTGGTTTTGCACAGAGTGACCCTGATCCTCTTATACTCTGGTACCCCGTTGTGCTCCTGGCTCCTCCTCCTTGACCAGTGCCCCCAAAAGCAAGCCACTTGCTATAGGGGCACTGGTGCATGCTTGCTCCTGAGCCCTGGCCCATGTGTCCATAAGGCCCCCCTCACTCTCTCCTCATTAGCTCACTGGCAGTGATTGACAGCAGTGGGAGCCAATAAGGAGGGGGAGTCTCGGGACTGCCGATGCTCTTGTGCACATCGCTGGATCAAGAGGGAGCATAGATCCAGCATACATTGCATGAAGGAAAAAAACCTTTAGCCTTTACAGCCACTTTAATTTAATTAATTCTTTAGGATTTAAAAATATGAACATGACTTTTGAAGTGATCTTAACATCTTAAAGATTATATGAGATTTTAGTGATTGGGTTCACATACAGTAACTTCATTCTGACTGGTGTTTCTTCAAAATATGTTTTTAAATGAAAAAGAGTTATTCAGTTGACGGTAACTCAAGAATCTTTTGTACAGAGACACGAGATGTTATTGTCAGACTTTTGGGAATTAAAGTTACTTTGCCAAGTTAGTCTTGGCAAGAATACACTACCAACCGTTTATCTCAAAGCAGGTTTGGTTGGTTTGTTTCACAAGTGACTATATACTATTGTGACCAAATGGCTTCAAGTAAAATGGGGAAGACAAATTATTGGACTTTGTTTAGGAACCAGATTCATCAGAAATGGTAAGGATGTCTCCCCTCCCTTTTTTTATTTGTACCTAAACATCTAAGGGCAGCTTTCCTCCCCCCTCTCTATCCAAAACCACAGGAAGTGCACGCTATTATCACTCAACACCAGCATCTCTATGTGCTGGAAACAAGCCCTTCGTAGTTATGAGTGGACAATATGGTATCTTATGTTTGGAGTCAGTAGGCAAATAAAGCACTTTTGACTTTGGGACCCAAATAGTCCACTTTAAAGCCTCGTACACACGACCGAGAATCTCGTCAAGAAAAAACACGTCGTTTTTCTTGACGAGATTCTTGGACCAGAAACTTGTCCCGGCCGAGTGTACAGACGCTCCTTTCAAAGAACCCGCGGTTCTTTGAATGGAGCGAACGCGGTGACGTAATCGACTACGACGAGCGTGCGCTCGTCACATTCGATGCCGTCGCCGCCATCTTGCTAAACCCTACCTATGCCTAGGAAGCTACCGCGCATGCGTCAAAGTCATTTCGAGCATGCGCGGGCTTCCCGGAGGACAGGTAAGTGTACACACAAACACTTTTCTCGTCGAGAAACAGGCTGACAAGAATCTCGACGGGAAAATAGAGAGCAGGTTCTCTATTTTTCTCGTTGAGATTCTTATCGGTTTTCTTGATGAGAAACCTGATAGCTGCGTACACACGACCAATTTACTCGGCAAGAAAGCTCTGCCAGCAAGTTTCTTGTCGTTTTTCGACGAGAAACTCGGTCGTGTGTTCGAGGCTTCAGGGGAAAAAAATGCTTTCTGTCACACATTCAATGTATAAATGATATACAGTATGTTCCCTAAACTTTTTCTCAAGTCGTCTAACAAGTTCTGCTTCTCTGACACTTAAGAAGTAGCGGCTAGATTGCCAATTGAAGATATTTTATGGACATCCCACAAAAATAACAGAGACATTGTAGCAGTGTACTGTTCATAAAGATTGCATTGTGTGTTTGATAGCACTACGTTATATTAGTAATATTTCAGAAATGATGTCACAGTGTAAGTAGTATGTTCATTAATTATGTTGTAAAGTGTGTTATCTAAGGATATCTATTGCCAAAATGTCTTTCTTAGTTTTTGAGTGGAGAATGATGGGAACCTCTGCCAGCTTTTTACTGCTGAGCCCCCACTGGGGATATTCACTTTTTCTATTTGTCCCGGTGACCAATGATGGCAGACAGTGGGGACATCTGTTCCTTTGACAGCTGTCTGAGGCAGGCCATATAGACGGTGCAAATTTCTTTCCTGCAACCCGTGGAAATTTGCACAATTCACCCATCAACACAGACAGTGCTGACAGGGGAATCCCCTGATTATTGCTAGCTGCTATAGCAGCCACTAGCAATAATAATAGTAAATCCGGCAGGCTGGTTGTACCCAAGTTGATTGTTTGATCGATCAACTTGGTACATTCAGCCTGCCCACACATGGTTTGAATCTATGGCCGGCCTAATGCTGCGTACACACGACCATTTTTCTCGTCGGGTAAAATTTCATTTTTTCTCTTTGACGAGAAAAACGACCGTGTGTGGGCTTTCCTGCATTTTTCCCGACGAGAAAAACGGCAAGAATCACGACGAGAAAAATTAGAACATGCTCTATTTTTTCTCATCGTGATTCACAGCATTTTTTTTCGTGGCAGTTTTCTCATAGGGAAACACTGCCAGGGAGCCTACACAAGGTCGTTTTTCTCGACCAAGAGAAAAAATGTCGGGAAACCCGGCCGTGTGTAGGGGACCAAGCCGTTCCTCGTATTTCCCGTCGATTTTCTCGACGGTGTTTTCACCGTCGAGAAAATAGATCGTGTGTACACGGCATTAGAGTGGATGTGCCCTAACTTTGGAGAGATTTCCTCTTACTTCCAGGACAGCATGTGGAGTCAAATGTCCCACAAACATCAAATAAACCTGGTATAGATTCAGACCATTTCCTACATTAGAGATACTTCAACTGTTGTTTGTGACAGAGGAAATGCTCATGAAGCGTAGCAAAAGCTGCACAGCAATTGAACCCAATGTTTAGTTGGAATAAATATCCACCCAAGAGGGTAACCTAAAGATCCCTGTCTTTAATGACACATTTATGAGAGTCCTTCGTTTACCCAGTGTCCTCTGTGTCACTCAACCCAACAAGATCTTCTGTCTGATCACACCACCCATGTATAATGGCTGGGGTTTGCAGTGGTTGAAAAATTTCCCCAAAACCCATAAACCCTCCTCTTCCTTAGCCCCCTACCGCTGCTTTGTCCCAGAAGTGGAACCAGTGGATAAAATAATAACTTGCCCTACCTACTACTCCATTTTTGTGGCTTGGCACTCTTCTGCGTTGTCTAATGGTGGGCAGTTGGTGGCCATGGGAGAACAGCATCAAGTTATTCTCCTCCTGGAGCCCCCTTAATGCTGTGTCTTCAGTGCCATGCCTATAGGGCCACATGGAGGGGTATCTCCCTGCCTGCCTGAATATGGCCTACCACAGGGCTCGACGAGTGTCAGGTCCCAGGTCACCATTGTGACTAGAAATTGCGTCCTGGCGCCTGGGCTTTTGTCAGCCTATTCACTGTTGCAAGGATGCACAATTTGTATCACCCGATGCCTGAGACATGTAGTTCCAGGTGCCGGGCAGGTTTTTCTACATTTAGCCCTGCTGAGGCAAGCAGCAGGGCTCACTTTTCAGGTGGAAGCTTTCAGGCAGCTCCACTTCCACCTGATTGCTTCCATGCATGCGGGGTAAATTGCCCCCCCCCCCGCTATGTATACCGGCCTCTGCTTGCCCATCTGCCGGTCCAAGATCGACATACTGGATCCTACCTTTTTTAGCTGGCTCCTAAATTCAAAGCAATTTTATCAAACCCTGGCTTACCATTCCTCCTCAAAGGGGGACAAAATTGAGCAGGCATGCTGAATCAGCAGCTGCAGCCAGGGAGAAAAAGAAACTAATCCTCCTAAAGCCAGTTTCAGTGTCATTGTCATACAGGTAGCCATTTACATCTTGCTGGTCTTGTTATTGGTACTGGTACAGCCTCTGAATCATGTGCAATGTAGAATTTGCATTAACAGATGTTATCTTTCCCACAGCCTGTGACTGGATAGTGAAAGGAGAAGCAGAAGACAGGTTAGTTAATTTCTGTGCTCTCTCCTACCTTTTAATTTTTTTTTTATGTGGCTTGTAGCTGTGGCACTGCGCTACTTTAACTGGTAATTGCCCGCATGAATTTTATATAATTTTTTCACAGAAATAGAGCTTTCTTTTGGTTGTATTATAAATATAAAAAAAGGCCAAAAATTTGGAAAAAAACACAATTTTGTTTTCTATTTTCCGCTATAAAGCATAGTTAAAAAAAAATGTCTTCATAAATTTAGGCTAAAATGTATTCTGTTACATGTCTTTGGTAAGAAACAGAGAAGATCGTTCCCTCTGTACAGTACAGAGCCCTGTGTAGACGTCTCCATAACATCTACATGTTGCGGTTGCCTGGCTTCGGCCAGTGGTAAACATCTCACCCGGATCTTACAGCGACCTTTAAGGGGAATATTATAAGAAGACATGCCCATTACTTTCTGGAACCATGTGAGTTTATTTTAACAAGTTTTAATTTGTGTCAAAAAATTTGATTACACTAGGGTGGTTGCACACTTTCTTATTTATGTTCACAACACAGGGCCCTGGGCTTTGATTGGACACAGCCGATTAGCAGGTTCCGGCCATGAATTATTAGTCGGAAAATGCTGACTAAATCCCACTGTTTTCAAACACAGAACAGCCGGCACGCACTCAGAACCCATACCCATGTTACGATGCCTGTACGAGCCACCCTGCCGCAGTATATGTACTGTGGCTGGTTGGCAAGTGGTTAATAGGTAAAGCATACCTACTCAAACCTACACTTTCATGTGAAATTTATTTGTTGAAAGAAGAATTAGGAGACAAAACACATCCCTGAGCTATGCTGAAGACCCCAATAGTCTTCATGTAAAAGAAAACACTGGCGTTAAAAGAAAACCCCAGGAATTTTTTACCCTGCTGCCTTTTCCAAAAAACAGCTCTCCGAAAAATCAGTTGGGAGTGTAGTGATACCGTTAACTCAACACACCCTATTCATCCCTCCAGTGAAATTAGTCACCACAATGGTGGCCCAATGGACTTCAACTGAGGCAACTAAATTTGCAATAAAAAGGACTGGAAGCAGAATTAGCAGGGGCCCGGGAGCAGTGAGTCAACTGAACCGGTGCACTCCTAATAGAGTTTTCAGGGAGCTGTAACTTGAAAAGGACATCGCAGAAGTAAATGTAATTAACATAATACACTTGCATCCCACAAGCCTTTTTTGAAGATAATTCCTGGAACAGTTGAGAAATGTAAGCCTCTGACATCAGGGTGTGCCTGGTACCCCACAATGGTTCCTTTCGCCGGCTCCTACATCACTCATTTCAATAGCCGAATGTTCCCCGCACACGTTGTCAAACACAGCCCCGCACCCTGGTCCTGGGGAATTTGATAGACAGATCACCCGTCCAATGCCGGGACGAGTGACGTGTTTCAAAGTTCCCCGGCCAGGGGGCGGGGCTGTATGTGTCGCCGAGCGGCGGAGACTTGAAATGAAAGCTGTTCCAGTGATGTCCCTCTGCGCTCTTATCATCCGGCCGGCAATGCTTTTCCTCTCCCCTGCTCCTCTGCATTATGGACACAGGTAGGCTGCATTGGTGCGCACGGGCAGGCTGCATTGGTGGACACGGGCGAGGCTGCATTGGTGGACATGGGCGAGGCTGCATTGGTGGACACGGGCAAGGCTGCATTGGTGAGGCTACATTGATGAGCACGGATAAAGTTGCTTAATTCTGCATAAAACATTTAAGTGTAATTTCATGAGATAGTTTATAAGGGCGTGTTTAGGGGCGGAATTAGGGGCGGGACAGGGTAGGGCAACTGGTGGTGAGTAACCCTTGAGGCCTGGCTAGTAGCTCAGGACTTGAAATTTTGAGCCCTGCTTTAATGGCATGCCAGTCTTAGTCCGTAGGGTTCATTATTGAGTTGGCCCACCCTTTGCAGCTATAACAGCTTCATCTCTTCTGGGAAGGCTGTCCACAAGGTTTAGGGGTGTGTCTATGGAAATGCTTGACCATTCTTCCAGAAGCGCATTTGTAAGGCAAGGCACTGATGTTGGATGAGAAGGCCTGGTTCGCAGTCTCCGCTCTAATTCATCCCAAAGGTGTTCTATTGGGTTGAGGTCAGGACTCTGTGCAGGCTAGTCAAGTTCCTCCACCCCAAACCTGCTCATCCATGACTTTATGGACCTTGCTTTGTGCACTGGTACGAAGTTATGTTGGAACAGGAAGGGGCCATCCCCAAACTGTTCCCACAAAGTTGAGAGCATGAAATTGCCCAAAATGTCTTGGTATGCTGACCAGTGCTCCATTTTTGGGGGTGGGGGGGCGGCAAATGAGCCAGCCAGCCCCGCACTTACCCCATCCAGGTTGCGGGCAGCTTCCCCAATTTTTCCTCCCAGCCAATCCGGGCCTAGGACCGCTTCCTATTCTGATTGGCCTGGAGGAGAAGCAGGAAGACAAAAGCGAATATTGATTCGCTAATTTCACACGTTGGTGGGCTCGGGGGCCCAGTGCTCTGCACCCCGAGCCCAAAGTTTTTGAAGCCAACGCCTTAAGAGTTCCCTTCACTGGAAATAAGAGGCCAAGCCCAACCCCTGAAAAACAACCCCACACCATAATCCCTCCTCCACAAAATGTTTTTGGACCAGTGCACAAAGCAAAGTCCATAAGGACATGGATGAGCGAGTTTGGGGTGGAGGAACTTGACAAACCTCACAAATGCGCTTTCCAGAAGAATGGTCAAACATTCCCATAGACACTCCTAAACCTTGTGGAAAGCCTTCCCAGAAGAGTCGAAGCTGTTATAGTTGTAAAGGGTGGGCCAACTCAATATTGAACCCTACGGACTAAGACTGGGATGTCATTAACCACTTAAGCCCCGGACCATTTGGTAGCTAGAGGACCAGAGGTGAATTCAGAATTTTGCACTGCGCTGCTTTGACTGTAAATTGTGCGGACATGCAATGTTGTACCCAAACGAAATTTGCGTCCTTTTCTTCCCACAAATAGAGCTTTCTTTTAATGGCATTTGATTGCCTCTGCGATTTTTCTTTTTTGCGATATAAACGGAAAAAGACCGAAAATTTTGAAAAAAAATGATATTTTCTACTTTTTGTTATAAGAAAAATCGAATAAACTCAATTTTAGTCATACATTTAGGCCAAAATGTATTCAGCCACATGTCTTTAGTAAAAAAAATGTCAATAAGCGTATATTTATTGGTTTGCGCAAAAGTTATAGAGTTTACAAACTAGGGTACATTTTCTGGAATTTACACAGCTTTAAATTTATGACTGCCTATCTCATTTCTTAAGGCCATAAAATGCCAAAATAGCACAAAACCCCCCCAAATGACCCCATTTTAGAAAGTAGACACCCCAAGGAAATTGCTGAGAGGCCTGTTGAGCCCGTTGAATATTTTTTTTTTGTCCCAAGTGATTGAATAATGACAAAAAAAATAAAAAATTACAAAAAGTTGTCACTAAATGATATATTGCTCACACATGCCATGGTTATATGTGGAATTGCACCCCAAAATACATTCTGCTGCTTCTCCTGAGTACGGGGATACCACATGTGTGGGACTTTTTAGGAGCCTAGCCACGTACGGGACCCCGGAAACCAAGCACCGCTTTCAGGATTTCTAAGGGCGCAAATTTTTGATTTCACTCCTCACTACCTATCACAGTTTTGAAGGCCATAAAATGCCAAAATAGCACAAAATTCCCCCCAAATGACCCCATTTTGGAAAGTAGACACCCCAAGCTGTTTGCTGAGAGGCATGGTGAGTATTTTACAGCTCTCATTTGTTTTTGAAAATGAAGAAAGAACATTTTTTTTTTTTCTTTTTTTTTTTCAATTTTCAAAACTTTGTGACAAAAAGCGAGATCTGCAAAATACTCACAATACCTCTCAGCAAATAGCTTGGGGTGTCTACTTTCCAAAATGGGGTCATTTGGGGGGGTTTTGTGCCATCTGGGCATTCCATGGCCTCCGAAACTGTGATAGGCAGTGAGAAGTGAAATCAAAAATTGACACCCTTAGAAAGCCTGAAGGGGGTGCTTGGTTTTTGGGGTCCCGTACGCGGCTAGGCTCCCAAAAAGTCTCACACATGTGGTATCCCCGTACTCAGGAGAAGCAACAGAATGTATTTTGGGGTGTAATTCCACATATGCCCATGACATGTTTGAGCAATATATCATTTAGTGACAACTTTGTGCAAAAAAAAAAAAAAAATTGTATTTTTTCCGCAACTTGTGTCAACATATAAAATATTCCATGGACTCGACATGCCTCTCAGTATATAGCTTGGGGTGTCTACTTTCCAAAATGGGGTCATTTGGGGGGGGTTTTGAACTGTTCTGGCATTTTATACACAACATTAGGAAGCTTACATCCACTCTTCTAACCACTTGAAGACAAAGCCCTTTTTGACACTTTTTGTTTACATGAAAACATTTTTTTTTTTGCAAGAAAATTATGTTGAACCCCCAAACATTATATATATTTTTAAAGCAAAGGCCCTACAGAATAAAATGGTGGGTGTTGCATTTTTTTTTCTACACAGTATTTGCGCAGCGATTTTTTAAACGCATTTTTTGGGGAAAAAATACACTTTTTTTTATTTTAATGCACTAAAACACACTATATTGCCCAAATGTTTGATGAAATAAAAAAGATTATCTTAGGCCGAGTACATAGATACCAAACACGACATGCTTTAAAATTTCGCACAAACGCGCATTGGCGACAAACTACATACATTTTTAAAAGCCTTTAAAAGCCTTTACAGGTTACCCTGTTAGATTTACAGAGGAGGTCTACTGCTAAAATTACTGCGCTCGATCTGACCTTCGCGGTGATACGCATGGTGCAATTGCTGTTTACATATGACGCCAGACCGGCGCTTGCGTTCGCCATTGGGCAAGAGCAGGGCAGGACAGGGGTGCTTTTTTTTTTTTTTTTATTATTAATTTTGCTTTTTTATTTTATTTTTAAACTGTTGCTTCCATATTTTTTTTTTTTATCACTTTTATTGTTATCTCAGGGAATGTAAATATCCCCTATGATAGCAATAGGTAATGACAGGTACTCTTTTTTGAAAAAACTGGGGTTTATTGGACCCTAGATCTTTCCTCTGTCCTCAAAGCATCTGACCACACCAAGATCGGTGTGATAAAATGCTTTCCCAATTTCCCAATGGCGCTTTTTATATCCGGGGGGGGGGGACATTCCCTCCCACTGCTTGTAAAAGCAGTCCAGAGGCTAATTAGCCACTAGGATTGCTTTTACATGAAAGCCGGCCGCTGGCTGAAAAGAATGATACCAAGATGATACCTAAACCCGCAGGCATCATTCTGGTATAAACATTCAAAGTCCAGCAACATACCAGTACGTTGCTGGTCCTTGTTGGACATGTATTGTAATCTTTTTTTTCATGCAGCCTGTTGGCTGAACGAAAAAAAAAGATTGATCGGTGGGTATGCCCACCATTAGAATACCGCCCTTCATCCACCCACTTCTAATGATGGGCATACATGCACCATTTATATATGCCGAAGCATGGGGGCATCTTCTCGCAAAAGTTATGCCGCGTACACATGGTCAGACTTTTCCACGGGCAAGCCTCCGTCGGAATTTCGACCGTATGTACGCGGCATTAGGAGCAAAATCGCTCCTCCGCTCCTGCTGCCCCAATGCTTCGGCATATATGCTTTTTTTTTTTAACTGTGGTGGTGAAATCACCTCCTACAGCACTGGAGTCGCAGGGATCAGGCCTGTCTCTGCGAACGCTGCAGTTATGTGTGTTGTGTTTTGCAAGTGACAGTGATCGATCGATACTGCACTTGGGTGGCCTGGGCTGGACGGAGGGGCAAAATGCAGGTGCTAGCATGTATCTGGGCTGATCCCGCTAACACTGCGTTTTTGGGAACCCTAAACTGCTGGGGACGCTAGTATAGATCTGATCAGATCAGATATTGAGCTGATCAGATACTATACCACTAAGGGGGGTGTATGCTTCACGCGTGGGTGTTAGCGCTACTGGCACTAACCTGACGCTGCCTGGGGTGTGACGCAGACCCTCTCTGACGCTAAAACCTAATTGATATCACCCGCCAGGCGATCAGGGGGTTAAACCTTTATTGGGTTATATACGGCGGGTGCCCTGACACTATAAAAAGCAAACTAACTAACCAGCGTCACCCGTAACACTTATATGATGATCACTGGTGAAAGGGTTAACTAGGGGCAATTAGGGGGTTAAAACCTTTATTAGGTAATATATGGGGGTACCTGACGCTATATAAAAACCTGACGGCGAACCTAAAAAAAAATTACTGGCTATCTATCGGCATCACCGACACTAAGACAACGATCATAAAAACTATCGCTTAGCGACAGTGGTGATAGGGGGTGAAAGGGTTACCTGGGGGGCGATCAGGGGGTTAAACCTTTATTAGATAATATATGGGGGTACCTGACGCTATAAAAACCTGCGGCGAACCTAAAAAAAATTACTGGCTACCGATCAGCATCACCGACGCTAAGACATCGATCAGAAAAATGATCGCATAGCGACGGCGGTGCTAGGGGGTGAAAGGGTTACCTGGGGGGTGATCAAGGGGGTTAAACCTTTATTAGGTAATATATGGGGGTACCCGACGCTATAAAAACCTGCGGCGAACCTAAAAAAAATTACTGGCTACCGATCAGCATCGCCGACGCTAAGACATCGATCAGAAAAATTATCGCTTAGTGACAGTGGTGATAGGGGGTGAAAGGGTTACCTGGGGGGCGATCAAGGGGGTTAAACCTTTATTAGGTAATATATGGGGGTACCCGACGCTATAAAAACCTGCGGCGAACCTAAAAAAAAATACTGGCTACCGATCAGCATCACCGACGCTAAGACATCGATCAGAAAAATGATTGCTTAGTGACGGCGGTGCTAGGGGGTGAAAGGGTTACCTGGGGGGTGATCAAGGGGGTTAAACCTTTATTAGATAATTTATGGGGGTACCCGACGCTATAAAAACCTGCGGCGAACCTAAAAAAAATTACTGGCTACCGATCAGCATCGCCGACGCTAAAACATCGATCAGAAAAATTATCGCTGAGTGACCGTGGTGATAGGGGGTAAAAGGGTTACCTGGGGGGCGATCAAGGGGGTTAAACCTTTATTAGGTAATATATGGGGGTACCCGACGCTATAAAAACCTGCGGCGAACCTAAAAAAAATTACTGGCTACCGATCAGCATCACCGACGCTAAGACATCGATCAGAAAAATGATCGCTTAGCGACGGCGGTACTAGGGGGTGAAAGGGTTATCTGGGGGGTGATCAGGGGGTTAAACCTTTATTAGGGGGGGTCAGGGGGCTACACTGGACCTAAAACTAAATGTACTGACACTTTTACAGTCACAAATGTCACTGATTGCAGTGATCACTAAATAAATGGTCACTGCAATCAGTGACACTGTGACTGGGGGCTGGGGGGTGATCTGGGGGTGTCTGGGGGGGCCTGGGGGGGCGATTTATGTACCTATGTGTCCTGGTGTCAGTGTAGTGTTGTGTGCACTGACCTGCATCTTCTCCTGTACGGCGCTCGGTATATGTGAGCGCCGCAGGAGAGATGACATCACTTCCTCCAGCCTGTGTAAACAAGCACACAGGCAGGGGAAGCTCTCATTCGCCGGGAGCGATCGAGAGGGGGTGGCCGGAATCGAACGGCCGTCCCCTCATGCCGGATCGCTCCCGAAGGTAAAACGACCGCTCACTGTAAAGAAGGGGGGTCCGATCGGACCCCCCAACTATACAAAGGCAATCACGTACATATACGTGATTCTGCCTGTCGGTGCCATTCTGCCGACGTATATTTACAGTGGGCGGTCGTTAAGTGGTTAAAGTTCATCTGCGTGTAAAGGCCAATACTTTTGACAACATACTGTACCTCTACTAACTTGCAGACTACAAGTTTTCCTTATTAATATGCTATGTATACTGTTGGATGTTATCCCATCCTTGGAAGCTACGTTCCAGCTGTCTAACGTCTTCTTGGCAATTACCAATCTTTTTATGCTATGTTTTGTACTTTAAAATTCTCAACAAAATGAATGTAACTGCAACATGCTAATGCATACGTTAACACACCACACCGTAGCAGAGAAATGTAAATGAGCCCTGAAGTCTCCATGTGACCTAGCTGCTTGGCTGTTGCGCTGACCAACTGGTTTTAATACGTTGAATTACTGACCTACAATAAGTACATACATAAGGAAAAAGACAGTGAAAAGTCAGAAAACCTTATCTACATGGGCAGACACAGAGTTTTGAAGCAAGGGGAAGTAGGACAGCCAGGCACCTCCATTTTCAGATGCAGGGGCCAGTATTGGTACCCTACATGTTTCCTTTATTAAAAAGTGCATATAGCCTATAGCAGGGATATGCAAGTCCCATGAGGCATAGCAAGACTCTGACAGCAGCCAGCATGACACCCAGAGGCAGAGGCATGATGGGACTTGTAGTTTTGCAACAGCTGGAGGTCCGCTAATTGCATATTCATGGCTTATAGAAACCTCTAGTTGTTGTTCTCATATAGGACTAAAAAAATGCAAGCAAACATAGTGGGCCATGCTTTTCATTTTCTTTTCACAGAAGTCATAGCCATATCGACTGGTAATCTTTAGGTTCTTTTCAGTACAGTCACCAACCAGCTATTTACAACATTTTTTTTTTTTTTAAAGTCCTTTTATCCATTTCCTGTGCCTTGTTTTGTCACATGGCTGAAAGAAGATATTAGTCTGTGGTTAATATACGGAAATAAACTGACACAGAATGATAACTGTAAAACCTCAAGGAAGAAAAAAATAATAATATACTGTGGGTAAAACGGAAAATTTATTACCAATACTTACCGTAATTTTCCTTTCCTGATAGACTCCATGGCAGACTACGTGTGGGTTAACCCCGCCTCCTCTCCATAGCTATAGGACCCCTTACCCATAAATTTGAGCTCACCTCCACAGACAGGTGTTCCGTAACCAGCCGACTCAAATTTCGACTCTCATATTTTTATTCATGGGTGGGAACTCCGTCTGCCATGGAGTCTATCAGGAAAGGAAAATTACGGTAAGTATTGGTAATAAATTTTCCGTTTTCCTGACAGACTCCATGGCAGACTACGTGTGGGAAATAACTAGCCAATCCACACGGGAGGGTATGCTTGAACAAAAATATTTAATCTTTCCCATCAACTGATAGGATTTTTCGACCAAAATTAACAGAGGAAAGGGAAGCAGGCTCAATACAATAATGAGTCATAAAGGTATTAATGGAAGACCACGAGGCTGCCTTGCAAATCACTTCAGGAACCACGTGTCGAGCTGCTGCCCATGAGGCTGCCATGCCTCTGGTGGAATGAGCTGTCACCGCCTCTGGAGGGGCCAAGCCCTTTGTCCTGTAAGCCTGTTGAATAGACTGAACGATCCAGGCTGCTATCAATCTGGAAGAAGCTCTCTTTCCTTTGTTGCTGCCAGAATGTAATAAGAACAGGTAGTTTGAGTTTCTAAAAGATGAAGTGACTCTCATATACTCCTTCAGAGTCTCGCCAACATCCAGGGGATGAGCATCTGCTGATTCTGGAGAAGTGAAGGTAGGAAGGACTATTTCCTGGTTTTCGTGAAAAACTGACGTGACTTTGGGTTTAGACCCAAGCATGGGAATAAGGACCACACGGTCCGGGAAGAAAGTCAGAAAGGGTTCTTGATAACCCAGGAAGCTTATTTCTGAAACCCTTTTGGCTGAGGTAATGGCCACTAGAAAGGCCAGTTTGATTGATAAGTCTCTAACAGAAAGATCCTTGTTGTTGAGCGCTGAAAGAGCATCAAGGACGAGCGGAAGATCCCATTTGGGGAATCTGCGTTTCCTCTGAGGCCTGATTCTCGAAGCCCCCCGAAAGAACTGTTGAACCAGGGGATGAGTTGCCCATGATGTTCCTGAAAATGCCGATAAGGCTGAAACTTGTACCCTGAGGGAACTGATCGATAAAGGAAGATCCAGGCCTGTCTGGAGAAAACTCAGGACGTCTTGAACTCCAGGATCTCTGAAGGATTTTCCGGCAGAAGTCATGAAGCTGACAAATCTTGACCAGATTCTATTATAGGTTTTGTTTGTGTTAGGCTTTCTGGAGCTCATAAGGGTAGAGATTACCCCTGAGGCACACCCAAGAGACTCTAGCCTCTCCCTCTCAAAAATCAAACCATCAGTCTCAGTATCGCTGGACAAGGGTGCAGGGTTGCCCCCTGAGAAAGAAGGTCCGGCCTGAGAGGAAGAGGCAGCGTGTCCCTGAAGCTCATCAGGTTCAGGAGAGGAAACCATGGCCTGCTCGGCCAGTATGGTGCTATTGTTATCACTTCGACTTTCTCCAACAGGAGCCGCTGCAGGAATTTCAGTATGATCGGAGGTGGAGGGAAGGCGTATGCCTTGTTGAATCTCCATTGGCTCGTTAGTGCATCTACTCCAAAGGCTTGGCTGCACCGACCTCGAGTGAAGTATTTGTTCACTTTGTGATTGCAGGGGGATGCGAACAGATCCACTTCTGGGACTATTCCCAGCGATAGGATCCACCTGAATGTTTGTGGATGCAGTGACCACTCGTTGTTGTCTAAGGTGCTGCGTGACAGGAAGTCCACTTGAATGTTCTGCTCCCCTGCTGTTAAGTTGAGCAGATTCCTCTGAGCCCAGGTCATGATAGGTTCGACCTCTTGGAGAAGGGTGGAGCTCCGAGTGCCCCCTTGTCTCTTCACATATGCCACAGCAGTGGTGTTGTTCATTCTGAGAAGGACCGACTTCCATTTCAGAAGGTGGGAGAAGGCTTGAAGGGCGCACCATGCCGCGCGCAGTTCCAGCACGTTTGACCCTGGAATGTGGAGACGGGCATCCCATTTGCCCTGAGCCAATTCTGCCCCACAATGTGCCCCCCAGCCCGCATTGCTGGCATCGGATGTAACAGTCATCCATTGGATGGGAGCAAGAGAGTGGCATGTTAATAAGTTTTTGTGTTGAAGCCACCAGGGGAGACTGTTCCTCATTGATTGAGTAATCCTGATCGGCTGATTGGGATCGTCTGACTTCCACTGCTGGAGAAATCCTGATTGGAAAGGGCAAAGTCTCCACATTGCCCATTTGACCATGGGGGATGTGGCCACCATCGTGCTGATTATCTTCAGGCACTGTGACGCCTTTAGGTGAGAGTAGTCTAGGGCTAAGAATATTCTTTCCCGAAAGACCGGGATTTTTTCTTCCGGAAGAGAGATGGTATTCTCTACGGTGTCGAATTGAGCTCCTAGATAGGTTAGGCGTTGGGTCGGCTCTAGCTGACTTTTCTCCCGATTTAGTAGCCATCCGAACTCTATCAGTGTAGAGATCACTTGGTCCTTGTGGATCAGCAGCAGCTGCTTGTCTTGGGACAGTAATAGCAGATCGTCCAGATAATGATACAGACGCACACCCTGTATTCTGATAAGGGATACAACCGCCAACAGTACCTTGGAAAAGACTCTTGGAGAGGTCGTTAGTCCGAATGGAAGACAAATAAATTGCAAGTGCTCTCGATCTACCTGAAATCGAAGGTATTTGTGGAACTCTTCTGCCACGGGAACATGAAAATACGCGTCCTTTAGATCTATTGAGATCAACCAGTCGCCTGGTTGAATGACTTTTTGGATCGTTCAGAGTGATTCCATTTTGAATTTCTCGTGTCTTATGTACCTGCTCAGGAAAGTGAGATCTATAACTGGACGCCAGGAGCCGTTCTTCTTCTGTACTAGGAAGAGGGGGGAGTATACCCCCTGGAATTCCTCGTCCTTTGGGACGGGCACCACTGCTCCTTGATCTTTCAGGGCATTCACATAAGAAAGAAGAACTTGTTGTTTTTCTATTGATTTGAGGCATAGAAGTTTGCATTGGTCTGCATGGAGGGACCTTGATGAAGGACCATGTGTGACCTGTTGAGACCGTTTTGATGGTCCAATGGTCTGAGATCGAGGCCACCCAAACGTGCCAGAAGAGACGTAGGCGAGCCCCTACCCGACCCGCTTGGGCGGGCCCAATCTCAAAAGGACTTGGTTGGTTCGCGCCCACCGGGCGTCTGTTTCTTGCCGGTTTTTTGGAAAGATGTCTGCCTGTTCCAATTCCAGCTTCTCCTAAAATCCCGTCCGGGCCTATAGGAGCGTGCCTCTCTTGAACGCTCTGTACTGCGTCCCTGTTGAGGTTTCCTTTGGCTAAACTGACGTCTGTCCTGAGGAAGGAACCCCGACTTTCCGCCTGTAGCCTTTGAAATGGCGTTGTCTAGCTTGTTTCCAAACAAGGAAGTTCCTTCGAAAGGAATTTTGCACCATGCCTGTTTTGAGGCTGGATCAGCAAGCCAGGGGCGCAACCATAGTGCTCGTTTGGCTGTGACCGAAGAAAGCATGGATTTAGCCATCAAGCGGATGAGATCAATTGATGCTTCACCCAAAAAGGCAACAGCTAGTTTAAGTTCTTGTACTGCTGAACTTTGTGCTAGTTCCTCCGAGACACCTTTTAGAACGGAGTCCACATTTTCCACCCAGGCCTCCATTGCTTTGGAGGTGACTGCAAGGGCTAGGGCTGGTTTGCAAGCCATACCGTTTAAATTATATATCCTTTTAAGATCTTGGTCAATCTTTCGATCCAGACCATCTTTAAAAGCCACGGTGTCATCTAGTGGGAGGGTGACATGCTTCGCTAGGCGCATTACTGCTGCATCCACGAGGGGAGCATTTTCCAAATGCTTAACTTCCTCGGATTTAAAGGGATATAGTTTAGAGGTTTTGCTTAGCATGGAACTCTTCTTGTCTCCCTTGCTCCATTCTTCCTCAAACACTCCTTTCAGCTCGGAGGGAAATGGGAAATTGGAGCGTTCCTTCCCCAGTTGTTTAAACAGTTTTCTTTGTTTTTCTGGGGGGGCAGTGGCATCCTCCAGTTTTAAAGTTTCCTTCACTGCCTTGATCAGTGGAGCGACTGAAGTGTAGTCGAATCCCACTACATAATCATCTCCCTCCATCTCGTCTTGCGAGGAATTATGGGAGGAATCATGGGGCTGGAATTGGCCGGGATCCTCCTGGGCCTCGTCAGCCAAGGAGCCAGACAAGGTGGTGGACTGACTCCTTGTGTGGGTGGCATCTATTTCCATCATAGACTGCTGTACCACACGTTTAACAAGAGACTCCAGATTCTGTTTTTCAGTCTCTTTCTCACCGACCGCTCGGGCATAGCATGGTTCACACAGCGATTTGCCCTCTGGGATTCTGGTTTTACATCCCCAACAGGCTCTATGGTCAGAGCGACTATCGCGGTGGTGGTGGCGGTGACTAGAGGAGGAATGGGAACGTCTCCTATGTCTAGAGGGGGAATGTGAGCGTCCCCTATGATGGTGGGTCCTAGACGGAGTATCACGTCTGGACCTAGAAGATGATTGGTGATGATGTGGCCTGGCAAGGTCTCTTTCTTGTGACCAATGAGATGTAGCCGGGCTGTAAGAGATAATACAGACAGAGGGAGGGGGGGGAGGTTGGGCAGGTTAAAACCGTTAGCAACCACCAGATTAACGACACCAAGACACCAACCCCCTACCCACTTCGCACATACCTTGTGCGGGAGAGCTGGCCACACAGCGGTGATGATGAGTCCATGATGAGGAAGACACACAATGATCCGTACTACTCTACCTAGACTGAGGATAGGCAAATCAATGCAAGAACAGCACAAACAATCCAAAAAAAAAAATATATATTTTTTTTAAGACTGTCCCTTTAAGAGACACTTCAGTATAAAGCATTACATGCAGTACATTGCCAGAAGTGCTTACCCTCGTCCAGTAGAATTGAGGCTCCGGGAGGCTGCCGCTGTATGCCCACAGGTTATCCCACCTGTATAGGGCTCTTCGGCGATTTAAATAACCCGCCGGAATGACGTCAGGGCCGGTCCCGCTGCGCGCATGCGCCGGAGGGACCGAGCCTACTGCGCCTGTGCAGCCCCTGACCCCTCCGCCATACTGCGCACACACGAAAACCAAGCCTCAGTTTCGCCGCGGCTCGCGCATGCGCAGACGTACAGCGGACCGGGAACCAGAAAGTGGAGTGGCGTCCTGGAACGCAGAAGCGTTCCACCCACGGCGCGACATTCAATACACAGGGAAGACAGACAAACAACACACATAAACTGTCTGCCATGGTAAATAGACAAAAAACTTCAGACCTTGCCAGCCAGTCCTGCGTCCGTCCTGGTACACTGGGCACATCCCTTCCACCATAGGGGTATCATCTGCCCGAAAACCACTCGCCCGCTCATAGCTGGGCCCTGGGTGCACCGCATAACTGGTACCTGATCCTGACAGACATCCTGGATTTGCACTGAATCACATGATGAAGGTCCAAATGAGGAGGACAAAAAAGGAACACCTGTCTGTGGAGGTGAGCTCAAATTTATGGGTAAGGGGTCCTATAGCTATGGAGAGGAGGCGGGGTTAACCCACACGTAGTCTGCCATGGAGTCTGTCAGGAAAATAAGTATTGAACATGTCACGATTTTTCTAGATAAATAGATTTCTAAATTTCCACCACATGTCGGTAACAACCCATGCAATCCATACATACAAAGAAACCAAAACAAATAAGTTCAGAAGTTAAGTTTTGTGTAATAAAATTGAATGACACAGGGAAAAAGTATTGAACACATGAAGAAAGGGAGGTGCAAAAAAGGCATGGAAAGCCAAGACACCAGCTAAAATCTATCAGTAATTAGAAAGAAGTCCTGCCACTTGTCAGTACAAATTACTATTAGCTGGTTCAGTCTCAACTGATGGCCTATGAAAAGGTGTCTTATTACCAAAGTGTTACACAAGGAACATCTCATGATGGGTAAAAGCAAAGAGCTCTCTCAAGACCTTCGCAACCTTATTGTTACAAAACATACTGATGTAATTGGTTACAGAAGGATTTCTAAACACCCGAAAGTTCCAGTAAGCACTGTTGGGGTCATAATCCGGAAGTGGAAAGAACATCAATTCACCATAAACCAAAATGTGATAAGAATTATCAGAAGAGTTGTCTGATGCCGCGTACACACGATCATTATTCACGGCGGTTAAAAAACCGCCGTGAATAATGACATTAAAAACGAGGGAACGGCTTGTTCCCCACACACGATCGTTTTTCACGACATTTTTTCTCTTGTCGAGAAAAACGACCGTCTGTGGGCTCCGCGGCAGTGTTTCCCTATGGGAAAACTGCAGCGGAAAAAATGTCGGGAAAAACGACGAGAAAAATTAGAACATGTTCTAATTTTTCTCATCGTTTTTAATGCCGTTTTTCTCGTCGAGAAAAACGACAAAATGCCCACAGACTATCGTTTTTCTCGTCAAATGGAAAAAATGTTGTTTTTCTCAACGAGAAAAACGGTTGTGTGTACGCGGCATAAGAGCCAAGGACCACTTGTGGAGAGCTTCAGAAAGACCTGAAATTAGCAGGTACAATTGTTTCAAAGAAAACAATAAGTAAAGTACATAACCGCCATGACCTGTATGCACGCTCACCACGCAAGACTCCATTGCTGAAGAAAAAGCATGTTGAAGCTTGTTTAAAGTTTGCTGTACAACATTTAGACAAGCCTATAAAATACTGGGAGAAGATTGTCTGGTCAGATGAGACCATAATTGAACTCTTTGGATGCCATAATACACACCATGTTTGGAGGTCAAATAGCACAATCACCCCAAAAACACCTACATACCAACAGTGAAGTTTGGAGGTGGGAACATCATTGTATGGGTCTGTTTTTCAGATAACTTCATATTATTGAAGGAAGGATGAATGAAAAAATGTACCAAGACATTCTTGATAAAAATCTGCTGCCATCTACCAGGATGATGAACATGAAACCCATACACAAACATAATCCCAAACACAAAGCCAAGGAAACTCTCAATTGGTTTCAAAGAAAGAAAATAAAGCTGCTAGAATGGCCCAGCCAATCACCTGACTTGAATCCAAAAGAACATCTATGGAAAGAACTAATGCCCTGTACACACGACCGGTTTTCCCGTCAGAAAAAAACGATGGTTTTCCAGACGGAATTCCGCTCAAGCTTGTCTTGCGTACACACGGTCACACCAAATTCCGACAGTTAAAAACGCGTTGACGTACAACGGCACTATAAAGGGGAAGTTCCATTCCAACGGCGCCACCCTTTGGGCTGCTTTTGCTAATCTTGTGTTAGTAAAAGTTTGGTGAGAGACGATTCACGCTTTTCAGTCTTCGTGCTTTTCAGATCGTTTTTTCTGCTGTTCAGTTGGTGCTTGTGGGTTTGTATCTGTCTTTCAGTGCGTGTAGTGAGTTCGTATCTGTTTTTCAGTGCGTTCTTGTCTGCTCGTTTCTGATTTTCAGGTCGTTCTTCATAGGCCTTGCTGTTCTTCAGTGCGTTCTGTTAGTTTGTTCTGACCAGCTGACCATTTTCTAGCTATGTTGCGGGTACGTACTCGTCGTAGAGGTAATGCTGTGCATAGGCTTGGTGTTGGTGTTCTTGCTTTGACCCAAGCTCATTCCATGAACAGGGTGAGGAGAAGTTCATGGACGAAGAATTGGTTGCTCCAGCGTGACCAATTCTGTCATATGTCTTTGCTGCGGGAGATCCATGAGAATAATCTTGATGATTTCAGGAATTATCTCCGGATGACGACCCCGTTTTTCACCATCTGTTGACTTTGCTGTCCCCTTATATCATGAAGCACGACACCTGCATGCGGCAAGCCATTACTCCCGAGCAGAGGCTAGTCGCCACGTTGCGCTACTTGGCGACAGGGAGAAGTCTGCAGGACCTCAAGTTCACTACAGGCATCTCCCCCCAGGCTCTGGGGATCATTATCCCAGAGACCTGTTCTACCATCATTCAAGTCCTGCAGAAGGAGGAGGTGGCCGGGCCCTGTGGCATCACCCAATCCCATGTACCTCCCCTCCGCCTTCAAACAAAAAGGCCCAAGAGGGGTAGGAATGTGGATGAGGCAGCACTTGCCCTCATTCGGGATGCACATGCGACCCTCAGAGACCCCCCCCCGCCTAGTCGCTGCCAAAATGCAGGAAATGGAGCAGGACCAACACCTCCTCTGTGAGTCCCTGATTTTAAAGGCCCTAAATAAGGGGTTGATGGGCCAACTAACACAAAATACTGACCTTCGTGAGTTCGCCCATCCTCCTCCACCTCCTCCTCCTCCTGTCACAAGTCCACCTCCAGAGCCACAGCCTCCAAGGAAGCGTGGAGTGAAGGCTGCAGGGAAGGCTGCAAGGAAGGGTGCAGGGAAGGCTGCAAAGAAGACAAGAAAGTGATGGCCTGGGTTCAGTCTGGTCTGACAGAAGACGCAATCTGTTGTAGTACCACAGACTGGGGACATATATGTCATCTACTGCTGTTCCTGACCTCTGGGAGTCCAGGAACAGATTGTGCTCCCTATTGTATGTACTTCTCAAGCTCCCAATTTTCTTTTTCCAAATACTTGATGTCTGCCCTGGGATCCAAAGGCTTCGTAAATTGCAGCAGTTTCTCCAGCGTTGCCTTCCTCTTTATTTTGTTATGAGCCAGAATAAATGGAATTTATTTTTACAGTAAATACTTGCCTATGTGTTTTAATAAAAAAGGACAGTTTGTTTGTGAGTAGGCAGGTACATTTCAAAAATACAATGTCAAATTAACAAGGGACACCAACCAACCTCCTTGCGGTAAAAAAATGCAAGATAATAACATTGTTGTGGTAACTTGACACACCAAAATAAAAAAAAAATATATATGGAGATCACTAGAAAATATTTTTTAAATAATCCAAAAAACAGTAGATCTTGATTAAAAAAATAAAAAAAAAGACAATAAATAAATTATTCTAAACATTATTATGGAGATCTGGCTTTAAAAACCAAAAAAGAATATTCATAAGATCACGAGAAATAATAAAGAAATAAGTTTGTCAGAGCTCTGTGCGAATATCAGCAGCAAAACAACTTCATTATTGTAGCATTATAAAGAAGAAAAAAATGCGCTGCATTAAACAATGCAATAATTTGCAGCGTGACGAATGTGCTATCTCCATTACGAGTGCTAGTTTTACCAGAACGAGCGCTCCCGTATCATACTTGATTCTGAGCATGCACGTTTTTTTGCGCGTTGAAATTGCGTACAGACGAACGGTTTTTCCGATAGGATTTTTTCCTGACGGGAAAAAAGAGATCCTGCTCTCTTATTTTTCCCGGCAGTTTTCCTGTTGGAAAAAGTCAGATGGAGCATACACATGGTCGTGATTCCCGACGAAAAGCTCTCATCTGACTTTTTCAGACGGGAAACCCGGTTGTGTGTACAGGGCATAAAGATCAGAGTTCATAGAAGAGGCCCACGGGACCTTCAACATTTAAAGACTGTTTGTGTGGAAGAATGGGCCAAAATCACACCTGAGCAATGCATGCCACTAGTTTCTCCATACAGGAGGCATCTTGAAACTGTCCTTACCAACAAAGGATTTTGTACCAAGTATTAAATAAATCTCAGCGTGTTCAATACTTTTTCCCTGTGTCATTCCATTTTATTACACATAACTTAAAGCGGAGGTCCACCTGAATTTTTTTTTTTTTAAAAGCCAGCAGCTACAAATACTGCAGCTGCTGACTTTTAAAAATTGGACACTTACCTGTCCAGCGCACCCACGATGCCAGTAGACGAGGATGAGCAATCGCTCGTCTCTCGGATGCTGCCGCTGCCATCCTCGGTGAGGGAATCAGGAAGTGAAGCCTTGCAGCTTCAATGCCCGGTTCCCTACTGCTCATGCACGAGTAGCACGGCGCGCCGTCACTGGTCCCCGCTCTCTCCTGGGAACAGTGTGTTTCCCAGAAGACAGGGGGGGGGGTGACGCGAAGGGGCGTGACTCCCAGGGGAGTCAATACCCAGAAGTGGGTATACAGGTATCTGCACCCCCTCCCCCCTGAAAGGTGCCAAATGTGACACCGGAGGGGGGGAGTGTTCCGAAAAGCGGAAGTTCAATTTTTCGGTGGAACTCCGCTTTAATTTCTGAACTTGTTTGTTTTGGTTTCTTTATATGTATGGATTGCATGGGTTGTTACCGACGTGTGGTGAAAGTTTCATGTCAATAGCACCTTTAGAAATATATTTACCTAGAAAAATGGTGACATGTTCAATACTTATTTTATCTGCTGTATACAGTGCCTTGAAAAAGTATTCATACCCCTTGAAATTTTCAGCATTTTGTCATGTTACAACCAAAAATGTAAATGTATTGTGAAGTGGAAGGAAAATGATAAATGGTTTTCAAAATATTTTACAAATAAATATGTGAAAAGTGTGGCGTACATTTGTATTCAGCCCCCCGGAGTCAATACTTTGTAGAACCGCCTTTCACTGCAATTACAGCTGCAAGTCTTTTTGGGGATGACTCTACCACTTTTGTACATCTACATGACATTTTTGCCCATTCTTCTTTGCAAAATAGCTCAAGCTCTGTTAGATTGGATGGAGAGCGTCTGTAAACAGCAATTTTCAAGGCTTGCCACAGATTCTTCGTTGGATTTAGGTCTGGACTTTGACTGGGCCAGTCTAATGCCTCGTACGCACGCTCTGGATTTTCGACGGGAAAAAGTCAGTCGGGAATCCCGACGGGGAAAAAAGAGACCAAGTTCTCTTTTTTTGACCGGCGTTTTTTGCCAGTTTTCCCGTCTGAGAAACCGTGAGGGAGCATACACATGGCCGGGATTCCCGGCCAAAAGCTCTCATCGCAGTTTTCCCGTTGGAAATCCCGGCTGTGTGTACGAGGCATCACACATAAATATGCTTTGATCTATTCTAAACCATTTCATTGTAGCTCTGGCTGTATGTTAAATTTTGGTCTCATCTCACCAGAGCACCTTCTTCCAGAGGCCGCTCTCTAATTAGGCAAAAAAGGCGGCGGCCTAAGGCCTCGCGTGGTCAGTATCCCCAAGTTGGCGGGGTTAGCGGGCTGGTAAAGGATCAACATCTTTCTTATACTGTGCTGTGGTGTAGAGAAGGTGGAGGTGGAGCTGCCGGGCCAGCTGCTGCTTAACCCGCCAGGCCGCACCGCTGAAGACAGCCGTGACACCCGCCGGTACACTGTCTGCAGCAGAGCGGTGCGAGTATGCTGTGAGTGAACCGACCAACGCATTCACTTCCCTGTCAGGCTGAGGGATCTCCGCCCGACAGGAGCTTCCTAGTTCCTATGTCATTCACAGACCGGGAGGCAGGAAGAAAGAGCTGAGGAGAGTGCTGCTGTGAAGACCTGCGAGGAGCCAGTGAAGCCCCATGCAAAAGTGCAAGTAAGTTTGCAGAAGCTAAAAACCTTACCTAAGGCAGTGTTGTCACAGTGGCTTAGCTGTGTCAACCTGGCTGAAGTGTTTAACTCGTTGGGGGGGGGAGCTTTACATTGATATTTGTAATATGCAGCATGGAGGGGGTTATTGCATTACTATATGTAGCACTACCCCCGTAGGAGCTGCTGGTTTAAAGTTTTGGGCCTACCGTTACCTTTTCTGTTCACCGCACTCGTGTCAGGGACAGGGGCGGATCCAGAGTCTTTTCTCGGGAGGGGCACTGCCAAAAAATGTTTTTTTTGTGGGAAATTTATCGGGGAAATGGTTGGTGTCGACGCTTCAATCATCCCGGCACCATGGTTGTTATGGTGTCAGGATGATTGAAGCGCATTATTTCTATTATTACATTGTAATATGAAAGTAAATAGTTCAATGCAGAATCAGTGGGAGCCCCGAGTGTGTCACTTGCCACCTTCGCCTGCAATTAGTGGGAGCCCTGAGCGTGTCACTTGCCACACGTTGCGGATTGTCACTTGCCACGTCACCTGCCACATCTTGTGGATTGTCACTTGTCACACCTTGTGGATTGTCACTTGCCACATCACCTGCCACACCTTGTGGATTGTCACTAGCCACACCTTGCGGATTGTCACTTGCCACGTCACCTGCCACACCTTGCTGATTGTCACTTGCCTGCCACCAGATGCAGATTGTCATTTGCCACGTCACCTGACACAATTTGCGGATTGTCACTTGCCACGTCGCCTGCCACACCTTGCGGATTGTCACTAACTTGCCTGCTAAGGTGTAGTTTAGGTTGTCTCTTGCTGTGTCCCAGACTCCCAGAGTCAGGCAGCAGAGAGATGATGTAATCTCTCTGCTGCCTGCACAGTGAGGACGGAAGTCACTGCAGGAATGCAGGGCAGGCACGGGCGGTGAGAGATGATCTCATCTCTTTGCTCCCCCGCTCCCGGCTAGCTGATTGGCCAGCTGCCACACTGAGCCTGCTCTCTCACTCTTACCTGCGCTGCCAACACACTGAGCAGCGCGGTCTGCCCACGAACCGCGCCGCCCCCGACAACAAACCGCACCGCAAGCGGAGCAGCCCGCTTTCTTACCCATCTGTGGAGCTGCACGCTATCGCACCTGCCCGCAGAGCGGCCTGACGTGACTCACTGACGTCACTCGTTGCTAGACGCCAAGCGGCCCAGGCGTTAGCAACGAGTGCAGGGAAGAGGCTCCACCCACCTCCTTCTCCGCTCCTGGTATCGTGTCAGTGCGCCACGTAACTACATTAGACGAGTCTCTCTCTCAGCGCCGCTGATCGGCTGATGTGAGAAACTGAGAGAGAGACTCAGAGAGGCAGCCGCAGAACAAGTACTGTATATACTCGAGTATAAGCCGACCCGAATATAAGCCGAGGCACCTAATTTTACCCCAAAAAACTGGGAAAACGTATTGACTCAAGTATAAGCCTAGGGTGTCCATCTGCATGCCTCACTGTGCCTCACTTTGCCTCACTGTGCCAATGCCTCACTGTGCTCATGACTAGACTGATGTTTAACATGGGAGTCTATGGAAGGAGTGCCCGGCTTTGAAAAATCGGTTCTCTCCGGCCGTAGGTTCCCCAGACACCAAACTTTGCACACTTGTAGAGAAGACATGGGGCTACATGTGTGCCAAGTTTGGGGTCCAGGGGACCTACGACCGGCCGGTCCCGTTTCCGCAAAATCACTGGAGAAATGACCGTTTAACATTGGAGTCTATGGAAGGGGCGCCCGGGTTTAAAAAATCAGTGCTCCCCGGCCGTAGGTCCCCCAGACACCAAATTTTGCACACTTGTAGAGGAGATATGGGGCTACATGTGTGCCAAGATTGGGGTCCAGAGGACCTACGGCCGGCCGGTACCGGGTCCCCAAAGTTCGGGAGATCAGGCGCAAAACAATAAAACAGAGCAAGCGAGTGTGACAGATGGTCTCGGGGGGGGGGCAATTGCCCTGTTGCCCCCCCCTGGATCCGCCCCTGGTCAGGGATCCATCTTGAAGAGCTTTCATAAATGTTCACACCAACACTTGGCTACGTTTTCTTCAAGGCTTTATTTTACCAGTTCCAACAGAGGGATAGAGGGAGAGGGGAGTTTCAGGTACCTTACTTTGCGGATCACGGGCACAATCTCAGATCCACAGGACAAATCAGTTCCACGCTGGATTCAGCAACCACCGGATAGGTCTACTCTCACTGGCCTAGCAACCAGTGTGAAGCTCGCTCAAAGTCTCTGCCACAGACTCGATGAGTGCCGTCAAGTCGTTCCACAATCTTCCGCCACAAGATCGTGTAACCACACTGACACTTTGCAAAAAGTTCCTTCAAAAGTACACAACTCACGGTGCCAGAATCTTTCAGCCGTCCGGCAGCACCGTGAGGCAAACTGAGCAGGATTTGAGTCCCAAATTGTTCCGCTTCTTCCAGAAGGCAAGACCGCGTAGGACCATCCCTGGACTAGTAGGCCCCAGCAACATCCTGGGCCTACTTCTCAGTTGCAGAGCCTCGGGCCAGCAGGCCCCGAGGCCGAGAATGGCTGGCACATCCCTGAGGCCAGGAGGGCCCTCAGGTCAGGATCCAGCAACGACCCCCGGCAACGAACCCCAATAGAGCGGTCTCTGTCTCTTAAGTACCCCCTCCCAGAATGCACAGCGGGTTGACCACGCCCTGAGCCACTTCTGGGAAAGGAATACCCAATACACCTAGCCTGCTGCATTTCAAAACCCTGACCTGTGGTGACAGTGACACCTATTGTCAGGTGGAAAACGTGCAACCCAGCTAGACTGAAACAGAGCCAACAATTTGGCATAATCCTTCTGAGCAGAACTACAGCTCAGATAAATAAATTTAACATATAGCGTCTACCCAACATGAGTAGGGCACTACATATACATTAGTGACCACTGGCAGTTAATTAACCCCCTTGTGCTGCATTTGTGGTACCGGTATCAGAGTTAATTAACCCCTATATGGCGCAGCATCAAAGGGTTCACAAGCTCTGATACCCGTGCCACTAATGCAGCACAAAGGGGTTAAATAACTGCCACTGGTCACTAATGCATCAGTGGTCAGTGGTGTAATTCATACTACCCACCTATACACACCCCTCTCATGTACATACTACCCACCTATATACACTCCACACCCCTCTCATGTACATACTACCCACCTATACGCACCCCTCTCATGTACATACTACCCACCTATATACACTCCACACCCCCCTCATGTACATACTACCCACCTATACGCACCCCTGATGTACATACTACCCACCACCATACACTCCGCACCCCTCTCATGTACATACTACCCCCCACCATACACTCCGCACCCCTCTCATGTACATACTACCCATCTATATACACTCTGCACTCCTCTCATGTACATACTACCCCCCACCATACACTCCACAACCCTCTCATGTACATACTACCCACCGCCATACACTCCGCACCCCTCTCACGTACATACTACCCACCTATATATACTCTGCACCCCTCTCATGTACATACTACCCACCACCATACACTCTGCACCCCTCTTATGTAAATACTACCCCCCACCATATACTCCGCACCCCTCTCATGTACATACTACCCCACACCATACACTCCGCACCCCTCTCATGTACATACTACCCCCCACCATACACTCCGCACCCCTCTCATGTACATACTACCCATCTATATACACTCTGCACTCCTCTCATGTACATACTACCCCCCACCATACACTCCACAACCCTCTCATGTACATACTACCCACCGCCATACACTCCGCACCCCTCTCATGTACATACTACCCACCTATATATACTCTGCACCCCTCTCATGTACATACTACCCACCACCATACACTCTGCACCCCTCTTATGTAAATACTACCCCCCACCATATACTCCGCACCCCTCTCATGTACATACTACCCCACACCATACACTCCGCACCCCTCTCATGTACATACTACCCCCCACCATACACTCCGCACCCCTCTCATGTACATACTACCCATCTATATACACTCTGCACTCCTCTCATGTACATACTACCCCCCACCATACACTCCACAACCCTCTCATGTACATACTACCCACCGCCATACACTCCGCACCCCTCTCATGTACATACTACCCACCTATATATACTCTGCACCCCTCTCATGTACATACTACCCACCACCATACACTCTGCACCCCTCTTATGTAAATACTACCCCCCACCATATACTCCGCACCCCTCTCATGTACATACTACCCCACACCATACACTCCGCACCCCTCTCATGTACATACTACCTGCCGTCATACCCTCCACTTTCCTCTCCTACTCAAGTTTACCGCCATTGTACAGTAGGGGCCCCTACTAGGGAGAGGGTGACCCGTGCCATACAGAAACATTTGCACGTGTGGCTAAATTATGCTACCTATTGGGCATGGCTTTTTAGTTTGATTATAAATTGTAGTCTTTTTTTTTTTTACAATCTTTTTATTTCTTTTTTTACGTTTTTTGTTGAGAGTTTTTTGGTTTCTTTGGTGAGATATCAGGGGTCTAAACAGACCCCTTAAGTCTCACTTTTGAGACAGAGAAATGAAATGAGTAAACGCATTCCCCAGTTCCTTCTCTGTAGCCTCGGCTTCACTGCAGATGAAGGAACAGGAGACAGAAGCTCCTGTTAATTCATAAACTAAAGCTTAGTAAACACAAATCAGTTCCAATCACTCACTGTGTTCTTTTAGAAAAGGTAGGGGCCTTTTTCAGGCCTCCATCCTGAAGATCCCCCACAGCTGGCACAGCAGTCAGTGGGGGGGGCACACCGTTATTTTTTATCGCTTGAATTATTTTTCCCATTATGGGCGTGAGTGGGGCCTCATGTCTAAGTTTTGCCTAAGGGCTCACAAAGCCTAGAGCCGCCTCTGAATAATACTCCTCTATGAATAGAATATTAATATATTTCGTATTCTCTTCTTGTTTCCTAACACTCCTATTAGAGTCATTATGTGTATGACCGTGGCATGTTACAAAAGTGCATCTTGAATAATAAAACTGAATGTTTAGTACTTCAGGATTTTCATTAGCATTATATGAGTGTTGGCTTCCACACAACTAAACCAGCCTCAAGTGACCCCCATGACTTAAAGCGAAACTCCGGGCCTCCCTTCAAGTCTTGTACAGTTGTACCGGCTCCTCTCCTGTCCTGAAATATCTTACTCTGATTTCACTGCATACTGTGAGCTTCTCACAATGTGCATTAGAACCTGCAGCACATCAGATAGAGCTTGCCTTATTTCCTGGCTGGAGGACATCCAGCATCCTCTAGCTCTTCCCTGAGATTTACCATCCCAGGACTGCCCCATTAAGCAATTACATTTTAGTTTTTTCCGTTTTGGAGGTTTTGGCATCACATGTGTTCAGCTTCAAATGAAAGTTCTTATGTTGCACTAGTATGATGTGCGCTCTTCTTTAATGTTTTACTTTAATGTACACCATAAGAGATTAATGGAGACCGACATTGCTGTCCTCTCCTTCTGGGAATCTCACTTCTATGGCTGTCAAGTTAATGCTAAAGTTTCAGAGCTGTGATAACGAATTCTAAAAAAATTTGATGCACATTTACAGCAGGAGTGTTCTGTAACCCAAAAGTGTTATAGCCAGATACAGCCAGGCAATTAGTATTTTTCATAGGGACGCCAGTAATCTTGGTTCCCATACTTTTCATAAAACAGACTTCCAATAGGTTTAGTATTTATACAAGGGTGCCATCTAGTGGAAGATATTGTGTATGACAGCCCTTGAAAAAAAAACTAAAAAAAAAAAACCTTCTTGCGAACACAATAGCACTGGAAAATATGTTCTGTATTTGCAGCAGAATTAAAACAGGACTATTGTCAATGATTTTTCTAACCCAGCACTGCTTATGACCTTCAGAAACCACGCACAGAAAATACACTTTAAACCCTAATAGTGGAAATACATACACACTTTGATAAATTATCAATTTATTTTCTGATTGATCTCCTTTAATAAGAATAACCGATCTATAGATGACAACCCATTCAATCGATAGAACACATTTGGTAAAGTGGATTTCAATCGAAAGGATACAATTGTAATAGATCATAAATGCAATCAAATGCATTTCTGTTTCCATCATGTAATCCCATAATCTGATTGGTCACAATAGTAGAGTGGGAGTGGTTTAGATCCCTCTGACAAGTCTTTATCGCTGTCTGGGTCCCCATTGTGGAGATTTACCCCTCACTTCCTCCGGGGTCAGAAGGACAGGAAGTGAGCAGAATTTCTCCCACAGCTACCCAGACAGTAATAAATAAGGGGATAAGGAGCATATACTGTAAACACGGTGCCCAATGTATATTGCAGAGTCGCTTTCCAGGGATGAATGCTTTAGGGAACTACTAGGATTCCCCCAAATGGTTAGAAGGGACCCATCCTGAGAGAAATATAAGGTGTCCATTGCTGACCATCCTCTGAAAATGCTAGACTCCTGGCTGGCTCTGGCTTCCATGCTTTCTTCATCACCACATGTTTATTCAGAACTTCTGTTCTTACTTGTTCCCAATAAGTGAGGGAGAATGAACAGAAACCAATGGATCAGGATAACAGCCAGGCAACTAGTATATTCAGAAGGAGACGTCAGCAGTCACAGTCTCTGTATTCTCCCATAATAAACAATCCAGGGACATTACAAGATGCCCCCACTACCCTCATAGCAAACAAACACTGTCATTTCTTCACACTCCACATGAAAAAAACAAACTGAACCTCTGATTGGTTGCTATTGGCAAAATGTATGTATGCTTGTCCTAGAGAACATTGGGCCCTATACATGAGATGTCAGATAAAAAGGTAAACAACATTGTTGCCATAGCAACCATTTTGTTTACTTGTTTACAAGCCTGAGCTGTAAAAAAAAAAAAAAAAAGCCTCTCACTGTCTATACTACAGCTCAGGTTTGTAAACAAAATGGTTACTATGGCAACCAGGTTGTTTACCTTTTTAGCAGATATGTCATATATACCGTAGTCCTTTCATGCTCAAGCCTATCTCTGACATTTGGTGTTTACAAGTTAAAATTTATATTTTTTGCTAGAAAATTACATAGAACCCCCAAACATTATATATATATTTTTTAGCAGAGAATCTAGAGAATAAAATGGTGATTGTTGCAATATTTTATGTCATACGGTATTTGTGCAGCAGTGTTTTAAACGCAACTTTTTGGGAAAAAAAAACAAACACTTTCATGAATTAAAAAAAAACTAAACAGTAAAGTTAGCCCGTTTGTTTTGTATAATGTGAAAGATGATGTTACGCCGAGTAAATAGATATCAAACATGTCACGCTTTATAATTGCACGCACTCGTGGAATGGCGACAAACTACGGTACATAAAAACCTCCATAGGCTATGCTTTAAAACCTTTTTTACGCTTACCAGGTTAGAGTTACTAATGTATTTATTTTTATATTATTAAATTGTGTTTTTAAAAAAAATATATATTTGATCACTTTCATTGCTGTCACAAGGAATGTAAACATCCCTTGTGACAGTAATAGGTGGTGATAGGTACCCTTTATGGAGAGATCCAATCCCTCCTTTGCACTTCAAAGTATTCAGATCGCCGAAAATGGCGATTCTGAATACTTTGATAAAAGTGATGGTGACTGCGCTGTGATGTGAGAAGAAGGCCTGAGTAAAAGGGCCAGAAAATAAATCTGCAAGCCAAGGTGAAATAAATAATATGTGACTGATACTCATGGGTATAGAAATATGTGACATCAAAAAATATTAAAGCCAATTACAGTGAAGGTAGTGAACATATCGCACTTGGCATAAAGTGATAACAAAATTGATAACCAAACAAGTGAGTGTAACGTGACACAATACTAAAAATTAAAAAATTAAAAATGAAAAAACATCAAGCTGTGTAGTCCGGAGCACGGGTACAAATTATATGTGAAAGGTCTATGAGTCCACAATCCAGTGGCAAAAGACTAATAAACAGATGAACAAAAACTTGTATGAGGAAAGTCCCGTCACCACGGAAATATTAGCGTGCTTAAGACAATCTTCAGTGCAAACCACCTTTGGATCGGGAATCCCGGTGGGACGGGAGGCTCGGTAAGAGCGGTGGGGCGTGGAGAGGGGGTGATGTCCCCTCCCGCTCCTCCGGGATAACAACCGAACAGCATTTAGCCGCATCGGCTGTTATCCCTGGAAAGCCGATCGCCCGCTCTAAAAAACGGTACCGGGATGATGCCTGCAGCTGCGGGCGTCATCCCGGTATAACCCCCGAAAGCCGAGGCTGCATATATGCGTACGCTCGGCGGGAAGGGGTTAGGGTTATGGTCCCTATTGGCAACAGGCAATTTTTACCAATCTTTTTCATTTTACCAATAACACTCTTCATGTAACAAGCCTATAAAGTTGAATAATTCAAAGCTCTCCAAACACCGCCATTTTTTTCACGCTGTATTTTAGTAAAATGACCCTCTGATTGGTTGCTATTGGCGACATGTTTGTACACTTGTTCTTTACACTTGGAAGGGAATATAGGATCTAATAATATGAAATGTCTGATAATGATACAACAGCCCTGTTGACTATGGAAACCAATCAGCTTCCTTATGTCATTTCAATCCTGGCTGTAAAATAGACAGCTGGAGGCTCAGTGGTTGCTACGGGAAACACAAAATTGTGCCATTAACACAAATTAGGTGACAAGCCCATTAAGTAGAAGAGACTGAGCCGACATCAGAAAAATTATAGAGCAGAACAGATCTTTATTGAAGGAAGAGATTGAAGTAATTCCATGTAACCAGAAAGACAAGCAGCTCCCCAGACACCATACTGCCCCTCCCCCACCAGCACCAAATATATAAAGCAGAACTCCAAAGAAATGAAGAGCCCATTGAAATATAATTGTCAGAAATATCTTGCCTGCCAAAAGATGGGGGATTCCATTCAGCCAGTTTTCTGATCCAGACACCACCATAGACGGCACGACCAGCTCCCGATGTCCATGGCAGTTACAGGACACAGCCAGGGGAGGGCGCACCTCCAGCCTGCTGATTGGTCATTCCTGTGTTTTCCCCTCCTGTAAGAATTATTAGTGTTAAGAGGAAAGTTCTGTGCAAATCGACAGAGAAAAATCTTCCAGCCTGTGCAGTGATTACAGAAAGATTACATAATGTTAGAAGGCTTAAAGCGGTGTTCCGGCTGAAATGTTACTTTTTAGATAAAAATCCGCCTATAATCCTCATGCTTAATGTATTCTAGTAAAGGAATGCTGTAATCTAAGGTCCGTTTTGTATTTTTGCACCATTGATTTCTTACTTTTGTAAGTCCCAGCAGGCCGCGGCCATCTCATGTGTGGGCATCTGAAGCCAGACTGTATCTCTTCCTGTATTCCATGCAGACTGGTTACCCAGCATGCACCTCCAGATCTCACACATGCTCAGAGCAGCACAAGCAGTGTAATAGGTTGTAGGTCGGATTTCCATAGCAACAGAAGTGTCAGAGGAAGTTGCCACCCCTTAGCTATGGAAACCTCTCCTCCCCCTCCAGGAACTAGGAAGTTTATCTACATTTACAAAGATTATAAATCTAGAAATACAAAAATCTCCTGCAAAAGGTAATTCGTTTTTAAAAGATTCTAAATGTAAATGATAAAACAAGTATAAAAGGCGCAGTGCACAGGTACCTCAGTCTATAGGTTAGATATAATACCTAATAGTCCAAAATCAATGTTTATACTCTCAGATACATATATGGAGATGGGTCAGTCAGGGCAGCCACCGGTAAGGCCAGAAGCGGATTTCCAGTAGCCTAGAATAAAACAAAGAAAGGGGCGCCTCTGAGAAAGTATCAAATGAAACTTTAATAAAATGCAATGTTCACTCACATGAAGAGATGCAGAGTAGAATGTACATTCACAGCTTGGGTAGAAGAGTGGGGGTTGGACTGCATGTCACAACAAATCCATCAGAGCTGGCACCACAGTGAATCCAAACAGGAAAGGTGTGGGATGACGCAGCACAGCATGGGGTACTTCTGGAGCCCAATGTTCATTTATACTAAATGCAGTAAAAATAAGTTCATAAGACGTTGGTATAGGTTCCAAGATGAATAAATGAAGGAGAAGGGGCGTCAGAGCTGGAAGGCAGACAGCGCTGTAGCTGATGAGACTCGTCTGGCCTCCGGGATATGATGGAAAAGAACGGCCGTGTAACCGGAGATCAAAACGAGGCTTGGCCAGCAAAACAAAGCGTGGCGCCGGGCTGTGACGTCATCAATGGGCGACGCGTTTCTGAGCAGGCTCGCTATTGGTAGACGAACAGCGGCACTCCTTTTTCAAGCATCAGAGAGCTCTCTCCTTCACCCGCATCGCTGCAGAGCAGAGTGGGAGGGAAGGTGTCGGATGGCGTCACTCAGCAGGTGTCACAGACAGTTCACCATTCTGAGGGTCACCAGTGTGTAATTGGAGTCGCATTGTCTGTATGAGGGAGTTCTTCATTTGTACCTTCTAGCAGAGACCACAAATGTCCATGTGCTTTACCTGCTGCTCATGGAGTTCAATGAACACTAGTGCTACTTTGGGGCGTGCAGTGAGGTCATTGTTTGGAATATAGTCGACAGCCCATTTGATCGATATGACACAAACGGCCTCCACTGATTTGTCATCCCCCTGGCTGATGCTGAGTGCAGTTTACATATGGTTCTGACTTATCCTCCTCTATCAAGGCTTGATATTGTTCTGGCTCTGGTGAGTTTAAACGCCTGAGGGGGAGTGTGTTCTCACTGGGTGGACCTGGATTTTTCGGTGAAGGTGCACGCGGTTTCTATCCAAGATCATCTATGGACACTGTTGGCACTTTAATATCTGCCAAAAAACGTATTCACTTTTGTGGTGGTGTTGGCCACCTTTCTCTTACCAACATTAGCGCTGTTTTAGTATATTACTGACACAGATCACCACTGTTTTTATGTTTGATATTCTACTTTTTATTATTGTTTAAAAAGTAATTACCTTTTCCAGCAGCTGCCCCATCATATTACCCCCATCAAAACTGCCCCATCAAATTGCCCCCATAAAAACTGCTCCATCAAAATTGCCCCATTATATTACCCACGTCAAAATTGCCCCAACCAAAACTGCCCCATTATATTACCCCCATCAAATTGCCCCATCATACTGCCACCATCAAAATTGCCAAATAAAAATTGCCCCATCAAATTTTCATCATATTGCCACCATCAAAATTGCCCCATCAAAACTGCACCATCATATTGCCACCATCAAAACTGCCCCATCAAATTTTCATCATATTGCCACCATCAAAATTGCCCCATCAAAACTGATCAAAACTGCCCCATCAAATTGCCCCCAATCAAAACTACCCCCATCAAAATTGCCCCATCAAAACTGATCAAAACTGCCCCATCAAATTGCCCCCAATCAAAACTACCCCCATAAAAATTGCCCCATCTTATTGACCCATCAAAAACTGCCCCAACAAATTGCCCCCATAAAAACTGCACCATCAAAATTGCCCCCATCCTACTGCCCCAGCAAAACTGCATCTATTCTATCGCCCCATTAAAAACTGCCTCCATCAAAATTGGCCCCATCAAAAACTGCCCCATAAAAGCTGCACAATCAAAACTGCCCCATCATAATTGCCCCATCAACATGTCCCCATCTTATTGCCCCATCAAAAACTGCCCCGTCAAAACTGCCCCCATCAAAAACTACCCCATCAAAAACTGCCCCCATTAAATTGCCCCCATAAAAACTGCACCATCAAAATTGCCCCATCAAAAATTGCCCCATCTTATTGATCCATCAAAAACTGCCCCATCAAAAAGTTGCCCCCATTAAATTACCCCATCAAAAACTGTCCCATAAGAAACTGCCCCCATATAAACTGCACCATCAAAATTTCCTCATCCTATTGCCCCATCAAAAACTGCCCCCATCAAAAACAACCCTATCAAAATTGCCCCAGCAAAACTGCCCCATTAAAAACTGCCCCATCAAATTGCTCCCATAAAAACTGCACCATCAAAACTTCCCCATCCTATTGCCCCATCAAAAACTGCCTCATCCTATTGACCATGCAAAACTGCCCCATTAAAAACTGCCCCCATCAAATTTGCCCCATCAAATTACCCCCATAAAAACTGCCCCATCAAAAACTGCCCCCATCAAAAACTGCCCCCTCATAGTCCTCTATTAGTAATGGTGTGTCTGTCCCCTCCCCCCCTTCTGTATGTAATCAGAGATGAGATTCTCCAGCCCCTCCCCCACCGCCCATCATTGTGTATAAGAAGCTTTGGTAACCATGGCAACAAAAGCCCAGCAATGCCCATTGCCTCCTGGGATTGATGACTCCACTTAAAATCACAAAAGCTTTTTATTTAAAAAATTAATAAAAAGTCAACAAAAAATATATATATATTTTAGTCATGTGCCTTTAGAATTTTTTTAAAGTAGCACAGTGCTGAATATATGAAATAATATTGCCCCGTCATCAAAAAAGTCAACCCTAAAAAAACTGTTCAACTTCAAATGTTTTTGAAACCAGTCACATGTACAGTCATGTGACTGAATGTTTTAAAAAAAACTGTCACTTTGGTCATGTGACTTCAATCCTCAAATCTTATTGGACAGTGACACGATGACATCAGAGCTCAGAGGGTATAAATAGCTGAGAACCAGAGCTACTCAGTGTGTGAAGCTCATTCAAGCTGTGAGAGGTGTAGAGGAAGCATCGCTTTTTTCTGCTCCTTGTTTTGCTTGAGTGTTCTGAAATTTTCCACAATGGGAAATTGCTTCACATATCGCCTGCGCAAAAATGATGATGATGATGACTTTTACCATCAGTCATCTCCTGTCTGTCCCGCCTTGGCTAAGGCTGGGACCAGTAACATCAGCGCCTCCAACCTGATGGAGGTTTCTTCACCACCTTCAGGGCATTCAAGCTCTGTACATCCAGCTGAGACTGGAACCAATGACACCAACCTGACCATCAGTGTCATTTCAGGGTCTGGTAGCCCTTCCTGCCTCACCTCGGCTGAGGTGACTGCAGCCACCAATTCCATCGCTGGAGATGAGGACCACTACCAGTCATCTCCAATACCCTCAGGGTGTCATAGCCCTGACAGTCCCACCTTGGCTAAGGTTGGGACCAACATCAGCACCTCCAGCATCATGGAGGTCCATTTGCAACCTGCAGCACATTGCAGCCCTGCATGTCCGGATGAAGATGGAACACCCAACACCAACCTGGGCACAGAGTGTGTCCTTTCAGGACCTTGCAGTCCTTCCCATCCTGCCTCGGCTGAGGCTGGAACCCCTGACACTGCCCTAAGCATGGCGAGTGTCTTTCCAGGACCTTCAGGATGTCTCAACTCAGAGACTGAAACCATCGGATATGACTCCACCGCCCCTAGCGAGGACATGACAATATCTCTGTCAAGCTTCACATTGCACTATGAGCTCGGAGAAGGAAGCTTTGGAAAGGTAAGTGTTCATTTACTCCCCGTTACTTAACTTACTAGCTCCACCCACAAAACACCCTTTCATCACCGAGGACCCCACTAATTGTTATCTTCTCTCTCATTCAGGTTGTTCTGGCTACCCACCAAAAGAGCCAACAGAAGGTGGCCATCAAGTCAGTGATTAAGACTAGAAATACCTACGACCTTGATATAGAACGCTACGTCTTGGAGAAGTCAGAAGGGTGCCCCTTTCTAATTCAGCTATATGCCGCCTTCCAAACCCCCTTCACCGCCTGCTTTGTGATGGAATATGCCTGCGGAGGCAGTTTAGGTGACTTCATCTGGAAGTTTTCACCAGTCAACAGCGACACCGTCAAGTAAGTTTCAAATAGAAAAGAAAGCAAGTCCAATTAAATCCTTTGTATTTATTACTGTAATGCAGTCAGGTTGTATATAGAGTAATATATATATATATATATATATATATATATACACATCTATGCTCTTTCTATTTTATTTTTACATACTCAGTGCTGCAGCAATGGTTTAAATAGCCCATGCTGGCAGCACCCTGGAAAGCCTGACCACTGCTCTCACACACAGCTTTGCCCATAGCGGGCAATGATTGCACATGTGAAAGGAGATGGAGACAGTACATAGTTACCTAGTAATGAGTCGCAGTGTACATGGGCATTGAGACACAAGCATAGGGGCAGTTTTCTTTAAAATGGGGCAGATTGGATCCTATAGGTGGGGTCACCCAGTAGACTTTTTTGGGATCTTGGTAAAATCTGCACCAGGAATTGCACCCGTCTCAGGTGGCACCGTTAATCACACAGGACCAACCCCTTCCTGCCCCTGCCTCCCTCTGCCCATGGGTTCTGCTTCTATCTGAATTTAATTTCTTTTAAATTTAATTTTGTTTCAATCTAACTTTTTTTCTCTTTTTACAGATTCATTGTGGCGGAAATATCGTGTGGACTGGAGTTCCTTCACAGTAATGGCATCCTCCATAGGTAACTAATTCTATTCTATTGTAGACCATATACCTGTGTACAATGTGTGCAGAGGTGAGATTGAGGAGAGGCACATATATACATGGGTACCTAATGTCTTCCCACTTTACCAACCAACTGATAGAGGAAGCCAGAAAATGATACTTACAATCTCTCTCTCTTTGCAGGGACCTCAAGCCTGATAATATCCTGATGAATGAAGAAGGACATGTCCGCATTGCAGATTATGGACTAGCAGAAGGGGATCTATGGGATGATAACACTGGGATGAAGGCCACTGGTGTGGCTGGAACCAGAGGATTCATGGCTCCAGAGGTTTGTATATTTCTCCATACTCATAATTTATCTATTATTACTATTATTATTTATCTGACCAATGTACTTATTGATATCTTTTCTTTGGATTGGCAGGTTGTCAACAATGACTTTTACCAGTTTGAACCTGACTGGTTTTCACTAGGAGTCATTACCTACATCTTGGCCACAAAGCATATGCCATTTAGGAGCAGGACCTTTCATGAATACCAGAGAGAGGTGAACTTCAGCTATCCCGATTACCCCCTGGACATGGACCCGGACCTGGAGGACTTCATTAAAGGAGTAAGTAGAAGATCTTTTTAACTCGAAATAGCTACAGGAAAGGCTTCTGGGCATACTACTGCTGCTGCTCTAGGGGTTTAATGTAGGTTTGCTGACAAGTCTGGTCATTGGCTTGACTGTTGGGTAGTTTGGTTCGTTGTCCCCCTGTAAAGGTTCAGTTACACAACCATAGTAACACTTTATCATGGGACTGAGGGGGCAGAAGATGCCACATGGGGTAAATCACTGATATGCACATTTCTTACGTCTACCAAAGCAGAATCAAACAACTCATTTATGTTTGCATCCAGCACCTGTACTAGCCTATGTGTGTGTCTTCACACACTAAGATGCTCTATTGGGTTGAGTTCCGCCCAGGAGGAGACGCACAGCAGTCAGAGATCTTTCCTAATCTATACAGAGCCAAGTGATATAACTTTTTATTACTCATGTATACAAGTTCTCATAGATAACTGTTCATTATTTTATAGCTGCTTTGCAAATATCCGGAGGAGAGACTGGGGATCAGTGAAGACATCCGATCCCACATCTTCATGGAATCCATCGACTGGGAAGAACTAGAGGAAGGGAAAGCATCGCCCCCTTTCCAAGTGGACATAGTAAGTACCCAAATCCTAATGGGATGATATTACTATATATCTGACAGATTGGAGCAATGCTGTGTCATTACAGATAATGTAGGGAACACAAACGTAATCCAGCCTGCAGGAAAACCTTACAGACTAACCAGTCAATTGTTCCCTTTTCCATGAGAGGAGAAGATAAGAACATAACTTTCTAGGCACCAGACCCAATGGTGCACAGTTAGGAGTGAGTGGAAGTGAGATGGTACAATGGTAAATGATACAATCTCTACGAGATGTGACGTCACCCATTGGAAGTGATGGCCATAGACACAAAGTCTTCTTCTAGATTTATGTCCTATCTGTCCTCTCACTACATGGAAACGAAGAAGAGATTGGCTCTAATTTGTATTGGGAGAGCTGGTCATTATTAAACAATAAGTCCAGAGATCTATAAACATTGAATATGACGCATTATGTTTTCTTTTTACAGCCCACGGACATGGAAATGGACGACCGACTTTCTCCATCGGCTATAATGCCATATACATCAAAGAGTCCAGGAGAGGAGATATACCTACCCATGTTCACTTACATCAACAGCATGTGGGCACGCATGTGATTCTGCATTAGATAATGACATCGTCCTGTGAAGATTCAGAAAAGACAATTCTACGCATTTTTGACTATTAACATCATAGAATTTTTACCACCATTGTTTACACCACAGATGGTTGAGTAATCCGATCGCCTTCGGTGGTCAGGAAGGAATTTTTCTTTCCCTGTTGGAGCAAATTATACCATGCTCAATAAGGATTTTTCGCCTTCCTCTGGATCTACAGGTGAACTCCATACTGTACAACCAGCTGTACTTACCTCCCAGGATGATGAACTGTTAGTGCCCACGGAGCCTGTGTGGTGGTCCAGGGATTTGTAATCCTTGCTCTTCTCCGTCTTCTATCTGAAGAGTGGGGATTTCAAAGCTACTACACAGGCCATGTGCCCACTGACAGCTCCCTTTTGATAGGAACCGTCAAGCTTTGTGTCAAAAGACAAGATGACACCACCAAGAATTTCTTCCCTGTAGGTGCAGTGTTTTTATACTGGAACCGCTAAGCTATGCTCTGTATGTAAAGGAAAAAATAAAAATAAAACTGGCCAGAGAGGGATTACTTTGACGCAGTTGGCCGGCTTAAACATGTATTGCGATATATGTGAACCAAAAATCCCTTTTTATGCAACGTTTGTTTGATATGAAAAGGGTGTATATCAATGTGCAGAGCATTGATTTATAGATTATTTTCTCCCAACACAGTGCACAACGCAAAGTCGCTAGTTGTGGTGCATCACACATTCTATTATGCAGATTTGGGAAAAATTCTGGAACAAGATGGATCAAGTTTGTGGCAGAAGAGGGGAGAAGGTGATCTTTATTTATATTGGCCACATTGTTTTCTAGGAGCAATAATGGCATTTTATTCACTTAATGTGATGCTCTCATTAACCACTTAAGGACCGGGTCACGAAAATTGACATCGGCAGAATGGCACGGACAGGCAAATCGACGTATATATACACGTCACTTTAAATTTCCGCCGTGTGGGCGTACACGCTCCGTGATCGTGCATGCAGGACTCGCGGACTCTATGTCCGCTGGTGTTCCGTGATCATTTGTCACAGAGCTGCAGAACAGGGGATGCCTGTGTAAAGGCCACGCGGCGGAAATTTAAAGTGACGTGTATATATCCGTCGATTTGCCAGTCCGTGCCATTCTGCCGATGTAAATTTTCGTGACCTGTCTTTGTAAACAAGCATCTTGCCCTTCTGCCTACTGACACTGATCGTCTGTTCCCTCTCATCGGGAGCAGCGATCAGTGACATGTCACAGTAAGCCACGCCCCTAACAGTTAGAATCACTCACTAGGACACACTTAACCCCTTCCTAGCCCCCTAGTGGTTAACCCCGTCACTGCCAGTCACATTTACACAATAATCAGTGCATTTTTATAGCACTGATCGCTGTATAAATGTGAATGGTCCCAAAATAGCGCCAAAAGTGTCCGATGTGTCCGCCATAATGTCGCAGTCACGATAAAAATCACTGATCGCCAATATTATTAGTAAAAAAAAAAAATATTAATAAAAATGCCATAAAACTATCCCCTATTTTGTAGACGCTATAACTTTTTGCGCAAACCAAACAATAAACGCTTATTGCGATTTTTGTTACCAAAAATATGTCGAAGAATACGTATCGGCCTAAACCGAGGAAAAAATGAAGTTTTTTTATATATTTTTGGGGGATATTTATTATAGCAAAAAGTAAAAAAATAAAGCTTTTTTTTCAAAATTGTTGCTCTATTTTTGTTTATAGCGCAAAAAAAATACAAACTGCAGAGGTGATCAAATACCACCAAAAGAAATCTCTATTTGTGGGGGAAAATAAAGGACGTCAATTTGGTTTGGGAGCTACGTCGCGCGACCGCGCAATTGTCAGTTGAAGCAACGCAGTACCGAATCGCAAAAAATGCTCTGGTCTTTGGGCAGCCAAATGGTCCGGGGCTGAAGTGGTTAAAGATATATCCTTTAGCCCTCGTTCACATTGAGGGTGGGTTTGATATAATGCAAGTTCAGCTGAAGTCGCACGATTTCAAACCCGCATTTCAGTGCGAGTTCGGGGGCGATTTGAAAGACATCTATGCGGGTTCATGCATGGATGTCTATTGAAATTGCCCAAAGTAGTGCAGGAACTACTTTTAGGAATCGGTGCGGCTCTGCAAAGTCGGCGTTGCACCGATTCGGACGGTGTCATTGCCAGCACTAGGCTCAGTTTTGGCATGCGATTTGACATGTCAAATGGGCCTGATGTGAACAGGAGCTTAGTACAGTCTCAAGCAATTGAAAATAATTAACCACTTCAATACAGGGCACTTTCCCCCCTTCCTGCCCAGGCCAATTTTCAGCTTTCAGCGCAGTCGCATTTTAAATGACAATTGCACGGTCATGCAACACTGTACCCAAACTAAATTTTTATAATTTTTTCCCCACAAATAGAGATTTCTTTTGGTGGTATTTGATCACCACTGGGGTTTTTATTTTTTGCTAAACAAATAAAAAAAAGACAGAATTTTGAAAGAAAAAAAAAAAGTTTTTCTTTGTTTCTGTAAAAAAAAAAAAAAATTGTAAATACGTTTTCTCCTTCACTGATGAGGCTGCACTGACGGGCACCGATGACGGATGAGGCACTAATATGCAGCACTGATATGCAGCACTGATGGGCAATCATAGGTAACACTGCTGGGCACTGATAGGCGGCATTGATGGAGGCACTGGCAAGCATTATTGATGGGCACTGATTGGCATTTCTAATGGGCACTGATTGGCATCCCTGTTGGGTTTGCACGGAAACTGCACTTCCTGGTTACGATGTGACCAGCTGTGATTGTACACAGCTGATCATATGGTAAAGAGCTTACGTCATAGTCTCTTTACCAAAATCAGAGATGCGGTTTGTGAGACGGACACACCACAGATCGCCGCGCTGCGCGCTCTTCTGGGCACCCGCTAGCGGCTTATCCTGCTGGACATCTTATGACGTCCAGTCAGGATAATGAAACCACTTTGCAGCTGTCATATTGCTATATGGCGGGCAGAAAGTGGTTAGGAGCATAGGTGTGTGCAGCCTATTGCATTAGGGTGTGCACCTCAAAACTCATACATACATACATACATACATACATATATACACACACATATACACATACATACACACACTGTATATACACAAACACTCACATATATGTACATAAAACCACCCATTTATGTGCCTTCCTGACCCAAGTGCCTTCGTTCACCTTTTTATTAAAAAATAATAAATGCATAGATTTTTGCTAGGGCATTTATTCTTTTTTTAAAACTGGAGACTGCAAAGTATTGCGCCCACAATCAGCAGAGTGCGGGTGAAGTGTCAGGCTCCTGCAGACACTGCCTACAGTTCTATTGGCCATACCTCTGTATTTGCAGAGCCGTAGGCAGGTATGCTGATCAGTGTGCCGGCTGCCGTGTTGGATTAAACGTGTAGTTTATACATTCACAGATTCCTATGACTAAGGCTGGATTCACACCTATGCATTTTTAGCGCTTTTTGCATTTTGAAGATTTGCACTACAGTCCATTTAACATGGTTTCCTATGGAACACGTTCTGTAGTGCAAATCTGCAAAATGCAAAAAGCACTAAAAATGCCTAGATGTGAATCCAGCCTTAATGATGAGGCTGTGTGGGTGCAGAGGAGGGGAGGGGGCAACTAAAACATGTTAAATCCTATATACGGGTGTAACATACAACATGTTCCAAAAGGTGAACTCATCCTTTAGGCCTGGTTTACACCTATGCAGGTTGCAGTTGATGCATATTTTAAGTGCATTTTTCAATACACGTTTTTGATCCATTGAAGTCTATGGAACCAAAAACACAACCTGCCGGTCCCTGAAACTTTCCATAAAATGCACAGATGTGAACCACATCCATAGAACCAGGCCTAAAGTTGCTATACGTGCCTGTGCACGTATAGCTGTGTTTTTTGTTCAGATCACTAGCTGACAGGTGCTTGCATCTACACAAGCGATACTGGGACACTGTATTCTGATGGGGGGGACTCCCCACTGTCAGAATACACCGATTAGTGCTGTAGCCGATTGGCTGCAAGTTACTAATTGAACAAGGTTCTGTCTAACAGGGAGGGCTATACCCAAAGTGAAATTAAGGCCATGCCTGCTCAACTGGACTTGCTCCAACAGGCCTCCTCCACTACTGCGACTTGTCCCCTCAGCTTTTAGACCCCTTTCACACTGGGGTGTGGGCTGCGTTAGCGGTAAAGTGCTGCTAGTTTTAGCGCCACTTTACCGCTGTTTAACCACTTCCATACCGGGTCATTGTAAAATGACGCCGGCAGGAACCCTCTCTCCCTCCGAGTGGGCGTCATATGACGTCCTGGGTTTGAGGGGGGATATCTGAATGATGCCTGCAGCTAGAGGCATCATTCAGATATCCTTGTCTTCAGCCGGCGATTCTGCGCACCATAAGAATGATCATAGCGGCGGTTCCGCCGCTTGATCGTTCTTATAGGTGGCGGGAGGGGACACCCCCCCTCCCGCCGCCATCCGGTGCTTCTCCGGGCTCTCCCGTGCCATCGGGGACCCGGAGAGAATCGTCCGGCGCCGGTGGTGGGTCACGTGCGTGACGAGCATAGAGATGACTGGTGACCAGATGGTCACCAGTCATCTCTATGACCGTCGGAGGCCCGGGCGCGATGTCATGACGTCACACCCGGGTCCTCAGATGTAAACAAAGCCACCATTGCGGCTGTAAGTATGAGATCAGTGAATTTTTTTTCACAATCTCATGCTTTCCAGCCTGGAGGAGAGATGTGGGGTCTTATTGACTCCGCATCTCTCCATAAAGAGGACCTGTCACACACATTCCTATTACAAGGGATGTTTACATTCCTTGTAATAGTAATAAAAGTGATCAAAAAAACGCCCCTGTCCCCAATAGCTCGCGCTTAGAAGCAAACGCACACTTAAGTCCTGCCCGCATATGTAAACGCCGTTCAAACCACATATGTGAGGTATCGCCGTGTGCGTTACAGCGCGTGCAACAATTCTAGCACTAGACCTCCTCTGTAAATCTAACCTGGTAACCTGTAAAAAATTTCAAAGCGTCGCCTATGGAGATTTTTAAGTACCGAAGTTTGCCACTATTCCATGAGTGTGCGCAATTTTAAAGCGTGACATGTTAGGTATCTTTTTTACTCGGCGTAACATAAGCTTTCATATTTTACAAAAAAATTGGGCTAACTTTACTGTTTTGTTATTTTTTTATTCATTAAACCATTTTTTTCCCCCAAAAAAAAGGCGTTTGAAAAATTATTGCGCAAATACCGTACAAGATAAAAAGTTGCAACGACCGTCATTTTATTCCCTAGGGTGTCTGCTAAAAAAAACATATATAATCTTTGGGGGTTCTGAGTAATTTTCTAGCAAAAGAATGATGATTTGTACATGTAGGAGAGAAGTGCCAGAATAGGCCCGGTATGGAAGTGGTATAAAAAGCCCTGTATGGAAAGGGTTAAGCGGCGCTTTTCAGACGCTATCGGGGCACTTAACTCCCTATAGCGGCTGAAGAAAGGGTTAAAACTGTCTGTGTTGCGGAGCTGCCAAAGCGATTTGCAGTCGATTCGCCAGCACTGCCCATTCATTCCAATGGGTATGGGGCGGTTTAGGAGCGCTACCAAACCACCCCAAAGATGCTGCTTGCGGGACCTTTTCTAACGTCCTACAAGCGCACCGCCCCAGTGTGAAAGCACTCAGGCTTTCACACTGAGGAGGCATTTTTCAGGCACTTTACAGGCGTTATTTTTAGCGCTAAAATGTCTGAAAAACGCCTCAGTGTGAAAGGGGTCTTAAATTACTGGCTGTGGTCACACTCCAGCCTCCCCATCATACCATACAGGGTTAATGTCCCTATATGGCATGTGATGATGTCACGGCTTTGGGGTGAAGGAAGAGAAATTAGAATCAGGTAAGTGAAAGAGGTTACCCCCTCCCCCCACACACTGCAAGGCTGGACTTTTTTACTGTCCTGGAGTTGCGCTCTATAATTATGATAAGAGTTTTTGATAGGTTAGGAATTCCTGGGACTTCTGAGGTGCTCCAAAGATGGAGCCAACAGCCTCAGTTCGTAGCAAAGCAGTACAAACCTTAAAAGAAGGGTGGGTGCTGTGTCAGTCTATGGACGTCAGAGAAGCGGATTTTACGTGAGTACAAAAATCCTATTTTCTCTTATCGTCCATGGACTGACACAGCTTCTAATACTGAAACACGTGGGACGTCCCAAAGCAGTATCAGAAAGAGGGTGGGAGCGGTAGTAAAGGAAAAATCAAACTTCACTCCAAACAAGGCAGAGCTCCTCAACGGAGGAATTGCAACCCTAAACAGCAGCCTGCAACACCTAGCGGCCGAAGGAAGCATCAGAAGATGCATCCACATCAACCTTATAGAACTTAGAAAAGGTATGAATGGACGACCAGGTCGCCACCTTGCACACTTGTGAAACCGACGCTTGATGTCGGAAAGCCCAGGAAGCACCAATTGCCCTGGTGGAATGCGCCGTAACCGGAAAGGGAGGCACCCGCCCCTTAAGGGCATAGGCCTGTATGACGGTCTGCCTGATCCACCTAGAAATGGTGTCAGATGACACCGCTTGGCACTGTTTTGGACCAGAGACAGACACAAACAGTAGCAGACAGGTATGCCCATAAGGCTCGTACCACATCCAATTTGTGAAGCGCAAACTCTCTGGGATGCGATGGGTGAGGACACAAGGACGGAAGAACAATGTCTTCATTAAGGTGAAAGGCCGAGACCACCTTTGGAAGGAAAGACGGTCGCGGGCGCAACACCGCCTTATCCTTATGGAGGACCAAGTAAGTCGACTTGCAGGACAAGGCCGCCAACTCAGACACCCGTCCAACAGAAGTAATGGCCACTAAGAAAGCCACCTTCTGGGACAAGGTCAAGAGAGGAATCTCTCTGATATTTTCAAAGGGATGTTCTTGGAGAACCGAGAGCCCCAAATTCAGATCCCAAGGAGGGAGAGGAGGCTGGACAGGGGGGATCACATGGCGAACCCGCTGCACAAGGTGCTAATCAAGGAATGGCCTGCTAGCGGTCGTTGAAAAAGACAGCCTGGGCCGAATCCGACCCTTGATGGTACGCAAGGCCAGCTTTTTGGGTCCCACCACGCTGTAAGAACAGCAAAATCCTGGGAACGGAATATGTTCGTGGATGCCAATCAAGCTATCGCTTCTGATCACCACTGAAGGGCAGGTGACCCCCCGGAAAGTGGTACCCCTGATACCAGGGATCCTTATGACAATGCTCCATCCAGCAACTACCTCATTGATAAGTGCTGATTGTACAAACACATAGTTTATACTGTGTATTGCGTCAAAACGCGCAATTGGAGCGTAGGAGGAAACCCACTCAGCCACAAAGAGCATAGTACATGTGCCAGCGACGAAGGCGCGCAACCGCGCACATCATTGGAGCGTGGGCGGAAACCAGCCACGCAGACAGCGTACACAACCGTGTAGGATGTTAGCACGCGAATAAACAAATTACACATGTTTATGCTGTGCATAGCGCCGAAAGCACGCACACCATTGGAGCGCGGGGGGAAAAACCGGAGCACCCGGATGAAACCCACGCAGATTGCATATACATACCTGTAGGTACTATAGTATGTGTGATAAACATATTGAACATGTTTATGTGTGCATAGCGCCGAAGGCGCTATGCACACATAGCGCCGAAGGCGCGCACTTCGTTGGCGCGTGGGAGGAAAACGGATAACCTGGAGGAACCCACGCAGACCCAGAGAGTACAATACATACATATACTGTGAATGTATTTAGTGTTGTGTATAAACCTTATGTATATGTTTATACTGTGTATGGCACCAAAGGCGCGCACGTCATTGTTTCGCGGGCGGAAACCGGAGGACCCGGAGGAAACCCACGCAGACTGCACACACATACCATGTAGGTATGTTAGCATGTGAAAATCAAATCGCACAAGTTTAGGCTGTGCATAGCGCCGAAGCGCCCATACCATTGGAGCGTGGGAGGGAACCGGAGTACCCGGAGGAAACCCACACAGACTGCATACACATACCGCGTAGGTATCATAGTATGCGTGATAAACATATGGAACATGTTTAAACTGTGCAGAGAGCCAAAGGCGCACATACCGTTAGAGCGTGGGAGGAAACCGGAAGACCCGGAAGAAACCCATGCAGACAGCACACAGATACCGTGTAGGGATGATAGCATGTGAATTAACCTATTGCACATGTTTATGCTGTGCATTACCATTGGAGGGTGGGAGGAAACCGGAATACCCGGAGAACCCCACGCAGGTGTAGGTATTTATAGAATGTGCAATAAACAAACATATAGAACATGTTTATACTGTGCAGAGCACCGTGAGAGCGTGGGAGGAAACCGGAGCACCCGGAGGAAACCCACGCCGACCCAGAGAGTATAATACATACATATACTGTGAATGTATTTAGAGTCGTGTATAAACATATTTTGTACGTTTATATCGTGTATGGCATCGAAGGCACAGCATTGGAACGTGGGAGGAAACCCACACAGACACAGAGACCAATAACACATACATACACTGTGAATGTATCCAGTGTAGAGTTATAAGATACGTTTAAATTATGGCGCAGAGGCGCATAATCTTCTCTGTATTGTTCCAACCTGCTTAAATGTGCTGCCGAAGCAAGCATGCAGGTAAAAAGTAACCTCTGACACCTCAGACCATGGTCCTGTCAGAGCTCAGAGCGTTCCCCAGGAAATGGCGGGAAACCACAGGTGCAGAGACCCTGTTGTTGCCTCAAACACATCACACAGAAAGCTCACAGGGTGGGGGCACTGTGTACCACTGTATCATCCATGCTGCTCTTGACGCAGCGTGTGAGGAAACAGTGAGGAAGCTGTATAAAAGAAAAGCTTGAAAAGAACCAAAGGAGACAGCGTTCCGCCTGAGGTACCTCAGCCACAGCATCCAGCTTGAGAGTGTCCCTCACAGCATCAATGAGTTCACTTACAAGCGCCCTGTCATTTATTGACACAGAACTGGAGTCTTCCTCACAAGGAATGTCCTGTTCAAAAAACATCAAAATATTCAGAGCTAGGGTCCTGAGCAACAGCAGCTAGGCCCATATCTGAATCAGCACCTCCCTTGTGTGGGGAGAGGGCGCTTTTTAGCTCCCCTGCGCTCTCACACCGCTTCCATCCTGACAAGTAATGTCTCCAGGACTGCCGACAACTGGTCCATAGGGACCGCAGGTGCTGGAGCACTGCCTGTTGCCTCTGACATGAATGGGGAAGCAGGTGAACCAGACTCCATAACTCGCCACCCTCTGAGACCTTAATGCACAAAGTGAAGAAAAGTCCACCCACTGGCTGCGCTGACTGAGGAGGGGATACCCAGAGGACTCACCAACCAGGGGAGGACCGATCAGTTCCGCTGCCTGTACCGCGCTGTACCAGCGCGAGTGAGTCGTGAAGAGATTCGCGCCGCTCCAGCAGCGATAGAGGCCAAAGTAAAGTGAAAAGCGTGCGCGGCTTCAAGAAAATGGCCGCTGGCCGAATGTAACTGCGCCATCGATCCGCGACAAGATGGCCGCCGTGTACACAGTAAAACACTACAGACAAGGCACCGAATGGCGCCAAGGTCCAACACACACAAAAAGTCCCCAGCTCCACGCAGGCAGTCATGAGCCCCCCCCGCCAGGTCAGAGTGACCCCCAGGCACCCCCACACAGCACAGCGCCAGAACAAGGTGCAGAGAGCAGCATAACAAGGGGGAGACAGGGAAAATCCCCCATACAGAGAAACACACAGCATGTACTCACCTGCAAGCAGGAGAGACTACTTACCCATCCAAGAGGGACCCACTGGTGTGTTTCTGACAGACCTGTCACAGAGTAGTACTGAGTAGCTGTCGGCCCGGTCCACCACGAAAGATACAGCAGGCACTGTTCAATCTTGTGAGGACCGCGGAGCATAAAAGCCCACCGGCCACCCCTGGAGTCGTGGGGCATGTCGTGAACTGAGTCTCACAAGGCGAGGATCAGCACGCTCGATGGTCGGACAGCGAAGACTACGAGGATACCAGTGTACCCAACCTGTTGCCCAGCCGACAGTTGATTGAAGATCTCAAAAATAAAATTCCAAAAGGAATAAAAAAATATCTTCAGGAGACTGGCTCCTGAGAGATCCACTTCTTCTCCTTCTGCTAGGCAGAAAAAAACTGAGGCTGTTGGCTGCAGGTAGGAGGGTTATGTCCGGAGGGACCGCCCCCTGGGCGGGGCTGTTCAGCTCAGTTTTTTTAGAATGTATGTAATAACATCTAACATTCTGCCTAGATCTTCTCCTGCAAGCAGGGACATATACCCACGTGTTTCAGTATTAGAAGCAGTGTTGCCAACCGTACGTAGATTTACGTACAGCCCGCGATTTAACCCCTTTTTCGGGCTGTACGTAAAAGTCCGTTTATGGGCACCGGCGCCCATAAAAAAGATGGCCGCGAGCCGGCCATACAACTGCGCATGCGCCGTTCCGAATGCGCCGGCCGAGCGCATTCGGAACTCGGCCGAGCGGCGGCGGCGCACACGCAGTAACGTGATGGCGCCGCTGGCGCCATTTTTGAAAAGGCCACAGTGGCTGGCGGCAGTGGCGGGACACCTGCAGTGAGTGCATGCCATGCACTCATCATAGGTGGTCTGTGGAGGACTCGGAGCACTGACAGGGCCCAGCCAGGAGTGAGGAGGACGGACTCAAGGTCAGTGAAACAGGGGGGGATACAAGGGGACAGCGTCATCAGTGTGCTGTATCCTCCTCTGGTTTCTGTGTCCCTTTCACCTCTTCACAGGTCAGGGCAGCACAGTGCTGCCCTGACCTGTGGAGTGGTGAAAGGGGCACAGGAGGAGGACACAGCACACTGATGATGTGCAGAAGTAATATGGTGGTGTCCGCAGCCTCTGTCCCCCTCCTGTAGTGTGTCCGCAGCCTCTGTCCCCCTCCTGTAGTGTGTCCGCAGCCTCTGTCCCCCTCCTGTAGTGTGTCCGCAGCCTCTGTCCCCCTCCTGTAGTGTGTCCGCAGCCTCTGTCCCCCTCCTGTAGTATGTCCGCAGCCTCTGTCCCCCCCCTGTAGTGTGTCCGCAGCCTCTGTCCCCCTCCTGTAGTATGTCCGCAGCCTCTGTCCACCTCCTGTAGTATGTCCGCAGCCTCTGTCCCCCTCCTGTAGTATGTCCGCAGCCTCTGTCCACCTCCTGTAGTATGTCCGCAGCCTCTGTCCACCTCCTGTAGTATGTCCGCAGCCTCTGTCCACCTCCTGTAGTATGTCCGCAGCTTCTGTCCACCTCCTGTAGTATGTCCGCAGCCTCTGTCCACCTCCTGTAGTATGTCCGCAGCCTCTGTCCACCTCCTGTAGTGTGTCCGCAGCCTCTGTCCCCCTCCTGTAGTATGTCCGCAGCCTCTGTCCACCTCCTGTAGTATGTCCGCAGCCTCTGTCCCCCTCCTGTAGTGTGTCCGCAGCCTCTGTCCCTCTCCTGTAGTGTGTCCGCAGCCTCTGTCCACCTCCTGTAGTGTGTCCGCAGTCTCTGTCCCCCTCCTGTAGTATGTCCGCAGCCTCTGTCCCCCTCCTGTATCGTGTGTCCGCAGCCTCTGACCATCTCTTGTCATGTCTACAGTCTCTGAGGGGATCCTAGAAAGGAGTCAAGAGTGGGTGTGCCGCCGGGATGGGGGTTACGGCCCAGGAAGAAACAGACGTGTGGACTGGGAAGAGGAGATCAGAGCCACCAAGCTGGAGCCCTCTGACTGAGCCCCACACTGTGCACCCGAGAGGAGGTAAGTGACAGTACCGCCAGGCCAGTCTGAGGGGGGGGTCACTGTCTGATGTAAGGAGGTGAATGAATACAATAATGTAAGGGGGCACTGATATAAAGGTTTCCCCCTTATATTAGTACCCCCCCTTTACCTTAGTGTATTCACTCTGTGGAAGGTGGTCTCTATTCACCAGAGCCCCTCCCCCCACATCAGAGTTCCCCCTTACATCATGATCTGCAGCGTTCCCCTTTACATAAGAGTTCCCTTGCACTGTAAGGGGGCATACTGCAGACTCTGATGTAAGAGGGAACTCTGTGCTGGCTGGGTTATAGTATCCTGACCTTCATGTGAATTGAGAAATATGTTTTTTTACTTTTGTTTAACTTAAACACATTGATATTAGCATCAGCTATGTGTTTTTAGTTCAAATATTGATATTTGCACTGTTTAGTACTAAAAACCGTAATTTTAGGTACTTTTTTCAGCGTCAGTAAAAAATGCGGCTCTGCCAGTAATCTTATTTATTTTTGCCAGTAAGAAATTGGTGCCGTACAGAAATTTTGGCATCCTTGCCAGTAAATTTCACTTCAGGGGGTTGGCAACACTGTACAACACGCGGTGATACCTCACATGTGGGTTTTGAACAGTGTTTACATATGTGGGCGGGACTTAAATGCGTGTTCGCTTCTGAGCGCAAGCTACCGGGAACAGGGGCGTTTTACTTCTTTTTTTCTTTTTTTTATTTTTTTATTTTACTGATTTTTTTTTTATTTTGACACTTTTTTTGACTTTTTTTTTTTGGATCACTTTTATTCCTATTACAAGGAATGTAAACATCCCTTGTAATAGGAATGGTGTGTGACAGGTCCTCTTTATTGAGAGATGCGGGGTCAATAAGACCCCACATCTCTCCTCCAGGCTGGAAAGCATGAGATCGGTGAAAAAAAATTCACAGATCTCATGCTGATAGCCGCAATTGACGCTTTGTTACTTCCGGGTAACGGGCGTGACGTCACATCGTCGCGCCCGGGACTCCGATGGTCATAGAGATGACTGATGACCATCTGGTCACCGGAAATCTCTATCGTCGTGTGCCGGCGCCGTCCGATTCGTTCTCCGGGCCCCCGATGGCACGGGAGAGCCCGGAGAAGCACCGGATGGCGGCGGGAGGGGGGGGGGGGTGTCATTTTATTTGAAATAATGGCAAGTCAAACTACAGCCACTGCTTCCGTAGGGTCATAGCACTGCAGCAGCAGGTTTATGGAAAAATAAATGGTCTGAACATGAAATTTACAGAATTCACGACTGTAAACAGTCACCCTGACCAAAAGAGTCCTCGAGTTGGAACATGTTATGTGTGTGCCTGCTCCACAGTAAATTACCTTAATAAGCTGCAGTAAATTATGCCAAGATGGACTATGATTATCTTCCTGCTCGTCTGGAATGTACAGGCTTCATTCATGACAAAGGCAGCCCTGCCTGAGCCACCTAACACCCACCTTCTGGCTCCACGTTCTCTCCTGTCCCCACCCTGAGTGCTTCCACTTTCAAGGCCTTGAAATTAAGTAGTGTTATTGCAGCTGTGCTCAATTAAAGGGGCTAGGAAATAGCTGCAGTGTGTAAGAGAATTCAGTGTGGATCTGTATGCTGTGCGTCTGGATCCTGCACTCCCATAAGACTACTGTATATATAGATATATATATATATCTATATATATAACAAGTAGAATCATAGATATGCATCCACCAAAAAGTCAGGAGTCCCCGATACCTACAAAATTCTTCAATCATCAAACACCTGACTTCTAGACCTCCATAGACTGAACAGATTAAGTATCAATTAAGTAAAAACAAAATTGTAAAACTTTGAAACTTTGGAGCTCTAACCTCTTACAAAACCTGTTTTATTCTTAGAAACTTTAAAATAATTTACCATGCCTTGAAAAAGTATTCATATCACTCGAAATTTTCCATATTTTCTCATGTTACAACCAAAAACATAAATGTATCCCATGCTCGTCTCCAGGACTTCTCCAGAGCCTCTCCTATCCTCTGGAATTCACTACCCCAATCTGTCCGGCTATCTCCTACTCTGTCCACTTTTAGGCGATCCCTAAAAACTCATCTTTTTAGGGTGGCCTATCCTGCCCCCAGCTAAAAACCAAATCTTCTACTCCCCTCATCACCTCATCCCTCAGAGTCCCTACCTTTTGTTTTACCAGCCCCTTCCTCTTAGATTGTAAGCTCGCAGGAGCAGGGCTCCTCTAACTTTCTTGTTTTGAATTGTACTGTTGGTGTAGTGTCTCCCTACATTGTAAAGCGCTGCGCAAACTGTTGGCGCTATATAAATCCTATATAATAATAATAATATTTTATTGGGATTTTATGTGATAGATCAACACAAAGTGGCACATAGTTGTGAGTGGAAGGAAAATGATAAATGATTTTCCAAACTTTTTACAAATAAATATCTGAAAAGTGTGGCGTGCATTTGTGCCCCCTTTACTCTGATATCCCTAACTAAAATCTAGGGTAAACAATTGCCTTCAGAAGTCAGCCAATTAGTATAGAGTCCACCTGTGTGTAATTTAATCTCAGTATAAATACAGCTGTTCTGTGAAGCCCTCAGAGATTTGTTAGAGAACCTTAGTGAACAAACAGCCCCACGAAGGCCAAGGAACACACCAGACAGGTCAGGGATAACGTTTTGGAGAAGTTTAAAGCAGGTTTAGGTTATAAAAAAAATATTCCAAGCTTTGAACATCTCACTGTTTAATCCATCATCCGAAAATGGAAAGAGTATGGCCCAACTGCAAACCTACCAAGACATGACTGTCCACCTAAACTGACAGGCCGGGCAAGGAGAGCATTAATCAGAGAAGCAGCCAAGAGGCCCATGGTGCTCTGGAGCAGTGTTGCCAACCGTACGTAGAATTACGGACATTACGTAAATAAAAGGCACTTTTTCCCTGTGCGTAAAAGTCCATAGTAAGGGAAATGTGCTCATAAAAATGGCGGTGATCGGCTCGGGTCCGAACTGCGCATGCGCAATTCCGGTAATCGCCGAGAAGATCCGAATCTGAGCCGCAGCGTCTAACTCCTGCGTTAGCCTCTGACCGCCCACCCCCCGCCGTGCAGCCAATTATCGTAGCGCATTTTCATAGGCGCCAGCCTATAAAAGTAGAAGAGCAGAGCGGGAAACTGAGGAGCTTCGTGGATGTGAAGAGGAGAGCTGAACGGTGGCCGCGGGACAGCAGCAGACAGAATTACCCCCCCACTGTGACTCACTGACTGCCGGACTGGAGCGACGGACGGACCGAGACCGACCAACCAGTGTGCCCCTGCCTGCCAGTGCCACTGCCTTCTCTGCCCGCCTGACTGAGTGAGTGAGTGACTGTGTGGAGTGAGTCCTCCTGTCACTGCAGCCGGCCAGCCGCCCTGCTGCTGCCCACGGTCACGCGGTGCCCGGTGGTGTGTCCTCTTTGGAGTTGTCGGACGCCTGAGTGAGTGCCCTGGCCTGGTCTGGTGAGTCAAGCAGAGTGACATGCTGTGACTCTGAGCCTATGACAGAAAGGACTGCTCAATAGCCTTTAATATGGTGATTTAATGCCCATGGGGGGGGGGGGGATTCAATTAGTGACAGTGTGAGTCAGACTCAGTCACATTTATTTGATTGTGGCATAAATACTAAAATTTGCATTTTAAAATGTAATTTTTGTAAGTTTTGAAAATGCCAGTAAAAATGTGGCTTTGACATAAAAATGATGTGTTGTGTCAGTGAATTTTATTTTGGTAGGTTGGCAACACTGATTAGAAGCTGTGTCAGTCCATGGACGATAAGAGAAAACATTTTTTAACAGGATATAATGTGTATGTGGAATACATTTATGTAACACCTCAGAAGTCCCAGGAATTCCTAACCTGTTCAAGAATTACTTTCTCTGTCAGTAAACCTGCAAAGTGCAGGGCAGGTTTACCACACAGAATTGTATAGTGGGAAATGCAGAGGAGGTAGGTACTCACAGGTAACGGCTGCTATCTGTCCTCTGAGATCTTCAGTCATCCTCAGGAGAGCTGTGCTGTGTGCTGGACAGGAGGGAAGTGATCCGGGGTGCACTCTGTGATGATCTCTTCCTCTTCCTGCTCCTCCCACCTGTACTTCAGCTGTGAAAGCCCCGACTGACTCAGCCAGACAGGAACCCGAGGAGAGAGACAGTCTTCCCGCCAAATGCTGCATCAGAGAGGAGATCGGCAAGCAGCTGTCTTGTGGCACACTTTATTGGTATCAGATATCTATTTTTGCACAGAAGATTTGTATTTTTACTGAGACTCACATTTGTTGTTTATACCTTTGCATGGGATTTTTTGCCTTTATTATTGGAGCACTTTATTGGATTATTCTTTTATACATATTGTGTATGATGCCAACACATCACGGACTATTTAGCCTTTATATTTTTTAACTTTATTATATACCCACTTGGTTGCACTTTAATTAAAGGGATTTGTTTTTAGCAAGCGCCATTACACCCCCCCATTTTCACAATACAATGATAATGACACCCCCAGATCGGTTCGCAGATCGCAGTGCTAAGTGTGAACTCGCACAGGAATCGGATCGCATAGGTGAGAACCACCCATGTAATCCGATTTTAGTGCAGGGGAAAAAAAGTCCCTGAACTTTTTTTCCAGCGAATTTAATGTGAGTTCAGCCATACAACGGTATGGCTGAACTCGCATCTCACAGACAGCGCATGTGATCGGGAACCTGCAGTGCGGGTGCAAATCACATGCAATGTCTAAGATCGCGCTAGTGTGAACCTGGGCTTAGAGATAAAAGAACTAGTTCCTGCCTCAATGTTCACCTACAGAGATTTGCCCTGCAGTACTTTTTTTGTTCTCAGACTAATGATCAGTATCATTCAACCCACTTCCTCTGAGCCCAGGTCTTCCTGGACCCACCCCAAACTGTGACTGGGCAGTGAAAGAGGCAGCAGACTAATGAGCTCATCTCTGTTTTCTCATCCTATCAACATGTTTCTTGTTAGAAAATGAACTAATTGGCTCCCTGTGCTGCTGCTTCCTCTCACACCCTATCCCTGCTTTACAGGGAATGCAAGAGACCAATACTAGGTCACATTCAGGTGCCTAAACTGCTTCCATAAAAAACAAAACTTGATAATGTATTAAAGTAGAACTAAGACCTCACTTTTTTCCCATTTTGGATAAAGTAAGGAAGGGTTACAACAACCTGTATCAGTTTTTTTTAAAGGGTTGGTTTACCTTTACTAAAAAATTGCCTATGCAGATAAGGGATGTCGGTAGATTAAAACAAGCTTTGACTAAAATTGAATAATGCCCTTGCTATAGGTGTAGGCCATTTACATACCTCATGAAGCCTGACCGGAAAGTACCCAGGACATTTCTAAGCAAAGCCTCCCTATTACTGTTCATCTTCACCAACACAGGAGCATCTTTTTCTAATTTGAATGGGCCCTCACATACTCCCTATCCCCTGATGCAGTAGCTCTGAGTTTAGAGTTTGAGCGCTCACTCCTGTGATGATGAAATTTGTGGTGAACAGTAATAGGTCGGCCTCGCTTAGCAATATCCTGGGAGTTTTCCGGTCAGGCTTCATGAGGTACATACATGGCCTACACCTATAGCAAGGGCATTATTCAACTTTAGTCAAAGCTGCTCAGTTTGTTTTCAGTAAAGGTGGCCTAACCCTTTAATCATCTTTGTCCCATCGGGGAGATTTCCTTCTACTTCCTGTCCAATAGCCAAAACAGGAAGTGAGAGGAAATCCTTCCCAAGTGAGGGAAATCCCCGGTAGCCATCTCAACTAGTGTCCCCATTGGAAGATTTCCCTAATTTGTGGTCTGATGACAACCAAAAATGTGGGATTTTCTTTCACTTTCACTCTCGATGATAACAGTAAGGACTCATTTACACTTGCTTCGACTTCAACACACATTAACGGCTAGTTTACACTTGCTTCAAAACAAGGCTTCGGACAGGCTTTGTTAAAGCTCTCTGAATGCTAGTCAAAGCTCCTGTCACTAAATAAAATGGTTAGCTTACAGTTCTGCTTAAACCTGCTTTTGCTTTGCTTTGACTTTGCTCCAAAAATTATACCCCATGTAGCTTCAGTGGTGCTTCAAAGCCTCCATAGAAGTCTATGGCAAAGCTCGCTTGAAGCCCCACCGAAGCCTCATCGAAGCCCCACCAAAGCCTCATCGAAGCCCCACCGAAGCCTCATCGAAGCCCCACCGAAGCCTCATCGAAGCCCCACTGAAGCCTCATCGAAGCACCAAGCAAAAGCAAGGTGTAAACAGGACTGTAACCTAATGATTTTATTTAACCACTTAAGCCCCGGACCATTTCGGGCCATTAGGACCAGGCCTGTTTTTGGGATTCGGCACTGCGCTGCTTTAACTGTAAATTGTGCGGACATGCAATGTTGTACCCAAATGAAATTTGCGTCCTTTTCTTCCCACAAATAGAGCTTTCTTTTAATGGTATTTGATTGCCTCTGCGATTTTTATTTTTTGCGATATAAACAGAAAAAGACCGAAAATTTTGAAAAAAAATGATATTTTCTACTTTTTGTTATAAGAAAAATCGAATAAACTCAATTTTAGTCATACATTTAGGCCAAAATGTATTCAGCCACATGTCTTTAGTAAAAAAAATGTCAATAAGCGTATATTTATTGGTTTGCGCAAAAGTTATAGCGTTTACAAACTAGGGTACATTTTCTGAAATTTACACAGCTTTAAATTTATGACTGCCTATCTCATTTCTTGAGGTGCTAAAATGGCAGGGCAGTACAAAACCCCCCCAAATGACCCCATTTTGGAAAGTAGACACCCCAAGGAAATTGCTGAGAGGCATGTTGAGCCCATTGAATATTTTTTTTTTGTCCCAAGTGATTGAATAATGACAAAAAAAAAAAAAAAAATACAAAAAGTTGTCACTAAATGATATATTGCTCACACATGCCATGGTTATATGTGGAATTGCACCCCAAAATACATTCTGCTGCTTCTCTTGAGTACGGGGATACCACATGTGTGGGACTTTTTAGGAGCCTAGCCACGTACGGGACCCCGGAAACCAAGCACCGCCTTCAGGATTTCTAAGGGCGCAAATTTTTGATTTCACTCCTCACTACCTATCACAGTTTCGAAGGCCATAAAATGCCAAAATAGCACAAAACCCCCCCAAATGACCCCATTTTGGAAAGTAGACACCCCAAGCTATTTACTGAGAGGCATGTTCAGTCCATGGAATATTTTATATTTTGCCACAAGTTGCGGGAATATGACAAACTTTTTTTTTTTTTGCACAAAGTTGTCACTAAATGATATATTGCTCACACATGCCATGGGCATATGTGAAATTACACCCCAAAATACATTCTGCTGCTTCTCCTGAGTACGGGGATACCACATGTGTGGGACTTTTTGGGAGCCTAGCCGCGTACGGGACCCCAAAAACCAAGCACCGCCTTCAAGGTTTCTAAGGGCATACATTTTTGATTTCACTCCTCACTACCTATCACAGTTTTGAAGGCCATAAAATGCCAAGATGGCACAAAACCCCCCCAAATGACCCCATTTTGGAAAGTAGACACCCCAAGCTATTTGCTGAGAGGCATGTTGACCCCATTGAATATTTTTTTTTTGTCCCAAATGATTGAATAATGACAAAAAGAAAAAAAAATGTACAAAAAGTTGTCACTAAATGATATATTGCTCACACATGCCATGGTTATATGTGGAATTGCACCCCAAAATACATTCTGCTGCTTTTCCTGAGTACGGGGATACCACATGTGTGGGACTTTTTGGGAGCCTAGTCGCGTACAGGGCCCCAAAAACCAAGCACTGCAAACGCTGCAGTTATGTGTGTTGTGTTTGGTAAGTGACAGTGATCGATCGATACTGCACTTGGGTGGGCTGGGCTGGGCTGGGCTGGGCGGAGGGGCTAAACGCAGGCGCTAGCAGGTATCTGGGCTGATCCCGCTAACACTGCGTTTTTGGGAACCCTAAACCGCTGGGGATGCTAGTATAGATCTGATCAGATCTGATCAGATACTATACCACTAAGGGGGGTGTATGCTTTGCGCGTGGGTGTTAGCGTTACTGTCACTAACCTAACACTGCCTGGGGCGACGCAGACCCTCTCTGGCGCTAAAACCTAATTGATCTCACCCGCCGGGCGATCAGGGGGGTTAAACCTTTATTGGGTTATATACGGCGGGTGCCCTGATGCTATAAAAAGCAAACTAATCAACCAGCGTCACCCGTAACCTTTATATGGTGATCACTGGTGAAAGGGTTAACTAGGGGCAATCAGGGGGTTAAAACCTTTATTAGGTTAAATATGGGGGTACCTGACACTATATAAAAACCTGACGGGTAACCTAAATAACTAAATAACTTACTGGCTAACCAGTGACACCAGTGACGCTTATACGGCGATCACTGGTGAAAGGGTTAACTCTAGGGGCAATCAGGGGGTTAAAATAATATATGGGGGTACCTGACACTAATAAAAACCTGCGGCGAACCTAAAAAAAAATAACTGCCTATCTAAAACACCAGCGACACGAATACAGCGATCGGAAAAACAATCGCTTAGTGACGCTGAAGTTAGGGGGTGAAAGGGTTACCTGGGGGTGATCAAGGGGTTAAATCTTTATTAGGGGGGGTTAGGGGGCTACCCTGGACCTAAAGGGGCCTAATCCTAACTGCCCTGCAACTTTTTACAATCACAGATGACACTAAATGCAGTGATCAGTAAAATAAATGATCACTGCAATCAGTGACACTGTGATTGGGGGCTTTGGGGTGACCTGGGGGGTGATCTGGGGTGACTGGGGGGTGATTTGTGTGCCTATGTGTACCTACGTGTCAGTGGACTGTTGGTGCACTAACCTGCTTCTTCTCTGCTCGGCGCCGGGAACGAAAAGACCGCGGCGAGGGAGATGACATCACTTCCTCCAGCATGTGTTTACATCACATGGCGGAGGAAGCATTTTCATTGGCCGGGAGCGATCGCGAGGGGGGCGGAATCGAGCGCCCCCCCCTCATGCCTGATCGCTCCCGAACACTTAACGGCCGCTCACTGCAGTGAAGGGGGGTCCGGATGGACCCCCCAACTGCACAAAGGCGATCACGTAGATCTACGTGATTCTGCCTGTCGGTGCCATTTTGCCGACGTAAATCGGTTGTGGGCGGTCGTTAAGTGGTTAAAGACCGAGCAAACAGGCTGGTGCTTCGGGAATAGCCTGGAGGCTCAATTGGAGGACGCATTCCCAACCCATCTACCTCACAGTTTCGCCGAATTGGCTGAAAGAAACTGGTACTGTGTGACTGTACTTAGACTATGTGTATTCTTCAAGTCTGTGGCAGAGACTTTTGGCCGAGCACCGCACCGGCTGCTAGGTCAGTGAGAGAGGCCTATCCGGTGGTTGCTATATCCAGTTGTGGAAACTGTTTGTCCTCTGGATTAGGAAGTACCCGTGATCCGCAAAAGCAAGGTACCTGAATCTCCCCCAACCCTCCATCCCTCTACTTGACATTTCTTTAATAAAACCATTGAAAAGAGACTGTGTTGGTGCTGACATCTGTGGAAAACTCTTCAATGGAACCCCTATGATGGATACGGTGGAACAGACAGGTAACGGCATGACCCAAAAATATAACTAGCAGCTCCTACGGGGGTAGTGCTACATTAATAAATTATGTTCTCTAAGAACAGGTTTGGGGCTTCTTTTTTTTTTTTTATGCCCTATTTAAACAGACGGACACATTGAATGGAAACCGGGCCAGCAATGTAGACAACGCTGCATTAGCTCTGCTGTGTCCAATGAAATACAAAGAAAAGCAGGTCACACAGGCCCCAGAATGGATATTCATACTATTAAAGTCTATGTGAAGCCAAGAAGGTTTTTCAAGTTTTGGGTAGTTGGGAAGATTTAAGCCTAGTACACACAGGCCGAATGTCGGGCGGTTTTGGCTGGTTCAATAGGAACTGGCCGACATTTGGCCTGTGTGTACTGAAGCCGGTCCGACAGAAGCTGGCCGGCTGGCTTCTATCGATGGGGCAAGACCGGAAAAAGGTCTGCCGCCTGATTCCTGGTCAGCTCTCTTAGCCGAGAGGGCTGACTGGAATGTTCTTGGGGGGGGGGGGGTAGAACACAATAGCTCAGCAGGGGAGATCACTGTACTAACATTGGATAGTACAGCGGCTCCTCCTGAGCCTGAGTTTTTTTTTTTTCATTCAGCCATGCTGGGTTGAATGAAAAAAGCATACTAGTGTGTACCAGGCTTTAGAGCTCCTGTTGGGCTTCTACTGCTATCTGGGGCTCTGTTGTCAATAATTTTTCCTCACTTCCTGTCCTGCTGACAATGTTTTCACCAGACAGAAGATGAGGGGAAATCTGCAACAGTAAAATAGACAAAAGTAAAAATCTGACATGGGTTCTAACCTTTCCCAACTCTGCAAAAGAAAAGATTGACTGTTTCAAGAGGGCACCAGGATATGGGACCCACATGCACAGTATATTGGGGTCTTACTATATATACTGTGCACACAGCTACCCATTCTAGAACCATTAGAGAGAAAGCATTCTGCCAGCAGTGGTGCCTGGCAAAGCCTTTCCTGCACCCACCATCTCAAGGCTAAACCATACACACAAGGTGTAATCTCATTCCTGTCTACCCTTGAAGCAGTCTTCCTTGCACCCTCTTCTTTATGTCATGTTGTCTTTGTTGGTTTGAACCCTTGAGTTCTCTTGTGGTCTCAGGAGTCACTTCATGCTCTTGTGGGCTGTTGGCACTACGTATACTGTATATTCTCTGATGTACCTCTCTTGACAAGATTGGTTGTCTGGCTAAATAACCTTTTTTAGTCAAAGTTCTATCTCCTTGACCCTGGAGTTAAGACGTCAGGCCTGTCCAATGTGGATTGACCAGTCTTTGCTTCTACCTGTTCCTTCTGGAACCTGCTCCCTAGGCTGTCCCCAGTGTTTTCTACTGGTTGACCATGTAAACTTTAGGAATTTGCTATTGTTCCACCTGTTTTAATGGCTCAGGTTAGGTATTCCCTTCCGTATGGAGTCATTCTCCTCTGGCGGTGACCTTCATCCTGGTCTGAAGCATCAGTTTGATCCTCCGTGTTCTCCTTTTGGTTGTGCTTCCAGGTCCCCCTATCTTGTCATGGATCCCATCTCATCCATTCTGATTCAGGCATTGGTTCTAAAGGTGACTCCTGGGTTTCAGCTGGTCCCCAGTTCTCATTGTGTGAACTCTTACTGTTTTCTGTGTTGCTAAACTCTCAGTTGGACTGTTTTTGGACATCTTTGGAATTCTTGTGTATCTCAATGAACAAGAAAGAAAATGGGATATACCTACTTACCGTAAATTCCATTTCTTGGAGTCCAAGAAAAAGATTTTACAGTAAGTACAAGAATACTATTTTAGGTACACATCTGCCATATATGCACATTTCCCCCATGTTTTCTCTCTCTCTATAACATAGGTTGAGAGGTGTTCTGTAATCTAACAAGCGAGGACTCAGGCAGGGCTGACAACACAGCTTGAGTTTCCAGTGCAGTAGAGCAAGTTTTTTCAGCTCACTACAGAACGGTCAAAGCTCACTGGATTTCTGGTAGATCAACAGGTACTTTTCTATACTTGCTGCATTATTAAGGTGGAGCTCCGCTGTAAAAAAAAAATATTAAAAGCCAGCAGCTACAAATACTGCAGCTGCTGACTTTTAATAAATGGACACTTACCTGTCCTGGAGTCCAGCAGAAGAAGTCTCTCGGCTGTCCCCACCACCATCATCGGTGAGGGAATCAGGAAGTGAAGCATTGCGGCTTCACTGCCCAGTTCCCTACTGCGCATGCGCAAGTCGCGCTGCGCCGTCCTCACTGTTCTCTGCTGTGTTCTGGGAGCTGTGTGTTTCCCAGAACACAACGAAGGGGGGAGTGACGTAATGCCCGCAGTTTCCCACAGAGTATATGCCCGGAAGTGGGTGCAAATACCTGGGCAGCAGTGCGATTTGTTACCCACTGTTCAACCCATCTGTACAATGAGATTAGCTGTGGCCAATTACAGCTAATAACAAAAGTAAACACTGAATGAATACTTTAGTTTTCATTCAGAAAAAATGGTTGCTTATAACAGTAAAATTCACTGATATAAGCAATCATAGCCTGTCAAAAAAAAAATAATCCTGATCACCTCCCCAGAGTAGTACAATGTTACTATGGTAACACTGTATTGCTCTGGTTACAGTATGTAAAAAAAAAAAAAGATTGTGCACAAAATTACAACTTCAAAGAACTCACCATGCCAAATACCTTGGACTGTCTACTTTCCAAAAAGGAGTAATTTGGGGGATATTTGTACTGTCCTGGCATTTTCCGGCCTCAAAAAATGAGATAGGCCATCAGTACATCAGGATTTATACATTTTTATATATGTATACAGTATATATAACTTTCCTACAGACTAAATATTATGCACTGATTTGGATTATGTTCACCAAAACAGCATACATTTTGGCCTAAATTTACGAAGAGAGATTATTTATCTGATGAGTGGTGATTAAATACCACCAAAAGAAAGTTCTATTTGTGTGAATTTTTTTTATAAAAACATAATATGGGAACAGTGTTGCACGACCGTGCAGTTGTCAAAGTGCGACAGTGCTGAAAGCTGAAAATTGGCCTGGGCAGGAAGGGGGTTAAAGTTCCCAGTATTGAAGTGGTTAAACAGATAAAACCAGGAAAAATGTGCATATATTGCAGGGATATAAGAGAAGATATTCTTTTTATTATGCCCAGATATACACTTTAAAATAAGAGGCCCAATATACCTTCATGTAGGTTTGATATATATTCCGGAGTGCCTCTGGTGGGGACTATTGCCTCTCACCAGTCATTGTGTGCTGTGCAGCCTACTTTCTTACACACAATGCTTTGACAGTCAGTGGAATCAGAGGGTCAAGTGTGTAAACAGTTTCATTCTGTACGATCAGAGGTTTGCATAATTACACTATATTGTCAAAAAGTATTCGGACGCCTACCTTTACACGCACATGAACTTTAATGGCATCCCAGTCTTAGTTTGTAGGATTCAATTTTGAGTTGGCCCACCCTTTGCAGCTATATAGAAAGAAAATAAGTTAGGTTTAGAACACTTTCACACTGAGGCGCTTTTCAGGCGCTTTCACGCAAAAAAAAACGCCTGAAAACTTATTTCCATTAAAATCAATGAATGCTTTTACACTGGGGCAGTGCGCTGAAAAAACGCCCCTCTCCATTGAAATGAATTGAAAGCGATTCAAAAGCGCATGAAAAGCGCTTCAAAAGCGCTCAGTGTTTTACTGGCAGTTTTTCAAGCGCCTCAGTGTGAAAGTGGCCTAACAGACAGGCATTTACATATGCAGGGCCCTGCAAAGTCAAAGTTACGCAAAATGTAACCAATATCGAGATATACAAATCTTATACGCTCTAAAAATGTCTTAAAAGAACTACGCTCGCGAGCTTCCCCCTCGTGGGCAGTATGGCGCCCAAACAATGTCTCCGTGAGTTACAGTCAGGCCTGACTATTTCACACACGCAGTTACTCCGATAGAAGGGATCTTCGCTAGCAACGTTGGTGCACTTTTATATTTGTAATCCAAGGGGTATCCTCCGTTAGCTATGCTCCTGCTATAGTTTAGGGCCTAAAGTCACAGGCAATTAGACGCCAACTCTAACTGCGCAACACACTGCTGTGATGGCGGTGGGTCCTATGCAAAGGGGTCTCTGGCCTAGCAAACCGTTAAGAATCCTGAGCAAGTGCTCTCTCACCCGACCAGACCAATCTGTTTAACCGATCCCGCTGCTAGGCTCCAGCACACACGATCTCCCGGTCACCCGTAGTCTCTCATCTTCCAGACAACCGATAGGGAAGGTGAAGGTGGCTGGACTCTTGGATGCTCCGAGATGTCAGCAGGCTTTCTGGATAAAGGCTCTCTCCTTCTCCGACAAGCAGGCTTTCTCCGGCTCGGTAGGCCCAGACTCTCCGGCCTAGACCAACACGATAGGCCCAAACAGGCTCCAAGTTGCTGGGCGGGCGCTGTGCTCCTCCTCCCCTTAAATAATCCTTCCCCAGCAGACCTTGCGCCGGGCAATGCACGATGGATGTTCAGTAGCACTATGGGTATAGTAGTCTGTGTAGTATCCTTGCCATTGGAGTCCAACTCTCTCGGTACCACAAATCCCACCATGCACTTCCTTACTCATAGTCAAGCAATAGTCAGCATATTATCCAATAGGAAACCAGGGGAGATCCGGATTCACTTGATGAAATATAGTCTCTATGAACACCATAAAGTGACACCCCGCTACAAAAGTATATTGATATTTTATTAGCCACTGGGTGGCACTGTTCTCATTTATTCAGCACATTATATGGTTTTACTTTAGTTAAAGCGATGGCGAGTCACGGTTTTTATTTCTAGTTCTGGTGACCCTTTTTAGAAAACCATCATCAAGTAATACCATCTTGAATGTCAGGAGCTCACATCTGGCACCTTTGGTGTCGAGCATACCCTATAGTCAGTATCTACGTTTGAAACGTAATTGTTCTAAACAAGAGGATTTTGAAGTTGAGGCTAAAGCATTACAAAAACGTTTGCTAAATAGGGGATATAGCAGAACATCGTTAAAAAAAAGCATATCAGTGGGCCAATGGCCAAAATAGGAGTTTTCTAATACATAAACCAAAAATTAGAGTAGAAAGTCAAAATGTAAGATTAATTACATGATACTCTGGACAGCACAGTCAAGTCCGAAAAATTATGAGTACATTTTGGTACCTTTTTAAAAGGCAAACACATAAAAGACTATCCATAAATCACTTTTAGGAGATCAGAATCCCTGAGGGGGCAGTTGATCCACTCCAATTTAGGCAAAAAGTAATGTCCTAAAATTACAGGTACTGCTCCTTGCAGAAAATTTTCTTTTTGCCAACATGTTTAGAAAGCGCAGCAAATTATGTTACCTAATGGTAAAATGTACAAACCCCATTTTTTTTGCAAATTGCCAGGCAGTTGGCATTGTATATTATATGGAATGTCAATGTGGCATGTTTTACATTGGTAAAACCAAAAGACCATTCCTTCCATAGAATTAGGGACCACGTTAAACTGGTTTCCGGTAAGAAATTTGAGAGTCCCATACACTGCCATATGGAGTTGTACCACCAATTCGATGCTACCAAGATGACATTTTTCACCTTGGAGCATTTTCCTACAAATGAAAAGAGAGGTGATGTTGACAGACTGCTCCTAAACGGGAGACAAAATGGATTTTCAATTTGTCAGCTACAAAAGACCCAGGGTTGAATGATGCTCTTAGTTTCAAACCATTTCTTTGAATTATGTTGTTTTGGGGTTTTTTGGTGCCCAATTTGGCTAGTCAATGTCTATCTTGGATTTACTCGGGTTATCTTTGTGTAATATTAAAATTTGTTTGATGATCTAAATCATTTAAGTGTGAGAAATATGCAAAAATCAGAAAGAAGGCAAATACTTTTTTACAGCACTGTAGTTAAATTTTATTTCATTCATTCCCCTTATGTCCAAACTTTAATTGGTCTTACATTCCTGCAGGTTCCACTAGGGGGCTTATGCTCTCTGTGACACACTGATACTTTGTTGGGCTATCTGCTTGTGGGTTCCTATCAGTTCTTTGGAGTTGTGCTCATATCTAGGATGAGATCTTTTTCTTCAGAAGACCTATATACACAGGTATATAGATTAGATATATATATATATATATATATATATATATATATATATATATATATATATATATAAATTTTATTTTGTTTGTATATATCAAATATGTAAATGAAATGTTTTGAGATTCATAGACCTTGAGTGGTCTTTATCTGTATTATGAACTTATATTATTTTCTAATTTACTTATAGTGATACTGTACCTAAAGTCTTATGTCTCCTGAAGAAGCCACAGCTCTGGTGAAACATGTAGAGCGGAAACTTTTGTACCACAACCGTATACATTTGTTCATGTTGGTTTTAACAATATATGACTTTTAACGATGTTAATAAAAATTGTTCAGAACTGGACCCAGGCACTTTACTCTTCTAGCTTAGGCCCCAGTCTCTCAGGTACAGACAGGTATTTTCACCCACATCCGGGAGTCCTCTCCCCGGGAATCTGCAGGAGTGACGTCACTTCCCCCAGACTTCCCGTAGTGTTCTGGGAGACACTCGGCTCCCAGAACACAGGAGCGCCAATCAGAACGGCGCAGCGCGACTCGCACATGCGCCGTAGGGAACCGGGCATGAAGCCGCAAGGCTTCGCTTCCTGGTTCCCTTAGCGAGGATAGCGGAGGGGGCAGCAGAGTGACGAGTGATCGCTCGTCCTTTGCTGCGGACGTCACTGGACTCCAGGACAGGTAAGTGTCCAAATATTAAAAGTCAGCAGCTGCTGTAGCTGTAGCTGCTGGCTTTTAATATTTTTTTTTTCAGGCGGAGCTCCGCTTTAATTATTCCTTACGTTTATTGTACTTGCCAATGGCACCAAGTACCTCGCCATACTTTTTGTTATACATATCACTCATCAAGTAATAGTCACATTTAACTGGACATGTTATGTTTGTAGTTTAGTAAGCCATTTCTTCAGTTCCTAGAGTGTCTGGACGATACCCCACCATTTACAATCAGACCTTATGATACCTTTATCTAAGCACCATGGGATGTGAAAATGCTAATTGTCTAAAAGCAGGATAGGAGCTGTAAAAGTTATGTTTTCATCCTGTCCTAGTTACATAACCCCATTGTTGGCATCAAGAAGCCAGTATACTGTAGGTAGTTTCTTGAGTTACATGGCTAAAGATGTGAATTGTCAAATTGCCAGTGAAGAGATGTATAAAGAAATGTGGACGAAAGATGGTGACAGAAGCCATTATCCCTGTTCATGGATGGCGGTCCCATTTTGATTGCAGGACACCTATAGAGGCTTCCTAACACCAACAAATGTAACTAGGTCAGACTAGCACTACAACTTTCACACCTCCCATCATGCACTTGGGCAATCAACATTTACACATTCCATGGTGATTGGATTACTTACCTAAAACCCCCATACAATTATATATTTTGGAAAGCAGAAGGCATGTATAATAAAATAGTGGCAGTTGCAATTTTTTTTGTTTCACGATACAACGGTATTTTCAGAAGAAAAAAAACACACTGTGCACACAAACACAATCTAATGCAATTTTTTTGGTAAAATATAAAACATAGGGTTGTGTTGAGTAAAAGAGACCAAGCATGGTAGGTGTGTACGGGGGTGATGCCTTTAGACCAGGGGTCTTAAACTGGTGGCCCTCCAGCTGTTGCAAAACTACAAGTCCCATGAAGCATTGCAAGGCTTACAGTTACAAGCATGACTCCCACAGGGAGAGGCATGATGGGACTTGTAGTTTTGCAACAGCTGGAGGACTGCCAGTTAGAGACCCCTGCTTTAGACGGTACTAAAAAAGTGATCCTCCTGGATCACTTTTTCCTGAGAGCAAACTGAAATGAACAAAGCTCACAACAGCCGCCGTGAGGTTATTTTAACTGTTTAACTATGAGGACATTTACAAACATGCCTTGGTAAACAAGGGATTGAGGTGGCATAAGGTGTAAATATAAATGCTGGGTTAACTTCCTGGCACTTTTGGAACTTAAAGTGGTTGTAAACCCGGTAAAATATTATTATTTTTTTAAACCAACCTGGAAGAGAAAGGCATAATGAGCTAATATGACTAGCATAATAGCTCATTATGCATCACTTACCTTAGATTGGGGCCCCCGAAGCCATCCTCGTCTCCCTCTTCAGCCGCATCCATCGCTGCGGCGATACCCGGAAGGTTACTTCCGGGTATCGCCGCACCAGCCAATCACAGCGCCGCTCCGGGGCTGTGATTGGCCGGAGCGGCGGAGACGTCACTCTGCGCTATTGCTGGGAAGTAGCCGATTTTGTGAATGGGATTAACCCCATGAATGCGCCGTTGTCTACGCCGCGCATGCGCCGTAGACAGCGGCGCCTGTCATTTTTAGTAAATATCTCCTAAACCGTGTAGGTTTAGGAGATATTTCTTGCACCTACAGATAAGCCTTAATCTAGGCTTACCTGTAGGTGCAAGTTGAAAAAGTGGGTTTACAACCACTTTAAGACATAGCTTGGTAAAGCTACGAAATGTCTTAACATTTCAGAACAAGTCCAGTTATATGTGACTACTAGACTTACCATGACCTAGAAAAGTTAGCACTTTCAAACACATCTCACATGTGTTTTCCTCGAAGATGAGATTTTCAGTCCAATGTCGGTATTCTTTTGCTCATGTTAACATCTTTGATGTCTTTTCTTCTTTTAAAGTGCTCTGCTGGAGGCTTTGACAATGTTTTGAAGCCTGGTGAGGCATGCCAAGGTGTTGTCAGGCATATTGTAAATCAGGCATTTATGTGAGATAAAGGCTTTCTGGCATTTTGACCATGCAGCTCATTTTTGTTCAAGTATAGTCGTATTGAGCTCCTTAAAAACACCACCACCTTTTTTCATAGCAGCCAGCATTTTTCCTGAGGTTACCTGTGGCTTTTTTTTTGTATCCTGAACAATTCCTCTGGCAGTTGTGGCTACAATCTTTCTTGGTTTACCTGACTTTGGCATCAAGAGATCCCCGAATTTTCCACTTCTTAATAAGTGATTGAACAGTACTGACCGCCATATTCAAGGTTTTAGATGTAATTTTATATCCTTGTCCATATTTATAAAGCTCCATTACCTTGTTACGCATGGCTTTTAACAGTTCTTTACCAATGGCGTCCCTAGGGGGGGCCAGAGGGGGCCCTGGCCCCCCCAACATTATGCTGTGCCCCGCCATGTGCCCCCCCCGAATTATTCATTTTTTTGTATTTTGCTCGGGCCGCCGCTGGAGTAACAGTCTCTCCTGAGAGGGAGAGTGTCCCCAGTCAGCTCCTGCGGGGGATTCTTCCCCCCTCCCTCTGCTCGCTGACACTGCATAATGCGAGCGCTCACACAACCACAGCCGCCCGATCTGCTCCTTCCCCTGCATCCTCATTGGCACTGAGAAGAGCGAGTTGCAGGAAGGACTCCACGAGCACTGTGGGTGGGGGGGGAGGGGGGCCCAAGCCTTCATCTCAGTTACTGAAAAAACAGACTGATTTCTCCCGTCCTTAGGACAGGAGAACCAGCCTTTAAATTCCGAGATTGGTGACGGCAAGCTGAGTCAAGTGTCAGTCTATGACACTTTCACAGCCCAGCGAGTCCAGCCACCCCCCTCACTCTCCTCACATACGAGCAGGGAGGAATACAGCTCCTCCTCCTCCTTCCAGTCCCGCCCACACTATCCCGGCGTGCTGTATCTGAAGAGAGGGGATGTGTGGGCAGGAAATATGAAAATCAGCAGCATTCCTGGCTGTGTGTGAATGATGCCTGAGATTCTAGCCTGGACCGTGGGTAAGTGTGTGCACTGCAGTACACTGTAATCACTGAACTGCATTATCTCCATCCCTTCTCTCCCCCATCTGTCTCCCTCCCCCTCTCCTGTTCTCTCAAGACATTCACAATTTACTTTCACTTTCAGTTAGGCAGGTAATATACGGTGCAAATTTCTTTCCTGCATCCACAGATTGCAGGAAAGAAACTTGCATAATTCCCCCATCAACACAGACAGTGCTGACAGGGGAATATCCCTCCTGCCCAGCAATTGTATTCTCTCGACAAACAGTGATTATCACCAGTGGCTATAGCAACCACTGGTGATAATCATAAGAGAATCTGCTCATTATTGGTTCAAATCTCAGCCAGTTCCTGCTGAACCAGCTGAGATTTAAACTGTCTATGGCTGGTCTTAGCTCTTAGGCAGCCCATACATTGATCACTTTTTTTCATTCAACTATTAGGTTGAATGAAAAAAAAAAAGAAATGATCAGATTCCCCCATCTACACGTTATAGGTGGATGGGGGAATGTTCCCAGTGTGGACCAGTGCTGGAACAACCAGAGTTGCTGTCCTGTCCCAGCTATTCACAGCGCTGGTCTCTGGCTCCATGGTAGCGGCGGCAGCACATTGGAACCCAGTGCTGGTTACTTTATGGGGCTGATGTACAGGAGGGCCAGCATAATTTGTTGTTAGAGATGGGCTGGGCATGTTCAAAATTCCACATGCCAGAGCCTGCCAGGAAGCCCACACTGCACAGCGCTAATCACAGGCAGTGAGACATTTCCTGGTCCGCAGCTGCACAGATCAGGAAATGTCTCACTGGCTGTGATTAGCACTGTGGAGTGTCAGCTTTCTGGCGGGATCGAGCATGTGGGATTTCAAACAAACCCGAGCCCATCTCTATTGGTTGTAGACAGTTGAGCTCCCTACAGGTTGCTTAGCAGCAGTGGAGCCTTCTCTGACATGCTGATCGTGATGCAATCCAGGTGATGCTCCTAGTCAAATCCTAGTGTTAAATATCAGTGATTTTATTGATCAAAGCCCACACTTTACAGGCATAGAGCCCACATGGCTGCTGAACATACGGTTGATTATATATATGTGGTTGTACTCTTGATGCTAATAAATACTGTGTTTATTAGATCTGACTGGGAGCATCACCTGGATCACATCCTGATGAGCATGTCAACAGAGAAGGTTATACAGCATTACTGCTTCTAGGTGACCAGCTGGGGGCTCGGCTCTCTATAACCAATAGTGCCAGCCTTCCCCTGCATGCACCCATAATGTCACCAGCACTAGGTCCTAATATACTGCCGCCACTGCCAAGGAGACAGATGCCAGACCAGTGCTGTCAATAGCAGGGACAGGACAGCTGGGGAACCCCACAGTGGCAGAACACCAGGGCCCAGTGGCAAGACAACCTTTGCAATCCTGATAGTTCTCCCACTGCTTTGGACCCTTATATTTTCTTGGTGTGCTGGTGACATATATCTCTTGTTTTCTGCCACCCTGGGGGGCCCCAGTATAGTAGGAAGGGAGCTCACTGCAGAACTTGTGAAAGTGCCCGTTGTGGGATCGTAGTAAAGGGCCCCAGGATATATATATATACAATTGCATTTTACAGTTGCCCCCCTACTTTTGTCCCTGTCCCCCCATGTGCCCCCCTAAATATGAAAGCTGGAGACGCCACTGTTCTTTACTGTTCCCCATGCCTCAGTATGTAGCCTGCTCAGTGCATTCACGTGAGAGCTAACAAACTCATTACCTATTTATGCACAGACACGAAGGTCGGGTTGACATGTGCAGCCGCGGGTTCGTGCCTAGGGTGTGCACAGGACTCTTTTGCAATCTGCTCCACGGCCACCCTGAACCTGTGTGAACCAGCTCTATTGAGAGCCAGTCACACTCGCCTATCATGCAAATGTGATACGGTGAAACCTGCATCCAATTTGCACGTTTGTGAACACAGCCTAACTGCAATTTACAAAGCCACAGCTGTGGGAAATGAACCTTTGCCATTTTAACCTGTGTGTGTCACCTTATCTCTGTACTAAGGCCAAACATTCCAGGGTATGTAAACTTTTGATCAGGACCATTTCTGTTATCATTATGATTTACAAAGGATCCAAACAACTATGTGGTAATAAATGGTGTCATATGATCACTATCCTTAACCACTTCAATACAGGGCACTTTCACCCCCTTCCTGCCCAAGCCATTTTTCAGCTTTCAGCGCTGTCACAATTTGACAATGACAATTGCGCGGTCATGCAACATAGTACCCAAATTACATTTTTAGCATTTTTTCCCCACAAAATAGAGCTTTCTTTTGGTGGTATTTGATCACCTCTGCAGTTTTTATTTTTTGTGCTATAAACAAAAGAAGAGGGACAAGTTTGAAAAAAAACACAATATTTTTTACTTTTTGCTATAATAAATATCAGTTTAAAAAAAAAAAAATTTAAACAAATTTTTTCCTCAGTTTAGGCCGATAAGTATTCTTCTACATATTTTTGGTAAAAAAAAAAAAAAAAACGCAAGAAGCGTATATTGATTGGTTTGCGCAAAAGTTATAGCAAGTACAAAATAGGGGATAGATTTATAGCATTTTTATTTTTTTACTAGTAATGGCGGCGATCAGCGATTTTTATTGTGACTGCGATATTGCGGCGGACACTTTTGACACATTTTTGGGACCATTCACATTTATACAGCGATCGCTGCTATAAAAATGCATTGATTGCTGTATAAATATGACTGGCAGGAAAGGTGTTAACACTAGGGGGCGATCATGTGGTTAAATGTGTTCCCTGGGAGTGATTCTTACTGTGGGGGGAGGGGACTGACTGGGGGAGGTGACCGATGGTTGTCCCTATGTACAAGGGACACACCATTGGTCTCCTCTCTCTGACAGGACATGGATCTCTGCGTTTACACGATCCTGCTCAGTTACTGGGCAATCGCGGCCGCCGAGCACGTGCATCGGGTCCCCAGTGACGCGGTGGCGCACGCGCCCCCTAGTGGCTTGGGAAGGCGATCACGTCATATGACGTCCGCCCAGAACAAGAGAGTCTGCTTCCCGCCTTCATATGACGGCCGGCGGTGGACAACTGGTTAAATATTTTTTTTGGGCATGATCAGGTCATATTTTCAATATCAATGACAAAATGTCGCGATTTCTGCCAGGGTATGCAAGCTTTTGAGCACAACTGTATATAAACCCAAGCGGCCCAATTCACACCTAGCAATTTGAAATCACAGGAAGAATCGGCACAAATCTTCCCGTAATTCCATATTGTGCGTTTGGGTAACATTCAATGTTAAAGTGGTAGTAAACTCTCCCAGTTCAATTTTGCTCATTTAGATAATCAATACATACTGTGCAAATCACTGTCTTTAGATCTCTTCTATCTTACTTACTTTTCTAGCAAGCTGTCGTTATTCACTTCTATGACGTCACCGGCGCCTAATGTCCCATGCCGTTGGTTCTCTCAATAACATGCCGTGACGGTCATTTCTTCTCTGTGGCATTGCTCTGCAGTCCCACAAGAGTACAGGGCCATTCCGAATTTCCCGTTTACACCCCATGTGACTTGCAACGTCACAGGGGGTGTAAACATCGGTGTATAGGACAGGAACAGCAGCAAAATCACCTGCAGCGAATGCAGAGTGCATCCACCTGACACTGTGCAAACACATTACAAGATCCCAACAATTAATATACAAACATTATACTATATCTAGCACTGTCATGTGTAATAGGCCATAGTAATAATCACAAACCAAAATGCGGCTTGGCCAAAAACTCACTGGGCATGCACGAGACAGAAAGGGCAGAAGCCCACACCGCAGCTGACACAGAAGACAGTACACATGGCGCCAGCTTCGGACGGGAATGAAGAAATGACAAACCGCACCAAAAATACAAGAAACATCCAAACGGGATCACAAAATGGGCAGAATGTAAGGGCAAGCTAAATTGAGGGGCAGACTTTACTACTGCTTTAATGGCACCCCAAACGTGATGCGATTTTGCCACAATTGTTGGGCAACAAAAACGCGCATGAAAAACAAAATTGCACGAAGCTCGTCACCCAAATTGGTACAGTAACTTCTCTAGCTTGATACATGGAAATGCACAAAGTGCAAAAGAAAAAAAAAACATAAACCCACATAAGCAGAAATGTGTGCTCCCGCTACAGCGGAGCTGCGTGCCGACGTCATCGGGTCTCCGTGATCCTGGAAGTGCGGCTGTTGTGTATTGCCAGTGAAGAATTTGTTACTGCTTTGCGCTCAAACTTCTTTTATCATGCAAGTGCGCTTTTATTGTTTTAATAAACTACTGGTGGTGGTGAATTCTGTTTCCATATTTCTACTCATGAGAGGATATCTGGCGGATGATTACCACACATTCCCTTCCCCCTCTAAAGCCCTAGTACACACAATGGGATTATCGGACAAATGATCGTCCGTTTTATTTTTTGCACGCTAGTTTCCATATCGAAAATGAAGAGGTTACTAAACTACGAAAATTCTCATACGACAGAATAAAAATTCGGAAGTGATGTAATGAATTTGTATTGTATTTTCGACCAAAAACTGTACTGATTAAACTAAAATTTATGATCTGGAATTATACGAGAACATTTTTCAGGTTTGCCCCTTCAGTAAATTTCAGACGAAAGCTCTGTACTAATGATCAGATTATCGTACAATCAATTCAAATGCAATATTTTTTTGTACAATATTCTCATCGTGTGTACCTGGCGTTAGGAGAGAGCTTAGAGCCGCTGGTAATGATTTATCTTTGGAGGGAGTTCCCAAGGATGGGAATCGGTGATGGATACTTACTACCTTTATGTATTTCTGAAGGAGAATTTTGTGCATTTTTATTAGGGTTTTCTCTTTTTTTATATACTAGTGTCTTCACTGTAGTTATCATATTAATTAACAACCACACACAAATGTTTAACTCCATTTTTAATAAAAATGATATTTAAGATTTATTGCACGGTGTAAAGATCTCATGGTTGACTTGCTGCTCTAGTACACTATTGATTGGTTATATATATAAACACAAACGCAGCTAAATTGCACAATTTCCACATAAAGTAACACTTGCTGATTAGCCAACTCACATTGTTGACACCCCCATACCTTCTGCGGGTATTGTGATAATAGAACGTGAAAGACATTCTTAATATTAGAATGTTTTTTAAGTCCTACCAACAGACATGTCAAACTGCGCATCTTTTTTCCAAGCCGTAGAACAGTTATACCATTTTGCAGGCTCTAAAGCCTCATACACACGATCGGATTATCCGATGGGAATTGTGTGATGGCAGGCTGTTGTCGGAAAATCCGACCATTTGTATGCTCCATCGGACAATTGTTGTTGGATTTTCCGTGGACAAATGTGGGATAGCATGCTTTAAAATTGTCTGCTAACAAATGTGTGTTGTCGGATTATCCGATAATGTGTACAAAAGTCGGTCGGACAAAACTCCAAAGTACAAACACGCATGCTCACTATAACACAACATTAGCAGAAGTTGCCCAAAGGGTGGCGCTAAAGAGCTGAAAAACCACGTAGTTTCGTGTTTGCGAAAAGTCCTACACTTGTCCGATGAAAATCCGACCGTGTGTATGAGGCTTTAGATTCCACAGAACCAAGGTTTTGGCTTTATGCACAGGAACACCTCTAAATGTTAGTACACGTGGGCCGAATGTCAGGCCGGTTCAATAAAAACCAGGCGACATGCGGCCTGTGTCCTATGGCAGCTGATCTGACAGAAGTCAGTCATGTATGCTGGGAAACCAGCAGCCAATGGCTGAGCGTGCTGACCAGAGTGTTCGGGCGGGGGCAGGGGGGCTGTCCCCCTGTCAGAACACAACAGCTCAGCGGGGGAAATCACTGTACTAACAATCGGATCGTTAGTACTGCGGCTCAGACCAGAGCTGTCAGTGTATTTTTTTTCATTTAAAAAAAAAACCCCCAAAAAAACTAATGGTGTGTACTCGGTAATGCCCCCGGCGCATAAACACAACCCTCCCCAAGGAGGCATGGGTCTATGCGCCTATGTGAATGAGACCCTTCATGTTCCCAAATATACCTGCAAGCTTAAAGCAGAACTCCAGGCAAAAACTTTTTTCCATGTTCTCGTTGCTTCACCAACTACAGTTTTATGCAAAAGTTTAGGAACCCCTGACAATTTCCATGATTGTCATTTATAAATATTTGGGTGTTTGGATCAGCAATTTCATTTTCATCTATCAAATAACTGAAGGACACAGTAATATTTCAGTAGTGAAATGAGGTTTATTGGATTAACAGAAAATGCGCAATATGCATAAAAACGAAAATTAGACGGGAGCATAAATTTGGGCACCCCAACAGAAAAATCACATCAATATTTAGTAGAGCCTCCCTTTAGCAGAAATAACAGCCTCTAGACACTTCCTATAGCCTGTAATTAGTGTCTGGATTCTGGATGAATGCATTTTGGACCATTCCTCCTTACAAAACATCTCCAGTTCAGTTAGGTTTGATGGTTGCAGAGCATGGACAGCCCGCTTCAAATCACCCCACAGATGGTCAATGATATTCAGGTCTGGGGACTGGGATGGCCATTCCAGAACATTGTACTTGTTCCTCTGCATAAATGCCCGAGTAGATTTTGAGAAGTGTTTTGTGTCGTTTTGTAGAAATATCCAGCCCCGGCGTAACTTCAACTTTTGTGACTGATTCCTCAACATTATTCTCAAGAATCTGCTGATATTGAGTGGAATCCATGCGACCCTCAACTAAACAGATTCCCAGTACCGGCACTGGCCACACAGCCCCACAGCATGATGGAACCTCCACCAAATCTTACTGTGGGTAGCGAGTGGTTTTCTTGGAATGCTGTGTTCTTTTGCCCCCAAGCATAATTCCCCTTGTTATGATCAAATAACTCAATCTTTGTTTCATCAGTCCACAGCACCTTATTCCAAAATGAAGCTGGCTTGTCCAAATGTGCGTTTGCATACCTAAAGCGACTCCGTTTGTGGCATGTGTGCAGAAAAGGTTTTTTCACTCTCCCATCCAGCTTCTCCCTGTGCAAAGTGAGCTGAATTGTTGAAGGATGCACAGTGACGCCATCTGCAGCAAGTTGATGTTGTAGGTCTTTGGAGGTGGTCCGTGGGCTGTTTTTTGACCGTTCTCACCATCCTTCGCCTCTCCAATATTTTATAGGGCCTGCCACTTCTGGCCTTAACAAGAACTGTGCCTGTGGTCTTCCATTTCCTCACTATGTTCCTCACAGTGGACACTGACCGCTTATAATATCTCTACGATAACTTTTTGTAGCCTTCCCCTAAACCATAATGTAGAACAATCTTTGTTTTCAGGTCATTTGAGAGTTGTTTTGAGGCCCCCATGTTGCCACTCTTCAGAGGAGAGTCAAAAGAGAACAACAACTTGCAATTGGCCACCTTAAATACCCTTTCTCATGAATGGATGCACCTGTTCATGAAGTTAAAGGCTTAATGAGCTCACCAAACCAATTGTGTGTTCCAATTAATCAGTGCCAAGTAGTTACAGGTATTCAAGTCAACAAAATGACAAGGGTGTCCAAATTTATGCACCCGTCTAATTTTGTTTTGATGCATATTGCGCATTTTTTGTTAATCCAATAAACCTCATTTCACTACTGAAATATTACTGTGTCATTCAGTTATTTGATAGATCAAAATGAAATTACTGATCCAAACACCCAAATATTTATAAATGACAATCATGGAAATTGTCAGGGGTTCCTAAACTTTTGCATACAACTGAATATCAGCCATGTTCTTCTGAGCTCTGTAGTTCCTCTGCAATAACCTGCTGAAAAAAACATTATTGCCTGCTGATTTCCTGTTTGCAAGACCGCTGGCTTCTATCCCTCCAGTAACCTCAGCCAGCATTCTAACACGCCCCCTTGTAGTCCTCTGAAAGCGAACAGGGAGTTCTATTTCCGCCTGGCTCGCTGTAGTGGGCAGAGGGGTTTTACAGCCCCCGGTCTTATATTAGTTCAGCTGCAACCAAAGTTTGCAAATCTCATCGTTGACTGATCCCTGTATAAGCTGCAAATCACTGTAGCAGTCTTCTGCCCCCATTCACCACTTGTCATGTGATTTGACAGTTTAAAGTCGCACCCAATTTCTGGCTATGGCACCGTTCAAATTGGCGGGAATCTGACTTGCACCAGCTTTGAAAGGGTTCCTGCACCATTTTTGCCGATTTCATGTGCGACTTGCATTGACATCTGTGCATGAAGTTGCAAAGATTTCAGCAAGCCGCACATGAAACCGCACTGACCGGCTACTTCAGCACAATTTCAAAGCTGCATTTGATGTGAACCAGGATTCCAGGTCCAGTGCTGAGGGGCTGCCCGCCCTTCCACATAGTAGCAATGAATACATAGTGATCCCCTTATACGAGGTGGAGAGGCAGGGTGGCGACATCAAAATTTGAATTTTGCCCAATCAGAGAATGTGTTGTATTCAGAGAATTCAAGACTTTGAATGCGGTTTCTGCAGACAGGAGAAAATCAGTGTTAAAACCTCACTTAAGCTACATTTTTTTTTCTTTATTCAAACCAATTCAGGCAAGTTTAGCAGTATTCAGGCATTTAGTTCATTGGCAAGAATTTTTAATTTATTCTGGCCACTGAAATGAATAAACGCTGTAGTGCCAAAACGTGCCTAGCGCTTAAGCATGTTTAGCATTTTTGTGCCCAAAAGCTCCTCTTCTGAACTTGATTCTTCTGCATTCAGGAGAAGGACCTTTGACTGCCCCTAAACTCTGGTAAAAGCCTGCGTGCGTGTGGACACATAGGCTTTTATTGAGGTGCGTTCAGGAGCTTGGGCATGAGACATAAACCGTAATCTTACACAGTCACCTACAGGAGGATTGAACCAAGATAACGCTTCTGACTACAAGCATGCCTCAGTTTTGTAGAGCATGATCTGAATACAGAAGAGTGGGTGGAACATACAGTATATACACCTTAACAGACACCCAGGGTTTTGTGGCAAGAATAAAAATCCTATATTCTCTCATCCATTGAGGGACACAGGGTATCTTAAAGAGGAAGTAAACCCTGGAAAAAAAAAAAAACCTGCAAAAGCAAGCCATAATGAGCTAGTATGCATAGAATGCTAGCTCATTACAAGTGACTTATCTGAGATCGAAGCCCCCGCAGCTGTCCTTGGTCACCTCCGCCGCCATCTTGCCTCGATGTCCCGTCACGGATGTCAATGTATCGCCGCCCGGGCGCTGTGATTGGCCGGAGCGGCGATGATGTCACACGCATGCGCGCTCGGCCGGCAAGAGCCCATTCAGAAAACGGGCAATGAAGCCGGCCCACTAGTGCGCATGCACGTGATGTCATCGGCGCATCACTTTATAGTAAATATCTCCTTAACCATGTAGGTTAAGGAGATATTTATTGCACCTACAGGTAAGCCTTAATCTAGGCTTACCTGTAGGTGCAAGTTGTCGAAGTGGGTTTACAACCACTTTAAGCTTCCAGACATCCAAAAGCAATCCAAATAAAAGGATGGGAAACACACCAAAAACAAAACAAAAACAAAACAAAAACAAAAAAAACACTTGGTAACTGCCAGCAGCTCAAAAGGCCCCCTGAAGGACCTTATGCTGAAAGCTGGTATAATATATGAGGATGTAACATCCTCCTGGTAGAAGTTAGAGAATATATGAACAGAAGATCAGGTGGCAGCCATGCAATCTGAGAAACAGTTGCCCGATACCCAAAAAAAAAACAAAAAAAACACAGATCTAGTAGAGTGTGCATTGACAGGAAAGGGTTGAACCCAATCTCCGAGACCATAAGCAGGAACAATTGTCTACCTGAGCCACAAAGATGGCAGAACAAAAAGCCGATATGGCCATTCAGGGTCCATTTGGGATGACAAATCTGGGATCAATCTTTCTAAAAAAAAAAAAAAAAAAAAAAAGAAGAACCGTGGCTGAGAAATTCTCACAGCCTACACATCACTGTGTGTTACTGGAGTCTCTTCCAGTTGGTTATTTCTGACGGTTTAGGATTCATCTTCATAGCTGTAAAGCCTGCACAAATATGACCCCAGCTATGCGACCCACTGTTGAAGTCAATGTATGCCACAATGGGGATGCCATGAGAACGCAGCAGGGCAAATATTGTGGCCAGCACCCAATTGAATACCCAAGGTGTTGACAGGAACCTGAAGGGCAGGGCCATAAAGTGGCAGTGCATAAGCTCTGCAGTAAAGCATAGGAATCGCCGATATGAAAGAAAAAGTGGAGACATGAATATAAGCAATCTTGTGTCTATGGAAAACAAGAAATTCTCCTTGGTGAGGGGGAAGTATGGCAGATTTGGAGGATTCCATGTGAGGTTTCTGGTCCCTAATGAAGACATTCAGTGCTTTGAGATGCATGATAGGGCAGATGACCCCTATGGATTTCAGAAAATAGTAAACCAGTTGGAGAAAACACCCCAAGCCGTTCTGTCACAGGAACTAGGGCAGACATTTTGCACCTGAAGACCCTGTTCTGCTAATTTATTCAGTGACACAGGAAGATTGGAATTGAAAAAGGGGACAGAGCGCAAAACATGACCTGGGACACGACCTGTTAAACCCAAGCTTCCGAAAGGCAAGCTGTTCAAGCATTCACAAAGGGTTAATTTTCCTCATTCTGGAAATCGAGTATATATCTTCATCTTCTTCATACCAAAAGGCGGCTTGTCTGAGTACCAAGCCCTTAAGAGTGGACTCTGGGCCAAACCTTGGTGGGGGTGTGCAGAAATGAAGAAGAATTTCCTACCAGAGAGGGAGGAGACTCGAGTCTGCTGCTTCTGCTGAGAAAGATGCTGTCACCCATAGCATCCTTTGATATTAACAAGAGCTGGTCCAAGGAGGCCTCAAACGACAATGTGGATCAGACTTTTTTTTTTTACACAGATTTCACAGTCAAGCACTCTAGTCAGACTCCTAACAAACCACCACAGCTGAGGTTTAAAGCTACAGCAATCTGCTACACAAGTTAAAGTGATTATAACGGAAAAAAAAAAGGTTTTACCTTAATGCATATTCTGCATTAAGGGTAATAAATAAAAAAAAATACTTTCAAATAGCTGCTCCCCCACACTCGCTCTCTTCTCACAAGAGACTCAGCAGCTGCAGGAGCCATTTACAGACACACACAGACCAGTGCAGGATCAAGCCTGCACCTATGCCACCATAGAAAGCAGAAGCCTCCCAGGAGGAAGAGCCAAGAGCGTCACTGGAGAACCCCAGAAGAGGAGGTGCGGTAGTTTTGTGCAAAACCTTTGCACAGAGCAGGTAAGTATAACATGTTTATCATTTTAATAAACAGAATGAAGCTTTACAACCCCCTTAAACAATGGATCAAATGCATCAGTGGTTACATCTCTTTTAATGGATTTTGACCAGTCAGACATGGTATGAAAAAGTAGTCAGGATCAGGTGAAGGGTAGGATCCACCAGAGAACAAAGTCCTAGAAAGGCTTTCCTGCTGCTTATAGGTGGGGTCCTTAAGGACAGGCCTTTCCTCTAAGACAACATTAAAGTGACCCTAAACTCTTAAAAAAAATTCAAGTAAGAATTGTTACCTCTAAAAAGTACCTTCTATCGCTCTCAGCCTATAGAGAGCATAGAAAGTACCATTTATTTTCTTTGTTGCTGTGACCTGACTTCCTGTTTAGAGAGGTTAGCTATGTTCAGTCTCCATTGTCCCACTACGTACTCCATTGTCCCACTACGTAGGAACATAGCCACCTTCTCTTGCCTGCCCCCCAAGATGGACTAGGGACTATTTGGGTTGTGGTATGGAAAGAGCAGATTACAGCTTGTTTCAAACAAATGGAAGTGAGGGAGAGAAAAGGAGAGTTTTGAGAGCTAAAGGAGAATGTTACAAAGGAAGCAGAAAAACACAGCAAGAAGCACGAACAATAGATTACCAGGCAATTAAGTATGGATGGATTATTTGGGGAAAATAATGATATCGTTTAGGGTCATTTGAAGTACCTTAAGGCAGGCTGCTAGGGCCATGGTCAAATTAGATAATCTGCAGAATACGCCACTGGTGATCAGAGTCAAATAACTTGATAACATGGATCAAACTCTTGCATGACCACGGTAATTATCTCAGCCAAAAGGGAAGAGGATCACCCAATGTGCTGTGAGTAGGGATGAGCTTCGTGTTCGAGTCGAACATACGTTCGACTCGAACATCGGCTGTTCGATCGTTCGACGAAGATCGAACGATTTGGGCCGTTCGCGCCAAATTCGAGTGACGCGAACGGCCCACAATGCACTACGCCATCGCAGTGTCATCCAGGCGCTGTGATTGGCCAAGCATGCACTGTGACCCCGCATGCTTGGCCAATCACAGCGCCGGCAGCGAGGAGAGCAATGATTGGCCACAGGCAGGATGCCTGTGGCCAATTATTGCTGAGGGTGTTTAGTACACGCCCCACACTATAAAAGGCCGCCAGCACGGCGGCCTAGTGTAGTGTGTTCCGGAGCAGGGAAAGACAAGCATAGGCAGGGACAGTGACATTTATTTCTTTCTTGCTTAACCTGGATTCCTTTAGTTTAGGGAAAGAGAAGGATAGGTAGGGAGAGTGTCAGTGTGTTTTACTGTGCGAGTCCTTGTTTCTAGGGACAAAGAAGGAAAGTGAGGGGATTTCTCCTTGTGCTATAGTGTGCTTTAAAAAAACATTTTTTCTAGGGACAGAAAACTGTAGGTAGGGAGAGTGTCAGTTTCTTTCACTGTGCCAGTCCTTGTTTCTAGGGACAAAGAAGGAAAGTGAGGGGAATTCTCCTTGTGCTATAGTGTGCTTTAAAAAAACATTTTTTCTAGGGACAGAAAACTGTAGGCAGGGAGAGTGTCAGTTTCTTTCACTGTGCCAGTCCTTGTTTCTAGGGACAAAGAAGGAAAGTGAGGGGAATTCTCCTTGTGCTATAGTGTGCTTTAAAAAAACATTTTTTCTAGGGACAGAAAACTGTAGGCAGGGAGAGTGTCAGTTTCTTTCACTGTGCCAGTCCTTGTTTCTAGGGACAAAGAAGGAAAGTGAGGGGAATTCTCCTTGTGCTATAGTGTGCTTTAAAAAAAACATTTTTTCTAGGGACAGAAAACTGTAGGTAGGGAGAGTGTCAGTTTCTTTCACTGTGCCAGTCCTTGTTTCTAGGGACAAAGAAGGAAAGTGAGGGGAATTCTCCTTGTGCTATAGTGTGCTTTAAAAAAACATTTTTTCTAGGGACAGAAAACTGTAGGTAGGGAGAGTGTCAGTTTCTTTCACTGTGCCAGTCCTTGTTTCTAGGGACAAAGAAGGAAAGTGAGGGGAATTCTCCTTGTGCTATAGTGTGCCAAAGCATTCCTCATCAACCATCTTTGAAATCCTTGTTTTTTGGACAGTCAGGGAAATTGTCGTTGTGCTATTCTGTGCAAAAGCAATAATCCTCAACCATATTTAGAAATCCTTAAGTAAAGGGACAGAGAAGGACACCTGAAGGTAGCCCTTATTGCTTTTTTCCCATCTCCCTGCAGGCCATCTATTAGAATGTCTGGAAGGCAAACAAGGAGAGGCAGACAGTCAGGAGGCAATAAAAGAGGGCAAGCAGGCTCTGTGTCTGGGGGCAACAGTGCTGGTCGTGGACGCGGTGCATTGTCATCAGCACATGGCCATGGGACACGCTTGTCCTTCTTTTCGGCAGCTGGACATGTTGAGCCACATCATGCCGAAGACTTGGTAGAGTGGATGACCAAGCCCTCCTCCTCCTCCTCATCCTCTCTCACCCAGGCTCAGGGTACTGGCAAAGCAGCTGCCAAAGCGTCCTCTTCCCTGGTATCAATGTCAGACTCATCATCAGTCACTCCTTCCCTAGACCCACCATGTCCTCCTCCTGAGGAGTCCCCCGAACTGTTTGAGCACAGTGTTGGGTACATGCTCCAGGAGGATGCCCAGCGTTTCGAAGGGTCTGATGATGAAACCCAGCTACAGGAAGGCAGTAGCGTGAGAACAGACAGAGGGGATGCTCAAGAAGGACACCAATCTGGCAGTCATGTTCCAGCAGCTGCAGCATACTGCCAGATTGGCTCCAGTGATGAGGAGGGAGGGGATGATGAGGTCACTGACTCCACGTGGGTGCCTAATAGGAGAGAGGAGGAGGAGGAGGATGAGGAGGAGGCACATCTCCAACGAGGCAGGATGCCCTTTGGTGGCCAGCGTAAGGGCAGTACACCGACGGAATCACACCGCAGAGCTCCGCCTGTGCAGGGCGCTGCCTCTGCCCGTCATTCAAAAAGTTCCTTGGTGTGGGCCTTTTTTGAGGCTAGTGCATCAGATCGCACAGCTGCTGTTTGCAACATATGTCTCAAGCGTATATCGCGTGGCCAAAACATCAGCCGCTTGGGTACCACATGCCTGACCAGACATATGTTGACCTGCCATGCAGCTCGTTGGCAAGCCTACCTCAAAGACCCACACCAAAGAACAAAGCGGACCTCTCCTTGCACCGCATCAGCTGGGATCTCCAACCCCACTATAACTTCAGTCCTCTCTGAAACATGCACTGAGAGGAATGAAGGTGTAGAATTAGGTGTGTCACAGCCAAGTACTTGCGGCCACTCTGCTAGCAGTACACCGACGTCCGATTCTAGCAGGCAAATTTCCCTGCCCCAGCTGCTGGACCGTCGAAAGAAGTTCACTCCCAGCCATCCACATGCCCAGCGGTTGAATGCTAGCTTGGCTAAATTGCTAGCGCTTCAACTGCTGCCTTTTCAGTTGGTAGACTCAGCCCCCTTCCGTGAGTTTGTGCAATGTGCGGTTCCTCAGTGGCAGGTTCCCAAACGCCACTTTTTCTCACGGAAGGCTATTCCGGCTCTCTACCGGCATGTGGAAGGCAATGTCTTGGCCTCGCTGGACAGGGCGGTCAGGTGCATATTACCGCTGACTCATGGTCCAGCAGGCATGGACAGGGACGTTACCTTTCTTTCACGGCCCATTGGGTCACTCTTTTGGCAGCTGGGAAGGATGCAGGACAAGGTGCAGTAGTGTTGGAGGTTGTTCCACCGCCACGCCTCCAAAATGCTACTACTGGTTGTGACACACCTCTCTCCTCCACCCCCTCCTCTTCTTCTTCCTCCATGGCCTCTTCCTGTGGTTTGTCCTATGAACCAGCGGTGCTCCGTAGCCGTTCACGGGGCTACGCAAGTACGCAGGCAAAAAGATGCCATGCCGTGCTTGCGCTGGTGTGTTTGGGGGACAGAAGCCACACTGGGGCAGAGGTCCTGTCTGCTCTGCAGGGCCAGGCCGAGAGGTGGTTGACGCCACGCCAGCTTAAGCCAGGAATGGTGGTTTGCGACAATGGCACCAACCTCCTCTCCGCCCTCCGACAGGGACAACTGACCCATGTGCCCTGTGTGGCTCACGTCCTTAACCTGGTGGTGCAGCGGTTCTTGGGCAGGTACCCGGGCTTACAGGATGTCCTGAGGCAGGCCAGGAAAGTCTGTGTGCATTTCCGCAGATCTTATAATGCCAGTGCTCGCCTGGCTGAGCTGCAAAAGGAGTTGAACCTGCCCAAGAACCGCCTTATATGTGACATGCCCACCAGGTGGAACTCAACGTTGGCCATGCTGCAGCGGCTGCACACGCAGCAGAGGGCCATCAATGAGTACCTGTGCGACTACGGCACCAGGACAGGGTCCCTTGTTTTTTTTTCTCCACGCCAGTGGGGCATGATCAGGGATGCATGCACTGTCCTGGCACCATTTGAGGAGGCCACGAGGATGGTGAGCAGTGACAGTGCATGCATCAGTGACACTGTACCTCTTGTCCACCTGTTGGAGCACACGCTGCGTGGAATAATGGACAGGGCACTTGAGGCAGAACAGAGGCAGGAAGAGGAGGACTTCCTTGCCTCTCAAGGCCCCCTTTACCCAGACAGTGTTCCTTCTGTCCCACCCATCGCACAGGAAGAGGAGGAGGAGGAGGAGGATTGTGTCAGCATGGAGGTGGAGGCTGGCACTCAGCATCATCAGCAGCAGTCTTTTAGGGATGATTTACAGTCCCAAGAAACCAGTGGACTTGTACGTGGCTGGGAGGAGGTGGCTGCGGATCATGTCGTCCTTAGTGACCCAGAGGACTCCGGAGCGAATGCCTCAGCAAACCTACGCTGCATGGCCTCCCTGATCCTGAAAAGTCTGCGGAAGGATCCTTGTATTCTTCGGATCAAGGAGAGGGACCATTACTGGCTGGCCACTCTCCTTGATCCACGGTACAAGGGTAAGGTTGCGGACCTTATGTTACCTTCGCAGAGGGAGCAGAGGATGACACAACTCCGGGAGGCCTTGCAGAAAGGTCTGTGCAACGCGTTCCCAGAGCCTGGGAGGTTACAAACTCCTGGTCCTGGACAACGAGTTGCTGAGGCTTCGGCCAGTCAAAGAAGGAGCGGTGGGGAAGGTGGCCGTCTGACCGATGCGTTCAGACAATTCTTTAGTCCGCAGCCCCAAAGTATGATCGGTTCCAGCAACCATCGCCAGCGTCTGATAAACATGGTGCAGGAATATCTAGGGGCAAGGTCAGACTTGGACACCTTCCCCACCGAAAATCCTCTGGCTTACTGGGTCTTGAGGATGGATCACTGGCCAGAGCTTGCACGGTATGCAATTGAGCTACTGGCCTGTCCTGCATCCAGCGTTCTTTCGGAACGCACATTTAGTGCTGCTGGAGGATTTGTCACGGATCACAGGGTGCGCCTGTCCACCGACTCGGTTGATCGACTGACTTTCATCAAGATGAACCAGTCTTGGATCACCACCAGCTACCACACACCTGATGCTGATATAACAGACTAATTGATTTTAACATGTCACATCCCTTCAAGACTGATGCTGATGCTGAGTGCCTGTGCTGTTATGTTGACTGGCTATCCTCCTCCTCCGAGTCCTCAATGATACGATTGATGATGATAGCTTGGAAGATCATTTTTGTTTATGGGTGCCGCCACCAGTGGCTAAGGCCCAATTTTTCAGCCCCTGTTTTACAGGGGCGTGTAATTACAATTTTTTTAGCAATAATTTGCCAGAGGGCTCATTGCTGTGCTCCAAGTAACGTATCTGTGAGGGGTTGTAGTGTTGTGCCACCAGTGCCTAAGGCCCAATTTTTCAGCCCCTGTTCAACAGGGGCATGCAATTACAATTCTTGATCTAATAATTCACAGCAGGGCCCATTGCTGCACCCACCAAGAGTAACTCTGAGGGCTTACAGTGTTGTGGCAATGCCGCCACCACCACCACCACCACCACCACCACCACCACGAAAGGCCCAATTTTTCAGCCCCGGGTTCAAAAGGGGCATGTAATTACAATTCTTGATCTAATAATTCACAGCAGGGCCCATTCCTGCACCCACCAAGAGTAACTCTGAGGGCTTACAGTGTTGTGGCAACACCACCACCACCACCACGAAAGGCCCAATTTTTCAGCCCCTGTTCAACAGGGGCATGCAATTACAATTCTTGATCTAATAATTCACAGCAGGGCCCATTGCTGCACCCACCAAGAGTAACTGTCAGGGCTTACAGTGTTGTGGCACCAGCACCACCATCAAAGGCCCAATTTTTACTACCACTGTTCAACAATTATATGTAATTAAAATTCCTGATATAATAGTTGACAGCAGGGCGTTCCAGCACCAACCAAGAGTAACTGTGAGTGCTTACAGTGTTGTGCCAACACCAACAACTAAGGGGCCTATTTCTGCAGAGTATATACGGCAGGTCCCTACTTTCAAACATCCAACTTACAAACGACTCCTACTTGCAAACGCAAGAAGACAACAGGAAGTGAGAGGAAATCTACCACTAGGAAGGAAAATTCTCTCCTGTAAGAATAAATATGGGAGAAAGGTGTCTCCTCTGTACTGATGCTTTATCAGCAATCCTTGTTTCAAGAAAAACACCACATTTCAAAAACAGTTGTCATTGGGACGGAAAGTGAGGTGAAATGTTCTGAACAGGGGCACAGACAGCAAAACAAATGTTACAGGGGTGATAACCCTTACCTATGTTTTCCAAAAAGTTTAAAAATAGATTTTTGGGCTGGAGCTACACTTCAACAATGTACCTGTTCAAAATTACAGATTCTACATAAGAACAAACCTACAGTCCCTGTCTTGTATGCACCGCCTGTATACGGCTGTTCAGAGTATATAGGGCCTTTTTTATTTTATGTGCGGGGTTCCCCTTAATATCCATACAAGACCCAAAGGGGCTGGTAATGGGCTGGGGTGGGGGGGGGGGGGGGTCATGGGGTAGCTATGCCATTTTTCCTAAAGATTTTCATCCATATTACCGGGACCAGACATTACATTAAAGCCGCAAGCAGTTTTAAATGGCTTTTTTTTCCTTTAGAAGTGTCATTTTGTGCAGGGACAGTTCTAAACACGGGAAACACGTGGCACTTCACAGGCATACTTTAGACACCCCCCAGGTACGATATTTAAAGGAATATTTGACTTTTTTTTTTTCACTTTATGCATCATTAAAATGACTGCTCCCGAAAAACGACCGTTTTTAAAACTTCTTTTTGCATTGATACATGTCCCCTGGTGCAGAACCCGGGTTCCCAAACCCTTTTTAGGACAATAACATGCATAATAGTTGTTATAATTAGCACTTTAGAATTCGAACGTTCGCATCCATTGTATTTAATAGGGTTCTAATGTTCGTACGAACTTTCGGTCCGTTCGCGGGTTCTGGTGCGAACCGAACCCGGGGGTGTTCGGCTCATCACTAGCTGTGAGTACTAGTGTCAGGAAGCTAGTTAGTTAATTGGACAGAACATATTTCCCAATCCCCATTAAATTAATTGGTACGATGAATGGTGGGCATTGAGATGCGACTCAGTGTACATCTTGCAGGATATATGCGTTCCTTGATCATCCGATCGAGGGAGACTATTCCTGAGCAAAATGTAAGCACGTTTCCCTGGAAGCCCAGGTCCTGAATCTATGGAAGCAACTGTCAACAGAGAAGACGCTCTATACTTGAGAGTTGGGATCGTACCCGGCAGGGGCCAGCACAGAGGCGGGTGGAGACAGAGGTGCAAGCACCAGAGTAGATGGGTGACAGTCAGGAAGGGTAGCAGGGAAAAGATTTGAGGCCAATCCTGGGCTGGAACATTCCAATAAATACACCCCCCCCCCCCTTGTGAGATATTGCAGAAACCAGTCAGAGATCAGCATTGCTTAAGCAGAGTAATGCCCCTAACTGCCAGGGGAATAACTCCTCCAGTGAGGGTGGGGGTAAAGCCAAGGGAAAGGAAAGGCAGATTCTGGTGGTAGAGAACTCAATTCTCAGGAGAGAGAGAGGGCAATCTGCCACAAAGACCTGAAGCACCAAACTGTATGTTGTCTACTGGGCATGGCTCATCATGGATCTGATCAGATTACTGGGGAGGGGCTGGGGAAGTCCCAGCTGTCATGGTGCATGTTGGCAATGACAAAAAAAAAAATCAGAGGAAGATGGAGTGTCCTAAAAAAAAAAAAATAATTAAAAGGACTTTGGAGGTTGTAATCCTCAGTTAAGCTCCCAAGTAGTATTCTCATAAATACTAGTAGTTCCCCGAGCCACACCAGAGTCAGCAGGAGATTAGGGAAGTAAACAAGTGGCTGAGGAGCTGGTGTAGAAAAAAAAGTTTTGGGTTCATAGAGAACTGGGCTGACTTCTAAGTCAGTTATCAGCTCTTTAGCAGGGACAGACTACACATAAATTGGGAAGGTGCAGATTGGGTGGGAGAGAAGATGGCCGACAAGTTAGAGGGGCTTTTTAGATGTAGAGATAGCCAGGTGTGAAACAATTTTCAGAGGGTAGTATTGGGGGGCATTACTGGTAGGTTGACTAAAGCACCTAAACCTGAGGCAAGTATAGTAACAAGTCCTATTTGCAACCTCAGAACACCCAATAAGGAGATAGTATGCGTCCTGGCATTAATGAACAAGCCACGTAGTTTTGTCCGGAGTCTGACGGACAAGATGGGAGAACTAGAGTTGTCATTGTACAAGGAGGATTTAGATTTTGTGGGAATTTCAGAGACTTGGTTCATCAGCTCTCATGATTAGCTGGCCACTATTCAAGGGTATTCCCTATCTTGCAGAGATCAGAAGGGTTTTTAAAAAAAAAAAAAAAGGGGGGGGGGAGGGTATGCCTATATATAAAAAATGATGTAAAAGTGAATGTGAGGGACGACATTACTAATGGACGAAGGGAGGTGGAATCCTTATGGGTAGAGCAGGGGTCTCCAAACTGCGGCCCTTTGCGTGCCTTAATGCGGCCCTTGGGACACTATTACATCCAACTCCAATGGGGCATAATTCTTGTTGCTGACAACAATGAGGCACTACTCCTCCAACTGACACCATCAATTCTTTCCATTGACACCAACGATGGGGCACTAGTCCTCCCACTGACACCAAAGATATGGGTATTATTTACTCCCACTGGACACCTGGACATTTTCTACTCCCGATGGCCCTAGTCCGGCCCCACCCCCACCCCCACCCCCCCCCCCCAAAGTCTGAAGGACCGTAAACTGGCCCTTTGTTTAGAAAGTTTGGAGACCCCTGGGGTAGAGCTACAAAAGGGAGGAAACCAAAAGGGAAAGTAATATTGGGAGTATGCTATATAGGCCCACTAACCAGAGGAAGGCAGATCTCTGATCACAGTTTGGAATGGCGGCAAGGATGGGACGTGTCATTATTATGGGGGATTTTAAACTATCCAGACATAGGACTGATTCGTCTAAAGCTCGCCATTTCCTAAACGTCTTGCAGGACAATTTTCATGGGTCAGAGGGGAAATGCACCAACAAAAAAACAAAAACAAAGCACTACTAGACCTACTGGATTACTAACAATACAGACCTGATCACAGATGTGGAAATACTGTACAATTTAGGAAACCGCATTCACAGGTCAATTAGTTTCAGTATAAAATCACACAAATGTGAATTTCAAAATAGCCAACTTCCATAAACTACGCTCCTTGCTAGAAGATATTAACTGCTTGTTGACCGCCGCATGAACATTTACGTCGGGGGGGGGGGAGCAAAACTGCAATGTTTATCCTCATGACACATCACAGGAAGCATCCACATGGCTAACAGAGGATGGAATAGACTTATAAAACTTTACATTGATAAGTCACCGACCGGGACCAGATGGCTTGCACCCGACGGTCCTTAAGGAACTCAGTCAAAGTGATTACCAGACCATTGTTCCTAATAAAAAAATTACAAACAGTCTGACTGGTATGGTACCAGCTGATTGGAGAAAAGCCAATGTAGCACCAATATTAAAAAAACAAAACTAGATACATCCCTGGGAACTACAGACAAGTTAGCCTAACATCAATAGTATGCAAGCTCTTGGAGGGAATATAAAGGGATTATATACACAGCAAGCTCTTGGAGGGGATAATAAGGGATTATATACACAAGATTTTAGTAATTAAAACTGTATTAGCAGTATTAAGCATGGATTCATAAAGAATCATTCTTGTCAAACCAATCTATTAACCTTCTATGAGGTGGTGAGCTTCCATCTAGATAAAAGGAAGGCCAGTACACACAATGTATCTGAATTTTGCAAAGGCATTTGATATAGTTCCCCATAAAAGTTTACTGTACAAACTAAGGTCTGTCCACATGGACCAAAAAAATGAGTATATGGATTGAAAACTGGCTACAGGGGCGAGTTCAGATGGTGGTGATAAATGGGGAGTACTTTGAATGGTCCGGTGTGGAAAGTGGGGTCCCCCATGTTTCTGTCCTGTCACCAATCCTATTTAATTTATTCATAAATTATCTGGAGGATGGGATAACCAGCTCAATCTCAGTATTTGCCAACATGCTAAGCAGGGCAATAACTTCTCCGCAGGATGTGGAAACCTTGCAAGAAGAGCTGAACAAATTAATGGGGTGGGAAAACTACATGGCAAATGAGGTTTGATGTAGAAAAATGCTAAATAATGCATTTGGGTGCCAAAAATATGAATGTAATCTACTCACTAGGGGGGAGAACCTCTGGGGGAATCTAGGATGGAAAAGGACCTGGGGGTCTTGGTAGATAACAGGCTCAGCAATGGCATGCAATGCCAAGCTGCTGCAAGCAAAGCCAACCGAATACTGGCATGCATTAAAAAGGGGATCAACGCTAGAGATAAAACAATAATATTCCCCCTCTACAAGACTCTGGTCTGGCCGCACCTGGAGTATGCCATCCAGTGAAGGGCAACAACGCTAACTAAGGGACTGGAGGACCTTAGTTATGAGGAAAGATTATGAGCACTGAATTTATTCTCTCTGGAGAAGAGACGCTTGAGAGGGGATAGAATTTACATGTACAAATACCGTACTGGTGACTCCACAATAGGGATAAAACTTTTCCATGCAAGGGAACTTAAAAGACACGCAGCCATTCACTAAAATTTGGAAGAAAAGGAGGGTTAACCTTCAACTGCTCAGAGGGTTCTTTGCTGTAAGAGCAGTAAGGATGTGGAATTCTTACACAGGCAGCGATTTCAGTAGGGAGCATAGATTATTAAAAAAATAACTATTAGGCACCAAAACGACCACAACATAAAAGGGATATACAATGCAATATTGACATAAAAGTAGGGCCGAAACAACTAATCGATTAATCGACAACTAATCGATTAAAATAGTAATCGATTAATTTCATAAATCGATCAGCCAGTAACAATGGGGTTAAAAAAAAACGAAAATGAGCCCTTTACAGTACAAAAAGAGCAAACCGCTACTGTAAATATATCTTTCACTGTCCCACAGTAAAAAATGAACCCCTTACAGCGATTATTTGCTCTTTTTGTACTAATTTTAGTTTTTTTAACACCATTATGTTACTAAACATCTCAGGCCTGGGTCACACCTGTTTTTTTGGTGCTTTTTGCAGAAACACACTACAGGTCATTTACATGGTTTCCTATGGGACACGTTCACATGCATGATTTTTTCAGCTGCTGCGTATTTGGAAAGGGCAAGTACTTTTTTTATTTTAAACACAAAACGGTGCTATTTTGTTTTTTTGGTTCAATATACTTCAATGAAGAAGCTGCAGAAAAGCATGTAATAATGTGTTTTTGCGGCAATTTGTGTTTTTTAGTCTGCCCAACAACAAATCGGCCAAAAGAAAAAAAGTAAAAATGCAGCAAAATTACCTTTTTTTTTTACGGTTATTAACCGATTAATCGAAACAATAATCGGCCAACTAATCGATTATGAAAATAATCGTTAGTTGGAGCCCTACATAAAAGCAAACACACACACACACGTTGGACTTGTCTTTTTTCAACCTCACCAACTATGTAATGGGGCTAAAGAAAATTCTGAGGATGGGATAAATTCCAAGAGCAGAGGTGCAACATGACTCCACGCTGCAATCATCAGAACTGCCAGGCAGAAAGCAGCCCCAGAGCTGTCAGAATCAGATTCAATAAAAAACAATTATAATAAAAAAAAAAAAAATCAGGCATGCTGTAACCATGTGTGATAGAGCAACATATAGGCGCAACGCCTTAAGCATTCACAAAACAGACAGCTGGTAGAAGCAGATGACGGTCAGATGGACAGAGGTGACCAAAGTGACTGGAGGCGGGCAGATTGAAATTCACATGGCACGTGGAAGTAGTAGATACAGCAGGGAGATGCTGTCCACACAACACTGCACCAACCATATTACGGCAGCACTCAGTCCCACAGCATTAACCCCTTTTGCAGCAAAAACCAGTGCAAGCACGGAATAAAGCCTCCCCAACTACCTATCCAATTATGCCAGCTCCTAATGTTCAAGTAAGAAGTGCTAGCAAGAAACAGGAGGGCTGAAGAAAGGACATCCAATAATTCTAGGACACTAGCAAAAAAAAAACTGGGGTATTCTAGTAGTAGGAGGGGTTTTCCACATTGCCAATGTCCAATCCTCTTGTAGACAGCAGTACAACCTGAAGATTTAAGACTGTCCTTCGATGAAGAAATAGGGCATTAAACTCTGTCAAAGTTCAGCTTTAATAATTCCCAAATTTGACCAGTAAACATTGCTGGTTTGCACATTTTTTCACTCATTCTACTGCTCATATTTTGAAAAGGACCCATCTCTGTTGTGTGCAGTTTGTTGTAGCATTTGGGAGCAGGAGACAACCGACTGACACCTGAGTATATTCAAAGTGCAGACACAACACAACCAGCCGAAGACCTTTGAGCCACCTTTAGCCATAAACATGATTGACCATGTAATGCAAGCACTTTAACACAAGTATTTGAGTTTAGGCCAAGGCGCAGATTCTTTAAGTAAAACCTTATCTCAAGGGAAACCATAACAGTGGGACAAATTTTGCCTGTCAAAATCACCAAGCTTGAAATCGGAGCCGCCAGATCAGTCATCTTAGGTGGTTACTTCAGCTCTCACTGCATGCCAAAAAAAAAAAAAAGGAGTATGGGGGGAGTAAACAGCTAAAGGTCGAAGATCAAACATTTTTTTACAGTATGGTTCACGTTGCAGCTCCAGTCCAGTAATTTTTCCTAAGGCCCCTTTCACACTAGTGGACCGATTGGTTCCACCCATCAGTTTTTCAGCAGGACCTGATCGGACCCTCCAGTCTCCTCTATAGAGCGGCGGGTGTCAACGAACATGTGTCCGTTGACACCCACCAACATCCGATAAAGACAGATGGAGATCCGTTCTCCATCCATCTGGCAGTCAGGTGTAAACAGACAGGCGGTCCATTTACATCTGACTGCCCTTAGAGGAGAACTGGCTGTGTTGGTGTCTGCTCTGCATAAGCAGAGCGGACACAGACCAACAATCTTCCTGCTCAGCAGGGATTAGCAGATGGGTTCCATGCTGAGCAGGCGGACCAGAGCCTGCCCCGTGTGGAAGGGGCTTAAGCTGTCAGACTGTTATGGACTGTTTGCAGTCACTAGATGAGAGGATGCAGGGCAAGATGATTCACGAGTCATCTCTAGGTCAGACACTCAGTCCAGGAAGTAGATGCTTTTGACTACTGTATTCTCAATTATTACTGGTCTAAAAATGTAATGGTCTCCCACTAGATCAATCTTGTTCTAAATAAAAGGAAACCATAAACCTGTCATGAGACAAACCAGATCGTACCTTATAAAAATTGTACTTACCTGGCTGGCACCCTGGCTTCAATACTGGCATGTCATTTTCCTAGCACATATTTTGTATCAATGCAAAATTTCACAAGGAATTTAACACAAATGTTTTGTTCTTTTATTAGTTCTTCTTATAATATTACATGGATTTTTCTCCAAACCTGTAAGGTTCTCTTTTATTACTTTTTTGTACAGTTGTATCATACATAGAAACGTCAAAAAAAATCTGATAAAATATACATGCCACAGCAGCAGAAAGTTTTTTTTTTTTTTTTGCAAACTAGTTAAAAACTATACTTTTGCCCTTTCGGTTTAATATACACTACAGCAAGAAGAAAATATGATACAGAGTGCAGATGCCTTTTTAAATCTTCTTTTCAGACTTGTTCCATCGCTGCATCCTCAACATCATGATTTGGGTTGACATCATTGCAGAGAAGCATCTGTCCATTTCTGCCAGTGGCCTATTCTATACAGAAAATAATCACTTTGGAAATAGTGTCAGAAGACGACCCACCTTCATGTAGAATGCCCCCCCGCTTTCTGGATTAATGCTATAACCCAGGTCAAGTGACCAGTTTTGTACTTAGAAGGCAGTTCCTGCCAAAAGTTAAATACACAACAAAAACATATATAGAACGGTTTTACCTTCCCAAAAGGTAAGCACCCACATCTGATGAGGGCGAACTTATAATCTCAAAGCCTTTGCGGGCTGTGTCACTGCCCTAGCTTTCTGAGTGAACAAGACTACAAGTGAACATCCCACTACTGGAGACATTCACTTTTAGGATTTTAACTTCTAAGCGGTGGTGCTGACAGACTCCTGTTAACTACACTGAAAATGAAAACAAAAAAACAAAAAACATTGTGACTTTAGAAGGTATACATAAGTGAATAATCCCCCCTTCCTTAAAGTTGAATTAAAATGGAAGATATGGGAACCTACAACAAGGAACAATCTTAGCAGTGTAGGCCAAAGTGTCCTCACCCCTCCAATAGGGCACAACGTCTTTGTACTGCATTCATTGCCCTTTGCAGCTTTAATGCCCCTCTTTAGTGCCAAAATCTGGTACAGGTGTCAAGTTCATGAAGGTTGTCTCATGTCCCATGACTAGGAGGGTGTTGCAGGTCCTGGCCTGAGAAGATGGGGTGAAGCAGAGGGTGCAGATGCAAAGCTGTAGCTGCCGAGGCTTGCCGAGGAGCAAACAGAGTCGGGTAGAGGGCATGGGGTACATGGTGAAGCGTGAGAGGTCCAGCATGATGGAGGGCAGAAGCTGGGATTATGTGTATGGGGTGACTAGCTAGGAAAGCAGCTGGGTGGGCTGGGATTAGAGAGTGGGTGAGGTGGGAGAGTGAGAAAGGTGTTAGGTGATGCTGAGGGATGTGGTGGACTTGGGCCAAAGACTGTGGGTGGGATGGCATGCCCATGGCTGCAGCAGCTGCTGCGTGCTGAAGGATGGCATGCTGCATAGTGGTTATGGAGGTAGCAGACACTGGAGGCGGTGCTTGCTGAATGTGAATAGGCTGAAGGGAAGGTGTTGCAGGCTGTAGGGCTTGTGGAATTACCCCTCCTGGGAAACTTTTGACCTGCTTGGCCATAAGCTGCTGTTGTATATGCTGCTGGGCCGCTTGCTGTAGCTTACTGTACTTCTCCATTTCTTCAGGCGTGAAAGTGATAGGCTGGCTCTCCAGAGGTGCCAGAGAGCCCTCGTCATCCTCTTCTTCCTCCACCCCCTCCTCTTCATCTTCACCTTCTGGATGGGGGGCAATTGAATCCATTGCAATAGGTGGGTATGCTGATGGGGGAAAAAATTCACCCTCAGGTGGTGGCGGCATCATCCTTCCATGAATAGGTGGAAAAGGAAGACTACCATTGCCTAAAGGTTGTGATACAGCACCTTCTGCAAACTCTGGAGGAGGCGGCTGAAAGACAGCGCCCTCTGCTGGCAGATGTTCTGCAGTTGGTGCAGGTGGCTCCGGCGGTGGAGTATTGTCCGGTGGTGGAGTATTGTCCACCTGTGAAGAAAGCTTAGTGTCTTTGTCCTTCTCCCCATCTACAGTAACAGAGACCCCACCTGAATCGTTCTCTGCTTTCTGCAGGCCCGTAACTTTAGTTGCTGCTGGCAATTTGCCTATCATAGGCAGTTGTGCAGTTTTATTGCCAAGAGCAGGTGGTAACTTGGGGCCAAAATATCCCTGAGGTGGATCCTTTACTTTAGCTCCTGGCTTTGAGGTTCCATCCTCTGTGGAGACTGCTGCCTTTTCCAAACGCCGTGACTGAATTTTCTCAAGCAGCTGTTTAGCAGTTAGAGAACATCGGAGATAGTCCTTTTCAGTGCTCTTATGTGGCTGGTTGGAGCTTCCTTTTGGTTCTGATCGACTCTCCTCTCTCCTGCTTCCAGAGCGACTAAAATGTGGAGACTGAGAACGGTATATTTTAGAACGATTAAAGTCCCGCCTACCACCTCTACGGCTATCTACGCTGTCTCGCCCACGTGATCCTTTCCCAGAATGACTGCGCGCGCTTGCCCTCCGTTCTCTACTATAACTGCGACTACGCTTCCAACTGTGACCCGTCAAGCTGCGACTTCTCCTCTTACTCCGACTTCGGCTTCTACTGCTAGACCTCCCTCTGCCTCGGCTCCTACTTCCTCTTGATCGGCTTCTACTTCTAGAACGACTGTGACTGTAGTCAGAAGAGGAGTATTTATGCCTAGTGGAATGTCTCTTAGAAGCCACAGAATCTGAGTCTGAACCTGGTGACCGCCTTTTGGATCGCCGCCTCGACCCACTGCTGTAATCACTGTAGTCACTGTCTGAATAACTTCGATTGTGACTGGATCGACTTCTATCTGTGGAGCCATCTGAACTGGATGAAGAGGACCGGCGTCTCTTTCCAGACCTTGATCGACTTCTGGAGCGGTCACTAGTAGAATCATACTCATCACTATATCTAGAGGTGGATTTTTTCCTTCCTGCATTATCTTCACTGTCATATTCACCACTACTGTGTCGGCTTCTTGCCTTGTTGGGTGTATTTCGGTGAGATGAAGATGACGGGACAGTAGCTGGAGGTGGGAGTGATGCTTTAAGTTCCGTTTTAGACTTTTTGCTTTCAGGCTCTTTGGAGGAAGCAGGAAGGTCCTGTTTTGTAGTGGCATTACCAGTACTGTCCTCTTTATTTACAGACTTTTGCATGCTTAACTCTTTAGTGTGGCTTTTCAAGGCAGGAGATGGACTAGGCTCAGACTCTACCTTTAACACTGTTTTGGCGGAACCCTTCGACTTCTTGTGCTTATGTTTCTTCCTCCTCTTCGTTTTCTGCTCTGACCCCTCATCTCCTTCATTGTGTTTCCGCTTGCGTTTGTTGCTTTTCTTGTGCTTTTTTTTCTTTTTATGCTTATGAGACTTCCCTGTTGATTCTTTGTTCTCTTCCTCAATGGGTTCAGGTTTTAGATCACTGAGATGTGTTGAGGAAGCTTTTGACTGAGTACCACATGTAAGTGCCACAGTGATGCCTTCCTTCTTTACTGCGACAACGTGGTCTTTATTTGCTTCAGTGGCAGGCAGGCTATCTTTGCTAGTGCCTGGACTGTCTTTTGTCTTGCCAGCCAGCTTTCCTTTGCCATCTTTGTTCCGGGAAAGCTTGAAGTCAAAGTATAAAGGGTTACAGCTGTAGGAGATTGAAGGCTCTGCTTGGGTGAATATGAGGAGCTCAGTGGGCCACTGCAGGGTTGTGCTCTCATCTTTGCTTAAAACTGGAAAAAAAGGACCATTTGGGTGTTTTGGATGCTCTGGCTGTTCTTTTGCAGGCGTTGGGGATTTCTTAGGAGGGTCTTCATTTAAATTGGTGTTGGGCTTTTCTTTGCCTTCATCAGCCTCTTTATTCTCTGCCTTAGGTAAACTTGGAGAAGCAATGGTTTCTGCTGCCTGAGTCACCTTTCCATCACCAGCTATGCTCTTCTCCCCTTTACTTTCTGTCTGTTTTGAAGGCTTGGCCTTGCTCGAAGGAGCTTGTTTCTTCTCTTCTTTTGAAGGTTCGCACTCAGCCTGTGTTTGCTCTGTAGACCTCATGAAAAGTAGAAACTGAAAGTTGGGCTTCACCTTGCAATGAGCAGGTGGCATGTAGTGATAATACTCTGGCTCCCCTGCTTGACCACATCTTTCCTCCCGTTTCATCTTCTTAAGTTTGGATAAGGTGCTAGCGAGAGAGCAGCCATCATCACCTCCCTGACCTTCCTCTTCCTCTACTTTGATTTCACTCTCTTTGCTGCACTCTGCTTCCACTGGACTTTTTACCATGCTTATAATCTCAGCAGAGGATTTGTCTTCTTCCTTCTCTTCCTCGGTTACTGACATTTCCTCACCATGGTCCTTGAAGACAGCTGCCGTTGACTCTAGCTTCAATGGAGTTTTCTTGGCAAAGGAGAAAGAGAAGCCCACCTTCTGGAGTAGCGAGGCACTAGCTGGACTTTTAAAACCAAAAGTAACTCCTGTTGTAGCTGTTGGTTGAGTTGGGGCAGAGACTGTCTGGAGTGTTTTTTCTTCCTGAATGTGTTTTGGGCTATCTTGGCCAGCTGAACTTGGCACATCTTCATCTTCTGTGCCTTCTTCATCTGCTGAAACTGTGATGGCTTTAAACCTGGGGCCACTTCCTGGAGCACTACTAGGAAAAAAAGAAATAAATTACCAATTCATAGAAAACTTAAAACTGGCAAGAATATTACAAATAAGATTAAAGATGCTGGACCTACAAAAAATGCATTTACGTCAAAATGAGAAAAAAAAAAAAAAAAAAGTATATGACAAGTGAAATCCAAAAGCCGTAAAAAAAACAGATTGTCAGTTTAAATACAATATCCTAAAGATTAAAAAAAATTGTTATGGACACTGGACATACTATGCAGACCTAACCGGCCAATCTTGGGTGAAAAAGCAGTCACCTGGGCTGCTCAGTTACCACTGTTGACCTGATGGTGTTTGTACAGCACCTAAAAACACTGGTGCACATACCAAAATCTCAAGTCTAAAGTTCAGTATAGAGTTCTTTTAGTAGTTGCTAAGGCTGAAGGAATTTTTTTTTACCTTCATGCATTCTATGCTCAAAGGTAAAAAAACCTGTGTGCTTCTCCAACCAATACTCATCTGAGCCCTCTCTCAATCCAGTGATGTGCACGGGAGCCTTTGATGTCCCGGGTCTCTCTCCTAATTGGCCAAGACAGCAGCGGGAGCCATTGGCTCCCACTGCTGTCAATCACAGCCAGTGAGCCAATGGAGCCGAGCTACAGCTGTGTGTGCCTTATGGAGGCATAGAGCGGGGCTCAGGAACAGGCAAGCACCACAGAGCAGGCAAGTACAGGTCCTTCTCAAAAAATTTGCATATTGTGATAAAGTTCATTATTTTCTGTAATGTACTGATAAACAGACTTTCATATATTTTAGATTCATTACACACAACTGAAGTAGTTCAAGCCTTTTCTTGTTTTAATATTGATGATTTTGGCATACAGCTCATGACAACCCAAAATTCCTATCTCAAAAAATTAGCATATCATGAAAAGGTTCTCTAAACGAGCTATTAACCTAATCATCTGAATCAACTAATTAACTCTAAACACCTGCAAACGATTCCTGAGGCTTTTAAAAACTCCCAGCCTGGTTCATTACTCAAAACCGCAATCATGGGTAAGACTGCCGACCTGACTGCTGTCCAGAAGGCCATCATTGACACCCTCAAGCAAGAGGGTAAGACACAGAAAGAAATTTCTGAACGAATAGGCTGTTCCCAGAGTGCTGTATCAAGGCACCTCAGTGGGAAGTCTGTGGGAAGGAAAAAGTGTGGCAGAAAACGCTGCACAACGAGAAGAGGTGACAGGACCCTGAAGAAGATTGTGGAGAAGGACCGATTCCAGACCTTGGAGGACCTGCGGAAGCAGTGGACTGAGTCTGGAGTAGAAACATCCAGAGCCACCGTGAACAGGAGTGTGCAGGAAATGGGCTACAGGTGCCGCATTCCCCAGGTCAAGCCACTTTTGAACCAGAAACAGCGGCAGAAGCGCCTGACCTGGGCTACAGAGAAGCAGCACTGGACTGTTGCTCAGTGGTCCAAAGTACTTTTTCAGATGAAAGCAAATTTTGCATGTCATTCGGAAATCAAGGTGCCAGAGTCTGGAGGAAGACTGGGGAGAGGGAAATGCCAAAATGCCTGAAGTCCAGTGTCAAGTACCCACAGTCAGTGATGGTCTGGGGTGCCATGTCAGCTGCTGGTGTTGGTCCACTGTGTTTTATCAAGGGCAGGGTCAATGCAGCTAGCTATCAGAAGATTTTGGAGCACTTCATGCTTCCATCTGCTGAAAAGCTTTATGGAGATGAAGATTTCATTTTTCAGCACGACCTGGCACCTGCTCACAGTGCCAAAACCACTGGTAAATGGTTTACTGACCATGGTATTACTGTGCTCAATTGGCCTGCCAACTCTCCTGACCCGAACCCCATAGAGAATCTGTGGGATATTGGGAAGAGAAAGTTGAGAGACGCAAGACCCAACACTCTGGATGAGCTTAAGGCCGCTATCGAAGCATCCTGGGCCTCCATAACACCTCAGCAGTGCCACAGGCTGGTTGCCTCCATGCCATGCCGCATTGAAGCAGTCATTTCTGCAAAAGGATTCCCGACCAAGTATTGAATGCATAACTGAATATAATTATTTGAAGGTTGACTTTTTTTGTATTAAAAACACTTTTCTTTTATTGGTCGGATGAAATATGCTAATTTTTTGAGATAGGAATTTTGGGTTGTCATGAGCTGTATGCCAAAATCATCAATATTAAAACAAGAAAAGCCTTGAACTACTTCAGTTGTGTGTAATGAATCTGAAATATATGAAAGTCTAATGTTTATCAGTACATTACAGAAAATAATGAACTTTATCACAATATGCTAATTTTTTGAGAAGGACCTGTATAACAGGTTTGTTATTTAAAAATCGAGCCTTTAATACAACATTAAATATTAAAAAGGTAAACCCTGGCATTTAACATGCAGAACATATTACTGAGCAACCCCAAAAAAATGACCAATCCTTTGGTTTTAAAGATTTTACCTTTCTGCTTGTTTCCTCTGCTCGGCCAGCTCAAGCAGACGTCGTAATGCCTTCTCCTGTTTGCGCTCATCCTTCCGTGACCGCGAAGAAACATTGCGGGCAAACTCTCGCTGCTTCAGCTCCTTTAGCCTCTGCAATGTGGACAAAAACCTGTGTTAGCTGAACACATCTCCAGATCTTATTTTGACACATGGTTTTCATTATCTGCTTGTGTACGATTAGATCATGTGCTCAGTTTAAATTGCCCAGGTTTGACAGGCTTCCTCAAGTCAAGCTTTAAACCCGATTATACTTGGTAAAGTAAAACAAAAAAAAAGGAAAAAAATAAATAAAAATACAGAAGATTTATTCATGCACTTTTAGATCACTACTGTGCCAAAAGGTACTGTAAGCCCGTTTGTTCACTGAAGCAATGCCAAGAGGAATTTGCGAATATCAACACTGCAGATATACATTTTTAAATTCATCTGCAGCTCATCCGCCCACTCAAAGCTTACCAAGAACTCATGCACAAAGACCGTTATAGTCTTTTTTATGCCTTGTGTAAATTTCCCAGGGCTTTCCCATGCCTGGAAAGCTGAACATGCCGCCTACAGCCTGCCCATAACAAGGGAAACTTCCATGTTCAGGAAATACGCCCGAGTGTGCATGCCCAGGCAAATACCCATACAAAGCAGCATCAGCATTTACGAGTGAATGTCTGCATACAGCTATTCGCTTCTATAGCAGGCTGTATATAGCACATGCTGCTTCCCAGGTGCAGGAGAGCATTGGAAAAATTTACACTAGGCATAACAAAATGCATATAATGTTCCATGTTTATGGACCAATAGTATTGCAACAGCAAATCTTTCAATTACAAAGATATACCCATCAGGTTCAGCACTCACTGGAAACCTCAGACCCCAATTTTTTGAAAGTCTACAAATGCTTGGTGTTGCAGCCTCCCCATCATTGGTTCTCTGGGTAATCACCAGCAGCAGCCACTGTTGTGTGCCGTTATTTCCTTGTCCTGGCTCTTTGGTCACATCCAAGATGGGAGAACTGCTCTGATTCACGTTTAGTAAAAACAAACAATTACAAAAACAGCATCTCTAGCATCTTTAACCAACACAATGCGCCTCTGATGAAGAAGTCAAACAACAAACTGCATCAGGCATGCTGCAGCTGGCATTTGTATTGTTTTTTAAATTTGTTTTAAAAATAGGTAAACTCAACATATCATATTCTTGATATGTGCCATGTACCTGTATGAAAAAGTCGAGTTCCTTGTATTGCTTCATTTGTGTGAAATCCCTAGTGTACCTGCTAGTCCCTCTGCTTTCTTATTAAAAACTGACCACAGCGTGGCCAGTTCTTTAGCTGTGCTGGAAACTCAGCCTGCTCTCCAATGACCAGACATGCCCCCCACCCCCTGCACAGCCTTTCACAAAGATCAGTGCACTGCTGTTTCTCCTCCTTGGCTCTTATGCAAATGACTACAGAGTATGTAATCCGTGTGTGTGTGTGTGTGTGTGTGTGTGTGTGTGTGTGTGTGTGTGTACACAATTACACACACACACACACACACACAGTGGGGCAAAAAAGTATTTAGTCAGCCACCAATTGTGCAAGTTCTCCCACTTAAAAAGATGAGAGATTCCTGTAATTGTCATCATAGGTATACCTCAACTATGAGAGACAAAATGTGGAAACAAATCCAGACAATCACATTGTCTGATTTGGAAAGAATTTTCGCAAATTATGGTGGAAAATAAGTATTTGGTCAATATCAAAAGTTAATCTCAATACTTTGTTAAATATCCTTTGTTGGCAATGACAGAGGTCAAACGATTTCTGTAGGTCTTCACAAGGTTGTCACACTGTTGCTGGTATGTTGGCCCATTCCTCCATGCAGATCTCCTCTAGAGCAGTGATGTTTTGGGGCTGTCGCTGGGCAACGCAGACTTTCAACTCCCTCCAAAGGTTTTCTATGGGTTTGAGATCTGGAGACTGGCTAGGCCACTCCAAGACCTTGAAATGCTTCTTACGAAGCCACTCCTTCGTTGCCCGGGCGGTGTGTTTGGGATCATTGTCATGCTGAAAGACCCAGCCATGTTTCATCTTCAATGCCCTTGCTGATGGGAGGAGGTTTGCACTCAAAATCGCACGATACATGGCCCCATTCATTCTTTCAAGTACACGGATGTACATGTACATGTCGTCCTGTTCCCTTTGCAAAGAAACAGCCCCAAAGCATGATGTTGCCACCTCCATGCTTCACAGTAGGTATGGTGTTCTTTGGTTGCAACTCCGCATTCTCTCTCCTCCAAACACGACAAGTTGTGTTTCTACCAAACAGTTCTACTTTGGTTTCATCTGACCATATGACATCCTCTCAATCGTTTTCTGGATCATCCAAATGCTCTCTAGCAAACCTCAGACGGGCCCGGACATGTACTGGCTTAAGCAGGGGAACACGTCTGGCACTGCAGGATCTGAGTCCCTGGCGGCGTAGTGGGTTACTGACGGTAGCCTTTGTTACATTGGTCCCAGCTCTCTGAAGGTCATTCACTAGGTCCCCCCCGTGTGGTTCTGGGATTTTTGCTCACCGTTGTGATCATTTTGACCCCCCGGGTGAGATCTTACGTGGAGCCCCAGATCGAGGGAGATTATAAGTGGTCTTGTATGTCTTCCATTTTCTAATTATTGCTCCCACAGTTGATTTCTTCACACCAAGCTGCTTGCCTATTGCAGATTCAGTCTTCCCAGCCTGGTGCAGGTCCACAATTTTGTTTCTGGTGTCCTTCGACAGCTCTTTGGTCTTCACCATAGTGGAGTTTGTAGTGTGACTGTTTGAACTTATCAGTATAAAAAGACCACAACCTCAAACAGGTGCCATTAATACAGGTAATGAGTGGAGGACAGAGGAGCCTCTTAGAGAAGATACAGGTCTGTGAGAGCCAGAAATCTTGCTCGTTTGTAGGTGACCAAATACTTATTTTCCATCATAATTTGCAAATAAATTCTTTCCAAATCAGACAATGTGATTGTCTGGATTTGTTTCCCCATTTTATCTCTCATAGTTGAGGTATACCTATGACGACAATTACAGGCGCCTCTCCTCTTTTTTAAGTGGGAGAACTTGCACAATTGGTGGCTGATTAAATACTTTTTTGCCCCACTGTACACACACACACACACACACACACACACACACACACACATATATCCCCTTTACTTTCAGGGGAGCTAGGTACCTAAATTTAGGGGTTGATCTGGGTTAGTAGCCAGACCTGGATCACTACAATGGTTAGGGTTTGCTCTTCTGCTTATGCCAAGTGGTGATGCTGATGTACAGTTCCCTGTGGGTGGCGCTGCCATGGCAGGTCAGGGTGGAACCGCTGGTGACATTGCTGTACCTTTGGGTGTCCTCTCCAGGCAGCTGTGCGGGGGGCGTTGTCGGCCCGCTGTGCATGCTGGGAGAGGATACATAAGGGGGCAGACACCATCTTAGAGAGAGGAGGGGTACTGAGGAGCAGTATCACCTGCGTCGTGGCCCTCCAGGCCATGGGAGTGCGCAGGGGAGGATCAGTCTCGGGCACCTTTGGCCTGGGGCTGCAACTTTTCATGTAGGCCCAGCACCTTTTAGCTGGCCTACCATCTAAAGAGGAATTCCAGGGCACTCGAGGGTGACCCGTTCTGGAGAGGGAGCCAGGGTTACCGGTGAAGGAAGTCACTGCCTCGAATGAGGCCTGGTCACCTACAGAGGGATTCCACAAGTCCGCCACAGGCATTGTAACGTGCTTCAACTGGCACCTAGGTCCTTAAGCTACAAGTGCTGGGAAGTTTGGAACTAGGCAAATGGGTTCCGATCGTATCCCTAGACAGAAAAGTAAAGTTCGTGCATCACTCCGGCTGCTAGGACCTGGAAGGGGAACTATCCGGGTGAGCAGAGTCCACTTGGAATTGAGTGGTGATATTAAGTGCCTGAACCTACCTCCCTGTTATTCAATTCTTCACCTTCAACTTTCCTGTCCGGCTTCAAGCATAAAGAAAATAAACCTTCAGCCATTAAGGTTTAATCTTATCTGGACATTGGCCTTATTGATACACAAGCAACAGACTTTTCCCTACACTCTAGGGGATGGAACCAGCCTAGAGGATGTAATTCGCTGCGGAACCCAACAATTGCGAACACTGCTTAACCTCGTCAAACATGAGGGTACGGGCATATAGCATGGTGTGCCTTGTCTTACAAGTGAGCCAGGTGAGAAAAGGGTCCGTGTGCTACAAGTGGGGGCTCGAGTCCGGGATTCTGCAGCTACACCCCCCCAGAGGTTGGACTGTTTTTCGGCCATTGTGAAAGTTGAACTGCGTCACAATTTATTGAAGAAAATGGAGGTACAGGACTGCGTTTTTCAAGGTGCGTAGTTCGTGGGCGTGTCCAGATTTAGGAAAAGCCCGCGAGCTGCTTGCAGGAAGAAAAAATGGGGAGAAGCCCCCGCCAAGTGTGTGTGTTGCACGTGGCATCTTTGGCGCCAAAAGGGACAGTACAAGCCAAAACAGTGAAGAAGCAGCAACATGTCCGCTGCTACTCCATGGATTCCTCTTCCACCGGGACCCCGTATGTTCCCGACTACCTCAACCATGGATATCGCTTCTCTCACTGCCCCCGACGGATACATGGATCCGGCTCAAGCCCCGGGGCCGCTTCGCGCTCTATACTTGTCGGGATGCGGAGGCCCTGGGCATGCTCTGTCCCAAGTGCCAGGGACTGGCCGTGCAGATCCGGCCATTCGGAAGATGCCTGACCTCTGGAGAGTTCCTGTTTGAGGTAGAACAACCCACCGAATCGCCCAGAGTTTTCCAGGTCAACTTCCTTACGGGAATGGTTACTTCTGAGGAAGGGGGCCGGGCCCACGCACATCACTATGGCTGCAGTGAACGTGGAAGATGAAGTTCCAGCCACTGCAGAGCCAGTGACGGATGTTACAGCGGATGCTGCCTCCGTCACTACCGAGACATCTATCCCGCCTGCTAAAAAGGAAGGTGGGTTACGTGAAGGCCTCCCGCGGCCGAGGTCCACCCCAGCGTCTATATGAACCGGAGCTCCAACCCAGAGGGATCTCTAGTAGAGAGGACGGTAAGGAGGCTGGGCGAACTGTTACAAGTTTGCCGGGGAAGGGAGAGACACTCGTACTCCATAATAGGGTAGGGTGGACAGCCAGTCCACGGGAACTTTTGTCCTCAGAAGGCAGTGCGTCAGCGCCCACAAGGAACTATCTGCCGGCGGAGGAGTGTAATACTTCTGACCTGGACTCGTCCTCCGACGTGGGGGATGATGTCGAGGTGGATGCGTTGTTCATCAAGAAGGGTTGGGACAGAATTCTGTTACCCTCGCCCCGAGACACTAGAGAGGGGTCACCCATGGACTCTGGGGAAACTACACCCCGGGTGGAGGCCCCTGCACATGAGGAAGGAATTGTTCCCGCATCACCAGTGCCTGTTACTACCGCTGGACGTGTACCTCTGCGGACACCTTTGCCGAAGCTTGAGGCAGTGAAAGTGCCTAGATCTCCGGATGCAATTGTCCTGCCTGGTAGAGGAGACCGCGCAACCCTTGCGCCCATTTCTAGGTTGCAGCGTCTTCTTAACCAGAAAGTGGCCACCGAATACGGTTGGGAATATCCCCATGTTCCTAGGGAGCTTCTTTTTTTAGATTGAGGCTTACCGTGAAAGGTGGTATGCTGACTTTGTGTGGGACTACTTGAAAGTACCGGCAACCCGCAGATGCTTTGTGTGTTCAGCTGCTAAGGCAGACCGTTTCAAGGGATGTCGGCAAGAATGGACTTATGGTCGGCACATACACGCAGACTGAGTGGTAATTTGCAATAAAGAGCAAGAAGATGCCGTGTACTCTATTGAGACTTTTAATGCAAAGTGGAAACTTCTTGTCTTGCCGAATCCTCATTATTACCTCTAGAGTGGGAACTTTTTTTTTTTGGTCGCCTACTCTGGAGATTGCTCCGGAACTTTGAATAACTTTTTCCTCCATTATTTGGGCTAATCTACTTGGCTGAGGATAAAGAGAGCTGTTGCCGTTTTGTTTTCTCTCCATCTGCATCGCCACAAAGAACTGAACTTTGGAGTAGATAAGTTAGGGCCAAAGTTGGAGAACCGATGTGTCCAAGTGGAGAAGTGCCTGATACCTGGCAGGCATTTCTATTGGAACAAGAATTGGGGGTAATGACTTTGCGCTGCCACCAGATGGTAGTGATTTGCAGAACGTTTCGTGGCCTCTCATTTGAAGTATAGTCTTATAGCATATACTAGGCTTAGTGTGTGTGATTCTTAGTGAAGGAAGTTATCTTCTTCAGGGGAGATAGCTCACTTCTTGTACATATACAATAAAACATTCTACCTATGCACTATGTATATTTTTTTTTGTCTCTCTCTGCAGGTGAAACTACTAGCAACCGCCAGAGAATGGGTGGAGTAGTCAGAGGGGGGAGGAATTGTTTTTTTTGTGCGTTGTAAATGGGACATTGAGAATGGGATGTCTAAAGTTTTGTACTTTTCAATCCTTTGCTCTTTTTCTTTTTGTCCCTTCCCAATATTTGGTTCAGGCATGAATTTCAAATTTGTATATAGGTTCCGGAAAAAATTCTTACCTGCTCAGGCTTGCGAGGGTCCGAGTTTATTTCAGACACGGGGGACAGTGTATTTTAGAGGGGGGTGTATGTAGCGCCCCTTTACTTTCAGGGGAGCTAGGTACCTAAATTTAGGGGTTGATCTGGGTTAGTAGCCAGACCCGGATCGCTTCAATTGTTAAGGTTTGTTCTTCTGCTTTTGCCAAGTGGTGTTGCTGGTGTACAGTTCCCTGTGGGTGGCGCTGCCATGGCAGGTCAGGGTTGAACTGCTGGTGACATTGCTGTACCTTTGGGTGTCCTCTCCAGGCAGCTGTGCGGGGGGGGGCGTGGTCGGCCCGCTGTGCATGCTGGGAGAGGATACATAAGGGGCAGACAGTGAAAGAGGAATTCCAGGGCACTCGAGGGTGACCCGTTCTGGAGAGGGAGCCAGGGTTACCGGTGAAGGAAGTCACCACCTCGGATGAGGCCTGGTCACTTACAGAGGGATTCCACAAGTCCGCCACAGGCATTGTAGCGTGCTTCAACTGGCACCTAGGTCCTTAAGCTACAAGTGCTGGGAAGTTTGGAACTAGGCAAATGGGTTCCGATCGTATCCCTAGGACAGAAAAGTAAAGTTTGTGCATCACTCCGGCTGCTAGTACCTGGAAGGGGAACTATCCGGGTGAGCAGAGTCCACTTGGAATTGAGTGGCGATATTAAGTGCCTGAACCTACTTCTCCGTTATTCTATTCTTCACCTTCAACTTTCCTGTCCGGTTTCAAGCATAAAGAAAATAAACCTTCAGCCATTAAGGTTTAATCTTGTCTGGACATTGGCCTTATTGATACACAAGCAACAGACTTTTCCCTACACTCTAGGGGAAGGAACCAGCCTAGAGGATGTAATTTGCTGCGGAACCCAACAATTGTGAACACCGCTTAACCTCTTCAAACAGGAGGGTACGGGTATGTAGCACGGTGTGCCTTGTCTTACAAGTGAGAAAAGGGTCCGTGTGACACACACACACACACACACACACACACGGTTTACAATTAAGAGGCGCTTTTGGGCAAAAAACAGCGCTGAGAAAAAACAGCTCCCCTGCAAACAGTGTGAAAGTCCGAGGGCTTTCACACTGAGGCGATGCGCTGGCAGGACGTTAAAAAAACTCCTGCAAGCAGCATGTTTGGAGCAGTGAAGGTGCAGGGTGGCCAAACTGCCGCAAAGCACCGCTTTGCGGGTGGTTTTCACCCTTTTTCTGCCGCTAGCAGGGGTTAAAAGTGCCCCGCTAGGTCGAATACCTCCGCAAAAACTAGTGGCGCTTTACCACCGACGCCTCGGTATGAAAGCAGTCTTGCACTCATAATCATGGGCCCCCCCCAGACTTCTCCGGCTCCCCGATGCAACCGGCAATCTTCTTCTTCGGTGCTCTGTCATTCTCTGCAGAGAACGTGACCATGTGGGGCTCCGCCCGGGCCACGTTACTCATTCACAGAATTCTGTGAATGGAAAACTACAAAGTCTGGCAGCCTTTGCGGCTGTCAGCTTGTCGTTTTCAATGAACTACCAGAGTGCTGTTCATTGATGCTTCCTGTTAGTGTGTAACTGATTGGCCATACAATGTGCCACCAAAAAGCTTACACAAAGTCTGCAAGAGCCCTGCATTACACCCACGATCTGCTGATCAAAGATGCAATGCTTCACAGGCTTCCAAAAAAAAAAAAAAAACAGCATTTATCATCATTTTAACTGCAAAAAGATGTGCATTCATTATTTCTTTTAAAAAGGTCAAACTTATCCTTTAAATAAAACAATGTTGGTTTTATTTTTGCTTTGAACTCTGACTGTGCATCACGTTCCTGCAAAATCTATTGGAGGCAGGTTTCTTGATGGGGGGGGGGATGAGAAAGAGGTGGAAAGTCCCATCTGTCTGCGCTGGTGCAGATCTCAGGAGTGACCAAAGAGCTAGGAGAAAAACCCACCTGCAAGTATCTGGAGAATCCATGGAGACGCTGCAACACAAGCATTTACAGACCTTCAGACAAGTGGGTCTGATTTTTCCAATGAGCGCTGAATCTGCTGGGTATACTGAAGGTTTGTAATTGTAAAGCATGGCTGTTGGAATACCTAAATACTTACATAAAACCATTTATACACATTTCACAATCCAAGGCTTAATTGTTTACTACTTTTGCAAATTAGCTAAACTTAATTTTACCATTACACAAACTGATTCGTTTTCAGTTTGGTGCAAATTTTACCAACTGCTTCATAACGAAAAAAAAAATTCTTCTCTTTAATGTCAATTTCATGGTCGTCAATCTATGGCTTTAGGACTCCATGAGAAAAAGCCAACCAAGATTCACAAGCAGCTAAAATTATGACGACGACCGAGAAAGTAGCAAATAAAAAAAAAAAAAAAAAAAAACAGCAATGGCTGCTCTCTAGTTCTAGGGCAGGCTCACTTTAAGGAGTGAAAAAAGCACTCCCTACATGACATTTATTCATGCTGAGCAAAATCTTAAAGCTTATTGCGTAACAATTATATGAAGCAGTTCTGAGTAATTTAACTGTATTGGTTTCATAATATGCTGCACTATGACAAAAGCCTTTAAAAGGAACTTTAAAAAGCCTAGAACCAGATGCTATGCAGCAATTCAACAGAAGTTTTTTCCATAAATGGTTACACCATTTTCTTTATTACTACAACAATTAGGACTTAACGTCCTCACTATGCAGTGGGTATTTTTCTAAACAGTATTATACCCACTAGTCTCTGTGCAAGACCAATAAATTGTAATAAAAAAAATAAAAATTAACAGCAAGTCACAATTGAATTGAATTGGTGGGAAATGCTATAGAGAAATATGAACACCGAATTAAAGGCTATGTCAATCTTTTAAAACGTTTAGTTCAAACACCAAACACCAAAACTTGCCTGCTATTACTAAGGGCTAGTTTACACTTTCTTCAAAACAAGGCTTCGGACAGGCTTTGTTAAAGCTCTCTTAACGCCAGTCAAAGCTCTCGTCACTAAATAAAAGGGTTAGCTTACAGTCCTGTTTACACCTTGCTTTTGCTTGGTGCTTCGATGACCCTTTGGTGGAGCTTCAAGCGAGCATTGCCATAGATTTTGCAGACGCTTTGAATCACCACTAAAGTTACAAGGGGTATAATTTTTGAAGCAAAGCAAAACTGTACGCTAACCATTTTATTATGTGACAGGGGCTTTGACTGGCATTCAGAGAGCTTTAACAAAGTGTGTCCAAAGCCTTGTTTTTAAGGAAGGGTAAAATTAGCCATTAATGTGTGTTGAAGCCAAAGCAAGTGTAAATGAGCCCCAAGAGTCTCTTCTGTGGCTCTCTCTGATGTTGAATTCACTTTTTTTATGTGACTTCTGAGTTGTGCCCCACCTCTTATACTTCACTCATTCTATTGCCAATAAGTGTGCTCTGACTGGGGAAAGAAACATCAGATGGGGGGGCTTGGCGTCAGGGGTTAAGCCTAGTACAGACTGGATTTCAATTGACATCGGCTGGTTCAATAAACCAATGGCTGAGAGCGCTGACCATGGTTCTGGCGGGGGGGGGGGGGGGGGGGGCCTGTCTCCCTGTCAGAATACAATAGCTCAGCTGGGGAGAGCGCTGTACCAACATTGGATTGTTCGTAAAGCTGCTTCGACCTGAGCGGTCAGTTATTTTTCCGTTCAACCATGTGTACACACACAGAGAAATGAAGGGACTATAATTTTTTTTATTGCTGTATTTTAATAGACAGAATATAAACCAAAAATCCAGAACATATACACAATACAAATGTTATAAATTGAGGTGCAGTTCAGTAAGTAAAAGTAGTATTTGATCCCCATGCAAAACATGACTTGGTACTTGGTGGAGAAACCCTTGTTGGCTAGCACAGAGGTAAGACGCTTCTTGCAGTTGGTTACCAGGTTTCCACACATCTCAGAAGGGCTTTTAGTCCACTCTTTACAGATCTTCTCTAATTTCTGAGCTTGTTTTTTTTTTTTTTTTGCCTCCTTTTTTCGTGCCTTGTACTATACTAGGCTATCTCTGTGCAGCTTCCTGTAGGTTTAACCCAAGCCTAGGTGGGGTGCTTTTGTGCTCCCAAGCTTCTTGCTTCTAGACCATTCCAGCCTTGTGCAAGTCTACAATCTTGTCCCCGACATCTTTTGACAGCTCTTTGGTCTTGCCCAGAATAGCGAGGTTTGAATGGAAGAAAGATTCTGTGGACAGGTGTCTTATACACAAAGAGTTGTCGTTCGGAGCACCTTCTTAAATTAACAGGACGAATCTGCGTACCACATACTGTAGCCAGAAATCTTGTTTGTTGGTAGGGGATCAAATACTTATTTTACTCACTGAACTGCAACTCAATTTATGACATTTGTATCATGTTTTTCATGGACTTCTGGTTGATATTCTGTCTCCATCATTTAAAATACACCTATGATAAAAATTAAAGACCCTTCATTTCATTGTAAGTGGGCAAACTTAGAAAATGCACTAATTTTACACAAATTTATATACATACACACACACACACACACACACACACACACACATATATATATATATATATATATATACACACACACACACACACACACTTCATAAAGTATCCAGATCCCCGTTTTTCCTCAATCTATGCTACACTCCATACCCCATAATGACGAAGTGAAAAGTAACTTTAGAAATGTCTGCAAATGTAAGGAAAAAAACTGAAATATTACATTGGTGCAAGTATTCAGACCCTTTGCAACAACACTCAAAATTTAGCTCAGGTGTCTATTTCCCTTGATCATTGCAAATAGGATTCTACACCTTGATTGGAGCTCACCTGTGGTAAATTAAATTGATTGGACACGATTTGGAAAGGCACACACCTCTCTATAAAATGCCTCACAGCTGACAATGCATACTGTATCAGAGCAAAAGCCATGAGGTCAAAAAAGGAACTGCCTGCAGAGCTCCGAGACAGGATTATTGCAAATAGCAGTGTTCGTCATAATTCTCAAAATGGAAGAAGACAATTTCAAGAATTCTATTTTCACTTTGTCATTATGGGGTATGGAGGGAAGAGGGAAAAAAAAAAAAAAGGTAGTGTCAGGCTGCAACATAAAATCTTAAGTGAAGGGGAGTCTGAATACTTTATGAATGCACTGTACACACACACACACACACGGCAAAACATATTGTCACCTCTGCATGTCAGATAATGCACCACTTTGCCAAGAAAACTGATGCAATTACAAATGTTTAGGCATTCTCAAGTTCATTTTGTTTGTATTGGTATGGCAAAAAAGCGGAGAAACAAAAAGCCAAATCTGACACATTCCAGTAAAAACTGCAAAAAATGGACTGGACAAAAATATTGGCACCCTCCTCCCCTCAATTTAATATTAGGTAGCACACCCCCTGGGAAAAAACAAAACTGAAATCAATCGCTCCCTGTAACCAATGTTTTACGCCTCCACTGGAATTTTGGACCACTCTTTTGCCAACTGCTCCAAGCCTTTCAGATTGGAAGGGTTCCTTTTTCCAACTGCTGTTTTGAGATCTCTCCACAGGTGCTCTATGGGATTTAGATCTGGACTCATTGCTGGCCAGTTCAGTACTCTCCAGCGCCCTCTCAAACCATTTGTGAGTGCTTTGGGTCATTTTTCTGCTGCAAAACCCATGACCCGTGATGTGCAGGAGTCCAGAGGTGCGGGGGCTGTGTAATGTTATCTTCATTTATTAGCAGGTGAATGCCGCCCTCCATGCATTCACATACATTGAATCTTAAGTGGGAGGAGGGGGGTGGGTGCCTTTCCTCCACTAACCTCACACAGTGCATGCCTAGACTACCATCCCACTGCTGAAACAGGGAAAAGAGAATTCTAACAATGTGCACTTTAAGACTATAACAAGCTGAAGACGGTAGGATATACATGTAAAACGTATGTAGGGAGATTTGTTTCATCTGTTTATCATCAGAGGCTGTTCATTTCATGGGTATATGTGAGGGTTTACATCCACTAAGATTCCAGTAAACCGGAAGAGATGTCATGACGTCGCTTCCTGGCTACTACATCCCAGACCCAATCAAAGCAGATCCCAGCTTTCTTCAGGTCTCCGGCCAGCCGGCGGACATGCCAGCTGGTCGTTTGGGTCTCCCAGTGGGACGGGAGATCCCGGGCAATCGGCGGAAGGTCCCCTCTCACTGTTTGGGATAACAATCGAGGGGCTGCTTAGCCACATCGGTTGTTATTACAAGAGAGCCTATCGTCTGCTCTAAAAACGGTCATGGGGTGATGCCTGCAGCAGCACAACCGGTACAACCACATCAAGTCAAATGACATACAGATACGGGATTTGTCACCAAATGGTTAAGATCACTGGAGATGGACTTGTAATCTTGAGATTGTCCATGCTTTTCCACAATTTTTGTTCTCAAATCAAACATTTCTTTGCTGCCCTTTCTCTTCCCCATTCTCCGTGCGTCACAGACACAAAACAAAAAAGGGTTGAGTAAATTTTCACCATTTTAACTGGTTGTCGGTGCGATTTCTACATCATCAGCACATATTTATTGATACAGGCGAGTTTAATTAAAAATTACAGAAGCATCACAAACTTGGAATGGAATTATTTATTACAATTTTGAGAAGGTGCCAAAAACTTTGTCCAGTCCATTTTTGGAGTTTTGAGTGGAATGTGTCAGATTTGGCTTTTTGTTTATCCACTTTCTTGGTGTCATACCAATAAGAAACAGGAGAATGTGTAAACATTTGTAAATCACCAACAATTTTCTGGCCAAAGGGGTGAACTAGCTGACAAACGCAGGGGTGCCAATATTTTTGGCCACGACTGTATAATTGTATATACAGAAATATATGTATACAGATATACAGCTCTCTCAATATCACACACTATAAAAAAATTATATTATATACACGTGTGTGTGTGTGTGTGTGTGTGTGTATATGTGTGTGTATTAAATACATACACTCACAAAATAGTACACCCCTCATTTTTTAAATCTCATATCTTTTCATATGACAACACTGAAGAAATGGCACTTTGCTACAATGTAAAGTAGTGAGTGTACAGCTTGTATAACAGTGTACATTTGCTGTCCCCCCCAAAAATCACTCAAAAGTGAGTACACCCCTAAGTGAAAAAGTCCAAATAGGGCACAAAGTGTCAATATTTTGTGTGGCCACCATTATTTCCCAGCACCTTAACCCTCTTGGGCATGGTGTTCACCAGAGCTTCACAGGTTGCCACTGGAGTCCTCTTCCACTCCTCCATGACGACATCACGGAGCTGGTGGATGTTGGAGATCTTGCACTCCGCCACAGTTTGAGGATGCCCCACAGATGCTCAATAGGGTTTAGGTCTGGGAACATGCTTGGCCAGTCCATCACCTTTACCCTCAGCTTCTTTAGCAAAGAGATGGTCGCCTTAGAGGTGTGTTTGGGGTCGTTATGTTGGAATAGTGCCCTGCTGCCCAGTCTCCGAAGGGAGGGGATCATGCTCTGCTTCAGTATGTCACGGTACATGTTGGCATTCATGGTTCCCTCAATGAACTGTGGCTCCCCAGTGTCTACAGCACTCATGCAGCCCCAGACCATGACACTCCCACCACCATGCTTGACTGTTGGCAAGACACACTTGTCTTTGTACTCCTCACCTGGTTGCCACCACACACGCTTGACACCATCTGAATCAAATACGTTTATCTTGGTCTCATCAGACCACAGGACATGGTTCCAGTAATCAATGTCCTTAGTCTGCTTGTCTTCAGCAAACTGTTTGCGGGCTTTCTTGTGCATCATGTTTAGAAGAGGCTTCCTTCTGGGGTGACAGCCATGCAGACCAATTTTCTGCAGTGTGCGGCAAATGGTCTGAGCACCGACAGGCTGACCCCCCCCCCACCCCTCCAACCTCTGCAGCATTGCTGGCAAAACTCAAATGTCCATTTCCCAAAGAGAACCTCTGGATATGACGCTGAGCACGTGCACTCAACTTCTTTGGTCGACCATGGCAAGGCCTGTTCTGAGTGGAACCTGTCCTGTTAAACCGCTGTATGGTCTTAGCCACCATGCTGCAGCTCAGTTTCAGGGTCTTGGCAATCTTCTTATAGCCTAGGCCATATTTATGTAGAGCAACAATTATTTTTTCAGATTCTCAGAGAGTTCTTTGTCATGAGGTGCCATGTTGAACTTCCAGTGACCAGTATGAGAGAGTGAGAGCGATAACACCAAATTTAACACACCTGCTCCCCATTCACACCTGAGACCTTGTAACACTAACAAGTCACATGACACCGGGGAGAGAAAATGGCTAATTGGGCTCAATTTGGACATTTTTACTTAGGGGTGTACTCACTTTTGTTGCCAGCGGTTTAGACATTAATGGCTGTGTTGAGTTATTTTGAGGGGACAGCAAATTTACACTGTTATACAAGCTGTACACTCACTACTTTACATTGTAGCAAAGTGTAATTTCTTCAGTGTTGTCACATGAAAAGAAATAAAATATATACATACATGCATATACACACACACACACACACACACACACACAGTCTCTCAACCTTTTTACCCCAAGGAACTCCTAAAAAAAAAAAACAATTCATTATATATATAGGTCAATAGCAAAAACGTCCCTTATATTTGGTGGTCAATAGAAAGAATGTACCATTACAGATCGCTAAAATGGTAATTGTTGTCATGCTACTGGCTTTGCCAAGTGGCATGGGTCCTGCAACTATGCAGGCACCATCAAATGGGAGGTCAGACACCAACAGCTCAAGAAACCCCTAGCAACCTCTGTAGGAACCCTGGTAGAGAATCACTGATGTAGAGTAAATATATACACCTATATTACCAAAAGTAATGGGACATCTGCCTTTACACACACATGAACTTTAATGGCTTCCCAGTCTTAGTCCGTAGGGTTCAATATTGAGTTGGCCCACCCTTTGCAGCTATAACAGCCTAAACTTTTCTGGGAAGGCTGTCCACAAGGTTTAGGAGTGCATCTATGGGAATGTTTGACCATTCTTCCAGAAGCGCATTTATGAGGTCAGGAATGGATGTTGGACCAGAAGACCTGGCTCGCAGTCCCTGCTCCAATTCATCCCAAAGGTGTTCCACCGGGTTAAGGTAAGGACCAGTCCAGTTCCCCCATCCCAAACAGCTTATGCATGCCTTTATGGACCTTGCTTTGTGCACTGGTCCAAACCATTTGGTGGAGGGGGGATTGTGGTGTGGAGTTGTTTTTCAGGGGGGTTGGGCTTGGCCCCTTAGTTCCAGTAATAGGAACTCTTAAGGAGTTGGCATTCCAAGACATTTTGGACAATTTCATGCTCCCAACTTGACTGGACTGCACAAAGTCCTGACCTTAACCCAAAAGAAGACCTTTGGGATGAATTAGCAGACTGCGAGCCAGGCCTTCTCATCCAACATCAGTGCCTGACCTCACAAATGTGCTTCTGGAAGAGTGGTCAAACATTCCCATAGACCAGGGGTCTCAAACTGGTGGCCATTCAGCTGTTGCGAAACTACAAGTCCCATGAGGCATTGCAAGGCTGACAGTTACAAGCTTGACTCCCACAAGCAGAGACATGATTGGACTTTTAGTTTCGCAACAGCTGGAGGGCCACCAGTTTGAGACCCCTGCCATAGACACACTCCTAAACCTTGTGGACAGCCTTCCCAGAAGAGTTGAAGCTGTTATAGCTGCAAAGGGTGGGACAACTCAATATTGAACCCTACGGACTAAGACTGGGATGCCATTAAAGTTCATGTGCGTGTAAAGGCAGGCGACCCAATACTTTTGGTAATATAGTTAGAGTGCGAGTATGTATGTATGTATGTATGTATGTATGTATGTATGTATGTATGTATGTATATATATATCTCCCATGGAACCCTGGTTGAGAATGGCTGATATACAGTAAATATACATATATTAAGGATCTCTCCCATCACGGCTGCGACAGGCTAATCTTTGCTTTTAAAGTAAGCTATATGCACCCGACTATGCAAATTATCCATACAGCCAGATATAAAAACACAAAAGAGGGTGCAGAAAAGAGCTGTACTGCATCCCCTCTAACATTTACTATTATAAATATTTTAAAATTTTATTAAAATGGAACAGATAGTTTCTTTCACAACAGATTTACTGTAATATGAATGAGGAAGGGGGGGGGGGGTGCTGCCTCCACAGGCCTGCTTTAGAAAACGCTAGCTGCCTGGCTTCAACATTTACTGACCCACTGATGCAAAACAAGCATGCAACAAATAAAGCTGAAGAAATTGGTTTTGAGTCAATGGCTCAAAGAATTTAAGACAAAGCATCAGCAAGACACTCAGGAAGTTAGCAGTTTCTGAAGGTGGTCAGGAATCGCAGCCTGCACATTGATTTCTCTTATAGAGGGCTTCGCCCTATCAGAGCTCTGCTGGGTGGGGGGTAGCAATCTCTCCAAAAAGCAAAGACCCAGCAAAAGATCATACCTTTCCCCAATCTACCCAAAAGGGAAAGCCCATTTTGAGTAGAGTTCTGCCTTCACTTTACCTGTTTGTGTGCGTGGTCATAGGAATTGATGTGGTTGTCAAACTCCTGGTGCTTCTGATACTGCTTGTCACATAACTCGCAGTAGAAGTTCGCACGTAGCTCCTCCAGGGCTTTCGCTATGGCTTTCTCCTTGTCCACAAATTCCTGCACAGATCACAGGACATCCATGTTTAGGTATTAGTCTGACAGGCTATGATAGGACTCCTAGTTCCATGACAGGAGACCCAGAATTGTTCACTGCTAATATATAGCATTTAAGATTTTCAGTTCCACAGTCTGGCCATTAGATGTCAGTACAAACCTGTGATTATTACTTTGACACCTCTGGATGTCCCACACTTCCTGTACAACATGGAAAGCCAAAAAGATCTGACCAAAGCCAGCTATAGATCATTAGCAAGACAGCCATAAAGCACAAGACTTGGAAAAGAAAATCTTCTCAGCCAACGCACAAAGCTAGCAACATGGAACCTGAGAAAAACACGCCCTCTAAATCTGGATAGGTGGTAGTGCATGGCAGGCTAGCTTCTGCTCAGACAGCTATTAGTTTATTGCCCTATAGGGGGCTCAGCAACAGCTGCATGGCAATAATGAGAATAGGAAATGGATGTGAAAAATACAAAAGGTAGATAAGCTAATGATTCTGCAACTCCTTTGGGCGCATTAGATGGGCTTCACGCATGCAATTAGAGTAAGTGCTTAGAAATAATATAGAAAGCTTTCAGAAGTCATTGATTTTAACCTCCTGCAAGACTGTCACAACTGAATGTTTACATGGCATTCTCTAAAGTGTAAAATTTGTGCCAGAAAATAAATGTTGAACGTGCCCGTGTATTTATTATGGAGAAAGCATTTTTGAGCCATCATGGGCTTTAATAGTACTGTATAAGGACTTCAAAACACACAGGTGTATAAAGAAAAAAAACACACCACTATAATAATAATAAAAACACATATAGAAAGACAAATTGTGCCACAGAAGGGCACCCAGATGCTCCCTAACAACTGAACAATGATATGGTGATGGCAAATGGCTGATACTTTAAAACCACATACACGATATTGCTAAAAGTATTGGGACGCCTGCCTTTACACACACACACACATGAACTTTAATGGCATCATAGTCCGTAGGGTTCAATATTGAGTTGCCCCCCCCCCCAGCTATAATAGCTTCAACTCTTCTGGGAAGGCTGTCCACAGGGTTTAGGAGTGTCTATGGGAATGTTTGACCATTCTTCCAAAAGCACTTTTGGGAGGTCAGGCACGGATTTTGGATAAGAAGGCCTGGCTCGCAGTCTCCACTCACAAAGGTGTTCTATCGGGTTGAGGTCAGGACTCCGTGATGGCCAGTCAGGTTTCCTCCACCCCAAACTCGCTCATCCATGTCTTTATAGACCTTGCTTTGTGCACTGGTGCGCAGTCATGTTGAAACAGGAAGGGGCCATCCCCAAACTGTTCCCACAAAGTTGGGAGCGTGAAATTGTCCAAAATGTCTTGTTATGCCGACGCCTTAAGAGTTCCATTCACTGTAACCAAGGGGCCAAGCCCAACCTCACACTATAATACCCTCCAACAAATGATTTAGAGGGGTTGCCCAATACTTTTGCCAATATAGCATGGATGAGCAAGTTTTGGGTGGAGGAACGTGACTGGCCTGACCTCAAATGGTAGGTAAACTCAATATTGAACCCTACAGACAAAGACTGGGATGCCATTAAAGTTCATGTGCGTGTAAAGGCAGGCATTCCAATACTTTTGGCAATATAGGGTATATGTTATCACATAACATACATCCAGATTTTTCGACCTGTTTTGCAGATGGGTCCGCTTCTTCAGGACTTTTAGAGAGCAAGCACAAAAAATTTCTACAGAAAGAATAATAAAATTATTAGAACGACAACATAACAGAAGATGACAATATATGCTCGATCACATAGAGCCCGTTTAAACTCTTACTCAGGGTGTGACTACATGCATAGCACCACAATATACGTCTATCCCGGCAAATATGGGAACACTATAAAAAAAGGGGGCATATATTCCTGATCTGGGGGTACAAAGATATCATATAAAAGAAACCAAGAGACTATAGTCTGAAAGGATGGAGACATTTGTGTTGAGTCACACACTGTACCAAAAGATTGTAGTATCTTGGCTAGGGGTGGTTCTGTGGCTACACATTCTTAATGGATTATTGCCACAAAGTATCACTGGGGTAAAAGTGAGGCCATATATAACCCTATCTGAATATCTAAAAAGACCATGAAAAGATTGGTCCAAGACCCCTTTCACACTGAAGGCAGTTTTCAGGTGTTTAAGTGCTACAATTGGCACCTGAAAACTGCCTCCCGAGTGCTTTCACACTGGGGCGGTGCGCTTGCGGGATGGAAAAAAAAAAAAAAAAAAAAAAGGTCCTGCAAACAGCATCTTTGGGGCAGTGTAGGAGTGCTGTATACAGCGCTCCTACACCACCCCTGCAAACTGGAATGCATGGGTAGCGATTCCTAAGCGCCGGAAAAGCGCTTCAGAAGCACCGCAACACGGGCGGTTTTAATCCCTTCTTCGGCCGCTAGCAGGGGTAAAAATCGCACCGTTAGTGGCCAAAAGGCGCCACTTAAACAGCGCTAAAACGCCACTAAAATGAACGGCGCTAACGCGGCCAGTGTGAAAGTAGCCTAAAGCTGTATAATACTCTGTAGGATAAAATAAATGTGGAAGGTATGTCAATTCACCTTGGGTACATAAAGATGTCATAGGTCCACCACAAGGGGTCACCAGAGCTTAACAGGTGGTAAACAAAACAAAAAAATGAACAAACAATGTTAGGCAACATTCTATTATGTTGTAATTTTAATAATTATCGTCCTTTCTGTAGAAAACATTTTTTGTGCTTGCTCTCAAACTCCTGAAGAAGCGGACCTGTCTGTGAAACATGTGGAGAAGAATCTGCACTGCACCATACTATTGTCCAGTTAGTAGGGAGTATCTGGATGCCTTTTTGCAGCACAATTTGTCTTTTTAAAAGGTGTTTTTTTTATATACATCTACGTGTTGAAGTCCTTATACTGTACCATTAAAGCCTCAAAAATAGTTCCTCCATTCCCTAAAGTGGTTCTAAAGGTCTTTTACCTTAATGCATTTCTATGCATTAGGGTAAAAACCTTCTGGGTGCAGCCCCCCATATACTTACCTGAGCCCCACCTCGATCCAGCGATGTGCATGAGAGCAGAAGCTCTCCTGGGTGTCTCTCTCTCTCATTGGCTCACAGCAGCGGGAGCAATTGGCTCAGATTACTGTCAATCACAGCTAGTAAGCCAATCAGGAGAGAGTAGGTGCAGGGCGGAGCTCTGCTCATGTGTGAATGGTCACACAGTGACTCAAGTGCCCCCATAGCAAAAGGCTTGCAATTGGGGGCACTCGGCTAGGGAGGAGCCAGGACCGCCGGCAGGGTATCCAAAAAAGAAGATTGGGGCTGCTCTGTGCAAAACAATTACACAGAGCAGGCAAGTATAACATGTTATTTAAAAAAAATCCATTAGGACTGATCAAAGCATCTATCTTTGGGACAGTTGAAACATTTTAACCTCTTCCCACACCTAGTTTCTTGCTGAATGTTTTGCCAATACATCATGTTAGTACATTTCTTTCAAATTAAACCAAAAAGGCATATACAGCTCCTCTTTCACTGGTGGTGCACATGTGCTTCCTCCTCCCTCACACCCTCCCCTTTATCATGGTCAGATGCTCATGCTGTCTGGGAATGGGAGATGGAACCACCATAAGAGCTTGAGTGGGAAAATGCACTTATTTTGCATAGGTTGTTCCTCAATATTGGTAGATTATAAAACCGTTTTGCTTTCAAAAGTAATGTGACCTAAAAATCCTTTTAATTTTGAGTGGAGCAGGGCTTCACACTGGTAGAGATCTCCAACCCACCCCGGAACAGCAGAGACAGGTTAGGTTCAACAAGTCCCACTCGCATTACCCTCAATACACGAGGGGTGTCTAAAAAGTTTGGTGAATGGTCCGATATCTCAAACGGTAACATGGGCCAGGTGTGAACGCATGCACATGGCTATCCAGTGACACTTCAAGAAGCACTACCTAGCGTGGCGCACAGGTGACCATCAGGGCAAACATGCTGTGGGCAGTGGAACTTAGTCAGTGTGAGAGGTTGGGTCACAATCCAATGGAGTAATGAGTGAACATCAAGTTCTGCTACAAATTGGGGAAAACTGAGACAGATGAAATGTTGGTGCAATCATACAGGATAGAAGCCACGAGCAGAAAATGTAATGACGACTGGTTCAAACACTTTCACGACAAGGAGGAAACGACTGAGGATGAGCCACGTTCAGGTCTGCCATCGACGCAGAACCCAGACATGATTGAGAGAGTGCGACAAATGCTGTCACAAGATCATTGACTGACTCTACGATTGATGCCGGAGGAATTGGGCATTAGCAAGGACATGGTGCGTCGCCTCATCCGCAAAGATTTGGGTAAGCGAAAAAAAATCTGTTCCTGGTTTGTGCCAACAGTCAGTCACCGATCTTATGCCTGCATTTGTCGCACTCGCTCAATCATGTTTGGGGTTCTGCTTGTCGACTGCCGACACGAACCAGTCAAACATTTACTGCTCTTTGTGAAAAAAATAAAATAATAATTTCTGCTCACGGCTTCCAGCCTGTACCCCTGTACCAACATTTTATCCGTCTCCGTTGCTGGTTTCCCAAGTTGGTAGCGGAACTTGTTGCTTCATTGCACTGGTGACCCTACCTCTCACACTCACAACTGCCTGCAGCGGGTTTACTCTGAACGTCACATGTACTCCACGCTAAGTGGCACTTCTCGGCGCATTTCTGGATAGCTATGTGCATATGTGTGCCCACCTGGCCCATGATCACTCTACCCAAAACAAAAAGGACATTGAGCCGCTTTGCAACTGTAGTTTGAAACCACTTTATTGGTCTACAGTATAGCCATTAGAAGGGATTTAAACTATAAATTAAAATATAGCACAATTTCACGTTTTTAGAAAGTTACTTTTATCAGGAGCATATTGCATCAGAAACAAAGTCCTCCCTGGGAAATAAAAGATTAGTAACTCCTCCTACGACGCCAAAACCGGTTGTCTTCAGAGAGTACCGCTGACTAAATTAGGATTTTTTTTTTCTCACTGTAAAATCCCTTTCCCTGTGTTCATTGAAGGAGACAGCCTAGTACTTTAATCTTGACTTAAAGTGTTTGTAACCCTTCTAAAAAAAAACGGGCACTACCAGCCCCTCTTTTATGCAGCCATAACACACACACACACAGTGTAAATATTTGTGGAAAACTAAGCCTCTAAATACCATTTTCCCAGAGATCTTCAGGCCGGTCATGTGACTCCCGGCCGCTCTTCTACTCGGATGTACAGGCAACAGCAGGAGGGGCCAAGCTCTCCCTCTGGCGTCAGCCGCGGAGGCCACATGACCGCTGTGCTGGCCGCTCAGCCCCTTCCGCTGTAGATAGGGGAGGAGAGGAGTCACGCAACCAGCCTGAAGATCTGGAAAAAAAAACTGTATGCAGAGGCTCCGTTTTCCACAAATATTTACACTGTTATGGCTGCATAAAAGAGGGGCTGTCAGTAACAGTTTAAGATTTACTTTATTATTATTAGCTGGTTTACAGACAGACACAGGTGCCGACAGGCAGGGGTGAGAGCAGAACTGCGGACGGAAGCATGTAAACTGACCAAGGTGTCTGACCATGGTTTATCGTGGCTGCTGAGTCCTGTTTACAGAGCGGAGGGCAGAACCAGGCAGGATCAGCCAGGTATGTTAGTTGAGAGAAAGGGCCAAATTACACAGCACAAGCACTGTAACGCCTGATAATGAAAACCCAGGATTCGTGTATGCCCTAGTGCAGGGGTAGGCAACCACGGCCCTCCAGCTGTCTACAAGTCCCATGAGACATTGCAAGACCCTGATAATCACAGGCATGACTCCTAGAGGCAGAGGCATGACGGGATGTGTAGTTTCACCACAGCTGTATGTCCGAGGTTGCCTACCCCTGCCCTAATGAAATGGACCGAAACAGGAAAAAGGAGGAACCTGACCCTTAACGGCGTAGGCCTGAGCAAGGTTCTATGTAATCCACCTGCAAACAGTAGCCGAAGAAGATGCGTGGGTCCCCAGAAACCACAAAATAGTCCTTTTTTTAAGAAAAAGGAGGTTGTGGCCGTAAACCTGCACAGTATGTGTTGGTTATGGACAAATGCAGGACAATGTCCTCATTGAGGTAAATAGCAGACACCACATTTGGAAGAAGTGACATGGAACAAATAGGGGCCTTACAGGACAAGGCTACCAGCTTTAAAACCCTACAAGCAGATGTGGTAGCCCTGAATAAGAGCCCCAGCACCTAGACATTGTGCAAAAAAAAAAACAACAGGACTGCCTTTAGCAGATAAGGAACTGTCACCAACAGGGGCGGGTTCTAGATGACTATTCCATTGTCCTCCTGGAGGTGACACTTTACAGTCAATATTAATGTACTGGGCTGTGTGCTTCAATGAAGGAAGGATAAAGAAAATCTTTAGCATCTCAGATGCCTGGCCCCCTATCTACATGCTGTATTCCTTCCTCCACCACCTATGGCACAGCATAACAGTTTTGATCTGTAGAAACATGAAGGCAAGAGAAAGGAAGTACAGTACCCAGCAGCAGGCAGCTAATACACTCAAAAGTGCCAGATGCTAAGCATGTTTCAGCCAGCGGTGGTCCTGAAGACAGCGGGTATCGGCAGGGTTGGAGGAGTAGCTATTAACCCATTTACTTTGCAGGAAAAAACTTTGGTTCTGATTTTTTTTTTTTATAAAGTCACTTTAAGCCTATGTGGTTGTACCTACAGGCAGTCTCACATTGTACGCAGGCAGAATTGGCCATGTCATACATATAGCAAGAATGCTGTAGGGAGGCAGGACTCCATATAAAAACACAAGGAGCCCACAGGGAGGGTCTGAGGACAAGGAAGCTCACTCAAAGGTGTAGTAGCTTTCCCAAAACATTAGATGGTGCATAGGTCACATTATCCATGCCCTCCTCTTGGAGTTTACATTGTGCGATAATGCAGTTTGGCAGGTATCATTTTATGTTCGTAACAGCTTATGAAGGGCACAAATGTGTCTTAGTATTGAGCAAGTATTAAAGACCTTGTATTTCTGTCTCAGCTCCTCTGTATCTTCTTTTTCCACCTCCAGTACACGTCTTCGCTCTGTGGCATCCTCTGCATAATCCAGCTGGTAAAAGACAGGGAAAAAAAAAAAAGAAGTTAAAAAACGCATCATAAAAAGTATAAAACATATTGGTTTTGTAACGTATTACACAAATGCAGAATTGCTGACCCGGCCTTTTTCAGACATTTGTTGCTTTCAAGTTAAAAATCAGTATTTTTTGCTAGACAATTACTTAGAACCCCCAAAACAGATTTCCCTTTTCTTTTTTTTAAAGAGAGACCATAGAGAATAATATATATATATATATATATATATATATATATATATATATATATATATATATATACACACATATACATACACACACACCAAATTTTTTTCGAACGTGAAAGATATTAAGAGGAGATCTAGAATTATTGATCTAGTTTGCGGTGATGCCTCACATGCGTAGTCCAAAAACTGAGGTCGTGACTTGCGCACTAGTTCACTACCGTGGGGGAGCTTTAAACTTTTTTTTAAATAATTTTTATTTAAAATTACTGTCCCTTTAAATGTTAATCACTTTTATTACTATCGCAAGGAATGTAAACATCCCTTGCGATAACAGAGGACCTGTCATGCTGTATGGAGAGATCTGTGGGTCTCTCCCCTACCCTTAAAAGCAAGGGAGAGGGGAAAAAAAAAAAAAGCTTACATGGCTCGAGAACAGGAAGCAACATCGCTCCGGTCCTCCAAGGGCATTAAGATGAACGGTGGCCCTCTAGCCACCACTCCTCTCTATGCTAAAACACAGCTGGCGCCAGATGGTTCCTGGGCTCACGGATCGGTAACGTTAGCCCAGGAACCACCGTAAAGCAGGGTGGGGGGTGTTTCTCACCTCTCCTGCCGCTTATAAAATTGATCTAGCGGAGAAACCGCTGCTGGTAAAGTAATGAGGCACATTTACAGTTAAGCAGTCAGCAAGTGGTTAATTAAAAATGGGACAACTATACACATAGGCATTTCTTAAAATCAAACGGAACACAGCTTCCATGAAAGATGGAGCTCATCGATCTGCCAATGGATCCACTTAGCCAGTAGCCACCTGCTGGAGGAAAGTGGTTTTGCGCCATAGTTAACAGAAGAGAAAACTGCATTAATCATTATTAATACAGTGCCGACCATTTACACAGCACTTCAAATACATTTACAATAATCCTGGTTGTTAAGGAGCCTACAATCCATAGTCTCCATCTAGCAGATACATACTAGGGCCAATTTGGAAAAGGGCCAATTAAAGCAGCATGTCTTTGGAGGAGTGTGGAAGGAAACCCATGAAAGAACGTGGAGAACATGCAAAACTCCAAGCAGATAGTGCCCTGACCAGAATCATCTGAACAGCAAGACTGCCAACTCCAGTTTTGGGTGCAAGAGTATATGAGGAGTATATTTGCAAATGCAAATTAAAAAAAAAAAAAAAGGAAAAAAAAGATTCTAAAGGCAATTTTTTTTTTTTTTTAATAAAAAAAGGCAAAAATCTATATGGTCCACTTACTGGAAACTAGGGATGTCCCGATACCGATACTAGTATCGGTATCGGCACCGAGCATTTGCCTGAGTACTTGTACTCGGGCAAATGCTCCCGATGCTTCACCCGATACTTGTGATCAGCAGTGATCAGTGCGGTGGGGGAAGTTACCAGCACCGATCACCGCTGTATATATTTAAAAGTAGTTTCTCCGAGTCACCGCTGATTGCCGCCGTCCCAATCCGTGTCCCCCTCCGTGTCCCCCTCCGTGCCGCCGTCCCCCTCCGTGTCCCCCTCCGTGCCGCCGTCCCCCTCCGTGTCCCCCTCCGTGCCGCCGTCCCAATCCGTGTCCCCCTCCGTGCCGCCGTCCCAATCCGTGTCCCCCTCCGTGCCGCCGTCCCAATCCGTGTCCCCCTCCGTGCCGCCGTCCCAATCCGTGTCCCCCTCCGTGCCGCCGTCCCAATCCGTGTCCCCCTCCGTGCCGCCGTCCCAATCCGTGTCCCCCTCCGTGCCGCCGTCCCAATCCGTGTCCCCCTCCGTGCCGCCGTCCCAATCCGTGTCCCCCTCCGTGCCGCCGTCCCAATCCGTGTCCCCCTCCGTGCCGCCGTCCCAATCCGTGTCCCCCTCCGTGCCGCCGTCCCAATCCGTGTCCCCCTCCGTGCCGCCGTCCCAATCCGTGTCCCCCTCCGTGCCGCCGTCCCAATCCGTGTCCCCCTCCGTGCCGCCGTCCCAATCCGTGTCCCCCTCCGTGCCGCCGTCCCAATCCGTGTCCCCCTCCGTGCCGCCGTCCCAATCCGTGTCCCCCTCCGTGCCGCCGTCCCAATCCGTGTCCCCCTCCGTGCCGCCGTCCCAATCCGTGTCCCCCTCCGTGCCGCCGTCCCAATCCGTGTCCCCCTCCGTGCCGCCGTCCCAATCCGTGTCCCCCTCCGTGCCGCCGTCCCAATCCGTGTCCCCCTCCGTGCCGCCGTCCCAATCCGTGTCCCCCTCCGTGCCGCCGTCCCAATCCGTGTCCCCCTCCGTGCCGCCGTCCCAATCCGTGTCCCCCTCCGTGCCGCCGTCCCAATCCGTGTCCCCCTCCGTGCCGCCGTCCCAATCCGTGTCCCCCTCCGTGCCGCCGTCCCAATCCGTGTCCCCCTCCGTGCCGCCGTCCCAATCCGTGTCCCCCTCCGTGCCGCCGTCCCAATCCGTGTCCCCCTCCGTGCCGCCGTCCCAATCCGTGTCCCCCTCCGTGCCGCCGTCCCAATCCGTGTCCCCCTCCGTGCCGCCGTCCCAATCCGTGTCCCCCTCCGTGCCGCCGTCCCAATCCGTGTCCCCCTCCGTGCCGCCGTCCCAATCCGTGTCCCCCTCCGTGCCGCCGTCCCAATCCGTGTCCCCCTCCGTGCCGCCGTCCCAATCCGTGTCCCCCTCCGTGCCGCCGTCCCAATCCGTGTCCCCCTCCGTGCCGCCGTCCCAATCCGTGTCCCCCTCCGTGCCGCCGTCCCAATCCGTGTCCCCCTCCGTGCCGCCGTCCCAATCCGTGTCCCCCTCCGTGCCGCCGTCCCAATCCGTGTCCCCCTCCGTGCCGCCGTCCCAATCCGTGTCCCCCTCCGTGCCGCCGTCCCAATCCGTGTCCCCCTCCGTGCCGCCGTCCCAATCCGTGTCCCCCTCCGTGCCGCCGTCCCAATCCGTGTCCCCCTCCGTGCCGCCGTCCCAATCCGTGTCCCCCTCCGTGCCGCCGTCCCAATCCGTGTCCCCCTCCGTGCCGCCGTCCCAATCCGTGTCCCCCTCCGTGCCGCCGTCCCAATCCGTGTCCCCCTCCGTGCCGCCGTCCCAATCCGTGTCCCCCTCCGTGCCGCCGTCCCAATCCGTGTCCCCCTCCGTGCCGCCGTCCCAATCCGTGTCCCCCTCCGTGCCGCCGTCCCAATCCGTGTCCCCCTCCGTGCCGCCGTCCCAATCCGTGTCCCCCTCCGTGCCGCCGTCCCAATCCGTGTCCCCCTCCGTGCCGCCGTCCCAATCCGTGTCCCCCTCCGTGCCGCCGTCCCAATCCGTGTCCCCCTCCGTGCCGCCGTCCCAATCCGTGTCCCCCTCCGTGCCGCCGTCCCAATCCGTGTCCCCCTCCGTGCCGCCGTCCCAATCCGTGTCCCCCTCCGTGCCGCCGTCCCAATCCGTGTCCCCCTCCGTGCCGCCGTCCCAATCCGTGTCCCCCTCCGTGCCGCCGTCCCAATCCGTGTCCCCCTCCGTGCCGCCGTCCCAATCCGTGTCCCCCTCCGTGCCGCCGTCCCAATCCGTGTCCCCCTCCGTGCCGCCGTCCCAATCCGTGTCCCCCTCCGTGCTGCCGTCCCAATCCGTGTCCCCCTCCGTGCTGCCGTCCCCCTCTGTTCTCCTCCTCCACCCCCTCCATCTGTCAGGATGGAGAGCGGAGGTAGGAGCCGGTAAATCTGGCTCCTTACTGTTCGGAATGTACAGAGTCAGTGATCACTGACTCTGTCCATTCACATAACTGAAACATCGTAAACTGTGTTTACAATGTTTTAGTTTATGAATGAAGAGAAGCCGCGGTCTTCTCTCCATTCATTTTCAGCGCAGCAGAGGCTGCTGAGAAAGGGACTGGGGAATCTGTCCCTAGTCCCTTTCTCTGTCTCAAAGGGGAGATGTCAGAGGTCTGTTAAGACCCCTGATATCTCACCAAAGCCCCCCAACAGGGCTGATAAAAAATTTAATAAAAAAATAAATAATAAAGAAATGAATTGTAAAAAATAAATAAAATAAAATAGAAGAAAAAACACACTGACACTGTCCACCCCCCACCCCTTAAAAAAAGAAAACATTATAAAAAATCAATCAATAAATAAATTAAAAAAAAATTGTAAAAAAAAAAAAAAAAAAACTTTTTTTTTTATCTCTTTTAAAAAAAAAAAAAATTATCGGTATTCGGTATCGGCGAGTACTTGGAAAAAAGTATCGGTACCTGTACTCGGTCTTAAAAAAAGTGGTATCGGGACAACCCTACTGGAAACATAACTACTTAAAGACTGCCTAACGTACATTTACATCAGCAGTCTCAAGAGGTATACCAGGATAATGCCTGCAGCCAGAGGCATCATCCTGGTATTGTTTTTTTCAGCTGACGGCTAGCCTTAATGTAAAAGCCATTCAAGCCGCTCAATTGCTTTTACAGGTGGCGAGAAGGCAGGGGTCAACCTGGGGGGGCGGGGGTCGAAGGTTTAAACGAGCATGTGCAATTGTAGAGCTCGACATTAGGTATTCAATTACATGGCTTAACACCATCTTTTACTTTTTACTAAAAACTTGGGTATTATATTGTGTGTACATTAAAATGGTAGTAAAGTCAGTTATTGTAAAAATCACTGACAGGCAGTTTTTTTTAATAACAGGATAGACCCCAGAAATTATTTTACGTCATAAATCTTCCCCCTGCCCGTCAGCGAGTAATGCGATCTGAGCTGCACATGCGCAGCTCAGACCACATTTACGGCCTGCTCTGTGTGCCGCTGTGATGCGACTCCCGTGGCATACGTGGGAGGAACGTCGCCCCGGCAAAACCAATCAATCAAGCGGCCAAAGTTGGCAAACCTGGAAGAAAGGCCGGGCAAAGATGGAAGCTGCCAGGGGCAAGGGAGAGCAGTGAGCAGAGCACTGGAGGGCTGTGATTGAAGGAAAGTCTAACATAATGTACTAGTATGCAGCATACTAGTACATTATGGCTTAAAGGGGCTGTAAAGGTTCAGGGTTAAAAAAAAAACCAAAAAAACCACGTCGTATTTGCCTCCATTGTGCAGTTGGTTTTGCTTAAGTGGCCCGATTATCCTCTTCTGGGGTCCCCCAGCGGCGCTCCTGGCTTTTCTTCTCGAGTGCCTCGTCGGAGAAGCGCTCTCCTTCGTGGACACCCGTGCGGGTACGCTCCCGTGTCCTGCTTCTGTGTCTATTGACACAGAAAGCAAGACTCTGCCCCACCCCCGACACCCATACCATTGGATTTGATTGACAGCAGCGGGAGGTCAATGTCTGCGCTGCCATCAATCTATCCAATCAGGACACGAGACACCGGCCGGAGCTGGTGCGCTCATTCCCGTCGTGGGAAACACAGGGTTCAGGCAAGTATAACGGGGCTGCTGAGTGACAGAAGGTTTTTCCCCTTAATGCATAGAATGCATTAGGGTGCAAAAACACAAGGGTTTGCAACCCCTTTAAGGCTGCCAGTGGCCCATTTTTTTTAAATGTTAAGACTTTTCTACAGCTTTATAGTGTGTTTTTTTCCCAAACAATCTGCGTTCGAAAAACCGCTGCGCAAATACCGTCAGACATAAAAAATAAAAAGGCAAATCCACCATTTTATTCTCTAGGGCCTCTGCTTAACCCCTTACATACCGGGCCATTGTAAAATGACGCCGGCAGGAACCCTCTGTCCCTCCGGGTGGACGTCATATGACATCCTGGGGTTGAGGGGGGATATCTGAATGATGCCTGCAGCTAGAGGCATCATTCAGATATCTTTTTTTCAGCCGGCAATCCTGCGCACCATAAGAATGATCATAGCGGCGGTTCCGCCGCTTGATTGTTCTTATAGGCGGCGGGAGGGGACATGCCCCCCCCTCCCGCCACCATCCAGTGCTTCTCCAGGCTCTCCCGTGCCATCGGGGACCCGGAGAGAATTGTCCGGCGCTGGTGGTGGGTCACGTGACGAGCATAGAGATGACTGGTGACCGGATGGTCACCAGTCATCTCTATGACCGTCGGAGGCCCGGGCGCGATGTGATGACATCACGCCCGGGTCCTCAAATGTAAACAAAGCCGCCATTGCGGCTGCAAGTATGAGATCAGGACCTGTCACACACATTCCTATTACAAGGGATGTTTACATTCCTTGTAATAGGAATAAAAGTGATAAAAAAAAAAAAAAAAAAAAAAAAAGTGTTTTTAAAATGCCCGTCCCCAATAGCTCGCGCTTAGAAGCGAACACACACACACAAGTCCTGCCCGCATATGTAAACGCCGTTCAAACCACATATGTGAGGTATCGCCGCGTGCGTTAGAGCGTGTGCAACAATTCTAGCACTAGACCTCCTCTAACTTTAACCTGGTAACCTGTAAACATTTTCAAAGTGTCGCCTATGGAGATTTTTAAGTACCGAAGTTTGGCACCATTCCATGAGTGTGCGCAATTTTAAAGCGTGACATGTTAAGTATCTTTTTACTCGGCGTAACATAAGCTTTCATATTTTACAAAAAAATTGGGCTAACTTTACTGTTTTGTTATTTTTTAATTCATGAAACCATTTTTTCCCCCCAAAAAAAGGCGTTTGAAAAATTATTACGCAAATACCGTGCAAGATAAAAAGTTGCAACGACCGTCATTTTATTCCCTAGGGTGTCTGCTAAAAAAAAATATATAATGTTTGGGGGTTCTGAGTAATTTTCTAGCAAAAGAATGATGATTTGTACATGTAGGAGAGAAGTGCCAGAATAGGCCCGGTATGGAAGTGGTATAAAAAGCCCTGTATGGAAAGGGTTAAAGTGGTGTTCCTACTAAAATAATATTAAAAAAAAGTCAGCAGCTACAAATACTGCAGCTGCTGACTTATAAAAATAAAATAAAAAAATCGGACACTCACCTGTCCCAGGGTCCAGCGATGCGGGGGAACGAAGCCCTGCTTGTCTCCCCTTTCTCTCTGCAGCGTGGGTTCCCCCCCCCCAAAAAATGACATGCCAAATGTGGCATGTCAGGGGGTCACCTTCCCTTAAAGCGGAAGTTCCATTTTTAAGTGGAACTCAGCTTTAAAAAATATATAATACTTGCTAGACAATTACTTAAAATCCCCAAACAAAATACAGATTTTTACATTTAAACATAAAGGGTCAGAAAAGGCCTGGTCTTTAAAGTGTTACTAAACCCACAACAGTAAAAACAGCCTGTATATGCAGTAAAGCATGCTGGTTATACTCACTGTGGAACCTAAGGGGTTAATCCTCTGCATTGTGTAAAAAGGCTGCTTGATCCTGTCTTCTCTGATCCGCCACTCCCTGCACTGTCCCCCTGGACAAGTCCAGATAAGACAGAGCCTTTGGAGTCATGCTGCACATGCTCAGATTGGTGTGTATTGCTAGAGGGATTTTTTTTAATTCTTGTAAACATCCCTTGTGCATGTGATCAGCCCAGGGCCAATCAGCACTGTGCAGACAAGAGGGTCAGGATTCTCATAGGACAGCTCAGTGCAGTATAAAAACACCTCCTACACGCTTCACCAGGAACTGATATAAAATCACAAGACTGCTATATACTGCTGATGAGAAAGGGTATTTAGCAGTTTATATTTTCTAAAAGAACTGAATTTCCATAATCTGTGTACTGTGGAAGACCAGATAGTCTTACCAATCCCAAGACCCGGCATTCACTCTAAGTGTTTAAGACATGTCTAAGGAGGCCAACACTGAACCTGCCTCTCAAAGATAATGGTTACTTGACTATCAAACTGGTCCTCCGCAGGAACACCAGTCCAAAGACGAGATGTGGCAAAGTATCCATAGGAGGACCTCTAATGTCAGCAGTGATATGCGTCTTAAGCTGCAGGATCTGGGCGAGACTTCTGCATTTAGCACCTCTGTGCACAAACCCTTTTGAAAATTTGTCAATTTGTATACATAGCACATTCACTCACCTCCATTTCCATGCGGCCCATTCCCATGACATCATATTTAACAACAATGGGGATAGGATCGGTTCTGCCTGCAGAAGAAACAAACAAGGAAGCAGGTGAGCGAGGGATGAGTGGGACAGACTGAAGTGGTTACACAATGGGTTTTGGGTGGTTAGAAAAATCTTGCCTTGGAGTGCAGAGACCAGAAAGCTACAGTGGACCAAACAAGAGTCATTCTCACAGCTTACTGCTATTAAACTTGAAGGCCCACAGTCCAAGCTGCGGACTGATATTCCCTATGACCTAGCAAATAAACTGGTGGAATAAAGAAATCATAAATGCCCAACCCAAACAATGATGGCAAGGGTAATAGGGCCTTGTGTATGGAAGTGTCAGATGTGGAATGCTGTATTGCCCTTCATGTCCTGGCCTGCAGCAGGAATATAAAAAGGTTGACTGGTTGCTGTGGGACCAAACTGGACTTTTGACGCTTCCATATAGAAGGCCCACCGAGCCAATTATAACCACTGGAGAATAGAATCTGTAGCCGAATTCCACCCACATAAACCTGCTCACGTCACTTATCTGTAAGCTGTGAAAAAGACTAGATGCAAATAAAGAATTGACTCAACTAAATCAAACTAGCAGCAGATTGAATTTTATATTGTTTTATTGCTTCGAGAAGTATCCGAAATCCACTCACAACCAGCCAAAGCAAGGGAGGGAGGGGGAGATAAAATAAGGAGCAGCAGACAGGCAATTCACTACCACAGCTGATCTCAGACTGGTGCAGATTCCAGTTTAGATTACATCACAATGGGATGTAAGTCCAGGACACAGGGAAGGGAGAGGGACTTACCTGCTTGTATCACTCACCTTCAGTAAAAAGACAAAATGTTATGTGCTTGCCCAGCTACCTGGAACATCATGTGGCACACACCTGGACATTATACCATTGGGCCAGGACTGTTAACGCAATCACTAAAGCGCCAGCTCTACTTAGTAGCCTGTAGAATTGGCCAAAAGGCCTTAATATCTTTACCATGCTTGTATAAAAGCCCTGGTGCAGTCACAACTATAAAGAGATTCGCAAGATTTTTTTTTTTTTGAAAGGGCCTTTTCTTCATAACAAGCAGACATATTTGAAAGAAGTGGGGCTGCTTTAATTTCTTATGGTGCAGAATGGTTTGAAATTCTAGATGCAGTTGTGGTAATTTTACACTCTGCAAAACCCCATTGGAGTTCTCTCGCCCACATATCTGCCGAGGATCCATTAAAGAGCAGGTATACAGAATACGCTACCAAGTACAGTAGCTACTACCAAGTACAGATAATACTTTAAGTTTTAGATAAAAAGTAGGGAATAAGTAAGACCTCTGGGATATAGCAGAAAGTAGGAGATCTCAAAACAAGGGGATATTGCCTTCCGAATGGCACTAGAACAAAAAGTTCCCCATTGGAACATTTGCCCTCACTAAAAGTTCCTGCAAGAACGTAAACATTTTTGCATTTTTTATCGCTTTCTGTACTGGAGACCATGATGACCAAGACTAATCCTAACCATGCACGCCTCGGCATGTGATGGAAGCTTTCATTTTTTCTTTAATTACACTCCATCCAAAAACGCGAGAAAAAAAAGTTCTGTTTTTACATTAGTTTAACACCTAGTGGATTCTACATAAATAATAAAAAAAATCATTGCAACTGGGGAACTGGCTATACTGCCTAGAGGTGGAAGGTGGTCATCAGCAGGCTGGGAATCAAACCCAGTACTGAATGTCCCACTGGCAAAGGGGTGCAGTTAACAGACCAGCAGCTTTTAATTCTCAAACTTGATGATAGACTTTGCCATAGCAGGATAGACCAGAGGCCCTCTGTCAATGGTAGTCTCCATAAAAAAGGTTTATGGATAAGTTTGCTTTTTTCCCCCCCAAAAGAGAAAACCCTTTTTTTGCAGGTGAAAAATACAGGCAGGCAGTTACTTGAGAGCAAGAAACTCAATGAACAATGAGAGCACTCGCCAGCTCCCTCACAGTACATTGAGAACTACAAACCATCAGCTGCAGTGGCGGATGGTACTTGTAATCTATTCATTCACCAGAAACTGCTGATGTAACAAGTTCAGAAATGTGAACTTAGCCTTTAACCCCTAATTTTACAGCCACTTTGAAAAAACAGTTAATGGGCATGATGGCAACCCTTTATATTTAATAGGCTCCTGCTGACGGCTAATGCCTCGTTTCCACTGAGCGGATCGGTTCACTATTTTGGGTGTTTCCATTATGAAAGCGTGCCATAAAACCGAACCGTACCACACCATTCTGGGTCCTGCTTCAGATGTGGGGCCATAGAAAATGGTACGGTTCGGTTAGGGCGGAGCTACAACACATTTCACTGATTGGCGGACATGCTAGGCATTTTTTGTAAACCCTGAATGGCCCCTGATGGTCCGACTTACAGTGGAAACGCTCAACAGAATAGACCAGACCATTCGAACCGTTCCAAACTGTACCGACCCGAACCGATCCACTCAGTGGAAACTAGGCATAACAGAACCAATCACGGAACAGTCAGGAGCAAAGGGAAAGCTGTGGCCTACATCTTAAAAGTTACCAGTAGTGGAGATTTGACCTGCTTTAAGAAAATCGCTTAGCTGAAGAGCAATTACAGATTACACTGCTGTAATAACTGCCAGGCAAGAAAATAAATCCCAGCTGTGAGAATAAATTATCCTAATCCAGATGACAAGTTGTTGGATAAACATATAGGCAGGAGTTATTTGTGCAAGAGCAAAGACAAGGATCGGTTATAATATTCTGGGAAAGAAAGTATTTCCCCACAACCAAATCTCAGTAGGCTAGTGTCATCCTTGCCTGGTTTGCATTTAATTTTCCTTTCTATGCACTCAGTTGTGAAGAGGATCAATACGAACCGAACCCTTTAACAAGTGCCTAGAGTACCTGGAAAATTCTGATCAGCTATTGCCTTGCCCATGCCAAAAAAAAAAAATGAACAAATGAAGGGGTCAATTAGAATCCGATCACTAAAAGCAAACCCTGGATACCTTGTGAAATGTGGATTTGTGCTGGAAATATGGTAATGTGAACTGCACCAGGAGAGAGACACAAGAGGTTTACTGAAACCTATCCTATATCATAGATCAGAGGGACAAATACATATGTGAACCTACTGGCTCCTGCGTTCCTCACGTTGAAGTTTGACAGATCAATTACTTAAAGTGGTTGCGACCCTAAAAACATAAATCTGGTTCCTTTAAAAGGCATGATCTATAGCACAGTGCTTGTGCCGTGTAATTTGTCACTTTGTTGTAAAATACCTGGTTGATCCTGCCTGTTTCTGTGCCCTCATGTGTGCCGACCACAGTAATCATGGCTGCTGAGCCATGATACTGTGGTCAGTTTACGTGTCTCCGTCATCCCGCACTGAGTCTCTCCCCTCTCCCCCTCCCTACCTGTCAGTGTGAGGAAATCTCCTCCCCGCCCCTCCTGTCGCTATTCCGCTGCAATATGTGGCAAAAATACTTGTGTACCCTCCGATTTATACAGTAATTAGCTGCTGTGTTTTTTTTTTTTTTTAAAGGATAATGCTAAGCACCTTTTCTCACACTGCTGCTATGCGGTCAACATAACCTCCCTCTGCAGGCTGACGTCAGAGGGGAATCTCAGCCCCTCCCGCTGCTCTCCTTAGATCAGGAAAGGAGCATGGAAGGGGATCACGTGACCGCACAGCTGCAGTACTTTAGATAGACACGTAACAAGGGCGCTACAAAATGTGGACCTAGCAGATAATGTCTACATTGGATAAGGGTATTGAGAGGATGTGATCTTCAAACACTTCAGGCCACACTCAAAGAGGAAAGCAATCTGTAATCGAAAAAAGATGAAAGAAAAAGGCGCCTCTTTAATTTACTTTAATTTAGGCTGACAAGCATCAACAAAATGCCATCAGTGTAAAGGGTAACAAGGCCAACATGATTCAGGCACACTGACTGTACACACCTACGCAGGTGTCAAAGTGCCGGCACTAAAGAGAAAAGCGCATTCCTCACCGCAATGTTTGTTTTTCACAAGGGAGGCAGTTTTTTTTCTTCCCAGGAATAGCACCATAACCGGACATTCAAGACTTTGTCCTTTAAAAACAGGCCTATACTATAAAAAAAAACACCCCACCATGACCATTCGGCTCAACAAAATATAGCAATGGCTTTGAAACCCTACCCTTTGTAGCAGAAACCAATTCTCTGGGGATCCTTTAGCTGTTGGTTGCATTACCAAAATGTTCCTTTGCTAAAGGGAGGATTGCAGATTCACTTCTAGTCCCTGAACTTCAGTCTCCTAATCCCTTAGTGCTGAGCTGGAATTTGGGCATGTGACCGACCAACAAGGTGTTCTAGTGCAGTTTCTAAAGGCCAAGTATCTTAGGGTTTTCCCTTACAGGGTTGTCAGCATGGTGGGGTGACTTATTATAACAAAGGATTTTATGACCAGACTTGACATTGTACAGGGATCAGACCCTTGATATGAACAGAGTGCTTTGGCATCAGTAGGAAAGGTACCATAACCAATTCCAAGTCATGGATGGGCCTAGCACCACCCCATGAATATTGAGATTTTTAATTAGTAAAATGTCTATAACCATAACAAAGTGATGCATTTTCTTTGCCAAGATACCCATTTAAAGCGGTTGTATACTGTTTTTTTTAACTTTACCTACAGGTAAGCCTATACTAAAGGCTTAAAAGTAGGTAAAAAAAAAAAAAAAAAAAAAAAGATCTCCTAAACCTTTACGGTTTAGGAGATATTCCCCTTGCACTGCGCCGCTGACTGCAGCGGCGCATGCGCACAGGGGATTTCTCGGCCGAACCTTGCCAGAAAGAAGTCCCCCGCGCGCACGCGCGGGAGGGACATCGCGGCTCCAGCCACTCACAGCGCTGGAGCCGCGATACCCGGAAGACACGCCAAGGCATAATGTCAGCTGCCTCGGCGTGGACCGGGAGGGACACCGACGCCTCGTTCTAAGGTAAGTATTTCATAATGAGCTAGTACACGGTGCATACTAGCTCATTAGGCCTTTTCCTTTACAGGTTTAAGAAAAAAAAATTATCAGCGGGTATACAATCGCTTTAAGTCTGTGTCCTACTGCAGTACAACCCCACTTCAAGCAAAGAATCCCAGCTTTCATTGGCTGCAATAAAAAGGCATTAATATTTAATTTTTGGGTGCATTAGCTACTTGGCTCCTGGGGTTTGTTCAGCCCTGTCAGAGTCAAGGTTTCAAGTAAAAATAAAAAAAAGGATCAGATGCCACATATTTGAAAGGGCAAGGCGGGTCAGAACGCAATGTAAAAAAAGGTTAGGAACTAAGTAGTGCTGAGGCTTTAAGTAAACAATCTAGGATGGTAAACACATTGTAATACTTTGCAAGCAGCCCCATAAATGGGGTCAAGTAAGGCCATCATGCAAGTTTATGGCCAATGATCAGTGTATGGCATTATTAACAAGACTGATACACAAGAACATTAGGGTGTAAGGTTCATTCTTTTAAAACCCAATGGTATAATATAGAAAGCAGTGGCCACAGCAAAAGGGAAAGGACCAAAGAGTACATGGAGTCCTGAAATAGTTGGCAAGGCAATTCCGTGTTTAAAGGATTTTTACTATGACCAATTTAAATCCATTTTTATACTGTAAATGCTGACTGTCAAATGACGGTTATATTACAATGTTTAATATTAGGGGAGTAAAGGCTTAATATTTATCTTTATTAGATTTGTGAATAAATATTCCATAGGTCAAATGAATCTCCGAGGAAGTTTTCACACTGAAAGGAAATGCCCCATCCCAACAGATCCACTTATCAAAATAAAGCTTCTCCAGCCACCCACCAACCTTATTCTCTCCCCCCCCCCCCCCCCCATAGCATTGATCCTATCACCATCAAGAGCGTTGATGAAATCTCAGCTTCTGGTAAAACCTTGTACTATAGCACATAACTAGTAGGATGCAATGGTGTCCTATAGAAAGGATCAGCAACTCCAACCCTCCAGTACCACCGACAGGTCAAGTTTGTAACTATCAGGTCATATGGGCTGCTCTTCCCGATCTGGAGACAACCCCAAAAATGCATTAAACTCAATAGAGTGTGGGCACATACTACGGAATAAATAATTGTGGAGATTAAACTGTTGCCCACACTCCTCAGGATCGACCGTAAGCACATAAAATTGGTCTTCTCCATGGCATGAACAATGCAGTATATTCTAATGTACATTATACAAACAGAACAGTAATCCACCTTATGACATCCAAGTAGTACCTTTTAGGAAAAGCTGGGCAAACCAATATATAGTCATTTACTTATTTATTAAGCTGGCAATACATGTTAAAATTGAACTCTACAATTTCTAGATTTACCAAATCTATGTAGTTTGAGGGGCCAACCTTAATGCTTTAAATTTGTGTCCAGTTAGACAACCTTTGTACAATCAATTTGTAGGGCACAATTTAGAGACTCTACGATGCTTTGCTATGGCTGCACTGGGCCACAGTGGAGATGCTACCCACTTAATACATAAATATGCCAACCAACAGCAAAGTACAGATCTTTAAAGGGGAATTAGGGAATCCAAGGCCATCACTCCAATATATGGGGCATGAAAGATTGCAACAATCTGAAGGTTTAAAATTTTGAACAAATATACTGCACGGATTAACTGCTCATTTTGTCCAAGGGAGAGGAGAAAGCTGTACTAATCCGATCCTCTGCTCGACCGGCAAACAACCTGCCCCCCCCCCACCAGCCAGCATTGAATCTTATTCCCGACGTCCTAGTGTTCAGAGCTGGTCTATTAACGTGATGTCAGGAACAGTCCACCGCACAAGACAACTAGAGCGCGGGGGAAGGCGTAGGCGTTGTCAGGAGCCACAGCGACCAGCCTTGTGCAGGAAAGATCGGAGGATTAGGCAAGCATATCTCTGTTCTCCAATCCCCTAGACAAAAAGACTAGTAGTTAACCTGTGCAGTGCGGGCACGGCCCCACTGCATAGAAGAAAAAAACTCTTGGGCTGCAAGGATTAGTAAGCCGCATTATTTTTGTTCTTGGGTTTAAGATCGCTTTAAAAAAGGTGAGGTCAGGTTGGGTCAGACTCCCATTATCACTGGTCTTGCCATATTACTAAACAAAGTCATGCCCAAAGAAGCCAAAAACAAGGCCAACGAGAACATTGGTAGATGAAACCGACAAGCTTATCTACAATACAATGTCCAAAGTTGAAGGCTGCAACCTTTTTAATTTAATGTAAAATAGAAGGGGAGGGCAAAATACTACCAGTGCATTTTTCAGCCATGTTATTTTGGCATCGCACTGACACTTGTAATGGGTTCCTCCAAATCCACCTCCCTGGCAAAAGCATAAGAAAACATTAGAAGTTTTGCACCTTGACCTCAAGTTAACGTTACTGTAAAGTGAAGGCAAAGCAAGCATATCCGATATATTTATGCAACATTCCCAGCTATTCATTACAGCTCAGAGATCACAATGCCTTCATCTGCTGCACTCTGCAGAAGGAACTTTCTTTAGGCATCATCCAGGGTCAGTATCTTGTGTCAGAAATGACAATAATAAAATCCTGGTGCCTGTGCAGTACTCGGCTGTGTTGACAAATGTCCAACACTGACCAGCACTTGCTGCAGCCTCAAACCTTGTGACTTTCTACAAAGTACCAACGTACAGTCTGAGCAATCACCAGGGAACAGGAGATTGAGGAAATACCCCCTCTGCCAGCAGCACACGGATGATATCATCTCAGTGTAAAATGGTAAAGGAGAGGAGCATTGGACCACTTGGAGTTTGTGATTTGTGGTTGTAAATTTGGAGCAATTGGTCCCTGTGGGATCATAAAAACAGACTGAAGGATAAAATAAGTGTCACTTCCCGGGTAAAAGTCAAGACTATAGTTTATTTGCGCAAGGTGAGCCAATATGTCTTAGGGGATATAAGGGCCCCTTCTTCATTAGGGGTACAGAAACAGAGGATTGGGAAATAGATTAGACTATGGGATCATGGAAATAATTGGTTAGCAAGGACTGGATGCCTATTCCAGTTATAGTTTGATAGCCTACACTTAATGCCAGGTTTCAGTGTTCTAAATATACCACAGGATAAGGGTAGCGGTTTTTTAGCACCAACAAACCCTTGAAAGTTTTTTTTTTTCATCCTACATGCTCATCTAATATTTGGTGCCTGTCACGCAACAGTTTAAGTCGTTAACCGTAAACAAAAAAGGGAGCCAGCCAGTGTTTGCAGTCACAACCAACGTCTTTGGGCTGAAGGTCATCTTAACAATATATTTCTCCAATGTCAGAATATTGCAGAATACGGAACTGCCAGTATAACAGGATAATCTGGCTCCGTGGGTGGACAAGGATGGAAGACAACTGATCCTACTAAGGAAGCTTCCTTTTGCATTATTTTACAAATTTATGTCAAGGCAAGTATTGGTTAGCCTCGAATAACCAAAGAAAGCAAAATATGTAATCCAATACTCCCCTAATATTAAAAAAATGTCTGTTGCCTATAGTAATCAGATTCTCCATTTAATGCATGCTGTCAGTACAGATTAGAAATCTGAAGCTGAATGACTGCTATAGGCAACAAACAATCTTACTTTTCGCAGATGCCAATAAAAGGAGGTCTACAGTTGATTCTTCTTCCTTTTTTAGCCAACGAATACCTACTTTTCTGCTTAAGTCCTTTCCCTTATAGTAGCCACAACCTGCAACCTATCATTACCCAGTTATTGCAATTGCTAGTAAAAGGGAAAAGAAAAAAAAAAAAAAAGGGAGAAAAGTAATCAAAATCCACATGGGAACAAGGTTAAAAAATTTCTGTAGATATTTTTAATTTTTTTTATATTTATTTTTTCCAGAGGCCTCTACTATTGAGAAAACTTGAGGGAGAGTGGAGGATGACAGATATAGGGAGGACAGGCTGCAATTGGTTAATTTTTTTTTTCTCCGAAATATTAAATAAAAAACAAAAACACCCCACACACACCCCTTTCAACATGTCCCTTTTTATTGGACAGGGATCAGACACGTGTGCATGGAGATAGACAGAGGAAGAAAGGACGATCCAAGCAATATATATATATATGAATGCTACGACAGAACAGAAAGAGAGGAAGCCTAACATTGGTGCACTGATGACAAAAAAAAAAAAAAAAAAAAAAAAAAAAAAAAAAAAAAAAAGGTAGTCAGTCTGAACAGAAAGTTTCAATTACCACGGCTAAGTTTACCATCACAAGTCCAGGGATATTATGCTGTAAAAAAGAAACACTTTTGGTTAGGCAGCAATCACGAGGTGAGAGGGTGGGAGGTGGCTTAGCAGGAGGAAGAAGCTTCTTCAGGGTAAGGAAGGGGGATAGGTGGTCTCCAGAGCTTGCACTCTGACCAACAGGGTAGAAAGCCAAAGAATGTTTAAAGAACTACAGATGGAAAATAGAAAAAGAGTACTGAGCTGCTGCACCTGTAGAGCTTAATCAGGATATTCACACTGGGTCCATCATTATACACTAGCTGTCTTCCGAACTACTCCTCTTTCTGGCCCCTTACCAAAATACATGTCAATCCTGAAAAACTCATCTCCCTTTTATACCAAGGCTACTAGCTATTGTCTAAGCCTCAACAAAGCTTCTCCCTTTCAGTTGCAATTTTGTGACCAATGGTTAGGTCAGGCCGTCAGCATCAGAGGGAGATAATCAGTTTCCACAGAATAGTCAAGGATTTTTTCGTACCCATTTGAATATCTATAGATTTAAGCCCCATACACACTATCAGTTTTTCTGCAAGTTTTTGTCTTCAGGTGTACCTAAACCATGTAAGTGCAAGGGACTGCCTGATTTCAAACGAATTGAAACTCTTAAGGTTTGACCTCATATTACATGGTTTTGGTAAATCTGAAGACAAAAACCTGCTGAAAAACTGATAGTGTGTATGGGGCTTTAGTGTTGCAAGAAAGTTGGGTTTGATAATGCCATTGGGTTGGCCATGCATCTGACAAGGTTGTGGCAATTTCAAATAGAATAAAAAAGGTCAAGGCAACCCATAAGCAATTTCCAATGACATCTTCACTTGTTTAAATTTGATCAAGTGCTGGGATGCCTTGATCCATTTAATCATTTTTGTGCATCAAAAGCGGCTTAAAATCACCACAAAAAAACTTTGAAGCATATGGTTAGTGTTACCCAAAAGTAGCTTGCCAGGTTTAAAAAGACTGCCTACAAGATGAGTGTTACACGCAAAGTACATAAACTTTATGGTCATCGAAAAGGCATAGATGTGCACGCTCAAACCGCAGCTTTTTAGGGCATGTGCAGATGAGCAAATGCATTGGACTCGTGATTTAAAATTTGTTTAAAGATGCTTCAGAGTTCCTTCACATGTGCATTTAGCCTGCAATTGACCTTTGGAGTTGCATTTCTGCATTAACCTGTAAAGGAAAGAAGAGCAAGTCTGACCCAAACAAAAGCCCATGTACACAGGTCCTTAGCACTTAAAACTGTATTTGGCAGGACAGTACAGAGTAAACACGACAACCAGATAAGTTACCTTAAGTCAGATCACTGACCATATCAGTTTCTGGTTGGTTGCCATCATCACTGCACTTGGCTTTAGAACTTGTGCAAGTGCTTTTGTTTACACCAAAACTGGGTTTTCGTCCCATACAAATTCAATCAGAATGCCAAAGCAACTTGATGAAACCTAGTAGGTCAACCAATTCAGAAGGGTCACAAAAGCAAGGAGAATACAGCCAAAAAGCATGCTGCATTTGCTCAACTAAACAAACCCTTTAGTAGGCCTTTTACTCTAAGGCAGGACCCTAGGATACATGTAGAGATGTCAAATTTAAAAGACCATCCCAGGTAATCGTCCATAAATATAATAAGACATTACTGACCAATAATGAAGAGCAGGTGGCTGAACCTAAGCTTCATGTGATGGGCTGAAGTGCAAATTTCCATAAGAGCATCCTGAATAGGAGGGCTCCTGGGGGGTTACAGCAGATATCTAAAATAGTATATTGGAATACTACCGGTTTACTCCAAAAATAAAAAACAGGAATGCTTTGCAAAGTTTAAAAAGAATAAAACTGGTAGCTTGAAGTGGTGAGGAGCATGAAATCCTGGATATTGACGCTGAGAATGTAACAGCAGCAAGCTGATACAATTTTATTATATTGCTCTAGGCAACATGCCAGGAACAACGCTAAAGTGATCCAAGGGTTGACTGCTGGAACCTATAGTAAGGCACGTAGCTGAGAGTCAGTTCAGCACTGCATAAATTACTAGCTATACAAATCATTTCAAATGCAGCATTTTAAACAGCCTCCAAAACTCACTGTTAAAGTGGTGTTCCACCCAAAAAAAAAAACAAAAAAAAAAAACACCAAAATACTTAAACAAAATAAAATAATAATTTTTACTCACAAGAAAGGGCAGTTGCTATGTGGAACTTGCTAAACTGCCTCTTCCTGCACCTCGGCAGGTCTTCTTCCTCCTCCTCCTCGCGGTGTCTTCTGGGGAATGTGGCGCGCTGCCTTCTAGGAAACTGTATGTACCCCAGAAAGCAGCCACCCATTCACAAAGTGGCGCGAACCTCACGCATGCGCAGTAGGAAACGGGCAGTGAAGCCGCAAGGCTCCACTGCCTGTTTAACTTAGTGAGGCTGGCGGCGCCGGGACCCTTCACGATCGAGGGGTCGGCCTCGGGGGGGCTGACATCGCGGGCGCCTAGGACAGGTAAGTGTCCTTATTAAAAGTCAGTAGCTACAGTGTTTGTAGCTGCTGACTTTAAAAAAAAAAAAAAAAAAATCAATACCAAATAGTAAAATGTATTGAGCAATAAAAAAAAAAAAACAACAAACAAAAAAACTCAAAATCATATTGTAGATGGAAGCAAAATGATGAGCCTTTAGTTCATTGATGCAGAGGTGGTGAAATCGCATACCACCACCCTATGGTTTTTTATACCAAGCCACAATTTCATCTCATTTTAACAACATTCATATTCTTTTACATTGATTATACTATAGTGGGGATTGGGGCATTACTCTTCGGATCTAAGGATGTTTTAGGAAAGTACAGTCCATCCAGACCTTTATGTTTATTGTTCTAAGGTATACCTCTAAATTTATTAATGGCTTTACGGTGCCTAAATTACATTTAGGTTTACTTTTTATGCTTGGTACTAAAATTGTAATTTTGTTTTAATTATAGTTACCACTTGCAATCAATAGGTGGCTCGCTGATGAATTAGTTGATGCTCCTGTTTGCAGGGCTAGAAATTGCTTTTAATTGCAGATTCGCTCTAAATAGTGTCCGTAGGTTGTTTTTTTTTCACCCTTTTACATTCTATGAAACGGCTTCATGTAAGCTGGTTGAACATATAAAATTCTCTGTGAAGCAGAAACTAGCGTTCAAGGACTCCTGAAAGTCACATATTTACTTTGTACAAATAAGGTTTCTAGTGTTTTATCAGAAAAGGTCTTGTGACACTTTGAGGAATGCGATAGATGGACTCTTTTTAATTAAAGTCTTCTTGAGTTGAAGCACAGCACAAGCTCAAGTGTCTGTTGTGGGATTAAATCCTCCTCCAAGAGGCCTTGAATTACCGGAGCTCCACACACACTTCTACAACTGCCAACATCTGATGCATTGAGAAACAAGGTAATTTAAACCCGGGCCAGATGCAGGAGAGAACAAGGCTCTAAATATCCAGTTTGGGGTGTTGAGTTACTTATGAATATTGTACACAGGTCAGACAAGTCTACAAGCAGGTCTGACTGACAGGTTACAAGGCAGTACACACTAACCTATAAACCCCCCAACCTCCACAATCATGTCTAACCAATATAGGACCTGCAATATATATTAGGTTTACACTATAACATTTGTTCATTACTCAACAGCTTATGAAACATTCCAGTACTATGGGGTACCTTTACTTAAACCCAAACCAAATAAAGCAGTACCCTGAATGTGGAGGAGGTCTTCGCCCCAAGTGCAAAACCCACTAAAAGTAAAATATTACCCATTGGTCTTTTTAAATTAAGCAACAAAAAAAAAAAAAAATTGTACTGTACTGCTCTGTCAAAGGTTTATCAGAAACTGCAAGGGCTGTGGAACATTAACAATTTGTCATCTTTGTACATAGGGTGTGCAATTTACAAGGCTTGGGCCCCTTTCAAACTGGGGCGGTGGGGGCGTCGTTTTTGCGGCACTATTCGGCCACTTTTATCCCCCACTAGTGGCCGAAAAAGAGTTAAAACCGCCCTCAAAGCGCCGCTGCTGCCGTGCTTTGCCGGCGGTTCCACGGCGCTGCCCATTGATTTCAATGGGCAGGGGCGCTGTAGGAGCGGTGTATACACCGCTCCTACAGCGCCTCAAAGATGTTGCTAGCAGGACTTTTTTCTAGCGTCCTGCCAGCGCACCGCTCCAGTGTGAAAGCCCTTGGGTTTTCACACTGGAGTGAATTGAGCGGCTCTTTCGGGACGCTTTGCAGACGCTATTTTTAGCGGTATAGCGCCTGCAAAGCGCCTCAGTGTGAAAGGGATCTTAGGGCCAGCTGACCGTATACAGAAAATAAGCATATTGGCCCATGGCCTCTTTCTTTTTAGTGATGCAAGAGACTTGCTGTTTATCATGGATATAAAATGAATTGTGGGCCCATCAAAGCTGCAACACTTCCTAGCTGACCAATCTTGTAGTGGGAACTGATCAATTGGTTCCCTTATTGTTTCCTGGAAAAAAAAGACTGCTGGCAGAGGAGCCCACCACCTTCGGACCATCTACTTGTGTAAACTGGTACCTCAAATTATGCAAATTACTTTTTTTTTTACAGAAATCAAGCATGCAGGGTAAATAAAGCTTAAAAACTACATAACAGCGTTCCCAAGTTGTTGCTTGTCTTCTGCAACCAGATCTTATTGTCGGTATAAAAAAGTATTGAAAGGGAAAGAGCAAAAAAGGTATGAAGTGAAAAAAAGAGGGGGGGGGGGGGACATATGGGCATTCAAAAGACAATCATTTTCAAGAATAAATAAAAAATCATTGAAAATAAATCAGCAACCGACTTACCCTGAAGGGATTTCCCCAGGCCCTGGCCAAGCTTCCACCCATGCTTCTGCAGTAAGCGATGTCCGATGTTATCCTGAACGGATAGGGGAAAGTAGGAAGGGGGAGAAAAAGAAACACGAAAATATTCCGGTAATAAAATTTGCCCCCCCTCCCTTTGATCATTTACTCTCCACTGGTGACCGAAGATTGTGAGAACTGACAGTCATGCAAAGAAAAAAAAAAAAAAAAGAAAAAAAAAAAAAAGGTATATAAATATAAAATTCTACTAAGTAAATTACAAAGTAATAAATAAAAAAAAGCTAAGTGTATGGTGACATAAAACACTGTGCTCCCTACACTATGGTCTGAGAGGGTAAGGTGGTATTCTCTTACTGGCTCTCCAGTAATCTGCAGGAGCAAGTAATATGCTGGGGGTGTCTGGTAGAGACATACATAGATACAAGTTCAAAATGAAACCGGGAAACACAAAGCATAAAGACAAACACCTAGCCATCACCTGGACCACAAGGAAGGTACTGTCCCAAACAGAGCCAAAGAGAAGGGCCGAGTAGAAATTTCACATTAGAACATGGAAGGAAATTGCATTTGTCCCAACAATTTGTTTATTAGGACCCATGTTGGATATATAAACATGTTCAGCTAGAAGCCAAAACTCTTCAAAGTTGTATCGTGACATTGGAGGCCTCCAAATGAAGGTACAATAAGAGTTTCCATAATGCAGTGTAAGGCCAATATGAATTGGCATCTAGCTTGACAGCTTCAGCATCACAGTAAACTGACAAATTCACTAAAGACTACTTTTGATTTATATCCTTTGTAAGTTAAAAGGGCCAGTAAGCCTAAATGACCAATGTTCCCAATCACCAATTGGGAAAAACAAACCCCATTTAAGATTTATTAAAAAAAATAAAAACTCAAAAATTTTGAAAGGATTCAAGATACAGGCATACCTTAAAGCTAAACTCCAGGCAAAAAGCTTAAACACACAGATGAAATACTTATATGAAACCAGTTTTACTAGCCAAAGAATTTGCATTTCTGTACATCCAACCCTGAGATTTAGCCACACAGAACAGTCCTGTCTGGCAGGGCAGGAGACCCAATTTTTCTCTGCTGCAGTTAAAGGATAATTTCAGGTTTGGGAACATGTTATACGTTGCCCCCGTTTTCAGTGTCGAACATGCAACATGTTCGGCAAGCGATCCGAACTCTCGCTGTGACAGCAGTACGGGGAGATGTTTCCCGTATAAGCTGTCAGTTTTTGAAGAGTGTGGCCATTCAGGGCTCTGCCCACATGGCTGCATCAGAGTCCTCTGAATGAATCAATGAACTACAACTACCCACAGCCTTTGCGGCTGTCTGCTTGCAGTTCTCAAGGAACTACCACGGCACTGTTGAATGCTATGGTAGTTCAAGGATTTATTTTTTTACCTGCAAAAAACATGCATTATTTTAATTTAATTTTTAAAAGGTGAAGTTCTCCTTTAAAAAAGGAGGAGGAGGAGAAGTACAGCCAAAGCTATTTGACTGTACTTCTGTGTATCACAGGAGTGCAGTTCAGTCTGCACTCCTGTGACCCGTTTTTAGCAGACAGCGGGCTGAAGTCCACTCTCTGCTGACATCAGAGTCAGTCCAGGCTTGGGAAAGATCATGACCATATGGTCAGTATCTGCCAACATGCCTGGACTGGCACCCGACTCAGCCCCTCAGCTAGCTTCTGAGCACCTGAGACGGCCGATCCCACCCTAGCGCTCAATGAGCGTGGGGGGCAGAGAGCCAGTGACTGACCGTCACCAGCTCTCTGCTCATGGAGCCGAGAACCGAGCTATAGGCAGTGTTAGATCGCTTGGTTCTCAGTGTTAGAGCCAGCAGGGGACCGATGCTGCATCCACCTAGGCAAGTATGATTCTACAAAAAAACTGATTCCTGTACTTCACTTTTAAGTAACCCTTACAGGTCTGGTCTCTTCCTCAGCCAATGACTGGACAGTGACAAGGGAAGCAGACTGATGAGCTCATCTGTCTCTCTGCTCTCTATCAGCACAACCCAAAGGTTCCTTGTGCTGCTTTTCCCTCTGAGCCTTGCTGTAGAGGGGACTGCAAGGAGGTAGATACGTGGTCAAATTCAGGTTCTTACACCATCTGCATGATTTAATGAATACAGAGCTGCTGTATCTTGTGTCTGGAGTTCAGCTTTAATGGTCAAGGGATAATAGGCAATGAGCTGGCTATGATCTCACAGCCTCATAGTTTAGGTTTATTGGTCCTTTAACTGAGAATCGATGCAAAACTCGTACTTCAATTTTTGGGTAGGCCAGCTTCTTACAGCTCATAATTCTGCCTATCGGACTGAATTTCAAGAAGTTTTGCTCTCGTTAACTCTTGATGGGACAGCACACTTCATCCCCTGAGGGGGAATTCTTGAAGACACGGACTTGTGAGTGAACCAGAAGCCAACATTGTAGCAAGACTCGTATATACCATTTGGCTTCCAACTTGGCTTTCTCAATGACATTTTTGATCATCTCAGACGTAACTAAAAGCATGCAGCAAAAATGTTATTTGTTTTCGGAAGAAACCATTGGTGTTAGTGTTATCCAGACAAGAGTAATCATGGGAGAGAAGTAAAACAGAAGAGGTACACCTGTAGGCCTGGCTTCATCAAATGGGATTTATGAATGATTGCATAGCCTCTAATGCAAAAAAGGGGTGAGACAGGACAGGGTTAACAGCCAAGGATGTGTAAGTGCAAATGATAAAGCAAAAACAGAGAGGCATGGGGGGTGGGGGTCCCAGCAGAGTGTCTCATCTTCCCTTAACGCAATCTGGTCCTAATGGCTACAAGACAGACAGAGGACCCAGAAACATATCCTTCACATGGTGGGAGCATACATCTCCTGGGCCAAAAAATTCAAAATCAGAGACAATGTGGCAGGTTGTTGCCTTCCGGCAGCGAGGGGTTTGATTTTGATCAACAAAATGGCTGCCTGAAGACCAAAACGGAGAGCCTATATTATCTAAAAACTAGCATGTGTCAGTACTGTAGATTGCATCAATACACCAATTATACTGCTGCTTAGTGCATTTCAACAGATCATTGTGCTTTCCAAAGACTGCATACAGACGATGCAGTCTACTACGGAGACAATATTTCTGTGCAATGAAGGGAAGGCGCTACAAGGCACCAAGATGATGGGAGGGGGGGGAACAATAGAGAAAAGGCTGAAGGAGGGGGGGCGGTGGGTGACTCATACTGCAGGGTGGAACGTAGCAGGACATAGAAGGGAGTCTTGTTCTGCATTCCTATGCACAAAGGCGCATTGCAGAAGAGCAGCGTAGGGAGCTGTTAAACACTGCCTGCTAATGACAGCTATGGGATAGAAACATAGCTGCATCATGAATAGTAAACACTTCCACTATCGCCATGGCTTTTCCGGAAATAAAAAGGATAAAATTACAGCTATTAAGCTGACTGTATACACACACACACACACACACACACACACACACACACTATAACTAGCTGTCATAAGGGCTATATCCAAAATTCAACGTTCATAGACATCCTATGGGATTAGAACATCACGGAAGACGTGACCATGCAAAGGTCACCCTGTGTATGCAGGTCTCTTTATGAATGGCCACATTTGTCTATTGGGACAGGCAGAATTCTCTGAATATGTAAGCTATAGGCTAGTTGAAACAGCAATTTTTTGCTAGCAGTAAATGTTATTTGATCTAGAAGTTCTGTTGGGTGGAAGGTATGGAACGACCAATCCTTAAAGTGGGATTAAATCAAAAAATGTAATATACCTGTATTGCAGTTTACCAACCATTAGATGTGGTGGCTGCATCAGTTTTCTTTGCCCCCCCCCCTTTTTTCCCTTCCATACAGCTCTGAATGAAAGAGGACAGGAGGCACAGCAGCATTGTCAGTCTGGAGGGAGGGTAGTGGTAAAGGTATTAACAGATTTAAATACATTCAAAGCCAAACTCCATTTCACACTTAGTTGCAGCAGCAGTTTTCCTTTCGGGATAAAAGGTTTTACATGAATAAAAGCTGATCATTTTAAAGCGGAGTTCTACCCACAAATGGAACTTCCGCTGATCGGACTCCCCCCCCCCCCCCCCTCTGGTGCCACATTTGCCACTTTTCGGGGGGGAGCAGATACCTGTCAAATCCAAGTATCTGCTCCCACTTCTGGAACTATGTAATGTCTGGCCCCTCCTCCCTCCCCCTATACTATTCTTCTTACCACTGACACCAACGACGGGGGGGACTATTCCTACCACTGAAACAAACGACGGGGGGGGGGGCACTATTCCTACCACTGACACCGACGGGGGGGGGCGGGGACTATTCCTACCACTGACACCAACGACGGGGGGGGGGACGGACTATTCCTACCACTGACACCAACGACGGGGGGGGGACGGACTATTCCTACCACTGACACCAACGACGGGGGGGGGGACGGACTATTCCTACCACTGACACCAACGACGGGGGGGGGGGGGGGACTATTCCTACCACTGACACCAACGACGGGGGGACTATTTCTCCCACTGACACCAACGACGGGGGGACTATTTCTCCCACTGACACCAATGACGGGGGGACTATTTCTCCCACTGACACCAATGACGGGGGGACTATTTCTCCCACTGACACCAATGACGGGGGGACTATTTCTCCCACTGACACCAATGACGGGGGGACTATTTCTCCCACTGACACCAATGACGGGGGGACTATTTCTCCCACTGACACCAATGACGGGGGGACTATTTCTCCCACTGACACCAATGACGGGGGGACTATTTCTCCCACTGACACCAATGACGGGGGGACTATTTCTCCCACTGACACCAATGACGGGGGGACTATTTCTCCCACTGACACCAATGACGGGGGGACTATTTCTCCCACTGACACCAATGACGGGGGGACTATTCCTCCCACTGACACCAATGACGGGGGGACTATTCCTCCCACTGACACCAATGACGGGGGGACTATTCCTCCCACTGACACCAATGACGGGGGGACTATTCCTCCCACTGACACCAATGACGGGGGGACTATTCCTCCCACTGACACCAATGACGGGGGGACTATTCCTCCCACTGACACCAATGACGGGGGGACTATTCCTCCCACTGACACCAATGACGGGGGGACTATTCCTCCCACTGACACCAATGACGGGGGGACTATTCCTCCCACTGACACCAGCAGCCGACCCCCTGAAGTCTGATGGACAGTAAACTGGCCCATTGTTTAATAAGTTTGGAGACTCCTGATTTAAAGTCACAATATGCATACACGAGTGCTGTTTTGGAGCTCCCAGGGTGCTTGAGCAGTGATCTGGAGGTATGTGCTACCTCCATTTCATTCCCAACAGTGGTTAGGTGGCAAAACAATAACAGGTGTAAAATAAGGGGGTCTTTCGCTGAAAAGAAAAACCTTATAGGAGTCATAACAGACTGGCAGGGATTGCCGCACACAGATCAGAAAACCCCACAGATCATCTGCAAAAGGAAGGCTCTGCACCCGCTTAGACCAGACCAGATCCAACCCGTTTGTCCTTTTCAAGAATAAAATAGTTCATGGATAGACAGCTGGAGCTGTGCTGCACCAACAAAAACCCAGCTGCTCAACCCTAAGGGCTGCCAGCAACTGGATCTTTTAGGATTCTCCGAGGGGGTGGAACTACACTCACTAGTCAAGGTGTCATGGGAAGGGTTTTCCTCATTTTAGGAAAAAAAGGTTCTCTCCCACCCCCCCCCCCCCCTCTTTAAGTCGGCAAAATACAGTACATAGCTGAAAAGAATGGAAAACATGACACCCTGCCAGAGAGATTCTCAACAACACCAAGTCTGCCAAAAAGAAAGAACAAAACAGCACTCAATCTTGAAGATCGGAAAACCCAGTATGACAGATTGTGGAGAAATATCTTGGAAAGCTCCAACAGTAGTTAGGGTCTGGGAAATGATGCAACTTAAAGTGAACTAGTCGTGCCTAAGAAAGTGTAGAAACAAACACTGCTAGTGGTGCCTGCAGACTGTGGTGCCCAAAGACTTAGGAACATTGTCCCTGAATGCATATGGGGCTTTTCTACAAGCAAGCCCTGCCCCCTCCTGGATCTACGCCATACCCCTCAATAAATGAACTGTCAATTGACACAGCCTCTCTGCCGGTAACGTTTCTAGTATATGAAGGAGAATGGACCTCAATTTTGAGGTGGGCAAAGCTGAACAACAACTTGGCAGAGAAGTTATGATCTTAAGTACAGCTGGGGCCTATGATCTGGGGTTTTCCTTTAAATAAATAACCAACAGCAATATATTTATTCACCCTTTCCACCCATCATAGGAACTTATTGGAAGACGTCCCCCTCTATTCCTGTTCCGGAAGCAACTCAAAGTTTTGGATTTACCCTCAACTTTCATTCCTGTTGACATTGGTGACCAGGACAAAGAATGGATCTCCATAATGGGAACACAGAGCAATAAAAACCTGACAATGCCTCTAACCTCATAATATCCAAATCTAAAACAAATTTTTGCCCTTAAGCTGGCTAAAGGACTTAAAAAAAAAAAAAAAAATTCACCCCTAGTGTTAACCTCTTCCCTGCCTGTGACATTTATACAGTAATTAGTGTATATATTTAGCTCTGATCGTTGTATAAAATGTCAATGGTCATAAATAATAATAATAAAAAAAAAAATAAAAAAAAGTGTCCGATCTGTCTGCCGCAGTCCACAAAAAAAATAAAAAATACACATTGGCCTAAACTGATGAATACATTAGTTTATTTTAAAAAAATTGGATACTTATAGCAAAAAAATATTGTTTTCAAAATTGTCCCTTTCTTGTTTCTAGCACAAAAAATAAACTGCAGAGGTGATCAAATACCACCAAAAGAAAGCTCTATTTGTGGGGGGGGGGGGGGGAGTAATTTTGTTTGGGTACAGCGACGCACAACCTCGCAATTGTCGATTAAAGCAACGCAGTGCCGTATCGCAAAAAATGTCTGGTCATCAAGTGGGCAAATCCTTCGCGGGACTGAAGTGGTTAAAAAGGCAGAGAATCTAGCTTGACAATACAGGAAGGTGTCTGCTGAACAAGACACCTGCACCTTGGCAATAAATGTTAATATATACACTTTAGTAGACATAACTGGTTAACATAAATGCTGTTTCCTCTGTCCTATGCATTTTACAGTGTCTAACGTATGTGGCTATTTATACACTTTATGAACACAAGTGGTAGTACCGTTTGCCAAAAAAAGCTTATGTATAACAAGGCTATCTGTATGCGATTTATTGAAAAGCAGCAGCAACCGTGCCAGCTATGTGCAAACTGTGTACACTGTGGAATGAGAACTAGGTTAAAGAGTTGGCTATAAGCAGATTCAACCATGTCTAATGCAGGCTAGCTTCATAATAAAAGGTCATGCCTTTAAAGAAGCCAGTTAGACAAAAATAAAAAATTAATTCTAAGTAGGGCTGCAACTAACGATTATTTTCACAATCGATTAGTTGGCCGATTATTGTTTCGATTAATCGATTAAATAACCTTAAAAAAAAATAAAATTTTTTGGCTGCGATTTGCAATTTTACATTTTTTTTGCCAATTTGTTGTTGGACAGATTAAAAATCACAAATTGCTGCAAAAACGCATTACATGCTTTTCTGCAGCTTCTCCAATGAAGTATATTGAACCAAAAAAAACAAAATAGCACAGTTTTGCGTTAAAAAAAAGTCCTTGCCCTTTTCAAATACGCAGCAGCTGAAAAAAATCATGGATGTGAACGTGTCCCATAGGAAACCATGTAAATTAACTTCAGTGTGTTTGTTTCTGCAAAAAACACCAAAAATCACAGAGGTGTGACCCAGGCCCGAGATGTTTAATAACATAAATCGGGTTAAAAAAAAAAAAAAAAATATTAGTACAAAGAGCAAATAAACGCTACTGTAATGCCCCGTACACACGATCGTTTTTCATGCCGTTAAAACTGCCATTTTAAAAAATGGCCCTGAAAAATGATCGTGTGTATGCTCCAGAGCATTTTTAACGACGTGAAAAACGGCCATTAAAAATTCCGGACATGCTCTCTTTTTTCCCGTCGTTTTTCATGTCGTTTTTTTTAACGACGTGAAAAACGATAGTGTGTATGCTTTAACGACGTGAAAAAAAACACGCATGCTCAGAATCAAGTATGAGACGGGAGCGCTCGTTCTGGTAAAACTAGCGTTCGTAATGGAGATAGCACATTCATTACACAGTAACGGACTGAAAAGCGCGAATCGTCGCTCACCAAACTTTACTAACATAAAGGGTGGCGCCATTCGAACGGAACTTCCCCTTTATAGTGCCGTCGTACGTGTTGAACGTCACTGCGCTTTGCTTGATCGTTTTTTTTTAATGATTGTGTGCACGCAAGGCAGGCTTGAGAGGAAACGTGAAAAAAAACGAGGAGAAAAACGTCGGTTTAAAAAATGACATTAAAAACGATCGTGTGTACGGGGCATAAGGGGTTCATTTTCTAACTGTGGGTTGGTGAAAGTAATATTTACAGTAGCAATTTGCTCTTTTTGTACTATAAAGGGCTAATTTTCGTTTTTTTTTTAACCCCATTAGGTTACTGGCCGATAAATCTATTATGAAAATAGTAATCGATTAATTTCATAATTCGATCGATTAGTTGTTTTGGCCCTAATTCCAAGACTGCTAGTAACACTTCACTGTATTAAACAATTTGTGATCTACGGAGATGGCTTTGTGTCCCCAATCTTCCCTTATTGCCTGTCTTACTGCTAGTGCGCCCCTCCGCTGAAATAAACGGGCCTTGTACAAGACCCCAACAATGGGCAGATGACAAATAGGAGCAGATTGTTACCAACTTGCTTTCCAAATCCAGTGTGAAGGTACAATGTCAAATTGGACCGACAGGCTACTCCTATCCATCACAAACAAACACATCAATGGTAGATGATGGGTAAAGAACTCCACAAGCTCAAGAGAGCTTTAGGAATCCTGGGCATGATCAACCCACTGACCAAATAATAAATTTTGTTTACAGGTGTATAATGCTTAAAAAAAGTAAATCGGTCAGTTAGTTTTAACCTTTAGAAGTCTACCTAAAATCGAAGGCACCATCTTTTGTAAGCCACAAAAGCACCACTGTGAGAGGGCTCGGACTTCATAACTAAGGGCAGGCCATACAAGGTTTGAAACTTGGCCGGTTCCTGATTCGAACAGTGTATAGGCAAGGCTGAACGTACCAAGTTGATAGATTGAACGACTTGGGTACAAGCAGTCTGCTGGGTTTTACCTGCGATTATCTATAGTGGGCGCTATAGCCGCTAGCCATAAGCACAGTCTTTTCCCGGCAGGGACGACTTGTCCCCCACAGCGAAAAGTCAATGGCTCAGCAGGAAGAATTCCCGCATCACTGTGTGTTGATGGGGGAATCCATTGAATTTTTCTGCAACCCGTGGTCGCAGGAAAGAAATTCGCTCCATGTACCGTCGGCCTAAAGCAGGCCATAGATTATGCAATTTTCTTTCCTGCAACCTGCCGGGAGAGCACAATGATTACTGCTAGCAGCTGTAGTCGCTGGCAATTATCGCATGATGGTTGGTATCCATCTATTAACTTGGGTGCAATCCTCCTGTCCACAGATGGATCGAAACTTGGACAGTCCCTGCTGAACAGACTGAGATTCAATCCATCTACGGCCATGCCAAACTGCCATCTCCATACGCAATCATTGCGTCCCAATGGCCAATAAGGTTGCTCATGGGATAGAGAGTCACACACACACACACACACACACACACACACACACACACACACACACACACACACACAGGACTTGCACCAAAACAGCTGAGACCTAATTAGCTGCTATAAAGAACAGTTAAAACTTGCCATGATCTGTGTCCCCCATGATAAAGAAAAGTAGTGCTGGAAATATATGAAAGATATTAGTGCAATCTGGGAAAAAAAAACATTATGCTCTGGAAGAGCCTCACTCATAGTATGGGCTACCTATAAAAAAAAACACACAAATTATAGAACGTTTTAATTAGTAGTACATGAAATGGACCATAGCCAAAAATCTCACTAGAGCGCTACAGCGCAAAGAAAGTGGGCATGACCAGGCTGCTCAGGGGAGGGGAGGCACTCTGCTTGGGTAAGAGGTGGAAAAATAATCACTATGAGCTTTCTACGAGAAAGGTTAAAAAAAGACAGACAATATGGGGAAAGCATTGCTAGTTTCCAAAAGATAATACAAGTGGAGTGAAAATACGAACCTGGCTTTAAAAACAGGGCTGTCAAAAGGAACAATTAAATGTAACACAGTAAGAAACACATATTTTGGTTTTTCTATTTTAATGTTTTTTGTTGTTGCATTGTCACCAAGCCACTGCTTGCAAGTTAAAGGCTTAATATAGATACGAAAGCAGGAGAAGTGAAATGAAAAAGGCATAGACAAAGTAATATGAAGGATTGTAAACTGGAGGGCTGGGCCAAGTGCTGGAGGGTTACAGAGAAGAGGGGCAAGAGGAGAGGAAATGGGAAAGAAAGAAGTTATATAAAAGGAAAAAAACGGAGAGAAGATGGCACTTGGTAAGGGGGTGATGGATGCACTTGGCAGACATTGGCATCACTTACAGAGCCAGTCAAGAGCAGTGCCTGCTGGGAAAGTAATCCAGCCATTAAAACCCTTGCTGAGGACTCGTACTTACAAGCCTTTGCAGCTGTCCCACTGCCTAAACCTCTGCTAGATTCAAAGTTGGTCATTACTTATGACACTTTGGTGATAGATTGGTGCATCATAAAGGCTCTCAAATGTCTGCCATGACACATGCCCTGTCCAAGCTTGTTAAATCTCCTGGGCAGGTTTGGAGTCACCATCTATGAAGCAGATGGTCGTTAATTCTCAATGAGACTTGGCTGACCACTGGATTTATCCACCATATACAGCAATAGTCCCTATAGAGCCAACAAACACCATCACATGAGGGCTGGTGCAGCAATAAAGGCTCATAAGTGCAAGTTCCAGCAGATGAAACCCACCCGGTTCATTCAGTCAATATATATTCTGTATGGCTGGAGATCCGTACTTCATTCACCATTACCAAAACATTGAGGGCAAAATAGAGGTAGTAACTGAACTGTTCAACATACGGGATATGGTAGAGATCACAGCTACATAAATGAAAAAAAAAAAACACATGAAAGCACACAGATGACTGCCCTGTAGAGAATTTCCTTGAGAAGCGTGCCCTCATTTAAAAAAAATGAAAATGAAACTGATGGTCTGGGTCGCTAGCAGCGGGGACATGATAGCTGTTGAAAACCACCAAGGGTGACTATTGTTATACGATGATCATGAGATCAGCAGGGGGAAAATAGGTCTAGTGACAGCTGTCTGAATATGGGGCACGCACAAGAAAGGACTATCAGACTGCCAGTGAACAGATATAAAAACACACCACCTCTATTTTGCCCTCATCAGTCCACCTCTACCAGCTCTTGAGTGGGTGTTAAGTTCAGCTCAGCGTGCTCCGTATTAAGAACTGAATGCTCACTGTGGTAATCTCATGCATACTTGCAGGGCTGAGAGACCCCAACCAGCCCCTTAAAACCAAGCCCTGCAGCTCACTACAAGTTGACACCACCAAGGCCGGACAGAGGAAGTTGTTGAGTCAGGCTATGCCGTGCAGCGACCAACTTGGTGCCAGTAAGTAACCCTTCTCACTTGCCAACGGCCTGGTTCCTTTCAAGAACCTTCCGTAGGGGAAGGGTTAACATTGGCCAAGTTGGACCCAGGCAGTCTCAGAGTCCACAGATCCTGCCAGATGCACTCCATGGGAACCTGAAAGTTCTTCCTTCACCACAGCACCAATTTTCCCAGGAACCCATATTGAAGAAATGCATTTAAAAAGGCAGCCCAGACACCCATATTCACAACACTCCAAAATCATTTTTATGCTTTTAAAAAGTAGACTATTCAGACATTTTTAAGATGTTGTAAGGGTGATGTTTGCATAAGAGATTGGTCTCTGCTTGTACAGTACTGTTCGCGTAAAAAGTAAAGACTCCAAAAATTGAGAGAGTACCGGGACAAGTACATAAAATTTAAACCTTGGCTGCTCACCTGGAAGTGCAAGGCTAGAATCTGTAGACTCCCAGAGATCTACCATAGCCCAACACCACACTCTTCCCCACAGGTATTGCTGTAGAGGCCGGCTAACACTCCCTCAGGAAACTCATCCTTACCTGAACTCCCCAGACAACCAACTGTTGCTAAACATCCTGCAAATGGAAACCCTAACATCCTGCATGACGCGGAACCTGTCCAGCCTTCATCTACTGCTTCACAAAAAAAAATCCAGCTTCATTCTACCGCTATATGAAATACAAAACTTCTACCTGTAAAAGCCGCCATAAAGGGTTCTTGATACAGCTTTGAATCTTTAACTGTTGGGCATTTTATCTTAGCACTCACAATGCATAACCTTGGCTATTAAGAAACTGAAAATTGAACAAGGTTGTCTATTATCAGTCATCTTGTATGATTAAAATGACTTGTGGACATAAGGAACAAATTACCATATCAAATCAAAAGGGTTCTTTTAAACAGAATTCTAAACCGGTTAACATAAAAAACAAAAAAAAACAAACATGAGAGCGCCATTATGCCAATTCCAACTTGAGCTTCCAATTACTATGCCGATTCTTCCCGTTTTAGGAGAATTCTTCATCTTTTGTCGGGAGCCCTCATCAAGTGATCATAACCACTTAAGGACCGCCGCACGACTATATACGTCCTCTTTTTGAAGAAGGATATCTCGGTAACAGCTGCTGCCACAACCGAGTTATCCATCTCTTCAGGCGGCGGTCCTGTAAACGATAAAATGGTGGTCTCTGTGGCGGATTTGCCGCAAGATCACAGTTATCGGCAGCGGGAGAGGGCCCCCCCCCCGCGCCCTCCGACGCTTACCGGAGCCATCGGTAGCAATCGTGTCCTTCTCGTGGCTGGGTATGGATATGAGCGAGGGCAAGATGGCCCCCAGCCGTCTCCATACTATAGCAGGGCGGAAGCGACGTCAAAAAGTTACTTCCGACCATAAGTCTTAAAAAGGGCCAATGTGTCATTTTTTTCAAATGACAATTTATTTTATTGCATTTTAGTCTAAATACGAGATCTGAGGTCTTTTTGACCCCAGATCTCATATTTAAGAGGACCTGTCATTCTTTTTTCTATTACAAGGGATGTTTACATTCCTTGTAATAAGAATAAAAGTGACCCAATTTTTTATTTTATTTTTTCAACCGTGTAAAAATGAATAAAATCTAGTAAAATAAATTAAAAATGTTTAAAAAGCGCTCTGTCCCGACGAGCTCGCGCACAGAAGCAAACGCATATGTGAGTAGCACCCGCATATGAAAACGGTGTTCAAACCACACATGTGAGGTATCGCCATGATCGTTAGAGCGAGTGCAATAATTCTAGCCCTAGACCTAACTCAAAACATGCAACCTGTAGAATTTTTTTAAACGTCGCCTATAGAGATTTTTTTAAGGGTAAAAGTTTGACGCCATTCCACGAGCGGGCGCAATTTTGAAGCGTGACATGTTGGGTATCAATTTACTTGGCGTAACATTATCTTTCACAATATTAAAAAAAATATATAAGACAACAGTAAAGTTAGCCCATTTTTTTTTTATTAAAAAAAAGTTTGTTTTTTTTTTAGAAAAAAAGTGTGCTTGCAAGACCGCTGCGCAAATACGGTGTGACAAAAAGTATTGCAATGACCGCCATTTTATTCTCTAGGGTGTTACAAATTTTTTTTTTTATAATTTTGGGGGTTCCAAGTAAATTTTCTAGCAAATAAAATTGTTAACGTGTAAACACTGAGTATGGAAAACAGGCTCGGGGCTTAAGTGGTTAACCATGCCCACCCTTCCCTGCCTTCTCCACCATTAATAGAAGCCATGCTACAGCTTTTACGAATGACACAGGATCTCTGAATAGGTGAAGGGTGGATGATTGATGGCTCTTGCCCCCACCAGAAATCCGGTGTCATTCTTGAAAGCTGTAGATCAGCTTCTAGGAATGGTGGATCCAGCAGGCATAGTTGGGAGCGCTCATCAAGACAGCTCCCGACAGCCCTGTAGTTGTATAGACCCCTGCTGCACCAGAACATTATGGGGGTGGGCAGGAAAAGATGAAGATTTCTCCTAAAACATGAATCAGCACAAAGAATACATCTTAACTGCACCTTCTGCCGATTTTACATTTAACTTGAGCTAAACTTAGGTTTCCTCTGAAATAGGGGCCTGGGAGTAACCTAGTATAACCTCAACCCTGCTCAAAGGAGGAGCAGGTAGGTGCTCGGGAACCTGTCCTTTCACTGACAGCTATCCAAAAAGATGTATTGGTTACAATTTACCAGGAACAGATCCAGATTGAAAGTAGCCCGTCGTCCCCGGACTTGCCAAACTAGAATATTCCACAGCTATACTCTAACAAAACTAGCAGGGGACATGTCACCCTCCCATTCCTGGCCTTTGCCAAAACACATAGAGAGCCTGTCATTTAAAAAAAAAATAAAAAATGATTTCACTAAACACCAAAAGACACCAGTTCTTTCAAACAATAGGCAGCTTACTAAACATGGTCAGTCTCTACACTGGTGCTCCAAGTGCAGTGGTACCCTCCTCTGCAGCATTACCTTGTGCGCACTTTAGCTAGCAACATGCCAGCACATAGCAGAGAAAGGGAAGATTATATAAATATATATACACACAAAAGATATACGTGGTGTTCACTGGACCAAAACATAAAAGGAGAAGGGTAAGGGAAAGATGAGGAAAGAAGTCCTAGAATATTAAAACCTTCACTGCTGGGGAGAGCAGTACCACCACACTAAACCCACCAGCAGTGAACTTAAGGAAAAAAAAAAAAAGGAAAATGTATATCATATATAAAAAAATTAAAGGAAAAAAAAAAAAAAAAAAAAAAAAAGCAGAGCGTGCAATACAAACCAGGTCATGAGCAGCTTAGCTAATATTGGGATCAACTGCTGTGGAAGAAAAAGGCCAGATAGGGCCAAAGTTGTGTAAAGTTCTGTAAACCATCTACACACAGACACACGCACACACACACACACAAACACAACACAGACCTACGACTGGGTAGAGATGCACACTGCTGCTCAGCTGGTTGCAGACATGGCAGGAAAGTGACCATAGTAGGAGCTTTCTGCTAATCCTCACCACATTGTGAGGGCTTTTTATATGGACAGGCTGTGCTGGAAAACTTATGCACAAACAGAAGTGGGAACAAGCCTTTAAAACAAAGCCAGGAGACCAGATTTGGCACAGTGATAGGTTACCACCCCACGTCCTGAATCCTCACTTTTAGTTATAGTATGGTTTTAAGAGGATTCGTCAATGCTAAGCTGCAAAGCCAAAGATGATCGAGAAGGGTAGAAACTTTTGTCCTCCAGTCATGAAGGGTTGTGTATTATGAAAACAATTTAGGATGAACAGGATACTGAATAAGGCACCATAAGGGTGCATAAACATAGCTCTTACATTTAACCTGCCAATATTTTCACATCTCTGGTTTTTCCCTCCCTCTTCATCAACATGCCAATATATTTTCAGTGGCATCTCTATCAAGCATCCAGGACTTCGTTCTCCCAACCTGTGTGCAGTGTTATGCAGCCCAGCCAATGCTACTCCACTGACCCAGCCTCTGATGCATCACTCCCACCCGGCAGGGAAAACCGCAATAGGGGTGGGGGTCAGTGGAGTAGCATTGGCCGAGTCTGTATAACACTGCACACAGGTTGGGAGAAGGAAGTCCTGGATGCTTGATTGAGATGCCACTGGATGTGTTGGTTTGGATGCTGGCACCCCTACATCTAAGGACCAGCGAGAGAGAGGTTCTCCTCTCACTTGAAGTGGCGCTTCAATGTTTAAGTAAATACACTTCATTTTTTCTTTTTAAACGGATAAGTTCACCTTTGAGAATGTCTTACGTGTTGCAACCGTTTAGGGTGAAACATGTTCCCAATGCTATATAGTCGCTGCCCAATCTCTCCCTCCCTGTGACAGCAGTACGGGGAGAAGTTCCCCATACTAGCAGTCACTTTTTGAAATCAAGTGAGGCTGTGCAGTCATTCATATAGCTGTGTGTGTGTGTGTGTGTGAGAATGAACAAGTCCCGACATCCATTGCAGCCGTCGGCTTGTAGCTCTCAATGAACTACCACGGTGCTGTGGAGTGCCATGGTAGTTCATTGATACTTTCAGTGTAAAATGCTTGCCTGTACAGAATGTTTGGGCACACAGATCTCCTGCATATCTGTCCATGTATCTGCTGATTGCTGCTGCAATGCTTTACAGGCTCCAAATAAAAAAAAATTATAAGAATGCACTTTTTTTACCTGCAAAAAAATGTGCAGTCACAATTTTTCTAAAAAGTGAACTTATTCTTTAAATAACACCTTAACATTTTGATGACATACCTTATTTTAGACCCAGTGATGTCCTCACCTGGCCCCCGTTTCTCTATGCCGGGGTTGGCGACCCGTCAATCACAGTCCACCTGCCGACCTCCAGCAGGCGACAGGTGGACCGCAAACAGGTTCCTGCGCCGCTGACCCCCGCCTTCTATGTGTGCCGATCCTGGTCTGCCCTACCAGCCTCCTCTGCGGCTGAACCATCTATGTCCCGGTGTCTCTCCCCCTCCCACCTCCATCCTCCTCCGCTGTGATCAGTAAATAGCGGAGACCAGGAGGAAGCACAGCTCAGGATGGAAGGCGGGAGGAGCTGGCCAAACAAACAACTTTTTATGTGAAACCGCTGGTGATTGGTTGCTAGCACACAGGGTGGTCCTAAGCAAACAATCACCAGCTTGCTAATATGAAAATTCACTCTGCTAGCTCCCGCCCCTCTGTCCAGAATTGTGCTGCCTCCAGGTCTCCGCTGTGGAAACAGGTAGGACACGGTGCTATGGGAGGGGGTTACTGCTATAAGGGAAAGGGGGGGGGGGGCGCAGAAGACACGCGCGTGCGTGTGTGGGGGCAGAGGACACGGTTATGGGCAGGGTGTCCCCCATTGAAGCATTTGGTTTACACTGTGATCGTTAACTACAGTGTTGTTCAAGTAGATCTCCATCTCTCAAAGGTTGCCTATCCCTGCTCTGTGCAGAGCAGGCAGATCATGGCTGGTAGGTGGGGCTGTACATTGCTTCCTGAAAACATCACAGCACCCCTCTCATGAACCTCAGCCCTAATGCAAACAGTGGGCTGGCTCTTGGGAGGAGTTCTGCAAAAATTTCAAAATGCTGTGAATGGATGCCTAGAAAGTGCACATAAGATGCCAATTCAAATGCTCTTTTGCAAAGCTACATTGTCTGCTAGAATCAGCAGCCTTCTGATACCTCTGAGTGCACTGAATGCCTGCATTTCGCGCTGCATGCTCTGGTTCCACTTGTTGGCTGCCAGGTTAACTAGTGTGCCTTAAATACTGGTAATTGGTGGGTAGAACCACAGCACTCAGCATGGGATGCAGACATCCAACAACCCCAGAGATGATAGAACGCCAATGATTCTAGCAGGCCTTGTGGCTCTGCAATAGAGACAAGTTTCTACTCAGCAGCTGGAATAGCAAGTTGAAGGATGGTTCTTTTATAAGGTGCTTTTCTCATCCTCAACCGAGTCTTTTATTAAGTCATCAGAGCCTGATGATTTTACCTGATGATCAGCCACTAAGGCCAAGCTGCACTGTTTGTTGGAGAGAAACGTGCCTGATCTTTCCATCCCCCAAGTCGGAGGACTTCAAAAAGTTCCCAGTGGTGTCAGAGGGATTTTTAATACATTGAACAGACATGGGGCCTATTATTAAAGCAAAATTTTCTTACAAAGTTTTACTTTAAGCCTTCCCCAATTAGATTTTAAAATAAGAAGTTCCTTTTAATATTAAAAAGGGATAAAAAAGGTGGGCACTGGGATAGAGGGGGAAAAAAAAACCAAACACTTACTTTATCATACATTACATAACTGGGGACTACCGTTCTACATCAGCTTTCTTTGCAAAGTTGGGGGGGGGGGGGGGGATAGACGCAGATCTACCTTTAAAATGTCAAAAAATGAAAAAAGTTGTTTGTAAGGCACTGCACAGATAAAACCAAAGTGAACCCTAGTCACCCTCCACAGTTTAAGCGACTGCAAGTCCCAGCTGAGCGTCAATGTGCATTTCACTTAAAGTGGACCTGTAACTTGCTACACACCAAGCAGATGACCACTTGTAAGTTTAAGTTCTGCATTAGTCAAAACCCTGACTTCTACAAAACGTGCAGAATGAATACTGCTTAAATTTCCAAGATGGCTACCTCTCCTGTGCGCGGCTGACAAGTCCACTTTAAAAACAAAACAGGTGGATGGTGCCAAAAGTGGCATTATAAAGTCCACCTATTCTCTAGACTATGCGAATACAATGGAGTACGCTTCTAACCTCTCATGCAAAGGGCCAGGATACATTGCCCCTTGACTTCCAAAGGCCTGCTGGATATTGCAGGGCCTTTTCAATATGCAAGAACGTTATACAGATTGCAAAGCAAAATAAAACAAAAGAAATAAAAATAAAAACCGTAAAAATAAAATTAAGAAACCACCAATGATTGCTTTAATCTGGACTCCTACATCTTCTAAAAGTCTGTCTCAGTGGGCAAATAAACCAAAATATAAAAATAAAAAGATACAAAGAATATGAAGCCTGACCAAAATGCACCGTCTTACCGATTCAATGGGCTTGTCCAAAGAGGCCTGTTCGATCTCCAACTGTCCATCCTCATATTGGTCAAAGTGGTTACCCTACACAGAGAAAGAACACAGAAAATTAAAGGATAAACCCCAGAGAATCATGAATCATCGCTTAAAACATTTACTTAAAAAAAGCGGATTCTGACCCCAACTCAGACATTGCATCTCAACTTCAGTTTTTTTTTTTTTTAGGTTTTGTTTTAACTATTCTGTACAGATTTTTTTATCAAGCATTACTTACCTTCTCCACGCTCCTGTGCTCACCCCTGTCCACTTGCTGAATAACTGGCATCTTTAGACTTACTTCCTTACTTAGGTAGAAGGAAAACCAAATGGCCATGAGCCTCAAGACTACATTGAGACTGCAGTCAGATTAAAGGGGAGATTAACTGGGAGGTAGATAATGCATTTAAAAGACGTTTCCTAGAAGTCATTAGAGACATAGAACACATTTTGCAACATAGGAATGATATTTACAGGACCAATCTAAAGCGGATCATAGATGGTTCGAATCTTGGCCGGTTCCGCGGGGACTAGCCCGAGATTCTAGCCATCTACGGGCAGGCTGTGTGTACCCAAGGGGAACCCAAAACGACGTCAATCTGTGACGAAACGTATGTCGGGAGGTTGACGCGCTGACGTCATCGCTAGTGGACGGGTGTCTGCGTGCCGGCCGGCTTTACAACAATTTTATGGACGTTTTTACTCTTGGTCTTTGTAAGTGTATCTTTTAACTTTAATAAACCCTCATACCTAGTTTGAATTACGCTATTTGAGTGTTCTTCCTTTTTGGGTTTACGATTGATGGTTTTACTTGGTTGCCTGGTGAATTTAGCGTATCCAGTCCATTTTCTCTGCTTACCCCTGCGAGTTGGAGTTTGATGCAGACCCAGCGTGAGATCGCCATACAGGCTTTATATAACCTGCCTTCTGGCAAGCAGGAAATGTATATGGTGGCGGTACACGCGTGTTGGAGGTGTCAATGTTGGAGGTTCACCCTTTTATCATTTATCAACTACATCAAGTGGTGGCCTACACCGAGTCTTTATACTCACTTACATGGACTTTTAGATCACTTTTTAGAGACTATTTACATTTGTATTCATCTAGTAGATTATAGCCACTGGCAATAATCATTGTGTGTTCTTCCATGTTCTCCCATGGCTCCCCATGTTGGAGTTTATAAATTAAGGGCATTTGAAAGTGGAAAGGAGTTCTTAAAGTAGGCAAAGGCTGTTTTTTCCTATTCTAATGCTATTTTGATAACAATATTTCTCTTCCATTCACCTTCAATGAATCTTCTCTGCTCACATCAAAATCAAGGCCCATCCCCAGCTCCTGTCCCCCACTGACACCAGCCCAGCTCCCAAACTACAATGGAGCATGCATCGCACACCTGACGAGCCTGCAACAGCCTGTATCTCACTTAAATATGCTGAATGATGTCCACTCCGCCTTTTCGCTCATTGGTGCCAAAGTGCTATATTCGCAGAAACGTGTGGTCTGATGGAAAGTCATGTGATTGATTCATGCACTCATGGCTAGAGCTAGGGCTCACAAAAAAAACAGAAGGGTTTGGAAATATGGGTGTATTACAGGATAACAAAACCAGAGGAAAAAAAAAAAAAAAAAAAAAAATTGATTGCCGCTTACAGTCCTTAGAATTAAAAGGGGCTGTAAAGGCAGTGCTCAGTGTCACTGCCAGCCCCCTCTGTTAGGACAAAATGTACTATAAAGTGTATGTGCTTTAAAAATAATTCTAACTACCTATTTCACCTCGGCCACGTGACTGCCCGCCGGTCTGCTTCTCCAATCTATGCACTAAAGAGGGGAGGGGCCGAGATCTCCCTCGGACGTCTGCTGGGCTGTTACGTGACCACAGATCGGCAAAGTGAAAAGGCATTTAATTTAGAAGAATAAAAAAATAAAGAAAAAACGCCAAACACTTTATAGTGCATTTTCTCCTAACAGAGGGGCTGGCAGTAATTGTGAGCCGCTGCTCAGAACAGATAGAAGGGGAGGTGTGACTCACACGCAGGAACTGAGAGGCAGGGAGGGAGGGGCAGAGGACACAGCAGCAGGATGATGGAGGCACGTAAACCGACCACGGTGATCAGCAGCCATGATTACCATGGTCAGTACACACGGGGGGGTCACATGAACAGGCAGGATCAACCAGGTATTTTAGATGATACAAATGGGGAAAAAAAAATATGACACTGCACAGGCACTATGAACGGGATTTTTTTTTTTTTTTTTTTTTTTTTTTTTTTTAGGGTTAATCACTTTAATGGCTGCCTTTGTTTATTTCAAGCCAGGAACATTTTTAGCAAACCTATACTAAACCTGTTGATCTTTCCAGACATGTAGTGCTCTTGTCCCTCTCTGTGAGCAGAATATCATCCTTCCCAGCAATCTTATAAACTACCAATTGATCTGCCCCTCATGCAATGGAGATACGGACGCGTCTGTAGTCTATGTAAAAAGAGAGCAGCCCAATGTGACAACCACGGCTCCCTTCATCGATCAGGAGTAGTGACAGACTCCAAGGGACAGCAAGGGTGCGATTTGAAGGATTAACAGGTGAAAACAAAAGCAAAAGAAGCTTGAAAACAGAATATGAATGCAGCCAGTACTAGTAAACTAATATATTGCAGTTGTGGCTTTGGGTTTAGATACACTTTTACCTCCATTCACAATCAGGAAGGATATTTTAGTGGTCTAAATTTCTATCAATCTTTTGGCATGCAGCTTATACAGATGGGACCCTCTACTCACACATTAGCTCTCACAATTTTTTTTACTTAAAATTATGCACACAGTGGTGGAATATATGTCAGAATATGTTATTCTAAATCAAATCTGAATATAACTGAGCTGCATATGTAGCCCAAAGGACCATCCTTCCCGATCAATATCCATTAGGCTTATGAATAGGCAGGATGTAGAACCTGGTGCTACAGTGACTGCCTTCATCATTCTTCCAAGGTAAACATATTAGCTGCAAAACAATAGCAAAAAGCTCATTGCGCTAAATGCACATTGTACTAGAAACCAACTAACCGCCATATAGTCTATTCAGAAATAAATAATACCAGGGGGAAGAGGAGGATTAGCTGCCCGTAGGTGGTCACCAAGCTGTACGTTCATTCACAGCGCTTCCTCCAGGGGAAAAAAATAAAAAATGCTACTATCATTTGCCGACAAGCACACTTTAAGAACCCCCCGGATGGGATGACTGAGGACACGGCAGCTGGCTCCATTTCCTCCGTACACATTGTGTTTGTGCACGACATGTGAACTCAGCCACCCACTCGACAATTAAAATTACTAAAGACGTCTATTTTTCTCAAGATGTTAAGGATCGGCCTCTGCAGATGGCTTCAACATGCTCTCAATCTGGGTTTTGTTTTTGGGACCCGGAGGATTAAAAAAGGGAAAACATGTCATGCCATGCTTATCCTCTAGATCAGGGGTAGGCAACCTGGGGCCCTCCAGCTGTTGTGGAACTACATTTCCCATGAGGCATTGCAAGGCTGGCAGTTACAATTACTCCCAGGAGGCATAAGACTTGTAGTTCTGCAACAACTGGAGGGCCCCAGGTAGCCTACCCCTGCTCTAGATTGTGACTTAACTTTTAAAATTTGATTTTCCTTCTTGAAGGATTTCCCTTATGCTCCTTGTGCAAACATTTGAAGAGATGCATACTTTAAAAGGCCAAGTCCACACCAAAATATTCTCAACAGGTTCAGCTCCACCTGTTTGTGCACCATATATTGCAGTTGTCAAACACAAGGTCTGCTGGCTGAATCAAGCCCGCCATGTCATTTCTTGTGGCCGACGTACCTCTACCGCAGCTGCGGCACCCCCGTCGTCTACACTCCCACCTTGTCTCACAGTTGGCAGCAAAAAAAGACAACAGAACTTCTTTGCCAGATCCTGCTCTTGGAGAGGCTTGTTTCTGAACTCCTCCCCATCTCAACAGGACTGTCTTCATGATGGTGATAACGGTGGAGCAGGTCTGTACGTGTAGACTTTACCAGGGGTGCGTGTGACAGGGTGACAAAGCAGGAGCACAACAGGTGTCATCCCTTATAAAAGGAGGCACCTGAACAAGGACCTTCAACAGCAGAATTGGATAAAACTGGAACTATATGAACGTGCTTTAAAGCTCTAAATCATATTTCAGATTCTATCTGGGACTGGTACACACAAGACTTTATAGCTACAGAATTCCTATTAACAAGCATTTAATCAGCTTTAATGCAACTGAAACTTGTTCCGTGTCCACTAAAGCCCCTCAGATAATTGTATATTAAACACGAAGCGCTCCCAGTAAGATCTGCACTCACCAGGAACAGACTGGAGCTCAAGGCTACATCGAGGGGTTCAAGAAAACTATTTATTCAGGAAAAAATGCTCTGCACATACTTGTGAGTTGATGTTCCTGGGTTTGGGTGGAGTTGTGTCTTAAGTAACTAATCAGTTATGCAATATGGCCAGGAGGCCTTTCCAGGTGGCATGAAGCTGACAAGATGAAATAACGAGTACAGCTTTCCGATAACCATCAGCAGCAAGGGGATGCAAGGAACTACCCAGAAATAATGAGTCTCAGCAGGGCAAATAGATACATTTCGCAAAGCTGCAATGGCAGTAACAATGGAACGAAATAAATAAATATACATAAACTTACGTTGAAACTCCTAGGCCTGATTCAGATGGGAAAATAGGCTTCTGTGTTCAGATGCAGCTAAACGCAGTCTCTGGTCGCAGCAGCATTCTGTGCTATGGCCGCACTCAAACCAGACATTCATCTGCAGCCAGAAGTGCCAGACTCTGACACAATCTGCCTGCGTCCAGGGCTGGTCAGAGCCCCTATTCGCGCATACTACTCAGATGAGCAGTCCCATATGAACAGCATTGGTGTCAACCATTCATTCATAAAGGGTACATGACTGGCCGTACCACTGCTTGCTGAAGGTGTTTCTCTGCTGCAGTTTATGGTGAAGAAGCCAATTGATCATATGAATGGGCCTTTATTGTGTTGATCCATTGCCAGCACCTCTAGAAATTCATTCTAGCACATCAAGCAATTGTTCCGGAATGTATTTACAAAGGGCAATGTACTGAGTGGGAGGAGAAGCTGCAATGTTTTCCAATGTTAAATGCATGATGGCACTCTGGCATGCGTTCAGATAAGCGTGCTTTCTGCTATGCAATTATGAGCCAGCCTAGGCAGCAAACATGGGCATCCTGGTAACCACCCTTTCAGATAATTCTGTAAATAAAAGAGCATTGCGTGTTCATCAAAAAATAAATATATAAACAGGGCATTGATTTTCAGAACGGATACCGCTCGTTCACATTGCCATCGCCATGCTATAACTCATGGTATGTGGATGTCCTTTGTGCTTAATATTTACAATAAAAGCAAGTTTAAAAAAAAAAAAAAAAAAAAAAAAAAAACAGTATATTGGTGGGATTATTCTGCTGAGCATTTTGGGGTTTATAGTTTCAGCATTAGAGAATCCCATCAATGCTACACTGAATTTACAATCATTGTATAATAAAGACTGTTCAATAGCACCAGATTTTTCCCTTAGCCCCGTTCACACTGGGGCAGGAAGGTGCGCTGGCGGTATAGCGGCCTATTTTTAAAGCCGCTATACCGTCGTTTTTACCATGATATTCGGCCGTTGGCGGGGGGATTTTAACCCCCACTAGCGGCCGAAAAGGGTTAATACCACCGGCAATGCGCCTCTGCAGAGGCGCATTGCCGGCGGTATTACCGCGGTTTCCCATTGCTTTCAATGGGCAGCAGCGGTAAAGGAGTGGTAAACACACCGCTCCTTCACCGCTGCAAGGATGCGGCTAGCAGGACTTTTGCAGCGGTCCTGCTAGCGCACAGCTTCAGTGTGAAAGCCTTCAAACTTTCACACTGAAGACTGCGGGGCACGATTTTTTCAGGCGGTATAGCAGCACTATTTTTAGCGCTAAACCGCCTGAAAAACGTGTCAGTGTGAAAGGGGCCTTACAGAAATATTTTTTTATATTTATTCAGCCTACATTTATACAGGGCTATAACATTTTCAGCTCACATCCTCCAGGGTTTTCACTATTAGCAATGAAAATCCACCAATATATAAATGCATTTTTAAATGAAACTTTTCTAAGTGCATGAAACTGTAATTATACAAGTCCCTCGTAGTCACCTGTATAGGAGCAACTATATAGGAACAAGTGAATAGGGCCGTGCTACAACCGCCTGCAATAGACACTGTTGTACAGGCCTTTCAGCAATAATTCCAGGCACCAGATTGTATGTATGTATGTATGTATGTATGTATGTATGTATGTATGCATGCATGCAACATACCTGGCCGACACTGCTGGAAGCTGCAAATCACTGAAGTAGATACTGCAACTCCAGTGATCTCCACTTGCTTCCAGGTCAAATGCTGAGCAGCTGCAACTCTGCCTACAGGAGAAGCTGCTTGGCACAGACGCCATTCAGAGAACGCTTTGCGTTTTTGAAAAAAGCATTCCGACTGGAGGAGGTGCAGAGGTGGGGCTGTGACATCATGCTTTCCACCTCATCCGATCACATTTGTGTAAACAATGCTGCAGGGCCAGTCATTTGGCACGGGATCTGGAAGTGGAGAACATTGGAGTAGCAGTGTGCTCTTCAGTGATTTCCAGCAGCATTGGTCAGGTATGGTATATAGTCATATTTGTCCAAGCTGGAATAATGTAACTATGTATAACATGCTGATGCCTGGAACTATTCTTTAAAAATAGTCTCTGAACCTACCAGCTGCCTGTCAACTGCCATCTAATCCACCGCAGATCACTTTTCAGGGGTGGCAAGAACTGCTGCAAGCAAAAAAACAAGCCCTTAAAATGGAACTCCACTCAAAAGAGGAAGTGTCGCATTAAGGCCTACTCCCCCCACTCTTTTTTTACATTTAATTGGGGGGGGGTTGACCATTCATTAAGCGGCAGCGAAGCCGCAAGGTGTCACAGCCAGGTGCCCACAGTTAATACGCTGGCGCAGAGGACAAAAGATGACCCTTAACAGCCCCTCAGATGAGCACAGTGCTGGATCTGGTGTTTTTGTAGATGCTGAATCAATTTTTAGAAAACTGACTGGAGCTCCTCTTTAGGTGTGCCAATTCTCCTTCACTGTATCTGCAACAAAGTTGAGATGTCCAGGTACTGCTGTGAAAGCAGAGGGAATCCCACACCTGACTATTCCATCTGGCAGTGGGTGACTGGGCCATAAGCCTAGTTGAATTTAATTACAAAAACCTCTGACAGGCACAACAGTTCATATATTTTTATTTCGGGTGAATTTAGCTGCTTAAATTGTACAGGGAACCTGTCTTGAGAGAAATAGGAGAGCTACCACTGTGGACCTACTTGCATGTCCTAAGTTAGTGACCACAAAACAGCAATGGTGGCCTCTGTAATTCTCTTATAAAAGGCGTTCAAGCGCTTGTGGACGGTGACCTTTTACCCCACAGTTAGTATGTACGAAAAAAAAAAAGGGGGGGGGGGAGGAGGGGAGATGGGAGCGTGGTGAAAAGGAAAAAAAAATAGATTTTACACGAGGACAGCAATTACAAGCTGCAAGTCACATGACTTATCAGGCGTTTACAATTTTCACAGTCACATAAATGGGGGGGGGGGGGGGGGAAGCATGCAGAATGTCCTTAAGCCTCCAAATCAAAACAATGCCCTGTGTCTGACATTTCACATAAACGCCTATTCCTTACAGCAGGGGTAGGCAACCTCGGCCCTCCAGCTGTTTTGAAACTACAAGTCCCATGAGACATTGTAAGACCCTGATAATCACAGGCACGACTCCTAGAGGCAGAGGCATGATGGGATTTGTAGTTTCACCACAGCTGGAGGGCCGAGGTTGCCTACCCCTGCCTTACAGTATCTGAAAGGTTTGTACCCGACTCTTGATCAGGGGCCTTTTCTGAATGCAGTGGGCCTTTGTACAAGGTTATAAGTTGGACCAGGGCCAAGACATTTCCAAACGCAGCGAAGATTAGCACTTGCAAGTGAAATCAGACCTATTTTTAGGGTCCTATAAATACAGAAAGTCAGGTTCAACCTTTGTTTTGACTAACCCATATTTCTCTTGTGTTGCCACTTGAGCAACAGTTGTGAGCCCTCATGTGTACTATTTGGACAACTGTAGACACCTGACCGCTCTTACATGAGCTGGTTAGACATTCCATCCCAAAACCATGATCAACATGAAGTTGCCACCTACCCCCATTTAGCTGAACAGCCTCCAATCTTCTGAGAAGGCTTTCCATAAGATTTTGGAGGGCGTCTGTGGGCATTTGTGTTCAGTCAAAAGAGTGTTTGTAAGGTCAGGTACTGATTATTGGATGAGAAAACCCGGCTTGCAATCATTGTTCCAATATATTCCAAAAAAGGTGCACAACCAATTCCGCTGCAAATGACTGTCAATTGAAATTGCATAGCTATATACCAGTACTTCATTTTCTGATGGTGCAGTTGAAATACCTGAACTCATTTTGGAGGGGGTAACCCTAGGTTTTTTGGTCAGTCTATACTATGGAAGGAATCACTCCTGTCTTATTACTCGGATATATGACTGATGCAGTGTGTGGGGGGTGTGTGTGTGTGTGTGTGTGTGTGTGTGTGTGTGTGTGTGGCCACAGCCAGTGGCTGCATTTGTATTTGCCACTACTGTTTGTTGGCTGTAATCCAAACAGTCAAGTCCCTTTCACATGGGGTGGATTTGCTTTGCACAGCAGGGGGATCTGTCCGATGATCCCCTACTGAGCAAAAACAGGTGGGTGACCGTTCCAGGTCTGCTCAGTTTATGCAGAGCGGACATGGACTGAGCCTGCTATGCCCTAAGGCAGGGGTCTCAAACTGGTGGCCCTCCAGCTGTTGCGAAACTACAAGTCCCATCATGCCTCTGCCTGTGGGAGTCATGCTTGTAACTGTCAGCCTTGCAATGCCACATGGGACTTGTAGTTTTACAACAGCTGGAGGGCCGCCAGTTTGAGACCCCTGCCCTAGGGGCAGTCGGGTTTAAAGAGACTGGCTGTCCCTTTACACCCAACTACCTTCTAATCCACCCACACGGAAGAGGACGGATCCTTTTCAAGTTGTTTTTAGCAGACCAGATAAGATCTGAGGTAAGCTGCCAGTCAATTTGGATACATGGACCATCCGATCAGGTCCACCTGAAATACTGACAGGCGGACCTGATCGGATCACGCGTGTGTGAACGGATCTTTACATGCGATTTAGGGACTCTGACAGGTTATTTAGGCAGACAGTCAGGGTCAAGGGACATCAGTTCTAGCCAATTGTCCAGTTTGTATGCAGTCATAGCACAGAGTGGTACTACATCCAGAGGCAGTTGCCCATCTGCCCTCATTCATTCATCTGAACTAGCTCTTATATATGGTCTTCAAAACATTTGGAGTCACCAACTGGCTACAAGCATAAAAACTAAGGGCAAAGGTTTGGGGTCAGTAGCTCAAAAACTAGTGAAGTCACAGAGCCAGAATATGAACTAGGAATTTTCAGGAAGAGAGACAACCGGTCATGACAGTCAAAATATTGACTTAGTACAGGTTTACTTTACCAAAATTACAGAAGAAATTATACGGCCATCTAATCTGGGGACCAGCAATCAAGGCTCTTCAGCCTATAATTGGTAATCTCATGTTTTCTATATTTTATAAAAAAAAATTCTTTTTTAATGTCCCTATTATACACTGATAATTGCACTAAGTGAGCCTTGACCAATAACCTTCGTGCCTTGGTGGGGCCCTCGCCTGGGGGGGGGGGGGGGGGGTTGGGCGACTTTAACCCTAGATGGGAGGTATGGAGGCTTTGTTGCCCCCTTCCTCTGGGGGTGGGGCTGCTCGGGTCCCCGGCGGGCAATGCCCTGGAGTGTATGATGCTGACCTTCAGCTTGGGTCAGGCTCACTCAGATTAGCAGGGGGGGGAAATCACCCCCTGGAACTGTAACCTTGTGTGTTTTTGTCCCCTAACCCTCTATCCATTCCCCTATGTCCTCCCTGTTTTTATGTTGATATATTTACCTCTACGGCTGAACCTGCTATCTTTCAAACCCTCATTGTTCACCGTTATTTTTTATATGTCGAAATTCAAATAAAGAATATAATATAAATATATATATATATATATATATATATAAATATAATTTTTTTATTATTTATTTATCACACACACACACACACACACACACACTATACTCGAAAAATTTGAATATCGTGCAAAAGTTTATTCATTTCACTAATGCAACTTAAAAAGGTGAAACTAATATGAGATATGACAAATCACGGCTTGAACTAATTGTGATGATTATGGCTTAAAGCTCATGAAAACCCCAAACCCACAATCTCAGAAAATTAGAATAATGTGAAAAGGTGCAATATTCTAGGCTCAAAGTGTCACACTCTAATGAGCTAATTAAGCCATAACACCTGCAAAGGGTTCATGAGTCTTTAAATGGTCTCTCGGTCTGGTTCAGTAGGAATCACAATCATGGGAAAGACTGCTGACCTGACAGTTGTGCAGAAAACCATCATTGACACCCTCCATAAGAAGGGAAAGCCTTAAAAAGGTAATTGCAAAAGAAGTTGGATGTTCCCAAAGTGCTGTATCAAAGCACATTAATAGAAAAGTTATGTGGAAAGTTAAAGTGTGGAAGAAAAAAAGGTGCACAAGCAGCAGGGATGACCGCAGCCTGGAGAGGATTGTCAAGAAAAGGCCATTCAAACGTGTTGGGGACTTTCACAAGGAGTGGACTGAGGCTGGAGTCAGAGCATCAAGAGCCACCACACACAGACGGATCCTGGACATGGGCTTCAAATGTCGTATTCCTCTTGTCAAGCCATTCCTGAACAACAAACGTCAGAAGCGTCTTACCTGGGCTAAAGAAAAACAGACCTGGTCTGTTGCTCAGCGGTACAAAGTACTCTTTTCTGATGAGAAAAATTTTTGCATCTCATTTGGAAACCAAGGACCCAGATTATGGAGGAAGAATGGGGAGGCACACACTGCAAGATGCTTGAAGTCCAGTGCAAAGTTTCCACAATCTGTGTTGATTTGGGGAGCCATGTCATCTGCTGGTGTTGGTCCACTGTGCTTCATTAAGTCCAGGGTCAACACAGCCGTCTACCAGGAGATTTTGGAGCACTGCATGCTTCCTTCCGCAGACAAGCTCTATGGGGATGCTGACTTCATTTTCCAGCAGGACTTGGCACCTGCCCACACTGCCAAAAGCACCAAAACCTGGGACCGTGGGATTACTGTGCTTGATTGGCCAGCAAACTCGCCCGACGTGAACCTCATAGAGAATGGGGCATTGCCAAGAGAAAGATGCGAGACATGAGACCGAACAATGCAGAAGAGCTGAAGGCCGCCATTGAAGCATCCTGTCTTCCATAACACCTCAGCAGTGCCACAGGCTGATAGCTTCCATGCCACACCGCATTGAGGCAGTAATTGCTGCAAAAGGGGTCCAAACAAAGTACATATGCATGCTTCTACTTTTCAGGAGATTGTGGATTTGGGGTTTTCATGAGCTGTAAGCCATAATCACAATTATGACAAATCACGGCTTGAACTAGCTTGCTTTGCATGTAATGAGCCTCTCTCATATATTAGTTTCACTTTTTAAGTTGCATTAGTGAAATAAATGTGTGTGTGTGTGTGTGTGTGTGTGTGTGTGTGTGTGTGTGTGTGTGTAATATTTATGGGGTTCAGAACTGAGACAGTGCACTGGAGCCGATCTGGAAAACGGCATTCTGGTTGAGCTCTGGAAAATGGCAATTCATCATTTATAACAGCGATTGCTGATGCTGCAGTGGGGAAAGCATCTTGAAAACCTCAATGGAGATTTATAAAAAAAAATATATATATATATATATATATATATGAGGAGGAAGAAGAGCTGGCTAAAGCAATCACGCTTTCATTTACAATTAATGTGCTACAAAAATAATGAGCTATTCCATGAAAATCCTTTTTGGCTTCTCCTTTTCTTTCCCAGCTACACATATTCCCAGACTGTCCTTGTTTGCACTGAGATCTCCGCATGGATAATCAAGTCAAAGTCAATGCAAGGACTGTGCTAACCAAATAAACCCCTTATTTGGTATGAGTGGAATCCAACATACAATCATCACTCCGTCTACTCTATAAAAATGGGGACTGCTGTCCCTGGCAACCAGATGTCTGCAGTATGTTCAAGCTGAAGTGTTTAAAGTGGACATGAACTCAAAAGATGAATGCTTTCTTACAGTGGGGAAGCAGATTTTGTAAGTTTGCCCACTTGCAAAGAATTGAAGGAAGGGTCTATAAATTTTTATCATAAGTGTGTTTTAAAGAATAGGAGACAATTTCAACCAAAAATCCAGAAAAAAAAAAAAAAAAAGAAAAAAAAAAAAACGCATGATATAAAATGTTACAAGTTAGGTTGCAGTTCAGTGAGTAAAATAAGTATTTGATCCCCAAGCAAAACATGACTTAGTACTTGGTGGAGAAACCCTTGTTGGCAAGCACAGAGGTAAGACGCTTCTTGTAGTGGAGTTGGTTACCAGGTTTGCACACATCTCAGGAGGGATTTTCTAAATCTTTAAGGTTTCTTGGCAACTCCTTCAATAAATTTTATATAGGATTAATAGGATTTTTTTTTTTTTTTTAAAGAATTATACTTAACTAGGTGGGTGCAGCATCACTCCGATGCTGCATCTGTCCCGACACCTCCAACACTGAGAACCAAGCGATTGAACACCGCCGATCACTCGGTTCTCACAGCTCCCCGAGCAAAGAACTGCTGACTGTCAGTCACAGCTCTCTGCTCTGCCCGCTGTGGAGGGGGCAGGGCCGCCCAGGCTCTCAGCGACTCGCTGGGAGGCTGGGCCAGGTGTCGCTCCAGGGATCTGGCAGATCCCAACTCCATGATCGTGATGACACGGAGCCTTGACCGACTTCTTTGATGTCAGCAGAGAGCGGACTTTTGCACCCTCTCGGCTGGAAACGGGTCACAAAAAAAAAAAAAAAAAAAAAAAAACTGCACTCCTGCGATTCACAGAACAAGTACAGCCAAACCAACTTTGGCTGTACTTCTTACAGGGCTGGGCCTTAGAGTGCTTCTTCTTGAGCCACTCCTTTGTTGCCTTGGCAGTATGTTTTGGGTCATTGTCATGCTGGAAGACCCATCCGCGACCCATCTTCAGTGTTCTGGCTGAGGGAAGAAGGTTCTTATCCAAGATTTTACAGTACATGGCCTGTACCTTTAGCAGAGAAACTTCCCTAAAAGAATAATGTTTCCACCTCCGTGCCTGACTGGAGGGATGATGTCCCTAGGCTTATAGTCAGCATTTTTCTTCCTCCAAACACAGCAAGTCCAGTTAATGCCAAAGAGCTCAATTTTGGTCTCATCTGACCACAGCACTTTCTCCCAATCCTTCTCTGAATCATTTAGATGTTCATTGGCAAACTTCAGACGGGCCTGTACATGTGCCTTCCTGAGGGGGACCTTGCGGGCACTGCAGGATTTCAATCCATGCCGGCGTATTGTGTTACCAATAGTTTGGTGACTGTGATCCCAACTGCCTTGAGATAATTCACAAGCTCCTCCCGTGTAGTTCTGGGCTGATCCCCCACTTTTCTCATGATCATCCTCACCCCATGAGGCAAGGATCTTGCATGGAGCTCCAGACCGAAGGCGATTGATGGTTATTTTATACTACTTCCATTAGGGAATAATCACTCCAACAGTTGTCTCCTTCCCACTAAGCTTCTTTTATTTATGGCCTTGTAACGATTTCCAGCCTTGTGCAAGTCTACAATCTTGCCCATGATGGTGAGATTTGAATGGAAGAAAGATTCTGTGGACGGTTGTCTTTTATACAAGTTAACGCTCGGAGCACCTTCTTAAATTGGGAGGACTAATCTGTGTACCACATGAGCACTTACTGTAACCAGTATGTGGGAGCCAGAAATATTGTTGGTTGGTAGGGGATCAAATACTTATTTTACTCACTGAACTTCAACTCAATTTATAACATGTCTCCATCATTTAACCACTTCAATACAGGGCTTTTTGTACCTATTCAATACCGGGCCTATTCTGGCACTTCTCTCCTACATGTACAAATCATCATTCTTTTGGCTAGAAAATTACTCAGAACTAGAGGTCGACCGATATATCGGCTGGCCGATATATCGGCCGATATTTAGGCATTTTTGATAAATCGGCTTTGGCCGATTAATATCAAAACTGGCCGATATTTTTCACTGGCTGCACTTCCTCCCCCCTCCTCCTCCCTCCTCCACACTTCTCCACACTCAGCAGCATCAAGCGCCGTGCTGTGTGTGTGTGTGTGTGAAACTGAAAGTAAGAGGAGAGAGAGAGGATGTGTCAGCTTGATGTCGGGGGTGGGCGGGACCCAGCAGATATATTACACCAGCCAATGGGATGGTATCTAGGCGGGCCACTACGTCTAAAGCAGCCCAATCATTGGCTGGTGTAATTTAGCTGCTGGCCCGCCCACCCCCACATCGAGCTCAATTCTAACAGCTCTCTCTCTCTCTCTCCTCTGTCAGTTTCACACATTACACTCGGCTTAGTGTGAAACCTGCCAGTGCCCCCAGCCAGTGCCATCTGTCAGTGCCCCCAGCCAGTGCCATCTGTCAGTGCCCCCAGCCAGTGCCATCTGTCAGTGCCCCCAGCCAGTGCCATCTGTCAGTGCCCCCAGCCAGTGCCATCTGTCAGTGCCCCCAGCCAGTGCCATCTGTCAGTGCCCCCAGCCAGTGCCATCTGTCAGTGCCCCCAGCCAGTGCCATCTGTCAGTGCCACCGCCAATCGGTGCCATCTGTCAGTGCCACCAGCCAGTGTCAATCAGGGCCATCTGTCAGTGCCACCCAAATCAGTGCCACCGCCAATCGGTGCCATCTATCAGTGCCACAGCCAGTGCCATCTGTCAGTGCCACCAGCCAGTGCCATCTGTCAGTGCCACAAGCCACCGCCAATCGGTGCCATCTGTCAGTGCCACCAGCCAATCAGTGCCATCTGTCAGTGCCACCAGCCAGTGCCAACCAGTGTCACACGCCAGTGCCAACCAGTTCCAATTGCAAGTGCCACTGCCAATCAGTGCCATCTGTCCCAAACTAGTGCCATCTGTCCGTTCCAAACCAGTGCCCCCTGCTGCCAATCGGTGCCATCTGTCAGTTCCGAACCAGTACCACCTGCCAGTGCCATCTGTCAGTTCCAAACCAGTGCCATCTGTCAGTTCCAAACCAGTGCCACCTGCCAGTGCCAATAGAGCCATCTGTCAGTTCCAAACCAGTACCGCCAGCCAGTGCCACATGCCAGTGCCATCTGTCAGTTGCAAACCAGTGCCATCTGTCAGTTCCAATAGTGCCACCTGCCAGTGCCAATAGTGCCACCTGCCAGTGCCATCTGTCAGTTCCAAACCAGTGCCACCTGCCAGTTCCAAACCAGTGCCATCTGTACTGAGGACATCAAGTGTGTGCTAGAGTGACAGGAGTAAGCAGGAAGGAATAGAGTGGGTGAGGGTTTTTTTTTTTTTTTTTAATCGGCCTAAAATATCGGCCACAAAAATCGGCATCATATATCGGCCGCCCCAATTTCAAAATATCGGCATCGGCCAGAGAAAAACCCATATCGGTCGACCTCTACTCAGAACCCCCAAACATTATGTTTTTTTAGCAGACACCCTAGGGAATAAAATGACGGTCATTGCAACATTTTTTCTTGCGCAATAATTTTTCAAACGCCTTTTAAAAAAAAATAAAAAAAAAAATGGTTTCATGAATTAAAAAAACAACAAAACCGTAAAGTTAGCCCAATTTTTTGGGAAAATATGAAAGATAATGTTACGCCGAGTAAATAGATACCCAACATGTCACGCTTTAAAATTGCGCACACTCCTGGAATGGCGCCAAACTTCGGTACTTAAAAATCTCCATAGGCGACGCTTTAATTTTTTTACAGGTTACCAGGTTAGAATTACAGAGGAGGTCTAGTGCTAGAATTGTTGCACGCGCTCTAACGCACGCGGCGATACCTCACATGCGTGGTTTGAACAGCGTTTACATATGTGGGCGACTTGCGTGTGCATTTGCTTCTGATCGCGAGCTACCGGGGACAGGGGCGTTTACATTTTTTTTTTTACAATGATTTTACTTTTTTTTTTTTTTTCACTTTTATTCCTATTACAAGGAATGTAAACATCCCTTGTAATAGGAATGTGTGCGACAGGTTCTCTTTATTGAGATGCGGGGTCAATAAGACCACATCTCTCCTCCAGGCTGGAAAGCATGAGATCAGTGAAAATTTTTTCACTGATCTCATACTTACAGCCGCAATGGCGGCTTTGTTTACATTTGAGACCCGGGCGTGACGTCATCACATCGCGCCCGGGCCTCCGACGATCATAGAGATGACTGGTGACCATCTGGTCACCAGTCATCTCTATGCTCATCACGTGACCCCACCAACGACGCCAGAAGATTCGCTTCGGGTCCCCGATCGCACAGGGGAGCCCGGAGAAGCACCGGGAGGGGGGGGTGTCCCCTCCCGCCGCCTATAAGAACGATCAAGCAGCGGAACCGCCGCCATGATCGTTCTTATTGTGCACAGAATCGCCGGCACTTCAAAAGGATATCTGAATGATGCCTCTAGCTGCAGGCATCATTCAGATATCCCCCTACAAAGCCGAGGACGTCATATGACGTCCACCCAGGATGGGAGATCCCATCTGTGGACGTCATTTGACTATGGCTGGGTAGGGAAGTGGTTAAAATACACCCATGATAATAATTATAGACCCTTCAATTCTGTGTAAAGCTGGGTTCACATATGACATGCGAGTGTGCCAGGCTTGCAATATAGCTGGTTCACACAGGTACGGGGAAGCCACGGTCAGCATCCCAAAAGGATCCTGTGCGTCTTTGGGTCTGGTTCAGGCAAAAATGCGGACCTGAACCGGTGAATACGGATGCACCGAACCCCATGCTGGAAACCGTGGCCACACATGCGAACCATGCCTAAGTGGGCAAACTTACAAAACCTGCATGGGATCAAATAATTATTTTTGCCATTGTATATGGAATATTTAGAAAATGGTAAACATGGCTCAGCAGCACTACGGAAGAAAAAAAAATAAAAAAAATATATAAATCTGTTGTCTTGTACACTTCCAGAAAAATAGAAGTGAGCTTTCTACTATGAGTGGACAAAGCACCCCTGTGCCTAAAGCCTCACAGCTGTATATCTGGGGTGCAAGATCCAAGGCACTGCTTTTCTAAATGGCAGTCTTAGGAGACTCAGCTTTGGGGACGTCATTGTTTTTGCCAAGGAAAAAGCTACAGTGCCCATTTCATTCAGTGTGCTCTTCTTGTACCTTCTCTGCTACCAGTAATCAGACTACTAGATATCAGGAGGTAGCTTTGACATTGGGAAACAAAGCCTCATCTGCACCAAGATGGCCATCTTCACACAGACCGTGGAGAACTAGGCAAGGTAAAGCCTCGTAAGAAACACAATGAGAATATTTTCAGACAAATACTGCTGATGGCCCATGCTCCGACAGCTAGCTGGGATCTTCATGCTCACAACCCCCGTTGGCGGTCAAAATGTTGCCTGCCCAACCACGTCACTCATTCACAGTGATTTGAATGGAAAAACTACAAGTCTCGACATCCTTAGCGGTGTTGAGCGCTGTAGTAGTTCGATTGTTCCTGTCAGAGCGCATCGGCTTGCCTGGAAGAGGTACAAGCAAGCAGATACACCAAAAGGTCTGTATAAGTCCTGCATGGCATCAGCGATGTGCTGATTGCCAGTGTGATGCTTTACAGGCTCCTACAACAGGAAAAAAAAAAAAAAATGCACTTTTACCCGAACTTTACCTCTTTTTTTTTTTAAATAACAAACATGTTATACTTACCTGCTCTGTGCAAGGGTTTTGCACAGAGCAGCCGTGATCCTCCTTTTCTGGGGTCCCCCGGCGGTGCTCCTGGCTCCTCCTCTTCAATGGGTGCTCCCTCTGACATTGGTGCTGCATTTTCAGCAAATATCACCTTAAAGCGGAGCTCACCTGGAAAAAAAAAATAAAAAATTAAAAGCCAGCAGCTACAAATACTGCAGCTGCTGACTTTTAATATAAGGCCACTTACCTGTCCTGGAGTCCAGCGACGTCAGCAGCAGAAGATGAGCACTCTGCTGCCCCCACCGCCATCCCAGTGAGGGAACCAGGAAATGAAGCCTTGCGGCTTCACTGCCCGGTTCCCTACGGCGCATGCGCGAGTCGCGCTGCACCGTTCTTACTGGTCCCTGTTGTGTTCTGGGAGCCGAGTGTCTCCCGGAACACAATATGTATTCTGCGGGAAGTGACGTACTACCCAAAGAGAGGACTCCCGGAAGTGGGTGCAAATACCCGTCAGACAGGTATCTGCACCCCCCTCCCCCCTGAAAGGTGCCAAATGTGACACCGGAGGGGGGGAGGGTTCCGATGAGCGGAAGTTCCACTTTAGGGTGGAGCTCCACTTTAACCGTGCAGGTTGAAGATATATTTCATGCACCTACAGATAAGCCTTAATCTAGGCTTACCTGTAGGTGCAAGTTGTCAAAGTGGGTTTACAACCACTTTAAAGTGGTTGCAAACCCTGTTTAACTACTTCTACCTATAGGTAAGCATAGAATAAGGCTTACCCTATAGATAGTGGAAATATCTCCTAAACGTGCGCCGTTTAGGAGATATTTCACTTGTAGTCCACCGCAAATCCCAACTGCGCAATGCGCGGGGAAGAAAAAGTGCAGTTTCTTCCCCAGCCTGTGCCGTGAATGGCGGCTCGCATGCGGCTCCGGCGAATCACAAAGCCAGAGTCCGCAGCCCGGAAGGAAGAGGAGACAGAAGATGGATGCAGCCCGCACAGGGGACATCGCTGGATTCTTTTGCAGGTAAGTGTCACATAACGGGATAATATGCGATGCATACTAGCCCATTATGCTTTTAATTTGCAGGCTTTTCAGGTAGAAAAAAAGAGGAAGTAAAACCCATCAGGGTTTACTTTCTCTTTAAATGCATCAAGGTGAAAAACCTTGAGATTTTACAACTCCTTTAAAGCCTGTACAAAGTTAGCGGGAGTGTGCAGGAGCCCGACATCGCACACATGATCACAAGTGCAATACTTTGCAGGCTTCTCTATAAAAAATAAAATAAAAATATATATGGCTTTTTTCTCAAACAATAGGTGCTGGAACTTAACCACCGCCTCACAAATCCCCTTCCCTACACGCACCCTCCAAATCACATCAAATAGTGGGTGTGATCAGTCAAATTTCACAAAAACTGTCTTAAAGACCAGGATTGCATTACATACAGAGTGCAGAGCTGTCACTTGTAAACACAGAAACCAGACTTCTGTGTTTACAAGTGATTGTGGTGAGCAGGCACCAAAGGTGTAAAATATAAATACACACACACACACACACACACACACACACACACACACACACACACACACACCTCGCAAAAGTGAGTACACCCCTCACATGCAACTATTATATCTTTTTATGTGACAAGTGTGTAAATTTGCTGTTCCCTCAAAACTCACATAGCCATTAATGGTCTAAACCGCTGGCAACAAATGTCAGTACACCCCTAAGTGAAAATGTCCAAAATGGGCCCAATCAGCCCTTTTCCCTCCCCGGGGTCATGTGACTCGTTCGTGTTACAAGGTCTCAGAGGTGTGAATGGGGAGCAGGTGTGGTAAAGCTCTCTCTCCCTCTCACTGGTCACTGGAAGTTCAACATGGCACCTCATGGCAAAGATCTGAAAAAAAGAATTGTTGTTCTACATAAAGATGGCCTAGGCTATAGGAAGACCCTGAAACTGAGCTTAAGCACAGTGGCCAAAACCATACAGCGGTTTAACAGGACAGGTTCCACTCAGAACAGGCCTTGTCATGGTCGATCAAAGAAGTTGAGTGCAGGTGCTCAGCGTCATATCCAGAGGTTGTCTTAAAGGGGTTGTAAAGGTTTGTTTTTATTTTCTAAATAGTTCCCTTTAAGCTAGTGCATTGTTGGTTCGCTTACCTTTTCCTTCGATTTCCCTTCTAAATGTTTTTTTTCTTTGTCTGAACTTATCGCCTCCTGTTTCTCCTCAGTAAGCTTGCCCCCCCCCCCATCATCCGAGCCGTTCTGGCTGAGGGGTTAGTCAGCGTGCTCGCCCCCTCCCTAGGGACTACATCCCTGCGGAGACGCACAGCGTCTCCCCGCAAATCGGTGGCAATTTCCATCAACGGCACCATCCTAAATCGGTGCAACGCCGCATCTGTGGCGCTGCACCGATTTCAAAAAGGTAGTTTCTGTACTACTTTTTGCGATTTCGGCCTGTGATTTACATTGACATCTGTGCAGAAACCTGCACAGATGTCTCTGAAATTGCAGCCAAAATCGGGACGGACATGCGGGAGGGAAATCGTGCGAGTTCAGCGAAACTCGCACGGCTTCATTCCCGCAGCTCAGTGTGAACCTGGGCTAATAGAAATTAGACATATGAGTGCTGCAGGAGGTTGAAGGGAAGGGGGGGGGGGGGTCAGCCTGTCAGTGCTCAGACCATACGCCGCACACTGCATCAAATTGGACTGCATGTCTGTCATCCCAGAAGGAAGCCTCTTCTAAAGAGGATGAACAAGAAAGCCTGCAAACAGTTTGCTGAAGACAAGCAGACTAAGGACATTGATTACTGGAACAATGTCCTGTGGTCTGATGAGACCAAGATAAACTTATTTGGTTCAGATAGTGTCAAGTGTGTGGGGGAAACCAGGTGAGGAGTACAAAGACAAGTGTGTCTTGCCTACAGTCAAGCATGGTGGTAGGAGTGTCATGGTCTGGGGCTGCATGAGTGCTGCCGGCACTGGGGAGCTACAGATCATTGAGGGAACCATGAATGCCAACATGTACTGTGACATACTGAAGCAGAGCATGATCCCCTCCCTTCGGAGACTGGGCAGCAGGGCAGTATTCCAACATAAGGACTCCAAACACACCTCCAAGACAACCACTGCTTTGCTAAAGAAGCTGAGGGTAAAAGGTGATGGACTGACCAAGCATGTCTCCAGATATAAACCCTATTGAGCATCTGTGGGACATCCTCAAAATGGAAAGTGGAGGAGTGTAAGGTCTCTAACATCCACCAGCTCCGTGATGTCATCATGGAGGAGTAGAAGAGGACAGCAGTGGCAACCTGTGAAGCTCTGGTGAACTCCATGCTCAAGAGGATTAAGGCAGTGCTGGAAAATAATGGTGGCCACACAAAATATTGACACTTTGGGCCCAGTTTGGACATTTTCCCTTAGGGGTGTACTGACTTTTGTTGCCAGCGGTTTAGACACTAATGGCTGTGTGTTGAGTTATTTTGAGGGGACAGCAAATTTACACCATTATACAAGCTGTACACTCACTACTTTACATTTTTGTAAATATTTTATTATATCTTTTCATTTGATGACACTTTGCTACAATGTAAAGGGTGTACTCACTTTTATGAGATGCTGAATAAGCACCTTTTTCCCTGCAAATATATTCGCATTCTCTTTTGTTAAAGGTAAAACGTATCCTTTAAAAATCACATGGTCTACAGGGAACATTTAGACATTTCTGTGAGATATACAGTTTACCTAAACATAAGAACAAGGAAGTAAAATGGGAAAACCACATCAAAAGGTTACAATAAACACAAGACATGCGCTACGGTCCGCTAAATCTCCTTCAGGGCCGGTTCACACTGCTGCACAATCGCATGCGATGTCCGTGCGATGCAATTTCAGCCATACAGATAGTATGTCTGAAATTGCATTCGGACTAAACTCGCACAGGACCCTTTTTTGGTCCGCATCAGAATCTGATCGCATGGGTGTTCACACCTATGCGATCCGATTCATGTCCGAACCGACAGTTGGCAGCGATATATGCAAAGTGTAATGGCGGTGTCGTTAACATTGTACGACACTCCCAAGCAGTTTGCATATGGCAGTGTGAACTGCCATGCGAGTCGGGTGTGATGCGGGAACCTGCAGTGGATTCGCAGGGTTCCCGTATCGCACAAGTGTGAACCGAGCCTCAAAGGGGTTTTCTACCCAAGCCAAATTGCATTAACTATAAACGGTTATAACAAACTGACTTTAAACACACGGAAGCACCTCCCGAGGTGTCAGATTCACCCCCGGGGTGCATGTGTGGCTGGCGAAGCATTGGCAATCTGCTCTATCCTGTTAGGGGAGCTTGAATACAGGCCATTCATTCAGAGCGGCTATGATTCATGCTATACATTCTGCAGCATGTAGCAGACCAAGTGATAAACAGGCCTCGTCTACAGAAATCACATTCCGCAAAAGTAGAACAGTCCAACGCTGGCTCAAAAAGGGACAGGACATCTGCGTTGAGCCTTCCAGAAACAGCGGCTTATTATCCAAGCAATGCCATTTGTGAAATCGCATAGCACCTCCACAGAGCTCAGCCTGTCCCCGAGATGCTGTACCTAATCTCATCGACAAATTGCAGTCAGTTCTACGGGAGGCCCTGGAAATGCCTTCCCTACAACGGCCAGTATATTATTTACGCATCAGTACTGTACAATGAGCATTAACTGCAATTGTCTTCATGACTGTCGAAGGCAGCCCAGTGATGGACTGTAGCTGGTGGCGAGTAAAGCCAGATGGTGGCGGGGGTGGGGAGCTAATGGTAAATTGCTGACATCAGTCAAGCTTTCCTTATCTACCAGCTAAAAAAAAAAAACACGCTAAAAGCCTTTTATTGTTTTGCTCTATGGAAAGTCGTGAATTTGCAATGCTGCTGTGCAATTCAAAATACAGAACCTGGAGACTCACAAGTGCTTTAGCATATGGGTTAGTAAACACCATGTGTGGTGAGCTGCCTTAATCTGCACAGATCAACACAGGCTCAATGCAACACTGCACTGGGGCGGGATACATAAAAACACAGATGTGCCACACCGCACCTCTGATCATGCACATGTTCAGAAGAGAAGAACAATGACGTCATAATGGAGCGATCAGCTTTCATGTAAAATTGATTGGTGCGGTTCTAGAGACACCCAATCCCTTCTACAAGACTTGGAAGAGTCCCCTCCTCCCAGCGATTTTTCTAGGCTCTCCCATTCCCCTACACTACGTCGGGCCAGCTGCAGACAGAAGACTGGGAGGAACATACGAACCTGGAAGCGACCTGCATTACATCACTTCCGGTTTCGGCTGTCACCAATCCTAGCACTTCCATCTTCACCCATCTGACCTTTAGCGAGTTCGCACTCTCCGGCCGTTTCAATGACTGAGCCATGATGATGTCACTTCTGCGAATGCACACAGGAGTTACTATAGCGGCACGGTGCTCTCTGCAATCATCATTGTGCCATGAATTTTGAGTACACCGTGCATGTGCCAGTGACACCATTGGCTGAAGCCGATGTGAACATCTACTAAAGGGTGCAAGTTTAGGAGATATTCACTTGTCGGTAAAAGTTTATACTAAAGGTTGAATACCACGGACACACACGCACGGTAAAGGCATAAATGTGATAGTATGCACTGCATACTAGGAGGTGCAGGGGCTGTAAAGGGGGTCTCAATTTTACCTGCAGTTATAGCGGGTAAATAGATACCTATTAGGTTGTGTTTTCTAAAAGCGCACCAAAAAAGTCCCACATGTTGCATCTTTGGCACACTTTCAATAAACTGGAAAATTATATTTTTTTGGGGGGGGGGGGGCGCAACACCATGTCTTACTGCACCAGGTGACACCAAACCTAGTGACTCTACTGGCAGTAGCACATGGCACTGACAGTTGCATGCATTTCTGTCTGACGCCAGCCGCCCGATGCCATTTTCCGGGTGAAGCTCTGTAAACATTCTACTAATCGGAGCTTGTTATATAGGTCATAAAAACGTAGGTTCTGTCCTATTACTGTCCACCACTGTGCCTACTTATTCTATAAGCAGACTCCAGTAATCCAGAGGATTAAGGACTCCAATACATAGGTATGCAATATCCCCTCCCCCCCGCCCCCCCCCCCCCCCCCCCCGGCCCCTTATCTGGAGCTGCTCCTGAACACAGGAGGTAAATCATAACACGGATCTGTAGAATGTACTATGGTGAGGACAGCAGAGGACTGGTAAAAGACACACAGAGGTGACTGCCGAGTCAGAACACTACAAAAATGAGGTTATGAGAGCAGTGTGTTTGGAAGAGTCCCCTGGTCGGCATACCTAGAATACCAAACGTGCACGGCTTACTCCTAAAAAGGCCAGACTGACTCCTGCAGATGAAAGCAATGATATCACAAGGCTGCCCAACACTGCAAACTACAGAGACACTGGAAAATCAGACACCTCGGGAATATGATGGGATTGCATATAGAGATGTGCAGTATGCCAGGAGAACACAAAATTTAAGTCATGGTGTGAACTGGTGACGCCATAAAGAAAAAAAAAAAAAAAAACACAAACTGTTGCCAATATCAAATCAAAGGCTTCCCTTAGGCTCCATTCACACCTATGCAGTTTGCTTTTGAGCGTTTCTGCAGTGCTTCTTGCATTATTTTTTTGCCGCGATTTGCATTTTTCATTGGAAGATTTGTTGGGCAGATTGAAAAAAATGCAAGACGCAGCTTCTATATTGGAAAAAAACAAAAAAAAAACAAAAAAAAAAAAAAACACGTTTGCGTTTAAAGTCCCTGACCCTTTCCAAAAACGCATTGATGTGAACGTGTGCCATACGTGTGGAACTCATGGTTAAACCAGAAAAAAAAAAAAAGTGAAGCACCGGAACTTTGGCAGTACGGGCGTTTTCAATGGGGAGGTGCATTTTTTTGTGCGTTTACTGACTAAATGCGCACCAAAAAATGATTTTTAACACCACACCAAAAAAAAAAAAAAAAAAAGCGTCGAAAATGGCCGACAATAAATTCATATTCATTTAAGACTTTTTGATTATGATCACGAATTTTATGTAAATATAAATTTATAGATTTTTTTTTTAAATCTGCCAATTTCGCGCCCAGACCTAGACTTGAGGGTGGGACCCCGCGCGCACCCAGGACCTAGATTTGGGGGGGGGGGGGGACCTAGATTAAATGTACATTTCTATGTTTAGTGGAAGTATTCCTTTATAAGCCACAGCATACAGCACAATGATCGGACGCTCCATGTCATCATCCATCCACTCTGACATTTCATGACACGCCAAAACTATTACTGGGAAAGGGGACATACTTGTGAACAGCTGAGGACGAGCGACAGCTTCTCCAAATAGAAGCAACAGCAGCACCTGAAGCCAAAAAGAGTCTGTTTAACCCCCATACTGTCATTGCTACAGACTGCTCATCAGAACAAGTCATCCATACTCTCATCCGACAGATCTGTTAAATATTTTAAAATGGAAAGAAGACTTTAGTGCAGCCACTTCATTACAACCAATTGTCTGATTGGTCAAGATTGTGCTGGAAAGGGGGAATGCCCCTATAAGGCGTATAGTTTTTGGCGACAGAAAGAATCTGTAAAAAGTTGTCTGTACACTTCCAGTTTATGTGTGTACTTGGAATCTTTTGGGGGCTGGCGCTACTCAGAGCTGACAAAGATGAACAATGCGTAGCCAGCGTCACATACCCTAAATGACCACGACTGATTCTGAATTACCGCAGACTGAGGTCATACTGTGCATGCGCCGCTGCTGACTCAATCAGGGGTGACAACAATAACAAGTGTGCATAAAGTGGCTTTGGAGCGGGTGCCCTGACAATAGGATCCATGTATGCTGTACACATGCAGACAATACGGTCCATACACAGAACATCAATGTAGATTTTTCCAGCTTTGGTTTAAACAGCCAAACATTGCACACCAAACAGGTCAGTGTGCATGCGCTCATAGCAAGCAATGCTGCTGTAATCAGACCCATACAAATTACATACACATGCAGCACATTGCACAACCGTCTGCATGAGCCTTTAATGGAAACAGGCTGCTGAGATCTGTAATGGTGGTGAGAAATCAGCACCAAGTCACAGCTGAGGAAAGTCTACACAACTGATCATTTAGTGGGTGTTCTTCCTGCTGACAAGTCAACGCTGTCAGAGCCTTTATTACATTAAAGACGATTTAAGAAAGGAAGCGAGTGGGGAGTGAGATTCCAAGATGTTTACCACGATTCAAATCATTCAAACCGTCCTCCCAAGACTTCCCCCTACCATGCTCACCTCCAGGACTTCTCCAGAGTCTTCTATTGTCTGGAACTCCCTACCACAAACTGGTGAAACCGATCCTGCCTCCACATAACTGAAATGTTACCTTCTCCATCAACTCATCCCGAGCGGTTATTACCTTTTATATCTCTTCCCTCTCCATTATAGATTGTAAGCTCTTATGACCTGGGTCCTCCCAATTCTCTTGGTTTGAACTACATTGTAAATGTACCGTGTCCCTCATTTTTCGCACACTGTTGGTGCAACACACACACACACACACACTCTTATTTGTACACACGTACACTATATTACAAAAGTATTGGGACGTCTGCCTTTACATGAACTTTAATGGCATCCCAGTCTTAGTCTGTAGGGTTCAATATTGAGTTGGCCCACGCTTTGCAACTATAACAGCTTCAACTCTTCTGGGAAGGCCGTACACAAAGTTTAGGAGTGTCTATGGCAGTGATGGCGAACCTTGGCACCCCAGAGGTTTTAGAACTACATTTCCCATGATGCTCAGCTACACTGCAGAGTGCATGCGCATCATGGGAAATGTAGTTCTGGGGTGCCAAGGTTCGCCATCACTGGTCTATGGGAATGTTGGACCATTCTTCCAGAAGCACATTTGTGAGGTCAGGCACTGATGTGGACAAGAAAGTCTGTCTCGCAGTCTCCACTTTAATTCATCTTAAAAGGTGTTCTATCAGATTGAGGTCAGGACTCTGTGCAGGCCAGTCAAGTTCCTTCACCCCAAAAAAAAAAACAAAAAAAACTTTGCTTTGTGCACTGGTCCAAATCATTTGGTGGAGAGGGGATTATGGTGTGGGGGCGTTTTTGGTGCTTGGCCCCCTTAGTTCCAGTGAAGGAAACTCTTAAGGCGTCAGCATACAAAGACATTTTGGACAATTTCATGCTCCCAACATTGTGGGAACAGTTTGAGGATGGCACTTTCCTGTTCCAACATGACTGAAGACCAGTGCACAAAGCATAGACTTAGATGAGCGTTGTTGACGAGGAACTTGACTGGAGTACATTGCCTAGTTTTGTACGCAGTAATACACAAACCTATGGGCCATTTCAGACAGATGCGTATAAAATTTTCCATTTACCCATATAAACGTACGTTTGTTTACATGCCATTATGCACCGACATGTCACTATCAATGTGTAGCCAGTGGAGGCACAGCCGCTGATTACAGACTATTGAAGTTTACATTACAGTCCTGAATAAGTTGTCATTAGCACAAACCTTACAATGCGTACACCAGGGCTCGACAAACTCCAGGCGCCAGGTCGCCATGGCGAGTAGAATTTTCATCCTGGTGCCTGGGGGTTTGTCAGGGGCTGTAGCGCGAGGGGGCAGCCGGGCATAATGGGAGTTGTGGAATGTCAGTCCCATCACTGCCGATATAACACTGACAGCACCTCTGCCAGCAGAGTGTGGAGAATCCTCCTCCCTTCTCAACACTGTTGGCAGAGCAGCACCGCGGTGTGTGAAACTGTAGGGAGAGAGGAGCTGTCAAAATTGAGGTTGAATGTTGGGGGTGGGCGGGGCCCAGCTATCAAACACCTGCCAATGGGATGAGATCTGGGCAGGCCACTACGTGTATGTGGCCCCTCCCCTTTCTTAAACAGCCCAATCACTGGCTGGATAGCTGCTGGGTCCCGTCCACCTCTGACATCATGCTGAATTTGTTAGCTTCTCCCTCTATAAAGTTTCACACCACGGCGCTGCAGAGAGCAGTTTCAGTTACACTATCGGCTGTGAAACCTGCCAGTGCCACCTGCCAATGCCAACCAGTGCCACCCACCAAAAAAAAAAAAAAAATGGCCTAAAATATCGGCATCATATAATCCGCCATCGGCCGCCCCGATTTCTAAATATCGGCCAGAGAAAAACCAATATCGGTCGACCTCTAATCAGTGCAGTAGAAAAATTACTTTAATCAATGTGTGGCTTTTTTTTTTTTACTAAAAATAAAAAACAAAATTAAAATTAAATACCACCAAAAGAAAACTATGTGTGCAAAAAAAAAAATTATAAAAATGTCATATGGGTACAGTGCTGCATGACTGTAATTGTCATTCAAAGTGTGACAGCGCTGAAAGCTGGCCTGAACAGGAAGGAGGTGAAAGTAACCAGTAGGCAAGTCGTTAAAAAAAAAAAAAAAAATTGGCTCCTAACTTTTTTAGCTGGCTCCTAGATTAAAAGCAAATTTGTCAAGCCCTGGCGTACACAAAACGAATAACTTTAACCCTTTCCGGCCGAGCAGACGCATATATGCGTCCTCGGCTTTCGGGGGATGATGCCTGCGGTCCCGGTACCGTTGTTTAGAGCCGGCGATTGGCTTTCCAGGTATAACCACCGATGCGGCTAAAAGCCGCTCAGTTGTTATACCGGAGGAGCGGGAGGGGGACTACCTTTGCTTTTAAATTTTTTTAAAATTCATGAAAGTTAATTTTTCCCAAAAAGTTGCGTTTAAAACACAGCTGCGCAAATACTGTGTGATATAAAATATTGCAACAATCGCCATTTTATTCTCTAGATTCTCTGCTATATATATATATATATATATATATATATATATATATATATATATATATATATATATATATATATATATATATATATATATATATAAAATGTTTGGGGTTTCGAAGTAATTTTCTAGCAAAAAATCTGCATTTTAACTTGTAAACACCAAATGTCAGAAATGGGCTTAGTCATGAAAGGGTTAAAACCCCAAATCTTTCTGCCGAGCTTCGGCCAGTTTGTTCCTACACAAGTCTGAGGGAGCCCTTAGACAAATCAGGCATTCATATGTTTAGTGTTCCGGGGGTGGAGAACTCTGCAGTACACTTGGCTTTTCTAGCTATTGTCCCATCTCCTCCCCAAAATAGAAGCCTTCGATTTGTTCCCTGAGAAAAGAAATGTCTGTATGTATGGGCTGGGAAAAAAAAAAAAAAAAAATCGATTTTAATCTTGAATGAGAGCTGTTGAGAATGTTGAGCTCAAATCGATTCAGATTTAAAGAAAATCGATTTTAGATTTTTTTTTTTATTTCTAAAAAAAAAAAAAAAAAAAAATTATTCTTTTTATTTTTTATTTTTCCTTCAAAGTTTCCGTAGCAGGACTGCAGGGGGCGTATCCGGAATGACACTGGGCAGCGTTACCCCAATTACATCTACTCGCCGCAGCCGCCATCTGCCTACCTGATCAGCATGTCATGCAGACAGACGGCGGCCATTGCAGTGTTCAAAAGCCGCGCCTCCCGAGTCCTCGTCGTCTGTGATAGGCGGAACACTCAATTTCACAGCAGGCAGTATTCAGCCTATCACGGACATCCTCTCATCCTCGTCTGTGTTATGAGGATGACCATGATAGGCGGAACACAATGCTGGGAAATTGAGTGTTCCGCCTATCACAGACGAGGAGGAGGCGCGGCTTTTGAATACTGGAATGGCCACCGGTGTAGCAGTAAGATCCGTATACCATGAAAATCTGCATCAGGTACGGGCACAGTGATTGAAGCATGGGCACAGTGAAGCACGGGCACAGTGAGACACGGGTACAGTTCAATTCAACTAAGAGTAACCTCATGATTTTTTGTTGTTTTATTAGCTAAATCCAAATACAGTATTAATAATTTGGATGTTTAACAATCTTTGTTGCACACTGACTTTGCAGTTAGAGAAAGGGTTTGCCTTTGCAATTTTGTTTGTTGATGCACTTTAATATAAAAAAAAAAAAAAAAAAAAAAAAAAACCCCCCTCGCAGATTTTTTTTTGGGGGGGGGGGGGGGGGAGAAATCGCCCAGCCCTAGTATGCATGTCTGCATGTCTGCACTAGTGCCTTTTTTCAACCTGACTATGTAAACAAGGTTTTTGCCCAAACAAGCAAGTTCATCTGAATTTGATCTTATTCCAATAAGTAATGTTCATAAACAGGTGCTAATATCAATCATTGTAGGCATCTAGACGTAGTGAAGCCGACCTGCTGAAGTTCAAACCGCGCATCAGAATGGGGAAGAAATGGGATTTAAGTGACTTTGAACGTGGCATGGTTCTTGGTGCCAGACGGGCTGGTCTGAGGATTTAAAAAATGAATGATCTACTGGGATTGGGCAGACTGGTTCGGGATGATAATAAGGCAACAGTAACTCAAATAACCACTCGTTACAAACAAGGTATGCAGAATACCATCTCTGAATGCACAACACATCGTACCTTCAAACAGATGGGCTACAGCAGCAGAAGACCACACCGAGTGCCACTCCTGTCAGCCAAGAACAGGAAACTGAGGCTACAATTCTCACAGACTCACCAAAATTGGACAATAGAAGATTGGAAAAATATTGCCTTGTCTGATGAGTCTCTATTTCAGCTGCGACATTCAGATGGTAGGGTCAGAATTTGGTATAAACATGAAAGCATGGATCCATCCTGCCTTGTTTTAACGGTTCAGGCTGGTGGTGGTGTGATGGTGTGGGGGATAATTTCTTGTCACACTTTGGGCCCCTTAGAACCAACTGAGCATTGTTTAATCACCACGGCCTACCCGAGTATTGTTACTGACCATGTCCATCCCTTTATGACTACAGTGTCCCCATCTTCTGATGGCTCCTTCCAGCAGGATAATGCATCATGTCACAAAGCTCAAATCATCTCACCACTGGTTTCTTGAACATGACAATGAGGTCACTGTACTGCAATGGCCTCCACAGTCACCAGATCTCAATCCAATAGAGCACCTTAGGGATGTGGTGGAACGGGAGTTTAGCATCATGGATGTGCAGCCGACAAATCTGCAACAACTGCGTGATGTTATGTCCCTATGGACCAAAATCTGAGGAATCCAACACCTTGTTGATTCTATGAAGAATGAAGACCGTTCTGAAGGCAAAAGGGGGTCCAACCCAGTACTGGCAAGGTGTACCTAATAAAGTGGCTTGGGAAATTATATATAACATTTTACACACAGACACACACTAGTAACTCTGTAAATTGGCGGTGCTATATAAATTGTTAACTTCTTACTCTTCCAAGAACCAGGGAACACATTACACCAAGTCCCTCTTCATGATTGTTTCCCTACCCCTGGCTACAATCAACTTGAAGAATCCCATTCTTTCCAATTGTCTCTGGTCACACTTGTGCGCTCATTAAAGCGGAGCTCCAACCTAAAGTGGAACTCCCGCTCATCGGAACCCCCCCCCCCTCCGGTGTCACAATTGACACCTTTCAGGGGGGAGGGGGTGCAGATGCCTGTCTAAGACAGGTATTTTCACCCACTTCCGGGAGTCCTCTCTGCGGGAAATCTGCGGGTAGTACGTCACTTCCCGCTGAATACCCATTGTGTTCTGGGAGACACTCGGCTCCCAGAACACAGGAGGACCAGTCAGAACGGCGCAGCACGACTTGCGCATGCGCCGTAGGGAACCGGGCAGTGAAGCCGCAAAGCTTCACTTCCTGGTTCCCTCACCGAGGATGGCGGTGGGGGCAGCAGAGTGACGAGCGATTGCCCATCCCTCTGCTGCGGACGTCGCTGGACTCCAGGACAGGTAAGTGTCCTAATATTAAAAGTCAGCAGCTGCTGTATTTGTAGCTGCTGGCTTTTAATATTTTTTTTTTCGGCAGAGCTCCGCTTTAAGTACATTATTTTTTTAATATGAGAATATTTAGGTGTTGTCCCCATAGGACTTAAAGCAGCAGTAAAAGCATAACACGCATTTTTATGCCTGAAAAACGTCTTTCCTCCCCTTGACTAGCTCTAGAAACAAACACTGAAGATTGATACACCTGCAAAAACACCACACAAAGCTTGTAAAAAAACACCCCAAAAAAGGCTTTAAGATCAATGCAAATACAGACTAAAAGCAACTGAAATCTACCCAGGAGGCTCCACCTGCATGTTTTGACTTAAAGTGTCACTAAAAACACTTTTTTTTTGCCATCTGTCTCATCGGGGAGATTTCCCTTCACTTCCTATCCCATAGTCAAAAACAGGAAGTGAGAGGCAATCCCTCCAAAGTGAGGGAATCCTGGGGTGTCACCAGGGTCAAGAGAACTAGTGTACCCATTGGAAGATTTCCCCTCTACTCTTGTTCTGGTGACAACCCAAAATTTGGGATTCACTTTTACTTTCAAGAACAGTAAAGAGGGTGAATCTCCCTAAACGAGGGGCACAGACCACCATTTAAAACCGATAAACATTATAAATCACTCTATCCAAAACAAACAAAAATAAAAAAATAAAAAAGCTTTGCCTTTAGTGACACTAAGGCCCCATGCACACGAGACGCAGGTGCAAACTCTGCTGAACACACGTTTTTAAACGCTGAAACCGGCGTTTATAAACGCGCGTTTTGCGTTTATAAGCATTTCATCATAGACCCTCCCTAAGCTCAAAAAACAGTAAATTTTAACCATTTCAGACAGTTTGTGAGACCAGAGTGAGTAGCAGCAGCTGAGAGAGCAGCAGTGTACTTGTATTTAGCGTATCACTTGCCACATCATCTGCCACAAGTTGTGGATTGTCCACTTGCCACGTCACCTGCCACGTCACCTAGCCACATCACCTGGCCACGTCACCTGCCACAAGTTGTGGATTGTCCACTTGCCATGTCACCTGGCCACATCACGTGCCACGTCACCTGCCACAAGTTGTGGATTGTCCACTTGCCACGTTACCTGGCCACGTCACCTGGCCATGTTACCTGCCACGTCACCTGGCCATGTTACCTGCCACGTCACCTGGCCACGTCACCTGCCACGTCACCTGGCCACGTCACCTGCCACAAGTTGTGGATTGTCCACTTGCCATGTCACCTGGCCACATCACGTGCCATGTCACCTGGCCACGTCACCTGCCAAAAGTTGTGAATTGTCCACTTGCCACGTCACCTGCCACGTCACCTAGCCATGTTACCTGCCCACATTACCTGTCACGTCATCTAGCCACGTCACCTGCCACAAGTTGTGGATTGTCCACTTTCCACGTCACCTGGCCACATCACGTGCCACGTCACCTGCCACAAGTTGTGAATTGTCCACTTGCCACGTCACCTGGCCACGTCACCTGGCCACGTCACCTGCCACAAGCTGTGGATTGTTCACCGGCCACGTCACCTGGCCACGTCACCTGGCCACAAGCTGTGGATTGTCCACTTGCCACGTCACCTGGCCACATCACCTGACACAAGCTGTGGATTGTCCACTTGCCACGTTACCTGCCACAAGTTGTGGATTGTCCACAATGCAATGCAAGCAATTACAGTTTTCTTTTATATTTTTTAATAGTTTTTCATCATTTGCCATCATTTTTGAGATTTCTAATGTTAAAAAATAGGTCACCTTTAAAAACGCTTATAAACGCAAACGCGGCAAAACGCCGGTACCGCGTTTAGCGTCTGAAACGTGGAAAACTTTTGCGTCTGAACCCATTTTTTTGCTTCTGGAAAAACGAGGTTAAACGCAACTGCTTGTAAACGCCAAAAAACGAGAGTGTGTGCATGGACACATAGGATAACATTGAATGGGTTCAGGAGCAGTTGAAAAAAGCGTCCAACTGCCTCTGAACACGCGTTCAACAGCAAATAACAGCGTCTCGTGTGCATGGGGCCTAAGACTCAAGAGCAGATAATGAAATCGCAAGACAAACAAATGACAGAGGAAATGATGTGGGCTAAATGTAACAAACAACTGGTGGGAGGATGGAGGACGGCTTGAAGCTGACCTGCGAGTCATGTTGTCTGGAAGGCTTTGTTTACAAATCTCCAGGGCAGGAAGATGGAGTAAACATTACATAACTGGAGGCCAAAGAGTCGTGTTATGAGCAGAGATCAGTAAAGAGCACCGCCCTGATACTTCGAAATCAACTCCATAGAGATACAAATGAATGCAGCTCCGTACTCCTCAATACATTCTGCATTGTTCTTTTATGACAGCAAGGAGGGCAAGGGTCTTGTAGTCCCTGTACAGTCTTCCTTCTGGGGTCACTCCCCAGCTATTCGAATGGAGAAGCTGTGATGATGTCACTCCTGCACATGAAGTAACGAATGTAACATCACTCTGAACTGTTGGTACACTCTGTGTGCTGTCACTACAGAGTGCATCGTGACATCACCATCCAGGGCTTGACAAACCCCAGATCGCCATGGTGACTAGAGATTGCACCCAGCTCGGCACAATGGGAGTAACTGGAAAGGTGTCACGGAACAGACACCAGTCCTGTTCTAGCTGGGAGGTCGGCAGGTGTCACCGAGCCTTGTGTGCGCATGATGCTGGGGCAGGGACTGGGAAGAGCGGGTTAGGGGAGATGCGGGGCTGTATGGAAGTAGGAAGGACGGTGGAGGGGCGGAAGGGAACCCCTGGCAGAATGTGTACCCTGTGCAGTTCTCAGTGACAGCATGGCGGCGTCTCCTACAGGATCACTGAGCGTGGGTCCAGGCCGAACTGTCCAGGTAGACCCTTAGCCTCACCTCGGAGTAGGAACTGGTGGCGCTGAAAGGGCTCAGCAATGGCCCAGAGCCAGACACCCCCACAGGCTCTGACTGTGGCTCCAACTCAAGTCTGGGCAACCCACTAACCCCTGGACAGCCCAGAGCCAGCTATCGGTGCAGCCTCATTAGGGCCCATCAGTGAAAATAAAAAATACTCGTCTGCAAAATTTTATAACAAAAATTAACCACTTAAGCCCCGGACCATTTGGTAGCTAAAAGGACCAGAGGTGAATTCAGAATTTTGCACTGCGCTGCTTTAACTGTAAATTGTGCGGACATGCAATGTTGTACCCAAACGAAATTTGCGTCCTTTTCTTCCCACAAATAGAGCTTTCTTTTAATGGTATTTGATTGCCTCTGCGATTTTTATTTTTTGCGATATAAACAGAAAAAAAGACCGAAAATTTTGAAAAAAAAAAAGATATTTTCTAATTTTTGTTATAAGAAAAATCGAATAAACTCAATTTTAGTCATACATTTAGGCCAAAATGTATTCAGCCACATGTCTTTAGTAAAAAAAATGTCAATAAGCGTATATTTATTGGTTTGCGCAGAAGTTATAGCGTTTACAAACTAGGGTACATTTTCTGGAATTTACACAGCTTTTAATTTATGACTGCCTATCTCATTTCTTGAGGTGCTAAAATGACAGGGCAGTACAAACCCCCCCAAATGACCCCATTTTGGAAAGTAGACACCCCAAGGAAATTGCTGAGAGGCATATTGAGCCCATTGAATTTTTTTTTTTTTTTTGTCCCAAGTGATTGAATAATGACAAATAAAAATGAAAAATTACAAAAAGTTGTCACTAAATGATATATTGCTCACACATGCCATGGTTATATGTGGAATTGCACCCCAAAATACATTCTGCTGCTTCTCCTGAGTACGGGGATACCACATGTGTGGGACTTTTTGAGAGCCTAGCCGCGTACGGGACCCCGAAAACCAAGCACCGCCTTCAGGATTTCTAAGGGCGCAAATTTTTGATTTCACTCCTCACTACCTATCACAATTTCGAAGGCCATAAAATGCCAAAATAGCACAAAACCCCCCCAAATGACCCCATTTTGGAAAGTAGACACCCCAAGCTGTTTGCTGAGAGGCATGGTGAGTATTTTACAGCTCTCATTTGTTTTTGAAAATGAAGAAAGAAAATTTTTTTTTTTTTTCAAATTTCAAAACTTTGTGACAAAAAGCGAGATCTGCAAAATACTCACCATACCTCTCAGCAAATAGCTTGGGGTGTCTACTTTCCAAAATGGGGTCATTTGGGGGGGTTTTGTGCTATCTGGGCATTCCATGGCCTCCGAAACTGTGATAGGCAGTGAGAAGTGAAATCAAAAATTGACACCCTTAGAAAGCCTGAAGGCGGTGCTTGGTTTTTGGGGTCCCGTACGCGGCTAGGCTCCCAAAAAGTCTCACACATGTGGTATCCCCGTACTCAGGAGAAGCAACAGAATGTATTTTGGGGTAGAATTCCACATATGCCCATGGCATGTTTGAGCAATATATCATTTAGTGACAACTTTGTGCAAAAAAAAAAAAAAAAAAAAATGTATTTTTTCCGCAACTTGTGTCAACATATAAAATATTCCGTGGACTCGACATGCCTCTCAGTATATAGCTTGGGGTGTCTACTTTCCAAAATGGGGTCATTTGGGGGGGTTTGAACTGTTCTGGCATTTTATACACAACATTAGGAAGCTTACATCCACTCTTCTAACCACTTGAAGACAAAGCCCTTTTTGACACTTTTTGTTTACATGTTTGTAGGAAAATTATGTTGAACCCCCAAACATTATATATATTTTTAAAGCAAAGGCCCTACAGAATAAAATGGTGGGTGTTGCATTTTTTTTTTCTACACAGAATTTGCGCAGCGATTTTTCAAACGCATTTTTTGGGGAAAAAAAATACACTTTTTTTAATTTTAATGCACTGAAACACACTATATTGCCCAAATGTTTGATCAAATAAAAAAGATGATCTTAGGCCGAGTACATATATACCAAACACGACATGCTTTAAAATTTCGCACAAACGCGCATTGGCGACAAACTACATACATTTTTAAAAGCCTTTACAGGTTACCCCGTTAGATTTACAGAGGAGGTCTACTGCTAAAATTACTGCCCTCGATCTGACCTTCGCGGTGATACCTCACATGCATGGTGAAATTGCTGTTTACATATGACGCCAGACCGACGCTTGCGTTCGCCATTGGGCAAGAGCAGGGCAGGACAGGGGTGCTTTTTTTTTTTTATTATTATTAATTTTGCTTTTTTCTTTTATTTTTAAATTGTTCCTTCCATATTTTTTTTTTTTTTTTTAATCATTTTTATTGTTATCTCAGGGAATGTAAATATCCCCTATGATAGTAATAGGTAGTGACAGGTACTCGTTTTTTTGAAAAAAACTGGGGTCTAGACCCTAGATCTTTCCTCTGCCCTCAAAGCATCCGACCACACCAAGATCGGTGTGATAAAATGCTTTCCCAATGGCGCTTTTTATATCTGGGGGGGGAGACATTCCCTCCCACTGCTTGTAAAAGCAGTCCAGAGGCTAATTAGCCACTAGGATTGCTTTTACATGAAAGCCGGCCGCAGGCTGAAAAGAATGATACCAAGATGATACCTAAACCCGCAGGCATCAATCTGGTATAACCATTCAAAGTCCAGCAACATACCAGTACGTTGCTGGTCCTTGTTGGACATGTATTGTAATCTTTTTTTTTCATGCAGCCAATTGGCTGAATGAAAAAAGAGATTTATCGGGTGGGTATGCCCACCATTAGAATACCGCCCTTCATCCACCCACTTCTAATGATGGGCATACATGCACCATTTATATATGCCGAAGCATGGGGGCATCCTCCCGCAAAAAAGTTATGCCGCGTACACATGGTCGGACTTTTCCACGGGCAAGCCTCCGTCGGAATTTCGACCGTATGTACGTGGCATTAGGAGCAAAATCGCTCCTCCGCCCCTGCTGCCCCAATGCTTCGGCATATATGCTTTTTTTTTTTTTTTTAACTGTGGTGGTGAAATCACCTCCTACAGCACTGGAGTCGCAGGGATCAGGCCTGTCTCTGCGAACGCTGCAGTTATGTGTGTTGTGTTTGGTAAGTGACAGTGATCGATCGATACTGCACTTGGGTGGCCTGGGCTGGACGGAGGGGCAAAACGCAGGTGCTAGCAGGTATCTGGGCTGATCCCGCTAACACTGCATTTTTGGGAACCCTAAACTGCTGGGGACGCTAGTATAGATCTGATCAGATCAGATCTTGATCTGTTCAGATACTATACCACTAAGGGAGGTGTATGCTTCACGCGTGGGTGTTAGCGTTACTGGCACTAACCTGACGCTGCCTGGGGTGTGACGCAGACCCTCTCTGACGCTAAAACCTAACTGATATCACCCGCCGGGCGATCAGGGGGTTAAACCTTTATTGGGTTATATACGGCGGGTGCCCTGACACTATAAAAAGCAAACTAACTAACCAGCGTCACCCTTAACACTTATATGATGATCACTGGTGAAAGGGTTAACTAGGGGCAATTAGGGGGTTAAAACCTTTATTAGATAATTTATGGGGGTACCTGACGCTATAAAAACCTGCGGCGAACCTAAAAAAAAAAAAAAAAATACTGGCTACTGATCTGCATCACCGACGCTAAGACAGCGATCAGAAAAATTATCGCTTAGTGACAGTGGTGATAGGGGGTGAAAGGGTTACCTGGGGGGCGATCAAGGGGGTTAAACCTTTATTGGGCGGGGGGGGGGGGGTTAGGGGGCTACACTGGACCTAAAACTAAATGTAGTGACACTTTTACAGTCACAAATGTCACTGATTGCAGTGATCACTAAATAAATGGTCACTGCAATCAGTGACACTGTGACTGGGGGCTGATCTGGGGGGGCGATTTATGTGCCTGTGTGTGCTGGTGTTAGTGTAGTGTTTGTGCACTAACCTGTGTCTTCTCTTGTACGGCGCTCGGTATATGTGAGCGCCGCACAGGAGATGACATCACTTCCTCCTGCTTCCTCTGTCTGTGTAAACATTACACAGACAGAGGGGGCATTTCCATTCGCCGGGAGCGATCGCGGGGGGGTGGCCGGAATCGAACTGCCGTCCCCTCATGTCGGATCGCTCCCCAACGAATTCCGACCGCTAACTGTACAGAAGGGGGGTCCGATTGGACCCCCAACTGTACAAAGGCAATCACATACACTCTACGTGATTGTGCCTGTCGGTGCCATTGTGCCGACGTATATATACAGTGAGCGGTCGTTAAGGGGTTAAGAAAGTTTTTTTTGCTTTTATGTATTTAGCTAGAGATAAAAAAAAACATTGGTGGTCAACCACCACCAAAAGAAAGCCATGTGTGGGTGAATTAAATAAAATCATGGGTACAGTGCTGCATGACCATGCAATTGTCATTCAAAGTGTGACCGCGCCGAGATTAAAATCTGCCTGGGCAGAAAGGTGGTAAAAGTAAACTAGTAGGCAAGTGGTCAGACACACACCCACCCAATTGGCTCTTAAATTCACAGTAAATTTGTCAAGCCCTGTCACTGTCTGACACACACGGATATTCCCTAAACGGCAAAAGTTTACCTGTAGGTACAAGCGAAAGAGCGGCATGTACGAACGCTTTAAAGTCAATGGCTTCTGATGCACCAAAACATCTCAAAAGTACAACATGGCACAAAATCTTTCCTGCACCACACTATAGTGCATCGCCATGTTGTTACAATGCATGCTTGCTGCCTTAGTCACTATGGTGCCACTCAAAATAGATGGCACCACTATGGCTACTACATGTAACATGTGCATTCCCCAATTTTGTTTCACTGTCCAGGATAAAGGGTTGCATCTTCCTCATTGGGATCACAGGCAGGAAAAAAAAAACCAAACACACACACAAGTCTAACCCTTCATCACTCATATCCAAAAACACAGGTCGTCCTTTGCATACACCAGTAATAAATCCAACTGATCAGCACACTACTATCAGCACTCATACGGTGTAAGGGTTACACCCTGGGGGTTATGACGAGTACATCCCAGTACTCATTCCAGCAGCATGGAAAATCTCTGCAGTCAACAACGCATCAATGTAGGTGCACCACATGCCAAAGTCAGACTCTTCACAGGAAAATAAGTTGCAAGGCCCAGTGGGGTGTGACAATGCGATATCATATGTATAATGTGAATCATATCATTTCTGGGCACACAGCTTTTGGCAGAGATAAGCGATATTTTGGAACACTGGAAAATGCACGCCAACATTTATCGCAATAATTTTAGTACAGTTTCTCCCTTATTAACCCCATGACAGAATCGATCAATAACACCACGGCACATGATAGTAATATTTGTACTGAGGACTAAAGTTAGTGTTGGGTGTATATTCAGGTGCAGAGTTCACACCTATGCATTTTAGGGCAAGTATTCCTATTGAAAGTGATGGAAACGCATGAAAAATGCATGCTATGCTTTAATGTGCACCAGCTTGTGTTTTTACACACACTGATTCACAATACAAAGTGCATCGCATTGCGTGCGCAAACATGCATAGATGCTGCCTAAGATTTGGTTGTCAAGGGATACTTGTTTGGGTGTAAATGTATATATTATCAACTGAAGGCAAGTCACATGGCTGTTTTTCTATTCAGCCCTCAGTGTACTTTGATTAGACAAAGCCCCTGGTAGGTCTTCAGTTGTTAATGGCTTATTACTGTGCAGGAAGAGTGCTCACCCTTAAAACGCGCAAGCAAAAATGAACACCTGAGGTAACTAAAAGGTTACTGAATAGGGATTCAGTAGGACAGTTCCGGCATCCAGTGGCCAGATCAAGTCTTCCCTTGATATCCCTCCAATTTTGGCCCACACGTCTGTTTTTTTACGCAATTTGCCATCTGAAGGTAATGTACCCACCTAGGACTTCATGTACACGGGACGTTGTTCAACTTCTCCTGAACGATTTAACTGGACAGCTAGAAACCAGTGTCTAAAAATGGCCCTTTAGCCGCGTTTACGTCTAGAAGCATTTGAAAATTAAATTTAATGAAAAACGTCTCTAAATGAAACGCTGCTAAACACGAGTTTCCGGGGTTAGGCGCTTCAACTGCCTCTAAACTCTGCTTCTGAACGCATTTTTGGATTCAAGAAAAAGCCTCTAAACGACTATAAATGACCCAGTGTACATGTACTGATAAGATAACAGAGGAGGGTTCAGGAGCAGTTGAAAAAAATGCCCAACTGCTCCTAAACGTCCGTTTACCAGGCGCAGTGTACATGAGGCCTTATCCTAAATGCAGTGGTTCCTAGTAAGGATGAGCTTAGGCATGTTTGTACATGAGTCTGAACCCACCAGAAAGCTGTGAAAGCCAACAGCCAGACAGTGGAAGCATTTCCTGGCACCACACCTATACAAGGGGGGTGTGTACGTGTGATTGAGGGGAATGAGCCCTCCTCCACTTATGGTTGGGTGCCAGCTTTGACAGCTTCCTCAGGTGATTTAGTTCAGAATGGTGTCTGAACATGCCTGAACTCGTCTCTGGTTCCTAGAATCATCAGCTGACGCCACCAATGGAATTCCATCTGCCAACAGCAATTTAGACACCTTGTTCATATTATATAGACAGTTAAAACCTTAAAGAGGACATTTGCTCGAAAAGAACTCTGCATCAATCTCTTCCTAGCCCCAGTCTGTTTTTTTTTTTTTTTTTTGGAGGGGGTACCTTTTTTGCTGGCGCTAGCTCCCACTCTATTCCTTGCCTAGGTGAGGACGATGTACTCTGGACCGTGCACGGCCTTCTGGGTTACACATCCCAGGGAGATACAGGACCGCTCTCCCTGCAGTCAATGACCTTGTGTTTGTGCAGTAGGGGGCGGCTGTGGGTGATAAAGAAGTGACAGCCGACCAAACCCAAGATGGCAGCTCAGAAGTTCAGAAGCCCTACAAAAAATTAAGCACGTTGGAGAGCACCAGACTCCATGTAGTAAGTTTCCTAAACACTTACTTTCCCATAGCTGGGTGAAGTTCCTTTTTAATGACCTGGGGTCAGAGCAAATGTCACAGCCCCAGTATGCATCAAACAATAATAATGCTATAACTGGTCTGCCTAAATAATTGAAACTTATTTTTTGTAAGGAAATATGGAGACTTTTGTACATTGTTATAAATAAATCCATTAACATTTTTTAATCAAATATTTGATTCATATATTTCTCACAAATGAAGACAGTGACATCTGCAACACATTTGCTTCACATGCCACTGTGCCTCTCTACACAATAAAGCAGTGACAAGTAGAGCTGGCAGGTTTGTTCGTAAATAAAAGGTTGTGACAATCATTTTGCCCCTTTCACACTGGCGGAGTCCGCCAGATGATCTGCCTACTCAGCACTTCACAAAGCCTATGCGTGCGAAACGCGTAGTCACAGCAGACTGTGTTCCATGCTGGTCAGATCAGCAACAATTATCTCCTGCACTCCAGTTCAGAGGTCACGGTTACGTCACTGGGGAGCACCAGAATGTTTGGGACTTGCTCAGAGCAGTTTATTGCCACACTGCACCCTCCCGCTCTTCAGCCTAACAGACACTAGCCCATTTGTATGCACAACCACCCACACGGTATCATAATTTCATACTGTGAACAAGAGCTACGCAATCATTAAAACATAAAAATTAATAGAAATTTTTTATTTAAAAGAAAAAAAAAAATCCTGATCTCAATTCAAACCCTCTCATGATCTTAATCCGGCATTTCCACGATTAATGCAAGGCCCCATGCATATGAGACGCCGGCGCAAACTCTGCTGAACACACGTTTTTAAAGGCTGAAACCGGCGTTTAAAAGCGCCCGTTTTGCCGCGATTGCAGCTGCGTTTAGCGGCGTTTTATCGCATTTGCGTCTATTAGCGTTTAGTTAAGATATCATAAGACCCTCCCTAAGCTCAAAAAACAGTATTATTTAACCATTTCAGCCATTTTGAGAGACCAGAGTAGCAGCAGCTGAGAGAGCAGCAGTGTACTTGTATTTAGCGTGTCACCTGGCCACAAGCTGTGGATTGTCCACCTGGCCACAAGCTGTGGATTGTCCACCTGGCCACAAGCTGTGGATTGTCCACCTGGCCACGTCACCTGCCACAAGTTGTGGATTGTCTACAGTGCAATGCAAGCAATTAGTTTTTTTTATAGTTTTTTTTTAATGGTTTTTCATCATTTTTGAGGTTTCTAATGTAAAAAAAAAAAAAAAAAAAAAAAAAGTCACCTTAAAAAACGCTTATAAACAAAAACGCGGCAAAACACCGGTACCACGTTTAGCGTCTGAAACGTGGAAAACTTTTACGTCTGAACCCATTTTTTTGCTTCTGGAAAAACAAGGTTAAAACGCAACTGCCTAAAAACGGCAATAAACGAGACTGTGTGCATGGACACATAGGATAACATTGAATGTGTTCAGGAGCAGTTGAAAAAAAGTGTCCAACTGCCTCTGAACACGCGTTTAACAGCGTCTCGTGTGCATGGGGCCTAAGAGCCCATTCACACAGGGGCGTCTTTGGATCCGACTCCAAATCGCCCCAGGTCGCCCCTAGTCGCCTCAGGTCGCGCTGGCTGAAGAAATCAATGTAAGTTAATGGAGCCGTCCTTATGCACACTACTGCAGTCGCTCCGACTTCAAAAAAGGTCCCTGTACTACTTCAATCCGACTTCTAGGTGACCTGTAACCATTCATTTCAATGGGAGTCGCCTCTCACTGTCTTAAAGTGGTTGTAAACCCACTTTTTTTTTTTTGGCCCACCTGCAAGAGAAAGGCATAATGAGCTATTATGACTAGCATAATGTTACTTCCGGGTATCGTCGCACCAGCCAATCACAGCGCCGCTCCGGCGCTGTGATTGGCCGGAGCGGCGGAGACGTCACTCTGCGCATGCGCGCGGGAGGCGTCCCACTCGGCTACGCCCAGCGATTGCTGGGAAGTAGCCGAGTATGTGAATGGGATTAACCCCATAAATGTGCCATTGTCTATGGCGCGCACGCGCCGTAGATAGCGGCGCTTGACATTTTAGTAAATATCTCCTAAACCGTGTAGGTTTAGGAGATATTTCTTGCACCTACAGGTAAGCCTTAATCTAGGCTTACCTGTAGGTGCAAGTTGAAAAAGTGGGTTTAGAACCACTTTAATAGGAGCAACTCTCCAGGAAGATAACATACATTTATCAGGCAAAACTCTCTCCCCTCCCTCCCACAGAGCTGATTCTTGTTTGATTGGCCACTGGAATGTCTCCTGTCCTGCAGGCAACTTGGAGTTGCCTTGTAAATAGCTCCAGGTCACGCTGTGATTCATTCTCAGGTCGATTCATTCTCATTCTCAGGTCGTGTCTGAGTTGCCTCATAAAATCGCGCTGCAAGTCGTGTTGCCCCTGTGTGAATGGGCTCTTACAAGTGCAGTTCTCTGCTCACAGCTGTCAAAATTTTTTTTTTTCTTTTTAAATAAACCCACACACAACCTTTCAAATGTTTATCAACATTGCTCAGTGCTGGGATAAAAAGGAAACGCACCTGAAGGTCTCTCAGACCATGAGAAACAAAATTCTCTGGTCTGATGGAAGATTGAACTCTTTGGCCTGAATGGCAAGTGTCATGTCTGGAGGAAAATGCAACGCTCATCCCCTGGCAAATACAATCACTACAGTGAAGCATGGTGGTGGCAGAATCATGCTGTGGGGATGTTTTTCAGTGGCAGGAGCTGGGAAACTAGCCAGGATCGAGAGAAAGATGAATGCAGCAATGTACAGAGACATCCTTGATGAAAATCTGCTCCAGAGTGCTCTGGGATTTCAGACTACGGGGGAAGGTTCATCCTTCAACAGGAAAACGACCCCAAGCATACAGCCAAGATAACAAAAAGAAGTAGCCACAGGATAACTCTAAATATTATTGAGTGGCCCAGCCAGATCCCAGACTTGAACCCGATTGAACATCTCTGGAGAGATCTGAAAATGGCTGTTCCCCCAACGCTCCCCATCCAACCTGATGGATCTTGAGAGGTCCTGCAAAGAAGATTGGGGGAAACTTCCCAAAAATAGGTGTGCCAAGCTTGTAGTATCATACTCAAAAAGACTTGAGGCTGTAATTGGTGTAAAAATTTGCTTCAACAAGGTATTGAGCAAAGGCTGTTAATACTTATGTAAAACATTTTTATTTTTTTTCGTTTTTATTTTTAATAAATTTGCAAAGATTTCAAACAAAAAAAAATTTTTTTTATGTTGTCATTATGGGGTATTGTTTTTAGAATTTTGAGAAAAAGAATGAATTTAATCCATTTTGGAATAAGGCTGTAACATAAAATGTGGAAAAAGTGAAGCTCTTGCGGGATTTACTGTAAAGATTAAACCCCTTTTCTGACACCTGTTGCTTACAAGTTAAAGTGGAGTTCCACCCAAAAGTGGAACTTCCGCTCATCTCATTTTCCCCCCACCTCCGATGCCACATTTGCCAGCTTTCGGGGGGGGGGGTACCCATTTTTGACAGTCCCCACTTCCGTTGAAGCCCCCCCTCCTCCTCCCCCCTGCTGCCATCAGAAAGAGCATGCACACTTGTGCAGTAGGGGCAAGGCTTCACTACCGAGTTCCCTTACCAGCAATGGTGGCAGCTGCACCCGACAGAAACATCAGTTGGGGTGCCGACATTGCTTGATTCCCGGACAGGCAAGTGTCCTACAATTAAAAAAAAAGTTAGCAGCTACAGTATGTGTAGCTGTTGACTTTTACATTTTTGTAGGGGGGGCCGAACTCTGCTTTAAAAAAATCTGTGTTTTCTGCCATTGGCTTGGAAATATATATATATATATATATATACATACATACATACACATACATATATATATATATACACACACACACACACACACACACACACACACACACACACTATAGCCACCCACTCCCATCCAGATAGCACTATCATCCTATCTTTTTTTTTTTGTCTGCTCAGCAAGAGACCTCCCCGCTGATCAGGCAGATGACAGATGTGTCCGCTCCGCTTATACAGCACACTGTTCTCTATAGGCACTTCCCGACCGTCCAATAGCAGATTTACTACAGGGCGGCCGATCTGTGCAGAATCACACATACACACACACAAAATTCTGCACTTCTGGATTTGGGCATTTTCGTTCGGTACACCGATAGAATGCCAGTCTGCCCAGATAAACAAGGCAGAAACACCAATCCATGCCTTCCACTAGTAAAAGCACCTCCCCCACTACACTGAGACATTAGCTAGGCACACAGTTAACCCCTTTGATCGCCAATAACCCTTTCCCTGCCAGTATGGTGTTCAATTTGATCGCCATAAGTTGCTAATTGCCACCATTACTAGTAAAAAATAAATAAAAATACCCCATAGTTTGGAGATGCAAACCAATCAATACACCATTTTAGGGATTTTTTTTTTTTTTTTTTAAATATGTAGCAGAATACACATTGGCCAAAATTTATGAAGAAATTCGGTTAAAAAAATTTTTTGGATGCGTTTTAGAGCAGAAAAGTAAAAATGTGTTTTTTCAAAAACGGTCGGACGTTCTTTGTTTTTAGCGCACAAAATAAAAACCGCAGTGGTGATCAAATACCACCAAAAGAAAGCTCTATTTGTGGGGGAAAAAAAAAAAAAAAGTTTATTTGGGTACATCGTCCACACAGCTACACAATGTGTCGTATCGCAAAAAGTGGCCTGGTCGGGGGGGGGGGGGGGGGTAAACCTTCCGGAGGTCAAGTGGATAGGGCTGTCAGGTGGAAATGAAGCGCCTGTCCATTTCCACCTGACAGTCATCGATCCACTGAACAGGATTGGACTGGATGTCGGCAGTGTCAGAGGACGCATGTCTGCTGACATCCGCCACCCTATAGGGAGCATTGCAAAGTCCGATCAGGTCCACCTGAAAAAACGATAGGAGGACCCGATCGGTCTGTCACTGTAAAAAGGGCCTTGTTGGTTGTTGTGGTGACCATTGCCGATCGGCTTCTAATTGCTACTCTGAGGTCTCGGAATAGAAGCAGTTACCATGCTAGAGAACTTTAACTAGGGTTGTCCCGATACCGATACTAGAATCGGTATCGGTACCGATACCGAGCATTTCCCCCGAGTACTTGTACTCGGGGGAAATGCTCTGATGCTTCACCCAATACTTGGGCAGTCAGGGATGATCGATGCGGCGGGGAGAGTTACAAGCAGTGATCTGCCTGTATACATTTCAATAAAGCCTGACAGCTTCTCCCCGGACCCCCCCCCTTTTCAGCTGCTTTAGTGAAATTAATACAGCAGTGATCGGTGCTTGTAACTCCCCCCAAAGCCGCACCGATCACCGCTGACTGCATCTTCCTCCGTGCTGCTGCTGCTATACTCCTCCACACTGTGTCCCCCTCGGTACTGCTCTCCCCCTCCGCGCTCCGTGTCACCCTCCTGCTGCTCTCCCCCTCCGTGCTCCGTGTCCCCCTCGGTACGTATCACCCTCCTGCTGCTCTCCCCCCTCCGTGCTCCGTGTCCCCCTCGGTACGTATCACCCTCCTGCTGCTCTCCCCCTCCGTGCTCCGTGTCCCCCTCGGTACATGTCACCCTCCTGCTGCTCTCCCCCTCCGTGCTCCGTGTCCCCCTCGGTACGTGTCCCCCTCCTGCTGCTCTCCCCCTCCGTGCTCCGTGTCCCCCTCAGTGCGTGTCACCCTCCTGCTGCTCTCCCCCTCTGTGCTCCGTGTCCCCCTCGGTGCTGCTCTCCCTCTCCGGGGTTCGTTGCCCCCTCCGTGCTGTCCGCACTCCATGTCACCCTCCTGCTGCTCTCCCCCTCCGCGCTCCGAGTCCCCCCACCATGTCCTCCTCCACCCCCTCTGTCCTCGATCTGTCAGGATGGAGAGCGGAGGTAGGAGCCGCTAAACCCGGCTCCTACCTTTTCGAATGAACAGAGTCCGTGATCACTGACTCTGTTCATTCATATAACTGAAACATCATAACCTATGTTTACGATGCTTTAGTTTATGAATGGAGAGGAGCCTCCTGTCCATTCATTTTAGCTGAGGCTGCAGAGAAAGGGACTGGGGAATCTGTGTCCCTAGTCCCTTTCTCTGTCTCATAGGGGAGATGTCAGGGGTCTGTAAAGACCCCTGAAATCTCACCAAAGCCCCCCAACAGCGCAACAAAAAAAAAAAAAAAAAAAAAGGGAAGAAAAATGAAATAAATAAAAAAAATTGTTTTGTAAAAAATAAAAGTTAAAATAATAAAAAAAAAAAACCACACTGACACAATCCACTCCCCCCTTAAAATAAATAAAGCACTGTAAAAAATAAAAAAAATAGTAAAAAAATAAAATTTTAAAAAAAAATACTGACATGACATAAAAAAAAAAAAAAAAAAAGAAGTATCGGTAATCGGTATCGGCGAGTACTTGAAAAAAAGTATCGGTACTTGTACTTGGTCTTAAAAAAGTGGTATCGGGACAACCCTAACTTTAAAGGAGCACTAAAGCTTCCCTTTTTTTTGCCCAAAAATAACAAACATGTTATACTTACCTCCACTGTGCAGCTCGTTTTGCACACAGTGGCCCCGATCCTGGTCTTCTGGGGTCCCTCGGCGGCTGTCTTGGCTCCTCCCCGCAGGGACTCCACACCATAATGCGAGTGAGCTAGCATGGTGTGGAGTGATTGCGGGCGCGCTCCCGTGATACAGCGGCGGCCATAGCCGCCGACTGTATCACTCGGCCCCGCCCCCCGCATCATTGGATGTGATTGACAGCAGCGCCAGCCAATGGCTGCGCTGCTTTCAATCCATCCAGTGTAGCCAATCGGCGGCCAGGCTGAAAAACGAAGAGGATGACAGGGACGAGCGTGGGACTTTCGAGGGGCCAGGCAAGTAAAACGGGGGCTCTCATAGGATGCATTAAGGATGCATTAAGGTGAAAAAACATGTAACTTTACTACTCCTTTAACCTACGGATTTCATCTGCAATAGTTGGTGGCTCACATTTGGACTGAAGTCATGATCCCTCAAAATGTTATTTACAGTCTATCCTCGGGATACAAAGAAGCATAAGCCAATAAGGTTCTACCAGGGGTGTGTGTGTGTGTGTGTGTGTGTATTTTTAGACTGTTTGCTGTTACAATGATCATCATTGTAACAGCAATGCTTTCAACTGTCATGTATGGGTTAGATGACAGCTGTGATTACTAGTGATCTGTGATTGGCTACAGCTTATCACATAGTACAGGGTGCTGTGATTGGCCCAGGTAACATGCGATAGCTGTGGGCCAATCACAGCTCACACTGCAAGAAAAACAGCCGTCATGAAATGGATTCATAACAGCTTTGTTGACATTGTGGTCACGTGATCCGCAATCCACCAGACACAGCGATCGTGGGAGCGGCGTGGAGGCGATACAGGCTGGATGACCTACATGTACGTGAGCCAGCCTGCCCATGTCAGACACATGCAGTAAATGTACTGTGGGCGGTCAGAAAGTGGTTAATTTTTTATATTTTTGGACCTGGGAACGTATGTAAACATATAGAAATCAAACATCTGTCGCTAAGATTAATAGGTACAGCTGCTCATGAAACGGGTCTCAAAAGGGCAGCGGTAAAAACAGGCAGCTGAGCTGCAGCTTTACCACACCCAGCCCGAACTGTAAAATAACACCTGGACAGGGCTGTTCACATGCCACAGCCGCAATGCTTACCTTCCAGCTGCAGAATTTTTAAATTGGGGTGCAGTTTGACAAGCAGCACCGCTGGTAAAAATAAATTAAAAAAATGCCAATTAAAAAAGGAGCTCCAGTATGGAAAAAAAATGAAATAAAAGTCAGCAGCTACAAATACTGCTGCCGACTTCTAATAAGGACACTTACATGTTCAGAGATCCTGCGACGACGGCACCCCTAACCGATTCATCAATTAGCTTTGGGTGCAGGCGCTTGCAAGTAATGGAAACTGGCTGTGAAGCCCGTTTCCTACCGAGCATGCGTGAGTGACGCTGCACTTTCTGAATTGCCCAGCTGTCTTCTAGGACCTGCCAGAGGGCAGCTGGGTGGGCGGAAATGCTCGTAGATCGCCAATCTTATCCGGAAGTGGGAGTGGGTACCTCTCATAAGCAGATACCCGCTCACCCCCAAAAATTAAAAAGTGTGGCAGGGAGGGTGAGTACAAGCGGAGCTTCCCCTTTTTGGTGGAGCTACGTTTTAAGTTCAGTGAGGAATCTGACAGGGTCAGAGAGATATTATTGGCATTATAGGGTAGTCGATAATGACCAAAAATAAATTCATATACATTAAAAATTGATATTAAAATGTTGAATACAATTATACAAAAACAATATATATTTATTTTTTAGACCTGTCCATTTCAGTTTTCGGCAAAGTACATCCCGGATTTTTGGTTCGGTGCACCAAACAGGGACAGCCAGGGGGTAATAATTTGCCCAGGTCTACTCGAAAGTATCAATTCTGGACAAAGCAACCTTGTGGTGTGCAGACGTTCCTTTCATATTGCATTTGCTGGCCTCAAAAGAAAGCCATGTGTCCTTCACCGTCATCACAGCAGCTGTCCATCCTACAGGCCCAAAACAAAAGGAATGTTTTTTCCCCCTTTTGTACGACTCATACAAATTAGACCAGAAACTGTGCCACTCCGTTTAATATTTACTGTTTGTTACACTCAAAAGAAGCAACGTGCACAGGACGGCCAGACGTTTGTAGATACCGGATCATCATGCCGATATGTGCTTGTTGGACATCCCTTCCCAAAACCACAGGCATGAATATGGACTTGGCTCTGAGTCTCCACCAGATTCTGGGGGGTTGTGGGAATTTGTGTTCATTCAGACAAAAGCACATCAACATTTAGTTGGTTAGGTACCGATGTTGGATGGGAGACTCGGCATTCCAATCCAACCTAACGGTGTTCAATAGGGCTGAGGTCAGGTTCTTCCACATCAAACCAGTTATTTATGGAGGTAGCTTTGTATAGGGGGGGGGGGGGGGGGGACGACGACGATCATGCTGGAAAAGAGAAGTGCCTTCCCCATGAGATCAGAATATCAAAATTGTCTTTGTAGGATGTACCATTAGCAGGACCTTACATCGGAAACGCCGGAACGGAGTGTAGAGAAGAGCTTCATGCTTTGGCCACACACAGTATCTCACAAAAGTAAGTACAACCCTAACATCTTTGTAAATATTTTATTATATCTTTTCATGTGACAACACTGAAGAAATGACACTTTGCTACAATGTAAAGTAGTGAGTGTACAGCTTGTATAACAGTGTAAATTTGCTGTCCACTCAAAAGAACTCAACACACAACCATTAATGTCTAAACCGCTGGCAACAAAAGTGAGTACACCCCTAAGTGAAAATGTCCAAAATGGGCCCAATTAGCCATTTTCCCTCCCCGGTGTCTTGTGACTCGTTAGTGTTACAAGCTCTCAGGTGTGAAAAGGGAGCAGGAGTGTTAAATTTGGTGTTATCGCTCTCACTCTCTCATACTGGTCACTGGAATTTCAACATGGCACCTCATGGCAAAGAACTCTGAGGATCTGAAAAAAAGAATTGTTGCTCTACATAAAGATGGCCTAGGCCAGGAGTAGGCAACCTCGGTCCTCCGGCTGTTTTGAAACTACAAGTCCCATGAGACATTGCAAGACCCTGACAATTAAAAGGCATGACGGAATTTGGAGTTTCACCACAGCTGGAGGGCCGAGGTTGCCTAGGATATAAGAAGATTGCCAAGACCCTGAAACTGAGCTGGAGCATGGTGGCCAAGAACATACAGCGGTTTACAGGACAGGTTCCACTCAGAACAGGCCTCACCATGGTCGACCAAAGAAGTTGAGTGCATGTGCTCAGCATCATATCCAGAGGTTGTCTTTGGGAAATAGACGTATGAGTGCTGCCAGCATTGCTGCAGAGGTTGAAGGGGTGGGGCGTCAGCCTGTCAGTGCTCAGACCATACGCCGCACACTGCATCAAATTGGTCTGCATGGCTGTCGTCCCAGAAGGAAGCCTCTTCTAAAGATGATGCACAAGAAAGCCTGCAAACAGTTTGCTGAAGACAAGCAGACTAAGGACATGGATTACTGGAACCATGTCCTGTGGTCTGATGAGACCAAGATAAACTTATTTGGTTCAGTTGGTGACAAGCGTGTGTGGCGGCAACCAGGTGAGGAGTATAAAGACAAGTGTGTTTTACTTACAGTCAAGCATGGTGGTGGGAGTGTCATGGTCTGGGGCTGCATGAGTGCTGCCGGCATTGGGGAGCTACAGTTCATTGAGGGAACCATGAATGGCAACATGTACTGTGAAATACTGAAGCAGAGCATGATCCCCTCCCTTCAGAGACTGGGCCGCAGGGCAGTATTCCAACATAACGACCCCAAACACACCTCCAAGATGACCACTGCCTTGCTAAAGAATCTGAGGGTAAAGGTGATGGACTGACCAAGCATGTCTCCAGACCTAAACCCTATTGAGCATCTGTGGGGCATTCTCAAACAGAAGGTGGAGGAGCGCAAGGTCTCTAACATAAATCAGCTCTGTGATGTCATCATGGAGGAGTGGAAGAGGACTCCAGTGGCAACCTGTGAAGCTCTGGTGAACTCCATGCCCAAGAAGGTTAAGGCAGTGCTGGAAAATAATGGTGGCCCAATTTGGACATTTTCACTTAGGGGTGTACTCACCTTTGTTGCCAGCAGTTTAGACATTAATGGCTGTGTGTTATTTTTGGGGGGACAGCAAATTTACACTGTTATACAAGCTGTACACTCACTACTTTACATTGTAGCAAAGTGTCATTTCTTCAGTGTTGTCACATGAAAAGATATAATAAAATATTTACAAAAATGTGAGGGGTGTACTCACTTGTCAGATACTGTAAAAGTATCTCAGTAATCTTATAGAGCATTTGAAAGCAGTGAACAGTAACTTTTCCAGTACGCCAACAAATCTGGTTCTCCTGTACAATCCCCATGGAAAAATATGGCTACCAACGCTACTAAAAAGTACAGGGGGGTAATCCATACACAGGAGGGGGAGGGGGACTGGGAAATATAGGGAGGGGTAGTCCATACACAGAAGGGGGGGGGGGGCGCGTATAGGACACAGAAGAGAAGATTCAGTACGGAGGTGTACACACGGTGTCAGGTATCCGGTGTGTAGACATAGATGGGGTGACGGGTATCTGATATACAGACACAGAATGTAAATAATGACACTGGAGTATCAGGTGTACAGAGGGGATGATAGTACTGAGGTGAGGTCTGGTATACAGAGAATGATATGGGGGGGGGGGGTCTGCTGGTATACAGGAGGATGATGATGGGGGGGGGTCTGGTATACAGAGGAGGATGATGGGGGGGGTCTGGTATACAGAGGAGGATGATGGGGGGGTCTGGTATACAGAGAATGATATGGGGGGGGTCTGCTGGTATACAGGAGGATGATGATGGGGGGGGTCTGGTATACAGAGGAGGATGATGGGGGGGGGGGTCTGGTATACAGAGGAGGATGATGGGGGGGGTGTCTGGTATACAGAGGAGGATGATGGGGGGGGTGTCTGGTATACAGAGGAGGATGATGGGGGGGGTGTCTGGTATACAGAGGAGGATGATGGGGGGGGGGGTCTGGTATACAGAGGAGGATGATGATGGGGGGGGGGGTCTGGTATACAGAGGAGGATGATGATGGGGGGGGGGTCTGGTATACAGAGGAGGATGATGATGGGGGGGGGGTCTAGTATACAGAGGAGGATGATGATGGGGGGGGGGGGTCTGGTATACAGAGGAGGATGATGATGGGGGGGGGGGTCTGGTATACAGAGGAGGATGATGATGGGGGGGGGGTCTGGTATACAGAGGAGGATGATGGGGGGGGGGGTCTGGTATACAGAGGAGGATGATGGGGGGGGGGTCTGGTATACAGAGGAGGATGATGGGGGGGGGGGTCTGGTATACAGAGGAGGATGATGGGGGGGGGGGTCTGGTATACAGAGGAGGATGATGGGGGGGGGGTCTGGTATACAGAGGAGGATGATGGGGGGGGGGTCTGGTATACAGAGGAGGATGATGGGGGGGGGGGGTCTGGTATACAGAGGAGGATGATGGGGGGGGGTGGGTCTGGTATACAGAGGAGGATGATGGGGGGGGGGGGGGGGTCTGGTATACAGAGGAGGATCTGGTATACCGGAGGATGATGATGGGGGGGGGTCTGGTATACAGAGGAGGATGATGGGGGGGGGTCTGGTATACAGAGGAGGATGATGGGGGGGGGTCTGGTATACAGAGGGAGGATGATGGGGGGGGGGTCTGGTATACAGAGGAGGATGGATGATGGGAGGGGGGGGTCTGGTATACAGAGGAGGAGGATGATTGGGGGGGGGGGGTCTGGTATACAGAGGAGGAGGATGATGGGGGGGGGTCTGGTATACAGAGAGGAGGATGATTGGGGGGGGGTCTGGTATACAGAGGGAGGATGATGGGGGGGGGGGGTCTGGTATACAGAGGAGGATGATGGGGGGGGGGGTCTGGTATACAGAGGAGGATGGGGGTCTGGTATACAGAGGAGGATGGGGGGGGTCCTGGTTGGTATACAGATGGGGGTCTTGTACACAGAGGGCGGGGTCGGTGGTCTCAGTGGGAGGAGCCTATGTACAGCAGGCTGGGTTCATACAAGGTGAGGCAGAGCGGGGGAGGGGTGTACGGAGGAGTCCCTGATCTCCGGGGTCACTGTGTGGGGGAAGGGAGGCTCCCCTCAGCCTCTCACTATAATACAGCCCGGTTCCCCCCGTGACTCCCCGCCTTCCCCTCCCCCAGGTCCCGCTCCCCCGCCCCGCACCTGAAAGTCTCGGTCCTCGTTAAACCGGGAGAATCTATCCGCGGCCATCTTCCTGCGTCTGCGGGAACCAGGATCGCGTACATCACACTCCGCCCACTCGTCATAGGACGCAGCGACAAGCTCATCCCATAGAACGAGACTACGCACTTTCCCTCAGTCACGTTTTGCGTGCAACAACAGCACCGCCCCCCTTCTCTCCTCTGCCCCGCCTCTCCACCTTCTTTGTTTCCGCCCCGCCCTTCTTAACGTCAAATCATATCAGCTGTGTGATTGGCTGTTTTTTTCATGGAGCCTGGAGAGGAGGGGCAGCGCGCTGTATACAGTATAGAGCAGTGTTTTTCAACCTTTTTTCAACCAAGGCACCCTTTAAAATCTGTCAGAATCTCGAGGCACACCAATCCAAAAATGTGAAAAAAAAATTATGCCACATGATATTTGTACAGTTGTTTTGCAAACACATTTATTTTTGTACAAAATTCACTTCAATGAATTAAAACAAAACACAATATATACCACAATTTTTGGGTATAGTGTGAAAGATGATGTTATGGCGGGGAAATAGATACCTAACATGTCATGCTTTAAAATTGCGCACACTCGTGGAATGATGACAAACTTTGGTACTTAAAAAATCTTCATAAGTAACGCTTTAAACACCTTTACAGGTTACATGTTTAGAGCTAAAGATGAGGTCTAGCACTAGAATTATTGCACTCGCTCTAGCATGTGCGGTGACACCTCACATGTGTGGTGCGAAAACTGTTTACATATGCGTGTGCGACTTGCGTATCCACTTGCGTAGGGATGGGGGGTGCTTAAAAAAAAATGTTGTCTTATTTATTAAACTTTTTTTTCTTTTCACTGTCCCTTTTACATTTTTTTATTTGTTTTTATATCACTTTTATTTCTGTTACAATGGATGTAAACATCCCTTGTAGTAGATATAAGGATGACAGGTCCTGTTTATGGAGAGATCTGGGGTCAAAAAGACCTCATATCTCTCTTTTACCTTTAAAGGCAAAAGATTTTAAAAAAATTGATCTTTTGCTTTAAAAAAATTTATAAAAATAGTTTACTTCCAGCCTGGACTGGAAGTCATGGCGTCGCTCCGGTCCTTCAAGGGAATCAAAGGGGATCTACTCTTTCATCGCCTCTGGGACTAGCCGGCCACTCCATCGGATTGCTTCTCAGGCGAGACGGTGGAAGGGGGGGACATCCCCTCCCGCCGCTTTTTAAAGCATTCCAGTGGCTTAAGAGCCGCTTGGAACGCTTTCATGAGAAAGCCAGTCACTGGCTCTAAAAAACAATACCAAGGTTATGGCTGATATCTTTAGCCATAAACCCGGCAAACCATTCCAAATCTGTAACTACGAATTGTGGTCTTGTGGGGGAAAAAAAAAAAACCTACATGACACTTGTTACAATTAGGGCACTTTCACATTGACTCATTCCATTGCAGGCACGGCGTTTACATTTTTTTTATTTAATATACATGGGCTATGTGGGTTATTATTGATAATGATAACTGTATACTTCAATACTGGTTTGGCCGCAGCGCAGGTGTAGCGCAGTGTAACTGCGGTTTTCGTGTGGTTTCTCATAAACTTCTATTATGTAGTAAATTTTTGGTACATTTTCTGAAAGCACGCCAAAAATGAGGGACATAATAGAAGTCTATGAGAAACCACATGAAAACCGCAAGTACACTGCGCTGCAGCCAAACTGCAGTATTGAAGTATACAGTTATCATTATCAATAATAACCCACATAGCCCATGTATATTATGGCTCCCTGGCTCCCTGGCTCCCTGCTGATGGTGGCTTGCATGTGGATTTTGTGAACATCAGTGGAATTTTGAACTACAGTGGAGAGTTAAAAACCAGGACTTTTGCTTTTAACTGCTTCTGCTTGCAAGTGTTGATTTATTTCTTTTTTTTGTCCTTTATTTGATACGTTTATCAGTTTTAAAAATACTTCCCCCCCCCCCCCACTCCTTTCTCTGACACTTTTTAAACAGCTTTTTTTCTTTCTGCTAATTAAGGGGAGTGGTTAATTGTTCACAGGTGAGTATATAAGTGTCTGTACAAACTCCCTTAGGAGCTGGCTCCCTGCTGATGGTGGCTTGCATGTGGATTTTGTGAACATCAGTGGAATTTTGAACTACAGTGGAGAGTTAAAAACCAGGACTTTTGCTTTTAACTGCTTCTGCTTGCAAGTGTTGATTTATTTCTTTTTTTTGTCCTTTATTTGATACGTTTATCAGTTTTAAAAATACTTCCCCCCCCCCCCCCACTCCTTTCTCTGACACTTTTTAAACAGCTTTTTTTCTTTCTGCTAATTAAGGGGAGTGGTTAATTGTTCACAGGTGAGTATATAAGTGTCTGTACAAACTCCCTTAGGAGCTGGCTCCCTGCTGATGGTGGCTTGCATGTGGATTTTGTGAACATCAGTGGAATTTTGAACTACAGTGGAGAGTTAAAAACCAGGACTTTTGCTTTTAACTGCTTCTGCTTGCAAGTGTTGATTTATTTCTTTTTTTTGTCCTTTATTTGATACGTTTATCAGTTTTAAAAATACTTCCCCCCCCCCACTCCTTTCTCTGACACTTTTTAAACAGCTTTTTTTCTTTCTGCTAATTAAGGGGAGTGGTTAATTGTTCACAGGTGAGTATATAAGTGTCTGTACAAACTCCCTTAGGAGCTGGCTCCCTGCTGATGGTGGCTTGCATGTGGATTTTGTGAACATCAGTGGAATTTTGAACTACAGTGGAGAGTTAAAAACCAGGACTTTTGCTTTTAACTGCTTCTGCTTGCAAGTGTTGATTTATTTCTTTTTTTTGTCCTTTATTTGATACGTTTATCAGTTTTAAAAATACTTCCCCCCCCCCCCCCCACTCCTTTCTCTGACACTTTTTAAACAGCTTTTTTTCTTTCTGCTAATTAAGGGGAGTGGTTAATTGTTCACAGGTGAGTATATAAGTGTCTGTACAAACTCCCTTAGGAGCTGGCTCCCTGCTGATGGTGGCTTGCATGTGGATTTTGTGAACATCAGTGGAATTTTGAACTACAGTGGAGAGTTAAAAACCAGGACTTTTGCTTTTAACTGCTTCTGCTTGCAAGTGTTGATTTATTTCTTTTTTTTGTCCTTTATTTGATACGTTTATCAGTTTTAAAAATACTTCCCCCCCCCCACTCCTTTCTCTGACACTTTTTAAACAGCTTTTTTTCTTTCTGCTAATTAAGGGGAGTGGTTAATTGTTCACAGGTGAGTATATAAGTGTCTGTACAAACTCCCTTAGGAGCTGGCTCCCTGCTGATGGTGGCTTGCATGTGGATTTTGTGAACATCAGTGGAATTTTGAACTACAGTGGAGAGTTAAAAACCAGGACTTTTGCTTTTAACTGCTTCTGCTTGCAAGTGTTGATTTATTTCTTTTTTTTGTCCTTTATTTGATACGTTTATCAGTTTTAAAAATACTTCCCCCCCCCCACTCCTTTCTCTGACACTTTTTAAACAGCTTTTTTTCTTTCTGCTAATTAAGGGGAGTGGTTAATTGTTCACAGGTGAGTATATAAGTGTCTGTACAAACTCCCTTAGGAGCTGGCTCCCTGCTGATGGTGGCTTGCATGTGGATTTTGTGAACATCAGTGGAATTTTGAACTACAGTGGAGAGTTAAAAACCAGGACTTTTGCTTTTAACTGCTTCTGCTTGCAAGTGTTGATTTATTTCTTTTTTTTGTCCTTTATTTGATACGTTTATCAGTTTTAAAAATACTTCCCCCCCCCCCACTCCTTTCTCTGACACTTTTTAAACAGCTTTTTTTCTTTCTGCTAATTAAGGGGAGTGGTTAATTGTTCACAGGTGAGTATATAAGTGTCTGTACAAACTCCCTTAGGAGCTGGCTCCCTGCTGATGGTGGCTTGCATGTGGATTTTGTGAACATCAGTGGAATTTTGAACTACAGTGGAGAGTTAAAAACCAGGAGTTTAAAACAGGAGTCTTCTAAACTGTGAGTAACAATATAAACTTCCTACAAGTAATTATATTGCAACTGGGAAATGAGTGCTAGCAGGGTTGAAGGTTTTGCTCAGTGCACAGTGTGCCACATGTATGCAAAATTGGTGCAACAGCTCCAGGATGGATACCGCTGTGACAGATGTGAGCAGGTTGCCCTTCTGGAAGCTCACATTAGAGATCTGGAAGAGCAAGTTGCAACACTGGGCGGAAAGGACAACCTTGAAAGGGGTCCTCTGCTCACTGAGCAGGTGGTCAGTAGGGCTGATGTGGAGGGTGGAGTGGCAAGTCAGGATTATCAGATAGGAAGATGGGTTAATGTAGTTAGAGGGAGTGGAAGGGGCTTGCAGAAAAGGAAGGCCAGTCCTGTATTTGTGCATCAAAACAAATTTTCCACGTTGGGTGAAGATGTGGAGGTGGCAAACACAGAGGTGGCAGCCCTAGATGTCACTGCTACCCCTAACAGCCGGGACAGCAACCCATCTAGTAGAGGTGGTGAGGGGAGTGCAGGTAGGCCAAGACAGTTGGTGGTTATAGGGGATTCTATAATCAGAAGGACTGATAGAATAATTTGTCGCCAGGATCGCCTCAACCGAATGGTTTGCTGTCTCCCTGGTGCCAGGGTTCGGCATGTGGTGGACCGGGTGGATAAATTACTGGGAGGGGCTGGGCATGACCCAGCTGTCTTGGTCCACGTTGGAACCAATGACAGTATACATGGAAGGTGGAGGCTCCTTAAGAATCAATTTAAAGAACTAGGCTGCAAGATGAAGGCAAGGACCTCCAAGGTGATATTCTCTGAAATATTGCCTGTGCCATGCGCAACACAGGAAAGGCAGGGGGAGATTAGAGAGCTGAATGCATGGCTAAAGACCTGGTGTAGGGAGGAGGGATTTGGGTTTCTAGAGCACTGGGCTGACTTTTCATTGGGGTGCAACCTATATGCTAAAGACGGTTTGCACTTGAATGGAAGGGGGTCTGCTGTGCTGGGGGAGAGGTTTATGGGAAGGCTGGAGGAGTATTTAAACTAGGTTTGAGGGGGGAGGGTGAACTAGAATTACATCGGGCACACAGGTCAGTTAGTGGTCAGACATTAATGGAGAGTGGAATGGGGATAGATGGGGGGAGGGTTATGGCAGGTGACAAGAAAGTTCCCATGTTGCAAACAGCCATTGGAAACTATAGTGCCATTTGTACTACTAAAAATTATATGAAAAATACCAGAGAAAAATGTAATACATTAAAGTGTTTGTTCACCAATGCCAGAAGTCTGCCAAGCAAAATAGGTGAGTTGGAAGCTCTGGTGCATGAGGAGAGCTATGACGTAATCGGTATTGCTGAAACGTGGCTTCAATCCTCACATGACTGGATTATTAATATTCCTGGCTATGCACTCTTTCGGAGAGACAGGGCAAAAAGGAAAGGTGGCGGGGTCTGTCTCTATGTGAGAAGTGATCTCAAAGCGAGTGTGAAAGAGGACCTGGTTGATGGAGAGTGTGATGAGGCTGAAGCATTATGGGTGGAACTGCATACAGATGTGCGTAGTTCAAAGTTAATCATTGGAGTTTGTTATAGACCACCCAATGTTAATGAGGAGGTGGAGACTCAGCTCCTTGCACAGATGGAAAGGGCTGCAAGGGCTGGGACGGTGGTAATAATGGGGGATTTTAACTACCCAGAAATTGACTGGAGTAATGGCACTGCTGGGACAGTTAAAGGGCAAAAATTTATAAGCCTATTGCAGGACAATTTTATGGTCCAGTTTATTGAGGCCCCAACTAGGAATGATGCTCTGTTGGACCTGGTAATCTCAAACCATGCAGAGCATATTACTAATGTTCAGATAAAGGAACACCTGGGTAGCAGTGACCATAACATGATTTCATTTGATGTTAGCTGTAAGCAAGAAATACATGCAGGAAGGATAAAAACACTTAATTTCAATAAAGCAAATTTTCCAAGGATGAGGGCTGCTCTCCAGGACTTAGACTGGGAGAGAATATTGGCATCAATGGGCACAGAACAGAAATGGGAATTCTTCAAAAAGACTGTTTGTGAACTCACTGCAAAGTATATTCCCATGGGCAATAAGTTTAAAAGGCTAAAAATAAAACCTATGTGGCTCACAGTTAAAGTTAAAAAAGCTATAAACAATAAGAAAAGCGCTTTTAAAAAATATAAAAATGAAGGAACACTAGTGTCGTTTAAATGTTACAAAGAATATAACAGGATATGTAAAAAGGAAATCAAGGATGCAAAAATTCAAAACGAACGACAGATTGCAAAAGATAGTAGGACAAGCCCCAAAAAATTCTTCAAATATATTAATAGTAAAAAGGTCAAGTCTGAGCATGTAGGCCCTTTACAAAATAATCTAGAGTGGGTGACTGGGGACAAAGAGAAGGCTAATTTATTAAATACTTTCTTCAGCTCTGTGTATACAATGGAGCATGGGGGAGCTCATGTCCATAATGGGGGTGGTAGTGACACAGCCTCAAATCCACAATGGCTCAAAAGTGATATGGTCCAGAAATATTTAGACAGAATAAAGGTGGATAAAGCACCTGGACCAGATGGCATACACCCACGGATCCTAAAAGAATTGAGCTCTGTAATTTCAAAGCCATTGTATCTAATTTTTAGGGACTCATTAATGACAGGAATAGTACCACTGGATTGGCGCAGGGCCAATGTGGTGCCTATATTTAAAAAGGGAACAAAGTCTTTACCAAGTAACTATAGACCTGTTAGTTTAACTTCCATAGTTGGGAAGATACTGGAGAGATTAATAAAAGACCACATAGATGAGTTCTTGCTGGAAAAAAACTATTTAAGCAACAGACAGCATGGATTCATGAAAGACAGAAGTTGTCAGACAAACCTGATTTCTTTTTATGAAGAGGTAAGTAAAACCTTGGACAGAGGCGTGGCTGTGGACGTGGTATACTTGGATTTTGCAAAAGCGTTTGATACAGTTCCCCACACACGGCTCATGTGTAAGGTAAAGTCTACAGGATTGGAAATATCAATTTGTAAATGGATAGAAAACTGGCTAAAAGACAGAATTCAGAGAGTAGTAGTTAATGATTCTTACTCTGAATGGTCTAAGGTTATCAGTGGTGTACCCCAAGGTTCAGTGCTGGGACCCTTACTTTTTAATATCTTTATAAATGATATTGGGTCTGAGATCAAAAGTAACATTTATGTCTTTGCAGATGACACCAAGCTATGCAGGGGAATAACGTCCTTACAAGATGTCTCCAATTTACAAGCCGACCTCGATGCCCTGTCTAATTGGGCGACTATGTGGCAGATGAGGTTTAATGTTGATAAATGTAAAGTTATGCACTTGGGGGCTAAGAATATGAATGCATCATACATACTAGGGGGAATACAACTGGGGGGATCCGTAGTGGAGAAGGATCTGGGGGTTTTGGTAGATCATAAGCTCAATAATGGCATGCAATGCCAAGCTGTGGTTTCCAAGGCGAGCAAAGTCCTTTCTTGTATTAAGAGAGGTATGGTCTCCAGAGAGAGAGATATCATTTTGCCCCTGTTCAAATCATTAGTAAGGCCTCATCTGGAATACGCAGTTCAGTTTTGGGCACCAGTTCTCAAAAAGCATATCGGGGAACTGGAGAAAGTGCAGAGAAGGGCAACCAAACTGATAAGAGGCATGGAGGAGCTCAGCTATGAAGAAAGATTAGAGGAACTGAATTTATTCACTCTTGAGAAGAGGAGAATAAGGGGGGATATGATTAACATGTACAAATATATAAGGGGTCCATATAGTGAACTTGGTGATGAGTTATTCACTTTACGGTCAACACAGAGAACAAGGGGGCACTCTTTACGTCTAGAAGAAAAAAGATTTCATCTCCAAATGCGGAAAGGTTTCTTCACAGTAAGAGCTGTGAAAATGTGGAACAGACTCCCTGCAGAGGTGGTTCTGGCCAGCTCAGTAGATTGCTTTAAGAAAGGCCTGGATACTTTCCTAAATGTACATAATATAACTGAGTACTAACAGTTCTTGGTAAAGTTGATCCAGGGTAAATCCGATTGCCTCTCGGGGGATCAGGAAGGAATTTTTTCCCCTGCTGTAGCAAATTGTATCATGCTCTGCTGGGGTTTTTTGCCTTCCTCTGGATCAACTGTGGGTATAGAAGTGGGTATATGGGAGTGCACAATATTTTTTTTTTATTTTAGTTATTTTTTATTTTTTTATGGTTGAACTGGATGGACTTTGTCTTTTTTCAACCTGACTAACTATGTAACTATGTAACTATATTACATTTAAAAAAAATTCACCATGCCTGCAATGAAAAATGAGGCAATGTAAGGGCTCTTTCACACGGGACGGATCCGTGCAGATCCGCCCCGTGAAGCTCCGCTTGCTCAGCGGGGATCGCTCCGTTGATCCCCGCTGAGCCGGCGGATGACTGGGCGGTCCCCGCACACTGTGCAGGGACCGCCCTGTCAGAGCGCCGCTCTCCCCTATGGGGAATCGGATGACGACGGACCGTAGAGTCCGTTGTCATCCGATCCGCTCCGCCGACGGAAGGAAAAATAGGGTTTTCCTCCGTCACACTTTGGCGGAGCGGATGTCAGCGGACATGTCTCCGCTGACATCCGTGCCTCCATAGGGGTACATGGAGGATCCGTTTCAGGTCCGCCTAAAAAACTGACAGGCGGACCTGAACGGACCTCCGTGTGAAAGGGGCTTAAGTGCCAACAAGTGTTATGTAGATTTTTTTTTTTTTTATATAAACACCATGCCTGCAATAAAACTATCATACATTGAAAATGACAGGTACAAGTACTGTACCTGTGTCTCCTCACTGTTTTGTTTCCTCACGGTTCTTTCAACCTCTACTCGTGTTGTTCTTCTTCTCCTCCCCTCAGGGAAACGCGCGCCAGCCAGCATCTACTCTGGCACCCGCGGCTCACACGTCACAGATAGCAGTGTGTGCGCCCGACGCTCCCATAGCAACCGATGACGTAATCGGTTGGCAAGACGCGATCGGGAGGCCAGCACAGCTTCCAGAGTGCCTGTGGCAGCGGGAAGTGAGGTTTACACAGCGGACCGGCACTGCTGTAATAACAAATATTAACCAAGTGGCCAGCAGTAGTTAAAACATCAGATAGCTGCCTATATTGGGGGTAATTTTGCCGCGGCACACCTGGGGACTCTTCACGGCACACCAGTGTGCCGCGGCACACTGGTTGAGAAACGTTGGTATAGAGAGAGGAGTATGGATGGGTCGGTACTGTGTATACACTAGATAACCAAAAGTATTGGGACACCTGCCTTTACACGCACATGAACTTTAATGGTATCCCAGTCTTAGTCCGTAGGCTTCAATATTGAGTTGGCGGTATTTGATCACCTCTGTGGTTTTTATTTTTAGCAACAATTTTGAAAAAAAACACTATCTTTTAATTTTGCTATAATAAATATCCCACATTTAAAAAAAAAAAAAAAATTCCTCAGTTTAAGCCGATATGTATTCTTCTACATATTTTTGGTAAAAAAAAAAACACTATAAGCTGTGACAGCAGGAAGGTAAAGTCACCTGGTTGCATCCAGGGGGGTAGATATATTTCGCCCAGATTCAGGCTTTACGCCGACTTATACAACTAGGTGGAGAGTTGTATAAGCCCAGCTGAGGATAGTGGGCTCATGGATGACTCATACCTCTAGGGAGAGTGTGGGGCGTCGTGCAGACAGGGAGTTGATGAGACCAGCTGAAGCTTGTCAGCTCATTTAGGCCTCTATAAGAACTCCCAGCTTCATTAGCTGTTTGCTCATGCCTGGACCCAGACCTGTGTGGACTGTCTAGGGAGAGTGAACCCCTGTGCGGTGAGACAAAGCCTGTGTGGCTATTTGCTTGGACATTTAAAACCAGGGACTTAGGGACTAGGACAGCACTAGGCTGATCCCAGTTGTTAGTTAGGAAACCTGTATGTTTAGTCAGAGGTCAAGTTGACCAGGATTTATTTTGTTTATGTTTCTTTTGCTTTGCTGTGTTTTGTCACTGTAAATAGAAAATAAACCGCACCTTTTTGATTTTGAAAACCACAACCTCCGTTTGCTGGGCCTGTTTTTGTGTGGGGAGCCCATCCCGGGGGTCACACACACCCGCTGCCGAGCTAACCCCCTCACAAAGCGTATATTGAATGGTTTGCGCAAAAGTTATAGCGTCTAAAAATAGCGATAACGTGGTAAAAACGCATAGGCGTTAGCGCTATTTTTACCGCTATCGTGGTAAAATCGCAGTAAAAAATCACAGTAAAATCGCAACGCCTCAGTGTGAGGGGCCTAAGGGGCCAAGCCCAACCCCTGAAAAACAAGCCCACCCCATAATCCCCCCCTCCACCAAATAATTTGGATCAGTTATTAGATAAAAACTGTTTTTTACTCACTTTTAAAATGAATTACTACATATAATCCATGAGTGACAAACTTGTAATACCACCGATGTCCATTCCGGTATGCCTCCGATCACACCCTACACGTTACGTCACGCCCACGTGACTTCATCAGGGATTAACGGCTGGCATATGTGGTGCCCTTATATAGCATGGTATTGTTGCAGTGTCTTTAATGGCGGCCATTTTCTAGTAGCCTAGAGCTCTAATATGGTTCTGGTATTAGGGCCAGTTCACACCATAGAAACGCAATCCGGATGCATTTCAGGTGCTTTTTTGCATGCACGTTTTTAATGCGTTCCTGTGTGTTTTTAATGCAGTCCAGTGCTTTTTTCACCCCTCTTTTTTATTAACCTTAGATAAGGACAAGTGTGTTCCAGTGCGTTTTTGATGCGTTTTACAGCGTTCCAATGCAGGAAAATGCAGCATGTTCTACTTTTTTTCTGGAACTGGAATGCACTGGAACTGCATGTGGTGTGAACTGGCCCTTAAAGTTAAAGTACATTTTTTTTTAATAAATTTTTTCATTAAAGTAACAAACATGTTATACTTACAGACATCCCAACCTGCAAAAGCTAATTTCAGGGAGGTGACGCTTCGTGCCGGCGCTGACCCCCCCCCCCCCCCCAATGAAATACAGCCTGATCAGTGCCAATTAAATGCAGCTTACCAGTGCCAATTAAAGCGGAGGTCCACACAAAAGTATTTGCACCCACTTCTGGGCATAGATAGCCGCATTTTCTTTTTCGTACATCACGGGACACAGAGCGACTTAGTCATTACTAATGGGTTATATAGATTACCTTCAGGTGCTGGCACTGGCCACTTCCAAACCGGAAGTACCCTCCCCTATATAAGCCCCTCCCATCCGGGAGCACCTCAGTTTTTTGCCAGTGTCTAAGGTGTTGGCCAAAGAGTAACATGTGTTTTCACTGGGCTTGCGTACAGGTTCTTTTGGGCCTTAGTAAGCTGTTCCGGATCCCACCAAAAAAGCTTCATAGCTAAACGGTCGGTACCCGGGTCTTGCAGCAGAAGAGCAAGGTTTTGCCTGTAATGCCTCTCTTAGGAGGGCTGGACCCTGGGATCCAGAGCTCTGGTCATACCCACGACCAAGATGTTGTCTGTGCAGGGTGCTATACAGGTCCAGGGGAGTGGAATCCTTGGGAACCCGGTCCCTGAAGGTTTAATTACAATGCCTGCCGTGATAGGTGAAGTTTGGGCTTCTGTGGACCAAACAGAGTCCTGCGGCGGGGATCAGGTAAGTGGGGGCCCCCAGGAACTTGGTTCTATTGGGGGACCCCCAAGCCTAATTTGTCTTTCTGTCTGTTACCTAACGGTATTCCCGCTAATATCTGTGTATGCCTGTAACTACTGAAAATGTAAAATTTTAATAGTAGTCAAGAAAAAAAAAAAGAGGACCGCGGTACCTGTGTTAAACCACTAGAGGCCGCTGTGGTCCATTTTTCTTGTCATGTGGATCTTTGGTTTTTCTCAAGTCAAAAGATCCAGGCAGTTGGTAAGTTTCTCTGTGGGAATCCACTTCCTCTGCCCTGTTGCTGCGCTCATCCACCGCACAGGCCCTCCGGCAAAAAGGGCCCTGGCTCCTAGTCCCTGTTTGGTTTCGAAAAGGGCGCCAATGGTGCACGGGCGCGCGCGCGGGCGTGTGCACGCGCCTCCTATGAAAAAAAAGGGGCGGGGCGGGTGGATGATCGATGCGCGCCACGGCGCTTCTGCGCATGTGCAGGCGTCCCAGCTTGTATAAAGACACAGTACAAGTGTCAGCTGGATGCAAACAGAGCTAGCAACAAACAGTGGCACACAGAGGCGGTTGATGCAGGCATCCCCATAGAAAGGCACTTTAGTGGACACCAGCTGGTATATAGCAGCAACTGTGTTAGACTATTACCAGCAAAAATTGGTGTATGACGACGGGAATACCTCAGCTTTGTGCTTAAAGGATATGTCGTCCAGACGCTCCGGAAATAGGTCTTCCAGGAAGCCAAAGGGGTCTCCATCGGGCTCTGAGGATATTGGGCATGCTTGTACTGCACCAATCTCCCCTGAGAATTCAGAGGTCAGTAGCCGTAGAAACCCCGCAGGAGTGCCTGGTGCTGTGGCTGTCCCCAGTCCACCTGCTCCTGTATATATAACAGAGGAGGTTTTATCCTCAACTCTGGGAGGATTGGAAGAGAGATTAACAGCATTGATCGCTGCTTCCCTGTCACAGGAAAAGCGCGTCCGATCTCCGTCTCCTCCTTCAGAGTGCCTGTTAGTGGAGGAACAGCCCCACACAGAGATCGACCTACCTGAAGGGGATCAGGATGAGGTTGATTCAGTTATGGAGGAATCAACAGTGGAAGAACCTTTCTCAGCATCTCAGGCTGAAAGATTATGTGTTCAGTCTCTGACTAACATGGTCCGATCAGCATTTAAAATGCCTCTGGCGGAACCACCATCCACTACGGTTTCCTCGCTGGGGTCGCTAAAAGCTCCCCAGGCTGTCTGTTCCTTCCCAATCCACCCTTTTATTAGAAGGGCTTATTTACCAGGATTGGGAGCATCCTGATAAAATATTTGCTCCCCCCAAGAGCTTTCCGGTGATCTATCCCATGGAGGATAAGTTCATAAAAAAATGGAGGGTCCCTACAGTGGACGCAGCCATCTCTTCTGTGAACAAATCACTGACATGTCCAGTAGATAATGTTCCAATGTTCAAAAACCCAATAGATAAAAAATTGGAGTCTTTACTAAAATCTGCTTTCTCTACAGCAAGCATGGTGACACAACCTGCGGTAGCAGCGATTGGAGTCTGCCAAGCAGTGAAAGATCAGTTGAAACAAGTCTTAAGGGACTTACCAGATCAGCAGGCTCTTGCCCTAGCTGACCTGCCTAGAGCCTTGTGTTTTGCGGTGGACGCCATAAAGGATACAATCCAACAGGCCTCCCGCTTTACGCTGTCTATAGTACATATGCGTAGGCTTCTGTGGCTCAAAAACTGGTCTGCTGAAGCTCCCTGTAAGAAACTGCTGGTTAGCTTCCCATTTCATGGAGAACGCTTATTTGGAGAAGATCTGGACAAATATATCCAGAAAATTTCTGCCGGTAAAAGTTCACTCTTACCGGTTAAGAACAAGAGTAGAAGTCCTTCTTTTAAGAGGCCTACTTCTCCAGTCCCGGGCACATCGGCTGTGAAGCAGTTCCGACGGCCTCCGCGGTCAAATTCAGGGGGCAGAAATCAGGGACAATCACAGGGTAACAAGAAGCCCTGGATCAAGAGAGGTACAAAACCTCCCCCCAAGTCATGAAGCGTTGCCCCCACTCAATCGGGTGGGGGGAAGGCTTCAGTTGTTCACAGAGACCTGGCGGGACACCATCAGAGACAGATGGGTGCTCTCCGCAGTAAGTCTGGGATACAAGCTGGAGTTAAAAGGCACTCCTCCTGCCCAATTTATGAGGTCAAACGTGCCAAGAGATCCCCAGAAGAGAGGATCCCTCCTTCTGGCACTAGAACAACTATTGCTCCAAGGTGTAATCATGAAGGTTCCCCTGGAAGAAAGCGGATTCGGGTTTTACTCAAACCTTTTCACAGTCCCCAAACCAAATGGGGACGTGAGGCCCATATTAAATCTAAAAGGGCTAAACAAGTTCCTAAATATCAGGACTTTTCGGATGGAGTCGATCCGATCGGTGGCCACCGCCCTACAAGGGCAGGAATGGTTAGCCTCGATCGACATAAGGGATGCTTATCTGCATATTCCCATCTTTCCGGCCCACCAGAAATTTCTACGCTTTGCAGTAGAAGGGCGCCATTTTCAGTTCAGAGCCTTACCTTTCGGTCTGGCCACAGCACCACGAGTGTTCACAAAAATTCTGGCCCCATTATTGGCCAATCTAAGAACACAAGGTGTAACGATAATGGCATATCTAGACGACCTGCTACTAATAGACCACTCAGTGGAAAAGCTGGAAGTAGCTATTCACAAGACAATCAAGTATCTGGAATATCACGGTTGGATTATCAACCGGGACAAGTCAGCTCTAAGACCAGTCAAAAGTCTGGAATACTTAGGGCTAAGGCTGGATTCAAATCAGAGAAAGATTTTCTTACCTCCAGAGAAGGTGTCGTCTTTAAAAGATTTGACCCACTTAGTGGGTACAAAAAGAAAACCATCCATACGCCTCTGCATGAGGCTGCTGGGAAAAATGGTGGCTTCATTCGAAGCGGTACCCTACGGTCAATTCCATTCAAGGAATTTGCAAAGGGCCTGTCATAGAAATCCTGTCAGCTACAGGATTCCTGGACTTCCTGATTCCGAATCTCGGGCACGTCCACGCGCGCGGGCACGCGCGCGCACGCGCTTAGCGGGGGCGCGCGCACGCTCCACAAAGCGCGCCAGAAGAGCTATTTAAACATGCCTGTGACAGACAGTCCCTGCTGTCTGCTCTACAGCGTGTAGTACCCAAAGAGACCTGATTTGTGTATTTACCTGCATCCGACCCGGCTTACCTTGACCCTTCCAGTTTCCTGCCTGCCTCTGACCCCCGGCTTTGTTTGACCAATCTTCTGCCTGATCCTCCAGTACCTTGCCGCCAGCCAATACTACCGACCCGGCTTGTCCGACCAATCTCTCCAGTTGCTGTGTCCTGGTTCCAGTCCAGTCAGCCTCATCAGTTCCAGTCCAGTTGCTTGTTCCTGGTTCCAGTCCAGTTGCTGTATCCTGGTTCCAGTCCAGCCAGTCTCATCAGTTCCAGTCCAGTTGCTGTGTTCCTGGTTCCGGTTCAGCCTGCCATACTTCCTGGGTGCCTGGATCCGTCCCAGTCTTCAGACTCTACTCTACCTTGATCCATCCTGCCAGGCACTCGTACCCCTTCTACCTCCGTGCCTCCTGTCTTCAGTACCAGGGGCCGCCGGTGGAAGCCGTAAGAGAGGCCTCCCTCTGCAGATCCGGGCTCGTCACCGTCAGGTACGTGACAGGGCCATACTGTCAGCCTGGAACAAAAAAGTTCAGGCTTTAGACCTACCAATGTCCCTGTCCCCTTCCGTTCGCAAGAGCCTCCATTGGTGGTTGGTGCCCCAGAATCTGGAAAAAGGAAAACCCTTCAGTCCGGTTTCTTGGAAGGTGGTCACTACAGATGCCAGCCTCATAGGCTGGGGGGCAGTACTGGAGCAATGGTCTCTCCAGGGCAAGTGGTCAGAAGCAGAAAAGGCCCTGCCCATCAATCTCTTAGAGATACGAGCAGCCCGGTATGCCCTAGTAGCATGGACATCCAAACTCCAAGGGTCCCCTGTCAGAATTCAATCAGACAATGCCACAGCAGTGGCATATATCAATCACCAGGGTGGCACCAGGAGTCGTGCAGCCCAGAGGGAAGCAAATTGCATCCTGGAGTGGGCAGAAAAATATGTCCCAGCCATATCCGCGGTTTTCATCCCAGGAGTGGAAAATTGGAGAGCGGACTTTTTAAGTCGCCAACAATTATGCCCGGGGGAATGGTCTCTTCACCCCGAGGTTTTCCAGGCAATATGCCAGCGGTGGGGAACACCGGATGTAGATCTGCTAGCATCCAGATTCAACGCAAAGGTGGACAGATTTGTGTCTCGCACAAGGGATCCCCTAGCTTGCGGCTCGGATGCCCTAGTGTTCCCTTGGGATCAGTTCAAGCTGATATATGCATTCCCACCGCCACAATTGTTACCGCGATTACTCCGCAGAATCCGGGTAGAAAAGAAACCAGTGATTCTGGTGGCTCCAGCGTGGCCCCGAAGGGCATGGTACGCGGAGATTGTAAAAATGTCAGTGAGGAGTCCTTGGACCCTCCCACATCGTCCGGACCTGCTGTCGCAAGGACCGATATACCACCCTTCCTTACCAGCCCTAGGTTTGACGGCCTGGCTATTGAAGCCCACATTCTGAAAAAGAGAGGGCTCTCTAATTCTGTGGTATCTACCATGATCAATGCCAGGAAGCGGGTATCCAGGCAGATCTATTATAGGATCTGGAAAGCGTACATTACGTGGTGTGAGGCCAAGAAATGGCATCCACGTAAGTACGTGATAGGGAGGATTTTGGACTTCCTACAGTGGGCTGTAGATAGGAAGCTGGCCTTGAGTACTATCAAGGGTCAGATTTCGGCCTTGTCAATATTTTTTCAAAGGCCCTTGGCTTCGCATTCACTAGTCAAAGCTTTCATACAAGGAGTGATGCGTATTAGCCCTCCGGTTAGTATTCCCATATGTCCTTGGGACTTAAACCTGGTTCTGTCGGTTCTACAGAAACAACCGTTTGAACCATTGCAACACATTTCCTTGGTTCTTCTCACCAGGAAATTGATTTTCTTAGTAGCCATTTGTTCGGCTAAAAGAGTATCGGAATTAGCCGCCTTGTCCTGTAAGGAGCCATATCTGGTTGTCCATAAGGACAGAGTAGTATTACGTCCTCATCCAGCCTTTCTTCCCAAGGTGGTATCGAGGTTTCATTTGAACCAAGATGTGGTTCTTCCTTCTTTTTTCCCCAAACCTAGCTCGGTAGAGGAAAAGTTATTGCATTCTTTGGATGTAGTAAGAGCAGTTAAAGCTTATCTAAAAGCCACTGCTCAGATTCGCAGAACGGATACTTTTTTTATTCTGCCGGAAGGCCCTAGAAAGGGTCAGGCAGCATCAAAATCGACTTTAGCCAAGTGGATTCGACAGGTCATAATACAAGCCTATGGCTTGAGAAAGAGACCGCCTCCGTTCAAAGTTAGGGCGCACTCCACAAGAGCAGTTGGAACTTCATGGGCAGTGCATCACCAGGCCTCCCTGGCTCAAGTATGTAAGGCCGCAACATGGTCTTCGGTACACACGTTTACTAGATTCTACCAGGTAGACGTTAGAAGTCAGGAGGATGTCGCCTTTGGGCGCAGTGTGTTGCAGGCCGCAAAAGATCCTCATGCCTGATGGCGCCCAGCTTATGTATCCCTCCCCTCATTTGGCATTGCTTTGGGACGTCCCATTAGTAATGACTAAGTCGCTCTGTGTCCCGTGATGTACGAAAAAGAAAAAGGGATTTTTATAACAGCTTACCTGTAAAATCCTTTTCTTGGAGTACATCACGGGACACAGAGCTCCCACCCCTCTTTTTGGGACACTTATTGCTTTGCTACAAAACTGAGGTGCTCCCGGATGGGAGGGGCTTATATAGGGGAGGGTACTTCCGGTTTGGAAGTGGCCAGTGCCAGCACCTGAAGGTAATCTATATAACCCATTAGTAATGACTAAGTCGCTCTGTGTCCCGTGATGTACTCCAAGAAAAGGATTTTACAGGTAAGCTGTTATAAAAATCCCTTTGGGACTATGAAAATTATAACTAGTGAGGGAGGATGTGTTTCTGCTGAGCTCCAGAGATCCTCCGTAAATCCACAGCCATCCTTAGCAGGCATCGCCGTTTTGAGGCCCGGATTCAGCTATACTAACCCCTGGTCGCACGTTATAGCTGCCCCGGGGACCTTCAAGAAAATAGCGCGGAGAGATCCGCGACAGGCCTGTGACCAGATCTATAACACTGAGGCCCGCCGCCATCTTGGGGCCTGCGCATCCGCGGCCTCTCCAGTCTCCAGCATCCGCGATCTGGGACATCCTCCGTCCCCCGACACCCGTGGAACACCAGGCGGAAGCTACCCCGCAGGGATCCTTCTGTGGGCTCTGGGCAAAGCGATCGGTCGTCCTGAGGCCTTCATTCGCGGACGCGGCCTCAACTCAATCCACAGTGAGTACCGCTCCGCCCGCTCCAAGATACCCCCCCAGACTGCTTACCTTCAGGCCTGGTCACTACCTGTCCGGCCACCAAGCCACCTATAGCCTCCGGTGTTGATCTCCTCCTTCCCCAGCACTCGAGGCCGCGGCTTCGGCCTACTCCGGGAGGACGGCGGCCATCTTGGTACACCTGGAGCCCCCTTTGTGCTCTCCTCCAAGCTGATCCTTGACACATTAACCCCATCTAGACGCTGACTGGGCTTGTATACCTCCCAGGGAGGGGGAGAGGAGTCCAGACCTGTAAGGATCACCTATTAAAGTTCACTGTCTGTCCTACCCTCATAGATCGGCGGCCATCTTGCTACACCCAAAAGCCACAACATCCCAACCCTACTAGAACCTGGTCTCCCTTCCATTATAACAAGATTTCTGCAAATTTAACCTCCCCCCCACAACAAACACAGAGATCCCCATTACGGGTCGTTGCAGTACACAACCAGTGGACTACTAAAGCCTCAGTACCTCCTTCCTATTTGACATATATGTCTCCCCCCCTTTCTGTTTTTGGGGCACGTCAACTCACGCGGCTTCCTCCCTTACTGAACCGGTACAGTACACAAGATCTCGCCGTGCACACAGCCCGTCAGCTCCCCCAGAGTGACTACACTCACTCAAGATAGACTGGCACTCCACTAACCTACGCTTTGCTAATAGGATGTAAGTGACCAAAGCCTTACCTCACCCATATAAAGCAGGCCAGATACCCACGGCTATATCACTCGATTATCAGCACAAATACCTTAAACCCCCGTGGGAACAGTCCGTGCATGCAGACGAGAAAGAATACTCGCTCTGGACGATCTATCCACAACCTAACAAACTTTCTTCTAGAAGCCGAAAATAAATACCACATGATGTCTCAGAGCGGCACTGACACCAACAAACAAGCGGCCTCGGGGAAGAAATCATTGGACCCCCCCCCCCCCTCGGAACCTAACTGTGAGTACACTTTACCCCTTTCTAAAGCCGATTTAGATGCAAGTCTAACATCCATGTTTGACAAATTGGTTGATAAAATAGAAAGAAGTGCATAAGTCCACTACTGCTCTATCTCAGGAGATTGCTTGCATAGGCAACAGAACTGATCTACTAGAAACAAAACATGACAAACTTTCACTAGCCCATAATGACTTGAGAAAGGACTATGAAACATTGGCGGATAGTTTTGCGTTTATGCAGGCACAAGTGGAAGACCTTGATAATAGAAATCGTAGACAGAACATCAGAGTACGCGGAGTACCGGAATCGGTCACCGATCTCATGCCTACTATATCAAGGGTCTTTCATAATCTCCTTCCTGACAGACCCCCGTCAGCTTTCACCTGTGACAGAATCCATAGAGCCCTCCGCCCCAAACCTACACCTGATAAACCGCCTAGAGATATCATCATGTGTATGAAGGATTTCCTCGTTAAGGAAGACATCATGCGGGCGGCTAGGAACTCTCCTAATATTGACCTAGATGGTAAAAGACTTCAATTATTCCCTGACATCTCCCCAGCCACATTGGACAGGAGACGAAGGATGAAGGAAGTCACCAAAGTTCTACAGGAAGCAAGGATTAGATACAGATGGGGCTTTCCTTTCAAACTCACCGTTCCACATAATGGCTCTACATACACGGTTCATAACGTAATGGAAGGAAAAGAACTACTGGTGAAATTGGGCCTGCTGGAACCGGAACCTCCTGGCCGACCACCAGCAACCCCCAGTTCTTCCCCGATATGGTCCACACCATCTTCACGCCGCAACCAGAGAGACCAAAGAGACCAAAGACGTTGGAGGCAATCACACCAAGAATAGAACTTCCCATCTACGCTTTCACTCCAGTTCTCGGTGAACTTGACGTACCCAGTGGGAATGATAAGAGAATCAAACAACCCGAAACATTCTCTCCATAGTCTTTACATTCTACAATGATCCCGGGGATATTGTGTTAATCACACAACTCCCTTCTCCACATAATTCCAGTGGTTCGGCGGATAGAAGAATCAGCAGACTATCTGAACAGTACTGTAATATACTCCTCAAAGAAGACCTAGGGGACTTAAGTTCGCGGTTCTGTTATCATCCTATTCAACTCTCCTAGAAGTCTGAACTTTCATAATGGGGAAAAGTGTAGAATTGAGAAAGGAGGAAAAGAGGAGAGAAGGGGAGAAGGGAGGGAAAAGGGAAAGAGAGAGAATTTTTTTTTTTTCTATCCCCTTTTCATAGGTTATCTGGAGAACAGTCTTTTCGAGCAATGTGGTAGCTATACTGAACATATAAGTATTATCATTTACCCTTACCTCCATAACTTCAGAAAAGTTTCTCCCCACTGTGGATTGCTGTTATTGTCTCCCTTACATAGCAAGCTTTTTATATGACGCAATACCTCTCTACCCCCCGAGTGGTAGACACGCACTTTCAAGTTTTTCTAGGATGCCTGCTACATCCATTGTTGCTTAGTTTATTTCTCAGACCTGCCCTCCGGGATGGAACCACAGCTCTCATCTTTAGAGACGTGGTGCCCCTCCAGGTTTGCAGGATTTGGACTTATTTGTCCTAATGTTGTTTATTCAAGTTTTCTTGACAGGTTTTATCCTGTCCCATTGTTATTTTTGTTTTTGTTTCTCATTTTTGAAATCCTAGCCCATAAGGCTTCTACTGTGTTCATTGTACAAAAAGGAAGTAATGATAAGTACATACCAAAAACGTTGTTTGACATAGATTTCATAGCTCTAGACTACTCTGGTAACTGCATAAGATACAATGCCCATCTCCCTGCTTGTATACCAATCCCCGTTCTATCTACACCGCTGATCATAATCTTAGCATCAGACCCAAACACTAACTCTATCCATAAAGTATTGTATACTTCTGTTACTTGCCTATTTTTCCCCCATCACGAAAATATTAACCCCCACACCCTAGACCCCACCAATGGGTATTAAAATAATATCGCACAATGTGCAGGGATTTAATTCCCCCCACAAACGTAAAAAAGCTTTTGAGCACTACAAGAGAATAGGGGCTGATATCATACTCATCCAGGAATCCCACTTTTGCGCATCCAACCACCCTAAATACTTCAATAAGACATACAACCAAGTATTCTATACAACATACAACAATAAGACAAGAGGAGTCGCAGTCTTTATACGCAATTCGATTATATTCGATGTACAAAGTATTTTCAGAGATACTGAAAGCCGATATATTATCTTAAAAGGCATTATTGATAATAGAGCCATAACAATAGCTTCAGTATACGCTCCCAATGAATCTCAGTCCTCCTTTTTCACTAACTTTTTTGAGACTCTAGACCGATATGCCTCCCCCCACATTATCCTCGGAGGGGATTTCAATCTAACCTCACACCCGGCCCTGGACAGGAGCAGGGTCGCACCATCTTCTAGGGCATTTCCGAAGTCCCTAAACCGTTCCCTCAATCACTTTCAACTTATAGACTCATGGAGGGCCCACAATGTTGGCGTCAAAGCTTACACTCACTACTCACATCCCCATAATGCTTATGCCAGATTAGACTATATCTACTGCACCCCTATCCTATTGGCGAACTCTTTTAAAGCGATCATTCATCCCTGTCCATGGTCGGATCATGATATCACATCTCTTGAGACAGCATATATTGGTCTTAAGCCATCCCCCTTCAACTGGAGGCTAAACGACTCCTTACTCTCTGATCCCACAATCGCTCAATCGGTCTCTACTCATATAGAGAACTATTTCAATGAAAATATTAATGACGAAACCCCTCCCTCCTCCGTCTGGGTTGCCCATAAAGCAGTCTTACGTGGGCAACTAATTTCTCTCGCTGCAAAAAGAAACAAAGACAGGCTCTCAGACATTAGATGTCTCACTAAGGACCTAAATAGACTGTACAATAAACTTCAACAAGCCCCTTCCCAGGCCTTAACTGATCAAATCAAATCCAAACGCCTGGCCTTAGACCAAATTTTATCAGCTAACACTGAGAAATCCCTCAGATTCTCTAAGGCTAAATTCTTCCTTCATAGCAATTCCACCTCCACCATGTTTGCTAGAAAACTAAATCAAGCTAATAACCCACCCCATGTCTATAAACTTAGAGATAATGCGGGGAACATTGTCACTCATCCACAAGAGGTGTTGAACATCTTCTCCTCCTTTTTATAAAGACCTCCTCTCGGGACCTCAACCCCAACCTAAACAACCCTCCCAAATTTGGCTGGATGATATCCCATTACCCTCCCTCAACCCCCAACAGATAGAATCTCTTAGCGCACCATGTACAGATTTAGAAATAATTAACATAATTAAATCCCTGAAGACCTCTACAGCCCCAGGCCCGGACGGGTTCTCCTCTGCATACTATAAAAAATTTGCGTCTCTTTTAGCCCCCAACCTATCTAAACTCTTCAATTACGTGCTAGATGGTCATCAATTCCCAGAAGAAATGCTCCTAGCAAACTTATCGTTAATACCTAAACCACTCAAGGACCATTCTCTTCCACAAAATTTCCGCCCCATTTCAGTTCTTAACAATGACTTAAAGATCTTTGGGAGACTTCTTGCTGACAGGTTAGCAGCAGTTATTACTAATATAGTGCACATAGATCAAACAGGATTCATTCCTGGACGCCAAATAACTGACAATATTAGGCTGGTAACCAATATCGTACAAGATGCCAACATACACTACAAAGAGCTATGCCTCCTCAGCCTGGATATTCATAAAGCCTTTGATAGTGTATCCTGGTCTTGCCTCAATCACATCCTTCCTAAATTTGGCATCCCTAATAAATTCATGTGTGGCTTTAATGCCCTATACCACTCCCCCCAGACCCGTATTAAAATTCCAGGTCATAACTCGGAATTCTTTCCTCTAAGTAGGGGTACTAGACAAGGCTGCCCATTATCCCCACTAATGTTCGCACTAGCAATGGAACCTCTTGCCCACAAAATTAGGAACAGCCCGGATATAAAGGGAGTTGTCAAAGGTGAAGATGAGTTTAAGATGAGCCTCTACGCAGATGATGCGTTAATTTTTCTTACCGAACCTCACGTTTCCATTCCCTCCCTTCTTAAGGAACTAAAACTGTTTCACGACATATCAGGTCTAAAAATTAACATGAACAAATGCTCGGCTCTACCCATCAATCTCCCCGATCACCTAAAGACCATGTTGAAAAACAATTTCCCATTTATATGGTGCTCTCAATCATTTAAATATCTGGGCATCTCTATCACCCCAGCACACAACCTACTTTTCAAAACCAATTATATTCCCTTATTCAATAATATATCCTCACTCCTTAAGACCTGGTCAACCTTCCATATATCATTCCTAGGCAGAATTTGCGCAATTAAAATGACAATCCTCCCCAAACTGCTATACTACTTCCGTTCCCTCCCCATTAACATCCCCAAATCCAAACTAGCTTCGCTCCAAAGGGAAATCAACAAATTTATATGGTTCAACAAGAAACCCAGATGCAGCTATGCATATATGCACAGACCTCAATCCATGGGCGGGATGGGTCTCCCTAACCTATGGCATTATTTTCTGGCCGCCAGACTTGCCCAATTAGCACAATGGTTCGCGCCCAATCAAAATATCCCATGGAAAAAATTTGAGGAGCCCTCAATTTCCCCTTTGTATTTACAGGGGATCCTTTGGTCCAAAACAACCTCATACAGCAAACTCTCGAAATACAACAAAATTGTGGCACACTTCTACCAATTGTGGCTCAAAGCACAACACACTTTTGAATTGTCTTCACTCACTCCTCCCCTTGCTTCCTTTCTAGGTGACCTGAGATTTACCCGTACTCACGGAGATCACCACTCTTTCACCTATTGGACCCATAATAAGCTCACTTCACTTAAATCATTACAAATAAATGGGGAGTTCTCCTCATTCACCGCTCTGCAAGATAAATATAGTATCCCCACATCCGAACTTCAACACTATAACCAAATCAAAGCCTTTTACGCAGAACATTACTCTCTCACCACCAAGCCCCCTGTTACTGTATTTGAACGGATCTGCATCTCTTCTTCTAGAGATAAAGGTATCATATCCCATCTATATAGCTATCTAAACACTTTTCATTCACTCGACAAGTCCGGTCAGATGCTCCGTTGGGAAACTGACCTAAATAACACCTTCACAGTAGATGAATGGCATAGTATGTCGGATAATCTCCGGAGGAGTAACATAGCTATCTCCTCCAGAGAAACTCCCATTAAAATATACTCTAGATGGTATCTCACCCCGTCCAAGCTCAACACATTTTATCCTTCTATTTCTCCATACTGTTTCAGGGGCTGTCCAGAACCAGGCACTATCCTACATACATTCTGGAGCTGCAAATACCTGCATCATACATGGCGCAATGCTGCAGAAATTTTTGATAATACCTTGAAACAGAAAATCCCAATCTCCCCACAGATTTGCCTTCTATATGCAGATATACCCAATGTTCCCATCCCTTGCAAAAGACTTTTCCATACTTTATGTAGCTCCATCCAATGGATGATTGCCTCCAATTGGAGATCAAACAATCTGCCATGGGCGCAGGTGCTAGCTCGGATGGAGACGATAAAACTTTCGGAAAGAATCTTTCACACACTTCACGATACCTTCCAGGTTTTTGTAAGGAAATGGTCATATTGGCCTACAACATAACTCATTACCCTAGAACCTGAATTTCCACCCACACACTCTAGCAAATTCATGCAATCTTGACCTATAGTGCCTACCCTTTTTATATATAACATACGCCCATGTAGGAACTCTTTGTACCAGAAAACTTTTTATATATTTACTATCTTCATGTATGAGCTCGATTATCTCCTTCTTTTGATTTTTTTTTTCTCTTTTAATATTGATTACCTTTATAAACACTCTATGTAACTGTACATCTGAACTTCCTAATAAAATTTTTGTAAACAAAAAATAAAAATCCCTTTGTCTGCGGGTATCTACGCCATGTCCGGCGCGCCCCCCTCGCTGTCTTCTGGGCCACACACAGGTCCCAGAAGACAGCAGGGACCATTCAGATCGCACAGCGCAACTCGCACATGCGCAGTAGGAAATCAGGAAGTAAAGCCGCAAGGCCTCATTTCCTGATTCCCTTACCGAAGATGGCGGCGGCAGCATCCGAGAGCTGAGCGGTAGATCGGCTTCAGGTGCCAGCACCGCGGGCGGCTGGACAGGTAAGTGTCCTTATTTTAAAAGTCAGCAGCTACAGTATTTGTAGCTGCTGGCTTTCAAATAAATAAAAAAACAGCTATACCAGTGCAAATAAAATGCAGCTATACCAGTGCCAATTAAATACAGCCTTCCCAGTGCCCATGGAATCATCGGATCATCCTGAGTGACCCATGATAAGTCAGTGATGACGAGTGAGCTGAGAGATGTGGTGAGAGAGTGACACAGTGATGCTCAGCATCACTGTGTCACTCTATCCACACTCTGCAGAACTCACACACTCTGGAGGACCAGCCTGTGCGTAGCTGAGTCAGTGTGACTCCTCCCTCCTCACACAGGTCTTCCTGGCAAGGGGAGGACATGTCTTCTTCATGGATGACTCAGGCGCTGGGTGGGTTCGCACTGCCAGCTTACACATAGCTGACTCTCTCTGTCACACCTGGCTGCACACCCAACCACAATCCTCTCATGACAGAGATCCGATCATCCGCCGCCCATGAATGGTACAGCTGCGGCGGGCAGTGAGTGACAGTGCAGGCAGGCTCAGCCGGGAGATCGTGCCGCACTCGCGGGTGTCCGTGAGCCCGCCGTCAAATGCGGGAGACTCCCGCGAGTTGCGGGAGACTTGAGATGTCTGTACTTACCTGCTCTGTGCAGTAGTATTGCTCAGAGCAGCCCTGATCCTCCTCCTCCCCGGTGGCGATCTCGGCTTCTCCTCTTCTTCTTGGGACCACTGTAGCCAGCCACTGGCTATGGAGAGAGGTAGTCTCCGCGCTCCCGAGCTGTGTGTCTACAGAGCTGTGCTCCATAGACTTACACAGCGGGACTTAGGCCACTTCCTCTGATTGACAACAGCAAGAGCCAATGGCTCGTGCTGCTGCTCGAATGCTGTGTAAAGAGGAAGTAAGGGGAGAATAGATGCAGCCGTGCACAGTGGTGATCTCTTCTCCCCTCTCTTCCCCTTCACACAGGGAAAGGGTGGGGGGGGAGGGGGGGCACAGGGAGACTGAAAAAAACGTATTTTACCTTAATGCAAGCAATGCATTAGGGTAAAAAAACATTTTTAGGTTTAGTAACACTTTAAAGCGGAAGTAAACCCATCAATTTAACAGTTTCAAAAAGCAGTTACAATCCCGGCATGCCAGGAATGCCAACTGCAGTGGCGGCTGGTGCTCAAATTTTTTGGGGGGGCGCAAACAAACGGAAAAAAAAAATCATCAATTGCCGCCACTGTGCCCATTAAACGCAGCCACTGTGCCCAAACGCCACTAGTTTCCCCCCCATAATGCAGCCAGTTTCCCCCCCATAATGCAGCCAGTTTCCCCCCCATAATGCAGCCAGTTTCCCCCCCATAATGCAGCCAGTTTCTCCCCCATAATGCAGCCAGTTTCTCCCCCATAATGCAGCCAGTTTCTCCCCCATAATGCAGCCAGTTTCTCCCCCATAATGCAGCCAGTTTCTCCCCCATAATGCAGCCAGTTTCTCCCCCATAATGCAGCCAGTTTCTCCCCCATAATGCAGCCAGTTTCTCCCCCATAATGCAGCCAGTTTCTCCCCCATAATGCAGCCAGTTTCTCCCCCATATGCAGCCAGTTTCTCCCCCATATGCAGCCAGTTTGTCCTCATAATACAGCCAGTGTGTCCCCCCCCAGCCCTGCACTTACCTTCCTCGGGTCAGTGCCGTCCTTCTTCCGTCCTCGATGTCACTTCAGCCAATCAGGTTACCGGTAACCAGACCCGGTGAACCTGATTGGCCAGGGAACGCACCCCCGTGCGTCCTCTCATTAGATATTTAGAAGCCGATTACAGCCCTCAGGCTGTAGTCAGGAAGCCTATCAGAGCCTGTTGGCTCTGATAGGCACTTCTAAAGGCCAATCAGACGCTGTGATTCAGATGGCCGGCGCTCAAGGGGCCGGCCATCTGAATAGTGGGCGGCAGCAATACATAGGTTCATGCAATGCATGAACCTATGTATTGTTGTGGTGAGTGACGGCCGGGCGCAGAAGCGAGCGGTAGCGGCGCTTCTGCGCCCACTATGGTCGCGCCGCCATGTGTGAAAAAAAGACCTAAAAAAAAACAACTCTTAAAGGGCCCGTTTTTATTAATTTTTATTTTTTGGTGACCACAGGAGGGGGGGCGGCACCCGGGCGCCCCCTATGGACGGGCCGCCACTGGCCAACTGTCACATTGGTTGTGCTCTCAACCAAACTGTCAAACCATCCAATGGATGGTGTCATAACTGATCACATGTGTGGCATCATGGCAGTTGAAGATTAAACAGAGGCCAAGATGGCAGCTTCCATGCCTGAAAATGATAGGAGGGTTTACTTCCACTTTAAGTATAAAGGCGTCCATTTTCCAGAAGATCAGAGAACGATCCTGTTGTCACCATTTTCCTGTGGTCCCTATCGCTACCAATATTCCAACGCCAGCGACAAATATAATTATATATTTTGTAATCTATAGATGTTAAAGGGGATGTAAACCCTTGTGGTTTTTCACCTTAATACATTCTATACATTAAGGGGAAAAAACCTTCTGTGCTTCAGCTACCCCCCAGAGCCCCCCCTTTTTCTTACCTGAGCCCGATCTTTCCAGCGACGAGAACAAGCACACCAGCTCCAGCCGCTGTCTCGGGTACTCATTTGATAGATTGATAGCAGCGGGAGCCATTGGCTCCCGCTGCTGTCAACCAAATCCAGTGACACAGGGGCGGGGCCGAGTCTTGCTGTCTGTGTAAATGGACACAGCAGCAGGACTCGGGAGCGCGCCCGCATGAGTGCCCCCAGGGAAAGTGGCTTTCCGTTGGGGCACTCGATGAGGAGGCGCCTCTGAGGGACCCCAGAAAAGGAGGATCGGGGCCGCTCTGTGCTAGGAGCTTTATGTTGATGATATATTTATGTCCTCCCAGTCTTCTACTCACCTGTCCTTCTTCCCGCGAGATGTCACTGTCTAGATCACTCAGCTGTTTATGGGAAATGTCCTTGTTGGGCCCATGTATGCACTCTGCAATTCAGAAGCTTCCCAGTATAAAGTTACATTTTATGCAAAGCCAAAGCATTTTTGTTTTTAGTTTTGGATAGAGCAGAACTTCCACACCAGGGAAATTCACCCTGTTAGTTTTGGGATAAATTCCTCTCACATTCTATAGTGTCTCCAGGACAGGAAGTGAAATAATTTGCCCAATGGGGGCACTGACAGCAAAAAAAAACACAAAAAAAAAGGGTTTTAACCACTTCAGCCCAGGAAGAATATACCCCCTTCCTGACCAGAGCACTTTTTGCGATTCGGCACTGCGTCGCTTTAACTGACAATTGCGCGGTCGTGCGACGTTTTAACCAAACAAAATTGATGTCCTTTTTTTTCCACAAATAGAGCTTTCTTTTGGCGGTATTTGATCACCTCTGCGGTTTTTATTTTTTGCGCTATAAACAAAAAAAAGAGCGACAATTTTGAAAAAAACACAATATCTTTTAATTTTGCTATAATAAATATCCCCCATTTTTTTCCCCCCAAATTTTTTTTCCTCAGTTTAGGCCGATATGTATTCTTATACATATTTTTGGTAAAAAAAAAAAAAAAACACTATAAGCGTATATTGAATGGTTTGCGCAAAAGTTATAGCGTCTACAAAATAGGGGATGGATAGATTTATGGCGTTTTTTATTATAAATTTTTTATTAGTAATGGCGGCGATCTGTGATTTTTATTGGGACTGCGACATTATGGCGGACACATCGGACACTTTTGACACTATTTTGCGGCCATTGTCATTTATACAGCGATCAGTGCTATAAAGATGCATTGATTACTGTGTAAATGACACTTGCAGGGAAGGGGTTAACCACTAGGGGGCGAGGAAAGGGTTAAGTGTGTCTTAGGGAGTGAATCTAACTGTGTGGGGGCTGGGCTACAAGTGACACAATATTGATCACTGCTTACGATCACAGGGAGCAGTAGATCAGTGTCCTGTCACTAGGCAGAATTTGCATTGTTTACATAGGCATCTCCCCGTTCTGCCTCTCTGTGAGACGATCGCGGGCACCCGCCGGATATCGAGTCTGCGCGACCATGGAGCGCACGCGCCCGCACGGCGGCAAATTCAAAGCAACGTACAGGTACGTTGCTTTGCGCAGCCGTGCCATTCTGCCAACGTAAATGTACAGGCGGCAGTCGGCAAGTGGTTAAAGTGTGTACTTTTTTTTTTTTTTTATCTGGTTGTGTATAGAAAAAGAGTTAAAACCCCTGTCAACTTTTTTTTTTTTCATCTGTGTACCATTGGAGTTCCTGTCCCCAGAGACACAACAGGAAGTTGGAGGAAGTCTCTCAAAGTTGGCGAGTTCTATCAGGTCCCTATTGGAAGATGCACTCTCACCTATTGTTCTGGGATCAACTCCAACATTTTGGATTTCCTATCACTTTCTTAGGCCCCTTTCACACTGGGGCTGTTTGCAGGCGCTATTTTGCTAAAAATAGCGCCTGCAAACCGAGCCTAAACAGCGGCTCCTGTCTCTCCAATGTGAAAGCCCCGAGGGCTTTCACACTGGAACGGTGCGCTAACAGGACTTAAAAAAAAGTCCTGCTAGCCGCATCTTTGGAGCGGTGAGAGGAGCGGTGTGTTTACCGCTCCTTCCCATTGAAATGAATGGGATACCGCGGTAATACCGCCCGCAAACCGCGGCTATAGCCGTGGTTTGCGGGTGGTATTAACCCTTTTTCGGCCGCTAGCGGGGGTTAAAACCGCACCGCTAGCGGCCGAATACCTCTGCAATCCCGACGGTATAGCGCCGCTTAAAATAGCGGCGCTATACCGCCACCGCCCCAGTGTGAAACCGGCCTTACAGTACTTGGTGATAATGGTCATCACAATACAAATAGAGGGTGAATCTCCCCAATGGGGACACAGGCAGAAATGAAACCTCAACAGAGTCTGTCCCTTCCCCACTATATCAGGAACAAAGAAAAGGTTTGGTTTTACTGTAAATACACCTTTAATTTGTCTAATTCTTGGTGTCAAGCCTCATACACACGGCCGGTTTTCTCGGCGAGAAAACTGCTGGGAGAGCTTTTTGCCAAGAAAAACGGTCGTGTGTATGGTTTCTCGTCGGGAAAACTGCCGGGAATCTCGATGAGAAAAATGGAGAACCTGCTCTCTATTTTCTCGTCGGGATTCTCGTCGGCCTGTTTCCCGACAAGAAACCGTGTGTGTGTATGCTTACCTGTCTCCAGGTAAGCCCGCGCATGCTCGATGAGACTTCGACGCATGCGAGGTAGCATACAAGGGTAGTGTAGGGTGAAGCAAGATGGCGGTGATGGCATCGAATGTGAAAGGTTTTTTTTTTCGACGGTATTCTCACCCGTGTGTACAGGGCTTAAGAGTCCGTATGTACAAACAGGCCCAGCATGCCTACAATAATGACAGGGTGACACATAATGACATTTATTCTTCCGGTCTGTCTCTCAGCACCTCCATAAATCACACATCATATGGTCCTGTGATTGTACAGGACTGAACATGACATGGCAGCTGTGGTCTAATGTGACAGCTGTTATGTGGTCAGGACAGACCGGACAGTCCGTCAGTCAGACTTGCCTAGTAAGAAGACATTGTTATCCGATTACAAAGTTAGTACATTCATAGCAGTGTTAATTTTGGCAGCAAATTTCGATTTAGTTTTAGTCTTATGCCGCGTACACACGACCGTTTTTAATGACGAGAAAAATGCCATTTTTTAAAATGGTCATTAAAAATGATCGTGTGTGGGCAATAGAGCATTTTTCACGACGTGAAAAATGGGCATGAAAAAATTGTAACATGCTCTAATTTTTCTCGTCGTTTTTCACATCGTTGTTTTTCTCGTCATGAAAAACGGCCGTGTGTAGGCTTTAACGACGTGAAAAAAAATGCGCATGCTCAGAATCAAGTATGAGACGGGAGCGCTCGTTCTGGTAAAACTAGCGTTCGTAATGGAGATATCACATTTGTCACGCTGTAACGGACTGAAAAGCACAAGGCTGAAAAGCGCGAATCTTCTCTCAACAAACTTTACTAACATGAAGGGTGGCGCCATCCGAATGGAACTTCCCCTTTATAGTGCCGTCGTACGTGTTGTACGTCACCGCGCTTTACTCAAGCATTTTTTTCCACGATAGTGTGTAGGCAAGGCAAGCTTGAGAAGAATCACGTCGAGAAAAATGCAGTTTTATTCAATGACATTAAAAACGGTCGTGTGTACACGGCATTAGTCTTGGGACTAAAATGGCATTTTAGTTTTAGTCCCATTTTAGTCTTCTGCAATTGTTTTAGTCGTATTTAGTCGACTAAATCTCCAGTGCATTTTAGTCGACTAAAACTCATTTTAGTCGTCTAAAATCTAATGAGTGTAAATTTAAATTGTAATGCATTAGTCAACATTTCTCTACAATTTCCAAACTCATTATATACTGCTGGAATGAAAAATAGAATATCTTATTATTTATGTTATTGAGGTATAAACATGCACTATAGACCAGTGTTCATTTTGAAGTCAAATTTCAATTTAGTTTTAGTCTTAGTCTTATGCCACGTACACACGGCCGTTTTCAATGTCATTGAAAAAAACAACGTTTTTCTCGACATGATTTTTCGTGTTTCCTCTCAAGCCTGTCTTGCCTACACACGTTCATGAAAAAAACGCTTGAGCAAAGCGGGGTGACGTACAACACATACGACGGCACTATAAAGGGGAAGTTCCGTTCGAATAGCGCCACCCTTTGGGCAGCTTTTGCTAATTTCGTGTTACCGCGTGTTAGTAAAAGTTTGGTGAGAGACGATTCGCTTTTCAGTCCGTTACAGCGTGACGAATGTGCTATCTCCATTACAAACGCTAGTTTTACCAGAACGAGCGCTCCCGTCTCATACTTAATTCTGAGCATGCACGTTTTTTTTCCCCTCTTAAAAGCTCACACAGTACCGTTTTTCACAACGTTAAAAAGAACAACATGAAAAAATAGAGCAGGTTCTAATTTTTTTTAGCCCATTTTTCACGTCGTTAAAAATGCTCTGGAGCCCACACACGGTCGTTTTTAATGACCAATTTAAAAAATGGCATTTTTAACGTCATGAAAAACGGTCCTGTGTATGCGGCATTAGGACTAAAATGGCATTTTAGTTTTAGCCCCATTTTAGTCTTAGTCATCTCAATTGTTTTAGTTTTAGACGTATTTTAGTCGACTAAAATAGTATTCATTTAGTCTACTAAAATGTTTTAGTCATATTCGTCGACTAAATTAACACTGATTCATAGAGCTCCTTTCAAATATGTATGTAACCTCTTCCTGACAGCAAAATGCACATATACAGGTCCTTCTCAAAAAATTAGCATATTGTGATAAAGTTCATTATTTTCTGTAATGTACTGATAAACATTAGACTTTCATATATTTTAGATGCATTACACACAACTGAAGTAGTTCAAGCCTTTTCTTGTTTTAATATTGATGATTTTGGCATACAGCTCATGAAAACCCCAAAATCCTATCTCAAAAAATTAGCATATCATGAAAAGGTTCTCTAAACGAGCTATTAACCTAATCATCTGAATCAACTAATTAACTCTAAACACCTGCAAAAGATTCCTGAGGCTTTTAAAAACTCCCAGCCTGGTTCATTACTCAAAACCGCAATCATGGGTAAGACTGCCGACCTGACTGCTGTCCAGAAGGCCATCATTGACACCCTCAAGCAAGAGGGTAAGACACAGAAAGAAATTTCTGAACGAATAGGCTGTTCCCAGAGTGCTGTATCAAGGCAGTGGGAAGTCTGTGGGAAGGAAAAAGTGTGGCAGAAAACGCTGCACAACGAGAAGAGGTGACCGGACCCTGAAGAAGATTGTGGAGAAGGACCGATTCCAGACCTTGGAGGACCTGCGGAAGCAGTGGACTGAGTCTGGAGTAGAAACATCCAGAGCCACCGTGAACAGGCATGTGCAGGAAATGGGCTACAGGTGCTGCATTCCCCAGGTCAAGCCACTTTTGAACCAGAAACAGCGGCAGAAGCGCCTGACCTGGGCTACAGAGAAGCAGCACTGGACTGTTGCTCAGTGGTCCAAAGTACTTTTTTCGGATGAAAGCAAATTTTGCATGTCATTCGGAAATCAAGGTGCCAGAGTCTGGAGGAAGACTGGGGAGAGGGAAATGCCAAAATGCCTGAAGTCCAGTGTCAAGTACCCACAGTCAGTGATGGTCTGGGGTGCCATGTCAGCTGCTGGTGTTGGTCCACTGTGTTTTATCAAGGGCAGGGTCAATGCAGCTAGCTATCAGGAGATTTTGGAGCACTTCATGCTTCCGTCTGCTGAAAAGCTTTATGGAGATGAAGATTTCATTTTTCAGCACGACCTGGCACCTGCTCACAGTGCCAAAACCACTGGTAAATGGTTTACTGACCATGGTATTACTGTGCTCAATTGGCCTGCCAACTCTCCTGACCTGAACCCCATAGAGAATCTGTGGGATATTGGGAAGAGAAAGTTGAGAGACGCAAGACCCAACACTCTGGATGAGCTTAAGGCCGCTATCGAAGCATCCTGGGCCTCCATAACACCTCAGCAGTGCCACAGGCTGGTTGCCTCCATGCCACGCCGCATTGAAGCAGTCATTTCTGCAAAAGGATTCCCGACCAAGTATTGAGTGCATAACTGAACATAATTATTTGAAGGTTGACTTTTTTTTGTATTAAAAACACTTTTCTTTTATTGGTCGGATGAAATATGCTAATTTTTTGAGATAGGATTTTTGGGTTTTCATGAGCTGTATGCCAAAATCATCAATATTAAAACAAGAAAAGGCTTGAACTACTTCAGTTGTGTGTAATGAATCTAAAATATATGAAAGTCTAATGTTTATCAGTACATTACAGAAAATAATGAACTTTATCACAATATGCTAATTTTTTGAGAAGGACCTGTATAGTCGCAGGAAAAGTGAGCTTAACGCCAAGCATCGCACATATGTGTGCTATCTCTTCTGTCATAAAGCCTACCTACCTGTCAGGATTTATGTACCCTGAGCCAGGCATGCACAGCTCAGCATACATTTATGGCACTGTTATGTGCCATGATGAAGGTATGCGCATGCTCAGGAGTGACGCCGCAATATCCTGGCCAACCAAGCAGTCAGAGTCCAAACCTGGAAAGATACCTGGGAGAAGACGGCAGCGGATACCTGTGACAGACGGAAGTGTTGACAGAGCAACGCTGGAGGGGATCGCTTGCCAGGCAGGTCTGCCATCCATACTGTGCTAATATGCAATGCATTCTAGTACATTATGGCTAAAAGCTCCTGGGGCCCAATTTTTTTTATTTTTTTAAGTTTAAAGTGGTTGTTAACTCTCAAAAAAAACAACAACCTGCAAGACAAAGACATTATGAAATACTTACCTTAGATTGAAGCTGTTGCAACGGTCCCCGTACACCACTGTGACCGGACGACATGTCTCCCGGAGTTATTGCCGGGTTCACGGGCTCCGGCGCTGTGATTGGCCGGAGCCGCAATGACGTCACTCCCGCGCATTGCGCGCGGGAGCCGCCAGTCACGCCTTGCGGTTTCTTCAGTGTGCATGTGCCGATGAGATTGGCACATGCGGATACAGTGAATATCTCTTGAACGGTGCATGTTTAGGAGATATTCACGATACCTACAGTAAGCCTTATTATAGGTTTACCTGTTGATAAAAGTGGTAGTACAGGGTTTACAACCACTTGGCTATTGGCCACTTTTAAACCCTTCATGACCAGGTTAGTTTTCAGGTTTCAGCACTGTCGCACTTTGAATGACAATTGCGTGGTGATACAACGTTGTACCCAAACTAAACTTTTATCGTTTTTTTCACATAAATAGAGATTTATTTTGGTGGTATTTAATCACCAATGGGTTTTTATTTTTTGCTAAATAAAAGTGTAGCGCACACCCTCTCCCCACTCCCTTCTATTAAAGTTTTTCCAACTCGCACTGTCTCTGGTCTAGGGGTATGATAGGGGAGGGAGAGGGGCGAGCTACGCCAGGCTTCCACCACAATTGTGTATGTGGTCTCAGCAATGTCTCTTATTACCTTCGGGTCTGTGCTGTGCATCGGATCCTCCCTCCAAGAGTCTCCTTTAACCACTTAACAACCACCTGCCAACAAATAACGTCGACAAGGTGGTTGCTTAACTCTGGGAGGACGTTATATAACGTCCTCCCAGAATCGCGCTCCCGCGCGCCCCCTGGGGCGCGCACACGGGAAACTCCGTGACCGCCGGGTCCAGAGGACCCGGCGGATCACGAATCGCGGTAAATCGCCGCTGATAGCGGCCGTTTACCACGTGATCGCTCCGTCAAATGACGGAGCAATCACTTGTAAACAGACCGGCGTCATTTGATGACGCCGGTTCCTCCCTCCCCTCTCTGTACCGATCGGTACAGTGTGAGAGGGGAGGGGGAGGGAGCGGATGGCAGCAGCAGCACTGTGGGCTGGATCTGTGACAATTGCAGTCACAGATCCAGCCATCCATCCATCCCTGCTCAGCCATCCCTGTGCTATACCCTGCCAATACTCTGCAATACACCCTGCCAATACTCTGCAAAATACCCTGGTGCAATACTCTGCAAAATACCCTGGTGCAATACTCTGCAATACCCTGGTGCAATACTCTGCAATACCCTGGTGCAATACTCTGCAATACCCTGCGAAATACTCTGCAATACCCGCCACAATACTCTGCAATACCTGCCACAATACTCTGCAATACCCGCCACAATACTCTGCAATACCCGCCACAATACTCTGCAATACCCTCCACAATACTCTGCAATACCCTCCACAATACCCTGTGCAATACCCGTGCAATACCCTGCCATACACCGCAATACCCTGCCATAGTCTGCAATACTCCGCAATGCCCTGCAATACTCCGCAATGCCCTGCAATACTCCGCAATGCCCTGCAATACTCCGCAATGCCCGGCAATACTCCGCAATGCCCGGCAATACTCCGCAATGCCCGGCAATACTCCACAATGCCCGGCAATACTCTGCAATGCCCGGCAATACTCCGCAATGCCCGGCAATACTCCGCAATGCCCGGCAATACTCCGCAATGCCCGGCAATACTCCGCAATGCCCGGCAATACTCCGCAATGCCCGGCAATACTCCGCAATGCCCGGCAATACTCCGCAATGCCCGGCAATACTCTGCAATAACCACTTCCCGCCCTCCGGCCGTCATATGACGTCCTTGACTTTGTGCGGGGATATCTGAATGATGGGAGCAGCTACAGGCATCATTCAGATATTAGCTTTTTCAGCCGGCGATTCCCTACACCATAAGAACAATCATAGCGGCTGTTCCGCCGCTTGATCATTCTTACGGGAGGCGAGAGGGGATGTCCCCCCCCCCCCCCCCGCCGCCCTCCGGTGCTTCTACCGACTCACCGCTACGATCAAAGCCAGGATTGTTGTTTTTTTTTTTTTGTCTTTTTTTTTCAGGCTTCCCAGCCTAGAGGTGAGATGTGGGGTCTTATTGACACCCCCCCCCCATATCTCACTGTAAAGAGGACCTGTCATGCCATATTCCTATTACAAGGGATGTTTACGTTCCTTGTAATAGGTATAAAAGTGATCAAAAAAATGTTTAGGGCGGAAAAACATGTCAAACTAAAATAAATAAAGTAAAATGAAGAATACAATTTTTTTTTTTTTTTAAAGCGCCCCTGTCCCCGTGAGCTCGCATACAGAAGCGAACGCATACGTAAGTCCCGCCCACGTATGAAAACGGTTTTCAAACCACACATGTGAGGTATCTCTGTGAACGTTAGAGCGAGAGCAATCATTTTGGCCCTAGACCTCCTCTGTAGCTCAAAACATGTAACCAGTAAAAATATTTAAAGCGTCGCCTATGGGGATTTTTTAAGTAGCGAAGTTTGGCGCCATTCCACGAGTGTGTGCAATTTTTAAGGGCGACATGTTAGGTATCTATTTACTCGGCGTAACTTCATCTTTCACATTATGCAAAAACATTGGGCTAACTTTACTGTTTTTTTTTTTTTTTTTTTTAAGCACAAAACATTTTTTTTCCGTAAAAAACGCGTTAAAAAAATTGCTGCGCAAATATCGTGCGAGATAAAAAGTTGCAACAACCACCATTATATTCTCTAAGGTCTTTGCTAAAAAAACATATATAATGTTTTGGGGTTCTATGTAATTTTCTAGCAAATAAATGATGATTTTTACATGTAGGAGAGAAATGTCAGAATTGGCCTTGGTGCTCCAGAACGCCTGAAGGTGCTCCCTGCATGTTGGGCCTCTGTATGTGGCCACGCTGTGTAAAAGTCTCACACATGTGGTATCGCCATACTCGGGAGTAATAGCAGAATGTGTTTTGGGGTGTAATTTGTGGAATGCATATGCTGTGTGTGAGAAATAACCTGCTAATATGACAATTTTGTGAAAAAAAAAAAAGAGAAAAAAAAAATCTTGATTTTGCAAAGAATTGTGGGAAAAAATGACAACTTCAAAAAACTCACAATGCCTCTTTCTGAATACCTTGGAATGTCTTCTTTCCAAAAAGGGGTAATTTGGGGGGTATTTGTACTTTTCTGGCATGTTAGGGTCTCAAGAATTGAGATAGGCCGTCAGTACTTCAGGTGTGATCAATTTTCAGATATTGGCACCATAGCTTGTGGACTCTATAACTTTCACAAAGACCAAATAATATCCACCAATTTGTACTTATTTTTACCAAAGATATGTAGCAGTATAAATTTTGGCCAAAATTTATGAAGAAAAAATAGTAATTTGCAAAATTTTATAACAGAAACGAAAAAAAAATCATTTTTTTACAAAATTTTCAGTCTTTTTTCTCTTATAGCGCAAAAAATAAAAAACCCAACAGTGATTAAATACCACCAAAAGAAAGCTCTATTTGTGTGAAAAAAAGGACAAAAATTTCATATGGGTACAGTGTTGTATGACTGAGTAATTGTCATTCAAAATGTGAGAGCACCGAAAGCTGAAAATTGGTCTGGTTATTAAGGGGGTTTAAGTGCCCAGTGGTCAAGTGGTTAACCTTGTCCGCCAGAAATTGAGCCACACACCGTCAAAGTCCAACACTCCTTTATTTAGAACATAACATGGACTCCCTTGGCTTCAGAACAGAAGAGGAGGTGTGTGTTCGAATAGGCCCAGACACAAGTTCTATCATCCACTCTCCTCCCTGAGAGTGGTCTATGGTCTCCGCACGAGGGAAATTCTCCTTCCGGACGGTCTCCGACAAGAGACTCACCCGTCACCGGCAGTCTGCTGCACCGGGTCTTCAGATGAGGAGCTCTTCCCGGTCCATTACGCCCACCTCGGATTCAGGCATCCATCCCCGGAGTGCCTTAGGATCCTTCCCTCGCGGAACTCAGTGTTGGGCACTGAGCTCCGGACCTCCATCCAAGTACCTCACCCCAGGACTAAAGGTGCCTGAGGTGGAACACGATCTCTGGTGGTCCTCTAGGCCTAGGCCGCCTAGAGGACGAACACGAACCACCGTCCGCAAGCTGAAGGTGCCTGGGACGAAGACCCCGTGACCAAGATGGCCGGCCCCTTTATACCCTCTCCCAGCAAGCATGGCGGGTTCCCTGCCCCACCATACCGCTGCCGAGAGAGGCCAAAAAGGAGACTCAGCACACAGCGATATCCGTCCGTCAGCCTATGGTGACAGCGCCACCCAGTGGACCGCCGGAACACACCACCGGTGTCACCGAAAGATTCAAAATTTACCCCGGGAAAGTAAGTACCCGCTACACTCTCCCCCCGGTCATTTGACACTGGTCCCCAGTGTCTCGAGTGAATCATGCCCTCAACGGCTGACACAACCCAATCCAGAAACCAACCAACAATCTGAAAAAAACTAAAATTTTTAGGAAACTATCCTAATGAAGAAATTGTGTCTGAGCCCCTGCAACAAAAGAGGAGTGAAAGACAACATTAAACATGAACATACATTTCAACATTATACCTTTCCCTCCCATCCTATCTAAAAACCACCCCAAGTTCCATAATCTTGACGGGATGCTCTCCTGCAGAGGGAAAGAAAAGAAACAAAACCAACACACAAAAAAACCCTGACACATGTATTCGTGTAAGAAAAGAAACTTCTCCAAGAAGAAATTCCTTTCCTCCAAAGAGTGCATGAAAAGTGTTTAAAAACGTTGCACAAGACTGCCACCTAGTGACAACCTCGCGGTACTGCACTCGTGGAGCTTCTTCTTCTTCTCTTTGGCCCTATCTAACCCCAGAGTCTGTGATCTCTTTGCAGGAAGAGGGGAAAGAAAAACACAGGAATAGTTCCTCATTCCTTTGGGCATACTCAACAACTGCCCGAAAAGTTCAATCAACATGATAAAAGCGGAGTCTCTGTCTCCTATAAGTAAAAGCGGGGATGCGGCAGAATCAGTGGCTTCAAGTGTTGATCCACGGTCTCCAGATACTCAACATCTTCGCCTTCTTTGCGTCGGATCAGCACTTTATCTGCATGGATGTGTCTTCCTAACATTCAATCGGCCTTACAATCTTTGAAACGCTGTGAAGCACTAGGAGAGCACGCTAGGTACCTGCGGGCGTGCGGAACTTTTAGGTGGGTCCACACAAAGTCATTGTACCAGCGCTCTCTGTACACCTCCACCTCGTAGAGCAAGTCCTTTGATAAGTAGGGATACTCCCTTCCGTACTCCTCTGCAACTTTTTGGCCAAATAGGCGTTGTAGTCTTGCCAAAGGAGGCATGGTAGCTCTGTCTCCCTCACCAGGCATAACTACCGAGTCTGGATGACGAGGCGCTTTGACCACCTCCAATCTAGGCATTGGTGCCCGCAGCAACAGTCTCTTTACCCCAGCATCAGATGCAGGTTGCGCCGGGGATGTAGGGACAAACTGAGGACAAGATTCTTCTCCAGGCACTGTCGCCTCCACCCTGGGCGTACTTTCCCCTGTTGACATGGGTGAATCCCGAGATCTGCGGAATGAAGCAAGCGGTACCTTGTCCCAGCCTTTCTCGGCAAACAAATCATCAATGATGGCATCATCTCCCAGGTCCGAGAGCGATTCTAGGTCGGAGGTGTCACACTCCTCCGCGGGTATGTAGCTCTTGTGGAAACGGAGCCTCCACACTCCGCGGACTTACTAGGCCATGCCTTCCCGACACCTCCTCCCACACACCAAGTCTCTTCGCCTGGCTTACCTCAGCCTTTCCTTGAAGCGGGATGTCCAGGAACCCTCGTCAACGGATCCATCCGGGCCTGGCGTAAGCGGGCGAGACGGTCCACCACCACCGCTGGTCGGGGCTACCACGCTGGTTCTTTTCTTCGGTGGCGGACGCTGAGAGACAGTGGTGACCGAGTCAGCATCCTCGGATTTCTCCCGCAGAGTTTTAACGACCTCTTCCCTGGTCGCTGCAGTGTGCGCTGGGGCGACTCTCACAGCGGTGATTTCTTCTCTTTGAGTGGTAGTACCTGAAGCCCGGCCTGGGTAGATGGTTCTCGGCCTCTCTACTGCCGAATCCACCTCAAACGTGAACTTCCCACAGGCCTCACAACGTCCGAACGGCTTCAGCAGGCACACCAGTCCCGAACACCCGGGACAAATCATACCCAGGGCTTCAACGTCCATACATGAGTATAGGGCAAATCGACCCCTTGGCTTCAGTCGAATCCCCGTATCCGTTATTGGAGCAGCAGCAGACAGTGTCGTGGTGGAAGGATGTACCGGAATCCACGAGGTGTGTCCAAACATGGCGACCTGTTGCTGATCCATCGCACACTGCAGAGTTTTCGCACCAATGTCCCACGTGTAGTCCCTTCAAACGTATTGGACTCCTCCCCTTTGCTCCATTTCGCGGGCTTTCTTCACTTTTCCTTGGTTGAGCCACGCCCACGAACTAAGCGGCGGGGGTTGTGTCTGGTGGTGCAGTGCAATTAGAAACCCCCACGTGTACTACTTCACACGGCTGAGCTTCCCCCCGTTCACCGCTCTTCCTACGCGGGCCTTTTCCTTCTTGGGGTCATGTCCACGGCTTCAAGCAGGGCTGCACTTTGGCCTATTCGTTTAACTCTTCCAGCAGACACGTTCCATACAGTGATGCACAACACAATACCGGACCCGAGCCCCCACGTGTAGCGCACACCCTCTCCCCACTCCCCTCTATTAAAGTTTTTCCAACTCGCACTGTCTCTGGTCTAGGGGTATGATAGGGGAGGGAGAGGGGCAAGCTACGCCAGGCTTCCACCACAATTGTGTATGTGGTCTCAGCAATGTCTCTTATTACCTTCGGGTCTGTGCTGTGCATCGGATCCTCCCTCCAAGAGTCTCCTTTAACCTTGTCCGCCAGAAATTGAGCCACACACCGTCAAAGTCCAACACTCCTTTATTTAGAACATAACATGGACTCCCTTGGCTTCAGAACAGAAGAGGTGTGTGTACGAATAGGCCCAGACACAAGTTCTATCATCCACTCTCCTCCCTGAGAATGGTCTATGGTCTCCGCACGAGGGAAATTCTCCTTCCGGACGGTCTCTGACAAGAGACTCACCCGTCACCGGCAGTCTGCTGCACCGGGTCTTCCGATGAGGAGCTCTTCCCGGTCCATTATGCCCACCTCGGATTCAGGCATCCATCCCCGGAGTGCCTTAGGATCCTTCCCTCGCGGAACTCAGTGTTGGGCACTGAGCTCCGGACCTCCATCCAAGTACCTCACCCCAGGACTAAAGGTGCCTGAGGTGGAACACGATCTTCGGTGGTCCTCTAGGCCTAGGCCGCCTAGAGGACGAACGCGAACCACCGTCCGCAAGCTGAAGGTGCCTGGGACGAAGACCCCGTGACCAAGATGGCCGGCCCCTTTATACCCTCTCCCAGCAAGCATGGCGGGTTCCCCGCCCCACCATACCGCTGCCGAGAGAGGCCAAAAAGGCGACTCAGCACACAGCGATATCCGTCCATCAGCCCATGGTGACAGCGCCACCCAGTGGACCGCCGGAACACACCACCGGTGTCACCGAAAGATTCAAAATTTACCCCAGGAAAGTAAGTACCCGCTACAAAAGGAAGAAAAAAAAAACTTTCATAGTTTGTTATAACATTTTGGAAACAGATCATTTTTCTTCTTCACTGATGTGCGCTGAGGAGGTGGCCCTGATGGGCACTATTAGGCTGCACTGATGAGCATTGATGGGCACTGATGAGGCGGCACTGATGGGCACTAATGAGGCATTAACCACTTTTTGTCACACCGTATTTGCACAGCGGACTTACAAGCGCACTTTTTTGGGAAAAAATACCCTTTTTTTAATTAAAAAATAAGACAGTAAAGTTAGCCCAATTTTTTTTTACATTGTGAAAGATAATGTTACCCCGAGTAAATTGATACCCAACATGTCACACTTCAAAATTGCACCTGCTCGTGGAATGGCGTCAAACTTTTACCCTTAAAAATCTCCATAGGCGACGTTTAAAAAATTCTTCAGGTTGCATGTTTTGAGTTACAAAGGAGTTCTAAGGCTAGAATTATTGCTCTTGCTCTAACGATTGCGGCGATACCTCACATGTGTGGTTTGAACACCGTTTTCATATGCGGGCGCTGCTCACGTATGCGTTCGCTTCTGCGCACAAGCTCGTTGGGACGGGGCGCTTTAAAATTCTTATTATTTTTTTATCATTTATTTTACTTTATTTTATTTATTTTTACACTGTTTTTAAAAAAAAAAATAAAAAAATGTTGGGTCACTTTTATTCCTATTACAAGGAATGTAAACATCCCTTGTAATAGAAAAAAGCATGACAGGTCCTCTTAAATATGATATGGGGTCAAAAAGACCTCAGATCTCATATTCACACTAAAATGCAATAAAAAAAAATAAAAAATTGTCATTTAAAAAGATGACAAAAAAATGGCCCTTTAAGAGCTTTTTGACATCGCTTCCACCATGCTATGGTATGGAGACGGGTGGGGGCCATCTTGCCCTCACTCATTCCAATACCCAGCCACAGACAGGACCCGATCGCCTCCGCCGCTACCGACGGCTCCGGTAAGCGGCGGAGGGCGCGGGAGAGCGGCGGAAGGGGGGCCCCCTCTCCCGCCGCCGATAACGGTAATCTCATGGTGAATCCGTTGCAGAGGCCACCATTATCGTAAACCGGACCGCCGCCTGAAGAGATGGATACCTGGGTTGATCACGTGGCAATGAGCCACTGATTGGCGCTTTACCTCAATCTGTGATCAGCATTGTCCTCCCGGACACTGTGATCACAGAGCGCTCCGCCCACGCCCGGCAGCGGGCACACGGCAGGCTGTCATATGACGACCTCCTAGAACTAGCCGTCTGCGCTGTAGCTGATGGAGGCTTCACCTCCCTCTTATTCTAAGACACAGGCTGGAGGGGCGTGACACAGCCTGTGATCTTGATGAAAAGAGTTATACTGTAGTGTATAGCTCTTTTCATCAAGATCAAAATATGGCCACCCACAACAGATGTATTGCAATATAAAAAGATGTACATTCTCTAGGCTATTTCAATGGGCATGGTACGCCTGAGTAACTTCCATACAAAGTTAATATTAATTATTTTAGAAAAAGCAAAAGAAGGAGGAGAGCGGGACTATAATGGTGCTAGTACAAATTCTGTTAAACACAATGGAAGACCCACACAATATATTAAAAATGTATACAAAAGTTTTTATTACATGAGATCAATACATAACAATAATAAAAAAAAAAACAGTATCAGGTGATATTCATTACACAAGAACAGTGTTAAATTGGTGGTTGCATCAAAAGAGGGGGGGGGGCAAGAGAGTCATACAGTTCCAAACATGTTTCGCCTTTGGGCTTCATCAGGGGAGGTATGTCAAGGCCTGATAATGTTGCAGCCAACTGCAAGGAATACAAAATAATTACAATTAGAAAACAAACCAAATACCATAAATTAATTAGAGTTGGGGACCCACATGTTAATATGAATTATCTCCTATAACACATTACACTACACATATATCTCCAGCAACAGCTGTTCCAACAATATATATCAAATACAAAGATAAAAGAAGGCGCTAGTGCCAAACTTGATGTGTACCACCAACCTGATAGCTCAGGGTAGGGGAAATGCAAATGACAGTAACTTGTAAAAACAATGACTTTGAACAACTCCATAAAAGTTCTAAAATAGCAGCTTTAGAAGGCAGTCCAGTGAAGAGTAAGAAAGATGTCTTCTGGTATTGCTGGGGATTAAAACACATGCGGCGCCACTTTAAGTGCAGTAAATCAAAGGATTTTAATGTAATGTAGACATTTGTATAAGGTACACACAAAGGTACGATAAAGACAGGCATGTAGGCAATTATTGCCAAAAACATCCGTGAAGTTGATCGATCCGTGGGCTGATGTCTGCGGAGTCTGTGTAAAGGCTGCGCCGGTGGATGCCGACACTTCCTGTCTCTGGAACGCACACAGCGAGCCACGATGATGTTGTCACTTTTGGAGGGAATGAGCCAATAGGCGACGCGTTTACGGAGCATGACTCCTTCTTCAGGCCTACAGGCTCCTATTTGTAACTGTTGTTACCTGTGGTTCTTCTCTGTTAAAGTGGAAGTCCATGCAAAATCTAAAATCCCTGCATCTATAGACACCACGGATCTAACACTAACCTCTCTATCCCTGTAAAGAAAAAACGAGTATACATACCTTTTTGGAAGCCGATCTGACCCGCTCCTACCGGATCCTACACTGAGCTGTCAGCCGCGGCTTCTCTGTAGAGGCGGGTGCAGAGGAGACGGACGACAACGGAAGCTCCATAGTAAGTCTATTGGTGACGTCACTTCCCATTCATTTCACAGTCGTTGTCCACTGGAGATCAAATCGGAGCGGGTCAGATCGGCTTCTAAAAAGGTATGTATACTCATCTTTTTTTTACAGGGATAGAGAGGTTAGATTCGTGGTGTCTATAGATGCAGGGATTTTAGATTTTGTATGGACTTCCACTTTAAGGTATGCCACTTGGCATACCTGATGGGTTAAGTGGTGGTGAAGGCTAGACAGCGTATAAGTGTCACCACTCGACTTGTCGGTGGCGCCGGCCGGATCTACCTTCACGTCTCTACACAGTAGGGAAGAGACTGTCTGGAGGCGGAGCCGAGTTGAGGCCCTTCTGCGCCGCCTGAGCCATCGCTCGCATAGGAGGATCGGGAGGTGCCGTCACGGTCTCCGACAGTGAGTCTGAGTCAGCTCATGATCTGACTCACTGTCGGAGACACTGACCCCAACAATGGGGCACTATTATTCCTCCCACTGACCCCAACAATGGGGCACTATTATTCCTCCCACTGACACCAACAATGGGGCACTATTATTCCCACTGACACCAACAATGGAGCACTATTATTCCTTCCATTGACACCAACGCTGGGGCACTATTATTCCTACTGACACCAACGCTGGGGCACTATTATTCCCACTGACACCAATGCTGGGGCACTATTATTCCCACTGACACCAACGCTTGGGTACTATTATTCCCACTGACACCAACGCTGGAGCACTATTATTCCCACTGACACCAACGCTGGAGCACTATTATTCCCACTGACACCAACGCTGGAGCACTATTATTCCCACTGACACCAACGCTGGAGCACTATTATTCCCACTGACACCAACGCTGGGGCACTATTATTCCCACTGACACCAACGCTGGGGCACTAATTCTTCCACTGACACCAACGCTGGAGCACTATTATTCCCACTGACACCAACGCTGGGGCACTAATTCTTCCACTGACACCAACGATGGGGCACTCTTCATCCCACTGACCCCAGTGATAGGGCACCATTCCCCCACTGATGGCAACAATGGGGTACTATTCCTCAAACTGTCACCAATGATGGGGCACTATTTCTCCCACTGATACCAGCACCAGGATTACTATTCCTCCCCCTAATACCAAAGATGCATTGTTTTTTGCCACTGACACCAGGATAAGTTTCTTCCACTGACACAAATAATGGGGCACTATTTCTCCCACTGACACCAACGATGGGGCACTATTTCTCCCACTGACACCAACGATGGGGCACTATTTCTCCCACTGACACCAACGATGGGGCACTATTTCTCCCACTGACACCAACGATGGGGCACTATTTCTCCCTCTAATTTTAAAGATGCATTATTTACTCCCACGGACAGCAGGATAATTTCTACTCCAAATGGTCACAGTCTGGCCCCCGTAAAGTCTGGGGGACAGTAAACTGGCCCTTTTGTTTAGAAAAAAAAATTGATAGGGGGAACTAAAAATTAGACCCACTGTGTGACTGTGCCAGTGATTATGTTAAATATACCAATTAAGACCACATATAATACATGGAAAGCAAAGTATGAAATAAAATTAGGAAACAATGAAAATACAAGGGTCCTTTAGACCATCCATAAAATATTCAGTGAAGTATCTTCAATTAGCCAATGACATACAATTGCCAAGTGGTTCCTCCACCACTTGGCAATAAATTCAAACCACACACCCAATGTGCTGAAATCTGAAAACCTTCTCACCAGATAGCCATGACCTCTTAATGAAGGTCTAAAAGTGCTTAGTTGAAAAGTCCTGTGGCTTGCTTAGATAGGGATGAATCGGGAGACTTGTTTAGCTGCATCCTCCTCTCCACCATGGTATCCCATTAGGAAATAGCGTAAGGGTCCTTTCAGACATGCGAATCCCTTAGGGATCCGTTCCTTTCATATCCTCTTGCTCATGGGGGATCGCTCCGCTGATCCCCGCTGAGCCGGCGGATGACAGGGCGGTCCCCGCACACTGTGCCAGGACCGCCCTGTCAGATCTCCGCTCTCCCCTATGGGGGGATCGGATGAACACGGACCGTCTGTCCGTGTTCAACCGATCCGCTCTGCAGACGGATAGAAAAATAGGATTTTCCTCCGTCTGCAGAATTTGAGGATTGCGGACTCGGATGAGATTGGGTGTCAGCGGATGTTCATGTATGTCACATGTATGTCCCTTTTTCATCCGTAAACGGATGAATGAAAAAGCGGACATACGGTCCGCTGGTGTGAAAGGGGCCTAATACTGCTTTATTAAAAGATATTAAAACAAACACAAATTGCCTGCTTACATGTATTAGTGCCTGGCCCCGGCACTAGAAATGTCTCTCATATGATGCTGATAGGAGCCACAGACCTCCCGGATTGCGCTCAGTGATAGGCGTGCGTTCCACTCCCGTTGGGAGACAAAACCCAGACGTTACCGTTAAGCGCCTCAACGTACGTTTCGTTTTACAACGTCATCAGGAAGCCTTTGTTTAGAAAGTTTGGAGACCCCTGCTCTACACAATAGCACTCACACCCAGGGAGGATGAGGGACAACATCAGGAGACAATCACAGCTCTATTGCTGTTAAAAGTTTGAGTGGGCTCATAGAAAGAGAGAGTAGAGTGCCGACTTTGTTAGCATGCTGTTTATTCGTCATTGCCTACTTATTGGCTGGTGGCAGGTTGGTGACGAAAGTGTATTGCATAAAGCCTAACTTGGGACTCCAGGTTCTCCCAGCTTGGACCAATGTAAGTATACAAATCTCATACCCGAGGGCTTCTGGGGAAGTTGACAATGGCTGTAGTATTCAATGCTTCCCTTGTGCACCCTGACCGGTCACTTACTCCGAATCGCTGCAATTCAAAGAACGCCTTGTATTTTTTTCATTGAATAGAATACAGGGGACATCGCACTGTCCTCATCCAACCAGAAAGTGTCTTGTATTCGCTTGCCAACCGCAATACATATATACAATATATTGATTGCGAGTAACACTGTTTATGAGCGCTTCGCAATACGAACTATTTAAAAAAAAATCCTGACTCGATTTGCGAGCGTTGTCTCGCAAGACCAGCAGGATTCAAGCCTCTGGGGTGTGCAGTACCGCATGTGGCCAGAGGTGCGGGGGCGCCGGTGACGCGGCGAGTGTTTCCGAGTGTCTCTGGCGCCCCCACAACTCTGCGGTACTGGAACGCATTATCTGAGTTTGCATTGCTTCCTATGGGGAAACTCGCTTTACGAGTGCTTTGGATTACAAGCATGCTTCTGGAACTAATTATGCTCGTAATCCAAGGTACTACTGTATATACGTTGCAGTTTTCAAGTGGTTTAGCCATAACCCCATGCCGATCAGCCATAACCCCAGTACTGTTTTTTACAGCTGGCTGCTGGCTTTCTCTTGAAAGTGTTTCCAGCGGTTCATGCAACGCTGTATCCTGGCCTAGGCCAACAAGGCCCAGGCCTAGGGCAGCACTTTGCAGGGGGGCAGCATGGAAAGAGTCACCGCTGGCTTGTGCTACACTGTTAGTGTAGCGCCAGTCTTATGAGGCGGACTGGGCTAAGAGGCAAATTAGTGCTGCTTCTAATTTTGACTGTCCTATCATCCTGGACCACAAACCTTCCTCACTGTGCTATATGTTTTCTGCTGCACCATTGGCACGGTTATATCTTCTTAGTCCTCTCCATAAAATTATCAGAAATTTGTGCTTAAAGTAAAACTATAGGCAACACTTTGTTTTTTCATTTTGGATAGAGTAAGGGAGGGTTATAGCCTCTGTCAGTTTTTTTTTGCAGAGATTTCCCTCCACTTCCTGCCCCATAGCCAAACAGGAAGTGAGAGGAAATCTCTGGAAATTAAGGGAATCCATTGCCCCCCCCCCCCCAGGCCCTCAGAACTAGTGTCCCCATTTTAGGGCGGGTCTTAAACAGAAAGGGGTGTGACTTTGACAGGAAGGGGTGGGTCATATTTAAATTAGGAGGTTCACAAGTTTAGTCAGGCCTAGGGCAGCACAAAACCTAAATACACTACTGGGTTCATGAGCCGCTAGAATGCTTTCAGAAGCAGAAGGAGGGGATGCTCCCCCGCTGGCTCACCCAAGAAACAATCTGACGGCGCGACTGGCTGGTCACAGGTCATCTTTCATCGCTTATATGGCCTTGGAGGTCCAGAGTGAGCTCTGGGCGTCACTTTCAGACATTTTTAAGTACCGTAGTTTGTCGCCATTCCACGAGCATGGGCAATTTTAAAGCATGACATGTTGGGTATCTATTTACTGGGCATAACATCATCTTTCATATCATACAAAAATTGGGGTATATATTGTGTTTTTTTTTTTTTTTTTTTTTATCTATTAAAATGTTTATAAAAATTGCTTTTAAAAAACCTCTGTGCAAAGACCGTGTGACTTAAAAAATTGCAACACCCACCATTTTATTCCCTAGGGTCTCTGTTAAAAAAAAAATATATATGTAATGTTTGGGGGTTATAAGTAATTTTCTAGCAAAAAATACTGATTTAAACTTATAAACAAAAAGTGCCAGAAAAAGCCTGATCTTCAAGTGGCGAAAAGAACCTACAAGGCATTCTGTAAATGGTGGTCAGTGTGCAGAGGGCAAGCCACTTGGCACAGGACCTGGTAGATATCGGCTATCAGTGAAGTGGAGGCGATTACTACAGTCAATTGGGTTCATTTACAAAAACTGGAGAGTGCAAAATCTGGTGCAGCTCTGCATAGAAACCAATCAGCTTCCAGATTTTTTTTTGGTCAAAGCTTAACTACTTAAGGACCGGCCTATTTTTTAGACTTGGTGTTTACAAGTTAAAATCGTTTTTTTTTTTTTTTGTTAGAAAATCACTTAGAACCCCCAAACATTTATTTACGAAAGGCAAATCCACTTTGCACTAAAAGTGCAAAGTGCACTTGGAAGTGCAGTCGTTGTAAATCTGAGGGGCAGATCTGAAATGAGGGGAAGCTCTGCTGATTTTATCATCCAATCATATGCAAGCTAAAATGCTGTTTTATTTATTTTCCTTGCATGTCCCCATCGGATCTACAGCGACTTTACTTCCAAGTGCACTTTCAGTGGAATTTCAAGTGCACTTTGTACTTGTAGTTTGCACTTGTAGTGCAAATTGGATTTGCCTTTAGTAAATATGTCACACCGTATTTGCGCAGCGGTCTTACAATCGCATTTTTTTGGGGGGAATTTTTTTTTTTTTAACCACTTCAATACCAGGCCTATTCTGGCACTTCTCTCCTACATGTACAAATCATCATTCTTTTGCTAGAAAATTACTCAGAACCCCCAAACATTATTTATGTTTTTTAGCAGACACCCTAGGGAATAAAATGACGGTCATTGCAACTTTATTTCTTGCACGTATTTGCGCAATAATTTTTCAAACGCCTTTTTTTTTGGAAAAAAAATGGTTTCATGAATTAAAAAATAACAAAACAGTAAAGTTAGCCCAATTTTTTTATAAAATATGAAAGATGATGTTATGCCGAGTAAATAGATACCTAACATGTCACGCTTTAAAATTGCGCACACTCATGGAATGGCGCCAAACTTCGGTACTTAAAAATCTCCATAGGCGACACTTTGAAAATTTTTACAGGTTACCAGTTTAGAGTTACAGAAGAGGTCTAGTGCTAGAATTGTTGCACACGCTCTAACGCACGCAGCGATACCTCACATATGTGGTTTGAACAGCGTTTACATATGTGGGCGGGACTTACATGTGATTTTGCTTCTGGTCGCGAGCTACCAGGGACAGGGGCGTTTTACTTTTTTTATTATTATTATTATTTATTTTTTTTACTTCTTTTTTTTTTTTTTTACATTTTTTTTTGATCACTTTTATTCCTATTACAAGGAATGTAAACATCCCTTGTAATAGGAATGGTGTGTGACAGGTCCTCTTTATGGAGAGATGCGGGGTCAATAAGACCCCACATCTCTCCTCCAGGCTGGAAACAATCTCACCAATCTCATGTTTACTAGCCGCAATGTCAGCTTTGTTTACTTCTGAGAACCCAGGCGTGACATCATCACATCGCGCCCGGGCCTCCGATGGTCATAGAGATGACTGGTGACCATCTGGTCACCAGTAATCACTATGCTTCCTATTCGGCTCCGGACGATTCATTCTCCGGGCCCCCGATGGCACGGGAGAGCCCGGAGAAGCACCGGATGGCGGCGGGAGGGGGGATGTCCCCTCCCGCCACCTATAAGAACGATCAAGCGGCGGAACTGCCGCTATGATCATTCTTATGGTGCACAGAATCGCCTGCAGAAGAGAAGAATATCTGAATGATGCCTCTAGCTGCAGGCATCTTTCAGATATCCCCCCACAAAGCCCAGGACGTCATATGACGTCCACCCAGGATGGAAGATCCCATCTGTGGACGTCATATGACTATGGGCGGTATTGAAGTGGTTAAATAAAAAAATAAGAAAACGGTAAAATTAGCCCAATTTTTTATTTATTGTGAAAGATAATGTTACATTGATACCCAACATGTGAAATGGCGACAAACTTTGACCCTTAAAAATCTCCATAGGTGACGTTTAATTATTTTTACAGGTTACATGTTTTGAGTTACAGAGGAGGTCTACTGCTAGAATTATCGCGCTCGCACCAACGATCGCGGTGATACCTCACATGTGTGGTTTAAACACTGTTTTCATATGCAGACGTGACTTGCGTATACGTTTGCTTCTGCGCGCAAGCCTTTAGATTTTTTATTTTATTTTTTTCTTATTTTATTTTTTATTTTGACACTGTCCTTTTTTTAAAATAAATAAATACATTTGGGGGTCACTTTTATTCCTATTATAAGGAATGTAAGCATAACGCCGCCGCGGAGACCACTTTTATCTGAAAGCGGATCGCCCGCTGTTAAAGAGGCTACCAGGGTTATGGCAGCTACGTACAACTGCGGCGGGCGGTCCTTAAGTGGTTAACACGCTGAAGTTAGAAGCTGATTGGCTACCATGCACAGCTGAACCAGATTTTGCACTTTCCAGTTTTAGTAAATCAACCCCAATGTCCGGTTCCACAGCAGTCCATCGGGTAAGAGATATAATATAGTGTACTTCTATTGTGCCAAACTGGACAAATGTAAGTATGCAATACAGACCATACCTGGAGTTCAGCTTGAAATCTTTAGTACAAGCAGTTAGTGCCCGTTCACACTACTGCGACTTGGGATCCGACTTGTGTCGCCCCAAGTCGCGCGACATGAGAAATTACATTAAAGTGAATGAGAGCCGTCTTAATGTACACTACTAAAGACTTCAGAAAAGGTTCTTGTACTACTTCAAGGCGACTTCTAGGCGACTTGTACCCATTGATTTCAATGGAAGTCGGATCCCTGTCTTAACTGAAGCAACTTAACAGGAAGAGAAAATAGTTTTCCAGGCAAACCCCTCCCTCCCACAGAGCTGATTATTCTTTGATTGGCCACTGGCAAAGTCGCCTGTCCTAGAGGTGCCTCGAAGTTTCCTCGAAGTTGCCTTATAATTAGTATTGCTAAAGTCACGAGTCTCCCCTGGCTCGGTTTAAAAACAGGGGTGGTGGCAGTTAAAGGGTTAATTGCATAACAAGTTCCCTTGCAAAGTCGTGCCGACTTTCATGTCGCTGTAGTGTGAACCGGCACTTATTGAAATAATACAATAATGATGATTAAAGTATCATGGACAATACAAGTGCAGTAATGCAGCTACCATCGCCCTTAGAGCTATTAGTTGGATAAGACCTCCTATGGTCACTAGGGGGCGCTCTTGTACTGGAGAACACAAGTGAACTTATGTCAGATATTTTTTTCCCTTCTATGAAATGTACAGGAAAGGTGACATCACGAATATGTTATGGGTAATATAAACACTTCATTACTTCAATTATAACATACAAGACAACCAAAGTCCGCTGAAAAATTCCCAAAGGCTACGGTTACCTTTATAACCTGTTACATTTTGGCTGTCTATTCTTCATATTCTCAGTGTTGAGTGGTATGTGGAAATTGCTTACGGTCATGCTGATCCATTGGCTTTCAATTTTCATTATTCACTGACCTTAACCACTTCAACCCCGGAAGGATTTTCCCCCTTAATGACAAGGCATTTTTTTTTTTGTGATACGGCACTGCGTTGCTTTAACTGCCAATTGCGCGGTCGTGCGACGTTGCACCCAAACAAAATTGATGTCATTTTTTTCCCCACAAATAGAGGTTTCTTTTGGTGGTATTTGATCACCTCTGCGGTTTTTATTTTTTGCGCTATAAACAAAAAAAGACCGTAAATTTTGGAGCGTGTATTGATTGGTTTGCGCAAAAGTTAGAGCGTCTACAAAATAGGGGATATTTTTATGGCATTTTTATTATTATTTTATTTTTTTACTAGTAATGGCAGTTATCAGCGATATTGCGGTTAACAGATCTGACAATAGCCCGGGTCTGATTTATCTTTGCCTGGGTAGTAAGAGACATTATTGTTGCTCGCAGACACTTTTCTGAACCTTGGCAAGAACAATGCGCCTTTTTACTTCAAAATATATTTTTTGGTAACACTGACTTGTGCCCAGTTGGTTAATGTGTCAATTTCTCATAGTTGGACCGTCCCTAGTTATTTCTTATAGTAAAGAGTTAAAGCAAACCTGTTATAAACTCAGATTTTGCTGGTAGCTGACAAGAATCTGCTGGCTCAGACCCCTCTTGCACCACCTTGAGTCCACATCAAATGTCTTGCCTTCCAGTAATTAGAGGGTATGTATGTGTTTACATGCTCACGCTGTTGTGCTTCAATGTAAAGTACTGTGAACAATATATACTGTATGCATTATACCTTTCTATCCAGCAGGTGGCACTGTAGTGTGTATATATGGTAATGTGATCAGAGGAAGTGTTATCTCTCTGTGTGTGAGGTTGTATGCTCCTTGTTCCTGTTCCCTGATAAAAACATGATCTAATATTCTCTATAAGAGTAAAGCCGTTTGCTGTATCCAAGAAGCTTCCAGCGCATAATTTCAATACGCTGCACCTGTTTTCACCTATTACCAGGCCCAGGCTCTGCCATTTGGAGAACTTGTCTATGGATATTTTTATTACAATTTCTAAGCCCCCTTTCACACTGAAGGCGCTTTTCAGGCCTCTCAAGCCTCTCCAGTGTGAAAGGACCGAAAAAAAAGTAATGCAAGCAGCGTCTTTGGGGCAGTGCGGGAGTGGTGTATACACCGCTCTTAAACCGCCCCTGCCATTGAAATCAGTGGGCAGCGCTGCCAAAGCGCTTCGGCAGTGGCACTTTGCAGGTGGTTTTAACCCTTTCCTCTGCCGCTAGCGGGGTTAAGGGCGGTAAAGCGCCGCTAAAACTAGTGGTGCTTTACCGCTAACGCGGCCCACGCCCCAGTGTGAAAGGGCTCTTAAAGCGGAGTTCCACCCTGAATTTTTTTTTTGCATATTCACAGACCTATAATAGTATTAATAAACATTTGGGGGGGATTTTTTTTTATACTTACCAGAAACGCTCTGTTGCTATGTAGAGGCTCCTAATCTGCCACTTCCTGGTCCGCAATGCTCCTCGTCACTTCCTCCCTCGCCTGTGCTCCTGGAGTCAGTGGGCAGTAATGTGAGCAAAAATCGCGTTATTTCCCGACAGGAAATTACGCAATTTAGGGTGGTTGCCATAACAACTGCGCGGGACCTTCCTCCGTCGCCGCCCGTTGTTATAGCAACTTTCTAAACAATCGGCGCTACAGCCACCGTAGCATCGCGCATGCGTCATATCGAGAGGTGCATGCTGGTTACCCAGCATGCACCTCTCCATCGGTAATCCCGGAAGAGGTTGCGATTGGGCTTCACATGCCCACAATCATCATGGCAACGGCCAGAAGAGGATTTACTAAATAGTAAGTATAAAATAAAGATAAAATTCACATCCACTAGCACATATATAAACATTATTTGTGTTATTAATGCATTAGGATTGGATGCCTGAAAAAAAAAAACCTGTGGCCGGAACTCCGCTTTAGTAAAATCTTTATTTGCAGGGGAAGCCTGGTTGCCTATCAGAGGGAAGGATTCCGTGAGTTGCACAATAGCTCCTGTGATGTGCCCCACTGGCACTTATGGTTTTCTAAAAGTTGTGGGCGCTAGAGAGTTCTAGATTCAGGAACTAAAGGATTCTGTGGCAGAGGATCTCCTGAACTTGTCTTTGAAGGGGACGAAGTCTAAAGTAATTGTTCGTGCTCCACTCCGGCTGCTAGAACCGTGAGAGGGATCTATCCGGGTGAGCAATACCCACTCAGGCTTGAGTGGAGAATAGGGTAAATGGGTGCCACGTTCCTCCCTACCCAACTCTATCTCTATCTTCAACTTTTTTCCCACTAAGTTCCAAGCAATAAAAATAAACTCATCTGTTGGAGTTTAAAACAGTCTGGACATTGGCCTTCTTTTAGGAAAGAGAATAGACTTTTCCCTACATTCTAGGGACGAGAACCAATGGAGGGAGGTAACTCGCTGCAGGACCCAAAAATTGTATGAACACCGCTCAACCTCTTATACCAGGAGGATACGGGCATGTGGCATGGTGTGCCCTACTCTGCAAGTGGAGGTAAGCAGGAGAAAAAGGGTCTGTGTGCTACACAAGTAAGGGGAATGCATGATTTGGCAGCGTTGAGGAGATGGCAGATTATGGAACTGGGTATTTTAGAGGAGGTATTGCATCACCTTAAGACCGGAGATATGTCCAAACCTAGTATGTCATTCAGTCCAACAGTACCCACCCGAAACTGGACTATAGGTTTAGTATGGAGTCAGCTTTTAATCACACTTTAGCTTCACACCTTCGTCACTTTTTTTTTTGTAGAACGCAGCTCGATGGTGAAGCCTCTTACTGGGCTCACTGTGAGGGCACCTCAGCTAATCCCCTAGTCCCTTCCATTCTGCCCCCTGACAGATGTCTTGGGGATCTAAGCCTCAAGAAACAATCACATGTCTTTCAAGTCTAAGTGTCCCCATCTCTGGCTGACAGAGGCCGAGGCAGAGTCACAATGATTCCCCGCGCTGGCAGCTGAGTTGTGCATGCTGTGCCCAGCTCTAGTAAAAAGAAGCTCATTAACTTGCAATTACTGATTCACTCTTCGTAATAGGGGGCCCAGTCCTCTCACTGCCAAGCAATTCGACCAAATAAAAAACAGGTCGCCTGCCCTCATCTTTCAGGAAAAGCCCCTTCCCCCTTTTGTCTCCTCAGGAGGATTGGGGATTAACCTCTTAGCAACTTGGGGAATAGTGTCATTATTGTTGCAAGAGTTGAAAGGACATGTTTTATGGGGACAGCTGAGGAAGAACAAGGAATGCAGAAATGTGACGAGAAGAGCTTTATGGACATGGGGCACTGAAATGCGTACAATACAGAAAAAAAAGTTTGTAAACCCAGAATCAGCATAGTAAACTAACTCATCTCTAAAGCTGGCCATACACGTATAGATAAAAGAAAAATAAAGCTGCGCAAATAATATGAATGCCACTCGTATTAAATGAGTGAAGGTGAACAAAAACGGTTTCAAGTTCACAGGCACATTGCCTGTTAGTGATCTTGATCAACACTAAACCAATGAGTGATACAAAAAAAATGGTATTAAAGTCTTATAGAAGGTGATGAATCCTAAATAATCATGCGTGTTGCCAAAATGCTCCTTAATGGATATAAGTGACTTCACACTTCAGACACCCAATGAAAGATGTTGTGATTTTGATAGAATAGAATTCCTCCACCAAGGATAATCTCTGCCGCTTACCAGAACCACTGATCCCAACAGAGATCAGTACCAACAGACGGCTGTTACCCCTGCCAGGGTCTCTGGATAGATCAATCTGCTAGTCTCCTGGATTTAACGCCAAAACTTCCCAAAATGTCACGATGAAATGTTGTCATATGGAAAGAAAGGCCACCATAGCGTAAATCCGATAAAAATTATTGCTTAATACAAATAAAAATGCACTTACAGTTAGAAGCATATAAAGGGCATGTGGTAAATTGTAGCCGGCCGGCTAAAACAGCCCGTTCCTTCCGGGACTCGTGTGTATTGGTGACGTCAGCACGCCGCTCCTTCCTACGCCGTTTCGTCACAGATGACGTCGCCCCGGGGTTAAGCCGGCCATAGATGGTTCGAATCTCAGACAGTTCAGCAGGAAGCGGCCAAGATTCCAACCATGGATGGGCAGGCTGAATGTACCTAAGTTGATCGATCAATCAACTGGTACAACCAGTCTGTCGGATCTTACATGCGATTTATTGCTAGTGGCTGTTTTAGCTGCTAGGCCCTCTGATTCCTCCTGTATTGAATTGTATTGTAACTGTACTGTCTGGCCCCATTTTGTAATGCTCTGCGCAAACTGTTGGCGCTATATAAATCCTTTATAATAATAGCAATAATCACTGTGTTCTCCCCGGTAGGGAAGCCATTCCTGCTGGGAGAACACAATGGCTCTGTGGGAGGGATTCCCCCATCAATACCCCCTGTGTTGATGGAATCGAGCGATTTTCTTAGCTCCGTCTATGGCCGGCGTTCTGACAGATTAGCAAACCTGTCAGATCAGCGAACGGAAGTGACGTTCCGTCAGCTGACTGACCAAAAATACTTACTGCGCATAAGTTCCACATGCGTTCCACCGCTAGCATGTTTGCTAATCTGACAGAACACCTGCAGTCAGAAGGTGGCAGCTGACATCTTGTTACACCCAGCCAAGTTTTCAGACTGATTATAGCAATAAAGTGAGCATTTATGCTTATATACAGTATTTCGAAACCCGTGAGACTGTTTTGATGTTTAATTTTGAAAGCCTCCAGTCAGAAGATGGCGACGGCCATCTTGGTACACCCCGCACTGCTCAGCAAATTCAAGTATTTTTGGTAAGTCAGCTGACGGCACGTCACTTCCGTTGGCTGACCTGACAGGTTTGCTAATCTGACAGAACACCGGCCTTAGTGTTTCTTCTTGGCATGGGTGCCCAGACAGGCCAGAAGGTCGGTCAGCAACCAACGTCTCAGCTTGTTCGGGCCTGTGAGCCTCTCTCTCCACTCTACTTCCTTAACACAGGTGCTAATTTCCCTTTTAAGCCTCTACTGCCTGGGGCTTAACCCCTTTGGGACCAGAGTCCTAGTAGTCAAGGTTTGGAGGTTCTCACCGAACCTCCAAAATTCTGGGTCCCTAACACGGACTATCAAACAAGAGAGTACTGGAAATCAGTTCTCTATCTAGCCAAACACCTCTTTCTGCATGGGTAAAAACCTCTGAGTCCAACAATGTCTCAACAACTGTTCCCATTAATGGAACCACAACCTACATTTTGGGTAAATGTACCTGCCATCCAGGACACACTCCCAATGTCCTGTACAATACACATAATAGTTGTAAGAAATGAGAATGAGACCTTTATATTAGCAGCCTGCATGGGGTTTCTGCACAGACTTTATGTCTAATGTTTTCTACTATGTGGGGGATGTTGGTTGGGGAAAATATCCTTGGTAATAAGTGTAGCGCCCCTATTGGGTAGGCACTAGTGTAAATTTAGTTATCTGAGTTATAGTTCAGCTCAGAATGATTGTACCAAATTTTGGGTCTCTGTTCCAGTTCAGTTGGGTTGCACATTTTCCACCTGACTGTGGGTGTCGCTGTCACCACAGGTCAGGGTTGGAAATGCAGCAGGCTGAATGTATTGGGTACCTCTTGCCCAGAAGCAGCTCAGTGGGATTGGTCACCCCGCTGTGCATTCTGGGAGAGGGTACTTAAGGGGCAGACACCGTTTTGGCAGGGTCTTCCGATCCTGATCTGACGGCCCTCCTGGCCTCAGGGATGTGTTAGCAGTTTCTGCCTCGGGGCCTGCAGATCCCAGAGGCTCTGTTACTAAGAGTAGGCCCAGGAGTTGCTGGGGCCTACTGATCCAGAGATGGTCCTGTGTCGCCTTGCCTGTGGGAAGGGACCGAGCAATTGAGGACTCAATTGGAGGACGCATCCGGATCAAAAATCTACCTCGCAGTGCTACCGGCCTGGCTGAAAGATCCTGGTACTGTGTGTTGTGTTTTGGAACTTTACCAAGTGTGTGGTTACACAAGTCTGTGGCAGAGACTTTTTGAACGAGCTCGTACCGGCTGCTAGGTCAGTGAGAGAGGCCTATCCGGTGGATGCTACATCCAGTGTGGAAGCTGTTGGTCCTCTGGATTAAGGAAAGTACCCGTGATCCGCAAAGCTAAGGTACCTGAATCTCCCTGAAGCCTCGTACACACGACCGAGTTTCTCGTCGTAAAAAACCCATCGATTTTCTCGACGAGATTCTTGAAAAGCTTGACGAGCTTCTTGTCAAGCTTGACGAGCTTCTTGTCAAGCTTTCCTTGCATACACACTGTCAATTCCAAATCTCGTCGTTGTTCTGCGCGGTCACGTACAGCACGTACGACGGCAGTATAAAGGGCAAGTACGATTTCAATGGCGCCACCACTTGGGCTGCTTTTGCTGATCTCGTGTTACCGCGTGTGAAGTAAAAGTTTCGCGCTTTTCAGTCTTCGTGCTTTCAGTTCGTTACAGCGTGATGAATGTGCTATCTCATTTACGAAGGCTTGTTTTACCAGAAGAAGCGCTCCCGTCTCATACTTGATTCTGAGCATGCGCGATTTTTTAAGACTCGGAAAAGCATACACACGACCGGTTTTCTCGTCGCAAACCAGGCGAGAAACCCGACGAGAAAATCGAGAATCCTGACGAGAAAATAGAGAGCAGGTTCTCTATTTTTCTCGTCGATATTTCCGGTAGTTTTCTCGATGAGAAACCATACACACGAACGGTTTTCTCGGCAAGAAAGCTCTCTCGCCAGTTTTCTTGTCGTTTTTTGACGAGAAACTCGGTCGTGTGTACGAGGCTTAGCCCTCCATCCCTCTGTTTGGAAATTCTTAATAAAACCCTTGAGAAAAAGAGACTGAAGCCTCGTACACACGAACGAGTTTCTCGGCAAAAACCAGCAAGAAACTTGCTGGCAGAGATTTCTTGCCGAGAAATTCGTTCGTGTGTATGGTTTCTCGTCAAGAAAAGCGACAAGAATCTCGACGAGAAAATAGAGAACCTGCTCTCTATTTTCTCGTTGAGATTCTCGTCAGCCTGTTTCTCGACGAGAAAATTGTGTGTGTGTGTACACTTACCTTTTCGCCGGGAAGCCCGCGCATGCTCGAAATGACTTCGACGCATGCGCGGTAGCTTCCTAGGCATAGGTAGGGTGAGCAAAGATGGCGGCGACGGCATCGAATGTGACAAGCGCATGCTCGTCGTATTCGATGACGTCACCGCGTTCGCTCCATTCAAAGAACCGCGGGTTCTTTGAAAGGAGCATGTGTACACTCGGCCGGGACAAGTTTCTTGTCCAAGAATCTCGTCGAAAAAAACGACATGTTTTTTTTGACGAGAATCTCGGCCGTGTGTACGAGGCATGAATGTTTGGTGCAGACATTTGTGAACAACTCTTCAAGGAAGACCCCTAGGACGGACGTGGTGAACAGTAAGGTAACGGCAGGCCCAAATCTTAAACCAGCGGCCCCTGCGGGGGTATTGCTACATAAGGAACCATCGGCAATCCTGCTGGCCAGTCCTGTGTAGCTGGTGGAGATTGGAGAAAGAAAGCTGTGCCAACCACTGCCACTAATGAGAGGCCCTGTCATCTGTAACACAGGAAAAAAAATATGGCGTTACTGTTCTAGATCAGTACACTGCTGGGACCACCAAGAGTTTTCTCCAGCTGACTTTATAATATGGTGACCATGTGGTGGGCAGACGTTTCCCTTTCTACAAAAGAAAAAAAAAATTATCACATAGATTTCCTGATTCCATCTATTGCAAAAAAATGGCCTGTCCTGGGTTTTATGTAACTGGTAATGATGTCATTTTGTTGTACATGATGACATCACTATCTCGGTCTTCTCCATATCATATCATCTCATACTTAAAATTCAGAATTGACCATACAGCTCCCAAGATAAATTTCTGGATCACGTGGGGAAGAGGAGAAGCTGTCATACACATATGCCAATTGTTTGTCAGCCAGCTGTTATAAAAACAATGCGGCTCAAAGTGACCAAATGCTCTATTATTTTCTCAACGAGCCAGCAGAGACGTCCTTTAAAAACACTTCTCTACACCTGCCTCTGAGACACAGCTGAAGACACAGACCTCAGAAACTTCCAGTCATTTCAACTGCTGGATACAAGCTAATCAGGCATCACTAACACACACTGGTGGGCCTAATAACTATCCGTTAAGTCCAAGGAAAGCCATAGAGATGAGTGGAGGGATTTAGCCAAAATTTATTTAGCTGTAAAATTGTGCTCATATAGTAATCAACGACTTTGCTGATAAACATTACATTAGCTATTGAGATGCGAAAAGAAAAAAGGGGTTCCCCTGGGTGGACTTTTAAGGCACTAGTAGTATTAATTCCAAATATACAGGATATTGAAGTAAAAAATAGTTTTAGCTATTGAGATGCAGGGTTTCCCAAAAAGCTAAACCCTAATGTAGCGATCACGTACGTGGCTTTGTTCATAACAATGGGTTAGTTAGGGATAGCGTTGGCATTAGACGTAAGGTTTGGGTTCCTCTGTTCTAACATCATTGTTCCCAGTTAACAAGCGGCTGTTTTAAGCCCCATACACACGGTCGGACTTCCATCGGACTTTTCCGTGGATTTTTGTCCGAACAGAGTTGGTCGGGAACACCCATAGCATACACACGCTCTGACTTTTCTGCAAACTTTCCCAAAACTTTTTGCAACATCACGTGGTTTTTCTGCTCTTTACCGCCACCCTTTGGTCAACTTCTGCTATTGTTGGTTGATTTTAACATTGGTTGTTTTGTCCATCGGACAAAAGTCCTATGGTTTTCTGTACACACGGTCGGACTTTGCTCCATCTGACTAAAGGCCCGTACACACGGTCGGACTTTTGCCCAACAAACTTAGTTTTAAGCAAGTTGGACCAACAATCCGACCGTGTGCAAGGCTCCATCGGACAAACTTTTTTGAGTTTGGTTTTGTTTTCATCGGACAAAAGTTGGGTCTGCGAACGGACAAACTTTTGCCCAACAAAAGTCCTATGGAGCAAAGTCCTGCCGTGTGTACAGAAAACCATAGGACTTTAGTCCGATGGACAAAACAACCAATGTTAAAATCAACCAACAATAGCAGAAGTTGACCAAAGGGTGGCAGTAAAGATCAGAAAAGAGCAGAAAAAACAAGTGATGTTGTAAGAAGTTTTAAGAAAGTTTGCAGAAAAGTCCTGTGGTGTGTATGCTATGGGTGTTCCCGACCAACTCCGTTCGGACAAAAAAACACGGAAAAGTCCGATGGAAGTCCGACCGTGTGTACAGGGCTTTTCTTACAACATCACTTGTTTTTTCTGCTCTTTTCTGATCTTTACTGCCACCCTTTGGTCAACTTCTGCTATTGTTGGTTGCTTTTAACATTGGTTGTTTTGTCCATCGGACAAAAGTCCTATGGTTTTCTGTACACACGGCAGGACTTTGCTCCATAGGACTTTTGTTGGGCAAAAGTTTGTCCGTTCGCAGACCCAACTTTTGTCCGATGAAAACAAAACCAAACTCAAAAAAGTTTGTCTGATGGAGCGTACACACGGTCGGATTGTTGGTCCAACTTGCTTAAAACTAAGTTTGTTGGGCAAAAGTCCGACCGTGTGTACGGGGCTTTTTGTTGGGCAAAAGTTTGTCCGTTTGCAGACCCAACTTTTGTCCGATGAAAACAAAACCAAACGAAAAAAAGTTTGTCCGATGGAGCGTACACACGGTCGGATTGTTGGTCCAACTTGCTTAAAACGAAGTTTGTTGGGCAAAAGTCAGACCGTGTGTACGGGCCTTTAGTCAGATGGAGCAAAGTCCGACCGTGTGTACGGGGCTTTATTGGCACAAAAACAGGTCCAGCATAGTTGAAAGGAACTTCTCTTGCCCTCAGGAGCCATACAAAAACCTATAACTAAAAGAAGAATTCCAGGCATGGATATTTTTACTTAGTCCAGCTTGGACCAATGTATTAATGCATATGCCATACCTGTTGGATCCCCATGGAAGCTGGAAATCGCTGTAGCAGACACTGCTTTATTTTTAATTTAGTCTATCCCATTGACTACAATGCAATAGGTTGAATTGTCTTAATTTTTCAACAGAATTTTAGAAAAGCAAATAGTCCCAAGTGGTCTGAAGATCTGATCTCTTAAACATCTTCCGAACTAAATATCTTAATATTGTGACAGCACTAGGCCCTGCCACTGTGTAATTGGAGGTAGAAAGCTTACAGGATTCTCGCAAATGCAGAGTGAGGGGCTCCAGAATGTTTGTGCTGAACTGAGAAAGGTGTTTTTCTCCATGTATTGGTGTTATCAGATTTGGGTTTGTAGTTTGAAGGCTTCAGAGAGCTTTGGGATGGAAGAAGCCTCCAACCCAGTGTAGCGGGGTGGTCAATTTAAGAGAAGTCTCTGAGTGGCAATTAGGCTCAGACACCTTGATTGTTTGTGGCTATGGACCAATTTTTGTCCTATGGGGATAATGCTGGTGATGATTTCCCTGTGGCCTGCGGGTGGCGCTGCCATTCTGGCCTGGGTTGAACCACGAGCGTAGTGCTGTGCCTTTTGTGTCCCCTCTCGGCGGCTGTACAGTGGGGTGGGCAACCTGCTGTGCATGCCGGGAGAGGATATAAAAGGGGCAGACATCTCCTGATCGGGGTCCACCCCCAGGCACCTTCACCAATCATGGAGATAGGGTGGTCAAAAAGATCTTGGACTTACCAGTAGAACCACAGTCTTTTTGGGATCGGAACGGTTTCTTCTCATGCAGGAGGTGTAAGGCTTGTAGGGAAGTGACCAACCCCTTAAGAGGTTTAGATGCGTTCACTTCCCCCTCCAATAACCAGACACATGAAATCAAACAATTCATCACATGCAATAGTGATTTTGTAGTGTATGCCTTAAGATGTCCATGCGGCCTTCTCTATATAGGGCGCACCAAAAGGCTATTAGGAATAAGAATTGCTGAACACATCCATAATATAAAAATCGGATTCAAAGACCATAATGTGTCTCTACACTTCAAGTTAAAACACAACCAGGATGCGTCAGGTCTGGAGTTTTGGGGCATAGAGCACCTAGAAGCTCATTGGAGAGGCTCTCATAGGATCAGGGAGCTCTCCAAAAGAGTAACCCACTGGATTTTCCTGACGGAGGTCCTTGCTCCCAAAGGTTTGAACATAGAGTTGGACATCAACTGTTATATAAGTGACACATGATCTCACCTGTTTACCACATCAGAGTGAGCGGGCACATATATATATATATATATATATATATATATATATATATATATATAGACACATACATATCATTATATACAGGTGATTGACTGTTTTTAGGGTTGAATTACACCAATTTTTCAGTATATTGTTTTGATTTTATCTGTACCATATTTGTTTTACAGCAAGTCCCCAAGTTTTTATCCAGGTTTTATTCATGTTTTATTCATTTTTATCCATATCAGTTTAATCTCCTGTTATAGGTTTTTATTGATTAAGATCGTTCTCATTTTATGAGTAGTTTGTAAATTACACAGCGATCTGACAGCACCCAGCCTACCTGATTGTAGTCCCCAGCCTACCTATATGGGTCTCCTAATATCTCCTCCTTCTTTTTCACCGTTACTTATGAAAAGGGATAGGAGATCCATATGCACATTATAGGTCAGTGCTCTTTACCATTTATTATTTATATACCCTTTTGTCCCAATAGTGGTAAAGGTTATTTATCATGGCAGTGTTTGCTGTTAGGTTATTCAACATCCACTATGTAGCATACTACACTGTGTCTCATCTGTATCCAGACATTCACTGCAGCTTATTGAATCGCCATCAGCACTGAGACACAGATCGGCTGATTACTAATACCTTTAATGGGTAGGTCGTTTAGTGTATGGCAATATGTATATTCATTGCGTTTTGATATATCCATATTTAGTGATCAGCTCTTTGCAACTCTCTCTTTTTGTATTGATCGATTGTTTTACCATTTGATTTGTCACTTATTTTTTTGTGGATACACACCTAAATAGGGATGTCAGTATATGTGGTTACCCAGCGCTGATGTCTGCATGTATCTCTATCACCCAATCGGTGTGGAGGGACGGACTATGACCCGCGCTTGCTACTGTATTCATCGCACTTCCGCATTGCGTTCCACTCAGCGCCAATGGTGAGCCTCTGTTGTAAGGCTGGAACGCACGCAGCGGCATCTGACGTCTCGCAATGGGCGGAAGTGTTGACTATATATGGCTGGAGTTGCTATGAGGAGTCGCGCCCTCAGACGAAGTCCGGAAGTGACGAAACGCGTCAGGACGTGACTCCTCAGCAACTACCGGAAGTGACGCGTGCGCTCCACGGGACGTAGGACCAGGAAGCCGCCAGGATACTGGTAAACCGCGGTACTAAATCCCTTAGTGCACGCGCATTATCCTATGCTTGTTTTGATTGTAATTTTGGCACACATTCATTCTTAAGGGGGTACTCATGCTTTTAAGGGGGATTTCTTAATAAACCGTTTTAAAGCAGTACTACTCTATGTGGCCTTTACTTTTTTCAAACATGCCATTGGAGACCTGATATGATCGGTGGATGAGAGCAGACTTAACAACGGTTGCTGTAATTGACTTAAGGCCCATTAATGTCCACTATCTGGTGAGTGCATCCCCTATAGGGGTTCAAGGTCTCCCCACGAGCTGAACACACTGTTTGGTGAAAGGAGCACTATCCCACAGATTGGTTCATCAATCACCACCAACCACATCTGCTTCATACTGTATTTCCTATCTAGGCACTAAGATAGAGGACTTTTAAATATTTGATTGCAAGCGCTGCTACAGTTTATTTAATATCTTTGGGACTCTCCATTTGATTTATTTGACTGTTTCTATATATGTACATATTATTTTTAGCAGCAGCTACTCATTTGTAGGTTGTCACTTTTATTCTTGTGGATTTTAGTATTTTTTATCCTAAGCGCAGAGTGGTTCTTTTATTTGGGGCGTTTTATTTTAAGTACCTTTCACAGATACACTACTGGGCAAGCCTATAAATTTATGGTGGTGGTCATATGACAAAAGGTATGATCAGGTCTTATAGCAAAACCATTACAAAGGCAGTTCTTCTAGTTGTACAGAATACCAGTTGTGCAGAGGTTCCCTACTAACTGAATACATCAGTAGACCAGCATTAACCATTTTAACATTGAGGAACCCTTGAAATAACTTTCCAGGCTGGGGAACCCCTGCTGATAATTACTGTATCGACAGTTAACCATATGTTGGTATTGATGGTCACTGGGAAGAATGCTCTTTACATTTCCGATCATTGGGAAGAACTCCCAACATACAAATAGCTAAAAATATCATTGGTCTCAGCGACAGAACTTATCTGAGAGGCAGAAGTTGATCATTGCTCAAGGAACCCCTGGCAGCCTTTGGAGCAGTGGTCTCCAAAATGCAGCCTGGCGGCCAGATGTGGCCCTTTGCTTTCTTTTATTCAGCCCTTGGAGCATTATCCCCTCCCCCCCACTGTCGGCAACAACAAGGCATAGTTCCTGCCACTGACCCCGACAATGGGGCACTTGTCCTCTCACTGACACCAATGATCGGACACTATTCCTCCCACTGGCACCAACGATGGGGAATTTTTTACTCCCACTTACGCCAGGGCACTTTAGTCTCCTGCAGCATACACACGATCGGACATTCCGACAACAAAACTGTGGATTTTTTCCGACGGATGTTGACTCAAACTTGTCTTGCATACACACGGTCACACAAATGTTGTCGGAAATGCCGATCGCCAAGAACGCGGTCACATACAACACGTACGACGGTACTATAAAAGGGAAGTTCAATACCCAGTGCGCCACCCTTTGGGCTCCTTCTGTTAATCTCGTGTTAGTAGAAGTTTGGTGAGAAACGATTCGTGCTTTTCAGCCTCGTGCTTTTCAGTCCGTTACTGCTCTTTGCAGCGTGATGAATGTGCTATCTCCATTACGAACGCTAGTTTTACCAGACCGAGCGCTTCCGTCTCATACTTGATTCAGAGCACGCGTGGAATTTTGTCGGAATTGTCTGTGTAGCGGGGGTCCCAATTTAGGGGGCTGCTATATTAAATTTAGGGGTAATTCGAGTGGTAGTTGGCTCGGATCTTCCAATTTATTGGACTCTGCCTTGCTGCTGTTTCATCTGGCGTGCAGTTCCCCTTAGAAGTATGGGTGGCGCTGTCACTTGTACTTGGGGTTGAACCACAGGTGATGGAGTGGCGATTGGGTGTCCTCTCTCGGCGGCCATGCAGTGGGCGTGGTCTGCCCGCTGTGCATGCCGGGAGAGGGTACAAAAGGGGCAGACGCCATTGGTCAGGGTGGACTTACTACCCCGGGGACCTGTACCCGGGGGAACCTACGGTTCTGGAGTCCAAGTTCCAGTGCATGGCCCTCCAGGCCATGGGGCCACGTGTGCCTCAGTCCCAGGCACCTTTAGTCCTGGGACTGCAACTTCAGCCCTGGGCTCAGCACCTTTAGCTGGAGCCCACTTCGGGGAGGAAGAATCCCAGGGTGCCGCCTTGCGAGGGGACCCGCACCTGGGAGAGGAGACTGGGGGAGGACCGTTCCGAAGGACTGGTGAGAGATCACAGTGAAGAAAGGGGCCCAGTAACTCTCTGGAGGGATGTCATCCATCCGAAAAGGGATCTAACAACGTAACCATTAGGAGGTTCGGGACACTATAGATTCTGTGGCAGGGGATCTCCCGATCGCATCTATCAAGGGAATCTGATTGACTGTTCGAGCTACATGCCGGCTGCTAGTGCAATTGGGTGACTATCCTGGTGAGCTATACCCACTCGGGATCGAGTGGCGAAGAAGCCAGGAGTGTCCGAATCTGATATGTTCTTCTAACACCTTTCTCTCTTCTCAACTTTGTGGTTATTCATGCATAAGGAAAATAAACTCTACGTTGGAGTTGCTACTGGTGTGGACCTTGGAGTTACTTGGGGGTATAGAAACTTGTCCTTTACATTCTAAGGGACGAGAACCAACTTTAAGGAGAACCTTGCTGCAAGACCCGTAAGTTACAAGTGTGTCTAACCTCTGCAAACCAGAGGGTACGGGCATGGTGGCATCGGGCACCTTTTCCTCCTGTGAGTGAGCCAAAGACGGGAGTAAAAGGGCCGTGGTGCTACATCTACACACGCTTGGAATTTACGAGAATGGATTTTGTTGTCGGAAAATTCGAGAACCAGCTCTCAAGTTTTTATTGTCGGAAATTCCGACAGCAAATGTCTGATGGAGCCTACACACGGTCGGAATTTCCGACAACAAGCTCCCATCGAAGATTTGTTGTCGGAAATTCCGAGCGTGTGTACGCGGCATCCCACTGGCCACAGTCCAGTCTCCCTAAAGTTGGAAGGTTAGTTGGAGACCCCTGCTCTGGAGGAACCCTGGTTGAGAATGGCTGGTATAGACAGATTGCATGGGACAACTTGTGCTTCTGGGCCCCATACCAGTTGCACGATCTGCTATGAGCTTAGTTACCCATCTTAATATGACTAGGATGGCTGGAGACTATAACAATATGGTGTTTTATGAGCAATGGAATGTTTTCAAATGAAATGACCATACAATGCTTGACAAGGGTTACAAACTTCCAGCTCTCATCTAAACAACCGTTCATCGAACTATTACGCTTAGATCTTATTTTATGTGTGCACGCATACAGGGTCTGTTGTCTAAAATGAAAAGTGTTGTTTTTTTTGTGTCGTACATAATTTATGACTCGTGTATGAAAACCCATAAAATAGTGAAAGTGAGTAACTGTTTTCATGCGGCCAATTCCCTTCTTTTACCCCTCTCATCATCCTCCCCCTTTTAATCACTTCCCTCCCTTTCGCTCTGCACGGCCCTTAATCCATCTCTCTCAGTGGGAAGGATTAGCACAGCCATTCTCGCCACTTGCTTAGCATGCTGAAGCGCACAGGATTCAATGGCTGAGCCTGGCAGGGGTCTTGTCCGACATGCAGACCAACCCTTCTCCCCTGCAGAGAGGGTCAAGGTGCATCCATAGCTAGTGCTCACCCTGCAGGAGGGAAAAAAAACCCTTTCACTGCCCGGGCCACACTATATCACTGCATTACATGACTTCTTTAAACTTCATAAAATTGTATCTAAAAATGTGTTAGTACCACCAATCAGGGCATAGAAAGATTCTAGGAGCAGAAAATCCCCCATTTCACAAAACAGCTTGTTAAAGCCGACCTTCAGTCATTTTTTCAACTTTCTAGCTATTAAAATCTGTGCCCTTGTTGTTTTAACTTTGGATAGTAAAACATTTTTTTTTCTGCGGCCTCGTACACACGACCGATTTTCTCGGCAAGAACCAGCAAGAAACTTGCTGGCAGAGAGGTCTTGCCGAGTAAATCGGTCGTGTGTACGCGGTGTGACAGCAGGAAGGTAAAGTCACCTGGTTGCATCCAGGGGGGTAGATATATTTCGCCCAGATTCAGGCTTTACGCCGACTTATACAACTAGGTGGAGAGTTGTATAAGGCTAGTGGGCTCATGGATGACTCATACCTCTAGGGAGAGTGTGGGGCGTCGTGCAGACAGAGATGAGGAGACCAGCTGAACCTTGTCAGCTCATTTAGGCCTCTATAAGAACTCCCAGCTTCATTAGATGTTAGCTCATGCCTGGAACCAGACCTGTGTGGACTGTCTAGGGAGAGTGAACCCCTGTGCGGTGAGAAAAAGCCTGTGTGGCTATTTGCTTGGACATTTAAAACCAGGGACTTAGGGACTAGGACAGCACTAGGCTGATCCCAGTTGTTAGTTAGGAAACCTGTATGTTTAGTCAGAGGTCAACTTGACCAGGATTTATTTTGGTTATGTTTCTTTTGCTTTGCTGTGTTTTGTCACTGTAAATAGAAAATAAACCGCACCTTTTTTTGATTTTGAAAACCACAACCTCCGTTTGCTGGGCCTGTTTTGTGTGGGGAGCCCATCCCGGGGGTCACACACACCCGCTGCCGAGCTAACCCCCTCACAGTTGGTGGAGAACCAGTGGCAGTTTTTTTTTAAGCCAGCATGGAGGAGATACTGAAGCAGCTGGCTCTAGCAAATGCCAATCAGCAGCAGACAAACGCAACTTTGCAACAGAGTCTGGAGGCTCAGCAACGAGCCCAGCAGCAATCTGAGGCCCGCTTCATAGACCTGTTGCAGAAGCAAGAGCAGAGACTACAACAACAGATGGAAGCAGTAATGCAGCATCGTCCGCAGACCAGTGAGGAAAGCCGTCCCACTAATACCGCGTCCTTTGGGGTGAGTCGTTTATTGACAAAAATGACTGGAGAGGATGATCCAGAGGTATTTTTGACCACATTTGAAAGGACCGCTGAAAGAGAAAAGTGGCCTGAGGAGCAGTGGGCTGGACTGGTGGCTCCTCTGTTAACTGGTGAATCGCAGAAAGCTTACTATGACCTAGAGCCTAACCAAGCAAAAGACTATGTGATGCTAAAAGCTGAAATATTGGCAAGGCTGGGTGTCACCCAGGCTGTCCGGGCTCAGCGTGTGCATAACTGGACTTTCCAGCTTGGAAAACCCCCCAGGTCTCAAATGTATGATCTCATTCACCTGAGCAGAAAGTGGCTACAGCCAGAGACTTTGTCCGCACCAAAGATTGTGGAACGTGTTGTAATGGATCGGTTTTTGAGAGCTCTTCCTACTGCCATCCAAAAGTGGGTAAGCCATGGAGACCCAGAGACGGCCGATGGTCTTGTGGATCGTGTGGAGAAATACTTGGCTACAGAGAACCTGACGGCCTCTTCCAGAGACACTCGGACTTTCCACCCTAAGACCAGACCATCCCCAGGGGCGGATAAGAGGATTCCAAGGGGTGAGGGTGGAGAGAGTGAGAGGGTGGGAGCTCTACCCCAAGTTTGGCGAGAACAGCCTGGGAAATCAGCGGCTCAAGAGGCGGCAAGAAGGATCGTTTGCTACCGCTGCCGGCAAGCGGGACATATTGCAGCCAATTGCCCGGTTGTGGAGGAACCCATGCAGTGTGACTTTCTGACGGGCAGACGTCAGTCGCTGTGTGCGACAGTCGCATGCACTGCCATTCGAGGAACTGAGAAACATTTATGCAAAATGTGTGTTAATGGTAGAAATGTTGTGGTATTGCTGGATTCAGGTAGCCTTGTGACCCTGATAAAGGCTGAGTTAGTTAAAACAGAGGTCTCTGGGAATAGCAAGGTAGCTGTTATTTGTGTGCATGGGGACACCCGAGAGTATCCAGTGACTACAGTGTGTTTCGAGACCCCCAAAGGTACCCTCTCTCATCCAGTGGGCTTAGTATCTCAGTTACCGCATGACGCCATTGTGGGAAGGGATTTTCCGAAGTTCTGGGAACTGTGGGATGATCCTGAGCCCCTCACTGGTGCCCCTATGTACCAGGAATGTGATAGCCAGAACTCCCCTGAGAGTGGTGAGGACTCTCCGGAATTTCCCTTATCAGTATTGGCAGGGGAGACTCAAGAAACTGGAGAGGAGCCCACCTCCTCAGACGAAAACCTACCGTCTGTGGAGTTTTCTGATCTTGAGGTTCACAGGGAAAACTTTGCCACAGAACAGTTGAAAGACCCCGCCCTAATAAAGGCACGGGAAAACGTAGTGAAAATAGATGGCGAGTTAGTGAACCCAGATAATACCTGCACTTACCCATACTTCAGCGTAGAGAAGGACCTACTGTATCGGGTGGCAAAAAGGGCAGAAGAAACCGTTGAGCAGCTTGTGGTGCCCAAACCTTACAGGAAGTTGGTGTTGGAGTTGGCCCATGGGCACATTCTTGGAGGTCATCTGGGGACAGAGAAAACCCGAGAGAGGGTATTACAGAGATTCTATTGGCCGGGGGTGATGAAGGACGTAGAAAATTATTGTTCCTCCTGCCCTGTGTGTCAGAGGTTGGCCCCGATGCCACATTTCCGTAGCCCGCTGGTCCCTCTACCCATCATTGAGGTCCCGTTTGAGAGGATCGCCATGGATTTGGTAGGTCCTATAATCAAGTCCGCTAGGGGGCACCAGTACATATTAGTTATAATGGACTATGCCACCCGTTATCCAGAAGCGATCCCTCTCCGAAATACCTCGGCCAAAACCATAGCCAAAGAGCTATCTCTTGTTTTTAGCCGGGTGGGTATTTGTAAAGAACTGCTTACGGACCAAGGTACACCCTTTATGTCCCGGGTTATGAAAGAGCTGTGTAAATTGTTCAAAGTGACGCAATTGCGTACGTCTGTGTATCACCCCCAAACCGATGGGCTGGTTGAAAGATTCAACAAAACCCTAAAACAAATGTTGAAGAAAGTGGTGGATAGAGATGGAAAGGATTGGGACTGTTTACTTCCTTATTTGATGTTTGCTATTAGGGAGGTGCCCCAATCCTCTACGGGATTCTCCCCCTTTGAGTTACTGTATGGGAGACACCCAAGAGGGCTGTTGGATATTGCCAAGGAAACTTGGGAAAGTGAGAGTTCTCCCCACAGGAGTGTGATTGAGCATGTCGCCCTGATGCAAGATCGAATTGCACAGGTAATGCCCATCGTGAAGGAACATTTGGCCCAAGCGCAGTTGGCACAGCAGAGAGTGTACAACCGTGGAGCCAAGACCCGTACCTTTTCCCCGGGGGATAGGATATTGGTACTTGTCCCTACGGTTGAAAGTAAATTCCTTGCCAAATGGCAAGGCCCCTACGAGATAATGGAAAAAGTGAGCGAAGTGAATTACAAGGTCAGACAACCAGGAAGGCGAAAGCCCGAACAGATCTATCACGTTAATCTGTTGAAAGCCTGGAGGGATAGAGAGTCCCTAGTCGCAGACACTTGGTCACCAGCTCAAACTGGTTGCGTGATTCCTGAGGTTGGAATAGCAGCCACCTTGTCACAACCCCAACAACAGGAGGTTAAGGAGTTTGTGCTTCGCAACAAGGAGGTATTCTCTGAGCTGCCGGGACAAACATCTGGGGTAGAGCATGACATCATTACCCCGCCCGGTGAAAGGGTGAAGTTAAAACCCTATCGGATCCCAGAGGCTCGACGGGAGGCAATACGGGAGGAAGTACAGAAAATGCTGAACTTAGGGGTGATAGAGGAGTCCCAAAGTGATTGGTCTAGTCCCATCGTGTTGGTGCCTAAACCGGATGGGAGCTGGCGATTTTGTAACGATTTTCGTCAGTTGAACAAAGTTACAAAATTTGACACCTACCCCATGCCACGTATAGATGAGTTGATCGACCGGCTGGGAACAGCCCGATACATGACGACTCTTGACCTCACAAAAGGGTATTGGCAAATCCCCCTGGCCAAGTCGGCCAAAGAGAAAACCGCATTTGTAACCCCAGACGGGGCGTTCCAATATAAAAGAATGCCGTTCGGGTTACAGAATGCGCCGGCCACATTCCAGCGGAAAATGGACCAGATGCTGAGGCCCCATCGGAAGTATGCTGCGGCTTACCTGGATGACGTAATTGTCCATAGCACAGATTGGGCCTCACATCTGCCAAAAGTGCAAGCAGTCCTGGACTCTGTTCGGGAAGCGGGGTTTACGGCTAACACCAAGAAGTGTACCATTGGGCAGGAGGAGGCCAAATATCTTGGGTACACCATTGGGAGGGGAGTAATAAAACCCCAACTCAACAAAGTCGAGGCCATCCAGAGTTGGCCACGTCCCAACAGCAAGAAGCAGGTACGAGCCTTTCTGGGAATCGCTGGGTATTATCGGCGATTCATTCCCCACTTTGCTTCTAAGGCTGTGCCCCTAACCAACCTGACGAAGGGGAAAGGGTCGGTCATGATTAAATGGACCCCCGAGGCTGAGGCAGCATTCCAATTCTTGAAACAAGCCTTATGTAGCCAGCCAGTGTTGTACTCACCCGACTTCTCTAAAGACTTTGTCGTACAAAGTGATGCGTCAGATGTGGGGTTAGGAGCAGTATTGTCCCAGGTCTGGAACGGGGAAGAGCACCCAGTCATTTACCTCAGCAGGAAGTTGAAGTCCCATGAGGTAAATTACGCCACCGTTGAAAAGGAGTGTTTAGCGGTGAAGTGGGCTCTAGATTCCCTTCGGTACTACCTGCTAGGTAGGCACTTTGACATGGTTACGGATCACGCTCCGTTAAAGTGGATGGCTCAAAACAAGGAAACAAATAGAAGAGTGAATAGGTGGTTCCTGGCCCTCCAGGAATTCAACTTCACAGTAAAGCATCGCCCTGGCGTTCAAATGGGGAATGTGGATGCTTTGTCTCGAGTACATGAATGCCTGATTGCTGGTGTTCCAACCCCGAGGTTAAAACAAGAGGGGGGGGTATGTGACAGCAGGAAGGTAAAGTCACCTGGTTGCATCCAGGGGGGTAGATATATTTCGCCCAGATTCAGGCTTTACGCCGACTTATACAACTAGGTGGAGAGTTGTATAAGGCTAGTGGGCTCATGGATGACTCATACCTCTAGGGAGAGTGTGGGGCGTCGTACAGACAGGGAGTTGATGAGGCCAGCTGAAGCTTGTCAGCTCATTTAGGCCTCTATAAGAACTCCCAGCTTCATTAGATGTTAGCTCATGCCTGGAACCAGACCTGTGTGGACTGTCTAGGGAGAGTGAACCCCTGTGCGGTGAGACAAAGCCTGTGTGGCTATTTGTTTGGACTTTTACTAAACCAGGGACTTAGGGACTAGGACAGCACTAGGCTGATCCCAGTTGTTAGTTAGGAAACCTGTATGTTTAGTCAGAGGTCAACTTGACCAGGATTTATTTTGGTTATGTTTCTTTTGCTTTGCTGTGTTTTGTCACTGTAAATAGAAAATAAACCGCACCTTTTTTTGATTTTGAAAACCACAACCTCCGTTTGCTGGGCCTGTTTTGTGTGGGGAGCCCATCCCGGGGGTCACACACACCCGCTGCCGAGCTAACCCCCTCACAGCGGCTATCGGGTTTCTCGTCGAGAAAACCGACAAGTAACCTCGACGAGAAAATAGAGAACCTGCTCTCTATTTTCTCGTCGAGATTCTCCTTGGCATGTTTCTCGACGAGAAAAGTGAGTGTGTGTACACTTACCTGTCCGCCGGGAAGCCCGCGCATGTTCGAAATGAATTTGACGCATGCGCGGTAGCTTCCTAGGCATACGTAGGGTAGACCAAGATGGCGGCGACGGCATCGAATGTGACGAGCGCATGCTCGTCGTAGTCGATGACGTCACCGCGTACGCTCCATTCAAAGAACCGCGGGTTCTTTGAAACGAGCGTGTGTACACTCGGCCGGGACAAGTTTCTTGTCCAAGAATCTCGTCGAAAAAAACGACATGTTTTTTTCGACGAGAATCTCGGCTGTGTGTACGAGGCCTGCCAGTAAATACCTTATACAGCCCACTTCCTGTTTCTTGTCTGGTCATTAGCCTAGGCTTATGACATCATGCACAGCTCTCTCTCTCACTCTCGTGAGAGTTTGACAGGAAGGAAGAGGGCATGAGTAATAAGAGGGCCAATGAGAGCTGGAGGCGTGCCTCTGTGTGTCTGTGTAAATCCAGGAAGTGAACAGGCAGCAGCTTCAGTTGCCCACAGTTAAAATGGCTGCAGCCACACTCAGTGGAGGGAGATTTCTGCAGCATATTTGGCAAGTACAGAATCACAGTATACAGTATATAAAATAATATGCAAAGTGGTTGGAGGGAAGCTTCAGAATGGCAAAGATGTTTTTATTACAAATTATGTGAGCAGATTGCAGTTACTCTTTAAAATTTAGACATCAAAAACACTGGAGTCACACTCTACACTCACTATTTTGTACTGTTGGAGGACAACGATATTTATTCATTTATTTGTAGCGATACCCCCAGCTAAGGGAGCCGCTGGTATGATTTTCAGGCCTGTAACACACCGCTGTCAACCCCCAGCAATTGGCTCTACCCTCTCTTGTCACAGTTAGTAGGGGATGATAGGATTGTGAGGCCTGTAACTTTAGGCAACACAATCCAGCAACAAAAACACACACAGTGATATAGGGGACACTGACCGTTTCTTCTGCACAGTAATAACACCAACAACTAGTCTGCTTAATCCTGGTTCTTTTATTGAAGGAAATGATTAAACAGATTAAAACAGTACACTTTAGTATATGCAGAGCCCTGCAATAAAAGGTGTTCAGCAATAGACAGATATACAATCCTGTACAAAGATAACTAACAGACCCCCCTTTGCAGTTCTCCTCCCTCGTGGGCAAGATGGCGCCCAGCAATGTCTACACTGATGAGACAGGCCTTACTGTAACTATGTGTAAGTTCCGTAGAGAAGAATCTTCGCTAGCAAATGGTGGTGCACTTTTGAAGACAAAATTGTAATCCACAGGAATAAAGGTTGACAAACTTGGTGAACAAGGATAAAGTCACTAACGCTACTCAATGCACTGTCCCTCCGGTGTGCAGATGCAAACTCTAACGGGTGAGTCCCGAACAACAAACACTGGGCCTAGAGATCCTGTACTAATCTCTGAGCAGGAGCTCTCTCACCCAACCGGACCAGTCCACGTCCGTATCTTGCTGTGTCTCGGTACACAGGTTCCACGACACCCGGGTCTTCGGTCCTCCTGGAAGTAGTAGGTGGGTAGCAGGATGCAACGTCCCTCAGGCTCCTTGGTGGAAACGGAAGGCTCTTTGGAAACACAGGGCCTAGGCTTCAGGCCCTGTCCGGAACAGCAGACTCAGCACAGAGTTCCACTTACTGGGCGGGCGATGTCCAAAGAGACCGTACTACGGTCCGCCCCTCACTTAAATACCCCACGCCAGCAGTCCTTGCACGGGAAAATGCATCCTGGGTATGGTAGTCTCTGGGTTCGTCAAGCAACACCCCGCTACAAATTCATTTGACTGAATCGGGAAAAGGACAGTTGGCCCTGCGTGGTTATATTTTGCCTTCCCCGATTCCTCCTTTTCCCCATCTTATCAACATGCTAATGACATTTTTCAATAAAACTTTTCTGTTTTCATTACATACCTCATTTCAGACCCAGTGATGTCCTCACCATCACCATGTCTCTGTGCTTCTCTATGCAAAGCAGGCAGATCATGGTGGGTAGGAAGGCCCAGCTTCCTGAGAAGTTATACAAATATCAAAATGCTGTAATGGGTGGATGTCAGGCTAAAGGATTGAGCATTCCTAGTGTAGCACACAGACCCTTTTTCCCTGCCTACCTTCACTTGCAGGAGCAAAAAGGCACACCATGCCACATGCCCGTATCCTCCTGGTATAAGAGGTTGAGCGGTGTTCTTGCAATTTTGGGTCCTGCAGCGAGTTACCTCCCTCCGTTGGTTCTCGTCCCTAGAATGTAGGGAAAAGTCTATTCTTCCCCGAAAGAAGCCAATGTCCAGACAGTAATCAAACTCCAACAAATGAGTTTATTTTCTTCTGCTTGAAATAACTTTGGGAGAAAGGTTGAAGACAGCAATAGGATTTGGTAGGGAGGTAGGTTCAGGCACGCGGCACCCAGTCACCCTATTCTCCACTCAAGCCTGAGCGGGTATTGCTCCCCCGGATAGTCCCCTCTCACAGTTCTAGGAGCCGGAGTGAAGCACAAACATGACACTTCAGATTTAGTCCCCTTCAAAGACAAGTTCAGGAGATCCTCTGCCACAGAATCCTTTAGTTCCTGAATTTAGAACTTCCTAACCCCTGTCGATTATAGAGACCATAGGTGCCAATGGGGCACACTACAGGAGCTATCTTGCAACTCACGAATCCTTCCCTCTGATAGGCAACCAGGCCTCCCCGAGACCGTGACTTCCTTCACCGATCCATCGGACAGCTCCTCCCCCGGTTTCCTCTTTTTCAGAGCGGGCCACCCTCACCTGGGCTCCCCGGGACTCCAGTGGTTGGTTGTAGACCCAGTTGAAGGTACTGGGCCTACCTGGAACTCTGCAGCCTCGGGCTAAAGGTGCCCAACAAGACTCCTCGACCAGTTCACGCACCCCCCGGTCAGCAGGGCCAATGGGCACGACTTTGCCACCAGGGGTCCTCCTTGGAATCCCCCCGGCACACCACACCAGATCATGGCGTCTGCTCTTTATGTACCCTCTCCCGGCATGCACAGCAGGCAGAACCCGCCCACCGCACGGTAGCCGAGAAAGGACACCCAATCACACCACAACGCCACCCGTGGTTCTCCTCAAGACCTGGGCAACAGCGCCACCCACAGGTCAAGGGGAACCACACTCCAGGCAACACCACAGCAGAGCAGAGTCCAAACTAACAGAATTGGAGAACCTGAGCCAAACTATTGCTCAGGCTGCCCTTAAATTTAGAGCATAGCGACCCCAATTTTGGGGGGTCCGCTACAGGAAGAAAAAACATTCAGCGCATTCTGTGCGCTACAGTGAAAAATGGGCCTATTTTGCGTTGGATATTGGTTGTGGCCTAAAGGAAGACAGTTAAACCCTGTACACACGGGCCAAATGTCGGGCAACAGAATATGAACTAAAGCAGGCCATACACGGGTCGAATTTCGAACAAATTTTCTTTTCAAAATCAGAAAGTTCGTTTTTTTTTGTGATCCGATGATGCCACCATTGATTTTCGAAATTCGGCCGACCGAGCCTTCATGTTGCCGGGAATATTCTTTTCTCTCCGGGAATATTCTTTTCTTGCACATGCGCATTTTTTTTTTTATTACATTTCTCGCACGATTCTCCCATCATTGATCAGAAAATCGTTCTTTTTTTCCAAAAATTTCCAACATGTCGGATTCCTCAAATTTGATTGCCGCACGAAAATCGGCTGTTGCTGCAGCCCACTAACGGTGCGAAATTCGTACGGAAATTCTTTGATACGATTTTCGAAAGAAAATTCTTTCGAAATTCGAACCGTGTATGGCCGGCTTAAGAGACTAGATGGAAATTAATTTTGAGTCATTAAACTCTTTGGCTAGGAGTATGTAATCTACATGTACATGAAATATGTTATGTACATGTAGCTACCTGCCCCGGTCACCACACACCCGCAGACCCCTATTTGTTAATGGGATCTACTGGTTTCGTTACTTTGAGTCTGCAGCAATTACCTCCCACGAGTGGATCCTTCAGCTCCGTTATCTAGGTACACCAATATCTTCCAGGAATAAGGCCAATGTCCACACATGAGTAAAAACTAATCAGCAAGGCTTTATTCCTTTTCCACTTTGAGTTAACTTGAAGAAAGCAAGAGCAGAAAATTTGAAAGACGTAGGGGAAGGTTCAGGCACGCAACACTTAAATCCAGTATCTACACTCGTCGCCACTCAAGCCTGAGTGGGTATTGCTCCCCCGGATAGTCCCTATGAGAGCGGTCCTAGCAGCCGGGATGGAGCACGGATGTCAGAGATGATGGATCCCCCTCTAGGCAGGCCTCCAGGCCTCTCCCCGAGACAGCAGTACCGTCGCTAGTCTCCACCGGGTCTGTTCTTCCCCTGGAACACCTTTCCTAAAGATGGGCCCCCTACAAACGGGCAGCCTGGAATCCTTCTCTGAAGCATAGGCCCTCGTCAGCGGAGCTGGGCCTACAATGCAGCAACAGGGCCTTGGGCTGAAGGTGCCCAAGGCCTAAGCACTCTAGCGCACCTCGTGCCATGTGGGCCACGAGGCACGCTCACTGGACCAGAGGTCCCCCTGAACGCCTTGGGGTCCCCCTGGAATCGCCTCATGCCAAAAGGCGTCTGCCACTTTTGTACCCTCTCCCAGCATGCACAGTGGGTATACCACGCCCACTGCACGGCTGCCGAGAGAGGACACCCAAGGTGCTGTGATACCCCTGTAGTCCAGCCCGTGCCGGCGGTGACAGTGCCACCTGCAGGCAAAGGAGAATAACGCTGCCGGGCAGTACCACACCCAGAGCAGAACAATTGAAATATAATTGGTCTGAGCCCAACTACTGGCTCAGAATGCCCTTAAATTTCCACATAGCGCCCCCAAATATTGGGGGGGGCGGGGCGCTACATACAGTACAATGCAGTGCCATGCAGTAGCAGTATGTGTTATAGTGCCCTTTAGATTAATGGTCAGCAGGAGGAAAAAATGGTCAGTGATCAGCTGGCAGAAAAAATGACCAGTGTCGGTGGTCATCAGGAGGACAAATTGTCTTGTGTCAGTGGTCAGAGGAAGGGAAAATGCCCTGTGGGGGGAGGGGGGGTCACTGGTGTCAGTGAAAGAAAATGGTGTCAGTGGAGGACATTGGTGTTCAGTGGGAGGAGAGAAGGGCACTGATACTCTGTGGAAGGAGGGGCACTAGTGCTTTGTAACATGGGGGTGGAAAAATTGGTGTCATTGGGGACATTGGTATTCACTGGGAGTAGAAGGGGCACTGATGCCTTGTGGAGTGAGGGGCACTAGTGCTTCATGAGATGTGGGGGGGCTACTGGTGTCAGTGGGAGACAATAGTGTCGGTGGAAGAAATTGATGTTCAGTGGGAGGAGAAGGGAGCACAGATGCCCTGTGGAGGGAAGGGCACCTGTGCTTGATGAGGTGGGGTGCGGGCACTGGTCTCAGTGGGAAAGATTGGTGTTTTCAACGGGAGGAGAAGTTGGCATTAGTGCTTGTTGGTGTGAGGGGGCACTGGTGTTCATTGGGAGGAGAAGTGAGCACTCATGTCCTGTGGAGGGAGCAGGAGGGGCATTAGTGCTTGTTAGGGTGGTGGGGACACTGGTGTCAATGCGGGACATGGGTTTTCAGTGGATTACTTACCTGACAATGCATCCTGCCCCACTGCCGGATTTATAGTGCTTATGACGAGCAGGAGATCACTCTGCCAGACAGAGCAGCAAAGAAACCAAAGCAGTGTGTAGGCATGTTGTGTAGTGTGTAGTTAGTTCCAGCAGCCAGCCCAGGCTTGGGAAGGGGTTAAACATTTTTTAAAAAAGCTTAGTTCCCAGGCCTTTGGTTTTGATGAGCCCAACTGTTATATAAAGAGGGGGGCAGCTAAGACCGGGGCCAGGAGTCGGAGTGGAGAACATAGTGAAGGGGGTATGGAGACCCACCTGTGAGCGCTAGGATGGCACTGCCTCACCTCAGGCAGGTGCTGGTGCAGGTGGACAGCTCACACTCATCTCTTCAGGCGTGCTCCCTTCCTTCCCTCAGTCTCTGAGCCACACTGCCTGGAGAAGATGGAGGAGGTGGGTGGAGCCAAAATTGACCAGGCAAGAAGGAGGAAGAATATTCCTCATCCGCTCTGAATGCTGGGGCCTCTGTCTCATGACATGACGTCACTGGTTGCTAGAGGCCAGGCAAGTCTGCAAACCAGTGCAGCAGGAAGCAGAGAGGCCAGTGGACGGTGCAATGAGAGAGTCTAGGGAGTGGAGGCGGCGCCGCTGCTGCTGAATGTAACAGTAAGTGACTGTCAACACCTTCAGCGCCCCCCCTTTGCGGCAGCTTGTGGAGCCTGGACGCGGTGCACCCTGGGCACCCACCCAGGATCGGCCCTGAGTGTCTGTGTGCAGAAACCTTGCTCCGGGGGGGGACTTGCCTTCCCCCTGTGGACGCCCATGACTGTGCCACTACGCTATTTTTGTTAGGGTTAGAGACAAAACGTCATTAATATTTTATTGCCATGATGCCTTTCTACAGTAAAAGTTATATTTCCATTCTAAGCCTGGTATGAAGTTGGTATGGTAAGTTGGGGTACATGCTGGTTCCGGAGTATTCCAAAGAACCTGGGTCTGTAAAGCACTATGGGGTATGAAGTAACGCTACTACAAAAGGGTTAACTCTGCAAGTTAAGGAAGAGAAGTGTAATTGCTATGGGTAACCAATGGAAGGAACAAGCTACAAGCAACCAGTTGTTAAATGTGGTACTTGGTAGAACGGCAAGTCCTCTGGTAGTGAGGGGGTTGCTGTTCTGGCTCCCTCCCTAGCAGTCCGTCTCCCATAGAAGCCAGAAGCAGACTAGCGTTACAAAGAACTATGACCTGGTCACGTGGTACAGGAAGAATAGAGTTAGGTGAAAGCACGCATGAGGTCCATGCTATGTGCTCGGCGGGACCCCATTCTGTTACTGGGAGTGAGGTTACAGTATGATGGACTGGTGGAATAGGTGCAAACTCAGCATGTCACTCCTAATGAAAACATACAAGTTACAGTGTGTAGTGACAAAGGGCAAGTCGCTTTTCAGAGGAACTCTGCACGTTATTACTGCACACAGTGAAGGCTCATCTTTAAGTTGGGGAACTGCCTTAATGCTAGATACTTCACATGACCTCAGTCTCCGCTTGGTCTCGGACATTAAAGAGCACGCTCAATGTGAGAGGTATCCCACGTGCATGGGCGCAGTAGATCACGCCCACAAGCAGGGCAGAGCCTGGTTTTGTGGGGCACTGGGACTGTGTTGAAAATTTCAGGGACAGCCCAGCAAAATCCAGGACTGTTGGGAGTTATGGACTTGTCTCACACTGTATAAAGGTTAAAGTCCATGGTTAAAGATGAAGGTAATGACTCAAAGGAGATAAATCTAACCCCCAACAATTGAGCCATAATTCATGTCCTCCCTCATACCACCCCATAGTGCAGTGATGGCGAACCTTGGCACCATAGGTGTGCGCAGCCTATTGCATTAGGGTGTGCACCCCAAAGCTCAAACACATACTACCGATCACTCACGATGAAAGGGAAGGGGCCTGTAAGTTACATATTTACCGGCCCCTTCCCCCACTCATCCTAAAACATCCCTGCATCAACAGCCAGAGGGAGAGGAGAGTAGGGAAGCCGGCAGCGCTGTAAGGGGAAGGAGGGGGGAACCTAGGCAGTAGGGGGGAATCTGTGCTGTACAGGGTGATTAGGGTGTGCCTGGGCACACCTGGCACACCCTGTGCGCACGCCTATGCTTGGCACCCCAGATGTTTTGGAACTACATTTCCCATGAGGTTCAAGTACACTGCAGAGTGCATGAGCATTATGGGAAATGTCGTTTCCAAACATCTGGGGTGCCCAGGTTCGCCATCACTGCCATAGTGTATGAACAGTGCCAGGACAAGGTCATCTAGAGCCCAGGGCAAACATACCAAACTGCACCCCCTAATATGTATGAGCATTATGTGTCAGCAAAAATTCCCCCCACAAGATATAAAAAATTGGGCACTAATCTGCATACTTAACCCCTAAGCATAAATTCCTCCTCCTCCTAGTAAAAAATCTCCCCCGCCAGCACTAACCTTTGCTTCCCCCCCCCTCCAAATAATAAATAAAAATCACCCCTCTTAGCACAAATCCTCTACCCAATACCCCCTCCTAGCACAAATCCCCCCCCCCAATTTCCCCTCCTAGCATAAATGCCCCCAATCATCCCTACTAGCACAAATCCCCCCCAATCTCCTGGAGGTGCCCCCACCTCACGTGATACCACAGTGCCAGGCCACATCTTCTGCCCACCCCTTTTCCCGGCCCTGTGTGCCACAAAGCACTGTGGGAGCTAATGTCTGATTTGTACTTTTCTATAGGTGTTCACACAGCATGACCCAGGACACGTAATACAAGACTAGGTCAAAAGACCTTTGTAAATGTCCAGATTCTTCCAACATAGTGAATTTAGAAAGTTTAGGAAACATACTATGGAAAATAAGACGGATGTGGTATTTAAAAAAATTAATTATAGTAAAATAGCAACATGAAATTTTTTACAGCTCGTTAACAAGTCCAGAGAATGTCAGGGCCTAAAGAGGCAGGGCAGCCTTATGATGGTAAATAAATAAAGCTTCAGCCAGGATTAACTGCTGAGTAAAATATTCTGTGTGGGAAAGGCAGAGGGAGAGGGCCTATCGCCTCCTCCTACACGCCATGACATTTGGACGACTGGCTCTACGCCTGGAAGCAGCTGGCTGCCTTTACAGCTTGGACACTTGATGAATGAGGCCAAAGGGTGGTCTATGTGTCCCCTTCTCCATGGGAGGGTCAGCAGAGGTCACGATCCACCCGTGACAGTAACCCTGTCTTTTAACTCTGTCACGGCTATGAGGTGGCGGGACAGCGTGATTTTAATAACTCACAGCAGGGGCCAATTCATCATCTAGTGTACAGGGGACAAGCAGGTGACCTGCATCACATGTCCTTGACATTAAGTAGATTTGCCAAAATTAAAAAATCATTACCAAGGAACCTCTACACAAATATTAAAGTACTCCAGACTGATGTAAACATTTTGCGCTTTAACTCACTTGGGTAAGAACATACTAATAAATAGTCAGAGGAAAAAGCCAATCAGTAAGGGGGGGGGGGGGGGCAACAAAAAACTTCCAAATACTATTGTTTGGATCACTGCCAGACTACCAAATAGGCAGAGTAGACACTGGTCTATGGGCCCCATGCAATTTAAGGGCCCCATGCAATTTAAGGGCCCACTGCCATTTGATCTTGAATAAAAATACAATGAAGCTTTCTTCAAAGGTTTACAAAATGAATCAACTCTAATGCCTCGTACACACGACCGGTGTTCCTGACATGCCAAAAACCGAAGTTTTTCCCCGACGTGATTCCTCTCAAGCCTGCCTTGCATACACACGTTCAGGCAAAAAAACGCTCGACCAAAGCGCGGTGACGTACAACATGTACGATGGCACTATAAAGGGGAAGTTCCATTCAAATGGCGCCACCCTTTTGGGCTACTTTTGCTGATCCTCGTGTTAGTAAAATTTGCTGAGAGACGATTCGCGCTTTTCAGCCTCGTGCTTTTCAGTCCGTTACAGCGTGACAAATGTGATATCTCCATTACGAACGCTAGTTTTACCAGAACGAGCGCTCCCGTCTCATACTTGATTCTGAGTATGCGCCTTTTTTTCCCCTCGGAAAAGCATACACAGGAGCAGTTTTCGCGACGAGAAAAAGACCGACGGGAAAAAATAGAGCAGGTTCTAATTTTTTTGTGGGCAGTTTTCTCGTCGGGAAAACTGCTATGGAGCATACACACAACCGGTTTTCCCGAAAAATGGCAGTTTTCTCGTCGGGAAAACCGGTCGTGTGTACGAGGCAAAAGAAACAAAAACTTCACATTAAGCCTCATGCACGCTGCTAATTTATGTGAGTTTAGATGTTTTTCTTTCTACCTTTAAACTCCCCTCTATGTTATCCTATGTGTCCATGTACGCATGGACATTTTTAGCAGTTTATCAGCAGGGGAGTTTATGGGCTGTTGTCTGAACACCCTAAAATCGCGTTCAAGAGCAGATCTTATGACCACAAAAAACGCTGAAAAACACTCATAAACTCTAGGCATGTTCAGCACTTTAGTGTTTATTTATTTTAATGAAATAAATAAACTCCCAAACTCTGCTATTTTTTAAACAACATTTTTGGAAAACATGCAGCTTAGGTGAGTTTATAACGCTGATTTTCTCCTGTTAGGATAAACAGCGTTTACAAAAAAAAATGTGTATGAGGCCTAAAGTTTGAATGGCAATTCGGGTACTCCGGTTTCCTCCCACACTCTAAAGACATGTAGGGAGGTTGATTTGATCCTTTCTAAATTGGCCCTAGTATGTGTAATGCCTCGTACACACGGTCGGACTTCCATCGGACTTTTCCGTGGATTTTTGTCCGAACGGAGTTGGTTGGGAACACCCATAGCATACACACGCTCAGACTTTTCTGCAAACTTTCTTAAAACTTCTTACAACATCGCGTGTTTTTTCTGCTCTTTTCTGATCTTTACTGCCACCCTTTGGTCAACTTCTGCTATTGTTGGTTGATTTTAACATTAGTTGTTTTGTCCATCGGACTAAAGTCCGATGGTTATCTGTACACACGGTCGGACTTTGCTCAATCGGACTTTTGTTGGGCAAAAGTTTGTCCGTTTGCAGACCCAACTTTTGTCCGATGAAATCCAAAACCAAACGAAAAAAGTTTGTCCGATGGAGCGTACACACGGTCGGATTGTTGGTCCAACTTGCTTAAAACGAAGTTTGTTGGGCAAAAGTCCAACCGTGTGTACGGGGCTTATGAATGAATGTGAGTGAGGCCCGGTTCACACTGGTGCGACACTATAGTCGTACGATTGTCGATCCGACTTTGCCCTGGGACTTTAGTCCGACATTGATCTGACTTCCATCCAACTTTAATGAACGGGATACGATTCGACTTTGAGGCCCCATTCACACCTTTAAAATATATTGATTTCAATGAGGCTGGTTCACATATGTGCGATGCATTCGCATTGCGCATTGCCCAAAAAACGTAAGCGTTTTCTAGGCATTCCAGTGCGAATTGTCTGCCCATTATGTTTTATGGGAACGCATCTGATTTGCAGATGTGTTGCGTTCTGAACACGTATGAATCATAAGGGGGGAACTCCACTCCAAATTTTAAATAAAAAACCGGCATGGGTTCCCCTCCAGGGGCATACCAGGCCTTTAGGTCTGGTATGGATTTTAAGCGGAACCACTACGCCGAAAAAACGGCGTGGGGGGGGGGGGTCCCTCCAAAATCCATACCAGACCCTTATCCGAGCACGCAGCCCGGCCGGTCAGGAAAGGGGGTGGGGACGCACCCCAAAGCACCAACCCCCCCCCATGTTGAGGGCATGCGGCCTGGTACAGTTCAGGAGGGGGGGGCGCTCGCTCGTCCCCACCCCCTTTCCTGACTGGCCGGGCTGCGTGCTCGGATAAGGGTCTGGTATGGATTTTGGGGGGACCCCCACACCGTTTTTTCAGCATTGGGGTTCCGCTTAAAATCCATACCAGACCTAAGGGCCTGGTATGCTCCTGGAGGGAAACCCATGCCGGTTTTATAAAAAATTTGGCATGGAGTTCCCCCTCATGATAACAGCGGCCTCCCTCCCCTCCCCTCTCCTCTCCCAGGTCAGCAAATCCACAGCTAGAACGCAGACAAACCGCTGAACCACTGATTGATATCTTGCCAAAGACTCCGGAGCTCAAAAACGCAACGCACAAGTGTGAATCCAGCCTGAGATAGTCCGACTTGTGATTTGACTAATCAAAACAAACCTGATGTGACATAAATTCCTTTTCCTGCTGCTGCAATCCATGTCGGATGTCACATGTCGGATAGTTAGGATGGTAATCCGACTTGGATACGACTTCAGTGATTTTCAATGGGCTGAAATCAGACAAAACCGGGCCTTAGAGACTTTCGATTTTAAGCTCCTTGAGGGCAGGGACTGATGTGAATGTGCAATATATATGAAAAAGGGTTGTGTAAATTGAAGGCGCTATATACAGTTGCTTTGAAAAAGTATTCATACCCCTTGAAATTTTCCACATTTTGTCATGTTACATCCAAAAACGTAAATGTATTATATTCAGATTTTATGTGATAGACCAACACAAAGTGGCACATAATTGTGAAGTGGAAGGAAAGTGATAAATGGTTTTCAATTTTTTTTTCAAAATAAATATCTGAAAAGTGTGGCGTGCATTGGAATTCAGCCCCCTTTACTCTGATACCCCTAACTAAAATCTAGTGGAATCAATTAGTAAATAGAGTCCACCTGTGTGTCATTTAATCTCAGTATAAATACAGCTGTTCTGTGAAGCCCTCAGAGGTTTGGTAGAGAACTTTAGTAAACAAACAGCATCATGAAGGCCAAGGAACACACCAGAAAGGTCAGGGATAAAGTGGAGAAGTTTAAAGCTGGGTTAGGTTATATAAAAATATTCCAAGCTTTGAACATCTCATGGAGCACTGTTCAATCCATCATCTGAAAATGGAAAGAGTAAAGGCACAATTGCAAACCTACCAAGCCATGGCCGTCCACCTAAACTGACAGGCCGGGCCAGGAGAGCATTAATCAGAGAAGCAGCCAAGAGGCCCATGGTAACTCTGTAGGAGCTGCAGAGATCCACAGCTCAGGTGGGAGAATCTGTCCACAGGACAACTATTAGTTGTGCATTCCACAAATCTGCCCTTTATGGAAGAGTGGGAAGAAGAAAGTCATTGTTGAAAGAAAGCCATTTGCAGTTTACGAGAAGCCATGTGGGGGACACAGCAAATATGTAGAAGAAGGTGCTCTGGTCAGATAAGACCAAAGATTTACTTTTTGGCCTAAAAGGAAACGCTATGTGTGGTGGAAAACTAACACTGCACATCACCCTGAACACACCATCCCCACCGTGAACCATGGTGGTGGCAGCATCATGTTGTGGGGATGCTTTTCTTCAGCAGGGACAGGGAAGCTGGTCAGAGTTGATGGAAAGATGGATGAAGCCAAATACAGGGCAATCTTAGAAGAAAACTCATTATGCCTCGTACACACGGTCGGATTTTCCGTTGGAATAAACTCCGACGGGTTTTTCAGACGGAATTCCGTTCAAGCTGTCTTGCATACACACTGTCACACCAAATTCCGACTGTCAAGAACGCAGTGACGTACAACAATACGACGAGCCGAGAAAAACGAAGTTCAATGCTTCCGAGCATGCGTCGACTTGATTCTGAGCATGCATGTTTTTTCTCCGTCGGAGTTCCATACAGACAAACGGAATTTCAGATAGAAAAGTCTAAGTCCGTCGGAATTTCAGATGGAAAAAGTCAGATGGGGCATACACACGGTCGGAATATCCGATGAAAAAATTCCGTCAGACTTTTTTCAGACTTTTTTCCTCGGAAATTCCGACCGTGTGTATGCGGCATTAGAGTCTGCAAAAGACTTCAGACCAGGATGGAGGTTCACCTTCCAGAAGGACAATTACCCTAAACATACAGCCAGAGCTACAATGGAATGGTTTAGATCAGCGGTCTCCAAACTGCGGCCCGGGGGCCAGATGTGGCCCTTTGCTTGCGTTTATCCTGCCCTTGAGACACTATTCCTCCCACTGATACGAGACACTATTCTGCCAATTGACATCAACAATGGGGCTCCATTTCTCCCACTGACACCAACAATTCCTCCCAATCAGGCCCCCCTAAAGCCTGAAGGACAATAAACTGGCCCTTTGTTTAAAAAGTTTGGCGACCCCTGGTTTAGATCAAAGTATATTCATGTGTTAGAATTGCCCAGTCAAAGTCCAGACCTAAATCCAATTGAGAATCTGTGGCGAGACTTGAAAATTGCAGTTCACAGACGCTCTCCATCCAATCTGACAGAGCTTGAGCTGATTTTCAAAGAATGGACAAAAATGTCACTCTCATGTGTGTGCTACAATACATACATGTAATGTACAGCAGTGATGGTCATCTCCATCTAGCGGCTGACATGCACAATACTTAATTCAATCTCATCCCACTAGAGCATGTGCACAAGTAACCTGCAGAAACCTGTCAGGGGGGGACCCAAGGTTTCAACAGTATAGGGGTCTCCACAGAGTTTAATCTGCACTGGTTTGGATAGTGGGGCTGTAATGGAGCACCCACTACTAACCCTCCCTGTATTGCTAACCCTATTCCTCTGTGTAACCCCAATACTAACCCCTACCTGTAATGCTAATACTGTAGTTACCTGTAACCCCAAAGCTAACCCTCCCTGTAACTCTAAGCCAGGGATCCTCAAACTACGACCCTCCAGCTGTTGCGGAACTACACATCCCATGAGGCATTGTAAAACTCTGACATTCACAGTAATGATGGGAATTGTAGTTCCTGAACAACTGGAGGGCCATAGTTTGAAGACCCCTACTCCTAATCACTAACCCTTCCTGTGTTGCTTACACTATAATTCCCTGTAGCCCCAACACTAACCCTCCCTGTAATGCTAACACTATCCCTCCCTGTAACCCCAACACTAACTCTCCCTGTAACTCTAACACTAAGGCCCCTTTACACTGAGGCGCTTTGCAGGCGCTATTGCGCTAAAAATAGCGCCTGCAATGCGCCCCAAAAAAGCCGCTCAATTGTATCCAATGTGAAAGCCGGAGGGCTTTCACACTGGAGCGTTGCGCTTGCAGGAGGGTCAAAAAACTTCTGCAAGCCGCATCTGTGAGGCGCAATAGGAGCGGTAAAAATATCGCTCCTATAGCACTCCCCTGCCCATTGAAATCAATGGGGTAGCGCCTCCAAAACGCCCGCAAAACGCCGCAAAGAGGCGTTATTGCGGGCGTTTTTAACCCATTTTCGGCCGCTAGCGGGGGTTAAAATCTCCCCGCTAGCGCCCGCAAATCGCGGGAAAAAATACGGTATAGCGGCGCTAAAAATATCGCCGCTGTACTGCCAGCGCATTCAACACCTCAGTGTGAAAGTAGCCTTATCCTCTCTGTAATAATAACCTTATTCCTACCTGTAACCCCAACACTAACTCTCCCTGTAGCCCCAACTCTAACACTTCCTGTAATGCTAACACTATAATTCCCAGTAAATCCAACACTAACCCTCACTGTAACTTCAAAACTAACCCTACCTGTAATGCTAACACTAACCATCCCTGTAGCACCAACACAATTTCTCCCTGTAATGCTAACACCATCCCTCTCTCTAACCCCAACACTAACCCTTCCTGTGATGCTAACATTATCCTTACCTGTAACCCCAACACTAACCCTCCCTGTAATGCTAATGTAGCGCCCTGCTCCTGATGACCAGGCGCTTTGTTTAAATTTAGTGGGTGTAGCGCGGAGGAGGAAGAAGTGGAATGCTGGGCAGGAAGGGAGTTGCGGCCGTGACGTCGCTGGTTGCTAGACGCTAGGCGGCTTTAGCAACCAGTGCCCAAGAGTAGATTCAGGTGGAGGCGGGGGAGGAGCTGGAGCCAGCGATACTACGGCTCAGTCCGCCCCTGTCCCCTGCATTCTGGACCAGGACATACTGCACCCACCCGGTAAGAGATTCGGGGCTACGGGCCCCAGATTTTGCGCCCTAGCGATGCCACTGGCTTTAACTATGCATGCTCGTGTAGCGGGGTCCTCAAATTGATGGGATACACCTGGGTAATAGTGTGACCCAGGTGTATAATTGTGTTAGGATTCAGACCCCTTTTTGTTTCGTGGAGGATTGGAGGATGTAATATTCTCCTTTGCCTGTGGGTGGCGAGGTACCCACAGGCTTCAGGTAGAATCATCTTCGCAGTGCTCCCTTTTTTGTCCCTTCCTGGAGATGGTATGGCTGGGGCGGGGAACCCGCCGGGCCGTTGATGGGAGGAGATAAAAGGGGGAGACGCCCTTACCACGAGGGGGTGGTCGTCGTCGTCGTCGGGCGGGGAAGAAGGTCCTCGGAGGAGGAGGGTTGCGGTCCGCACCCAGGGCCCTTAGGCCTGGGTGCGGGAGATCCAGGAGTCTGGTCCAGGTGCCCATGGCCTGGTCCGGAGTCATGTTGGCGTCCATCCCAGGCACCTTTAGCCTGGGGTGAGGTACTATCGAGGAGGCCTGGGGCCCAGTACCTTCGACTGGGTCCCGCTAGGGTGGACTGTCCGAGGGTCCCTGAGCGGAGGGACTCGTACCTGAGGTGAGGAGGCCGGGGAGGTTACCCACTGGAGACCCGGAGCAGCACCAACCCGGTGACAGTGGGCCCCTGGGAACTCTCTTGGGAGGACACATCCCCCTGATAGGGGCCACAGCGTATCGAAGAGGGCTCCATTGCTGTTCATAGGGGTTGCTGGAAGAGACCCCATCTTTCCTGTTCTGCATCAGCCGGATTGGCTTAGGCGCCGCTGGTCATAGTATAGTGGCATAGAACTGAAACGTTAGGAAGTGCCTTGATCTGCTCATCCCACCGTTGGCAAGGTTATAGGTCCCAACTAGGGATGAGCTTCGTGTTCGAGTCGAACATACGTTCGACTCGAACATCGGCTGTTCGATCGTTCGACGAAGATCAAACGATTTGGGCCGTTCGCGCCAAATTCGAGTGACGCGAACGGCCCACAATGCACTACGCCATCGCAGTGTCATCCAGGCGCTGTGATTGGCCAAGCATGCACTGTGACCCCGCATGCTTGGCCAATCACAGCGCCGGCAGCGAGGAGAGCAATGATTGGCCACAGGCAGGATGCCTGTGGCCAATTATTGCTGAGGGTGTTTAGTACACGCCCCACACTATAAAAGGCCGCCAGCACGGCGGCCTAGTGTAGTGTGTTCCGGAGCAGGGAAAGACAAGCATAGGCAGGGACAGTGACTTTTATTTCTTTCTTGCTTAACCTGGATTCCTTTAGTTTAGGGAAAGAGAAGGATAGGTAGGGAGAGTGTCAGTGTGTTTTGTGCTTGTGCTATAGTGTGCTTAAAAAAAAAAAAAATTCTAGGGACAGAAAACTGTAGGTAGGGAGAGTGTCAGTTTCTTTCACTGTGCAAGTCCTTGTTTCTAGGGACTGGGAAGGACAGTGAGTGAATTCTCCTTGTGCTATAGTGTGCTTAAAAAAAACATTTTTTCTAGGGACAGAAAACTGTAGGTAGGGAGAGTGTCAGTTTCTTTCACTGTGCAAGTCCTTGTTTCTAGGGACTGGGAAGGACAGTGAGTGAATTCTCCTTGTGCTATAGTGTGCTTAAAAAAAACATTTTTTCTAGGGACAGAAAACTGTAGGTAGGGAGAGTGTCAGTTTCTTTCACTGTGCAAGTCCTTGTTTCTAGGGACTGGGAAGGACAGTGAGTGAATTCTCCTTGTGCTATAGTGTGCTTAAAAAAAACATTTTTTCTAGGGACAGAAAACTGTAGGTAGGGAGAGTGTCAGTTTCTTTCACTGTGCAAGTCCTTGTTTCCAGGGACCTGGAAGGACATTGAGTGAATTCTCCTTGTGCTATAGTGTGCTTAAAAAAAACATTTTTTCTAGGGACAGAAAACTGTAGGTAGGGAGAGTGTCAGTTTCTTTCACTGTGCAAGTCCTTGTTTCAAGGGACAGAGAAGGACACCTGAAGGTAGCCCTTATTGCTTTTTTCCCATCTCCCTGCAGGCCATCTATTAGAATGTCTGGAAGGCAAACAAGGAGAGGCAGACAGTCAGGAGGCAATAAAAGAGGGCAAGCAGGCTCTGTGTCTGGGGGCAACAGTGCTGGTCGTGGACGCGGTGCATTGTCATCAGCACATGGCCATGGGACACGCTTGTCCTTCTTTTCGGCAGCTGGACATGTTGAGCCACATCATGCCGAAGACTTGGTAGAGTGGATGACCAAGCCCTCCTCCTCCTCCTCATCCTCTCTCACCCAGGCTCAGGGTACTGGCAAAGCAGCTGCCAAAGCGTCCTCTTCCCTGGTATCAATGTCAGACTCATCATCAGTCACTCCTTCCCTAGACCCACCATGTCCTCCTCCTGAGGAGTCCCCCGAACTGTTTGAGCACAGTGTTGGGTACATGCTCCAGGAGGATGCCCAGCGTTTCGAAGGGTCTGATGATGAAACCCAGCTACAGGAAGGCAGTAGCGTGAGAGCAGAGAGAGGGGATGCTCAAGAAGGACACCAATCTGGCAGTCATGTTCCAGCAGCTGCAGCATACTGCCAGATTGGCTCCAGTGATGAGGAGGGAGGGGATGATGAGGTCACTGACTCCACGTGGGTGCCTAATAGGAGAGAGGAGGAGGAGGATGAGGAGGAGGCACATCTCCAACGAGACAGGATGCCCTTTGGTGGCCAGCGTAAGGGCAGTACACCGACGGAATCACACCGCAGAGCTCCGCCTGTGCAGGGCGCTGCCTCTGCCCATCATTCAAAAAGTTCCTTGGTGTGGGCCTTTTTTGAGGCTAGTGCATCAGATCGCACAGCTGCTGTTTGCAACATATGTCTCAAGCGTATATCGCGTGGCCAAAACATCAGCCGCTTGGGTACCACATGCCTGACCAGACATATGTTGACCTGCCATGCAGCTCGTTGGCAAGCCTACCTCAAAGACCCACACCAAAGAACAAAGCGGACCTCTCCTTGCACCGCATCAGCTGGGATCTCCAACCCCACTATAACTTCAGTCCTCTCTGAAACATGCACTGAGAGGAATGAAGGTGTAGAATTAGGTGTGTCACAGCCAAGTACTTGCGGCCACTCTGCTAGCAGTACACCGACGTCCGATTCTAGCAGGCAAATTTCCCTGCCCCAGCTGCTGGACCGTCAAAAGAAGTTCACTCCCAGCCATCCACATGCCCAGCGGTTGAATGCTAGCTTGGCTAAATTGCTAGCGCTTCAACTGCTGCCTTTTCAGTTGGTAGACTCGGCCCCCTTCCGTGAGTTTGTGCAATGTGCGGTTCCTCAGTGGCAGGTTCCCAAACGCCACTTTTTCTCACGGAAGGCTATTCCGGCTCTCTACCGGCATGTGGAAGGCAATGTCTTGGCCTCGCTGGACAGGGCGGTCAGCGGTAAGGTGCATATTACCGCTGACTCATGGTCCAGCAGGCATGGACAGGGACGTTACCTTTCTTTCACGGCCCATTGGGTCACTCTTTTGGCAGCTGGGAAGGATGCAGGACAAGGTGCAGTAGTGTTGGAGGTTGTCCCACCGCCACGCCTCCAAAATGCTACTACTGGTTGTGACACACCTCTCTCCTCCACCCCCTCCTCTTCTTCTTCCTCCATGGCCTCTTCCTGTGGTTTGTCCTATGAACCAGCGGTGCTCCGTAGCCGTTCACGGGGCTACGCAAGTACGCAGGCAAAAAGATGCCATGCCGTGCTTGCGCTGGTGTGTTTGGGGGACAGAAGCCACACTGGGGCAGAGGTCCTGTCTGCTCTGCAGGGCCAGGCCGAGAGGTGGTTGACGCCACGCCAGCTTAAGCCAGGAATGGTGGTTTGCGACAATGGCACCAACCTCCTCTCCGCCCTCCGACAGGGACAACTGACCCATGTGCCCTGTGTGGCTCACGTCCTTAACCTGGTGGTGCAGCGGTTCTTGGGCAGGTACCCGGGCTTACAGGATGTCCTGAGGCAGGCCAGGAAAGTCTGTGTGCATTTCCGCAGATCTTATAATGCCAGTGCTCGCCTGGCTGAGCTGCAAAAGGAGTTGAACCTGCCCAAGAACCGCCTTATATGTGACATGCCCACCAGGTGGAACTCAACGTTGGCCATGCTGCAGCGGCTGCACACGCAGCAGAGGGCCATCAATGAGTACCTGTGCGACTACGGCACCAGGACAGGGTCAGGGGAGCTTGGTTTTTTTTCTCCACGCCAGTGGGGCATGATCAGGGATGCATGCACTGTCCTGGCACCATTTGAGGAGGCCACGAGGATGGTGAGCAGTGACAGTGCATGCATCAGTGAAACTGTACCTCTTGTCCACCTGTTGGAGCACACGCTGCGTGGAATAATGGACAGGGCACTTGAGGCAGAACAGAGGCAGGAAGAGGAGGACTTCCTTGCCTCTCAAGGCCCCCTTTACCCAGACAGTGTTCCTTCTGTCCCACCCATCGCACAGGAAGAGGAAGAGGAGGAGGAGGAGGAGGAGGAGGAGGAGGATTGTGTCAGCATGGAGGTGGAGGCTGGCACTCAGCATCATCAGCAGCAGTCTTTTAGGGATGATTTACAGTCCCAAGAAACCAGTGGACTTGTACGTGGCTGGGAGGAGGTGACTGCGGATCATGTCGTCCTTAGTGACCCAGAGGACTCCGGAGCGAATGCCTCAGCAAACCTACGCTGCATGGCCTCCCTGATCCTGCAAAGTCTGCGGAAGGATCCTCGTATTCTTCGGATCAAGGAGAGGGACCATTACTGGCTGGCCACTCTCCTTGATCCACGGTACAAGGGTAAGGTTGCGGACCTTATGTTACCGTCGCAGAGGGAGCAGAGGATGAGAGAACTCCGGGAGGCCTTGCAGAAAGGTCTGTGCAACGCGTTCCCAGAGACTGGGAGGTTACAAACTCCTGGTCCAGGACAACGAGTTGCTGAGGCTTCGGCCAGTCAAAGAAGGAGCGGTGGGGAAGGTGGCCGTCTGACCGATGCGTTCAGACAATTCTTTAGTCCGCAGCCCCAAAGTATGATTGGTTCCAGCAACCATCGCCAGCGTCTGATAAACATGGTGCAGGAATATCTAGGGGCAAGGTCAGACTTGGACACCTTCCCCACCGAAAATCCTCTGGCTTACTGGGTCTTGAGGATGGATCACTGGCCAGAGCTTGCACAGTATGCAATTGAGCTACTGGCCTGTCCTGCATCCAGCGTTCTTTCGGAACGCACATTCAGTGCTGCTGGAGGATTTGTCACGGATCACAGGGTGCGCCTGTCCACCGACTCGGTTGATCGACTGACTTTCATCAAGATGAACCAGTCTTGGATCACCACCAGCTACCACACACCTGATGCTGATATAACAGACTAATTGATTTTAACATGTCACGTCCCTTCAAGACTGATGCTGATGCTGAGTGCCTGTGCTGTTATGTTGACTGGCTATCCTCCTCCTCCGAGTCCTCAATGATACGATTGATGATGATAGCTTGGAAGATCATTTTTGTTTATGGGTGCCGCCACCAGTGGCTAAGGCCCAATTTTTCAGCCCCTGTTTTACAGGGGCGTGTACTTACAATTTTTTTAGCAATAATTTGCCATAGGGCTCATTGCTGTGCTCCAAGTACAGTATCTGTGAGGGGTTGTAGTGTTGTGCCACCAGTGCCTAAGGCCCAATTTTTCAGCCCCTGTTTAACAGGGGCGTGTCATTACAATTTTTGAAGCAATACTTTGCAACAGGGCTCATTGCTGTGCTCCAAGTACAGTATCTGTGAGGGGTTGTAGTGTTGTGCCACCAGTGCCTAAGGCCCAATTTTTCAGCCCCTGTTCAACAGGGGCATGCAATTACAATTCTTGATGTAATAATTCACAGCAGGGCCCATTCCTGCACCCACCAAGAGTAAGTCTGAGGGCTTACAGTGTTGTGGCAACGCCACCACCACCACGAAAGGCCCAATTTTTCAGCCCCTGTTCAAAAGGGGCATGTAATTACAATTCTTGATCTAATAATTCACAGCAGGGCCCATTGCTGCACCCACCAAGAGTAACTGTCAGGGCTTACAGTGTTGTGGCACCAGCACCACCATCAAAGCCCCAATTTTTACTACCACTGTTCAACAATTATATGTAATTAAAATTCCTGATATAATAGTTGACAGCAGGGCGTTCCAGCACCAACCAAGAGTAACTGTGAGTGCTTACAGTGTTGTGCCAACACCAACAACTAAGGGGCCTATTTCTGCAGAGTATATACGGCAGGTCCCTACTTTCAAACATCCAACTTACAAACGACTCCTACTTGCAAACGAAAGAAGACAACAGGAAGTGAGAGGAAATCTACCCCTAGGAAGGAAAATTCTCTCCTGTAAGAATAAATATGGGAGAAAGGTGTCTCCTCTGTACTGATGCTTTATCAGCAATCCTTGTTTCAAGAAAAACACCACATTTCAAAAACAGTTGTCATTGGGACGGAAAGTGAGGTGAAATGTTCTGAACAGGGGCACAGACAGCAAAACAAATGTTACAGGGGTGATAACCCTTACCTATGTTTTCCAAAAAGTTTAAAAATAGATTTTTGGGCTGGAGCTACACTTCAACAATGTACCTGTTCAAAATTACAATCAGATTCTACATAAGAACAAACCTACAGTCCCTGTCTTGTATGCACCGCCTGTATACGGCTGTTCAGAGTATATAGGGCCTTTTTTATTTTATGTGCGGGGTTCCCCTTAATATCCATACAAGACCCAAAGGGGCTGGTAATGGGCTGGGGTAGGGGGGGGGGGGGTCATGGGGTAGCTATGCCATTTTTCTTAAAGATTTTCATCCATATTACCGGGACCAGACATTACATTAAAGCCGCAAGAAGTTTTAAATGGCTTTTTTTTCCTTTTAGAAGTGTCATTTTGTGCAGGGACAGTTCTAAACACGGGAAACACGTGGCACTTCACAGGCATACTTTAGACACCCCCCAGGTACGATATTTAAAGGAATATTTGACTTTTTTTTTTCACTTTATGCATCATTAAAATGACTGCTCCCGAAAAACGACAGTTTTTAAAACTTCTTTTTGCATTGATACATGTCCCCTGGTGCAGAACCCGGGTTCCCAAACCCTTTTTAGGACAATAACATGCATAATAGTTGTTATAATTAGCACTTTAGAATTCGAACGTTCGCATCCATTGTATTTAATAGGGTTCTAATGTTCGTACGAACTTTCGGTCCGTTCGCGGGTTCTGGTGCGAACCGAACCCGGGGATGTTCGGCTCATCACTAGTCCCAACCAGTCTGCTGCTAAAGAACTGTTTATCGTGCCTTGCTATTGGAGTGCCAAATAAACAAGTGTTGGACCTTTCTCCGGTGTGTGAACTCCAGTTACTGGAAGCAAAGGGGAGGCTGGTGAGCTTGCAATTACAGACTCAGTGCATTCACAGAACACACCGGCCCGAGGAAACATCAGGAAGTGGCCTTCACCTCCCTACTACAATGGGGAGGACATGGGCCGTGGCGCATCTCACTCTCACAACCCAGGAACCCCTAGACATGAGTTGGTGTGTAACCGATAAAGATGGAGAGAGGGTGAGGCCGCTACACGTGGGGGCTTGTGAGTCCGGGATAGAGTGTGTTCTAAAGATGGACTTGAGAATGTCTACATTTGAACTTTGCTGCCCAGAGGAGTTCCGAGCAGATCGGCCATATTACTGGCCAAAGTGCGTCCCTGCTCGGAGTTGTGGAAATGACCCTAACACGGGAAAGGCCCATGCGGAGGAGCGGAAAAAGGGAGAGGTCCAGCCGTGTGACGTACTGCACGTGGGGACTGTTAACGCACTGCGCCACGAGGCACCCCATGGCGACATCGTTCGTGGGCGGAGTCAAGAGGAAGCCCGCGAAAATGTACAGCTCATGGGAGGAGTCTGGCCAAGTGTGGGGATACACGTGGAGACTCCGGCGCGGGGTCAGTGCATGATGGAGCAGCAGATAGTCGGGATGACCTCAAGTGCCCCGTGGATTATGGTTCCTCACCCCACGAGAATGACTTCCTTTGCTGCCCCCATCACAGACACGGGGATAAGACTTAGGCCCCGAGGGCGGTTGGCTCTGTACACTTGCAGAGACACGGAGGCCCTCGGTGTGATCTGTCCCGGCTGCTCGGGACTGGTGGTCACCCTGAAGCCATTCGGGCGATGTGAGGAGTGCAGAGAATTCCTTTTTGAGGTCAAGTCGTCCACAGCAAGGCCCCGGGCCCTTCGCCTCAACCACCTCACGGGTACTGCTACTCCGGAAGGGGAGATCAAGGCCTCTGTCGAGGTTCCCGTGCGCGCTGACCAGGGCGATGGACTGCCCAACAGAGAAAAATCCGAGGATGCTGCCTCGGTCGCCACAAGTTCTCTGCTCCCACCACCGAAGAGGAAAGTTGGCCTAGTACAGGCATCCTATGGACGTGGTCGAGCTTCACCCCGCTGCTTGCCTGGCCTGGATGGCGCCGGTCGAGAAGGAAGTCCCGGACTTCCCAGTCCTCTACAAGGGTCAGGTGAGCCAGGGGCTGGGACTGTGGTGGTGGTTGGAGGTGTCGGGGGCCCATTGGAGGTGGAGCCCCCCAGGGAGGTTGATTCTGTGTCCACCGGAAGATATCTGCCTGCGGAGATGTATGACACCTCCGACCTAGAGTCGCTGTCTGATTGCGGAGATGATGGCGAGATAGACGAACTGTTCAGCCGCAAGGGCTGGGATAGAGTGCCACTTCTTGCTTCCCGTGCGGTACGGGATTCACCTATGTACACAGGAGACAGCACGCCTCGGGTGGAAGACCCGCAGCTTACGAGGGAACCTACCCCTCCACCTGTGTCCTCATCTACTGTTACCTCACCTACTTTGGTTGTGGGGACACCCTGCGCTTCTCTGAGAGCGCCGAAAGTCATTTCCAGGGAGCTGGTAAAGGCACCTCGGCATCCGGAAGCTATTGTGCTGCCTGGAACTGGAGAGAAAGCCACTATGCCACCTTTGGCCCGCTTGCAGAGACTGTTTTGCCATAAAGTAGCTCGGGAATATGGGTGGGAGTACCCGTATCTACCCCGGGACTTGCTGTATGAGGTGGAAGTCTGGAGAACAAGATGGTATGACGAGTTTGTGTGGGACAAGTTGAAGGTGCCCCATGCTCGCAGGTACCTGGAATGTGTGCCGGCAGTGTCTAAGAGGTTTGAGGACTGCAAAGCTGAATGGAAATTGGGGCGCCATATCCATGCTGACAAGATAGTCATTTGCAGAAGAGAAGGAGAAGATGTCGAGTATTCGATAGAGGCATTTGACAAACACCTGAAACCCCTGTACCTGCCGGATCCAAAGTTTTACTTATAGGAGAAAAGAACTCCTGTTTATTTCTTTTGTGCACTTGAACTTTCTGGAAGAGCCATTCCCAGACACCCAGGACTGTGCCCTGCTTTTGTTTTTGTTTGGGCTTTTCTTTTTCTCGTTGGAGACTTGGGGACTGTTGTGTTTTCGTGTTTCCCCTTTTCTTCATGTGCCAAAGGCAAGGACATTTGGGAATAGTGGCAGAGTAGGGAAAAGCTGGAAGAACGAAGATTCGTTGAGTGTCATGACCGCGGTGTTGTCACCAGGTGGCAGTGTTGCGCAACAAATGTTTGAAAATATTTCACCCACACATCACCTTGCTTGTTGGAGTGAGTGGGTCTCTCGGCTGACGGGCCCACTCATCCCAAATAACACGAAATTATGTTAGGATGTTGTTTTTCTTTCCCCTGCAGGAGAATCGTCAGTCAAGATCATTGAGAGTGGGTGGCTCTTAGACAGTGTGGGAGAGGGGCTGTGACTATGCAGATGTTTAAAGTGTTTTATGACATAAGTTGTTTTATATGTTCCCCATTCCCTGAGCAGGTCTTGGCACTTGGGAAATTTAGAGGAACTGCCTCAGGGGTTTCACTCCATGTCACCACTTTATGGGAGGCATGGGTGTGCACCTGACGCTGGGGACCAGCGTCAAATTACAGGGGGGAGTGTGTAGCGGGGTCCTCAAATTGATGGGATACACCTGGGCAATAGTGTGACCCAGGTGTATAATTGTATTAGGATTCAGACCCCTTTTTGTTTCGTGGAGGATTGGAGGATGTAATATTCTCCTTTGCCTGTGGGTGGCGAGGTACCCACAGGCTTCAGGTAGAATCATCTTCGCAGTGCTCCCTTTTTTGTCCCTTCCTGGAGATGGTATGGCTGGGGCGGGGAACCCGCCGGGCCGTTGATGGGAGGAGATAAAAGGGGGAGACGCCCTTACCACGAGGGGGTGGTCGTCGTCGTCGTCGGGCGGGGAAGAAGGTCCTCGGAGGAGGAGGGTTGCGGTCCGCACCCAGGGCCCTTAGGCCTGGGTGCGGGAGATCCAGGAGTCTGGTCCAGGTGCCCATGGCCTGGTCCGGAGTCATGTTGGCGTCCATCCCAGGCACCTTTAGCCTGGGGTGAGGTACTATCGAGGAGGCCTGGGGCCCAGTACCTTCGACTGGGTCCCGCTAGGGTGGACTGTCCGAGGGTCCCTGAGCGGAGGGACTCGTACCTGAGGTGAGGAGGCCGGGGAGGTTACCCACTGGAGACCCGGAGCAGCACCAACCCGGTGACAGTGGGCCCCTGGGAACTCTCTTGGGAGGACACATCCCCCTGATAGGGGCCACAGCGTATCGAAGAGGGCTCCATTGCTGTTCATAGGGGTTGCTGGAAGAGACCCCATCTTTCCTGTTCTGCATCAGCCGGATTGGCTTAGGCGCCGCTGGTCATAGTATAGTGGCATAGAACTGAAACGTTAGGAAGTGCCTTGATCTGCTCATCCCACCGTTGGCAAGGTTCTAGGTCCCAACCAGTCTGCTGCTAAAAGAACTGTTTATCGTGCTTTGCTATTGGAGTGCCAAATAAACAAGTGTTGGACCTTTCTCCGGTGTGTGAACTCCAGTTACTGGAAGCAAAGGGGAGGCTGGTGAGCTTGCAATTACAGACTCAGTGCATTCACAGAACACACCGGCCCGAGGAAACATCAGGAAGTGGCCTTCACCTCCCTACTACAATGGGGAGGACATGGGCCGTGGCGCATCTCACTCTCACAACCCAGGAACCCCTAGACATGAGTTGGTGTGTAACCGATAAAGATGGAGAGAGGGTGAGGCCGCTACACTCGTATGAACTGATCTTGCATGTCTGCATCAAAAATGAGGTTATAAATTAATGCAATGCGGCCATATTGTACCTACATATCCAAGTGTTTTTGCATCTATGCTCCCCTTTAGAAAATTAAAAATCTGCTTTATTCCATAGAGCTTTGTGTCCGTGTCTGTCACTCAAAAGGACCACTGGTAAAGTAAAAAGCCTCATTATTATTATTATTATTTAGGTACTTATATAGCGCCGTCAATTTACGACTTAAGTCCTGTAAGTTGTGAGGTGGGGCCTCCATGGATCGGACTTGTTTTTCCAGCACATCCTACAGATGTTCAATTGGATTGAGACCTTGAGAGTTTGGAGACCAAGTCAAGCCTTCAACCTCATTGTTTTCCTCAAAACCATTCTTGAACCATTTTTGTAGAGTGACAAGGTGCATTATCCTGCTGAAAGAGGCCATTACCTTCACGGAATCCCATTTCCATTAAGGTATGTACTTGGTCAGCAACAATGTTTAGGTAGATGGTACGTGTCAAGTAGCATCTGCATGAATGGCAGGACCCAAGGTTTCCCAGCAGAACATTGCCCAAAGCATTACCCTGCCTCCATCGGCTTGCCTTCTTCCCATACTGCATCCTTGTGCCCTCTATTCCCCAGGTAGGCGATGCGCATGTCATTCAAATGATGTAAAAGAAAACATGATTCATCAGACCCGGCCACCTTCTTCCATTGCTTTGTGGTACAATTGTGATGCTCATGTGCCCATTGTAGGTGCTTTCATTTGTGGACATGGGTCAGCATGGGCACCCTGACTGGTCTGCGGCTACGCAGCCCCATACACAAAAAACTTTGATGCACATTTTTTCTACTTTCAACAAATCAACTTCAGGGACAACATGTTTACTTCCTGCCTAATATATCTCATCCACTTTCAGATGCCATTGTAACAAGATAATCAATGTCATTCACTTAACCTGTCAGTGGTCACAGAACAGGGGAATAGAAGCGGGTTAGGGTTTTTTAAGAGACCGGCCAAAGTAATACAGTCTTTTTAAAGTTGAACTCCAGAAAAAGCAAAAAACATCTAAGTACAAAAGTCATGTGTGTTCTTACTTGAACCCTGGTGTGCTCTGTGTATTTCTTCCAGATCTGTGCAGTAAACCTTTGCACCCCAGATGTTTTGGAACTACATTTCCCATGACGCTCATGCATTCTGCAGTGTAGGTGAGCATCATGGGAAATGTAGTTCCAAAGCATCTAGGGTGCCAAGGTACGCCATCACTGCCCTAGAGATTAAAATAGGGGCAGTTCCAATTTTTTTATGTCACAATATATTAGTGAAACAGTTTAGGAAATGCAAAATTTCTGCAAAAAATATGCTAACATTAATTTTAGGGCACACACATGCAATAAATTACCCCATTTTTGGTAAAATATGAAAGATGAGGTTTCACCAAGTAAATAGATACGCAATATGCCAAACCTTAAAATTGCATGCGCCTGTGAAACGGTGACAAACTTCAGTACCCTATTTTTTTTTATAGGTGATGCTTTAAAAGCCCCTAGAAGTACAGTAATGCCTTGGATTACGAGCATAATTTGTTCCAGAAGAATGCTTGTAATCCAAAGCACTCATATATCAAAGCGAGTTTCCCCATAGGAAATAATGGAAACTCAGATAATCCGTTCCACAGCCACTGCTTGTCTATGCAGTACCGCATGTGTCAGAAGCGCTGGAGACACTTGGTTGGAAACACTCGGAGCGTCACCTCTGGCCAAATGTGGTACTGCACACCCCAGCGGCTTGAATCCTGCTCGTATTCGAGACAACGCTCGTAAAGCTTGTCAGGATTTTTTTTTTTAAACGGCTCGTATTGCGAAACGCTCATAAACCACGTTACTCGCAATCCGAGGTTCCACTGTAATCAGTTTTGAGATAACTGTAAATAATGGGGCTAGAATTATTGCTATCACTGCGGAATGTGTAACAATATGTGACACGTGTAGCGTATGTTCGTATATGCATGTATGTGGGGGGTGAGAGGGGCTCCAAATTCTTTTGGGGGGGGGGCTAATTTTAAGTGCTTGGGTGGAACTTACATTTTTTTTACTTCTTAATTTCTTATTATTTAATTTTTTTTACTTACTTTTTTTTTTGATCATCCTACAGGGGACAAAAAGTCCCCTATGTGATGACTTTTTTGTTTACAGGTTCTTTTTATTGAGACATCAGGGGTCTAAAAGATATATATCAGGGGCATGTACATAGCAACATGGGTATGTGGAAGCAATCCGGTGGCTGCACAGCTACCAGATTGCTTTCATCTGACAGCTAGCAGTCGGCTTGCAAGATATACACATACTCCCGGTGGTTGCAGCTACTGAGAGTGTGTAAAACCCCCCGTGCCCCTTTACCACCCCTTTGTGGGAGCCCAGTCAGGGTTCCATGGTATATGGACTCATGCTGCTGAATGAACTAAAAGACTTTCTCACCTAATTAAGGTATGACTACCTTATGGAGCATAAGGGAGCACCAGGGACACAGCCAAAAGGGCACTAAAAGGACTTGTACAGTATGTAATACATCTTTGAGAAATGTTCATCTGTTATGTTTAACTCCTTCAGTAAGAATTTTGATGTTATTCAAGTTGCCTAGTCTGTAGTCACTAAAGGGGTGCATGCATGGTGTATCCAAAGAACAAGGCTTGACAGGGGATGGAGAGGAGTTAATGAAGGTTCTCTACAAATGTCTAAGGATCAGAAAAGCTAGCATGAGGCTGTATTGCTGTTGCTAATGACTACAGTATTAGTGTCGTGGTCAGGGCCACCATCAGGGGGGTACAGGCAGTACACCTGTAAGGGGCCCCCCATTTTTTTTTGTTTGTAAGGGGCCCAGAGGTCCCAGGGCCCCCGGATGGCAACCCCCTCTTTTTTTTTATAATTTTTTATTTTTTTTTGTAAGGGGCCCAGAGGTCCCCAGGGCCCCGGAGGTCTCCGGATGGCAACCCCCCTTTTTTTATTTATTTTTTAATAAAAAAATTTTTTGTAAGGGGCCCAGAGGTCCCCAGAGGCCCGGAGGTCCCCAGGGCCCCGGATGGAAACCCCCTTTTTTTTGTTCGTCTGCACCCAAAGCCCCCCCGACCACAACAATTTGCGGCGGCAGCACCCCCCGCTTCTCAATTCGTGGAACCCCCCCGCTTCTCAATTCATGGCAGCCCCCCCACTTCTCAATTTACGGCAGCAGCACCCCCTCCCCGTTCTCCTCTGCTCCAGGGGGCCCATGCCTGAAGCTGTGTAAGGGGCCCCAAAATTCCTGATGGCAGCCCTGGTCGTGGTGCAAAAGCAACCAACCAGTCAGGATGCAGGTGACATGGCAAGGGTGACGGAGACCCTGGTAGTGAAGGGTGCCGACGGGGACGAGTCTGGCAGAGGCAATGCCTGAGCATTTTTCGTGTGATGTCACGGTGCAAGGGAGCTGAGCAGCCGGAGCCTCGTGTGCAGATCTGCAGAAGGGAAGCAAGGCAAGCCAGGGAGCGGGACTGTCAGTGCTGTTTGGACTGGAGGGGACACCTGGCATGGAGAGAGACTGTTACTGTGACTCAGAAGAGGACGTGTCATGGCGGTGAGGTGTCATCATCATCTGTGCTGCTACACACTGCTGTCAGTGCCACTGTGAGAGTCAGTTTCATGTGTGCGTTCCTGTCCATTCTAATTTCTTGCCCTACTGAGTCCCGTCCCTGAGCTACTTACTTATTATATCGAAAATAAAATAAGAAATATGCTTTTTACCTTAATATCTACCTTAAATCACATTGCTAATTGCATATTGTACTTGTTTGTAGCCTAAATACTGAAATTCGCACTTAAAACTGTAATTTTGTAACTTTTGGAAATACCAGTAATACGTGTCCGTAAATTTCAATCTGGTAGATTGGCAACACTGGCTCCTTCCCTAGCAACCGGTTCCTCACCTACTGAGAAAGGCCATGCGGCATGGGACATCCTAGGGACCTAGCCAAGGAGTTACTGGAGATGTAGTAAGGCCTCGGGGGAAGAATACAAGTGAGCTTCCTAGTATCAAAGTGAAACATAAGGATCGATGTTACTGGAAATTAGGTGATAGGGTGGGAGTCTGGTACAAGTTCTGCGGTACTCAGAGGACAAATGTCTAACGCTCAGAAATGCAGCACAACTTAAATGAGAGAAGTGTTCTGAATCGTAGTGAGGAACTGTGCCTGTAGTAAACAATGTGAGGTGTTAAGCCGAGTACACACTGGGCGAATGTCAGCCAGTTCAATAGAAAATGGCGACATGTGTATGGCAGCCGGTCCGACATCAGTGTGCTCTGCCACTGGGGGGCACTAATGAGAGCTCACTCCAAGTCCCACACCCAGGCGCCATTAGCCCCGCGCTCACTAACTGGTTGTACTGAAGTTGATCTGTTCCTTGACTTCAGTACAACTAGCCTGTCCATTTTTTTCATATGATCACTGCCGCTGGCTATAGCCGGCAGCAGTGATGATTGTATTCTGATGGCGGGGAAACCTCCTGCGATTATGCAGTGCACACTTGTACATTATGACCTTAGGCGTGCGCAGGGGGTGTGCCGGATGTGCCTGGGCACACCCTATTCCAGAGGCAGCTCCGGGGGGTTGCTTGGGTTCACCCCCGTCTCTGTGACCATCTATGTCACTAGGTCAGGAAGGTCTGTCTTTGACTTTCTACCCTGGCTGCAGTGTTTCTCCAGTTCTCTGTACATAGCATACTGAGGCTTGCAGCTGGTGGGGTCTCCCAGCTGTATCTTCCCGGGCTGAGGAGGCGGTGGATGGCTCGGGGGTGTGGATGAACTCTCCTTCATACACACTCGCAGGTGGTTGCTCTGGCTGATCGAGCAGCTAAAACTGTGAAAGAGGCAGAGCAGAGATGGCAACCTGGGAGTCCTCTACTTCTAGCCATGTGGTAAGTGGCCGATGGGCAGAAGTTTACCTTTATCACTGGAGGAAATTCCTCCATGCTACACCCGTGCTGCTTCAAGCCCCTACACTGCACACAAAGAACTGGGGAACTCCCAGTCTTTTTTTGTTTAAATCGCAAAAAATAAAAAATAAAAAATAAATAAGAGGTGATTAAATTCTACCAAAAGAAAGCTCTATTTGTGTGAAAAAAAAATGCTAAATGTTATTTGGGTACAATGTTGCATGATAGCGCAATTGCCAGTTGAAGTATCACAGTGCAGAATAGTAAAAAATGGCCTGGCCACAGTGGCGGCTAGTGCTCAATTTTTTTGAGGGGGCAGCAAACAAACCACCCCCCTCCTCCTTGTACATTTGCTTGGTCGGTCAAACCTCCCCCCCATTGCTCGACCATCCCCCCGCACTTAACCCATCCAGGTCGTGGGCAGTTTAGGTGGCTTTCCCCTGCGTCTCCTCCTTGGCCCCTTCCCCCCTGCTCCCGGCCAATACGGTTGCTTCTCCTCTCGGCCAATTGGGTCCTGATTGGTCAGGAGGAGAAGCAGACAGACAATAGCGATTGTCACACGCCTGGGTGGGCTCGGGGCGCAGAGCACTGCGCCCCGAGCCCACCCTTTTTTTAAGCCAATTAGAGCCTCAAAAGAAAAAAACCTAATTGAAATTCATGAGTTCGGCGCTCTGCATGTAGATTAGGGGCCAGGCGCATGAATTAGGGGGGCGGTGCCCCTGCCCCCCTAATGGTGCGGCCGCAACTGCCTAGTCATGAAGGGGGCAGAACCTTCCGGAGCTTTAATACATTTTAAAATGTTTGTTTACATATATTTATAAAAGTGTGCGTGTATGTATACAGTATATACGCACACGTGTGTTTAAACTAAAGCCCCGTACACACGGTCGGACTTTTGCCCAACAAACTTCATTTTGAGCAAGTTGGACCAACAATCTGACCGTGTGTACGCTCCATCGGACAAACTTTTTTCGTTTGGTTTTGGATTTCATCGGACAAAAGTTGGGTCTGCAAACGGACAAACTTTTGCCCAACAAAAGTCCGATGGAGCAAAGTCCTACCGTGTGTACGGAAAACCATCGGACTTTAGTCCGATGGACAAAACAACTAATGTTAAAATCAACTAGCAATAGCAGAAGTTGACCAAAGGGTGGCAGTAAAGATCAGAAAAGAGCAGAAAAAATCCGCGATGTTGTAAGAAGTTTTAAGAAAGTTTGCAGAAAAGTCAGAGTGTGTGTATGCTATGGGTGTTCCCAACCAACTCCGTTCGGACAAAAAACCACGGAAAAGTCAGATGGAAGTCCGACCGTGTGTACGAGGCTTTAGACTACTTTCACACTCAGACTGCCCGAGCGTTAGCGGTAAAGCGCCGCTAGTTTTAGCGGCGCATTACCGGCGCTGTGCGGGCAGGAGAGATACGCTTTTAACCCCAAAGAAGGGGTTAACAAGGGGTTAAAAGCACCCGAAAAGCACCACTGTCGAAGCGTTTTGCAGGCGCTTTGGCAGCGTTGCCCATTGATTTCAATGGCAGGGGCGGTGGAGGAGCGGTGTATACAATGCTTCCACACTGCCCCAAAGATGTTGCTTGCGCACCGCTCCAGTGTGAAAGCACTCGCGCTTGAGAGGCGCTTTTCAGGCTCTATTTTTAGCGCTAAAACGCCTGAAAGGCGCCTTTAGCGTGAAAGGGGTCTTAGGGGTACACACCCTAATGCAATAGGCTGCGCACACCTATAATTAGGACATAAAGCTCCTCTGGGCCTTTTTTTTGCTTATGCAAAGGTTTAGTTCTGCTTTAGGAAAAAAGTAATGACAGTGAAATCGCCATGCATACCCTTTTGGTTGAAACAAGCTCATCCCTTTTTTGTTGTCAAAAAAAGGTTAGTGATCCGTTATGCAGAGGTTTGTCAACATGAACAATAAATCTCTGCACAGCCAATTGCCAATTGTTCCAATAACAATGAAGAGATTGTATGCGTCTCGATTCCATTGAACCCCAAAGAATCATGGCCGCTCCCGCAGCCTCGTGATTCCGGTGAGGAGGGGCAGATCTCAGCCTAGGTTCACACTGACAGCGGGAATGAAATTGTGCGAGTACAGCTGAACTTGCACGATTTCATTCCCGCATGTCAGTCCTGACTTTGTGGGGGGGGGGGGGGATTTCAGAGACATCTGTGTGGGTTGCTGCATAGATGTCTATGAAAATCGCACCCCGAAGTCGCCAAAAGTAGTACAGAAACTAGCGTCGCACTGAATCAGACGGAGCCATTGTTGGCAATTGCCGCAGATTTGGCATGCGATTTGCCATGTCAAATCGCATGCCAAATTGCTCCAATGTGAACCTAGGCTTAAAGCGAATTATTGAACGGCTCTTCACCAGTTGATAGGGCTCTATCTCTCGAATACTAGTAGCCTGGCCTTGCAGAGGGTCCTTGTAAAAGGTCTGTAAATAAGATCCTATGTTTGTGTTTCAGATGCTTGTAATTCCAAACCCAGCAGGCTGAACCTCCCCTGAGATTGGAGGTAAAAGCAGGCAGAGGGGGAGGAAGGAAAACAGAGAAGGAGGCCAAACACTGATAAACAGGAGGGAGAGGACGGCAAGAAAGAAAGAGGATCCAAGGCCTTATTCACTATGAGGAGTAAAGTTTTGGCACTTTCCTCATTCCCGTCAATGCAACCGGAAAAAAGAGACAAATCCCTCTTTATTTTCACATAATACGTCTCTCTGTTAGGATAAAAGAGAGGCACGGACGGGAGGCCAGGTGACATTATAGACAATATCCTTGTGACTGCATGGAGATATACAGGGGAGACTTATGCCCCGTACACACGATCGTTTTTCATGCCGTTAAAAATGCCATTTTAAAAAATGCCCATTAAAAATGATCGTGTGTAGGCTCCAGAGCATTTTTAACGACGTGAAAAACGGCCATTAAAAATTCCGGACATGCTCTCTTTTTTCACGTCGTTTTTCATGTCGTTTTTTTTAACGACGTGAAAAACGATAGTGTGTATGCTTTCACGACGTGAAAAAAAACGTGCATGCTCAGAATCATGTATGAGACGGGAGCGCTCGTTCTGGTAAAACTAGCGTTCGTAATGGAGATAGCAGATTCATTACACAGTAACGGACTGAAAAGCACGAATCGTCGCCCAACAAACTTTACTAACATGAAGGGTGGCGCCATTCGAACGGAACTTCCCCTTTATAGTGCCGTCGTACGTGTTGAACGTCACTGCGCTTTGCTTGATCGTTTTTTTTAATGATGGTGTGTACGCAAGGCAGGCTTGAGAGGAAACATGAAAAAAAACGAGGAGAAAAACGTCGGTTTAAAAAAGGACATTAAAAACGATCGTGTGTACCGGGCATAACACGCTGCTGGGGAAGGGGTATTAATGCAAAACCTAGCTTTACTGTAATGGGGTATTAAACCCAAAACCAAACATTTTATACATTGCAGCTTACAAATCTTTAGATACAGTGCCTTGAGAAAGTATTCATACCCCTTGAAATTTTCCACATTTCGTCAGGTTACAACCAAATATGTAAATGTATTTTATTGAGATTTTATGTGATAGACCAACACAAAGTGGCACATAATTGTGAAGTGGAAGGAAAATGATAAATGGTTTTCATTTTTTTTTTACAAATAAATATCTAAAAAGTGTGGTGTGCATTTGTATTGAGCCCCCTTTACTCTGATACCCCTAACTAAAATCTAGTGGAACCAATTGCCTTCAGAAGTCCAGACCTAAATCCAATTGAGAATCTGTGACAAGACTTGAAAATTGCTGTTCACAGACTCTCTCCATCCAATCTGACAGAGCTTGGGCTATTTTGCAAAGTAGAATGGGCAAAAATATCGCTCTCTGGATGTGCAAAGCAGTGTTTGTGCAGTACTTTAGTGCTGTTTTAGCGGTGCTTATGCAGCACTTTTCAGCCGCAAGCGGGGCGCTTTTTACCCAAAACATTTTTAAAAAAAAATCCAGTTTTGCAGCGCTTTAAAAACACTTTTCAGGTGCTTTGGAAGCGCTGTCCATTCATGGCAATGGGCAGGGAGTTTTGGGAGCGCTGTTTACAGCCACCCCAAAGATGCTGTTTGCAGGATTTTTCGTAACGTCCCGCAAGCGCACCGCCCCAGTGTGAAAAGACACACTGCAATTTATGGGAGGCGCTTTTCAGAGGCTATTTCTATTTCTGTTCTTCCTTGGCCGATCAAACTCAATCCGATCTAAATCAAGTGTAAATTAATCGGAAGGGAAGTTATGGTTATTTGAATGTTTGCTGATTTAATCGTTTTGATCGAATTACACATAAATCTGATTTAAGTGTGTATGGCCAGCATTAGATGGACTTGACTAACAAATTATTGCCAAACTCCAGCTAACACTTTTTACGTTTTATTTTTTGACATAAATAAATTAAAGCTGGCACCCCTTTAGTGATAAATGGTTTGTCCCAACCCTCTAACTGCCACTTTTGCTAGAAAATAACTATGTAAAAATTGTTATACCTAAACTTCAGCTTGAGGGTTAGTTCACCTTTACAGAAAAATGTAAGGGTAAACAAACACTGGACACCCTTCTCACCCCCCTGGTCCCCGCTGTACTTGCCTCCAGGGTTGCCAAGCTGTCAGCACCCCCACAGCTGCTCCAGACGTCCATGGATTTGAAATCCCTGCTCTTTTCTGTGCAGCCCTTCTAGGATGGACTAGACCAATTCATTGTGACAGCACTGGCCAATCAAAATTGATCTGTTCTCTCCTAGAAGCTGTGCATGAAAAAAGTGGACAAACTTACAAAATCTGCAGGGGATCAAATAATTATTTTCCCTACTTTAACTGAGCAAGCTGAAGTTGAAAGCTGATTGGTTGCCCTGCACAGCTGCTCCAGATTTTGGCTGCTCCAGTTTTGATAAATTTCCCCCCATTGTCTTCTATCTCTTGAGTGTTCAACATATCAGGTCAGACAGGTACGGCCCCTGACCCTCCTGTCTCCAGCCAAAGTATGCTCCATCTTCTCCCACCACGCCGTTCCTTAAAGCGGAGTTCTGCCGAAAAAAATATATATTTAAAGTCAGCAGCTACAAATACTGCAGCTGCTGGCTTTTAATATATGGACACTTACCTGTCCTGGGCGCCCGCAATGTCGGCATCCGAAGCCGATCTCTCCCTCGGCTCTCAGGTGGAGGCGCCACCATCTTCGGTAAGGCCCCTTTCACACTGGGCGCGGGAGGTGCGCTGGCGGTATAGCGGCGCTATTTTTAGCGCCGCTATACCGTTCTTTTTGCCGCGATATTCGGCCGCTAGCGGTGCGGTTTTAACCCCCGCTAGCGGCCGAGAAAGGGTTAAAACCAGCCGCAATGCACTGCTGAAGCGGTATAGCCGCGCTGTCCCATTGATTTCAATGGGCAGCAGCGGTAAAGGAGTGGTAAACACACCGCTCCTTCACCGCTCCAAAGATGCGGCTAGCAGGACTTTTGGAGCGGTCCTGCTAGCGCACCGCTTCAGTGTGAAAGCCTTCGGGCTTTCACATTGAAGACTGCAGGGCAGGATTTTTTCAGGCGTTTTTCAGGCGCTATTTTTTAGCACCAAAATGCCTGAAAAACGCCCCAGTGTGAAAGGGGCCTAGGGGAATCAGAAAGTGAAGCCTTGTGGCTTCACTTCCTGGTTCCCCACTGCGCATTGGGCAAGTCGCGCTGCGTGATCCCACTAGTTTCTGCTATCTTCTGGGACCTATGTGTCTCCCAGAAGACAGCGGGGGGGGGCGGAGTAGGCGCCGGACGTGGCGTAAGTTGCCGCGGTGACCTATGCCCGGAAGTGCCCGGAAGTGGGAGCAAATACCTGGATTAAACAGGTATTTGCTCCCTCCTCCCCCCTGAAAGGTGCCAAATGTGACACCGGAGGGGGTAGGATTCCAAAAAGTGGAAGCTCCATTTTTGAGCTTTAAAACCGTGCCAGGAAAGCGAACCTTGTATAAGCTCCTTCTCCAACGCTGTCAGAGCTTACACCAGATTAATGCTTTCCTCTTGCCCATCAGGTGACATTGTTCAGGTATGACAATTGGGCACTTAGACCTAAGAACTGCCTTCAAGAAGGTGGGCATATTCCTCCCCACCATACTCAGAGGCACCAAGTATTTGTGGTGGCCTCTAATGAGGGAAAGGAGTGGCATGGTAGAACATCAAATTCGAGAACTCATGGGTTTATAATGTTTATTTTAGGTTATGTGATAAAACTAGACATGGGCAGTCTTTGGAGAGGCCATTGTAGAGTAGATTTCGGAATGGAAGGAGCACTTTGTAGTCACGTTACAGTTTCTCTGTGCTTCTAAGTTTGGTTTGTACCTCCAGCAGGCCTTTGTGTGTCCCCTAGGAGCACTAATACCCTGAGAGCAGGTGTACACCTCTCTCCTCCTACCTTGTGCTGCTTATATCAGCCTCCAGGCCTTGATTCCCATCTCCAAACCCTCTTTGATTTTTTTGGAGCTTAACTCCCCCCCCCCCCCCCCCAAGCCTATGGTTTCAATTACCTCCTGAAGTCACAGGGGCCTCTCTGCAGAAAGCGCCCTCATTCTTACCTCAGCCTCTGCTAAGCTAGAGTTACAGGAAAGAGCGAGAGGAGAAGGAGGGGGCAGGGAGGTATAGCACGGGGAAGGAAAGCCAGGAGCCAAAAAAAAAAACAAGATGGAAAACTAAAACTACTATGGGGAGAGGGATAAAAGACAAAGAAAAAGGGAAATCAAGAAAAAAAAAAAAAAAAAAGAGAACTTGCGACTACAAAAGACTTTCTCGGTTAAAAAGACGTCTATGTTTTGTTCTTATATCCACCAGTCTCTAAATGCTAAAGGCTTGATACGTCCTGAAAGCAAAAAATAATATTGGTCACATGAGCCAGAATTGTTTGATCTCACTTTTGATTTCATTTTCCATTGATGAAGAATTGAAGGAATAATCCACTATTTGCAACTGACTGCGATAACAAATCCCTGATTGGGAGCGGCAGAACATTCAACTGCTTTCTGTCAAAGTGACTCCTCCTATTCCGGTTTTCAAACATTTTCTATTCAATGGCAATTATTCTTTTCATTTACTACTTCTTAAATCTGCTTGAATCTGTAACATCGATCAATTTTATTGATGGGAAGATGCCCTTGTTCTGGTTGACAGTGGCTGAATTTGTCAGGAATTTGTCAGGAATTGCTATATATATGGTCAACATTAGGGAGAGTGGGTGGAGGTATTTAACGCGGTTGTAAAACCTTACATATACTTAGTGAAAAGACTGGCCTCAGGTGATACACAGAGATGAAACAAATCCTCCTACATAGGTTATACCTGTTTATCTGCAGTCTTCTCTACATCCGTTCAAAGTCCAGAATGGATAAAGCTTGTCTGAGCTGTCAGAAAACGGGGCGGAAAGCGGAAGTTACACACTCTAGAGCTCAGTGAGGTGAGCGAGGTGAGAGCTGATTGGAGGGAAGGGACACACCCGCTTCACACAGCACACAGGAACAGATCTGAGGCTGTCAATCACAAGCTGTGTGCTGAAGCTCCCTCCCTGTCACCTTTTTTCTCTTGGTGTCAGGAAAACTTATCAGAAGGGATTCATGCTGATAGCAGAGGGATGAAGCAGCAGACAGAAATTACACTTGGTGCTCTGGATTGAGACAAGTACACAGTATAGAGGGATATGCTTTGTTCATATTTCATGTCTGAGGTTTATAAGCACTTTAACTAAGCATACCCTCGCTTGCCCACCTTGTGTCCCGCAGCAGCTTCAAATTGACTAAACTAGTTTGATTAAACCATCTAACCGCAGCCCAGTTCACAGCTGCCCTGGCATTAGGTCATGTGACCTGGAAGAAGAGTGGTGAGGGATCTTTTCGTTACATCCTCCAGGTAAGTTCCGCTTATTTGAACACCCCTACACCCATTCTTTAAGGCCCCATGCACACGAGACGCTGTTATTTGCTGTTGAACGCGCGTTCAGAGGCAGTTGGACGCTTTTTTCAACTGCTCCTGAACCCATTCAATGTTATCCTATGTGTCCATGCACACAGTCTCGTTTTTTGGCGTTTACAAGCAGTTGCGTTTAACCTCGTTTTTCCAGAAGCAAAAAAATGGGTTCAGACGCAAACGTTTTCACGTTTCAGACGCTAAACGCTGCTAAACGCGGCTAAACGCGGTACCGGCGTTTTGCCGCGTTTGCGTTTATAAGCGTTTTTAAAGGTGACCTATTTTTTAACATTAGAAATCTCAAAAATGATGGCAAATGATGAAAAACTTAAAAAATGTAAAAGAAAACTGTAATTGCTTGCATTGCATTGTGGACAATCCACAACTTGTGGCAGGTAACGTGGCAAGTGGACAATCCACAGCTTGTGGCAGGTGACGTGGCCAGGTGACGTGGCAGGTAACGTGGCCAGGTGACGTGGCAAGTGGACAATCCACAACTTGTGGCAGGTGATGTGGCCAGGTGACGTGGAAAGTGGACAATCCACAACTTGTGGCAGGTGACGTGGCTAGATGACGCGGCAGGTAATGTGGGCAGGTAACATGGCTAGGTGACGTGGCCAGGTGACGTGGCAAGTGGACAATCCACAACTTGTGGCAGGTGACATGGCCAGGTGACGTGGCAGGTGACGTGGCAAGTGGACAATTCACAACTTGTGGCAGGTGACGTGGCCAGGTGACGTGGCACGTGATGTGGCCAGGTGACATGGCAAGTGGACAATCCACAACTTGTGGCAGGTGACATGGCCAGGTGACGTGGCAGGTGACGTGGCAAGTGGACAATTCACAACTTGTGGCAGGTGACGTGGCACGTGATGTGGCCAGGTGACATGGCAAGTGGACAATCCACAACTTGTGGCAGGTGACGTGGCAAGTGGACAATCCACAACTTGTGGCAGGTGACGTGGCCAGGTGACGTGGCAGGTAACGTGGCCAGGTGACGTGGCAGGTAACATGGCCAGGTGACGTGGCCAGGTAACGTGGCAAGTGGACAATCCACAACTTGTGGCAGATGATGTGGCAAGTGATACGCTAAATACAAGTACACTGCTGCTCTCTCAGCTGCTGCTACTCACTCTGGTCTCACAAACTGGCTGAAATGGTTAAAATTTACTGTTTTTTGAGCTTAGGGAGGGTCTATGATGAAACGCTTATAAACGCAAACGCGGTAAAACGCCGCTAAACGCGGCCCCAAACGCGGCAAAACGCGCGTTTATAAACGCCGGTTTCAGCGTTTAAAAACGTGTGTTCAGCAGAGTTTGCACCTGCGTCTCGTGTGCATGGGGCCTAAGGCCCCATGCACACGAGACGCTGTTATTTGCTGTTAAACGCGCGTTCAGAGGCAGTTGGACACTTTTTTCAACTGCTCCTGAACCCATTCAATGTTATCCTATGTGTCCATGCACACAGTCTCGTTTATTGCCGTTTTTAGGCAGTTGCGTTTAACCTCGTTTTTCCAGAAGCAAAAAAATGGGTTCAGACGCAAAAGTTTTCCACGTTTCAGACGCAAAACGCGGCTAAACGCCGCTAAACGCGGCAAAACGCGGTACCAGCGTTTTGCTGCGATTTCGTTTATTAGCGTTTTTAAAGGTGACCTATTTTTTTACATTAGAAATCTCAAAAATGATGGCAAATGATGAAAAACCATCAAAAAAATATGAAAAAAAACTGTAATTGCTTGCATTGCACTGTAGACAATCCACAACTTGTGGCAGGTGACGTGGCAAGTGGACAATCCACAACTTGTGGCAGGTGATGTTGCCAGGTGACGTGGCAGGTGGAAATCCACAAATTGTGGCAGGTGACGTGGCCAGGTGACGTGGCAAGTGGACAATCCACAACTTGTGGCAGGTAACGTGGCCAGGTGACGTGGCATGTGACGTGGCCAGGTGACATGGCAGGTGATGTGGCAGGTGACGTGGCAAGTGGACAATCCACAACTTGTGGCCAGGTGACGTGGCAGGTGGAAATCCACAAATTGTGGCAGGTGACGTGGCCAGGTGACGTGGCAGGTGATGTGGCCAGGTGACGTGGCAAGTGGACAATGCACAACTTGTGGCAGGTGACGTGGCCAGGTGACGTGGCAGGTGACGTGGCAAGTGAACATTCCACAACTTGTGGCAGGTGACGTGGCAGGTGACATGGCCAGGTGACGTGGCCAGGTGACGTGGCCAGGTGATGTGGCAAGTGGACAATCCACAACTTGTGGCAGGTGACGTGGCAGGTGACGTGGCAAGTGGACAATTCACAACTTGTGGCAGGTGACGTGGCAGGTGACGTGGCCAGGTGATGTGGCCAGTGGACAATGCACAACTTGTGGCAGGTGACGTGGCCAGGTGACGTGGCCAGGTGACGTGGCAGGTGACGTGGCAAGTGAACATTCCACAACTTGTGGCAGGTGACGTGGCAGGTGACATGGCCAGGTGACGTGGCCAGGTGACGTGGCCAGGTGATGTGGCAAGTGGACAATCCACAACTTGTGGCCAGGTGACGTGGCAGGTGACGTGGCAAGTGGACAATTCACAACTTGTGGCAGGTGACGTGGCCAGGTGACGTATCAGGTGACGTGGCAAGTGGACAATCCACAGCTTGTGGCAGATGATGTGGCAAGTGATACGCTAAATACAAGTACACTGCTGCTCTCTCAGCTGCTGGTCTTCCAAAATGGCTGAAATGGTTAAATAATAATGTTTTTTGAGCTTAGGGAGGGTCTTATGATGTTTCTTAACTAAACGCCTATAGACGCAAACGCGGTAAAACGCGGTAAAACGCCGCTAAAATCGCGGCAAAACGGGCGTTTTTAAACGCCGGTTTTAGCCTTTAAAAACGTGTGTTCAGCAGAGTTTGCACCGGCGTCTCGTGTGCATGGGGCCTAATGCCTCTCATGGCCAACCTAAATTTGGTAAATTTACAGCAACTAAAAAAAACAAGCAACAAGTGACCTGTCAATGCCAAAGATGGCATGATGGATGGCATGATGTACATGTAGATATGGGATGATTGACTCCCAATACTACTGCTAGGTTAAGTTATGATTGCTAGGTCTTCAAGTAATAACAGACACAACCAGTTGGTCATCCTGGGGGGGAACTTGTTGACTGCCCATGTCCATGATCATCCAAGCGTCCTTGTTAATGGAGAGGTTGTTAAGGGGCAGCACATTCATTAGGCAAGGGTGGCAACTGGTGACTCTTACCCATAGAATTAGGGAAATTCAGGCCAAAATAAATAAATAACCTAAATTAGAGAGCAGCATAGAAGAATATTATCCGACTGTTAAGGGCATCTAATGCCGCGTACACACGATCGGTTTTTCTGATGAAAAAAGACCGATGGACTTTTTTCATTGGACAAACCGATCGTGTGTGGGCCCCATCGGTCTTTTTTCCATCGGTATAAAAAAATAGAACATGTTTTAAATTTTACCGATGGAAAAAAAAACCGATAGCAAATTCTGATCGTCTGTGGGAAACTCCATCGGAGAAAAAACCCACGCATGCTCAAAATCAAGTCGACGCATGCTCAGAAGCATTGAACTTCATTTTTCTCGGCTCGTCGGAGTGTTTTACGTCACGGCGTTTGGGACGGTCAGATTTTTGACTAATGGTGTGTAGGCAAGACTGATGGAAGTCAGCTTCATCGGATTTCCGATGGAAAAATCCATCGGAAATCCGATCGTGTGTACAGGGCATTATAGTAACCACATTTAGGAAGAACTTAACATTGAGTAAAGTTCATGTTAAGGCCTATGGTCAGCTTGAGGGGAACCAGCCATGATGGAAATATTGGAACTGCCAATGCTGACTGAGGGCTCTTTCACATTGATGGCTGGGGGGAATGTAAAAACAGGTGGCTGAGCTGCGGTTTTACCACCACCCCAGCCAACCACCCAAATTCTGACATTACAGCCTGATAGGGCTGTACATATGTCATGGCCATGATGCGTTGCTTTGAGGCATTTTTAAGAGTTTGACAGGTGGCACCACCTATCAAACTCGTTCATTGAGACCAATGGGTTTACACACAGCACATACCATCTTCTCCCTGGCTACTTCCGTGTGCCAGGTTTTCAGCCTCTTGATTGGTCAGTGAAGGAATTACATTATCCTGCCCATGCGCTCCAGGGTGAAGCCTCGTACACACGACCGAGTTTCTCGGCAAAAACCAGCAAGAAACTTGCTGGCAGAGATTTCTTGCAGAGAAACTCGTTCGTGTGTATGGTTTCTCGTCAAGAAAAGCGACAAGAATCTCGACGAGAAAATAGAGAACCTGCTCTCTATTTTCTCGTCGAGATTCTCGTCAGCCTGTTTCTCGACGAGAAAATTGTGTGTGTGTACACTTACCTGTTCGCCGGGAAGCCCGCGCATGTTCGAAATGACTTCGACGCATGCGCGGTAGCTTCCTAGGCATAGGTAGGGTGAACCAAGATGGCGGCGACGGCATTGAATGTGACGAGCGCATGCTCGTCGTATTCGATGACGTCACCACGTACGCTCCATTCAAAGAGCCGCGGGTTCTTTGAATCGAGCGTGTGTACACTCGGCCGGGACAAGTTTCTTGTCCAAGAATCTCGTCGTAAAAAACTACATGTTTTTAACGACGAGATTCTCGGCCGTGTGTACGAGGCTTCAGTCTTCTGGCATAGCTGTAGTATGTCGGGAATGCACACTGAGCTTCGCAGTGTACATTATAGACGACTGCGAGCAGGTAGGTAAGTGTGTGTTATTGCAGAAAAGACTATGGGGTTTATTTACTAAAGCTGGAGAGTGCAAAATCAGGCTCACTCCAGCATAGAAACCAATCAGCTTCCAGGTTTTATTGCCAAAGCTTAAAGCGGAGTTCCACCCTGAAAAAAAAAAAAATACACGAAAATGCAGCAAAAAAATTGAAAAAAAAAATTGAAAAAAAAAATAAACTTTTACTCACCCAAAATGCTGGTTGCTATGCGGAAGTCCCTAGTCTGCCTCTTCCTTATCCGAGGTGGATCTTTTTCATCCCTCCTACTCGCGGTGTCTTCTGGTGAATGGGCGCGCTGCCTTCTGGGAACTGTGAGTAATCACAGAGAGCAGCCGCCCATTCACAAATCGGCGCGAGACTCGCGCATGTGCAGTAGGAAACGGGCAGTGAAGCCGTAATGCTTCACTTCCTGTTTCCCTTAGTGAGGATGGCGGCGGACCTGTAATCATCGAGGGATCAGCATCGGGGGGGGGGGCCATCATCGTGGGCGAGTAGGACAGGTAAGTGTCCTTATTAAAAGTCAGCAGCTACAGTGTTTGTAGCTGCTGACATTTAAAAAAAAGAAAAAATCGCAGGTGTAGCTCCGCTTTAATTGAACGAGCTGAAGTTAGAAGCTGATTGGCTACCATGAACAGCTGCACCAGATTCTGAGAGCTCCAGTTTTAGTAAATCTACCTAATAGCATGTCTCTTCTGCAATAAAGCGCTGCCTCCTCAGTTTTTTACAAATTTAGTTCCACTTTAAGTTGCCCATATACAAAAATATTAATCTCATTCTGCCCACTGGGATAGAGAATGAGAGAAATCCATAGATCCCCCATCTACACTAAATAGCGTGAAGGGGCGAAACTCCCCCTGCCAGCTATTGTTTTCTAACAGCCCACACCCGTGGCTGTCAGAATACCCAAACAGTGTCTACATCTGATTGGCTGTCAGCAGGGCCACCCATGGCTCATGTTTCAGCAGATTCACAGGAATCAGACACACTTGAGCCATGTATAGTCAGCTTTCGGCCTTATTTACACCTGTGGTTGGGTGGCAGTAAAACCAAGTGGTTGGGCTAACTTGGAATAAGCTAATACAAGCAGTGCAAGCAGCCAATCAAGCGTGCTGCAGTACTAGGAGCATGCTGCCACAGCATGGCATTGCCCTATAAACTTGAAAACAAAGCATTGCACTGTGTGTATGCCCCCTTTCGGCTCCCTTTGCAACTTAAAGTGGAACTTCACCTCCTCCGCCCCCCTTCTCCTTTACATTTGGCACATTATTATTTTTTTTTGGGGGGGGGGAACGGTACCTGATCTAGACAGGTACCCACTCCCCACCTCTGGTCAGATCACAGTGACAATCTGAGCAGAAGTTTACCCCCCCCTCCTTCACCCTCAGCCTTCTGGGACACATCACAGGTCCCAGAAGACTGCAGGACCATTCACACAGCACAGCGAGCCTCACATATGCGCAGTTGGAAGTGTCCTTGTATTAACCACTTAAAGCTGAGGTCCACCCAGAATTTTTTTTAACACTAAAATTCCTATGAAAAAAAGAAAAAAATTATACTCACCTGAAATGCCCGGTGCCATGCGGAAGTCCCCTAATCTGCCTCTTCCTTTGCCTCGGTGCATGTCCTTCCGCTTCCTCTTCTTGTGAATGGGGCGCGCTGCCTTCTGGGAACTGTGTGTAATCCCAGGAGGCAGCCGCCCATTCACAAAGCACCGTGCGAGTCGCGCATGCGCAGTAGGAAATGGGCAGTGAAGCCGCAAGGCCTGTTTCCCTTAGTCAGGATGGAGGAGCCGGGACCTGCCAGCACTGATTGATCGCCGTCGCGGGCCCAACATTGCGGGCGAGTAGGACAGGTAAGTGTCCTTATTAAAAGTCAGCAGCTACAGTGTTAAATTGTGGGTGGATTTGCCCCCTTAATGACCAGGCCATTTTTTGCGATATGGCATTGTGTCGCTTTAACTGACAATTGCGCAGTCGTGCGACATTGTACCCAAACAAAATTTATGTCCTTTTATCCCCACAAATAGAGTTTTCTTTTGGTGGTATTTGATCACCTCTGTGGTTTTAATTTTTTGCGCTATAAACAAAAAAAGACCGACAATTTTGACAAAAAAAACAATATTTTTTACTTTTTGCTATAATAAATATTCAAAAAAATAAATGACATTTCTTCATCAGTATAGGCCAATATGTTTTCGTCTACATATTTTTGGTAAAATAAATCGCAATACTTTGAATGAAAAAAAATTAAAAATAAATCGCAATAAGTGTATATTGATTGGTTTGTGCAAAAGTTATAGTGTCTACAAAATAGGAAATAGATTTATAGAATTTTTATTATTATTTTTTGTTTACTAGTAATGGCGGTGATCAGCGATTTTTAGCGGGACTGCGACATTGTGGCGGACAGATCGGTCACTTTTGACACTTTTTAGGGAGCAGTGACATTTATACAGCGATCAGTGCTATAAAAATGCACTGGTTACTGTATAAATGACACTGGCGGGGAAGGGGTTAACACTAGAGGGTGATCAAGGGGATAAATGTGTGCCCTGGGAGGTGTTTCGAACTGTGGGGGGTGGGACTGACTGGAGGAGGAGAGAGATCGCTGTTCCTAATCACTCGGAACAGACAATCACTCTGTACTCCCCTGACAGAACGGGGATCTGTTTGTTTACATTGACAGATCCCCATTCTGGCTCTCTTTGGAACGATCGCGGGTAGCCGGCCACGCGCATCGGCTCTGGACATGCACCGTGGGCGTACGCACCCACTGTATCTATTGCACGAAGCGGCATACACCTACGGCGATTCGCACATTAGAGCCAACCTGCCGCAGTATAATGACAGCGGCTGGTCGGCAAGTGGTTAAAAATCAGAAGCTACAGTATTTGCAGCTCCTAACCTTTAATTTTTTGGGAGGAGACTGGAGCTTCTCTTTAAAAGAGATGTATGGGACTGGTTTATTTTTTGCAGAATCATACTTACCTAGGTGGATGCTGCATCCCCCGTCGGCTCTAAAACTGAGAGATAAAACAGAGAGCTGGTGACTGTCAGTCATCGGCTCTCTGCTCTGCCCCCCTAGGCTAACTGGAGTGCTGGGCCTGTGGAGGGGGTGGCAGGCTCAGGCTTTCAGCGTCTTGCTGATAGGGTGACCACATTTCCAAACTGCCATTCAGGGACACACCCCCTCTCTCACCTTCCCCAAAAAAAGATGAGGGGGGGGGGGCAGGGGGTAATAGAGTCTCTGGGTTGATGGGGAATTTGTTTGGAGGCAAGTTATTTGTCAGGTGAATGTGCCACTTGCCACCAGATGCGGTGCCGCTTGCCACCCATAGCCTGCCACCAGATGCAGCGCTGCTGTCACTGCCTCTGCATGAGCCACGTGCGTAGAAGGAAAGGAGTGGCGTCACTATTTGGAGAGTGAAGATCACACCAGTCCCTGCTGCTTGCCGCTGGGTGTCAGAGAAGGAGGAGGTGCCGAGGTGGGTGGGGACAGCAGTGCTGCACTAGGCGCAGGCCTCGCTCCCGGTCTCACTGTCTGAGAGTAAATTGTCACTGGTTGCAAGATGCCAGGCAGCGCTGGCCCTAGCAACCAGTTCTGGAAATGTAATTAGTAGGGGGTGGCTGTGTCCTCTATTTCATTCCGGGACATTGTATTGTCCCGGAATGAAGGTGCCCGGGACCCAGGACAGACATGTCAATTGCGGGACAGTCCCGGGCAATCCGGGACATGTGGGCACCCTACTTGCTGAAAGGCTGAGCTGGGTATCGATCCAGGCATGTGGGCGGATCCCGCCCATATGGTCACGATCTTTCCTGAGCATGGATCGGCTCTGTGACATCAGCAGACAGCGGCTGTCTGCTAAAAACTGCATTCCTGTGATCCAAAGGAGAAATACAGCCAAACAAGCGTTTGGTGTACTTCTCCTTTAAGAGGGGGGGGGGGTATACACATGCTGCACTACTTTTCAGGTTTATGGAGCTGTGCCTCGCTGTGGTGCGGCTGTGCAGGCTTTTAGGGGTGAAAATTGGTGGTAAGGAGGAGACTTAATGCCTCTGAAAAACAATAAGTGGATCGCTCTTCGGGGGGGCTACCACATCTGTAAAGGAGTCTTTACTCACAGCCAGAAAATAAACAGCAACATACTTATCTATTAAAACTGTGCAAGGAGCTAAGTGCGGGATCAAAGAGCAACCAATCAGAACTGATTTTACTAAAACCAGACCACTACAGGATGGAATTGGATTGGGTGCCATGGGTACTGGTCTTGCACTTTTTTGCTCACTCTTTAATTGAGCAATCTCAATCACGTACATTTTCTATTAATTATGGCCAGAGTACCCTATGCAACAGGCAGATACAACAAGGTCCAGATATCTATAAGGAGAAATGAGAGATGGAGGTTTATCTGATGACTGATCTCCTTTCTCCCTATTAGCCCCCCAGGCTCTCTTTCTTCTACATCCTAAAGAGGAGGAGGAGGATATGAGGAAATCTATATGCACTGCCCGGGGGCCTGCAAATCAGAAACAGGACTCTAACAGCCTATATATAAACATCAGCCACGTCTCACCCCATACATCACTCCGAGCAGCCTCGGGATACGTAGAGGTGACAGACTACTTACAGAATTCCAGACAAATACGCCATACTTCCAATCAGCTTTCTGTTTACAAAGTTTACCGCTCACAATAAGTTGGTCATTTGCTAGATCGGTGAACGGTTTTGTACCTTTCATGTGAAATAAGAAAATATTGTATAAAAAAAAAAAAAAAATGAAAAGACATATTAAAGAATTAAAAGGGAAGAGAGATACAAAATTCTGAGTTGTCACCAAAACAGGAATAGAAAGGAAATCTTCCAATGGGGACACCTGTTTCTGTGACAACTAAGGAATATCGCTTCTCTGCCTTTTGGCTAAGATCAAGTGTAGTATCTGTTCTTATCAGTTGCCAGGAGGTGGCGCTGTGCTAACCGTCCCCAGTACACGGCGAGGTGGAAAGGGATGGTGGTGGCATATGCAAAACCTGCTGGTGTGGAGGTGGAAGCCTTCTGATGGGGATGGAGAACTATTGGGTCGAGGCCGAAGGGTCGGGTCCCAGCCTTCTGGCCTGGATTTGTGTGGCACTTGCACCGGTCAGTTTTTCGGGAGAGAACACTTGTTCCCCTTTCCCACCGGGGGAGCGGCTAGTATTTCCCAAATATAATTAGGTGGGAGTGATGGGAGTAGTGGGGAGAGCCTTAGGGTTAGGGGCTCTCCCCGATCTCTCTGAACTCCATACCTTCCTGGCTGGGAATGGTGCTGCACTGTCTGGGCTGTTGGTCAGGGTTGAGAGAAAAGCCTGTAGTGATTGTGCCCCTGGAGTGGCAGTCCAGGAGTGCCATACTTGCACTGTGTCGAAGGGCACTTTCGAGTGTTGGCACCTTGGTCACGTCACCACACACACTTTTTTCACACCTGCCTCTAGGGCCGGGACTTTTGGCTAGGACCGGAGGAATTTTTGATTCCTGGCCGGAGGGCTGGCCATCGTATTGCACGATGGTCACTTTCACTCTCCCACCTTCCTTCTCCCCACTTTCTTTTTATTTATCCCTTGTTTGTCACTTTTTTTTTTTTCGTTTGGTGTTCACGTTTTGTCACAGTGTGTTTAGTAGGGTGTAGGTCCTCGGGCCTGCCCTGAACGACTTGAGAGTCGGTGGACATGGCCTTCTGGCTTAGTTCGCCTGCTCTCATGGGGTCTCCCTTCAGGGGAGCCCCACCAACTACTTGGGTGGGTCTGTTTCGGCAGACCCTCCAGAGAAAGGGGTCCGTCTGGTTTCGGCCAGATGGACCACGTGATGTACCTCAGTTTTTTTTCCCATCGGATAAATTTAAAACATGTTCTATTTTTTAACACAGATGGAAAAAAGACCGATGGGGCCCATACACGATCGGTTTGTCCGATGAAAAAAGTCCATCGGACTGTTTTCATCGGTAAAACCGATCATGTGTACGGGGCTTTACAACCAAAGGGAATTAAATACAGAGGTGAAGGAAGAGCAAAGAAAACACATGTGCACATCACATTCTCAATGTCACATAAACACATTTATGATTTACATTCCCCTCCCGTCTACAATGGCTAAACCCTCCCCATTCTCAGTGGTTTGCTCGGCGTCCGCCTGTAGAGGAGAAAAAAAACACACACAACCAATAATTTACATTCTAAACTATGTACATTAGAATGAAGAGATTCTCCCCGAGAGAAAAACCTCTCCCTTCTAAAAGTAAGTTGCACTTGAACTGCAATGTGCTAAGTTATGTAACACTGCCACCTAGTGGAAGTGCCACCGTCAAGACACCTGTTAGGAAAACTCTTTTTTTCCTGCTTCTTCTCCTTTGGCCCTTTCTCTAAGCTATTCTAACCCAAAAGTCTCTGTCCTTTGATACTGTGAGAGGGAGAAAAAAAAACTGCTCCCGCTCTTCCAGTAAGTAGAAAAAAAAAAAAAAACCCATATGCAAGGGCCAGAGTTCTTGGCTCCAGGAGAGTACACTCCAGAATAAAACAAAAAGGCAACACAAGAGTTCAGTCTCTAAAGATAGTACTGCGGGTCTGGCAATACCAATGGCTTCCAGTTCTTGTCAAATGTATCTATGTGGTACACTGCATTGTCCTTGTCTTTCCTGCAAACAACCACCTTATCAGCATGTATGTGCCTTCCCAGCATCCAGGACTCCTTACAGTCTTTAAAACGTTTAGTAACTGCAGCAGAACACGAATAGTACCTCCGGACCTGGGGCACCTTCAAGTGAGTCCATACAAAATCCACATACCGCCGACATCTATGGATCTCTACCTCATATAAAAGTTATTTTGGTAAGTATGGGTATTCCCATCCGTACTCACTTGCAACTCTTTGTTGAACAACCTCTGTAACCGAGACAATGGTGGCATGGTCGCTCGATCTCCCGTTCCTGGCAAAACTATGGTGTCTGGGTGTCGAGGCACTTTCACTGCCTCCGGACTAGTCATGGGGGCCCGTAGTGACACTCTGGACACCTCGGCAACAGGTGCAGGCTTCTCCAATGGTTGAAGGGTAGACAGTGGGATAGACTCCTCCTCAGGCTCCGGGGCCTCCACCCGGGATGTGGTATCGCCAGTGAACATAGGTGAGTCTTTTTTTCTTCGGGACGAGGACAGGGGCATCTTATCCCAACCCTTCCGCTCAAACAACTCATCAATGGCCACATCATCCCCTGGATTGGAGACTGACTCCAGGTCAGAGGTATCGCATTCCTCCGCCCGCAGATAACTCCAGGTAGATGATGAATCACTGCCTCTAACCAGTTCAAGGGCCCTGGGATCCCTGACCCAAGCATTCCCGACACTTCGGACCTTAGCCAAGGTCCCTTTCCCCGGCTTGCCTCGGCCTGTAGCTGAAGCTGGACGTCTGGAACTTTTTCCCACGGAAGCATCTGACCCGGGCAAGCGCTGGGGTGTGACTCTACCACGGCCGCAGGAAGCTGTAACATAGCCGAACTTCCTCTTGGGCGGTGGGAGTGAGGACTCTGTAAATACCGAAACAGCATCCTCCGGTCTCTCGAACTCCGGTTCCTCAACAACTGGAACACTTTCACTCGCGACTTCCTCCGAAGTCTCAACAGTGTGCGCAGGGGTGACTGTAGAAACTCTGGTTCCTTCTTCCAAAATGGTGGCGCCTGTAAGGCAATTCAGGCGGAAGGCCCAAGGCTTTTCCATAGGTTGCTCCACTTCAAACAAGAACTCCTTACAGTGCTCACATCTCCCAAAGGGCTTAAGATGTACCACCAGTCCCTGGCATCCGGGACAAACCACTCCAAGGGCCTCCACTTCTCTGCATACATAAAGCGCGAAGCGGCCCCGGGGCTTTAGTCGGATCCCTGTATCCGTAACGGAAGCAGCAAAGGAGGTAACGTTTATGGTAGTTGAACTCGGAATCCATGTGGCATTAGACGCCATTTCATGCACTTGCCGATTCATCGCACACTGTTTCTCTCGCGCCAAAGTCACCACGTGCAACTCCTCACATGGCGAGGCTCCTCCCATTTCCTGCAATGTTCGCGGGCTTCTCTTCTGTAGGCACGCCCACGAACTACACAGCATGGGTTCTCCTCGTGGCGCAGTCACTTTTAAGATGGCCGACCTCCACGAAACTTCACAGGGGAACAAGTTCAAACTCTGGGCCTCTTTTCCTGTGAAACAATCCCGGACTCGAGCCCCCACGTGTAGCACACACACCCCCTTTTACCTGCCTTGTTCTTCGGCTCTTCGCAGGAAGAAGGGGCACACCATGCCACAAGCCCGTACCCTCCTGTGTAAAGAGGTTGAGCGGTGTTGTTGGTGGGTCATTTCACAGTTGAGCCAGAGAATGATTTTTCTCACCTCTGTGGATAACAGATTTGAGTACTTGTTTCCCCCAGTGAATAGAATGTCCACACTTGCTAGAACTCCAACAGAGAGTTTATTTGTTATTTGCTGAAAGAAGAAATAATCTCTTGATAGAAACAAAGGTTGGAGCAAGAAAAGGATAGCACAAGATGTGGGGAAAGGTCCAGGCACAATCTCAGTCCCTTCACTGTTCAGCTTCTTGAACAGACTCAGCCTCAAATGGATAGTCTACTTAGAACAAGACTAGCAGCCAAATAACACTCACACTTTACTCAAAGTCTCTGCCACAGACCCGATGAAATTGGTCTCTGCCACAGACCCAATGAAAATGGTCTCTGCCACAGACCTGGTGAACTTGACTTCGGCCTAGGGAGAAGACATCCCTCCGGAGAGTTACCGGGACCCTTTCCTTCACCGTGACTACCGCATCAGTCCCTCGGAACGGTTCCTCAACCCGCCTCCTCTACTCAGATACGGGTCCCCTCGCAAGGCGGCACCCTGAGACTCCTCGATCCCCGACAGGCCCCAGCCAAAGGTGCTGGGCCCAGGCCTTTGCTGCAACTTCCAAGTCCCCGCATCCAGGACGGACAGGAACAGCAGAGTAGTACCTCACCCTAAGACTAAAGAAGCCCAGAATGGAACCGGAAAAGAAAACACCCGCCCTTGGGCCTAGGGCGCCCAGGGCGGACTGGAACCAGAACCAGGGGTAGGACCCCACCGACTAACCAACCCCGAACAGGCAGCGTCTGCCCCTTTTATCTCCTCTCCCAGCGTGCACAGCAGGTTAACCCCGCCCCACCATACGTTTGCCGAGAGGGGACACAAAAAGCACAGCCCTGTACTGGTGGTTCAACCCCAGCCTACCATGGCAGCGCCACCTGTAGGCTACAGGGAACTGCACACCAATACTCTCCCTGTGGATAAAATGGTTGTAAACCCTGACAAATCAAGGTGTTTGGGCATACTACCTCCCAAACACTCCCCTTAAATTGAGGACCCCGCTACACACCTATGATAAAAATTATAGACCCTTCAATTCTTTGTAAGTGGGCAAACTTACAAAATCTGCAGAGGATCAAATAATTATTTTCCCCACTGTATAAAAGAAACAATTAACATAGCTCTGTATTTATTAATACATTATAAAATGTATTTTTGAATGCAAGCTGTATTAGTACCTGCATTTAACTGGGTATCAGCCCCTTGCAGTACCTGTACAGCAGAGCTCAGATTGGGCAAGGGATAAATCACAAAATAAGTCAATCAGATATTCTGCAATGCTCATTCCATAAATCCCACACCCCTTACATCAGTGGGAAGAATGTCCTCCTTACAGTGGTGGTCAGGAAAGCATGTCCCCCTCAAGTTGGTGGTCTGTGGCAGGGCCGTCTTTAATGTTGATTGGACCCTGGGAAAAAAAATTCTTGGGGGCCCCCCCCCCCCCCATGCAATTTTGCTCTCAACCTGCTCTGAGACATACAATAAATATCAGCTAGACTTAAAATCAGTTTACTGTATCAGATCAGGCAGTGTTTGCGATTGGTTGCCAGAGGTTACAGCATATCATTACCACTTACTGACTGGTTGCTAGAGGTTACAGCACACATTACGGCTCACTGATTAGTTGCTAGAGGTTAGAGCACATGATTTCTTCTTGTTGATTGGTTGCTAGAGATTACTGTACAGTAATACTGCTCACTGATTGGGTGCTAGAGGTTACAGCACATCATCTCTTTACTGCAGAGGGGCATGATATTTATATGAATGCCGCCTTTATTTACATATGAATGCTGCCGACCTCAGCTATTTACATATGAATGCTGTCGCTGCTATTTACATAATAATATACAAAAATGCAGCGCTATGCGTATAACAATGTAAAACACCCAAGTGCTCGAAATTACACTAAATCACAAATGATTAAATATAAGTCCAAATGTATATGAAACTCCAAAGGATGTGAGAAACATAAATTCGAATCAGTTCCAGTTTGAATCAGTCCCAAATTGTAAAGGTGAATCTTCCAAAGTAAAAAAGTGACTTGTAACGTAACCACCACCACGTGAAAGGGAGGCTTACCAGATGTAATGGACCCAATGCACGTATGTGTAAGGGGTCAGACAGGCTGAATATGTATATGTCCATACATATGGAAACCAGGCCGGCACAATGCACCCTTGCGTCCAAGGTTCAAACTCAGGAAAAAACACCGGAAATTCAAGCCAATAGGAGTATTGACTAGGCTCACATAAAGTTCATGTGGAAAAAGAAGGGAGAAGGCACATAGCGTAATACCGCAAAGGAATTTTAATGAATATAGGCAGATACACTTACATCCAATCCATGAATATAGCGCTTTGCAAAGACACTCAATGGCAGCAATGGAGTCTCCCAAGACTATTTACATATGAATGCTCACATTATTTACATATGAATGACGGTTATTTACATGTAAACACAGGGTCTGCAGGTTAGTCATCTGTACACAACAATAGGGCAGAGCTGGGCAGCATTAGTATCAGCACTTCACACTGAGATATCAGGACACAGCACAGGACTAAAACTTCAAGGGACAAGGGAATTTAAACTGGGATAGTTAGCAAGTATGAGGCAGCTGCTTTGGGCCCCATAACAATGACAGGGCCTAGGGCAGCTGCCCCTTTTGCCCTGCCTTAAAGACGGCCCTGGTCAGTGGGAAGAATGCCCTCCTTACAGTGTTGACCAGAAAGCCACCCTTGCAAACAGCTAAAAACACCATTGTTGTCATGCCCTGGCTCTGCTAAGTGGCATTGGACCCGAAACTATGGAGGCGGAAGGTCAATCAGCCACAGCTCAAGGAACCACTAAAAATCTTTGAGGAACCCTGGTTGAAAATGTCTGGCTTAACCGCTTGCGAACAGTACACCCGCAATGTACTGCAGACGAGCGGCCCACACAGGCAAATCGACGTACCCGTATATTGCTACCTACTTCCGCACAAACGCACCCCCCTGCCGGCACCCGCTGTGATTTTACACAGCGGGCGCTTGTCAGTAGGGAAGAGCTTCGAGTTTGAGTAGAACCCATGTTCGACTCGAACATCGCCTGTTCGGCTGTTCACCGAATTTCGAACATTATGGGCCGTTCGCGCCAAATTCGAGTGGCGCGCCACGGGCCATAATTCACTGCGGCATCGCAGTGCATTGCTGGCTGATGATTGGCCAAGCATGCACTATGACCCGCATGCTTTGGCCAATCACAGCGTGGAAAAAAACGGAGAGACATAATTAGCCAAAGCCAGGGTGGCTTTGGCCAATTATGTCTCAGGGGGTTTAGTACACGCCCCACACTATATAAGGCCGCCTGCGTGGCAGCCTTTTGTAGTGTGTTGCAGCGTTGGTTAAAGGAAAGAGACAGTGTAATTTGATTTGAGTTAGAGCAGGCAGGCGAGTCAGTTAGCTGCAGTTACAGTGTGTAGAGGATATATATGCATCCTAGGTGTTGTATATATATTTACACACTGTATTCAGTTTAGCTAGATCTGTTCCTGTTATTCTCTATACTGACAGGCAGGCAGGTGATTGTGCTAGCTGCAGTGTTTCACTTAGTGTACTGTGTCCTTTGCTGCAGTATTTTGCTTTAGTGTCCTTTGCACAGTGTGCACCTAAAGCTTAACTCAATACAATTGCTGGTGTTCTGATACAAATACAGGCAGGGAGCTGCAGTATTTTGCTTTAGTGTCCTTTGCACAGTGTGCACCTAAAGCTTACCTGAATACAATTGCTGGTGTTCTGATACAAATACAGGCAGGGAGCTGCAGTATTTTGCTTTAGTGTCCTTTGCACAGTGTGCACCTAAAGCTTACCTCAATACAATTGCTGGTGTTCTGATACAAATACAGGCAGGGAGCTGCAGTATTTTGCTTTAGTGTCCTTTGCACAGTGTGCACCAAAAGTTTACCTGAATACAATTGCTGGTGTTCTGATACAAATACAGGCAGGGAGCTGCAGTATTTTGAATTAGTGTCCTTTGCACAGTGTGCACCAAAAGCTTACCTGAATACAATCGCTGGTGTTCTGATACAAATACAGGCAGGGAGTTCAAAATTACAAACAGATTCTACGTAACAACAAACCTACAGTCCCTGTCTTGTTTGCACCGCCTGTATACTGCCCCACGCCTTTCCTTTTTTTAATTTGGGTGCAGGATTCCCCTTAATATCTATACACGACCCAAAGGGGCTGGTAATGGGCGGGAGGGGGGGTACCCATGCCATTTTTCTCAATGATTTTCATCCATATTGGCGGGACCAGACATTACATTAAAGCCGCAAGCAGTTTTAAATGACTTTTTTTCCTTTAGAAATGTCATTTTGTGCAGGGACAGTTCTAAACACGGGAAACACGTGCCCCTTCACAGGCATACTATAGACACCCCCCAGGTACGATATTTAAAGGAATATTTCACTTTTTTTTTTTTTTACTTTATGCATCATTAAAATCACTGCTCCCAAAAAAACGCCTGTTTTTATAACTTCTTTTTGCATTGATACATGTCCCCTGGGGCAGGACCCGGGTCCCCAAACCCTTTTTAGGACAATAACTTGCATATTAGCCTTTAAAATTAGTACTTTTGATTTCGAACGTTCGAGTCCCATAGACTTTAATAGGGTTCTAAAGTTTGCGTGAACGTTCTGGTCCGGGGGGTGTTTGGCTCATCCCTACTTGTCAGCAAGTCCCGGCCAATGATTCACGTCCGGTACCTGCTGATCAGCTGTGTGTAATTACAGCCCAGAGCCCTGTGTTGATATTTAATATAGAGCTCTGAACAGAGGGAACGATCTCTCTGTTTCTCATCCCTGCAAAGCAGGGATGAGAAACAAAGAGATCTGTTAGTAAAAGCAGCACACTTTACACACATTATACATAGTTAGGCACACATTTAACCTATTGATCACCCTAGATGTTAACTCCTTCCCAGACAGTGTCATTAGTACATAGACTGTGTTTAGTATTATCACTGATAACGGTATTAGTGTCACTGGTGATGTCAGTGGCAATTAGCCATTTCCTCCATCTTTAATTAGCCTAGGTTCACACTGATGCGGGTTAGAAATCAAACCGGCAATGCAGTCCGACTTCGGGGGCGATTTGACAGACATCTGTGCGAGTTTCTGCACAGATGTCTATTCAAATCGCACCCGAAGTCAACAGAAGTAGTACAGGAACTACTTTTGTGATTTGGTGATTTGGTGCAGTGCCGCAAAGTTGGCATTGCACCGATTCAAACGGTGCTATCGGCAGCAATAGCCACTGATTTGGCATGCAATTTGACAGGTCAAATCGCATGCCAAATCAACCCAATCTGAACGTGGGCTTAGTGTCAGATCGTGCCGCACTATCACAGTCCAATTAAAAGTTGCTGTTCACCGCCATTAGTAGTATAAAATAAATAAATAATCAAGATCATGTGACTGCCGTGACAGCCAATCACGGTGGTCACGTGCTCTTAAGCCCCACCCCGCTTCCTGGCATCATAAACCTCTTAAAGGGCCGGGAGGCGCTGGCATTAAGAGGTTAAGGTGCAAAAATAAACATGGTCACTCAGTCTGCAGTCCCTCACCATTAAACTGCCTCCCTTACCTAAATCGCAAAGTTCTTCTCCTCACTGGCTCCTGTTTTTATTTTTTTAATTTGAAGCGTGGCTCGGCTCGCCCAGGTGCATCATCTATTCACAGAGATCTACCAAAGGGCAGACTACAAATCTCATCTGCCACTGCAACAGAGGGACCTGGTTCCCATTCCCAGGGCTAGGTTCACATCAATGCGTTTATTAGTGCCTTTGCAGACCCACACACCACAATCCATTTAACCTTATTTCCTATGGCTCCCGTTCTCATCTATGCATTTTCCTGCAATGCATTTTTTGGAAAGGTGCAGAGACTGCATTTTACACGCAGCACGTTTTTTTTTTTTTTGGCTCCATAGACGTTATTGGAATTGCATCAAAAACGCACGAAAAGCGCATCTATATGCATTTTCAGTGCGTTTTCCTGCATGAAAACCAACACCTCCTCCTAGCAACACCAACGCTTTCCTAACCGCCCACATATGTAAACGGTGTTCAAACCACACATGTGATGTATCGCCGCAATCGTTAGAGCGAGAGCAATAATTCTAGCACTCCTCTGTAACTCTAAACAGGTAACCTGTAAAAAGGTTTAAAGCATCGCCTATGGGGATTTTTAGTTATGCGCTGTGAACACCCGGCTGTGAAATCACAACCTGTCACAGCCGGGCGCCCACACTTACAATGTCGGCGCTGTGGAGAGGAGAGGGAGAGAAGCGTGGCTTCAGACGGCCGCATTGCCGTCGCCATTGTGGGTAAGGAAACATGGCAGCAGTGTAGCCTTACGGCTTCATGCCGGGAACCCTACTGCGCATGTGCGAGGCTCCGCTTCTCTCTCCTACTGGCCCGGCGGCTGGGGAAGGAGGAGGGAGGAGGATGGAGCCGAGCATTAATGTCAACAGCCGTGGCTCTGGCTCCCGGAAGTGGGAACAGGATACGTGTCAAAGACAGGTATCCGCTCCCCCCTGAAAGGTGCCAAATGTGGCACCGGAGGGAGGGAGGAGACAAATGAGTGGAAGTTCTACTTTTCGGTGGAACTCCGCTTTAAGTGGTTAAAATAAAACATGCATTTTCAAAACCGCAACATCGCAACGATCGCCATTTTATTCTCTAGGGTCTCTGCTAAAAAAAAAAAAACTTTTAATTGCATTTTAATCTAAATACGAGATCCAAGGTCTTTTTGACCCCAGATCTCATATTTAAGAGGTCCTGTCATGCTTTTTTCTATTACAAGAGATGTTTACATTCCTTGTAATAGGAATAAAAGTGACCCAAATTTTATTGTCAAAATAAAAAATTGAAAGTAAAATAAATACGATTTTTTTTTTTAAAGTGCCTCGTCCTGACGAGCTCGCGTGCAGAAGCAAACGCATACGTGAGCAGCGCCGGCATATGAAAACTGTGTTCAAACCACACATGTGAGGTATCGCCGCGATCGTTAAGCCCTGTACACACGATCAGATTTCCTATGGATTTTAAACCAATGCATTTTTCCATTGGAAATCCGATGAAGCTGACTTCCATCAGTCTTGCCTACACACCATCAGTCAAAAAACCGATCGTCCCAAACGCCGTGACGTAAAACACTCCGACGAGCCAAGAAAAATTAAGTTCTATGCTTCTGAGCATGCGTCGACTTGATTCTGAGCATGCGTGGGTTTTTTATCCAATGGAGTTCCCCACAGATGATAGTAATTTGCTATCGTTTTTTTTTCCATCGGATACATTTAAAACATGTTCTATTTTTTTACACCGATGGAAAAAAGACAGATGGGGCCCACACACGATCGGTTCGTCCGATGAAAACAGTCCATCGGACTGTTTTCATCTGTAAAACCGATCGTGTGTACAGGGCTTTAGAGTGAGCGCAATAAATCTAGCCCTAGATCTCCTCTGTAACTCAAAACATGCAACCTGTAGAATTTTTTAAACGTCTCCTATGGAGATTTTTAAGTGTAATGCCCCATACACACGATCGTTTTTCATGCCGTTAAAAATGCCATTAAAAAAAATGGCCATTAAAAATGATCGTGTGTAGGCTCCAAAGCATTTTTAACGACGTGAAAAACGGCCATTAAAAATTTCGAACATGCTCTCTTTTTTCACGTCGTTTTTCATGTCGTTTTTTTTAACGCCGTGAAAAACGATAGTGTGTATGCTTTAACGACGTGAAAAAAACGCGCATGCTCAGAATCAAGTATGAGACAGGAGCGCTCGTTCTGGTAAAACTAGCGTTCGTAATGGAGATAGCACATTCGTCACGCAGTCACGGACTGAAAAGCGCGAGACTGAAAAGAGCGAATCGTCGCTCAACAAACTTTACTAACATGAAGGGTGGCGCCATTCGAACGGAACTTCCCCTTTATAGTGCCGTCGTACGTGTTGTACGTCACTGCGCTTTGCTTGATCGTTTTTTTAAATGATCGTGTGTACGCAAGACAGGCTTGAGAGGAAACATGAAAAAAAACGACGTGAAAAACGGCAAGAAAAAAAATGGCAAGAAAAACGATCGTGTGTATGGGGCATAAAAGTTTGTTGCCATTCCACCAGCGGGCGCAACTTTAAAGATTGACATGTTGGGTATCAATTTACTCAGCGTAACATTATCTTTTACAATATAAAAAAAAATTGGGCTAACTTTACTGTTGTTTAATTCAAAAAAAGTGATTTTTTTCCAAAAAAAGTGCGCTTGTAAGACCACTGCGCAAATACAGTGTCACAAAAAGTATTGCAAAGACCGCCATTTTATTCTCTAGGGTGTTAGAACAAATATATATACTGTTTGGGGGTTCTAAGTAATTTTCTAACAAAAAAAAAACAGTTTTTAACTTGTAAACACCAAATCTCAGAACGAGGCTCGGTCCTTAAGTGGTTAAAGTTTTTTTTTATTTTTTTTAAATTGCATTTTCAACGATCGCCATTTGATTCTCTAGTGTCTCTGCTAAATATATATATATATATATATATATATATATATATATATATATAACGTTTGGGGGTTTCTAAGTAATTTTATAGCAAAAAATACTGATTTAAACTTGTAAACAAAAAGTGCCTGAAAAATCCTGCTTGTGAAGTCAATGGGGATGCATACATTTTTTTTTTTTTTGCAAAAGGTGGAATTTGCCTTTGAAATAGGACAGGCGCGATACAAAGAGGGGGGTGATTGGGTAAAGAGGGCCTGTCTGATCTGTGTGCTTCCTAGCAGGGGTGCAAGGAGTGTGAAATAGGATGACATTAGAAGATCTGGGTATTATTAGGGGTATTAGGGGAATTAAAGGGCATGCTTATGATTGGGTGGCACTGAGATCTGATAGAACAGACAATTCTGTAGGCTGGAGATTTTTAGGATCCTGAGTTGTTCCTACTTTATGGGATGGGGGGTAGGGTCCTAGACCCTGATCCTATAGACATGCTGCTGATTATCCAGCAGAGGGGTGAGTGTGTTTCCCCCCCCCCCCCCCCCCTCCTCTCTCTCCAGACTCAGGGCTGCCCCCTGATTGGCTAAGAGGGATTTTTTTGGGGAAGGGTTTTGGGACCTGGCAAGGAGGGGGGGAGCACACACACAGAGAGAGAGACTGGGCGGTTTCAAGGCGGCCCCTGAGCGCTGGCTGGAGGGGGAAGGATCCGATCCTGGGACAGAGGGCGCCTTGAAACGGACGGTAGAGAAGTGAGTAGAGAAGCGGAGCACAAAGAGAAAGTGATCCGAATCAGAACCGGAGGGAGCAGAAGTCCCGGAGACACCGGATCGGCAGCGATCTGAGACCGAGGAGGGAGGATCTGTGCACTGCTGAGAAGATCAGGTCCTGGAAGAGACGATCCAGCAAAAAGGGGGAGGTGACACCGGGACACAAGTCACACAACTTTTGCAGAACTTTATTTTGACATCTCAAAGTGGACTAAAAAAAAACAAACTTGGGACCCCCCCATGTGACTTTTCATAGCAGCACCCCATCTAATTCGATTGCTTGGTGCCCATTTACTGAGCTTCAGCCATGCAGGGTGTCCCAGTAGCCACCCTTTTCCTCCTGCCAGCCCTGTGCCTACTTGCTGCTGCCCAGCTCCACGGAGAAAAGGGAATTTCGGTTCCCGAGCACGGGTTCTGCCAGCCCATCTCCATCCCGCTGTGTACGGACATCGCCTACAACCAGACCATCATGCCCAATCTCCTAGGGCACACCAACCAGGAGGACGCTGGCCTGGAGGTCCACCAGTTCTACCCGTTAGTGAAGGTCCAGTGTTCCTCGGAGCTGCGGTTCTTCCTGTGCTCCATGTACGCCCCGGTTTGCACGGTTCTGGAGCAGGCTATCCCGCCGTGCCGATCGATCTGCGAACGGGCAAGGCACGGCTGCGAAGCCCTCATGAATAAGTTTGGCTTCCAGTGGCCGGAGAGGCTTAGGTGTGAGAACTTTCCGCGTCATGGCGCTGAGCAGATCTGCGTTGGGCAGAACCACTCTGAAGATGGCGGGCCGACCTTGCTGACAACTAGTCCGCCTTTGCATGGCACCATAGGGCCAGCCATCTATGCCACACCAGATCATCCTTTCCACTGCCCACGGGCGCTCAAGGTACCAACCTACCTGAACTACAGGTTCTTAGGAGAAAAGGACTGTGCCGCGCCATGTGAACCTACCAAGAGCGACGGGTTCATGTTCTTTAGTCAAGAGGAGATCCGTTTTGCCCGAGTATGGATTCTTATCTGGTCTGTACTGTGTTGTGCTTCAACTTTCTTTACAGTAACCACCTACTTAGTAGACATGCAAAGGTTCCGCTATCCCGAAAGGCCCATCATATTCCTGTCTGGGTGCTACACAATGGTGTCTGTGGCCTACATTGCTGGATTTGTGCTGGGGGATAAAGTGGTTTGCAATGAAGGCTTTTCGGAGGATGGCTATAAAACTGTTGTACAGGGAACCAAGAAAGAAGGATGCACCATACTCTTCATGATGCTTTACTTCTTCAGCATGGCTAGCTCCATCTGGTGGGTCATCTTGTCTTTAACCTGGTTCCTGGCAGCTGGTATGAAGTGGGGGCATGAAGCAATTGAAGCAAATTCTCAATACTTCCACCTGGCAGCCTGGGCAGTGCCTGCTGTGAAGACCATTACCATTCTGGCCATGGGGCAGATCGATGGAGACCTACTAAGTGGAGTCTGCTTTGTAGGACTTAATAGCATTGATCCATTGAGGGGCTTTGTGCTGGCGCCTCTCTTTGTCTACCTCTTCATCGGAACTTCATTTCTTCTTGCTGGGTTTGTGTCCCTCTTCCGCATCAGGACCATCATGAAACACGATGGCACCAAAACCGAGAAGCTGGAGCGGCTGATGGTACGAATTGGAGTCTTCAGTGTCCTCTACACTGTGCCTGCCACCATCGTCATTGCCTGTTTCTTCTATGAACAGGCCTTCAGAGAACACTGGGAGCGTAGCTGGGTGAGTCAAAACTGCAAAAGCCTAGCTATTCCTTGCCCTCTACAGTACACGCCACGCATGACCCCGGACTTTACCGTCTACATGATCAAGTATCTCATGACCCTTATCGTCGGCATCACTTCTGGATTCTGGATCTGGTCAGGAAAAACTCTTCATTCATGGAGGAAATTTTACACCAGGCTTACCAACAGCAAACATGGAGAGACAACCGTGTGAGAACTCATGGTGGCACCCATAACCACCTAGAGGGGTTGGCAACCTGTGGCACTCCAGCTGTTGTGGAACTACATTTCCCATGAGGCATTGCAAGGTTGTCAGTTAAGGCGGCCATACACGGTTCGAATTTCGAAATAATTTTCTTTCGAAAATCGTATCAAAGAATTTTCGTACGAATTTCGCACCGTTAGTGGGCTGCAGCAACAGCCGATTTTCGTGCGGCAATCAAATTTGAGGAATCCGACATGTTGGAAATTTTTTGAAAAACAAACGATTTTCTGATCAATGGTGGGAGAATCGTGCGAGAAATGTAATAGAAAAAAAAATGCGCATGTGCAAGAAAAGAATATTCCCGGAGAGAAACAAATATTCCCGGAGAGAAACGAATATTCCCGGCAACATGAAGGCTTGGTCGGCCGAATTTCGAAAATCAATGGTGGCATCATCGGATCACAAAAAAAAACGAACTTTCTGATTTTAAAAAGAAAATTTGTTCGAAATTCGACCGTGTATGGCCTGCTTTACAATTACTCCCAGAGGCATGATGGGGTTGGCAGTTACAATTGTAGTTCTGCAACAGCTGGAGTGCCACAGGTTGCCTACCCCTGATTCCTAGACCATGGGTGTTCATGGCTGCTGCAGAACTACAAATCCCATCATGCCTCAGCATTTGGAAGTTAGCCTTGCAATGCATCATGGGACTTGTAGTTCTGAAACAGCTGGAGGGCCAGAGGTTGAGCTCCCATGACCTAGACCAGGGGTAGGCAACCTGTGGCACTCCAGCTGTTGCAGAACTACAATTGTAACTGCCAACCCCATCATGCCTCTGGGAGTAATTGTAACTGCCAACCTTGCAATGCCTCATGGGAAATGTAGTTCCACAACATCTGGAGGGCCCCAGGTTGAGCACCCATGACCTAGACCAGGGGTAGGCAACCTGTGGCACTCCAGCTGTTGCAGAACTACAATTGTAACTGCCAACCCCATCATGCCTCCTGGGAGTAATTGTAACTGCCAACCTTGCAATGCCTCATGGGAAATGTAGTTCCACAACATCTGGAGGGCCCCAGGTTGAGCTCCCATGACCTAGACCAGGGGTAGGCAACCTGTTGCACTACAGCTGTTGCAGAACTACAATTGTAACTGCCAACCCCATCATGCCTCTGGGAGTAATTGTAACTGCCAACCTTGCAATGCCTCATGGGAAATGTAGTTACACAACATCTGGAGGGCCCCAGGTTGAGCACCCATGACCTAGACTGTACCTTCAAGACTTTTCCAGTTTCCTGTCACTTGTTGCTATCTGTGTATATCGACGTACGATACCTTCAGGCACATCTCTCTGGAGTTGTAATTAAGACTGTACATAGGATTTTTTTTTGTAAATTATATATTTCTATTTAAAATATGAGGGTTAAGGAACTGGAGGAATGGGAAATGTACGTGGAAAAGAGACCCCTATCTACTCCAGTTGTTTGCTGACTATATCTCATGGATAATTGGAGTTGTTTAGAATCCAGTCTATTTTGGCTCTTTCTGGAAACCCTATTTACAGTATTTTTTTTTTATTCCTAATTTTTATGTGTCCTCCCCAATGAACAGTGGAATTTGTACAAGTGTCCTTTATAATATTAGCCAACATGAACTGTGCAGAATCTGTGAGGGTGATCTGGAATCTTGGCATCTTATGACAGGTGGTACCGCTGCTGCTATGGTGTCTGTCAGAATGGTACAATTGGATTTTTTTTGGGGGGGGGAGGGGGTTTATTTTGAGTTTGAATTATAAATTCCCTTTTTTTTTTTTTTTTTTTTCATTTGTAATGCATGATTTAAAAAGGACAGATGCATATAATCATTTCTAGATGACAGGAGTTGGCTGGACACCAGAAATGACATTCTTTGTACAAGGGAACGTGGTACAGATTTGACACTTGTCAAAAAAAAACAACACTTTTCATGTGTGGGACGAGCAAAGGAAAGGGACATGTAACCCCTTATGTGCTGAAGGTAAACCTAAAGACGTTGGAAACCATCAGGGGCCTTCATTACACTGCTAGCCCTTGATTGGAATATGTATTGATCTGTTTTTGAATATATGTTGATTTTTTTTTTCTTAATTTTCAAATTAAAAAATTAAAAAAAATATTTTTGTTATGAACAACCAAGAAAGTATTTTGCGCTTTCTTCTTTGTTCCACTGGAGATTCTTGGGGGATGGGTTATATATAACGTTTATATTAATTGTTCATCATACTATGAATACAAAGAACTAGTAATGAGATATCGAGGTGACTGCTAACATAGTTTGATAGCGGTATGATAGTCCGCCTAATATGTGAGAACTGGGAGGAAAAGAACTATCTATATTACCCAGGGCTAAAAAAAAAAATTTAAAAAAAAAATCTCAACTTTTACCTATTTAGTACAGGTCAAACATGTAATAGAAAGGATCTTTTATTTTTTTAATTGATAAATTAATCCCATATGAAGCTTTGTGATCCTAATATCCAGATATTTTCTCCTTGACCGTTATAAATACCATCAGGGATCGCCTTCCAAAAAAGTCACATGACTCGCAATGCCGCTATTTTCCACCTCTGCTCAAATATCCGTTACTTCAGTAACACTTATTCACTCTCTTGGTTTCTTTATACAAATCTGTAGTTAGCCACCCAATATTTTACATATGACCTACCTAGTTCTAACCAATCCAGACATTTATTGTAGCCATTGAAAGCTGATTTCTGATTGGTCCGGCTGGGTTGCAGCACATCATTGAAGTTTTAATCAATTTAGTAGAGCAATGTGCAATAACCCAGGGTATTCTATTGGAATAAAGTGTCATTGACATATATATATATATACACACGTATACATATATATATATATATATGAATATTGAATAATAAAGACAAAAAAAGCGTGTGTGTGTATATATATATATATATTTATTATTCTTTTTCTTTATTATTCAATATTCATATATATATATATATATATATATGTATACACACACACACAAAATTTTTTTCTTTATTATTCAATATTCATACATATATATATTGAATAATAAAGAAAAAAAAAAAATATATATATATATATATATATATATATATATATATATATATATACACATGTGTATATATATATAGATATAGATATATATATATATATATATATATGAATATTGAATAATGAAGACAAAAAATGCATGTGTGTGTGTGTGTGTGTATATATATATATATATATATATTTTTTTTCTTTATTATTCAATATATATATGTATGAATATTGAATAATAAAGAAAATAAAAATGTGTGTGTGTGTGTGTGTGTATATATATATATATATATATATATATAAATATTGAATAATATAGAAAAATAATAATAAAACAAATATACACACACACATTTTCTTTATTATTCATATATATATATATATATATATATATATATATAAATAAAAACACACACACGAATATACTGCAGTATCAACGGTTTGCAAAACGGAATTACTTAGCAGCCAGTGAAATCCAATTGGTGCAGTTTATTGCATTATGTTAATAATTTTTAATTTTTTTTTTGTTTTGTTTATTGGGTTACTTTACTAAATGTAATAGAGACTGTTCACTTAGGGGGTTATTTACTAAAGCTGGAGAGTTCAAAATCTGGTGCAGCTCTCCATAGAAACCAATCAGCTTCCAAGTTTTATTGCTAAAGTGGTTGTAAGGCTTTGTTTTTTTTTTTTAAATACCAAACATGTTATACTTACCTCCACTGTGCAGCTCGTTTTGCACAGAGTGGCCCCGATCCTCGTCTTCTGGGGTCCCTCGGCGGCTGTCTCGGCTCCTCCCCGCAAGAGCTAACCCCCTTCATGGAAAGCGCTCTCCCAAGGGCGTTAGCTTGCGGGCGCGCTCTCGTGATACAGCCGGCCGCTATAGCCACCGACTGTATCACTCGGCCCCGCCCCCGGCGCGCCGCAACATTGGATGTGATTGACAGTAGCGTGAGCCAATGGCTGCGCCGCTATCAATCTAGCCAATCAATGGCCAGACTCCGTGGAGAAGAGGACGCCGGGGACGCGCACAGCAGGTGAACGGGCTCAGATAAGTAAAACGAGGGGGCCGTCATTGCCAGGTGTTTTTTCACCTTAATGCATAGGATGCATTAAGGGGAAAAAACACGAACCTTTACAACCCCTTTAATTGAACAAGCTGACGTTAGAAGCTGATTGGCTACCATGCACAGCTGTGCCAGATTTTACACTCTCCAGTTTTAGTAAATCTCCACTTAGGCAGGCCATACACGGGTCAAATTTCGAACTAATTTTCTTTTCAAAATCAGAAAGTTCGTTTTTTTGTGATCAGATGATGCCACCATTGTTTTTTGAAATTCGGCCGACCGAGCCTTCATGTTGCTACAGAAAATAATTTTCGTTGCCGGGAATCTTCTTTTCTCTCCGAGAATTTTCTTTTCTTGCACATGCGCATTTTTTTCTATTACATTTCTCGCACGATTCTCCCATCATTGATTAGAAAATCGTTAGTTTTTCCAAAAATTTCCAACATGTCCGATTTCTCAAATTTGATTGCCGCACGAAAATCGTCTGTTGCTGCAGCCCACTAACGGTGCGAAATTCGTACGAAAATTCTTTGATACGATTTTCGAAAGAAAATTCTTTTGAAATTCGAACCGTGTATGGCATTAGTGACTCTTTGCAATATAAAATATTTAAAGGGGTTGTAAGGCTTTGATTTAAAAAAATAAATAAAAATAACAAACATGTCATAATTACCTCCACTGTGCAGTTTGTTTTGCACACAGTGGCCTCGAACACCGTCTTCTGGGGTCCCTCAGCGGCTCTCGCGGTTCCTCCCTGCATCAGATAACCCCCTAGGAGAAGCGCTCTCCCGGGGGGGGGTTTACCTTATGGGCGCGCTCCCGAGTCATTCATTCGGCGTCCATAGCCGCCGAATGTATGACTCGGCCCCGGCGCCCGCATCATTGGATTTGATTGACAGCAGCGGGAGCCAGTGGCTGCGCTGCTATCAATCTATCCAATCAAAAGCTGGGACCCCATTGGAGAGAGGGACAGCGCGTCCCCGCCGAGGTAAATTCGGGGCTCAGGTAAGTAAAACGGGGGGGGGGGGCTGAGGGGCCGGTGACTGCCAGAAGTTTTTTTTATATAGGATGCATTAAGGTGAAAAAAAACAAGGGTTTACAAACCCTTTAAGGTAAAGAAGTGTTCACTTTGAATACCTAATCATGTGCAAGAGAAAAAAAGGTTTTTGCTTGCACATGATTGGATGATTAAAGTAAACACAGCTTCACCTTATTCTCTAAGCCAGGGGTCCTCAAACTACGGCCCTCCAGTTGTTCAGAAACTACAATTCCCATCATGCCTAGTCATGTCTGTGAATGTCAGAGTTTTACAAGGCCTCATGGGACTTGTAGTTCCGCAACAGCTGGAGGGCCGTAGTTTGAAGATCCCTGCTCTAAGCTAAGTGAATATTTACATCTCTAAGGGAACAGTCTTTGTTTTCTTTAGTAAATCAACTCTAATATGTTTTAATATATTCACCTAAGAGCTCATGCACACAAGATGTTTAAAAAATGCCAGTGCTGCTGCCAAGAAAAAGCAGCTGTAAAAACGCGCCTTTAGCCACGTTTTTGACTAGCGTTTAATGCGCATTTTTTGGCATAATGTTTTTTACAGTACAAACACCACCTATAATGTAAAAACGCCAAAAGAAACTAAAAGCTTGTTATAGCGTTTAGCAGTGTTTTTGGGCGTTTTGCGTTTTTTACAGGCTGACGTTTTTTTTTCTCTCCTGCCCCTAAACGCTTATACCTCCAAACGCCTCTGAAATTTGATGTGTGCATGGACACGTAGGCGTTGAGAGGCAGTAAAAAAAAAAAAAAGAAAAGCAGACGCCCCTAACAGCAGTTGTAAAAACGTCCTGTGTGCATGAGGGCTAAAAATGCACGTATTGATTTTTCATGCAATCGACTGCTTAATGAGAGTGTCCTTATCAGTCAGATACCTGAAGTGCTTGTCCTGTGCAGCTCAGTTAACCTGCATTGATTCAAGTCAAAGGTTGGGGGGGGGGGGGATAAGGTAAAAAAAATAATAGTGATTGGTTTAGAAATGATTGACTGCTCCATGCACCAAAATTTTGATTGTTTTTTTTTTTTATGAACATATTCCAATGATGTCCCCCTTTATCCCACAAAATCTAAAGAGACCGAAATAATATTAAAAATGATAGATTCAACCAGAATACGTAATCATGTCATCACACAATCAAATTGATACATGCATGGCTAACGCAAGGTGTACTCGAGATTGTGGACTGATGGTTTGTTTTAGCAAATAAAAGCTAGAAGCAGAAATGTTAAAGTGACACTAAAAAAGTTATTTTCAAGTATAGTTTTAAAGCGGATCTTCGCTGCATCTGAGTAACACAAACCAAAAACGCTTTTTAATTCAATTTTAATATTCAAAGCAAACTCACCCACCCACCCATGTTTATTTTGTTGATAAATCACTTTGAAAAAACACTCCCTAGCATTTCTGGCCGTGGCCATCTTGACTAAGGGCAAATGATTCATGCAGCATTTACTTCCTGGAATCTGTCTGCCCTTAGCTCAAGCATGCATGCAGGAGGGCGTGCTTAGCAGAGAAAATCTCTCCTCCCTTCCTAAAGAATCCTGGGATGTATGACATCATTTGCCTAGACAAGAAAACAGGAAGTAACTGAATACATGTAAAAAAATAAAAAAGTTTAAAACAAGTAAATATGATATGCTTTTCTGTCTATTTTATTTACTATTGCTAGCAGCATGAGGAATAAAAATTATCGATGTTGATTGGGAGACTGAAGTTCCACTTTAACTAGAAAAAAAAAAGCCTTTTATTACTCTCAGCCTTCAAATCTCCAAATTCCTTTTTGTTCTTCTTGTTGCTGTGATTTTGGTGCTACTAGGGATGCACCAGAATGTCGGCGGCTGATAAAAATGGTGTTATCAACATTTTGCCGATAAGAGAAAAAGGTGTTGATAATGGCACCAAAAACACGCGAATTTGCAGCGATTTTACCACGATGTTACTATGTTTATAGTGTGTTTTTCATAGGTCATGTGATTAAAAAATGCATCAAAAATGTAACACGGGTGCGTTAATGATGCGTTCTTGCTGCGTTTTCAATGCATTTCAACTGGGAGTTGCGTTTTTTTTAACAAGATTTTTAACACCGCAATGGAAGTGCAATGGACCAATGTGAAGACATATATATAATTTAAGGGGATGCATTTTTCTTGAACTTTTCTTGCACTAAAGGATATTGGCTGACAATAAATTCATATTACCGTATATACTCGAGTATAAGCTGAGTTTTTCAGCACATTTTTTTGTGCTCAAAATGCCCCCCTCGGCTTATACTCGAGTCACCTTTTTGCGCCTGATCTCTCGGACTTTGGGGACCCGGTACTGGCCAGCCTTAAGTCCCCTGGACCCCAAACTTGGCACACATATAGCCCCACTTGCCGGAGGACCTACGGCCGGGGAGCACCGATTTTTCGAAGCCGGGCACCCCTTCCATAGACTCCCATGTTAAATGGTCATTTCTCCAGTGACTTTGGGGACCCGGTACCAGCCGGTCGTAGGTCCCCTGGACCCGAATCTTGGCATACATGTAGCCTCATTCTCCTCTACAAGTGTGAAAAGCTTGTTGTCTGAGAGACCTACGGCCGGGGAGCACCGATTTTTCAAAGCCGGGCACCCCTTCCATAGACTCCCATGTTAAATGGTAATTTCTCTGGTGAGTTTGGGGACCCGGTACCGGCCGGTCGTAGGTCCCCTGGACCCGAAACTTGGCACACATGTAGCCCCATTTCTCCTCTACAAGTGTGCAAAGCTTGTTGTCTGAGAGACCTACGGCCGGGGAGCAACGATTTTTCAAAGCCGGGCACCCCTTCCATAGACTCCCATGTTAAACGTCAGTCTAGTCATGGGCACAGTGAGGCATGGGCACAGTGAGGCATGCACATGGACACAGTGAGGAATGCAGATGGACACCCTAGGCTTATACTAGAGAAAATACGTTTTCCCAGTTTTTGGTGGTAAAATTAGTTGCCTCGGCTTATATTCGGGTCGGCTTATACTCGAGTATATACGGTAATTTAAATTCATGATATTAAATAAAAATTTGAACATAATACAATTATATACACAAATATATATATTTTTTAAAAACTTTAATTTTCGGTCAAGTGCATCCTGCCTTTTCAGTTTTAGAAAAATTTCCATTCGGTGCACCCCTAGTGGCTACGTTTGTCCTCCATGGCCCCACTGTATGCAAGAACGTAGCCACCTACTCTTGCTCACTCTTGCGATGGACTAGGAACTGTAGACTATGGGGTTTGTAAAGTGCACAGAGCATTGCACATGATCGCAACTAACGTGCATTGCTCGTTCCAAACAAACAGAAGGAAGGGGGGAAAGGAGAGGTTAGGCTGCTCATGGAGGACATTGCAAGGAGGCAGAAAAACATTGTAAAAAACTAATGAAAAAAAATAAGTTTACATGACTATTCAGTAGTGGATTGGTTTGATTTCCTAAAGGCAAATAGACTGTTAACTTTGCAAGGGAATTTTCCCTCGAGCGTTGAGAAGGAGGTGGCGCTGAATTTCAATCATCCAATCATAGAGAGGGAAGACCCCCACTATGCCAACATCCAATAATTATATGAAAGGACTGAATGAGTTGAAAACTCAATCAATACAAAGCAGACTTTATGGGCATAACATGAGGCAGTGGTTTATAAAATTATTAAGTATTTATTACAACATGATTAAAAAACATGGGACAGACATAAACACCCTACTAACTGACAAGGTCAACAGATACCCAATAGAATGGACATGCAAGTATGGATCTAAGTTCTGTATTGTATCAAATTTATATGACCACAATGTGTGTAGAAAGATCAAAGAGTAGAATCCATAGACTCCTCCATGTCTTCTTGTCAACGCATTTCGCAATTTTAATAGCTTCCTCAGGACATACTGGGTAGGTGCTAATACAAAATTAAAATAATACAAAAAAGAAAAACATAAGTATTCATGATAATATGTATATATCACATCAAGCAAAGTATACTGATCTTGAAAAACACATAAAAACATACATAACCATGCTACATATATGCTTGCTTGGTGATCTTTGAGACCAGGTATCATCCAATCATGTGCAAGCAAAAAAATGTATTTTATTTTTTTCCTTGCACATGATTGGGTATTCTTTGCAAAGTGAAATTTCACAACATTCCCTAAGCTTTTGGGAAAATTCCCTTGCAAATGAACAGCCTAGCTGCCTTTAGTAAATCAAACCTATTGAATTATTTAGAGAATAGTAATATTGAAAATATGTGGCAAGAGTGTCCTCAATAGATATGGCACCTCATCCCAACAGATAATAGAGGGAAAGGGGGATGGGGATTATGATATGACGGTGCCTTACACAGATAACAAATATACTTAAATAATTAATTTTTAAAGTTTTATTACTTAAATATTGTAGACATACAGTACATATAAAGATTCATAAAAGCAATACCGATGGAAAAAAGACCGATGGGGCCCACACACGATCGGTTTGTCCGATGAAAAAAGTCCATCAGACTGTTTTCATCGGTAAAACCGATCGTGTGTACAGGGCTTTAGTTTGTCAATGCATAACTAATAATAGTAAAGAACTGTGGTAACACTAGAGTTGTATGGCACTCTTAAGGTACTGAAGTACAAGAAGGGTAAGTTGACTTATACATAACTAAAAATAATAGCTGTGTCATATATGCTTATATGCTTAGATGTGTCATATGCTTAAATCAAGACTGCCTATCATTCTAAACTTTGAAAACTTAGAGTTCAAAGCACCTTATTATGCTTCTCAACCAGTCAAGTACCTTCTGGATGCCCTTGTAAACCTTGGCACTCTTTCACTGAGGGCCTTCACTTTTCCAGTATAGTAACTAAGCTCTGCGCCCAGAACCAGGCTCCACTGTCCTATTATCCAAACAACGAGCCTATTTTGGACACTGAAGGAGTTTTATTGGATGATTGGATGGGTTCTCTAAGTGTAGGCACCTTGTTGTACTTCTCCAACCAGTCGGAGGTATCTTCTTAATGCCCTTGTAAACCTTGGCATACTCTGTCACTGAGGGCCTTCACTTTTCCAGTATGTTAATTAAGCTCTGCGCCCAGAAAAAGGCTCCACTATCCTGTTATCCAATAAGTGAGCCCATATTGAACACTAAAGACCTGTACACACGAGCGGGAATCACGTCGGGAAAAAAACTTTGGTTTTGTCGACGGGATTCCTGTCAAGCTTGCCTTGCACGGCGAGTGTACACACACAACCATTCAAAAACGCGATGACGTCATCGACTACGACGAGCCGGCGCTCGTCACATTCGATGCCGTCACCGCCATCTTGCTACACCCCACACTAATCTTGTATGCTACCTTGCATGCTTCGAAGTCTTTTCAAGTATGCGCGGGTTTACCTCGGACAGGTAAGCATACAGACGACCGGTTTTCTCGGCAGGAAAACTGCCGAGAATCCCGACGAGAAAAAGAGCAGGTTCTCTATTTTTCCTCGTAGAGATTCCCGTCAGTTTTCCCATACACACAAACGTTTTTCTCGGCAAAAAGCTCTCCAAGCAGTTTTCTTGCCGAGAAAACCGGTCGTGTGTACGAGGCTTGAAGGAGTATTATTGGATGGGTTCGCTAAGTGTATGCACCTTGTTCTCAATCAGTCAAGTATCTTCTGGATGCCCTCCTGCGCTCTGGTATACAGTACTCTGTCACTGAGGGCCTTCACTTTTCCAACCTAGTAACTAAGGTCTGAGCCTAGAGCCAGTCTTGACTGTCCTAATATCCAATAAGCAATTCATTATTGAGGGAGTCCTAATGGATGGTGAGATGGGTTTTCTGAGGCTCTGGAAGTCCAGGCACTTAGTGACAGCACATTCCTGGGATCAAAGGGATACACAATAGAGGCTTGTCTGTTAATAAAGGTAATAGACTGCTCTAAGACAGACTTTTCGTTTTCAGAGTTTATGAACGGTGACGGATTTGTTTGAAAGAGCTTCACAAACTACTATGTGCATCTAAGTGACTTTGGCTGGTGATGGGTCTTCAGGGTACTGATATTACATTTGAGCACCACAACATTGTGTACCTTAGGTCAGAACTTATCCATAACTAAGGCCCAACTAACTTCTTTGTGACAGTTAGGGATGAGCTTCGTGTTCGAGTCGAACATACGTTCGACTCGAACATCGGCTGTTCGATCGTTCGACGAAGATCGAACGATTTGGGCCGTTCGCGCCAAATTCGAGTGACGCGAACGGCCCACAATGCACTACGCCATCGCAGTGTCATCCAGGCGCTGTGATTGGCCAAGCATGCACTGTGACCCCGCATGCTTGGCCAATCACAGCGCCGGCAGCGAGGAGAGCAATGATTGGCCACAGGCAGGATGCCTGTGGCCAATTATTGCTGAGGGTGTTTAGTACACGCCCCACACTATAAAAGGCCACCAGCACGGCGGCCTAGTGTAGTGTGTTCCGGAGCAGGGATAGAGCAGCATAGGCAGGGACAGTGACTTTTATTTCTTTCTTGCTTAACCTGGATTCCTTTAGTTTAGGGAAAGAGAAGGATAGGTAGGGAGAGTGTCAGTGTGTTTTGTGCTTGTGCTATAGTGTGCTTAAAAAAAACATTTTTTCTAGGGACAGAAAACTGTAGGTAGGGAGAGTGTCAGTTTCTTTCACTGTGTAAGTCCTTGTTTCTAGGGACCTGGAAGGACAGTGAGTGAATTATCCTTGTGCTATATTGTGCTTAAAAAAAACATTTTTTCTAGGGACAGAAAACTGTAGGTAGGGAGAGTGTCAGTTTCTTTCACTGTGCAAGTCCTTGTTTCCAGGGACCTGGAAGGACAGTGAGTGAATTCTCCTTGTGCTATATTGTGCTTAAAAAAAAATTTTTTCTAGGGACAGAAAACTGTAGGTAGGGAGAGTGTCAGTTTCTTTCACTGTGCAAGTCCTTGTTTCTAGGGACCTGGAAGGACAGTGAGTGAATTCTCCTTGTGCTATATTGTGCTTAAAAAAAACATTTTTTCTAGGGACAGAAAACTGTAGGTAGGGAGAGTGTCAGTTTCTTTCACTGTGTAAGTCCTTGTTTCTAGGGACCTGGAAGGACAGTGAGTGAATTCTCCTTGTGCTATATTGTGCTTAAAAAAAACATTTTTTCTAGGGACAGAAAACTGTAGGTAGGGAGAGTGTCAGTTTCTTTCACTGTGCAAGTCCTTGTTTCCAGGGACCTGGAAGGACAGTGAGTGAATTCTCCTTGTGCTATATTGTGCTTAAAAAAAATTTTTTTCTAGGGACAGAAAACTGTAGGTAGGGAGAGTGTCAGTTTCTTTCACTGTGCAAGTCCTTGTTTCTAGGGACCTGGAAGGACAGTGAGTGAATTCTCCTTGTGCTATATTGTGCTTAAAAAAAACATTTTTTCTAGGGACAGAAAACTGTAGGTAGGGAGAGTGTCAGTTTCTTTCACTGTGTAAGTCCTTGTTTCTAGGGACCTGGAAGGACAGTGAGTGAATTCACCTTGTGCTATATTGTGCTTAAAAAAAACATTTTTTCTAGGGACAGAAAACTGTAGGTAGGGAGAGTGTCAGTTTCTTTCACTGTGCAAGTCCTTGTTTCCAGGGACCTGGAAGGACAGTGAGTGAATTCTCCTTGTGCTATATTGTGCTTAAAAAAAACATTTTTTCTAGGGACAGAAAACTGTAGGTAGGGAGAGTGTCAGTTTCTTTCACTGTGTAAGTCCTTGTTTCTAGGGACCTGGAAGGACAGTGAGTGAATTCTCCTTGTGCTATATTGTGCTTAAAAAAAACATTTTTTCTAGGGACAGAAAACTGTAGGTAGGGAGAGTGTCAGTTTCTTTCACTGTGTAAGTCCTTGTTTCTAGGGACCTGGAAGGACAGTGAGTGAATTCACCTTGTGCTATATTGTGCTTAAAAAAAACATTTTTTCTAGGGACAGAAAACTGTAGGTAGGGAGAGTGTCAGTTTCTTTCACTGTGCAAGTCCTTGTTTCCAGGGACCTGGAAGGACAGTGAGTGAATTCTCCTTGTGCTATATTGTGCTTAAAAAAAACATTTTTTCTAGGGACAGAAAACTGTAGGTAGGGAGAGTGTCAGTTTCTTTCACTGTGCAAGTCCTTGTTTCTAGGGACCTGGAAGGACAGTGAGTGAATTCTCCTTGTGCTATATTGTGCTTAAAAAAAACATTTTTTCTAGGGACAGAAAACTGTAGGTAAGGAGAGTGTCAGTTTCTTTCACTGTGCAAGTCCTTGTTTCCAGGGACCTGGAAGGACAGTGAGTGAATTCTCCTTGTGCTATATTGTGCTTAAAAAAAACATTTTTTCTAGGGACAGAAAACTGTAGGTAGGGAGAGTGTCAGTTTCTTTCACTGTGCAAGTCCTTGTTTCTAGGGACCTGGAAGGACAGTGAGTGAATTCTCCTTGTGCTATATTGTGCTTAAAAAAAACATTTTTTTCTAGGGACAGAAAACTGTAGGTAGGGAGAGTGTCAGTTTCTTTCACTGTGTAAGTCCTTGTTTCTAGGGACCTGGAAGGACAGTGAGTGAATTCTCCTTGTGCTATATTGTGCTTAAAAAAAACATTTTTTCTAGGGACAGAAAACTGTAGGTAGGGAGAGTGTCAGTTTCTTTCACTGTGCAAGTCCTTGTTTCCAGGGACCTGGAAGGACAGTGAGTGAATTCTCCTTGTGCTATATTGTGCTTAAAAAAAACATTTTTTCTAGGGACAGAAAACTGTAGGTAGGGAGAGTGTCAGTTTCTTTCACTGTGCAAGTCCTTGTTTCTAGGGACCTGGAAGGACAGTGAGTGAATTCTCCTTGTGCTATATTGTGCTTAAAAAAAACATTTTTTCTAGGGACAGAAAACTGTAGGTAGGGAGAGTGTCAGTTTCTTTCACTGTGTAAGTCCTTGTTTCTAGGGACCTGGAAGGACAGTGAGTGAATTCACCTTGTGCTATATTGTGCTTAAAAAAAACATTTTTTCTAGGGACAGAAAACTGTAGGTAGGGAGAGTGTCAGTTTCTTTCACTGTGCAAGTCCTTGTTTCCAGGGACCTGGAAGGACAGTGAGTGAATTCTCCTTGTGCTATATTGTGCTTAAAAAAAACATTTTTTCTAGGGACAGAAAACTGTAGGTAGGGAGAGTGTCAGTTTCTTTCACTGTGCAAGTCCTTGTTTCTAGGGACCTGGAAGGACAGTGAGTGAATTCTCCTTGTGCTATATTGTGCTTAAAAAAAACATTTTTTCTAGGGACAGAAAACTGTAGGTAGGGAGAGTGTCAGTTTCTTTCACTGTGCAAGTCCTTGTTTCCAGGGACCTGGAAGGACAGTGAGTGAATTCTCCTTGTGCTATAGTGTGCTTAAAAAAAACATTTTTTCTAGGGACAGAAAACTGTAGGTAGGGAGAGTGTCAGTTTCTTTCACTGTGCAAGTCCTTGTTTCCAGGGACCTGGAAGGACAGTGAGTGAATTCTCCTTGTGCTATATTGTGCTTTAAAAAAACATTTTTTCTAGGGACAGAAAACTGTAGGTAGGGAGAGTGTCAGTTTCTTTCACTGTGCAAGTCCTTGTTTCTAGGGACCTGGAAGGACAGTGAGTGAATTCTCCTTGTGCTATAGTGTGCTTAAAAAAAACATTTTTTCTAGGGACAGAAAACTGTAGGTAGGGAGAGTGTCAGTTTCTTTCACTGTGCAAGTCCTTGTTTCCAGGGACCTGGAAGGACAGTGAGTGAATTCTCCTTGTGCTATATTGTGCTTAAAAAAAACATTTTTTCTAGGGACAGAAAACTGTAGGTAGGGAGAGTGTCAGTTTCTTTCACTGTGCAAGTCCTTGTTTCTAGGGACCTGGAAGGACAGTGAGTGAATTCTCCTTGTGCTATATTGTGCTTAAAAAAAACATTTTTTCTAGGGACAGAAAACTGTAGGTAGGGAGAGTGTCAGTTTCTTTCACTGTGCAAGTCCTTGTTTCCAGGGACCTGGAAGGACAGTGAGTGAATTCTCCTTGTGCTATAGTGTGCTTAAAAAAAACATTTTTTCTAGGGACAGAAAACTGTAGGTAGGGAGAGTGTCAGTTTCTTTCACTGTGCAAGTCCTTGTTTCCAGGGACCTGGAAGGACAGTGAGTGAATTCTCCTTGTGCTATATTGTGCTTAAAAAAAACATTTTTTCTAGGGACAGAAAACTGTAGGTAGGGAGAGTGTCAGTTTCTTTCACTGTGCAAGTCCTTGTTTCTAGGGACTGGGAAGGACAGTGAGTGAATTCTCCTTGTGCTATAGTGTGCTTAAAAAAAACATTTTTTCTAGGGACAGAAAACTGTAGGTAGGGAGAGTGTCAGTTTCTTTCACTGTGCAAGTCCTTGTTTCTAGGGACTGGGAAGGACAGTGAGTGAATTCTCCTTGTGCTATAGTGTGCTTAAAAAAAACATTTTTTCTAGGGACAGAAAACTGTAGGTAGGGAGAGTGTCAGTTTCTTTCACTGTGCAAGTCCTTGTTTCTAGGGACCTGGAAGGACAGTGAGTGAATTCTCCTTGTGCTATATTGTGCTTAAAAAAAACATTTTTTCTAGGGACAGAAAACTGTAGGTAGGGAGAGTGTCAGTTTCTTTCACTGTGCAAGTCCTTGTTTCAAGGGACAGAGAAGGACACCTGAAGGTAGCCCTTATTGCTTTTTTCCCATCTCCCTGCAGGCCATCTATTAGAATGTCTGGAAGGCAAACAAGGAGAGGCAGACAGTCAGGAGGCAATAAAAGAGGGCAAGCAGGCTCTGTGTCTGGGGGCAACAGTGCTGGTCGTGGACGCGGTGCATTGTCATCAGCACATGGCCATGGGACACGCTTGTCCTTCTTTTCCGCAGCTGGACATGTTGAGCCACATCATGCCGAAGACTTGGTAGAGTGGATGACCAAGCCCTCCTCCTCCTCCTCATCCTCTCTCACCCAGGCTCAGGGTACTGGCAAAGCAGCTGCCAAAGCGTCCTCTTCCCTGGTATCAATGTCAGACTCATCATCAGTCACTCCTTCCCTAGACCCACCATGTCCTCCTCCTGAGGAGTCCCCCGAACTGTTTGAGCACAGTGTTGGGTACATGCTCCAGGAGGATGCCCAGCGTTTTGAAGGGTCTGATGATGAAACCCAGCTACAGGAAGGCAGTAGGGTGAGAGCAGACAGAGGGGATGCTCAAGAAGGACACCAATCTGGCAGTCATGTTCCAGCAGCTGCAGCATACTGCCAGATTGGCTCCAGTGATGAGGAGGGAGGGGATGATGAGGTCACTGACTCCACGTGGGTGCCTAATAGGAGAGAGGAGGAGGAGGATGAGGAGGAGGCACATCTCCAACGAGACAGGATGCCCTTTGGTGGCCAGCGTAAGGGCAGTACACCGACGGAATCACACCGCAGAGCTCCGCCTGTGCAGGGCGCTGCCTCTGCCCGTCATTCAAAAAGTTCCTTGGTGTGGGCCTTTTTTGAGGCTAGTGCATCAGATCGCACAGCTGCTGTTTGCAACATATGTCTCAAGCGTATATCGCGTGGCCAAAACATCAGCCGCTTGGGTACCACATGCCTGACCAGACATATGTTGACCTGCCATGCAGCTCGTTGGCAAGCCTACCTCAAAGACCCACACCAAAGAGCAAAGCGGACCTCTCCTTGCACCGCATCAGCTGGGATCTCCAACCCCACTATAACTTCAGTCCTCTCTGAAACATGCACTGAGAGGAATGAAGGTGTAGAATTAGGTGTGTCACAGCCAAGTACTTGCGGCCACTCTGCTAGCAGTACACCGACGTCCGATTCTAGCAGGCAAATTTCCCTGCCCCAGCTGCTGGACCGTCGAAAGAAGTTCACTCCCAGCCATCCACATGCCCAGCGGTTGAATGCTAGCTTGGCTAAATTGCTAGCGCTTCAACTGCTGCCTTTTCAGTTGGTAGACTCGGCCCCCTTCCGTGAGTTTGTGCAATGTGCGGTTCCTCAGTGGCAGGTTCCCAAACGCCACTTTTTCTCACGGAAGGCTATTCCGGCTCTCTACCGGCATGTGGAAGGCAATGTCTTGGCCTCGCTGGACAGGGCGGTCAGCGGTAAGGTGCATATTACCGCTGACTCATGGTCCAGCAGGCATGGACAGGGACGTTACCTTTCTTTCACGGCCCATTGGGTCACTCTTTTGGCAGCTGGGAAGGATGCAGGACAAGGTGCAGTAGTGTTGGAGGTTGTCCCACCGCCACGCCTCCAAAATGCTACTACTGGTTGTGACACACCTCTCTCCTCCACCCCCTCCTCTTCTTCTTCCTCCATGGCCTCTTCCTGTGGTTTGTCCTATGAACCAGCGGTGCTCCGTAGCCGTTCACGGGGCTACGCAAGTACGCAGGCAAAAAGATGCCATGCCGTGCTTGCGCTGGTGTGTTTGGGGGACAGAAGCCACACTGGGGCAGAGGTCCTGTCTGCTCTGCAGGGCCAGGCCGAGAGGTGGTTGACGCCACGCCAGCTTAAGCCAGGAATGGTGGTTTGCGACAATGGCACCAACCTCCTCTCCGCCCTCCGACAGGGACAACTGACCCATGTGCCCTGTGTGGCTCACGTCCTTAACCTGGTGGTGCAGCGGTTCTTGGGCAGGTACCCGGGCTTACAGGATGTCCTGAGGCAGGCCAGGAAAGTCTGTGTGCATTTCCGCAGATCTTATAATGCCAGTGCTCGCCTGGCTGAGCTGCAAAAGGAGTTGAACCTGCCCAAGAACCGCCTTATATGTGACATGCCCACCAGGTGGAACTCAACGTTGGCCATGCTGCAGCGGCTGCACACGCAGCAGAGGGCCATCAATGAGTACCTGTGCGACTACGGCACCAGGACAGGGTCAGGGGAGCTTGGTTTTTTTTCTCCACGCCAGTGGGGCATGATCAGGGATGCATGCACTGTCCTGGCACCATTTGAGGAGGCCACGAGGATGGTGAGCAGTGACAGTGCATGCATCAGTGACACTGTACCTCTTGTCCACCTGTTGGAGCACACGCTGCGTGGAATAATGGACAGGGCACTTGAGGCAGAACAGAGGCAGGAAGAGGAGGACTTCCTTGCCTCTCAAGGCCCCCTTTACCCAGACAGTGTTCCTTCTGTCCCACCCATCGCACAGGAAGAGGAAGAGGAGGAGGAGGAGCAGGAGGAGGAGGATTGTGTCAGCATGGAGGTGGAGGCTGGCACTCAGCATCATCAGCAGCAGTCTTTTAGGGATGATTTACAGTCCCAAGAAACCAGTGGACTTGTACGTGGCTGGGAGGAGGTGACTGCGGATCATGTCGTCCTTAGTGACCCAGAGGACTCCGGAGCGAATGCCTCAGCAAACCTACGCTGCATGGCCTCCCTGATCCTGCAAAGTCTGCGGAAGGATCCTCGTATTCTTCGGATCAAGGAGAGGGACCATTACTGGCTGGCCACTCTCCTTGATCCACGGTACAAGGGTAAGGTTGCGGACCTTATGTTACCGTCGCAGAGGGAGCAGAGGATGAGACAACTCCGGGAGGCCTTGCAGAAAGGTCTGTGCAACGCGTTCCCAGAGACTGGGAGGTTACAAACTCCTGGTCCAGGACAACGAGTTGCTGAGGCTTCGGCCAGTCAAAGAAGGAGCGGTGGGGAAGGTGGCCGTCTGACCGATGCGTTCAGACAATTCTTTAGTCCGCAGCCCCAAAGTATGATTGGTTCCAGCAACCATCGCCAGCGTCTAATAAACATGGTGCAGGAATATCTAGGGGCAAGGTCAGACTTGGACACCTTCCCCACCGAAAATCCTCTGGCTTACTGGGTCTTGAGGATGGATCACTGGCCAGAGCTTGCACAGTATGCAATTGAGCTACTGGCCTGTCCTGCATCCAGCGTTCTTTCGGAACGCACATTCAGTGCTGCTGGAGGATTTGTCACGGATCACAGGGTGCGCCTGTCCACCGACTCGGTTGATCGACTGACTTTCATCAAGATGAACCAGTCTTGGATCACCACCAGATACCACACACCTGATGCTGATATAACAGACTAATTGATTTTAACATGTCACGTCCCTTCAAGACTGATGCTGATGCTGAGTGCCTGTGCTGTTATGTTGACTGGCTATCCTCCTCCTCCGAGTCCTCAATGATACGATTGATGATGATAGCTTGGAAGATCATTTTTGTTTATGGGTGCCGCCACCAGTGGCTAAGGCCCAATTTTTCAGCCCCTGTTTTACAGGGGCGTGTACTTACAATTTTTTTAGCAATAATTTGCCATAGGGCTCATTGCTGTGCTCCAAGTACAGTATCTGTGAGGGGTTGTAGTGTTGTGCCACCAGTGCCTAAGGCCCAATTTTTCAGCCCCTGTTTAACAGGGGCGTGTCATTACAATTTTTGAAGCAATACTTTGCAACAGGGCTCATTGCTGTGCTCCAAGTACAGTATCTGTGAGGGGTTGTAGTGTTGTGCCACCAGTGCCTAAGGCCCAATTTTTCAGCCCCTGTTCAACAGGGGCATGCAATTACAATTCTTGATGTAATAATTCACAGCAGGGCCCATTCCTGCACCCACCAAGAGTAAGTCTGAGGGCTTACAGTGTTGTGGCAACGCCACCACCACCACCACCACGAAAGGCCCAATTTTTCAGCCACTGTTCAAAAGGGGCATGTAATTACAATTCTTGATCTAATAATTCACAGCAGGGCCCATTCCTGCACCCACCAAGAGTAACTCTGAGGGCTTACAGTGTTGTGGCAACACCACCACCACCACGAAAAGCCCAATTTTTCAGCCCCTGTTCAACAGGGGCATGCAATTACAATTCTTGATCTAATAATTCACAGCAGGGCCCATTGCTGCACCCACCAAGAGTAACTGTCAGGGCTTACAGTGTTGTGGCACCAGCACCACCATCAAAGCCCCAATTTTTACTACCACTGTTCAACAATTATATGTAATTAAAATTCCTGATATAATAGTTGACAGCAGGGCGTTCCAGCACCAACCAAGAGTAACTGTGAGTGCTTACAGTGTTGTGCCAACACCAACAACTAAGGGGCCTATTTCTGCAGAGTATATACGGCAGGTCCCTACTTTCAAACATCCAACTTACAAACGACTCCTACTTGCAAACGAAAGAAGACAACAGGAAGTGAGAGGAAATCTACCCCTAGGAAGGAAAATTCTCTCCTGTAAGAATAAATATGGGAGAAAGGTGTCTCCTCTGTACTGATGCTTTATCAGCAATCCTTGTTTCAAGAAAAACACCACATTTCAAAAACAGTTGTCATTGGGACGGAAAGTGAGGTGAAATGTTCTGAACAGGGGCACAGACAGCAAAACAAATGTTACAGGGGTGATAACCCTTACCTATGTTTCCCAAAAAGTTTAAAAATAGATTTTTGGGCTGGAGCTACAGTTCAACAATGTACCTGTTCAAAATTACAAACACATTCTACATAAGAACAAACCTACAGTCCCTGTCTTGTATGCACCGCCTGTATACGGCTGTTCAGAGTATTTAGGGCCTTTTTTATTTTATGTCCGGGGTTCCCCTTAATATCCATACAAGACCCAAAGGGGCTGGTAATGGGCTGGGGTAGGGGGGGGGGTCATGGGGTAGCTATGCCATTTTTCTTAAAGATTTTCATCCATATTACCGGGACCAGACATTACATTAAAGCCGCAAGAAGTTTTAAATGGCTTTTTTTTCCTTTAGAAGTGTCATTTTGTGCAGGGACAGTTCTAAACACGGGAAACACGTGGCACTTCACAGGCATACTTTAGACACCCCCCAGGTACGATATTTAAAGGAATATTTGACTTTTTTTTTTCACTTTATGCATCATTAAAATGACTGCTCCCGAAAAACGACCGTTTTTAAAACTTCTTTTTGCATTGATACATGTCCCCTGGTGCAGAACCCGGGTTCCCAAACCCTTTTTAGGACAATAACATGCATAATAGTTGTTATAATTAGCACTTTAGAATTCGAACGTTCGCATCCATTGTATTTAATAGGGTTCTAATGTTCGTACAAACTTTCGGTCCGTTCGCGGGTTCTGGTGCGAACCGAACCCGGGGGTGTTCGGCTCATCACTAGTGACAGTGTTCAGGCTTACCTTCTTCAATAAAGGAGAGTCAGGGCTCAAAGGGTAAGGTAGGCCAGTGTTTCTCAACTCCCGTTCTCAAGGTGCCCCAACAGGTCACATTTTCTGGATTTCCCTCAGATGAAACAGCTGTGGTAAGTACTAAGGCAGTGAAACTGATCAAATCACCTATGCAAAATAATGGAAAGCCTGAAAACATGACCTGTGGGCGCCTTGAGGACTGAAGTTGAGGTAGGCCATACACTGTTCAAATCTTGGCCGATTGAACAGAAAACGGCCTGGGATTTGAACCATGTATGGGCAGGCTGAATGTACGAAGTTGATCGATCACCAGCCAGTATAATGGTCCAGCAGGAGGGATTCCCGCGTCAAAACTGTCTATGTTGATAAGGGAATCAAGCTAATTTCTTTCCTGCAACCTGTGGTTGCCCTTCACAGGCAGCTGATATTTAATGGATATTTTTCCCATATTTTTTTTTTTAACTTTGTATAATGAACACATATACAATATACAGTACATATACAATGTATATAATTAATACAAATCTGAGCTTAGAGAACTCTGCCTGCTATATAAACTATCCAAGACCCCCCACCAGAGTCTTCTGTGAAAGTGCCCACTCATAGATGTCCTGGAATCCTCATGCAAAAGAAACCTACCCAAATTCTATCACTGGATGTAGAGGAGTGCAGACAGAGGACAGCAGTGGTTAAGCTGGTCTACTTCAAGTGGAGCTCCACCCTAAATAGCAACTTTTGCTATTTGGATTCCTCCCCCCCTCCGGTGTCACAATTGACACCTTTCAGGGGGGAGGGGGGTGAAGATACCTGTCTAAGACAGGTATTTCACCCACATCCGGGAGTCCTGTCTCCGGGAATCTGCGGGAGTTACGTCACTTCCCGCAGACTTCCCTTGGTGTTCTGGGAGACACTCGGCTCCCAGAACACAGGAGCACCAATCAGAACGGCGCAGCGCGACTCGCGCATGCGCCGTAGGGAACCGGGCATGAAGCCGCAGGGCTTCACTTCCTGGTTCCCTCAGCGAGGATGGCGGAGGGAGCAGCAGAGCGACGAGCGGTCGCTCGTCCTCTGCTGCGGACGTCGCTGGACTCCAGGACAGGTAAGTGTCCAAATATTAAAAGCCAGCAGCTGCTGTAGCTGTAGCTGCTGGCTTTTAATATTTTTTTTTCCGGCGGAGCTCCGCTTTAAGTTCAAGGCTGCTAAATCTTAGACTGACTCACCATGACTCTGAGACGCCAGTGATGTGCAGGATACAGCCTCGTCCAGGGCACTGGTGGTCAACTTTCCTGACACTGGGAGCCTCAAGTGTAGCCCTTGACACCAAGAGACCGCATATACAGTAATGGCCAGAGAACATGCCATAGAAGTTGTTGGAGACTGGGGCGTGCTTAAGAAGACAGTCATAGACTGGAGACACATTACACAAGACTGTTAGAGATCACTACCATCACAACAGGTTTATAAATCAATGTTTTCACATTTGCGCTTCCTACAGCCCCCTATAGCTAAACTTTTGTTCAAATTTTTATTTAAAGTAGCATAAGGCCCAGTAATTACATTGAGTGAGAAAGTATCCCTTGTGCTGGTGGCTGCTCTCTTTGTTTAACCACTTCTCTACTGTGCACGAAAACCCCCTTCCTGCCCAAGCCATTTTTCAGCTTTCAGCGCTGTCACACTTTGAATGACAATTGCGCGGTCGTGCGACGTGGCTCCCAAACAAAATTTGTGTCCTTTTTTTCCCACAAATAGAGCTTTCTTTTGGTGGTATTTGATCACCTCTGCGGTTTTTATTTTTTGCGCTATAAACAAAAGAAGAGCGTCCAGTTTGGAAAAAAAACACTATATTTTACTTTTTGCTATAATAAATACCCATTTTTTTTTTTTAAATAAAATTTTCCTCAGTTTAGGCCGATACGTATTCTTCTACATATTTTTGGTAAAAAAAAAAAATCGCAATAAGCGCGTATTGATTGGTTTGCGCAAAAGTTATAGCGTCTACAAAATAGGGGATAGATTTATAGCATTTTTATTTTTTGATTTTTTTATTAGTAATGGCGGCGATCTGCGATTTTTTTATTGTGACTGCGATATTGCGGCGGACACATCGGACAATTTTGACACTATTTTGGGACCATTCACATTTATACAGCGATCCCTGCTATAAAAATGCATTGATTACTGTATAAATGTGATTGGCAGGGAAGGGGTTAACCACTAGGGGACGGGAAGGGGTTAAATATGTTTTCTCAATGTGTTCTTACTGTGGGGGGAGGGGACTGACTGGGGGAGGTGACCGATGGTTGTCCCTATGTACAAGGGACACACCATCGGTCCCCTCTCCCTCACAGGACGTGGATCTCTGTGTTTACACACAGAGATCCACTTTCCTGCTCGTTTCCCGGGCAATCGCGGGTGCCCGGCGGCAATCGCGGCCGCCGGGCACGTGCACCGGGGCCTTGTGAACGCGGCAGGCGCGCACCTCCTAGCTCGTTTTAAAGGGAGGACGTCATATGACGTCCTCCCAGAACGAGAGTATCCTCCGCCCGCCGTCAATTGACAGTGGGCGGGGGACAATTGGTTAAAGAGGAGGTCCACTCAAATTTTTTTTTTTAAACCAAATAATGCAGCTGCTGACTTTTAAAAAAATGAACACTTACCTGTCCAGCGCGCCCTCGATGTCGGCAGACGAGGCTGAGCAATCGCTCGGTCCTCGGATGCTGCCGCCGCCATGCTCGGTGAGGAAATCAGGAAGTGAAGCCTTGCGGCTTCACTGCCCGGTTCCCTACTGCGCATGCGCGAGTAGCGTGGCGCGCCGTCATTGGTCCCCGCTCTCTCCTGGGAACAGTGTGTTTCCCAGGAGACAGCGGGGGGGACGGGAAGTGGCGTAGACTCCCACGGGAGTCTATGCCCGGAAGTGGGTGCAAATACCTGTCTTAGACAGGTATCTGCACCCCCCTCCCCCCTGAAAGGTGCCAAATGTGTCACCGGAGGGGGGGGGAGGGTTCTGAAAAGCGGAAGTTCCATTTTTGGGTGGAACTCCGCTTTAAATCTTCAGTCCTCTGCTCTCCCATGGCGTTATCTTCCAGTGCTGTGGGGGTTAATATGAGCCGCTGCAACTGTCATAGGCACTAGTCAAAATGCCAACTTAGGCCCACCTATTCTGCACCCTTCCTCCATTCATAAAAGCTGTACTATAACTTCCCACAGTGAAAAGTGCTCTATGAATGGAGGAGGTAGATCTTTCATTTATCCGCCTGTCCTCCATCAATAGAGTGCTTTTAATCAAAAAAAAATTTATTTCATGCCAACGGCCCAAAACTTTATGGAACATTTTTTTACAGTTTATTTATAAACACCAAAATTAATGTCTCCTATAGCATGATATATATATATATATATATATATATATATATATATATATATATATATATATATATACATACACTCACTGGCCACTTTATTAGGTACACCTGTTCAATTGCTTAGTAACACAAATTGCAAATCAGCCAATAGCATAGTAGAAACTCAGCATTTAGGCATCTAGACATGGTGAAGACAACTTGCTGAAGTTCAAACCGAGCATCAGAATGGGGAAGAAAGTGGATTTAGGGGACTTAGGACGTGGCATGGTTGTTGGTACCAGACGGGCTGGTCTGAGTATTTCGAAAACTGCTGATCTACTGGGATTTTCACACACAACCATCTCTAGGGTTTACAGAGGATGTGGGCTACAGCAGCAGAAGACCATACCTTGCTGAAAAACTGAGCAGCAGAATGGGGAAGAAAGGGGATTTAAGTGACTTTGAATATGGCATGGTTGTTGGTGCCAGACGGGCTGGTCTGAGTATTTAAAAAACTGCTGATCTACTGGGATTTTCACACACAACCATCTCTAGGGTTTCCAGAGAATGGTCTGAAAAAGAGAAAATATCCAGTGAGTGGCAGTTGTGTGGAGGAAAATGCCTTGTCAATGTCAGAGGTCAAAGGAGAATGGGCAGACTGGTTTGACATAATAGAAAAGCAACAGTAACTCAAATAACCACTCGTTACAACCAAGGTCTGCAGAATACCATCTCTGAATGCACAACACATCGTACCTTGAAGAAAATGGGCTACAGCAGCAGAAGACTACACCAGGCTTCACTCCTGTCAGCTAAGAACAGGAAACTGAGGCTACAATTCGCACAGGATCACCAAAATTGGACAATAGAAGATTGGAAAAACGTTGCCTGGTTTGAAGAGTCTCGATTTCAGCTGTGACATTCAGATGGAAGGGTCAGAATTTGGCATAAACAACATGAAATCATGGATCCATCCTGCCTTGTATCAATGGTGCAGGCTGGTGGCGATGGTGTGGGGGGTATTTTCTTGGCACACTTTGGGCACCTTGGTACCAACTGAGCATCGTTTAAACACCACGGCCTACCTGAGTATTGTTGCTGACCATGTCCATCCCTTTATCACTACAGTGTACCTGTAACGACACCCCGAGTATGAGAGGGGTTAAAGTCGTTTAGGACATTCCATTCCCGAACACAAAGGCAGCTACCGAACATTCCAATCAGCCGAACAAGACACCCATACGAATAATTCTCCCCCCGATCCCCCCAAGTACGAGACGAGACTCTGTATTGTAGGTCAAGCAGGAATCAGATGGACAGGTGGCTGGAGTTGATGACCTCAGCATCTTCTATAAGCCCCAACATTAGAAAGCCATCACTATAATCAGTGGCGGTGCGTCCATAGTGGGCGCAGGAGCGCCGCCCCCTCTCTCCCCTGCAACAATACATAGGATCATGCATTGCATGAATGTATGTATTGTCGCCGCTGCCGCCCACTATTCAGATGGCCGGCCCCCTGACGAGCGCCGGCCATCTGAATAACAGCGGCTGGTTGGTTTTTGGAAGTGCCTATCAGAGCCAGCGGCTCTGATAGGCTTCCCGATTACAGCCTGTGGGCTGTAATCGGCTTCCAAATAGTTAACCAGGGGACGCACGGGCTGTGCGTTCCTTGGTTAACACTGACACGCGTCTCAGCCAATCAGGTTCACCGGGTCTGGTTACCGGTAACCTGATTGGTTGAAGTGACATCGAGGGCGGGAGAAGACATCGAGGACGGAAGAAGGACGGCGCTGACCCGAGGAAGGTAAGTGCAGGGCTGGGGGGGGAAACTGGCTGTATTTGGGGACAAACTGGTGGCGTTTGGGCACAGTGACTGCGTTTAATGGTCACAGTGGCGGCAATTGATGATTTTTTTTTTTCAGTTTGTTTGCGCCCCCCCAAAATTTGGAGCACCAGCCGCCACTGACTATAATATGACATATACAGGGTTCCCAGAGTCTGTGTGTTTTGGGGGGACATGGACTTGAATCCAAAGTAACATTACTTCAAGGTCCCCAGGCATACACCTCGCAAACAGTATTGTTCCCTTAAAATCCATGGCCCATAATCAGAAGGGAAGAGGCTAGCCTTCAGTCCTCTCCAAAAGCCTCTGTCCCGGCTAGGTCTGTCACAGTACCCATCTTCTGATGGCTCCTTCCAGCAGGATAATGCACCATGTCACAAAGCTCAAATCATCTCACCACTGGTTTCTTGAACATGACAATGAGATCACTGTACTCCAATGGCCTCCACAGTCACCAGAAGCGGAGGCCACCTCAACCTCCACATCTCCACCTCAATCCAATAGAGCACCTTTGGAATGTGGTGGAACGGGAGATTCGCATCATGGATGTGCAGCCGACAAATCTGCAGCAACTGCGTGATGCTATCATGTCACTATGGACCAAAATCTCTGAGGAATGTTTCCAATACCTTGTTGAATCTAGGCCATGACGAATTAAGGCAGTTCTGAAGGCAAAAGGGGGTCCAACCCGGTACTAGCAAGGTGTACCTAATAAAGTGGGACCAGTAAGTGTATATTTTCATATTAAAGTGTTACTAAACCCACAATAGTAAAATCAGTCTGTATATGCAGCATAGCATGCTTTATACTCACTGTGGAACCTAAGGGGTTAATCCTCTGCATTGTGTAAAAAGGCTCCTTGATCCTGTATGCACAGATCCTCCCCCTCCTGCAGGGTCTCTCTGGGGAAAGCCAGCTAACACACAGGCAGAGTAGCCGACCTGCACATGCTCAGTTGTGTCTTTTATGCTGCAGAAAACAGTTACTTGTTCTCAGAGCTAGCCAGGTCACATGATATTGACATCACACATGTGAGCGTGTATACAGGCTGCAGTGGAAATCTCCTCCTTCCTGATCTCTCTGGAGAAGCTGTGCAGTTTATCATGTACCCGTGGTATACAGATCATCAAAAAAGGTATATAGTGGCAGTATTTTAATGTAAAAAGAAGATTTAAAAGCTGTGGGCACTGTGGGTGGCAGATGAACTATTTTCATATTACTGGGTTTAGTAATACTTTAATTATATGCATGCTAAGTAATGTGCAAGTGTAACAGTTCCAGGGATTTATTACCACTAACAGAAATCACAGTACTCCCCCTGAAAATAACTTTATTTGCTTTTGCTTCAGAAGGCTTCAGAAGGACGGAGTCATCATTGCTCAAGCATCACCCAAGGTCACTTCCTACTTTCTGGACTGAGATGCTGGCTTAGAAAAGTAGCAATCAGTTGAAATGCTTGAATTTCTTGGCTGTGCTTACAACCGTCTGACACAGATCAGCCCCCTTGCTGCAGTCCCTTACCTTGTGACTTGCGACAAAGTTACAGTGTATAGTTTAATCACTGGGGGAGAGTAGACTGAAAATAATTCTTCCTCCAGTCTGCAGCAGACTGATGACATCATCCCAGCCTAGGCAAAGTCACTGCCTGGAGCTCATGGTGAGCTTTTAAAGCAGAAGTAAACCGATCCATAAAACTGTTACATTTCCAGCACGTGCCGGAAATGTAACACTCCCATTGGTTGTGCTCTCAACCAAACTGTCAAACCATCCAATGGCTGATGTCATAACTGATCACATGTGTAGCAACATGGCAGTTGTAGAATAAACAGAGGCAAAGATGGCAGCTTCCTTGGCTGAAAACGATAGGGGGGTTTATTTACACTTTAAATAACAAATGATGGAGCTTTTCTGAATAATGATATTGCATACCTCCCAACTTTTTGAGATAGGAATGAGGGACACCTATCAGCAAAAATATGCAGGCATAAGACACACCCCTTGCCACGCCCCCTTAACCACTTCTCCACCTGGCCTATTCTGGCACTTCTCTCCTTCATGTAAAAAAATCATAATTTTTTTGCTAGAAAATTAATCAGAACCCCCAAACATTATATATATATATATATATATATATATATTTTTAGCAGACACCCTAGGTAATAAAATGGCGGTCATTGCAACTTTTTATCTTGCACGGTATTTGCGCAATCATTTTTCAAACACCTTTTTTGGGGAAAAAAAACGGTTTTACAAATTAAAAAATAACAAAACAGTAAAGTTAGCCCAATTTTTTTGTATAATGTGAAAGAGGCTGTTACGCCGAGTAAATAGATACAACATGTCACGCTTTAAAATTGCGCACACTCATGGAATGGCGCCAAACTTCGGTACTCCATAGGCAACGCTTTAATTTTTTTTACAGGTTACTATTTTCAAGTTACAGAGGAGGTCTAGTGCTAGAATTGTTGCTTGCAATCTACAACACGCGGTGATACCTCACATGTGGGTTTTGAACAGTGTTTACATATGTGGGCGGGACTTAAATGCGTGTTCGCTTCTGAGCGCAAGCTACCGGGAACAGGGGCGTTTTACTTCTTTTTTTATTTTTTTTATTTTTTTATTTTACTGATTTTTTTTTTATTTTGACACTTTTTTTGACTTTTTTTTTTTTTGATCACTTTTATTCCTATTACAAGGAATGTAAACATCCCTTGTAATAGGAATGGTGTGTGACAGGTCCTCTTTATTGAGAGATGCGGGGTCAATAAGACCCCACATCTCTCCTCCAGGCTGGAAAGCATGAGATCGGTGAAAAAAAATTCACAGATCTCATGCTGATAGCCGCAATTGACGCTTTGTTACTTCCGGGTAACGGGCGTGACGTCACATCGTCGCGCCCGGGACTCCGATGGTCATAGAGATGACTGATGACCATCTGGTCACCGGAAATCTCTATCGTCGTGTGCCGGCGCCGTCCGATTCGTTCTCCGGGCCCCCGATGGCACGGGAGAGCCCGGAGAAGCACCGGATGGCGGCGGGAGGGGGGGGGGTGTCATTTTATTTGAAATAATGGCAAGTCAAACTACAGCCACTGCTTCCGTAGGGTCATAGCACTGCAGCAGCAGGTTTATGGAAAAATAAATGGTCTGAACATGAAATTTACAGAATTCACGACTGTAAACAGTCACCCTGACCAAAAGAGTCCTCGAGTTGGAACATGTTATGTGTGTGCCTGCTCCACAGTAAATTACCTTAATAAGCTGCAGTAAATTATGCCAAGATGGACTATGATTATCTTCCTGCTCGTCTGGAATGTACAGGCTTCATTCATGACAAAGGCAGCCCTGCCTGAGCCACCTAACACCCACCTTCTGGCTCCACGTTCTCTCCTGTCCCCACCCTGAGTGCTTCCACTTTCAAGGCCTTGAAATTAAGTAGTGTTATTGCAGCTGTGCTCAATTAAAGGGGCTAGGAAATAGCTGCAGTGTGTAAGAGAATTCAGTGTGGATCTGTATGCTGTGCGTCTGGATCCTGCACTCCCATAAGACTACTGTATATATAGATATATATATATATATATATATATAGATATATATATATATAACAAGTAGAATCATAGATATGCATCCACCAAAAAGTCAGGAGTCCCCGATACCTACAAAATTCTTCAATCATCAAACACCTGACTTCTAGACCTCCATAGACTGAACAGATTAAGTATCAATTAAGTAAAAACAAAATTGTAAAACTTTGAAACTTTGGAGCTCTAACCTCTTACAAAACCTGTTTTATTCTTAGAAACTTTAAAATAATTTACCATGCCTTGAAAAAGTATTCATATCACTCGAAATTTTCCATATTTTCTCATGTTACAACCAAAAACATAAATGTATCCCATGCTCGTCTCCAGGACTTCTCCAGAGCCTCTCCTATCCTCTGGAATTCACTACCCCAATCTGTCCGGCTATCTCCTACTCTGTCCACTTTTAGGCGATCCCTAAAAACTCATCTTTTTAGGGTGGCCTATCCTGCCCCCAGCTAAAAACCAAATCTTCTACTCCCCTCATCACCTCATCCCTCAGAGTCCCTACCTTTTGTTTTACCAGCCCCTTCCTCTTAGATTGTAAGCTCGCAGGAGCAGGGCTCCTCTAACTTTCTTGTTTTGAATTGTACTGTTGGTGTAGTGTCTCCCTACATTGTAAAGCGCTGCGCAAACTGTTGGCGCTATATAAATCCTATATAATAATAATAATATTTTATTGGGATTTTATGTGATAGATCAACACAAAGTGGCACATAGTTGTGAGTGGAAGGAAAATGATAAATGATTTTCCAAACTTTTTACAAATAAATATCTGAAAAGTGTGGCGTGCATTTGTGCCCCCTTTACTCTGATATCCCTAACTAAAATCTAGGGTAAACAATTGCCTTCAGAAGTCAGCCAATTAGTATAGAGTCCACCTGTGTGTAATTTAATCTCAGTATAAATACAGCTGTTCTGTGAAGCCCTCAGAGATTTGTTAGAGAACCTTAGTGAACAAACAGCCCCACGAAGGCCAAGGAACACACCAGACAGGTCAGGGATAAAGTTTTGGAGAAGTTTAAAGCAGGTTTAGGTTATAAAAAAAATATTCCAAGCTTTGAACATCTCACTGTTTAATCCATCATCCGAAAATGGAAAGAGTATGGCCCAACTGCAAACCTACCAAGACATGACTGTCCACCTAAACTGACAGGCCGGGCAAGGAGAGCATTAATCAGAGAAGCAGCCAAGAGGCCCATGGTGCTCTGGAGCAGTGTTGCCAACCGTACGTAGAATTACGGACATTACGTAAATAAAAGGCACTTTTTCCCTGTGCGTAAAAGTCCATAGTAAGGGAAATGTGCTCATAAAAATGGCGGTGATCGGCTCGGGTCCGAACTGCGCATGCGCAATTCCGGTAATCGCCGAGAAGATCCGAATCTGAGCCGCAGCGTCTAACTCCTGCGTTAGCCTCTGACCGCCCACCCCCCGCCGTGCAGCCAATTATCGTAGCGCATTTTCATAGGCGCCAGCCTATAAAAGTAGAAGAGCAGAGCGGGAAACTGAGGAGCTTCGTGGATGTGAAGAGGAGAGCTGAACGGTGGCCGCGGGACAGCAGCAGACAGAATTACCCCCCCACTGTGACTCACTGACTGCCGGACTGGAGCGACGGACGGACCGAGACCGACCAACCAGTGTGCCCCTGCCTGCCAGTGCCACTGCCTTCTCTGCCCGCCTGACTGAGTGAGTGAGTGACTGTGTGGAGTGAGTCCTCCTGTCACTGCAGCCGGCCAGCCGCCCTGCTGCTGCCCACGGTCACGCGGTGCCCGGTGGTGTGTCCTCTTTGGAGTTGTCGGACGCCTGAGTGAGTGCCCTGGCCTGGTCTGGTGAGTCAAGCAGAGTGACATGCTGTGACTCTGAGCCTATGACAGAAAGGACTGCTCAATAGCCTTTAATATGGTGATTTAATGCCCATGGGGGGGGGGGGGGGATTCAATTAGTGACAGTGTGAGTCAGACTCAGTCACATTTATTTGATTGTGGCATAAATACTAAAATTTGCATTTTAAAATGTAATTTTTGTAAGTTTTGAAAATGCCAGTAAAAATGTGGCTTTGACATAAAAATTATGTGTTGTGTCAGTGAATTTTATTTTGGTAGGTTGGCAACACTGCTCTGGAGGAGCTGCAGAGATCCACAGCTCAGGTTGGAGAATCTTTCCACAGGACAACTATTAGTCGTGCACTCCACAAATCTGTTTTTTATGGAATAGTGGCAAGAAGAAAGCCATTGTTCAAGGAAAGCCATAAGAAGATCCGTTTGCAGTTTGCGAGAAGCCACGTGGGGGACACAGCAAACATGTGGAAGAAGGTGCTATGATCAGATGAGACCAAATTTTTACTTTTTGACCTAAAAGCAAAACGCTATGTGTGGTGGAAAACTAACACTGCACATCACCCTGAACACACCATCCCCACCGTGAAACATGGTGGTGGCAGCATCATGTGGTGGGGATGCTTTTCTTCAGCAGGGACAGGGAAGCTGGTCAGAGTTGATGGGAAGATGGATGGAGTCACATAGAGGGCAATCTTAGAAGAAAACCTGTTAGAGTCTGCAAAAGACTTGAGATTGGGGAGGAGGTTCACTTTCCAGCAGGACAACGACCCTAAACATAAAGCCAGAGCTACAATGGAATGGTTTAGATCAAAGCATATTCATGTGTTAGAATGATCCAGTCAAAATCCAGACCCAAATCCAATTGAGAATCTGTGGCAAGACTTGAAAATTGCTGTTCACAGACGCTCTCCATCCATTCTGATAGAGCTTGAGCTGTTTTACAAAGAAGAATGGGCAAAAATGTCACTCTCTAGATGTGCAAAGCTGGTAGAGACATCCCCAAAAAGACTTGCAGCTGTAATTGCAGTGAACGGGGGTTCTACAAAGTATTGACTCCGGGGGGCTGAATACAAATGTACGCCACACTTTTCACATACTGTATTGATTTGTAAACAATTTTGAAAACCATTTATCATTTTCCTTCCACTTAACAATTTTGTGCCACTTTGTGTTGGTCTATCACACAAAATCCGAATAAAATACATTTGCGTTTTTGGTTGTAACATGACAAAATGTGGAAAATTCAATAGGTGTGAATACTTTTTCAAGGCACTGTATATAGCTTAGCCTATGTAGAAATATACAAAGCTGTCTATGTACATACAGTCATAGCCGAAATTGTTGGCACCCCAGAAAATTTTCCAGAAAATCAAGTATTTCTCACAGAAAAGTATTGCAGTAACACATGTTTTTCTATACACATGTTTATTCCCTTTGTGTGTATTGGAACAAAACAAAAAAAGGGAGGAAAAAAAGCAAATTGGACATAATGTCACACAAAACTCCAATAATGGGCTGGTCAAAATTCTTGTCACCCTTTCAAAATTGTGGATAAATAAGATTGTTTCAAGCATGTGATGCTCCTTTAACCACTTGTCAACCGCCCACCGTCAAATGACGGCGGGCGGAGGAAGACTCTGTTATTCTGGGCGGATGTCATATGACGTCGCGCCTTCCAAAGCCACTAGGGGGCGCACGCCGCTGCGTCACTGGGAACCCGATGCGCGTGCCCGGCGGCCGCCATGGCCGCCGGGCACCTGCGATTGCCCAGTAACCGAGTAGGACCGTGGATCTGTGTATGTAAACACCGAGATCCACGTCCTGTCAGGGAGAGGAGACCGATGGTGTGTCCCTTGTACATAGGGACAACCATCGGTCACCTCCCCCAGTCAGTCCCCTCCCCCCACAGTAAGAATCACTTCCAGGGAACACATTTAACCCCTTCCTCGCCCCCTAGTGTTAACCCCTTCCCTGACGGTCATGTTTATACAGCAATTAATGCATTTTTATAGCACAGATCGCTGTATAAATGTGAATGGTCCCAAAAATGTGTCAAAAGTGTCCGATGTGTCCGCCGTAATATCGCAGTCACGATAAAAATCGCAAATCGCCGCCATTACTAGTAAAAAAAAAATATATAAAAAATGCTATAAATCTATCCCCTATTTTGTAGTTGCTATAACTTTTGCGCAAACCAATCAATATATGCTTATTGCGATTTTTTTTTTACCAAAAATATGTAGAAGAATACATATCGGCCTAAACTGAGGACATTTAAAAAAAAAAAAAAAAAATGGATATTTATTATAGCAAAAAGTAAAAAATATTGTGTTTTTTTTTTTTCAAACTTGACGCTCTTCTTTTGTTTATAGCGCAAAAAATAAAAACCGCAGAGGTGATCAAATACCACCAAAAGAAAGCTCTATTTGTGGGAAAATAAGGACGCAAATTTCGTTTGGGTACACCTTCGCACGACCGCGCAATTGTCATTCAAAGTGTGACAGCGCTGAAAGCTGAAAAATGGCTTGGGCAGGAAGGGGGTGAAAGTGCCCAGTAGGCAAGTGGTTAAACTCACCTGGGGCAAGTAACAGGTGTGGGCAATATAAAAATCACACCTGAAAGCAGATAAAAAGGAGAGAAGTTCACTTAGTCTTTGCATTGTGTGTCTGTGTGTGCCACACTAAGCATGGACAACAGAAAGAGGAGAAGAGAACTGTCTGAGGACTTGAGAACCAAAATTGTGGAAAAATATCAACAATCTCAAGGTTACAAGTCCATCTACAGAGATCTAGATTTGCCTTTGTCCACAGTGTGCAACATTATCAAGAAGTTTGCAACCCATGGCACTGTAGCTAATCTCTCTGGGCGTGGACGGAAGAGAAAAAATTGATGAAAGGTTGCAACGCAGGATAGTCCGGATAGTGGATAAGCAGCCCCAAACAAGTTCCAAAGACATTCAAGCTGTCCATCAGTGTCAGCGCGAACTATCCGCCGACATTTAAATGAAATGAAACGCTATGGCAGGAGACCCAGGAGGACCCCACTGCTGACAAAGAGACATAAAAAAGCAAGACTACAGTTTGCCAAAATGTACTTGAGTAAGCCAAAATCCTTCTGGGAAAGTGTCTTGTGGACAGATGAGACCAAGATAGAGCTTTTTGGTAAAGCACATCATTCTACTGCTCACCGAAAACGAAATGAGGCCTACAAAGAAAAGAACACAGTACCTACAGTGAAATATGGTGGAGGTTCAATGATGTTTTTGGGTTAAGAAAAAGAGAGAAGTGATCTGGTGGAAGCCATGCCTCCATCCCTGGTACATATAAAAGAAGAAAAAAGAGGGGAGTTTCGTGGGACTTTAATTGAGACTTGGATAGGTATAGAAAATTAATCTAGGATAACATCAATGATGAACACAATCCCAAAAGGGAAATCACTGTAAACATGAGGAATTGCTGAATAATCACCCCAAAAAGAAAAAATCAAGACATTTATGTGAATCTAAACAAATATTGTATTAAAATCAATAATACAGAGATCATGCAGTCAAAGGCATAATACAGATAATAACAATCACATAAGTATAATTGATAGTTCATAATCAAGGACATGACTAAAAAAGCAATCACAATACATGAGCATACAGGTACAGTGAACATGATTATCCCAAAAATTGGTTTTGATTTTTTAAAATTACAAAGTAGCTTAATGAATAATGTTATTAGGATAGATTTGGGCAAAACTTAAGCTTGGCATCCCTGAGGATGGACTCGACGCGTTTCTTGGCGCTTACGGCCAGTCATCAGGAGTGGGGTGCATGTCATTTGTAGCTAAAGAAAAGGAGAGGGGGTGAGTAAATAGGTCAATGAGGTCATGCAATCACATAAGTACTGCCTAAACCATAAGGCAAAATGTTGGAAAATATATACATTACCCATGTGAAAGCCCAACAGAAGGATAAATTCAAGCATTCCAATATGGAAATGAGATGGTGGTCCTGAGTGAGCCAAATCTCCACCGGGGTTGTGGCGGGGGTGAGACCCCCGTGGGCCAAAGACCCTCCAACCAGAGGAGAGCCATACCTATCCATGTCTCAATTAAAGTCCCACGAAACTCCCCTCTTTTTTCTTCTTTTAGATGTTTTTGGGTTGTTCTGCTGCCTCTGGCACTGGGTGCCTTGAATGTGTGCAAGGCATCATGAAATCTGAGGATTACCAAAGGATTTTGGGTCGCACTGTAGAGCCCAGTGTTAGAAAGCTGGGTTTGCGTCCGAGATCTTGGGTCTTCCAGCAGGACAATAACCCCAAACCATAGGCGTGCACAGGGGGGGTGCCGGGTGTGCCTGGGCACACCCTAATCCCCTGACATACTTGTCTACACCTGGATGAGAGGGGCAGCGGGCAGCATATAGAACAACCCGATGCTCTGTATTTTCCACCCTACAGCCGTTAAAAATGCCTTCGGGAGGAAGAGGAGGATAAGCGAGCATTCAGGGGCTGCATGGAGGAAAATGCAGACCATCGGTTGTACTATATGCCGCCGCCCCTCTCATTCAGCCTGGTGTACTAGAACTGCTGGCTCCGCCTACCAGCTCCCCCTGACTCCTTCGTTCTAAGTACAGTAACTGCTGCAGGACCGCCCACCCAGCTTCTCCGCGGCTCCGTCCATTGAATTTAGAGCAGCAGGCAGATGGGGGCATGACGTCGGGGGGACTGGAAGAGCCAGCTGATCCAGTAGGAAGAGTGGAGGAGGTCTCCACTGTGTGAGGAGACACGTGAAGCCTGGAGGGAGCCGGAGACACAGCAAGAATGGAGCCCACACTGAGAGCAAGTGAGTGCCACCAATCCCATCCTTCCCCCCCCACCCAGCACTGCCACTCATCCTATCTCCCCCCCACCCAGCACTGCCACTCATCCTATCTCCCCCCCCCACCCAGCACTGCCACTCATCCTATCTCCCCCCACCCAGCACTGCCACTCATCCTATCTCCCCCCCCACCCAGCACTGCCACTAATCCCATCCCCCACCACTGCTGCCACTGATCACATGCCCCCCAGCACTGCCACTCATCCTATCTCCCCCCCACCCAGCACTGCCACTCATCCTATCTCCCCCCCACCCAGCACTGCCACTAATCCCATCCCCCGCCACTGCTGCCACTGATCACATGCCCCCCAGCACTGCCACTCATCCTATCTCCCCCCCCCACCCAGCACTGCCACTCATCCTATCTCCCCCTCCACCCAGCACTGCCACTCATCCTATCTCCCCTCCCACCCAGCACTGCCACTAATCCCATCCCCCACCACTGCTGCCACTGATCACATGCCCCCCAGCACTGCCACTCATCCTATCTCCCCCACCCAGCACTGCCACTCATCCTATCTCTCCCCACCCAGCACTGCCACTAATCTCATCCCCCACCACTGCTGCCACTGATCCCAGCCCCCCCCAGAATTGCCACTGATCCCATGCCCCCCAGCACTGCCACTCATCCTATCTCCCCCAACAAGCACTGTCACTGATCCCATCCCTCTACCACTGCTGCCACTGATTTAATGCCCCTCAACACTGACACTCATCCTATCTCCCCCCCAGCATTGCTACTGTTCCCCCCCCCCTCCACTGCCATGAATCCCCCACCACCACTGATCCCATCAACCCACAGCACTGCCAATGAACCTTGCCACTCATCCCATTCCCCCCAGTACTGCCACTGATCCCATTACCACCCCCCCACCACAACCACCATCAACACCACAGATCCCATCAACTTTCCAACACTGCCACTGATCCCATCCCCCCCAGCACTGCCACTGATCCTATCCCCCCCAGCACTGCCACTGATCCCATCAATCCCCTAGCACTACCACTGATCCCCACCCCCCCCACCACTGCCACTCATCCCACCCCAGTACTGCCACTGATCCCATTACCCCCCCACCACAACTGTCACTGATCCCATTACCCCCACCACAACTGCCACTGATCCCATTACCCCCCACCACAACTGCCACTGATCCCATCAACCCCCTAGCACTGATCACCCTCCCCCTCTCTAGCACTGCCACTGATCACCCCCCCAGCACTGCCACTCAATCCATCCCCCCAGCACTGCCACTGATCCCATTCCCCTCCCCCCACCACCACCTCCCCCCTCTCTCACCCCCACTTTCTCCCTCTGACCAGCTCAGCCATAAGATGTAAAATGTATTAGAATATTAAAAATTGTTTTAACACATTTCAAAATGTTGGTTTACATTTATTTAAAAGAGTGTGTGTCTGTGTGTGTATATATATATATATATATATATATATATATATATATATATTGTGTGTGTGTGTATATGTGTGTGTGTGTATATATATATATATATATATATATATATATACATATATATATATATATATATATATATATATATATATATATATATACCCACACACGTGTGTGTTTGAGTTTTGGGGTGCACACCCTAATCCAATAGGCTGCGCACGCCTATGCCCCAAACATACGTCAAAAAGCACCCAGAAATGGATGGCAACAAAGCGCTGGAGAGTTCTAAAGTGGCCAGCAATGAGTCCAGATCTAAATCCCATTGAACACCTGTGGAGAGATCTTAAAATTGCTGTTGGGAAAAGGCGCCCTTCCAATAAGAGAGACTTGGAGCAGTTTGCAAATGAAGAGTGGTCCAAAATTCCGGGTGAGAGGTGTAAGAAGCTTATTGATGGTTATAGGAAGCGACTGATTTCAGTTATTTTTTCAAAGGGTGTGCAACCAAATATTAAGTTAAGGGTGCCAAGAATTTTGACCAGCCCATTTTTGGAGTTTTGTGTGACATTATGTCCAATTTGCTTTTTTTCCTCCCTTTTTTTGTTTTGTTCCAATACACACAAAGGGAATAAACATGTGTATAGCAAAACATGTGTTACTGCAATACTTTTCTGTGAGAAATACTTTATTTTCTGGAAAAATTTCTGGGGTGCCAACAATTTCGGCTATGACTGTATGTAGCTGCCTATGTAGCCTCAGCTGCATGAATCAATTAAAATTTTCTTTATCCACCCACAGGCTGAACAAAAGATGATCGAGTCATCTATGGCCAGCGTTAGGCAAGGCTAGGATTATAAGAGTCATATAAACCTTCTATGAGTAAGAGCCATTCGTCCACTTTTTCCTTTGTAATACTGTCCATCTCCAGGTTGGAGTGGAGCATGCACCTTTTAGATGTACTTTGTTTAATTTCTACTATACCGTGTTTCACCGAAAAAATAAAAACACACTAGGGCTTATTTTCGGGGTAGGGCTTGCAATTTAATCCCCAGTGTGCACAGCGTAAATGTGCTTGCGAACTGCCAGAATCCTCGCCCCCAAAGCAGAATATAATGCAAAGGGTATGTGTCTCTGCACTCTAACCATGTCACATACCTTCCCACAGCGCCGCTCGGCGCTTCCGTGACCAGCCAGATTGTTCTTCCATGGCACAAGCACTGCAGAGGGAGGGGGGCCCAAGATCCCCCGATGACAGCTGGCAGAAGAGGAGGGCAGCGGGGATCAGGTAAGCGCAGCTCGGCACTTCCATAACCCGCCTGAGCTCTCTTACCCGCTCCGAACTTTGCAGAGGGAGGGGGCCCGAGATCCCCCCATGACAGCTGGCAAAAGAGGAGAGCAGCGGGGATCATCTGAGCGTGGCTCAGCACTTCTGTGACCTGCCTGAGTTCTTCTACCCGCTCTGAGCCTTGCAGAGGGGGGGGGGGCTGAATTCCCCCGCTGACAGCTGGGGGAAAAGGGAGGACTCCAGCAGCAATAGAGAGGACTCCAGCAGCCCACAACCAGCCTAAACTAGGGCTTATTTTCAGGGTAGGGCTTATATTGCTGCCCTCCTTGAAAATCGGGGTAGGTCTTATTTTCGGGGTAGGTCTTATTTTCGGGGTAGGTCTTATTTTCAGGGAATCACGGTATGTAAGGCCCTTTTGAGCTTTCATGCTTTGTGCATGTGAGCTGCCAGTATATTTTGATTATGTATAATTTTAGGTTTGCATCTGGATTATTTTCTTTTTCTAGTACAGATGCAGTGGACAGCCACTTCAAAATGCATTAGTCATTGATGAAGTGTTGTCTTGGCAAGCTTGGCATAGTCGTGGCCCGAGATGGGCTGCGATCGCTCTCTTCAGCAGCTTCTGCTCAGTGGTGTCCCAACAAGTGGCCTTCTGGCTACATGTCCAAGGCGTTCACCCATAGGCACTGTAATTCCACCCATCAGCCAGGCCTACATCTTCAGAGATCTTGAGAAAGAAGCTATCTTGGGGAATCATTAAACCTGCTCTTTGTTCCATCAGAAAAAACAGAAGGGGCCGTGTGACATCCCTATACATGAAACCCTTCTACAACCACCTCCTCCTTTCTGGAATCTTGAGTGGTGACCTAACTAGATCCAAATCAGTCCTAATATGGGGATACCTGTGAACCCTTATTGTTTTTATTACTACACCACTAAAGAGGATTCCCTGCCCCCAATCAGGCCAACATTCTGTTCCATTCACTTTCTCCTACAGTCCAATGGTGAGAAGAGCCACACAGATCAGAGAGCCAAATGGCATTCCTGTACTCTGCAGGAGTCCATCCTATTCAGCAGGAGGGTATCATTCTTCACACTCTTACTCACTGCTGACACACACAAACAGAGACAAACATACACACATACAGGACTTTCGCAGCTGTATAGAAGCACATTTTAAACATTGCGTTGGATGGGATTATGTCTAAACTGGAAAACTGGCCACTGTTATTGTCCAATGGCTAAAAAGTTCATCTTTTAACAACCTTCAGGCTACTTTCACACTGAGGCGCTGGATGCGCTGGCGGTATAGCGGCGCTATTTTTAGCGCCGCTATACCGTTTTTTTGGCCACGATTTGCGGGCGCTAGCGGGGGTATTTTAACCCCCGCTAGCGGCCGAAAAAGGGTTAAAAACGCCCGCAATAACGCCTCTTTGAGGCGTTTTGCGGGCGTATTAGAGGCGCTACCCCATTTCACATTGGATAGTATTGAGAGGCTTTTTTGGGGCGCATTGCAGGCGCTATTTAGAGCGCAATAGCGCCTGCAAAGCGCCTCAGTGTGAAAGGGGCCAAAAAGATTTTTCACCTTTGTAGCGTGGACCTCTCCATCACACCTTGCATACACATGTGCAAGTATAACCTAACAATCCATGCATGTGATGAAAATGACTACGATCGTCATTATATAATCATAAGATGCTGATAACTGTCAGGGTAAATGGGCATTGCAAAATTATACTAGCTAGCACAGAATCTAGATTTAAGCTGTGTTTAAAGTGGAAAATATAGTAGTCTTAAAGTAGAAGTAAAAGCAAAACGTTTTTTTAATTTTGGATAGTCTTAAGCCTCGTACATACGATCGGACTTTTCCGTGGATTTTGGTCTGAAGGGGCGTTGGCCGTGAACTTTTTCTGCATACACACGGCAGAACTTTTTCAGCCAACATTCACCAAATCACGTGGTTTTTCAGCTCTTTACCGCCACCCTTTGGGCAACTTCTGCTATTGTTGTCTGATCTTTAGAATTGGTTCTGAGCATGCGTGTTTGTACTTTGAACTTTAGTCCGATGGACTTGTGTACACACCATCGGATTATCCTCCATCGGACATTTATTGCGGGAAAGTTTGAGAGCATGCACAGCGAACATTTGTGAGTTGAAAAACCGAAAACAATTGTCCGATGGAGCATACACGCGGTCGGATTGTCCGATAAAACACGTCCGTCGGACCGTTGTTGTCAAAAAGTCTGATTGTGTGTATGGGCCTTAAGGAAGAGTTATTACTCAGGTTTTTTTTGCCATCTGTGTCCCATTAGGGAGAGGTCCCTTCACCTCCTGCCCCAAATGCAAAACAGGAAGTTAGAGAAACTAAAACTAGTGTCCCAATGGGAAGATTTCCCCTCCATTCCTGTTCTGGTGACAACTCAAAGTTTGGGATGTTCTTTGGTCTTCGCTTTTGGTGATAATGGTCAAAAGGACAAATACAGAGGGTGAATATCCCTAATGAGGACACATGTAGAAAAAAAACCTGATAGATGTTCTAATTCCTTACTTCTCCATCCAAAACTAAAAAAGTTCAGTTTTGACTTTAGTTATACTCTAAAGAGAATCAGTCACTTTCTTCCCTGACTGATACTGTGCTTCCCAACAGTCAATGGTCTTTGAGGGCCCTCGGAAATACCTGGTATTTCCAGGTATGGGGGAACATCTGACCAGCTTCCCAAGATGCAGTGTTTGGGCCTACTAGGGTGACCACATTTCCAAACTCCCATTCAGGGACACCCTCCCTTCCCAAAAATCAGCTTGTGCTGTAACGAATCACAGCACAGTGATTGGACACAAGAGGCGGGATTTATGATTTCTCCAATCACAAGCAGGGGGCGGGATTGTGCTCCTCCAGGCATTCCCGGCCAGGACAAGTACTGTCAATGAGTAAAGCGGTGATGTGGCGACCTTTTTTGGGGGCATCAGATTGGCCCGGGGGGTGGCTGTGTCAGTTTCATTCCGGGACACTGTATTGTCCTGGAATGAAGGTGCCCGGGACAGACCTGCAAAAGGCGGGACTGTCCCGGGCAATCCGGGACACGTGGTCACCCTAGCCTAAACAGGAGAGGAGAGGTCACTCACTCTAGGGGAAAAGAAAAGAGTACCGACCCCCGACACAGAATTTACACAAGAATTTGATTCAGGGTTCCCACAAAGCAGCAGGGGAGGCACAGGAAAGGTAAGGATTATTAGGTGATGGCCTATCCAGAGAACCATTTCTTGGCCCTGACTGTACTAGCAAAGCAGCCACAGCAGGGGAGAAGGACCAGGGCATAGGGTATATGCCCAAGCCCAGACAGCAAGGATAACCTGCCACAAATTTGTGGCAGTGTTGAATTGTAGGTCTGTTAACTTACTGCACATTTTCACTAGCAAGTTGTACATTTGCAGAGCACTTGACAAGTTTCCAATTTGTAGGAAATTTGCGTGGCAAGTCTCCAGCAAGAGCAAAGTTGCAGTGGTGAGTCTACAGCAAGAGCTCTGCAAGTCTATAGCATGAAAATTCAGACACAGTGACCCCTCTGGTGGGATGACTACTGCACAACATAACTGAATCAGAACTTGCAACAGACTTGCAGAATGTTTGCAGTTGATCTAGAGTCATGCAATGCGGACTTGCTGTAATTGTGCAACACATTTGTGAAGCCTGGCAAGTCTAGCAAAAGTTTAGCAAGTCAATTTCAAACGTGCAGCACAATTGCTTGCTATCTGGGAGGTTAAAGGGGTTGTAAAGGTTTGTTTTTTATTTTCTAAATAGGTTCCTTTAAGCTAGTGCATTGTTGGTTCACTTACCTTTTCCTTATATTTCCCTTCTAAATATTTTTTTTCTTTGTTTTCTTTGTCTGAATTTCTCACTTCCTGTTTATCCTCAGTAAGCTGTTCAGTAAGCTGTTCTGGATGACTCCACACCACTCGGATGATGGTGTGGAGTTCAGTGAGGAGAAACAGGAAGTGAGAAATTCAGACAAAGAAAACAAACATTTAGAAGGTAAATCAAAGGAAAAGGTAAGTGAACCAACAATGCACTAGCTTAAAGGAACCTATTTAGAAAATAAAAAACTAACCTTTACAACCCCTTTAAGTTCCTAGGGCATAGGCCATATGCCCTGATCCTTCTCCCTTGTCCGGCACTGAGGCCTTTTTGGCTGTAGGTCATAGGTCTAAGGTTCATATCCCCCTCAAAAAGTTTTGTAGCTTTTTATATGACTTTTGAAGCTTATGAAGTTGTTTTGGACATTGAAAACCTACGTAAGCTTTTTTAACGAGCATTTCTCAAGGTTTTGTGAGCGTTTCCATGGCATCCAACAGAAGCTGAATATGTCTAAATAGGTTAAGGAAATTCAGCATGCTGGAGATTTTCAAAATGCCCCACAGCACAACGCCCCAGTGTAAGAACAATGCAGTTGCTCACATCCTAGCATTTTGTTAATGTTTCAAACAGCTGCAACATGCTTGGAAATGCTCACAGTATGAGCGGGCCCTAAGGCACAGCAAAAGAGCAGTGATGAGATGCAAAGAACAGAAACACTGAGGCAACCAATGAATTTCACCTTTCCACAGTTTTTGGCAATTACTATAATAGACCATGATTTGTTGCTTTGGGTTACTATGTTGAATATTGGCCTAGTTAAAAAATATTGAAGTTGACCACATATGATACAATTTGACTGTATAATCTGCTGTAGGTTTTCTAACAACTAAGTAGCCACATATGATACAATTTTACGGTGTAATCTGCTTTATTACCAACAACTATGCAGCATAAGGGGCTGGGCTCCTCTTAAAGTCTATGGGGCTAAAAACTCACTATGTTGTTGTAGCGCCCCCCCATATTTGGGGGCGCTATGTGGAAATTTAAGGGTAGTCTGAGCCGATAATTGGGCTCAGACCAATTATGATTCAATTGTTGTTCTGCTCTGGGTGTGGTACTGCCCGGCAGTAGTGTTCTCCGTTGCCTGCAGGTGGCACTGTCACCGCTGGCATCGGTTAAACTACGGGGGGTATCACAGCACCTTGGGTGTCCTCTCTCGGCAGCCATGCAGTGGGTGTGGTCTACCCGCTGTGCATGCTGGGAGAGGGTACAACAGGGGCAGATGCCATTAGGTGTGAGGCGATTCCAGGGGGACCCCAAGGCATTCAGGGTGGACCTCTGGTCCAGTGAGTGTGCCTCGTGGCCCACATGGCACGAGGTGCGCGAGTGTGTTTAGGCCTCGATCACCTTCAGCCTTTAGGTCCTGTTGCTGCATTGTAGGCCCAGCTCTGCTGACTAGGGCCTACGCTTCAGAGAAGGATCCCAGGCTGCCCGCTTGAAGGGGGCCCATCTTTAGGAAAGGAGTCCAGGGCAGGATCAGTCCCGGCGGAGATTAGCAACGGTACTGCTATCTCGGGGAGAGGCCTGGAGACTTACCTAGAGGGGATTCATCGTCTCTGATGTCCGTGCTCTATCCCGGCTGCTTGGACCGCTCTCATAGGGACTATCCGGGTGAGCAATACCCACTCAGGCTTGAGTGGCGACGAGTGTAGATACTGAACTTAAGTGTTGCGTGCCTGAACCTTCCCCTACTTCTTTCAACTTCTGCTCTTCCTCTGTTCGAGTTGACTCAAAAAGAATAAAGCCTTGCTGATTAGGTTTTACTCAAGTGTAGACATTGGCCTTATTCCTGGAGATTATTGTTTGCCTAGACAACGGAGCTAAAGGATCCACTCGGGGGAGGTAATTTACTGCAGACCTAAGAAAAATTAAAAAAACAGTCGGGTCCCTTAAACCAAGGGAGCGGGACCCGGTGGCTACACGTGGGGGCTGGAGTCTCGGATTTGTGGCTACCTCTTGCACGAGTGGATTGAAACCTATGTGTTTGGAAAGTCGGCCATTGGACTGTGTTATTGAACTTTGAGCAGAGAAAAAGGGGTTAAGGGGCACAGAACTGTGGGGTTTTTTTTTCCCAACTGCGTAGTTCGTAGGCATGTCCAGAAAAAGAAAAGCCTGCGAGCTACGTGCAGGAAGAGAAAAAGGGGAGGAGTCCCCGACACCCGCGAGCTACACGTGGGTGTATTGGCGCCAAGAGACAGAGAGAGTTGGATCAAGTGAGAGTGAGCAACATGTCTGCCTTTCCAAGTACTTTAGCTTTATCGGGACCCTGGATGTTCTCGATGCCTTCTTCTATGGACATTGCCTGGCTCACCGCCCCACTTACAGATACGGGGATCTGGCTCAAGCTCCGGGGCCGCTTCGCTCTGTACATCTGCAGAGATGTGGAGGCCCTGGGCATGCTCTGTCCCAGATGCCATGGACTGGCCGCGCAACTGCGCCCATTTGGAAGGTGTTCAGCTTGTGGAGAATTCCTCTTCGAAGTGGTGCAGCCCACTGAATCACCCTGGGTCTACCAGGTGAACTGCATTACAGGCTTCGTAACTTCGGAGGAAGACGCCTACGCTCCTACGGCCGAGCCCACGCGCATCGCCTCTCCTACTGCCAGTGTCTCGGGGAAGGATGCCCCTGAGCCTACGGAACTTTTGGCGGACACCGCAGTGGACGCTGCCTCTGCCACTACTGAAGTTCATATCCCGCCAGCAAAAAGGAAGGTGAGATATGTTAAGGCCTCCCGCGGCTGCGGTCAAAGCCTGCCCCAGCGCCTACCAGAACTGGACCTCGAGAGCGGGAGGAAGCCCGAGAAGTCCACGACGGGTGACGGTAAGGAGGCTGGGAAAAGTGTGTCTACCCGTAATTACTTGCCTGCTGAGGAGTACGACACCTCAGACTTGGACTGATTGATGATGCCGAGATCGATGACATTTTCATTAAAAAGGGATGGGACAATGTAAAGACTGTTGCCCCGGCCCGCAGCCTTAGAGTGGGATCGCCTATGAGTTCGGGGAGTACTACACCCCGTTGTGTCTGCCCCAAGTGGGAAACCCCTACCAGGGTCTGATACGGTTTCAGTCCGGAGATCCCCAGATGCTGTTGTGTTACCTGGAGCAGGGGATCGTGCAACTCTCCCCAATCTTGCTCGGTTACAGCGGATTCTGAACAAGAGAGTGGCTAGTGAGTATGGCTGGGAGTACCCCTGCGTACCCAGAGAACTGCTGTTTGAGATAGGGGCCTATCGAGAAAGGTGGTACGCGGAAGCCATATGGAACTACCTTTATGTGCCCTGGCTAGTGATGAGCCGAACACCCCCGGGTTCGGTTCGCACCAGAACCCGCGAACGGACCGAAAGTTCGAACGAACATTAGAACCCTATTAAATACAATGGATGCGAACGTTCGAATTCTAAAGTGCTAATTATAACAACTATTATGCATGTTATTGTCCTAAAAAGGGTTTGGGAACCCGGGTTCTGCACCAGGGGACATGTATCAATGCAAAAAGAAGTTTTAAAAACGGTCGTTTTTCGGGAGCAGTCATTTTAATGATGCATAAAGTGAAAAAAAAAAAGTCAAATATTCCTTTAAATATCGTACCTGGGGGGTGTCTAAAGTATGCCTGTGAAGTGCCACGTGTTTCCCGTGTTTAGAACTGTCCCTGCACAAAATGACACTTCTAAAGGAAAAAAAAGCCATTTAAAACTGCTTGCGGCTTTAATGTAATGTCTGGTCCCGGTAATATGGATGAAATTCTTTAAGAAAAATGGCATAGCTACCCCATGACCCCCCCCCTACCCCAGCCCATTACCAGCCCCTTTGGGTCTTGTATGGATATTAAGGGGAACCCCGCACATAAAATAAAAAAGGCCCTATATACTCTGAACAGCCCTATACAGGCGGTGCATACAAGACAGGGACTGTAGGTTTGTTCTTATGTAGAGTCTGTTTGTAATTTTGAACAGGTACATTGTTGAAGTGTAGCTCCAGACCAAAAATCTATTTTTAAACTTTTTGGAAAACATAGGTAAGGGTTATCACCCCTGTAACATTTGTTTTGCTGTCTGTGCCCCTGTTCAGAACATTTCACCTCACTTTCCGTCCCAATGACAACTGTTTTTGAAATGTGGTGTTTTTCTTGAAACAAGGATTGCTGATAAAGCATCAGTACAGAGGAGACACCTTTCTCCCATATTTATTCTTACAGGAGAGAATTTTCCTTCCTAGTGGTAGATTTCCTCTCACTTCCTGTTGTCTTCTTGCGTTTGCAAGTAGGAGTCGTTTGTAAGTTGGATGTTTGAAAGTAGGGACCTGCCGTATATACTCTGCAGAAATAGGCCCCTTAGTTGTTGGTGTTGGCACAACACTGTAAGCACTCACAGTTACTCTTGGTTGGTGCTGGAACGCCCTGCTGTCAACTATTATATCAGGAATTTTAATTACATATAATTGTTGAACAATGGTAGTAAAAATTGGGCCTTTGATGGTGGTGCTGGTGCCACAACACTGTAAGCCCTGACAGTTACTCTTGGTGGGTGCAGCAATGGGCCCTGCTGTGAATTATTAGATCAAGAATTGTAATTACATGCCCCTGTTGAACAGGGGCTGAAAAATTGGGCCTTAGGCACTGGTGGCACAACACTGCAACCCCTCACAGATACTGTACTTGGAGCACAGCAATGAGCCCTGTTGCAAAGTATTGCTTCAAAAATTGTAATGACACGCCCCTGTTAAACAGGGGCTGAAAAATTGGGCCTTAGGCACTGGTGGCACAACACTGCAACTCCTCACAGATACTGTACTTGGAGCACACCAATGAGCCCTGTTGCAAAGTATTGCTTCAAAAATTGTAATGACACGCCCCTGTTAAACAGGGGCTGAAAAATTGGGCCTTAGGCACTGGTGGCACAACACTGCAACTCCTCACAGATACTGTACTTGGAGCACAGCAATGAGCCCTGTTGCAAAGTATTGCTTCAAAAATTGTAATTACACGCCCCTGTTAAACAGGGGCTGAAAAATTGGGCGTTAGGCACTGGTGGCGGCACCCATAAACAAAAATGATCTTACAAGCTATCATCATCAATCGTATCATTGAGGACTCGGAGGAGGAGGATAGCCAGTCAACATAACAGCACAGGCACTCAGCATCAGCATCAGTCTTGAAGGGATGTGACATGTTAAAATCAATTAGTCTGTTTTATCAGCATCAGGTGTGTGGTAGCTGGTGGTGATCCAAGACTGGTTCATCTTGATGAAAGTCAGTCGATCAACCGAGTCGGTGGACAGGCGCACCCTGTGATCCGTGACAAATCCTCCAGCAGCACTGAATGTGCGTTCCGAAAGAACGCTGGATGCAGGACAGGCCAGTAGCTCAATTGCATACTGTGCAAGCTCTGGCCAGTGATCCATCCTCAAGACCCAGTAAGCCAGAGGATTTTCGGTGGGGAAGGTGTCCAAGTCTGACCTTGCCCCTAGATATTCCTGCACCATGTTTATCAGACGCTGGCGATGGTTGCTGGAACCGATCATACTTTGGGGCTGCGGACTAAAGAATTGTCTGAACGCATCGGTCAGACGGCCACCTTCCCCACCGCTCCTTCTTTGACTGGCCGAAGCCTCAGCAACTCGTTGTCCAGGACCAGGAGTTTGCAACCTCCCAGTCTCTGGGAACGCGTTGCACAGACCTTTCTGCAAGGCCTCCCGGAGTTGTCTCATCCTCTGCTCCCTCTGCGACGGTAACATAAGGTCCGCAACCTTACCCTTGTACCGTGGATCAAGGAGAGTGGCCAGCCAGTAATGGTCCCTCTCCTTGATCCGAAGAATACGAGGATCCTTCCGCAGACTTTGCAGGATCAGGGAGGCCATGCAGCGTAGGTTTGCTGAGGCATTCGCTCCGGAGTCCTCTGGGTCACTAAGGACGACATGATCCGCAGCCACCTCCTCCCAGCCACGTACAAGTCCACTGGTTTCTTGGGACTGTAAATCATCCCTAAAAGACTGCTGCTGATGATGCTGAGTGCCAGCCTCCACCTCCATGCTGACACAATCCTCCTCCTCCTCCTCCTCCTCCTCCTCCTCTTCCTGTGCGATGGGTGGGACAGAAGGAACACTGTCTGGGTAAAGGGGGCCTTGAGAGGCAAGGAAGTCCTCCTCTTCCTGCCTCTGTTCTGCCTCAAGTGCCCTGTCCATTATTCCACGCAGCGTGTGCTCCAACAGGTGGACAAGAGGTACAGTGTCACTGATGCATGCACTGTCACTGCTCACCATCCTCGTGGCCTCCTCAAATGGTGCCAGGACAGTGCATGCATCCCTGATCATGCCCCACTGGCGTGGAGAAAAAAAACCAAGCTCCCCTGACCCTGTCCTGGTGCCGTAGTCGCACAGGTACTCATTGATGGCCCTCTGCTGCGTGTGCAGCCGCTGCAGCATGGCCAACGTTGAGTTCCACCTGGTGGGCATGTCACATATAAGGCGGTTCTTGGGCAGGTTCAACTCCTTTTGCAGCTCAGCCAGGCGAGCACTGGCATTATAAGATCTGCGGAAATGCACACAGACTTTCCTGGCCTGCCTCAGGACATCCTGTAAGCCCGGGTACCTGCCCAAGAAGCGCTGCACCACCAGGTTAAGGACGTGAGCCACACAGGGCACATGGGTCAGTTGTCCCTGTCGGAGGGCGGAGAGGAGGTTGGTGCCATTGTCGCAAACCACCATTCCTGGCTTAAGCTGGCGTGGCGTCAACCACCTCTCGGCCTGGCCCTGCAGAGCAGACAGGACCTCTGCCCCAGTGTGGCTTCTGTCCCCCAAACACACCAGCGCAAGCACGGCATGGCATCTTTTTGCCTGCGTACTTGCGTAGCCCCGTGAACGGCTACGGAGCACCGCTGGTTCATAGGACAAACCACAGGAAGAGGCCATGGAGGAAGAAGAAGAGGAGGGGGTGGAGGAGAGAGGTGTGTCACAACCAGTAGTAGCATTTTGGAGGCGTGGCGGTGGGACAACCTCCAACACTACTGCACCTTGTCCTGAATCCTTCCCAGCTGCCAAAAGAGTGACCCAATGGGCCGTGAAAGAAAGGTAACGTCCCTGTCCATGCCTGCTGGACCATGAGTCAGCGGTAATATGCACCTTACCGCTGACCGCCCTGTCCAGCGAGGCCAAGACATTGCCTTCCACATGCCGGTAGAGAGCCGGAATAGCCTTCCGTGAGAAAAAGTGGCGTTTGGGAACCTGCCACTGAGGAACTGCACATTGCACAAACTCACGGAAGGGGGCCGAGTCTACCAACTGAAAAGGCAGCAGTTGAAGCGCTAGCAATTTAGCCAAGCTAGCATTCAACCGCTGGGCATGTGGATGGCTGGGAGTGAACTTCTTTCGACGGTCCAGCAGCTGGGGCAGGGAAATTTGCCTGCTAGAATCGGACGTCGGTGTACTGCTAGCAGAGTGGGCGCAAGTACTTGGCTGTGACACACCTAATTCTACACCTTCATTCCTCTCAGTGCATGTTTCAGAGAGGACTGAAGTTATAGTGGGGTTGGAGATCCCAGCTGATGCGGTGCAAGGAGAGGTCCGCTTTGTTCTTTGGTGTGGGTCTTTGAGGTAGGCTTGCCAACGAGCTGCATGGCAGGTCAACATATGTCTGGTCAGGCATGTGGTACCCAAGCGGCTGATGTTTTGGCCACGCGATATACGCTTGAGACATATGTTGCAAACAGCAGCTGTGCGATCTGATGCACTAGCCTCAAAAAAGGCCCACACCAAAGAACTTTTTGAATGACGGGCAGAGGCAGCGCCCTGCACAGGCGGAGCTCTGCGGTGTGATTCCGTCGGTGTACTGCCCTTACGCTGGCCACCAAAGGGCATCCTGCCTCGTTGGAGATGTGCCTCCTCCTCATCCTCCTCCTCCTCCTCTCTCCTATTAGGCACCCACGTGGAGTCAGTGACCTCATCATCCCCTCCCTCCTCATCACTGGAGCCAATCTGGCAGTATGCTGCAGCTGCTGGAACATGACTGCCAGATTGGTGTCCTTCTTGAGCATCCCCTCTGTCTGCTCTCACGCTACTGCCTTCCTCTAGCTGGGTTTCATCATCAGACCCTTCGAAACGCTGGGCATCCTCCTGGAGCATGTACCCAACACTGTGCTGAAACAGTTCGGGGGACTCCTCAGGAGGAGGACATGGTGGGTCTAGGGAAGGAGTGACTGATGATTTGTCTGACATTGATACCAGGGAAGACGACGCTTTGGCAGCTGCTTTTCCAGTACCCTGAGCCTGGGTGAGAGAGGATGAGGAGGAGGAGGAGGGCTTGGTCATCCACTCTACCAAGTCTTCGGCATGATGTGGCTCAACATGTCCAGCTGCCGAAAAGAAGGACAAGCGTGTCCCATGGCCATGTGCTGATGACAATGCACCGCGTCCACGACCAGCACTGTTGCCCCCAGACACAGAGCCTGCTTGCCCTCTTTTATTGCCTCCTGACTGTCTGCCTCTCCTTGTTTGCCTTCCAGACATTCTAATAGATGGCCTGCAGGGAGATGGGAAAAAAGCAATAAGGGCTACCTTCAGGTGTCCTTCTCTGTCCCTTGAAACAAGGACTTTCACAGTGAAAGAAACTGACACTCTCCCTACCTACAGTTTTCTGTCCCTAGAAAAAATGTTTTTTTTAATCACAATATAGCACAAGGACAATTCACTCACTGTCCTTACAGGTCCCTGGAAACAAGGACTTGCAGAGTGAAAGAAAAAAAACACTCTCCCTACCTACAGTTTTCTGTCCCTAGAAAAAATGTTTTTTTTAATCACAATATAGCACAAGGACAATTCACTCACTGTCCTTCCAGGTCCCTGGAAACAAGGACTTGCAGAGTGAAATAAACTGACACTCTCCCTACCTACAGTTTTCTGTCCCTAGAATAAATGTTTTTTTTAAGCACAATATAGCACAAGGAGAATTCACTCACTGTCCTTCCAGGTCCCTGGAAACAAGGACTTGCAGAGTGAAAGAAAAAAAACACTCTCCCTACCTACAGTTTTCTGTCCCTAGAAAAAATGTTTTTTTTAATCACAATATAGCACAAGGACAATTCACTCACTGTCCTTCCAGGTCCCTGGAAACAAGGACTTGCAGAGTGAAATAAACTGACACTCTCCCTACCTACAGTTTTCTGTCCCTAGAATAAATGTTTTTTTTAAGCACAATATAGCACAAGGACAATTCACTCACTGTCCTTACAGGTCCCTGGAAACAAGGACTTGCAGAGTGAAAGAAAAAAAACACTCTCCCTACCTACAGTTTTCTGTCCCTAGAAAAAATGTTTTTTTTTAATCACAATATAGCACAAGGACAATTCACTCACTGTCCTTACAGGTCCCTGGAAACAAGGACTTGCAGAGTGAAAGAAAAAAAACACTCTCCCTACCTACAGTTTTCTGTCCCTAGAAAAAATGTTTTTTTTAATCACAATATAACACAAGGACAATTCACTCACTGTCCTTCCAGGTCCCTGGAAACAAGGACTTGCAGAGTGAAATAAACTGACACTCTCCCTACCTACAGTTTTCTGTCCCTAGAATAAATGTTTTTTTTAAGCACAATATAGCACAAGGACAATTCACTCACTGTCCTTACAGGTCCCTGGAAACAAGGACTTGCAGAGTGAAAGAAAAAAAACACTCTCCCTACCTACAGTTTTCTGTCCCTAGAAAAAATGTTTTTTTTAATCACAATATAGCACAAGGACAATTCACTCACTGTCCTTACAGGTCCCTGGAAACAAGGACTTGCAGAGTGAAATAAACTGACACTCTCCCTACCTACAGTTTTCTGTCCCTAGAAAAAATGTTTTTTTTAATCACAATATAGCACAAGGACAATTCACTCACTGTCCTTACAGGTCCCTGGAAACAAGGACTTGCAGAGTGAAATAAACTGACACTCTCCCTACCTACAGTTTTCTGTCCCTAGAATAAATGTTTTTTTTAATCACAATATAGCACAAGGACAATTCAGTCACTGTCCTTCCAGGTCCCTGGAAACAAGGACTTGCAGAGTGAAATAAACTGACACTCTCCCTACCTACAGTTTTCTGTCCCTAGAATAAATGTTTTTTTTAAGCACAATATAGCACAAGGACAATTCACTCACTGTCCTTACAGGTCCCTGGAAACAAGGACTTGCAGAGTGAAAGAAAAAAAACACTCTCCCTACCTACAGTTTTCTGTCCCTAGAAAAAATGTTTTTTTTAATCACAATATAACACAAGGACAATTCACTCACTGTCCTTCCAGGTCCCTGGAAACAAGGACTTGCAGAGTGAAATAAACTGACACTCTCCCTACCTACAGTTTTCTGTCCCTAGAATAAATGTTTTTTTTAAGCACAATATAGCACAAGGACAATTCACTCACTGTCCTTACAGGTCCCTGGAAACAAGGACTTGCAGAGTGAAAGAAAAAAAACACTCTCCCTACCTACAGTTTTCTGTCCCTAGAAAAAATGTTTTTTTTAATCACAATATAGCACAAGGACAATTCACTCACTGTCCTTACAGGTCCCTGGAAACAAGGACTTGCAGAGTGAAATAAACTGACACTCTCCCTACCTGCAGTTTTCTGTCCCTAGAATAAATGTTTTTTTTAATCACAATATAGCACAAGGACAATTCAGTCACTGTCCTTCCAGGTCCCTGGAAACAAGGACTTGCAGAGTGAAATAAACTGACACTCTCCCTACCTACAGTTTTCTGTCCCTAGAATAAATGTTTTTTTTAAGCACAATATAGCACAAGGACAATTCACTCACTGTCCTTACAGGTCCCTGGAAACAAGGACTTGCAGAGTGAAAGAAAAAAAACACTCTCCCTACCTACAGTTTTCTGTCCCTAGAAAAAATGTTTTTTTTAATCACAATATAACACAAGGACAATTCACTCACTGTCCTTCCAGGTCCCTGGAAACAAGGACTTGCAGAGTGAAATAAACTGACACTCTCCCTACCTACAGTTTTCTGTCCCTAGAATAAATGTTTTTTTTAAGCACAATATAGCACAAGGACAATTCACTCACTGTCCTTACAGGTCCCTGGAAACAAGGACTTGCAGAGTGAAAGAAAAAAAACACTCTCCCTACCTACAGTTTTCTGTCCCTAGAAAAAATGTTTTTTTTAATCACAATATAGCACAAGGACAATTCACTCACTGTCCTTACAGGTCCCTGGAAACAAGGACTTGCAGAGTGAAATAAACTGACACTCTCCCTACCTACAGTTTTCTGTCCCTAGAAAAAATGTTTTTTTTAATCACAATATAGCACAAGGACAATTCACTCACTGTCCTTACAGGTCCCTGGAAACAAGGACTTGCAGAGTGAAATAAACTGACACTCTCCCTACCTACAGTTTTCTGTCCCTAGAATAAATGTTTTTTTTAATCACAATATAGCACAAGGACAATTCAGTCACTGTCCTTCCAGGTCCCTGGAAACAAGGACTTGCAGAGTGAAATAAACTGACACTCTCCCTACCTACAGTTTTCTGTCCCTAGAATAAATGTTTTTTTTAAGCACAATATAGCACAAGGACAATTCACTCACTGTCCTTACAGGTCCCTGGAAACAAGGACTTGCAGAGTGAAAGAAAAAAAACACTCTCCCTACCTACAGTTTTCTGTCCCTAGAAAAAATGTTTTTTTTAATCACAATATAACACAAGGACAATTCACTCACTGTCCTTCCAGGTCCCTGGAAACAAGGACTTGCAGAGTGAAATAAACTGACACTCTCCCTACCTACAGTTTTCTGTCCCTAGAATAAATGTTTTTTTTAAGCACAATATAGCACAAGGACAATTCACTCACTGTCCTTACAGGTCCCTGGAAACAAGGACTTGCAGAGTGAAAGAAAAAAAACACTCTCCCTACCTACAGTTTTCTGTCCCTAGAAAAAATGTTTTTTTTAATCACAATATAGCACAAGGACAATTCACTCACTGTCCTTACAGGTCCCTGGAAACAAGGACTTTCAGAGTGAAATAAACTGACACTCTCCCTACCTACAGTTTTCTGTCCCTAGAATAAATGTTTTTTTTAATCACAATATAGCACAAGGACAATTCAGTCACTGTCCTTCCAGGTCCCTGGAAACAAGGACTTGCAGAGTGAAATAAACTGACACTCTCCCTACCTACAGTTTTCTGTCCCTAGAATAAATGTTTTTTTTAAGCACAATATAGCACAAGGACAATTCACTCACTGTCCTTACAGGTCCCTGGAAACAAGGACTTGCAGAGTGAAAGAAAAAAAACACTCTCCCTACCTACAGTTTTCTGTCCCTAGAAAAAATGTTTTTTTTAATCACAATATAGCACAAGGACAATTCACTCACTGTCCTTACAGGTCCCTGGAAACAAGGACTTGCAGAGTGAAATAAACTGACACTCTCCCTACCTACAGTTTTCTGTCCCTAGAATAAATGTTTTTTTTAATCACAATATAGCACAAGGACAATTCAGTCACTGTCCTTCCAGGTCCCTGGAAACAAGGACTTGCAGAGTGAAATAAACTGACACTCTCCCTACCTACAGTTTTCTGTCCCTAGAATAAATGTTTTTTTTAAGCACAATATAGCACAAGGACAATTCACTCACTGTCCTTACAGGTCCCTGGAAACAAGGACTTGCAGAGTGAAAGAAAAAAAACACTCTCCCTACCTACAGTTTTCTGTCCCTAGAAAAAATGTTTTTTTTAATCACAATATAACACAAGGACAATTCACTCACTGTCCTTCCAGGTCCCTGGAAACAAGGACTTGCAGAGTGAAATAAACTGACACTCTCCCTACCTACAGTTTTCTGTCCCTAGAATAAATGTTTTTTTTAAGCACAATATAGCACAAGGACAATTCACTCACTGTCCTTACAGGTCCCTGGAAACAAGGACTTGCAGAGTGAAAGAAAAAAAACACTCTCCCTACCTACAGTTTTCTGTCCCTAGAAAAAATGTTTTTTTTAATCACAATATAGCACAAGGACAATTCACTCACTGTCCTTACAGGTCCCTGGAAACAAGGACTTGCAGAGTGAAATAAACTGACACTCTCCCTACCTACAGTTTTCTGTCCCTAGAATAAATGTTTTTTTTAATCACAATATAGCACAAGGACAATTCAGTCACTGTCCTTCCAGGTCCCTGGAAACAAGGACTTGCAGAGTGAAATAAACTGACACTCTCCCTACCTACAGTTTTCTGTCCCTAGAATAAATGTTTTTTTTAAGCACAATATAGCACAAGGACAATTCACTCACTGTCCTTACAGGTCCCTGGAAACAAGGACTTGCAGAGTGAAAGAAAAAAAACACTCTCCCTACCTACAGTTTTCTGTCCCTAGAAAAAATGTTTTTTTTAAGCACAATATAGCACAAGGACAATTCACTCACTGTCCTTACAGGTCCCTGGAAACAAGGACTTGCAGAGTGAAAGAAAAAAAACACTCTCCCTACCTACAGTTTTCTGTCCCTAGAAAAAATGTTTTTTTTAATCACAATATAGCACAAGGACAATTCACTCACTGTCCTTACAGGTCCCTGGAAACAAGGACTTGCAGAGTGAAAGAAACTGACACTGTCCCTACCTACAGTTTTCTGTCCCTAGAATAAATGTTTTTTTAAGCACAATATAGCACAAGGAGAATTCACTCACTGTCCTTCCAGGTCCCTGGAAACAAGGACTTGCAGAGTGAAATAAACTGACACTCTCCCTACCTACAGTTTTCTGTCCCTAGAATAAATGTTTTTTTTAAGCACAATATAGCACAAGGACAATTCACTCACTGTCCTTACAGGTCCCTGGAAACAAGGACTTGCAGAGTGAAAGAAACTGACACTGTCCCTACCTACAGTTTTCTGTCCCTAGAATAAATGTTTTTTTTAAGCACAATATAGCACAAGGAGAATTCACTCACTGTCCTTCCAGGTCCCTGGAAACAAGGACTTGCAGAGTGAAATAAACTGACACTCTCCCTACCTACAGTTTTCTGTCCCTAGAATAAATGTTTTTTTTAAGCACAATATAGCACAAGGACAATTCACTCACTGTCCTTACAGGTCCCTGGAAACAAGGACTTGCAGAGTGAAAGAAACTGACACTCTCCCTACCTACAGTTTTCTGTCCCTAGAATAAATGTTTTTTTAAGCACAATATAGCACAAGGACAATTCACTCACTGTCCTTCCAGGTCCCTGGAAACAAGGACTTGCAGAGTGAAAGAAACTGACACTGTCCCTACCTACAGTTTTCTGTCCCTAGAATAAATGTTTTTTTTAAGCACACTATAGCACAAGCACAAAACACACTGACACTCTCCCTACCTATCCTTCTCTTTCCCTAAACTAAAGGAATCCAGGTTAAGCAAGAAAGAAATAACAGTCACTGTCCCTGCCTATGCTGCTCTATCCCTGCTCCGGAACACACTACACTAGGCCGCCGTGCTGGCGGCCTTTTATAGTGTGGGGCGTGTACTAAACACCCTCAGCAATAATTGGCCACAGGCATCCTGCCTGTGGCCAATCATTGCTCTCCTCGCTGCCGGCGCTGTGATTGGCCAAGCATGCGGGGTCACAGTGCATGCTTGGCCAATCACAGCGCCTGGATGACACTGCGATGGCGTAGTGCATTGTGGGCCGTTCGCGTCACTCGAATTTGGCGCGAACGGCCCAAATCGTTCGATCTTCGTCGAACGATCGAACAGCCGATGTTCGAGTCGAACGTATGTTCGACTCGAACACGAAGCTCATCCCTAGCCCTGGCCATATAGGTACTTTGCCCGCTCAGCTGCCATGACCGACCGCTTTAAGGGTTGCCGTCAGGACTGGAACTATGGTCGGCATATTCACGTCGACCGTGTTGTGATATGTTGTCCAGGGAAAGAGGATGCTGTTTATTCCATATAGACTCTGGACAAGCAATGGAAGTCGATCACCCTGCCAGATCCTAGCTTCTACCTCTGAAACTTTTAGACAGGAACTTGTTTGTCATTATATCCTGTCTTTACACGGACAAACCGTGCCTTGGATTCAAGTGACTTTGCCCCGCTGAAAAGGGGATGTCTACTCTTAAAGAGGAAAAAAGTGGAGAACTTGTTGTTTTTTTTCTCTCTCCCTCCTGCTCCAAAACAAGGGACAGTTTCCTCTAAATTGAACTCTGGGGTAGTTAGTCAGTGGGTCATGGTGAAAGACGCTGTGGTCAAGATGTGGGATGCTCAGTGTGTTGTGTTACAGTCCCATGCGTAACGACTACGGAATGTTGAAGTTCTGCCAACACTAGGTGGCAGTAGTCTGCAGAAAAAAAAACTGCACTAATGAGAAAGTACGTGGGCGTGGTCTACCCGCTGTGCATGCTGGGAGAGGGTACAAAATGGGAAAACGCCATTAGGCGTGAGGTGATTCCAGGGGAACCCCAAGGCGTTCAGGGGGACCTCTGGTCCAGTGAGTGTGCCTCGTGGCCCGCATGGCACGAGGTGCGCGAGTGTGTTTAGGCCTCGGGCACCTTCAGCCCGAGGTTCTGTTGCTGCATTGACTGACTAGGGCCTACGCTTCAGAGAAGGATCCCAGGCTGCCCGCTTGAAGGGGGCCCATCTTTAGGAAAGGAGTCCAGGGGAGGATCAGTCCCGTCGGAGATTAGCGACAGTACTGCTATCTCGGGGAGAGGCCTGGAGACTTACCTAGAGGGGATTCATCGTCTCTGATGTCCGTGCTCTATCCCGGCTGCTAGGACCGCTCTCATAGGGACTATCCGGGTGGGCAATACCCACTCAGGCTTGAGTGGCGATGAACCGCTTTCCCTGGGGGCACGCTCCCGAGTCCCGCTGCTGCATCCATTGACACAGACAGCGGGACTTGGCCCGGCCCCTCCACTCCCGTGTCACTGGATTTGATTGACAGCAGTGAGAGCCAATGGCTACTGCTGCTATCCATCTGTCCAATGAGGAGAGAGACAGCAGGTGGAGCCGCTGCACTCGTGCACATTTCTAGATCGGATCGAGCTTAGTTAAAAGAAAGGGGAGGGGGGGTCTGGGGGCAGCTGCAGCACAGTAGATTTTTCACCTTAATGCATTAAAGTGGAGTTCCACCCAAAAATGGAACTTCCACTTTAAAGAAAAGTGACTCCCTGACATGCCACATTTGGCATGTCATTTTTTTGGGGGGGGGGGAGCGGAAACCCTCTTTTTAGAGGGTTCCAGCTCCCACTTCCTCCCTAGGTCGCCTCGACGACCGGAAGTAAGTCACCTCTTCCCCCTTCCTCTCTGCAATCATCTGAGACACGTCACAGGTCCCAGATGATTGCTCCGCCAATCACGGTGCGCAGTGCATCTCGCGCATGCGCAGTGCATGCCTGGCTATGAAGCCACAGCGGGGCGCCCACAGTGACAATGCCGGCGCTGCGGCGAGGAGGGGGAGACGAGCGGGGCTTAATACGCCTGCATCGCTGGACCCTGAGACAGGTAAGTGTCCGATTATTAAAAGTCAGCAGCTGCAGTATTTGTAGCTGCTGACTTTTAATATTTTTTTTTTTAGGCGGAACTCCGCTTTAAGGCGAAAAATTTTGAGGCTTTACAACCACTTTAAGGGTACTTGTACACAGTACTGATCTTTGAACATCAGCATTTCAGGGGCAAAAGTTCTTAGTTCTTAAGTGTTTATTTTGCACGTATTTGCGCACATGCGTGTACAGGAGTAAAATAAATTCTAGCTCCCAGAATGCATTTCTAACTTCTTCAAATTAACATTTTATGAGCAGGATTGTGTGTTTTTGCATGCATATGCGCTTAAAATAATGACCGGCAAAGCAGATTTATGTGTTTGTTTTTTTTTACTTATCTACACGCAGTTGATGTTTACATGCCTGTGTGTACAGGCACATTCAAAACAATGTGCTGCTTTTAGATCAGTAAAAAACAAAATGCCTGAATGCCTAAAAACGCTGAGTTTTTAGGCAGCAGTGTACAAGAGGCCGCATTTCTGCATGTGTGTATTATGCCGCGTACACACGATCGTTTTTAATGACGAGAAAAATGCAATTTTTTAAAATGGACGTGAAAAATGGCCATGAAAAAATTGGAACATGCTCTCATTTTTCTCGTCGTGAAAAACGGCCGTGTGTAGGCTTTAACGACGTTAAAGAATCAAGTATGAGACGGGAGCGCTCGTTCTGGTAAAACTAGCGTTCGTAATGGAGATAGCACATTCGTCACGCTGTAACGGACTGAAAAGCACGAGGCTGAAAAGCGCGAATCGTTTCTCAACAAACATTACTAACACGAGGATCAGCAAAAGCAGCCCAAAGGGTGGCGCCATCCGAATGGAACTTCCCCTTTATAGTGCCGTCGTACGTGTTGTAGGTCACCGCGCTTTACTCAAGCATTTTTTTCCACGATAGTGTGTGGGCAAGGCAGGCTTGAGAAGAATCACGTTGAAAAAAACGCTGTTTTTTTCAATGACATTAAAAACGGTCATGTGTACGCGGCATTAGTGTTAAGCCCCGTACACACGGTCGGACTTTTGGCCAACAAACTTAATTTTGAGCAAGTTGGACCAACAATCCCACCGTGTGTACGCTCCATCGGACAAACTTTTTTTGCTTTTTTCTTGTTTTCATCGGACAAAAGTTGGGTCTGCAAACGGACAAACTTTTGCCCAACAAAAGTCAGATGGAGCAAAGTCCGACCGTGTGTACAGAAAACCATCGGACTTTTGTTCGATGGACAAAACAACTAATGTTAAAATCAACCAACAATAGCAGAAGTTGACCTAAGGGTGGCGGTAAAGAGCAGAAAAGAGCAGAAAAACCACGTGATGTTGCAAAAAGTTTTGGGAAAGTTTGCAGAAAAGTCAGAGCGTGTGTATGCTATGGGTGTTCCCGACCAACTCCGTTCGGACAAAAAACCACGGAAAAGTCAGATGAAAAGTCCGACCGTGTATACGGGGCTTTAGAGGTATGATGGCTTCATAAATATGAAGTGCCTTTTTAATAGTAACTCTGGGGTCATGTTATGTGGTCAGTTTAGATGTAAAAAGTTCATGGCTGAGTTCTCCTTTAAAAACTCTAGTCGCCGAGCAGTGAAAGGGTGCAGACCAGCAGCTGTATGAGTGACAAATGGACTGGAGGGGGTGACAAGGTCACAGTTGTCCACTTGTGTTTTGCACAGTATTTTTCTTTCCATGCCTTTTTCACAAGTCAGAAAGAAAGTCTCCACCTCCTAATGGAATGCTGTCTGTCCTCCATATACACACTTTCTCTCCATCTTTTACTGACAGAGTCTACTATACTGTCTCATTCATATGGGATGGTACTGTAACTTGCCATGTCGGTGTGAACAGGCTCTGCACACAATGTCTGTTTGGGGCAACCATGCTCAGAGTCAACATTATGACCTGGAGCAAACACACAGAGTTTCCTTTTCCCTCAGCTGTGAGTTGTTTTGGCAACATATACACTAGTGGTGGTCAATTTTCTTTATATAGGGGGCTCAATTGCGGCCCATGACCTGGTCCACACACAATATTCGGTGCTACAGAAAACTCTCAGATACTATAGACATGCAACAACAGATGGCCAGAGACTTCAAACTCCCTAAAGTTGTTTGAAGACTGTATACATGCTTCAGCAGATAGTCATAGATTAAAACACCCTTTCTTAACCTGGGTTCTACGGAACCCTAAAGTTCCTCCATAGATTTTATGGAGTTCTTTTAGCTGTGAGCAAATTCTGGTCTATTTAGATATCTGTAATCAAAGCATTCTTTTCTCTGACCACCAATGTAAGTGGCATTCTTCCCTCTGACCACCAATGTAAGGGGCATTCTTCCCACTTATTGATCACCAATGTAAGAGACATTCTTCCCACAGACCACAACAATAAGGGGCATTTTTCCCTCTGGTCACCAATGTAAGGGGCATTCTTCCCACTGATCACCAATGTAAGGGGCATTCTTCCCACTGATCACTAATGTAAGGGGCATTCTTCCCACTGATCACCAATGTAAGTGGCATTCTTCCCTCTGACCACCAATGTAAGGGGCATTCTTCCCACTTATTGATCACCAATGTAAGAGACATTCTTCCCACAGACCACAACAATAAGGGGCATTTTTCCCTCTGGTCACCAATGTAAGGGGCATTCTTCCCACTGATCACCAATGTAAGGGGCATTCTTCCCACTGATCACTAATGTAAGGGGCATTCTTCCCACTGATCACCAATGTAAGGGGCATTCTTCCCACTGACCACCAATTTAAGGGGTATTTTCCCTCTGATCCCCAATGTAAGGAGCATTCTTCCCACAGACCACCAATGTAAGGGGTATTTTCCCACGTGAGAAAGTCACGTGACATGTGACGCAACGCATCGGGAGGAGCCAGAGACGTCGCTCTGTTGCTCAGGAGCCAGCGACGGCACGGGAGGTGCAGTGAGGAGGAGTAAGCTCTCCATGAGCCTGATCGTTACTATACGCCCATATTACTGCACTTATGCGAGTGCATCCATTTAGCATACAATTTTATGGTTGATCTAGTAATCTTGCGCAATGTTATTTATCTTTTTTCTATTTGAGAACCAACACACACAGAGAAGCTGAGAACTTATGAAAGACCATCCTCTGAAGTCAGATCTGACCGCAACATGTTTATTTAAAAAGTGACATTTATTTTTGCCTTGCTTGGAAGGTGAGCGGGCAATCCACACACAGGTGGTGGTGAATGTTTACATTTATTTATATCCACGGAGGAATTTATTTACACTATTTTGATACTTTTGTGATGTCTTGTTCATGCACTATAAAGGGCACTGTGCAATATTATTAATTAGGTCGTTTTAAGCACACTATTATCTCTTTATTAACATTCTTCCCACTGATCACCAATGTAATGGGCATTCTACCCACTGATCACCAACATAAGGAGCATTCTTCCCTCTGATCACCAGTGTACGGAGCATTCTTCCCACAGACCACCAATGTAAGGGGTATTTTCCCTCTGATCACCAATGTAAGGTGCATTCTTCCCACAGACCACCAATGTAAGGGGCATTTTTCCCTCTGATCACCAGTGTAAGGGGCGTTCTTCCCACTGACCACCAATGTAAGGGGCATTCTTTCTACTTGCCACCAGTCCAAGGGGTACTCTTCTCACTGACCACCAATGTAAGGGGCATTCTTCCCCCTGACCACCAAGGGACGTTCTTTCCACTGAACACAAATGTAAGGGCTGTTCTTCCCACTGACCACTAATGTAAGGAACATTCTTCTACATGCCACCAGTGTAAGGGGTGCTCTTCTCACTTACCACCTAGGGGCATTCTTCCCACTAACCACCAATGTAATGGACATTCTTCCCCATGACCACTAATGTAAAGGACATTCTTCTTACATGCCACTAGTGTAAGCAGTACTCTTCTCACTGACCACTAAGGGGTATTTTTCCCACTAACCACCAATGTAAGGGACATTTTCGCCCCTAACCACTAATGTAAGGAGCATTCTTCCCACTGACCACTAATGTAAGAGACATTTTCACCCCTGAGCACCGATGTAAGGGGTATTCTTTATACTTTCCACCAGTGTAAGGAGTATCTTTCCCACTGACCACCAGTATTATGGGGTCTTTTCAGTGACCACCATCGTAATTTGTAGGTATTTTTATTTTTACCAGGAATTCCCTAGACCTAAAAGGTATTTCAAGGGTTCTTCCATTTTAAAAAAGTTAAGGAAAGTTTGGACAAGAGACATATTACATGAGACTGTTTAGAGATCACTGCTGTTACGGAACCAGGCACCAGTCCGGCCCAAATGCAGCACAATTTCAGTGTATAAAGTGCAATGCATTACAACCAGGTCCAGGAAGCCTGCATATTATAGGAATATCGGACACATGGCTCGCAATCATTTAGGGACTAACCCTACATGGCCTGATTGTAACAAATATTGCTCAAAGTGGTGTTTAGCTATGTTTGGCCAACCTAGGGAGAAGCACCGGGGAGAAGATAGTTACAAATAAGTACATTTTATAGTTGACATTAACATAAAGTAAAAATGCGTGAAAAACACGCGACAAACTTTTAATGCTTCACGCTTCTTGACTGAACAAACGGCTGTATAATCTCATGTCAAACATCTGCAAGTGAAGCAATTGTGACTCACTATACTTTCCTTTTTAGTACATCCAAATGATCCTTTTCACATTTCCAGTAACATTTCAATGGGAAGTGTGAAAAATGCCCAACTTCCAAGAAATATTCTTTAGTAATACTAGGACAGAATAGATTATGTGAGGGTTTACTATACTGTATGTTGTCTGAACAATTAATATTTTTGTACAGTCTATCTATTGATGGCATGCACTATATCCATTCTGTACGTACTTCATATGCAATTAGGGAATGAACAATAATAGATAGAAAGTCCTTTGATTCCCCCCGTCCCATACCCCGTAGCTGTAATCATCCAAAGCTGCAGGGGTCAATACCAGTGCTGGACCTGTGACAGGCTCTGATCAAGGGTGCTTCCTATGCCTGCCCATTTTTGCCTCCCTTCTCTATTCAAAGAAGCTGTATTATAGCTTATATGAATGAAAAGTGCTCTATGAATGGAGGATGGGCAGATTAATGAAAAGTCTACCTCTTCCATTCATAGATCATTTTTCATTCATAGAAGCTATCTTACAGATTCTATGAGTAGAGAAGAGGAGCAGGAAAGGCAGCACCAGACATATATGGCTGCAGGGTATGGGAGGGGGGCAGAGGACTTCACATTTTTATTATGACAGTCAGCACAAGGGACACTTTGCAATAAATGTAAGTAACATCCCTTGTGCTGATTTTTCATAAACATGTTTAAACTTAGGCTTTAAGGGGCTTACTGTCTCTGTTATTTCCAATTTAAAGCTGAACTCCAGAAAAAAAAACCTACGTTAGACTTACCAGTAACGGTATTTCTACGAACCTTCCAGGACGGCACACCTGAGAGATGAGGGCTCCTCCCTACAGGAAACACAATCAATTGACAGCTTGTTATAAGTCCCCACCCTTCCCCTAGATCCCCAGTATGCAATAAAGTAATCCCGAACTGCTTCACAAGGGACAAAGCTCCATATAGGTACTTGCCACCTAGCTTTTAGCCTATCTTTCCCTCCACATAGGGCGGGAAGTAGGCCTGCCATCCTGGAAGGTTCGTAGAAATACCGGTAAGTCTAACGTAGGTTTTCTCCTATCACCTTCCAGGACGCCACACCTGAGAGGATAATCAAGTAACCACAGGCCTACCTTCAGGGTGGGACCACAGCTTGTAGGACCTTCCGGCCGAAGGCTAAGTCTTGCTGTGACAACATTTCCACACGATAGCGCTTCAGTAACGTATGCTGACTGGACCAGGTGGCCGCATTGCGGATTTGTTCCCAGGAGGCCCCTGCTTTTTCAGCCCAGGAAGCTGCTAGTGATCTGGTTGAATGAGCTTTGACTTTAGCTGGTGCTGGTATCCCAGAGCATTCATAAGCTCTAGAGATAGCTTCTCTGATCCACCTGGAAACTGAGGCTTTAGAGGCCTGAAGTCCCTTCCTGGGTCCAGTGTACAAAATTAGCAGATGGTTAGATCTCCTAAAACTTTTTGTTCTCTCTGAATAGGTAAGGAGAGACCTTCTTACGTCCAGACAATGAAATTTATTTTCTTTCTCATTTTTTGGTTTATCACAAAAGGACGGCAATATTATGTCTTGCGTCCTATGAAATAAGGATGCTACTTTTGGTAGGTACAAGGGATCTGCTTTGAGGGAGACTCTATCTGGCTGTACCAGTAGGAATGGTTCCTTCATGGACAGTCCCTGCAAATCCCCTACCCTCCTGGCTGTGGTAATTGCTAACAAAAAATGCTATTTTTAAAGTTAGAAACCTAAAAGGAACCTCTTCTATAGGTTCAAATGGGTGTTTAGATAACGCCTCTAACACCGTAGTCAAGTCCCAAGGTGGAAAACTACCTTTAAGGACCGGGGAAACTCTTTCCCTTGCTAACAGAAAACGCTTAATGAGGTCCTCTTTTGCCAGTCTTTTCTCAAGATAGACTGAGAGGGCCGCTATTTGAACCTGAAGGGTACTGACTGTTAAACCTTTGTCTACTCCGTCCTGGAGTAACTCCAGGATAACTTACCCCAGGAGCAGAAAGTCTTCCAAACTTTCAAGTAAATCTTTTTAGTCACTAGTTTTCTACTCAGAAGGAGGGTACTTATTACCTTTTCTGAGAAGCCTTTACGTTTCAGGATCTGGCGCTCACTAACCAGGCGGTCAACTGGAAAAATTCCAGCTTCGGATGAAGTACTAGTCCCTGTCTGAGAAGATTTGTCCTGTACGGGAGCTTCAGTGGTTCCGCTACTGCCATGGATCTCAGGCTAGCAAACCAAGCTATCCTTGGCCACCAGGGTGCTATCAGGAGGATCTGGCCTGGAGATCTGCTGAGCTTCTGAAGGACCTGCGGAATCAAGGCTAAGGGTGGGAAAGCATATGCCAGCCTGAAATGCCAAGTCTAAGTCAGTGCATCTAGACCTTCTGACTGCTTCTCTTGGGAAATCGAGAAATATCTCTTTACTTTTCTGTTTCGCCGGTTGGCAAACAGGTCTATTTCCGGATTTCCAAAGCACTGTACCAGGTCTTGAAATACCTCAGGGTTTAGTTCCCAATCCCCTTGTCTTATCGCCTGACGGCTGAGGAAGTCTGCCTCGTTATTGCGTGTCCCCTTTATGTGGATGGCAGAAATGGAGAGAACCTTTCCCTCGGTCCAATACAGAATCGGTTTGGATAGTTCTAATAGGGGTCTGGACCTGGTGCCTCCCTGGTGACTCAGGTAGGCTACCACCATGGCGTTGTCGGAGCTTACTTGAACCTTCTTGCCCGTGATGTTTTTCTGAAAGGCTTTTAGGGCTTCCCCTACTGCTTTGAGCTCCCTGTAGTTGGATGACATCCGACCTAGTGAGTTGTTCCATTGCCCCTGGGCTTTCTCTTTCCCCAGGTGGGCTCCCCACCCCCAGGAACTGGCCTTTACCGGATTCCACTGGGCCCACGGTCTGCCTCCTTTCAGGTTCTTGAGTATTGTCCACCACGACAGGACTTGAGGGGTCAGCAGTATCTCCTAATCCAAGGACTCCTTTTTGTCCCATGAGGACAGGAAGAAGAAATTAAGTGTCCTTGAGTGGAGTTGTGCCCAGACTATTGCTGGTATACTCGCCAACATCAGGCCTAGGGTTCTTAGTACTTCCCTTCTGGAGTGTGACGGGGTCTTTATCAGATCCCCTACTGATGAAGTTCGTTTTGCCACGTTGTCTTCTGGCAAGAAGAACTTCTGCAGCCTGGTGTCCACTATGTAGCCCAGAAAGGTCTTGACCTGTTCTGGTTCGAAGGAGGATTTTTCTGTATTGATTATCCAACCCAGGTTTTCCAGGACTGAAATTGCTTTGTTGGTATCTAATCTGACCTGGGGGACAGTTTGTCCGGAGATCAGTAGATTGTCCAGGTAAGGAATTAGGGATATACCCTGGAGATGTAGAAAGGCTACTACCTCTGCTAGGATTTTTGTAAAAATCCTTGGACTGGCTGTTAGCCCAAATGGAAGGGCTTTGAATTGCCAGTGAAAAATCTCTCCTTTGACTACTACTGCGAACCTCAAGTATGCCTGATGTTCCACATAAATTGGCACATGCAGATAGGCATGCTTGAGGTCCAGGGTCATCATGAAGGCTTCTTTCATGAGGTTTTTGCGTACCGAGTAGATACTGTCCATAGTAAACTTTTTGTATTCCAGATACCTGTTCAGCTTTCTTAAGTTTACTATTAACCGGTACTTCCCCGATGGCTTGCGAACAACAAATACGTGGGAATAGAATCCCTGGTATTGTTGTTCTTTTGGTACTGGTACCACCACCTGCTGTTCTACCAATTCCTGGATGTCTTCCAGGAGGGCAGATCTTTTTAGGGCATCCCTGGGGGGATGTGTCAGAGTGATCTTAGATGTCATATCTCCTTCCCAGGCCTTAATCCAGATAGCTCTCCTAGCTGAGTTGATTAAAGCTGCCGTTTTAGCTGAGGCTCTTGCGGATTCAATAGCAGCATCTGCAAGATAAGCAACAGCTTTTCCTATGACTTTTAGGGAATCAATAACATCTTCCGAATCGGTTCCCTGGGATATGTACTTGGTAAGCTTCTCCACCCAGGAATCTGTATTTCTGGCTACGCAGGCTGCCGCTAAGGCTGGACCCATGGCTGATGTGTTAGCCTCCCTGACCTTCCTAAGAAGGGATTCTGCTCTGCAGTCCATAAGATCTTTAATACTGCCTGCGTCCTCAAAGGAGAGGTCAGACAACTTAGTGACTTGAGACAAAGCTGCGTCCAACTTTGGGAGTTTAAAAAATATCTTTTCATCAGTCTGGTTAAAGGGAAATCTCCTTTTCCAGGTCTTTTGTCTGATAATCCTTCTTTCAGGCTCCTTAAATTCCTGTAAGACCAGTTCCTTAAGGGATTGGTGGAGTGGGAACACCCTGGACTCAGATTTTCCCAGCCCCCTATAGACCCTGTCCTGTGCTGAGGTTACTTTAGGGCGGGGATATGCAATTAGCGGACCTCCAGCTGTTGCAGAACTACAAATCCCATGAGGCATAGCAAGACTCTAACAGCCACGAGCATGACACCCAGAGGCAGAGGCATGATGGGACTTGTAGTTTTGCAACAGCTGGAGGTCCGCTAATAGCATATCCCTGCTTTAGGGGTTTCTGAAATCTCCTCTGTGGCATATATTGCCTGTAAGAGTCCATCCAGATCCTCTACAGCAAAGAGGTGTCTCTTTAGTCTTATCTCCTCCTGAGACTGGCTTAAGGATTCTATATCCAACTCCCCCTTTGAGCTGTGACCGGATCTGGCTAGGCTTCTCTAGGGGTAAGCTCCTCTGTGTCAGGACCTTGGGTTGCTGACTGTCCAGCGGCTTCACGGAAAGCTTTAACTGTTGCCAGCATTTCCGTCTGCATAGATGCAAGGATTTTTTTCATCATTGCAGAAGCCTCCTTCCCTGCTAAATTATTTATACATTTATAGCAAAAGGCCTTCGAGTGGGACCTAGGGAGTTTATCCCCACAGTTCCCACATCTTTTAGAGGAACTATTCCCTGTCGCGGCAGGAGGTTGTACTGAGGCCTCCTGGGTTCCGCTGGGGGTTTCTGAAAGACAAGAGATATAATACACATGCATAACATTGCCTTGTCTTTCCTTAGGACTGCAGGTTTGTACTGGGGAGGGGAAAGGGTAAGTGAGAAGTAAAGTCCAGTTCCTGTTCTGGCTGGTCCCGGGATTTCAGATCCCTAAGGGCCAGGAACTCTCACTCCCTTTTTCCCTTCCTTTCCAAGGGGGTCTTGTACTCACCAGTCCCCGGCCTGGATCTGCCTGCAGTCGCAGTGGCCTTCCCTTCCTCTTGCTCCATGATGAGGTTGGCTGGGTCCTGGGCTGCAAGTACCGCTAGAGAGGCTGGTACCGCAAGCCGACCGATTTCCGCCGTGTCCACACCGCTCTCCACGCTGTCTCCCGGCGTTCTAGCACTTCCGGGTTGCACTGTGTCAGCGGCGCCGCCCACTTCCTGTGACGCGGCCGTTCAGAACGAGGCTTGGAGAACAGTGCTTACTGTATAGAGAACCCGGAAGGGAGGAGAGCGGCTTGATGGCGGCGTTTTTGAACTACAGCAATGGCGCGCATTCCCCGCGGCCAGAGCGCTGGTCCATACTTGGGGCGACCTGTGAGAAGGACAGAAGCCTACAGGTTAGTTCAGCCCTCCCCGGCCTCCCTAAAACCTGTCTCAACCATCAGACTTTCCCCGGTCTATAGGTTCTCAAAAAAAACAAACCTGTCGCTGTGTTCGGGAGAAACACAATCAATACTGGGGATTAAGGGGAAGGGTGGGGACTTATAACAAGCTGTCAATTGATTGTGTTTCCTGTAGGGAGGAGTCCTCATCTCTCAGGTGTGCCATCCTGGAAGGTGATAGGAGAAAGAACATTGTCCCATACTGCAAGGGTAAATGCTCATTTATGCCTAGAGTACCAATAACAAGGACTTTTACTTCCCTAATCCCTCACTCCCCTGGCAGCCAGGGCTCTCCTCTTCTCCTTGGTGCTCCGAGTAGTGGGCAGTCCCTCGACATCCTCACGTACAGTCCATAGCTGGCTTTGCTCTGTACTTGATTATGTCAGATTGCTTGTATCTGAGAGAAGAGGCTGTGGGGGTCACATAGAATGAAGGGAGCCTGTAGTAGCAAGCAATTAGGTAAGTAAAAGTTGTTGTTAATGTAAGGTGACCAGATTTTTAACCACTTAAGCCCCGGACCATTTGGTAGCTAAAGGACCAGAGGTGAATTCAGAATTTTGCACTGCGCTGCTTTAACTGTAAATTGTGCGGACATGCAATGTTGTACCCAAACGAAATTTGCGTCCTTTTCTTCCCACAAATAGAGCTTTCTTTTAATGGTATTTGATTGCCTCTGCGATTTTTATTTTTTGCGATATAAACGGAAAGAGACCGAAAATTTTGAAAAAAAATGATATTTTCTACTTTTTGTTATAAGAAAAATCGAATAAACTCAATTTTAGTCATACATTTAGGCCAAAATGTATTCAGCCACATGTCTTTAGTAAAAAAAATGTCAATAAGCGTATATTTATCGGTTTGCGCAAAAGTTATAGCGTTTACAAACTAGGGTACATTTTCTGGAATTTACACAGCTTTTAATTTATGACTGCCTATCTCATTTCTTGAGGTGCTAAAATGACAGGGCAGTACAAAAACCCCCCAAATGACCCCATTTTAGAAAGTAGACACCCCAAGGAAATTGCTGAGAGGCATGTTGAGACCATTGAATATTTTTTTTTTTTGTCCCAAGTGATTGAATAATGAAAAAAAAAAAAAAAAAATTACAAAAAGTTGTCACTAAATGATATATTGCTCACACATGCCATGGTTATATGTGGAATTGCACCCCAAAATACATTCTGCTGCTTCTCCTGAGTACGGGGATACCACATGTGTGGGACTTTTTAGGAGCCTAGCCACGTACGGGACCCCGGAAACCAAGCACCGCCTTCAGGATTTCTAAGGGCGCAAATTTTTGATTTCACTCCTCACTACCTATCACAGTTTTGAAGGCCATAAAATGCCAAAATAGCACAAAACCCCCCCAAATGACCCCATTTTGGAAAGTAGACACCCCAAGCTGTTTGCTGAGAGGCATGGTGAGTATTTTACAGCTCTCATTTGTTTTTGAAAATGAAGAAAGAACATTTTTTTTTTCTTTTTTTTTTCAATTTTCAAAACTTTGTGACAAAAAGCGAGATCTGCAAAATACTCACAATACCTCTCAGCAAATAGCTTGGGGTGTCTACTTTCCAAAATGGGGTCATTTGGGGGGGTTTTGTGCCATCTGGGCATTCCATGGCCTCCGAAACTGTGATAGGCAGTGAGAAGTGAAATCAAAAATTGACACCCTTAGAAAGCCTGAAGGCGGTGCTTGGTTTTTGGGGTCCCGTACGCGGCTAGGCTCCCAAAAAGTCTCACACATGTGGTATCCCCGTACTCAGGAGAAGCAACAGAATGTATTTTGGGGTAGAATTCCACATATGCCCATGGCATGTTTGAGCAATATATCATTTAGTGACAACTTTGTGCAAAAAAAAAAAAAAATTGTATTTTTCCGCAACTTGTGTCAACATATAAAATATTCCATGGACTCGACATGCCTCTCAGTATATAGCTTGGGGTGTCTACTTTCCAAAATGGGGTCATTTGGGGGGGTTTTGAACTGTTCTGGCATTTTATACACAACATTAGGAAGCTTACATCCACTCTTCTAACCACTTGAAGACAAAGCCCTTTTTGACACTTTTTGTTTACATGAAAACATATTTTTTTTTGCAAGAAAATTATGTTGAACCCCAAAACATTATATATATTTTTAAAGCAAAGGCCCTACAGAATAAAATGGTGGGTGTTGCATTTTTTTTTTCTACACAGTATTTGCGCAGCGATTTTTCAAACGCATTTTTTTGGGAAAAAATACACTTTTTTTAATTTTAATGCACTAAAACACACTATATTGCCCAAATGTTTGATGAAATAAAAAAGATGATCTTAGGCCGAGTACATAGATACCAAACACGACATGCTTTAAAATTTCGCACAAACGCGCATTGGCGACAAACTACATACATTTTTAAAAGCCTTTAAAAGCATTTACAGGTTACCCCGTTAGATTTACAGAGGAGGTCTACTGCTAAAATTACTGCCCTCGATCTGACCTTCGCGGTGATACCTCACATGCATGGTGCAATTGCTGTTTACATATGACGCCAGACCGACGCTTGCGTTCGCCATTGGGCAAGAGCAGGGCAGGACAGGGGTGCTTTTTTTTTTTTTTTTTTTATTATTAATTTTGCTTTTTTATTTTATTTTTAAACTGTTGCTCCCATATTTATTTATTTTTATCACTTTTATTGTTATCTCAGGGAATGTAAATATCCCCTATGATAGCAATAGGTAATGACAGGTACTCTTTTTTGAAAAAACTGGGGTCTATTGGACCCTAGATATTTCCTCTGCCCTCAAAGCATCTGACCACACCAAGATCGGTGTGATAAAATGCTTTCCCAATTTCCTAATGGCGCTTTTTATATCCGGGGGGGACATTCCCTCCCACTGCTTGTAAAAGCAGTCCAGAGGCTAATTAGCCACTAGGATTGCTTTTACATGAAAGCCGGCCGCTGGCTGAAAAGAATGATACCAAGATGATACCTAAACCCGCAGGCATCATTCTGGTATAAACATTCAAAGTCCAGCAACATACCAGTACGTTGCTGGTCCTTGTTGGACATGTATTGTAATCTTTTTTTTCATGCAGCCTGTTGGCTGAACGAAAAAAAAGATTGATCGGTGGGTATGCCCACCATTAGAATACCTCCCTTCATCCACCCACTTCTAATGATGGGCATACATGCACCATTTATATATGCCGAAGCATGGGGGCATCTTCTCGCAAAAGTTATGCCGCGTACACATGGTCAGACTTTTCCACGGGCAAGCCTCCGTCGGAATTTCGACCGTATATACGCGGCATTAGGAGCAAAATCGCTCCTCCGCTCCTGCTGCCCCAATGCTTCGGCATATATGCTTTTTTTTTTTAACTGTGGTGGTGAAATCACCTCCTACAGCACTGGAGTCGCAGGGATCAGGCCTGTCTCTGCGAACGCTGCAGTTATGTGTGTTGTGTTTTGCAAGTGACAGTGATCGATCGATACTGCACTTCGGTGGCCTGGGCTGGACGGAGGGGCAAAACGCAGGTGCTAGCAGGTATCTGGGCTGATCCCGCTAACACTGCGTTTTTGGGAAACCTAAACTGCTGGGGACGCTAGTATAGATCTGATCAGATCAGATATTGATCTGTTCAGATACTATACCACTAAGGGGGGTGTATGCTTCACGCGTGGGTGTTAGCGTTACTGGCACTAACCTGACGCTGCCTGGGGTGTAACGCAGACCCTCTCTGACGCTAAAACCTAACTGATATCACCCGCCGGGCGATCAGGGGGTTAAACCTTTATTGGGTTATATACGGCGGGTGCCCTGACACTATAAAAAGCAAACTAACTAACCAGCGTCACCCGTAACACTTATATGATGATCACTGGTGAAAGGTTTAACTAGGGGCAATTAGGGGGTTAAAACCTTTATTAGGTAATATATGGGGGTACCTGACGCTATATAAAAACCTGACGGCGAACCTAAAAAAAATTTACTGGCTACCTATCGGCATCACCGACACTAAGACAACGATCATAAAAACGATTGATTAGTGACAGTGGTGATAGGGGGTGAAAGGGTTACCTGGGGGGTGATCAGGGGGTTAAACCTTTATTAGATAATATATGGGGGTACCTGACGCTATAAAAACCTGCGGCGAACCTAAAAATATTACTGGCTACCGATCAGCATCACCGACGCTAAGACATCGATCAGAAAAATGATCGCATAGTGACGGCGGTGCTAGGGGGTGAAAGGGTTACCTGGGGGGTGATCAAGGGGGTTACACCTTTATTAGGTAATATATGGGGGTACCCGACGCTATAAAAACCTGCGGCGAACCTAAAAAAAATTACTGGCTACCGATCAGCATCGCCGACCCTAAGACATCGATCAGAAAAATTATCGCTTAGTGACAGTGGTGATAGGGGGTGAAAGGGTTACCTGGGGGGCGATCAAGGGGGTTAAACCTTTATTAGGTAATATATGGGGGTACCCGACGCTATAAAAACCTGCGGCGAACCTAAAAAAAATTACTGGCTACCGATCAGCATCACCGACGCTAAGACATCAATCAGAAAAATGATCGCATAGCGACGGCGGTGCTAGGGGGTGAAAGGGTTACCTGGGGGGTGATCAAGGGGGTTAAACCTTTATTAGGTAATATATGGGGGTACCCGACGCTATAAAAACCTGCGGCGAACCTAAAAAAAATTACTGGCTACCGATCAGCATCGCCGACACTAAGACATCGATCAGAAAAATTATAACTTAGTGACAGTGGTGATAGGGGGTGAAAGGGTTACCTGGGGGGCGATCAAGGGGGTTAAACCTTCATTAGGTAATATATGGGGGTACCCGACGCTATAAAAACCTGCGGCGAACCTAAAAAAAATTACTGGCTACCGATCAGCATCACCGACGCTAAGACATCGATCAGAAAAATGATTGCTTAGTGACGGCGGTGCTAGGGGGTGAAAGGGTTATCTGGGGGGTGATCAGGGGGTTAAACCTTTATTAGGGGGGGTTAGGGGGCTACACTGGACCTAAAACTAAATGTAGTGACACTTTTACAGTCACAAATGTCACTGATTGCAGTGATCACTAAATAAATGGTCACTGCAATCAGTGACACTGTGACTGGGGGCTGGGGGGTGATCTGGGGGTGTCTGGGGGGGCCTGGGGGGGCGATTTATGTGCCTATGTGTCCTGGTGTCAGTGTAGTGTTGTGTGTACTAACCTGGCATCTTCTCCTGTACGGCACTCGGTATATGTGAGCGCCCCAGGAGAGATGACATCACTTCCTCCTTCCTGGCAGGCAGGGGAAGCTCTCTCATTCGCCGGGAGCGATCGAGAGGGGGTGGCCGGAATCGAACGGCCGTCCCCTCATGCCGGATCGCTCCCGAAGGTAAAACGACCACCCACTGTAAAGAAGGGGGGTCCGATCGGACCCCCCAACTATACAAAGGCAATCACGTATATGTACGTGATTCTGCCTGTCGGTGCCATTCTGCTGACGTATATTTACAGTGGGCGGTCGTTAAGTGGTTAAAATGAAATCCGGGGACTTTTTTTTTTTTTTACTAGTAATGGCGGCAATCAGCGACTCTCTGCCCGTCGCCGCCACCGCCCGCCTTACAGCCTGTCAAGTCTTACTCTACTACTGGGTGGGGAGCGGAGGAAGATCACTCCGCCAGGGAAGGCAAGGAGATAGGCAGGCAGCTGGCTGGGACTTAAGCCAAGGCAGAAGAACATGGGAGCGGAGCGGAACGGGCATGCGCCCGAAACTGAAGAAATATTCCCTCCGATCCGACTAGCACACGATCATCAGAAAGGGGCACAGATAATTAAAAAAATGCACCCCCCCCCCCAGCTAGTAGGAGCAGCGGAGCGGGGGTGTGTAATTCTGATTTTTTTTTAATTCTGCACTGACTGTTTGAAATTGCCCCAGCCCCTGTTCAAATCCGATCCGGGGACAAAACCGGGACAGACTTGGTCCGGGGACAGTGTCCTCAATCCGGGGATGTCTGGTCACCCTATGTTAATGGTACCCTAGACATAAACAAGAACTTAACCCATGTAGAGCAGGGTGATCCCTACTGCATGGGGATGAGGATAGGCCCTCTAAATAACAACTCCTGTGGAATCAGTTCCATATTGTTATATCTTTTGGATTCCTATAGCCTCCTCATGTTAGTGTGTGTCAACTTCCTTTCCACAGAAAATATCACTCTCTTCCAACTGGACTTTGCAAGCATTGGAGGCAGAGATGTATTAGGGCAGGATGAGGCCCTAAGCAAGGTAGTGGCTTTGCCCCCATTCTTTCCAACGAAAAAAGTAGAGACTGCAATTGGCAAAGAAACGGCACCCCATTTGCATTGACTGTACTGACGTGGCCTCATCAGACACAAACTGCCTACAGGTGTATCCTCCTTTGTGAAATGACAGGCTGGTGTTTAATATGCTATCCCACTGGTTTGCTGCGGGAGCATAAATGTTGTAGCTGGGCCCCCTGGACAATTACTTTGCCCTAAGCTCTTGCCTTGGTGGTCTAGGGCAGTGGTCTCCAAACTGCGGGCCAAATGCAGCTCTTTGCTTGACTTTATCTGGCCCTTGGGGCACTATTCCTCACACCAACACCAGCAATGGAGCATTATTCCTCCCAATGACACCAACTATGGGGGACTATTCCTCCAATACCAATGACAAGGCACTATTTCCGCTCCTACTTACCAGAGGTGTTTACTCCCACTGACACGTGGGCATTTTCTACTCCGGGGGGACCACAGTTCGGCCCCCCCTAATGTCTGAAGGACAATAAACTGGGCCTTTGTTTAGAAAGTTTGGAGATGGTCTAGGGCAGTGCGGCCCTGGGGCCAAATGCGGCCCTTTGCCTGCCTTTATCCGGCCCTTGGGACACTACTCCTCCCACTGATACGAGACACTATTCTACCAACTGACACCAACAATGAAGCATGGGGCTCTATTCCTCCCAATGATAGGGCACTGCTCCTCCCCCAAAAACCAAATGTGGCAATGTTTACTCCCACGGATGCCAGGAAACGTTCCGCTACCACTGGTCATAGTCCGGCCCCTCTAAAGTCTGAAGGACAATAAACTGGCCCTTTGTTTAGAAAGTTTGGAGACCCCTGGTCTAAGGGATGGTATGGCTCTTATTGGAGTGGTGTGACACTTGGGCAGCAAGGTTGAGAAGAAATGATGATTCTCATTGGGATTAGTTACCCAACAGTTCCTAAAAGATATTAGAAGCCAGCATGAGCAGGTTTTTAAGCATGAATCTCACCCCGTTCTATCTTGCTGCTCAATGACCTCTTAATGCCAAAAGCTTTAGATTAGGGTGGACTAGTAGGCTGGCATTACTGCATAGACAGGGCTCCATTCCCTATTATGTCACTCTTGGCCGAGTGTTAAGGGAAGCATGGGTAAAGGGGGCAGCAGCATGTTTGGTTTCCCCTTTTCTATTCACACTTAGACAGCTTTGGTTAAATTTAGCAGAGAAGTGTAGTGGGTAAGGGGTGGAGATGAGTAGCATACAAAATAATTCCGCGCTGCCCTCTGGATAAGCTGCTAACACAACAAGTAGACAAATAGTAAAAAGCGTGGAAACAAAAAGTGTAGCGCTAATCAAAAAAATTAACAAGAATGCAAGACGCACTCAAATGAGTATATAAAAACGGTGCAATATAAAAAAAGGACACTCAAATATTAAGTAAAAACAGTAAGAAGTCCTCATATATACAAAATGTCTATATGCGAAATACAAGTGAAAACTTGTGCAACTGAGTGTCCTAAAGTAATTCAAAAATGAAGGCAATGGTGAAATTCAAAAGTAGGTGAAGACTTTGAAGGGAAAGGTGACGGTGAGAAGATGAAGAGAACCACCACCAATAGGTAAGGAGCTTACCAGATAGTTTGAACCCAGAGGAACATATGTTCAGTGGGTCAAACGGGCTTGGTGTGGTGGAACCACGATGGAACCTGGACAATCTGTATGCTGCAAATTGCTGTGCTGGAAATGGCCAAACATCAACATGGAGAGAGAAACCGCAGAAGAAAGATGACCTCTTAGCAGATAACCTCATATGCAGTAGTAGTCCGGGAATATCCCAATCAATAAGAGCAGGTAAGTATCATGTAATAGAGAAAAGAAACAGCCACATAGCGTAACTCTGTATATAAATCAAAATTTAATGTAGTGGAAACACTTACATTTAAGTTGATATAAAAGCGCTTTGCAAAGAATGTGGCAACAATGGAGTCCTCCCTTTTTTATATTGCACCGTTTTTATATACTCATTTGAGTACGTCATGCATTCTTGTTCATTTTTTTGATTAGCGCTACACTTTTTGTTTCCAAGGGGTGGAGATGAACTTTAGAGGGTTCTTCATGGTAACAGAAATATGAAATTATGAAATATGGTAACAACATTTACTTTGCCTTGTTTGGTGGTCTGTACAGATGAAAGTAGCTCTGTATATAAAGTAGTAGACCCCATTCTGTACCCAGTAGCATATTTGAGTTTCTAGTATAACAATCACATGCCAGAACAGGAGGAACCTGTAAAAAAGGCATCATCATTGTGATGTGCTTGGTGCATGACCCTGTGGATAGGGGATGGCGCTAGGGTGATCACGTGTCCCGGATTGACCGGGACAGTCCTGCATTTTGCAGGTCTGCCCCGGGCACCTTCATTCCAGGACAATACAGTGTCCCACGATGAAACTGACAGAGCCACCCCCCGGGCCAATCTGATGCCCCCAAAAAAGGCCGCCACATCACCGCTTTACTCACTGACAGTACTTGTCCTGGCCGGGAATGCCTAGAGTAGCACAATCCCCGCCCCCTGCTTGTGATTGGAGAAATCATAAATCCCGCCTCTTGTGTCCAATCACTGTGCTGTGATTCGTTACAGCACAATCTGTTTTTTGGGAAGGGAGGGTGTCCCTGAATGGTAGTTTGGAAATGTGGTCACCCTAGATGGCGCAGCAGCACAGTGCTTGCTAAACCTTCTAGCTTGGCACTTGAATGTGGAGGTGGAACCTACTGCATGGCATATTTACCGGCTGCTAAAATTCCACCAATCAGATCACACCAACACCATCTTCAAATGCGTTTTTGCCAGTCCGTTGAAAACTGATTTGGTGACAATACTACTTGAGACATGATTCAGTCCCATGTAGGAGCAAATGAATGCGGTTTGCACATTATGACTATAATCCATGTAGTATGACTGTCCATGTCCTCATCTACTTTGTGTATTTTCTCTACCTCTTTCTCTATCTTAGTGCCCTACACAACAGAAAATTCTCCCTCACATTAAATGTCATAAATGAAACCCAGCACAGTAATTCAAGCTGCTGTGGCTTTGTGCATTGTGCTCAGCATAGAGCAGACATGTGACTATGGAATGGAATTAGGATATCCCGAGACACTAAACACTTGAGCCGGCTGCTGCAGTGAGTCATGTTACCTGGAGCAGAACGGCCATTTCCCTCCCACTCTACCTCCCCTCTTATATAGAAACTTGAGTAAATCCACACACGATACTAACGGGGATCTCGAGTATTAAACAAAAATGCTTCTGAAACAAGGGGGGCTAATAATATACATATTAGTCAATTTCATAAACAGGTTCTCTTGAAAGCTCACCCATCCAGTTTAACTCAACTTTACCATGCTCTGAGCTTTTCTGTTCCTCCATCGATACCTTGCGACAGTGCTCGGGCCTTGTGATTGACCACACTGACCTGAGCCCTGGAGTCTGGGCATAAGGGGCATAAGAGGGAAAATCACAAGGTCCCTCATACAAAGAAGCACCGGGTGCTTCCGACAGCTCCAGAGGACAAGATTGAGATTTGGGATCCTCAGCTTTCCCTTGGTCTTGCCGGAAGGCCCAAGACATCACCCTTGCCTAGGTGCTTCGGGCATGAGTTAAAGCAGCATTAAACCCAAAAACAAAAATTTAATATATTGTAGCTTACTAATTCTTAGATGTGGCGGCTGCATATATTTTCTTTTGAAGTCTTTCTATCCTTTATTTTTACCTGATGATCTGGCTAGTAAGTCTCTTGTTTTTCAAGATCCTTTAAAAGACCAAGCTGTCCAACAAAAGTGGCAGTTAGACGGTTGAAACAAACCATTTATCGCTGACAGAGGTGCTTTCCCACTTCCTGGAGTCCGGGCTGCGGCCTGTGATGTCACAGCGGGGCTCCCTCCCCTGGCCGCCGGGCCAATAGGAGAGAGGAGCGGGGCCTTGCGCATGCGCAGTAGGCTTCCCGGGTTGAAGTCAAAAGGCTACACTGCCGGGTTCCCTTATTCGCAATGGTGGCGGCAGCAGCCGACAGCTGATGGAAACATCAGCTGCAGGTAAGTGTCCTATTATGAAAAGCCAGAAACGGCAGTATGTGTAGCTGCTGGCTTTTATTTTTTGACCTTTATTTGAAAAGAAAAAAAAAAATGTTTCTGTAACTGCTTAAAATGTGTTAGCTGGAGTTTGTTTTTTAATTTTTTAGTCAAGTCCATCTAAATCTGATAGTGCACCTAACGCTATTCTCTCCCCACTGACAATGCCGCTGACCAAAGATGTCTCCCTTGCTCCTCTAGTGCCGTGGAGACACCCTAAGACAGATAGTGTGTTACTGGTTGCATCACCAAGTGAAAATAAAGGAAAAAAAAGGCTAATTCAGCCACCCCTTTTAAAGTGGTAGTAAAGTCCACTCTGTGATTTTTATCTACACGTAAGCCCATAATAAGGCTAACCTGTAGGTAAAATGAATATCTCCTAAACATGCACCGTTTAGAAGATATTCACACTGGATGCAGCCAGTGATGTCACCTGTGCATGCCCTCTGAAGGTCCGGCATAATGTGCTAGTATTCAATGCATACTAGCACATTATGCAATTGTCTTCCAGGGGAATTTTTTTTTTTCTTAACTACAGCGCTTGGTAAGCTCTAATATATCAAAATTTTGTTTTTGGGTTTAACACCCTTTTAGGTGTAGCAATACCCCCAGTTAAGAGGGCTGCTGGTATATATTTTGGGCCTGTAACACACTGCCGTCAACCCCCAGTTAATTGGCTCTAAGCTCCCTTGGCACAGATAGCGGTATATATGGGATTGTGAAACCCGTTAGCTATGGGGATCACAATACCGCAATAAACATATAACAACACAACGTGTTTGCTTAACCACAAGTACTTTTACTGAGTATAAAGTTAAACAATTGTACATGTACCTATGCAGAGCCCTGCAATGTTAACTGTTAGCATATAAAATAAGCACTAAGTTCTAATAGTATTACACACACTCAATGTCAATCAACTACGCTCGCGAGCTTCCCCCTCGTGGGCAAAAATGGCACCCAAACAATGTCTAATTGCTTTACAGTCAGGCCTGACTATTTCAGAAACGGTGCTTCCGTTGGGAAGGATCTTCGCTAGCAATGGTGGTGCACTTTGTAGGTTATTTGTAATCCACAGGTATCAGTTAGCTACTTGATAAGCAATAAAGGATTCAACTATCACTGCACAACACACTGTCCCTCGCGTGCAATGTAACGCTCCGGTAACGGTGGGCCCTGAACAAGGGACACTGGGCCTAAAGATTAGTCAAATAATCCTTTGAGCAAGTGCTCTCTCATCCGACCGGACCAGTCCGTACAACCGACTTCCGTAGCTGGGGCTCCAGCACACAGTCTCACGACACCCGTAGTCTCCGATCCTCCCGACAGTCCTTGGAAGGATGATGGATGAGTTGACTCTTGGGTTCTCCCGTGAGGGCCGGAAGGCTCTCTGGATCACAAGGCCCAAACTCTCAGGCCCAGATGAACAACAGACCCAGCGCAGGCTCCACTTGCAAGGTGGGCGACGTCAAAAGAAACCCACGTGCTGCTCCGCTCCTTCTTAAATAGTCCTTTCCCAGCAGACCATGCACCGGGCAATGCACTGTGGGTGTCCCATTGCACACTGGGTATAGTAGTCTTTGGGCTCTTTAAAGTGAAACCCCGCTACATAGGTATATTTTAGTTTTTTCTTCCAATGTGTTTTTTTTTTACAGGTAACACTTCTTTACTGTACATTGTATAGCCGGTGTGACAGCAGGAAGGTAAAGTCACCTGGTTGCATCCAGGGGGGTAGATATATTTCGCCCAGATTCAGGCTTTACGCCGACTTATACAACTAGGTGGAGAGTTGTATAAGGCTAGTGGGCTCATGGATGACTCATACCTCTAGGGAGAGGGCTGGGCGTCGTGCAGACAGGGAGTTGATGAGACCAGCTGAAGCTTGTCAGCTCATTTAGGCCTCTATAAGAACTCCCAGCTTCATTAGATGTTAGCTCATGCCTGGAACCAGACCTGTGTGGACTGTCTAGGGAGAGTGAACCCCTGTGCGGTGAGACAAAGCCTGTGTGGCTATTTGCTTGGACATTTAAAACCAGGGACTTAGGGACTAGGACAGCACCAGGCTGATCCCAGTTGTTAGTTAGGAAACCTGTATGTTTAGTCAGAGGTCAAGTTGACCAGGATTTATTTTGGTTATGTTTCTTTTGCTTTGCTGTGTTTTGTCACTGTAAATAGAAAATAAACCGCACCTTTTTTGATTTTGAAAACCACAACCTCCGTTTGCTGGGCCTGTTTTGTGTGGGGAGCCCATCCCGGGGGTCACACACACCCGCTGCCGAGCTAACCCCCTCACAGTTGGTGGAGAACCAGTGGCAGTTTTTTTTTTTAAGCCAGCATGGAGGAGATACTGAAGCAGCTGGCTCTAGCAAATGCCAATCAACAGCAGACAAATGCAGGTTTGCAAAGGAGCCTTGCAGCCCAGCAGCAGACAAACGCAACTTTGCAACAGAGTCTGGAGGCTCAGCAACGAGCCCAGCAGCAATCTGAGGCCCGCTTCATAGACCTGTTGCAGAAGCAAGAGCAGAGACTACAACAACAGATGGAAGCAGTAATGCAGCAACGTCCGCAGACCAGTGAGGAAAGCCGTCCCACTAATACCGCGTCCTTTGGGGTGAGTCGTTTATTGACAAAAATGACTGGAGAGGATGATCCAGAGGTATTTTTGACCACATTTGAAAGGACCGCTGAAAGAGAAAAGTGGCCTGAGGAGCAGTGGGCTGGACTGGTGGCTCCTCTGTTAACTGGTGAATCGCAGAAAGCTTACTATGACCTAGAGCCTAACCAAGCAAAAGACTATGTGATGCTAAAAGCTGAAATATTGGCAAGGCTGGGTGTCACCCAGGCTGTCCGGGCTCAGCGTGTGCATAACTGGACTTTCCAGCTTGGAAAACCCCCCAGGTCTCAAATGTATGATCTCATTCACCTGAGCAGAAAGTGGCTACAGCCAGAGACTTTGTCCGCACCAAAGATTGTGGAACGTGTTGTAATGGATCGGTTTTTGAGAGCTCTTCCTACTGCCATCCAAAAGTGGGTAAGCCATGGAGACCCAGAGACGGCCGATGGTCTTGTGGATCGTGTGGAGAAATACTTGGCTACAGAGAACCTGACGGCCTCTTCCAGAGACACTCGGACTTTCCACCCTAAGACCAGACCATCCCCAGGGGCGGATAAGAGGATTCCAAGGGGTGAGGGTGGAGAGAGTGAGAGGGTGGGAGCTCTACCCCAAGTTTGGCGAGAACAGCCTGGGAAATCAGCGGCTCAAGAGGCGGCAAGAAGGATCGTTTGCTACCGCTGCCGGCAAGCGGGACATATTGCAGCCAATTGCCCGGTTGTGGAGGAACCCATGCAGTGTGACTTTCTGACGGGCAGACGTCAGTCGCTGTGTGCGACAGTCGCATGCACTGCCATTCGAGGAACTGAGAAACATTTATGCAAAATGTGTGTTAATGGTAGAAATGTTGTGGTATTGCTGGATTCAGGTAGCCTTGTGACCCTGATAAAGGCTGAGTTAGTTAAAACAGAGGTCTCTGGGAATAGCAAGGTAGCTGTTATTTGTGTGCATGGGGACACCCGAGAGTATCCAGTGACTACAGTGTGTTTCGAGACCCCCAAAGGTACCCTCTCTCATCCAGTGGGCTTAGTATCTCAGTTACCGCATGACGCCATTGTGGGAAGGGATTTTCCGAAGTTCTGGGAACTGTGGGATGATCCTGAGCCCCTCACTGGTGCCCCTATGTACCAGGAATGTGATAGCCAGAACTCCCCTGAGAGTGGTGAGGACTCTCCGGAATTTCCCTTATCAGTATTGGCAGGGGAGACTCAAGAAACTGGAGAGGAGCCCACCTCCTCAGACGAAAACCTACCGTCTGTGGAGTTTTCTGATCTTGAGGTTCACAGGGAAAACTTTGCCACAGAACAGTTGAAAGACCCCGCCCTAATAAAGGCACGGGAAAACGTAGTGAAAATAGATGGCGAGTTAGTGAACCCAGATAATACCTGCACTTACCCATACTTCAGCGTAGAGAAGGACCTACTGTATCGGGTGGCAAAAAGGGCAGAAGAAACCGTTGAGCAGCTTGTGGTGCCCAAACCTTACAGGAAGTTGGTGTTGGAGTTGGCCCATGGGCACATTCTTGGAGGTCATCTGGGGACAGAGAAAACCCGAGAGAGGGTATTACAGAGATTCTATTGGCCGGGGGTGATGAAGGACGTAGAAAATTATTGTTCCTCCTGCCCTGTGTGTCAGAGGTTGGCCCCGATGCCACATTTCCGTAGCCCGCTGGTCCCTCTACCCATCATTGAGGTCCCGTTTGAGAGGATCGCCATGGATTTGGTAGGTCCTATAATCAAGTCCGCTAGGGGGCACCAGTACATATTAGTTATAATGGACTATGCCACCCGTTATCCAGAAGCGATCCCTCTCCGAAATACCTCGGCCAAAACCATAGCCAAAGAGCTATCTCTTGTTTTTAGCCGGGTGGGTATTTGTAAAGAACTGCTTACGGACCAAGGTACACCCTTTATGTCCCGGGTTATGAAAGAGCTGTGTAAATTGTTCAAAGTGACGCAATTGCGTACGTCTGTGTATCACCCCCAAACCGATGGGCTGGTTGAAAGATTCAACAAAACCCTAAAACAAATGTTGAAGAAAGTGGTGGATAGAGATGGAAAGGATTGGGACTGTTTACTTCCTTATTTGATGTTTGCTATTAGGGAGGTGCCCCAATCCTCTACGGGATTCTCCCCCTTTGAGTTACTGTATGGGAGACACCCAAGAGGGCTGTTGGATATTGCCAAGGAAACTTGGGAAAGTGAGAGTTCTCCCCACAGGAGTGTGATTGAGCATGTCGCCCTGATGCAAGATCGAATTGCACAGGTAATGCCCATCGTGAAGGAACATTTGGCCCAAGCGCAGTTGGCACAGCAGAGAGTGTACAACCGTGGAGCCAAGACCCGTACCTTTTCCCCGGGGGATAGGATATTGGTACTTGTCCCTACGGTTGAAAGTAAATTCCTTGCCAAATGGCAAGGCCCCTACGAGATAATGGAAAAAGTGAGCGAAGTGAATTACAAGGTCAGACAACCAGGAAGGCGAAAGCCCGAACAGATCTATCACGTTAATCTGTTGAAAGCCTGGAGGGATAGAGAGTCCCTAGTCGCAGACACTTGGTCACCAGCTCAAACTGGTTGCGTGATTCCTGAGGTTGGAATAGCAGCCACCTTGTCACAACCCCAACAACAGGAGGTTAAGGAGTTTGTGCTTCGCAACAAGGAGGTATTCTCTGAGCTGCCGGGACAAACATCTGGGGTAGAGCATGACATCATTACCCCGCCCGGTGAAAGGGTGAAGTTAAAACCCTATCGGATCCCAGAGGCTCGACGGGAGGCAATACGGGAGGAAGTACAGAAAATGCTGAACTTAGGGGTGATAGAGGAGTCCCAAAGTGATTGGTCTAGTCCCATCGTGTTGGTGCCTAAACCGGATGGGAGCTGGCGATTTTGTAACGATTTTCGTCAGTTGAACAAAGTTACAAAATTTGACACCTACCCCATGCCACGTATAGATGAGTTGATCGACCGGCTGGGAACAGCCCGATACATGACGACTCTTGACCTCACAAAAGGGTATTGGCAAATCCCCCTGGCCAAGTCGGCCAAAGAGAAAACCGCATTTGTAACCCCAGACGGGGCGTTCCAATATAAAAGAATGCCGTTCGGGTTACAGAATGCGCCGGCCACATTCCAGCGGAAAATGGACCAGATGCTGAGGCCCCATCGGAAGTATGCTGCGGCTTACCTGGATGACGTAATTGTCCATAGCACAGATTGGGCCTCACATCTGCCAAAAGTGCAAGCAGTCCTGGACTCTGTTCGGGAAGCGGGGTTTACGGCTAACCCCAAGAAGTGTACCATTGGGCAGGAGGAGGCCAAATATCTTGGGTACACCATTGGGAGGGGAGTAATAAAACCCCAACTCAACAAAGTCGAGGCCATCCAGAGTTGGCCACGTCCCAACAGCAAGAAGCAGGTACGAGCCTTTCTGGGAATCGCTGGGTATTATCGGCGATTCATTCCCCACTTTGCTTCTAAGGCTGTGCCCCTAACCAACCTGACGAAGGGGAAAGGGTCGGTCATGATTAAATGGACCCCCGAGGCTGAGGCAGCATTCCAATTCTTGAAACAAGCCTTATGTAGCCAGCCAGTGTTGTACTCACCCGACTTCTCTAAAGACTTTGTCGTACAAAGTGATGCGTCAGATGTGGGGTTAGGAGCAGTATTGTCCCAGGTCTGGAACGGGGAAGAGCACCCAGTCATTTACCTCAGCAGGAAGTTGAAGTCCCATGAGGTAAATTACGCCACCGTTGAAAAGGAGTGTTTAGCGGTGAAGTGGGCTCCAGATTCCCTTCGGTACTACCTGCTAGGTAGGCACTTTGACATGGTTACGGATCACGCTCCGTTAAAGTGGATGGCTCAAAACAAGGAAACAAATAGAAGAGTGAATAGGTGGTTCCTGGCCCTCCAGGAATTCAACTTCACAGTAAAGCATCGCCCTGGCGTTCAAATGGGGAATGTGGATGCTTTGTCTCGAGTACATGAATGCCTGATTGCTGGTGTTCCAACCCCGAGGTTAAAACAAGAGGGGGGGGTATGTGACAGCAGGAAGGTAAAGTCACCTGGTTGCATCCAGGGGGGTAGATATATTTCGCCCAGATTCAGGCTTTACGCCGACTTATACAACTAGGTGGAGAGTTGTATAAGGCTAGTGGGCTCATGGATGACTCATACCTCTAGGGAGAGGGCTGGGCGTCGTGCAGACAGGGAGTTGATGAGACCAGCTGAAGCTTGTCAGCTCATTTAGGCCTCTATAAGAACTCCCAGCTTCATTAGATGTTAGCTCATGCCTGGAACCAGACCTGTGTGGACTGTCTAGGGAGAGTGAACCCCTGTGCGGTGAGACAAAGCCTGTGTGGCTATTTGCTTGGACATTTAAAACCAGGGACTTAGGGACTAGGACAGCACCAGGCTGATCCCAGTTGTTAGTTAGGAAACCTGTATGTTTAGTCAGAGGTCAAGTTGACCAGGATTTATTTTGGTTATGTTTCTTTTGCTTTGCTGTGTTTTGTCACTGTAAATAGAAAATAAACCGCACCTTTTTTGATTTTGAAAACCACAACCTCCGTTTGCTGGGCCTGTTTTGTGTGGGGAGCCCATCCCGGGGGTCACACACACCCGCTGCCGAGCTAACCCCCTCACACCGGCCATACATGAATCAAAATTTGGCCAGTTCAGCAGGGACCGGTTGAATTTCAATTCATGTATGGGGAGACTGGTTGTACACAAATTGGTCTATCGATCAACTTGTGTACAGCCAGCCTGTTGGTTTTTTTAGTGTCGCTTGCTTAAGCCGGCAACATTTCTCATTGTATTCTGATGATGGGGAAGTCCTACCGCTGTCAGAATACAATACCACAACGGGGGGAGGATTCCACTATACATATCAAGTATGTGGATTGGGGGAACTATTGCATTTTCTTTCACTTAACCCATTGGTTGAATGAATAAAACATATGCATAATGTATGGGCTGCCTAACAAAAGGTCTTCCTACAAATGTGCAAGTGTGCCTTTTGTGAAGGAGAAGAATGCTGCTGCCACCGGCCTGTCTTGAATGTCCATCAGAGCCAACTTTCCTCAAAGCAGGCTTGGTCAGGCAACATCAGCCAGGGTCGTGGGCACGTACACACATTCTCTTTTATGGAACATTCTCTAATGTTTGTAGCCACCTTTGGTTACACCTGTTTATTCAGAGAATGTGCGTTGGTGGCAGCACAACAGACTATCACTGATAGGGCATGGCTCGTTAATCTCCCTTTCTCCATGGAATTGCAGGTTTTATTGAATAGCTCCAGGTAAATGTTACCAGCAAAGCATTGTCATTCAGAGCACTTAATCACACAATTGTCCTACCAGAGAATTGGTGGCTGCCAGCTGACCTGAGGGGAAAGGTTTTGTTCACTACTCTGTGACACATCTGTTTCTGGTGTTTCTCAGCTGAAACGCTAGATGTTGGCTAGATCTATTGCCCTTCCAATGTAAAAATGCTGGCCAGACCTGTCATTTGACTTTATATAGTATGGACCCAAACAGTAAAAGTATAGAGTTTCCAAATGGCCAACAAAGCTGGAATATTTGGAAGCCCACATAAGCAGGGACGGGATAGCTCTGTTTGGGTCCTTAGAGCCTATGTATACAGGTCCTTCTCAAAAAATTAGCATATTGTGATAAAGTTCATTATTTTCTGTAATGTACTGATAAACATTAGACTTTCATATATTTTAGATTCATTACACACAACTGAAGTAGTTCAAGCCTTTTCTTGTTTTAATATTGATGATTTTGGCATACAGCTCATGAAAACCCAAAAATCCTATCTCAAAAAATTAGCATATTTCATCCGACCAATAAAAGAAAAGTGTTTTTAATACAAAAAAAGTCAACCTTCAAATAATTATGTTCAGTTATGCACTCAATACTTGGTCGGGAATCCTTTTGCAGAAATGACTGCTTCAATGCGGCGTGGCATGAAGGCAACCAGCCTGTGGCACTGCTGAGGTGTTATGGAGGCCCAGGATGCTTCGATAGCGGCCTTAAGCTCATCCAGAGTGTTGGGTCTTGCGTCTCTCAACTTTCTCTTCCCAATATCCCACAGATTCTCTATGGGGTTTAGGTCAGGAGAGTTGGCAGGCCAATTGAGCACAGTAATACCATGGTCAGTAACCATTTACCAGTGTTTTTGGCACTGTGAGCAGGTGCCAGGTCGTGCTGAAAAATGAAATCTTCATCTCCATAAAGCTTTTCAGCAGATGGAAGCATGAAGTGCTCCAAAATCTCCTGATAGCTAGCTGTAAAACACAGTGGACCAACACCAGCAGCTGACATGGCACCCCAGACCATCACTGACTGTGGGTACTTGACACTGGACTTCAGGCATTTTGGCATTTCCCTCTCCCCAGTCTTCCTCCGGACTCTGGCACCTTGATTTCCGAATGACATGCAAAATTTGCTTTCATCCGAAAAAAGTACTTTGGACCACTGAGCAACAGTCCAGTGCTGCTTCTCTGTAGCCCAGGTCAGGCGCTTCTGCCGCTGTTTCTGGTTCAAAAGTGGCTTGACCTGGGGAATGCGGCACCTGTAGCCCATTTCCTGCACACGCCTGTTCACGGTGGCTCTGCATGTTTCTACTCCAGACTCAGTCCACTGCTTCCGCAGGTCCTCCAAGGTCTGGAATCGGTCCTTCTCCACAATCTTCTTCAGGGTCCGGTCACCTCTTCTCGTTGTGCAGCGTTTTCTGCCACACTTTTTCCTTCCCACAGACTTCCCACTGAGGTGCCTTGATACAGCACTCTGGGAACAGCCTATTCGTTCAGAAATTTCTTTCTGTGTCTTACCCTCTTGCTTGAGGGTGTCAATGATGGCCTTCTGGACAGCAGTCAGGTCGGCAGTCTTACCCATGATTGCGGTTTTGAGTAATGAACCAGGCTGGGAGTTTTTAAAAGCCTCAGGAATCTTTTGCAGGTGTTTAGAGTTAATTAGTTGATTCAGATGATTAGGTTAATAGCTCGTTTAGAGAACCTTTTCATGATATGCTAATTTTTTGAGATAGGATTTTTGGGTTTTCATGAGCTGTATGCCAAAATCATCAATATTAAAACAAGAAAAGGCTTGAACTACTTCAGTTGTGTGTAATGAATCTAAAATATATGAAAGTCTAATGTTTATCAGTACATTACAGAAAATAATTAACTTTATCACAATATGCTAATTTTTTGAGAAGGACCTGTAGAGTATGGGTTTCCACATTGCCTGGCAGAGGCAAGACTGAACTAACTAGTGTAGCCATGTGCTGGGCTACATCAATATAGAGAAGGAGACCTTGCCTGTTATTTTTTCTCTCCCTCTGCTGAGATACTAATGTTATGCTGCACCATTTTCCTCCGGCCAGCTGGGGGGAGCTAAAGCCAAAAAAGTCCATAAACTTCTATAAAGAGCACTGACAATGCTGGGAATTGTAGTTCAAATTGACAGCCATATAATGGGACCAATAGACTCTTTACACTACAGATCCTAATAGGCACTGTGCAGTAGGAGGAGTGGTAAGGTGATTTTTATTAAGGTGCCTGGGAAAGTTCTTCCTCTTGGAACCAAGGGTGTGTGAGAGTTTAAGCACCTCTGTCTGGTTATTCACCTGTCAGCAGGAGACCATACCAGCAGCGATCTAAGCCTGAGACTGTGAGTGAGGACACCTTCGGGCAGTGCAGCACTGCACCTGCACCGCTGCTGCAGGGAAACTGAAGCGTCTGCTCACCCTTTGCTTTCCACCACTGATTACTGGAGGCTTTTAGGGAGAGATCAAGGGGGCCCCTCCTTCTACAGCGAGATGTTACCACAGCATCCCAGGGACTGGTGAGAAGGCTATTCGCCCATTGCTGATACTACTTGCAGGGACTGATCCACTGAGAGAGAGTGTTAGGACAGAATATCTGGAGCCTGGAATTCTGAAAACTTCGGAAAGGCTCCTCGAAGAGTTCCCCTTTTATGTTACTAGTTGTTTTCCATCTAGTAGAACTAGTTTGTTCTGGACTCTTGGGTATTAGGAAATTCTCTGTGTTCTCTGTCAGGAGGGGAGGTGGGGGGGGGGGTTGTAATGAGAGGCCAAGTTATCTGTCTGAATTGGCTGGACATTTCCTTATATTCCGAGAAACTATGAAAAGTCCCTGGACGCCAAGTGTACCGAATCCATACCGCACCCATACTGCCCTCTGTACCACACTAATTCCAAACCTAGACTGCATCTATACCAACCTTATAACAAACCTTTACCTCATCTGAACCAAATCTACATTGCACCTGTGCCGAGAGTATACCATACCTATAATGTACCTATACTGCATACAGGTTAACTGGGACTGCTGTTAACTGCACAAACGCTCTTAAAAGGCCCCAACAATAGCCAGCAGAAAAAAAATCTAAAAGGACTGCCCATCCCATAATAATTATTCTGCAAGCCCCCTTTGTTCCCCTGCCCACTCTGCTGCCATCCTCCTTTTCTTTTGGACAATTCCTGTGATATTGTATGTTTGTACACTCAACGTTGTGTGTCAGAGGGGCTGAGGTTCTTAAAAAAGGCTGAGGCAAAAAACAGAGGACCTATCCTATCCAGCGGCTCCTACAGAGTTAAACTTGTATCTGAAGAGGACTTGGCTAAAGCTTTCTGTTACTGTGAATAGAGAGGGGGTTATTGAAAGAAAGGGAGACACAGTTGGCACAATTTATCTCAGAAGGGAGAACAACAGTGGTTGGTGCAAGTTTTTAACATGCCCAACTGAATGTTCCCCACAAATCAGTTAAAGGATTCATACATACATACATACATACATAGATCTCATGTCATTCAATGCACATGGATAGCTGTGGAGAACAACACTAATGATCACACCTGTCAGTCTGTTAAGGACATAAAAAACAAGTAACATCAAAGAGCCTCAAGCTTCAACTATTAATGGCCTAAGGCTGGCCGTAGACAGCTTGAATTTCAGCCGATTTCAGTTGTCGGCTGAAATTCTAGCTGTGGACTAGGGTTGCCGCCTGTCTGGGATTCACCCAGGTAGTCCGGGTTTCGCATCATGTGTCCGGGTTTCAGTCCACCTGAAACCCGGACACATTATTCAGACAGGAATGTGGCTCGGAACAGGGCCTGACAGGAGGGTTACTATTCTCTTTGGAGTGCCCAAAGGTGTCCCAGGTCTGTTACAATCCTATAGTGTATACTAGCAAAAAACAAAAAATAACTGTGGGCCGCTAAAGTGTTCGGGTTTGGCTTGAAGAAAAAGTGGCAAAATTGACTAAGCTAGATGTGAGATAATCTGCCAAACAGTGACTGCGTCCTGTATTCAGGCATCTAGGTGTGCCACAGCTGCTGAATATATCAGTGGGCAATGGCGATTCCTCCCTCTACGCTGTGTGATGGAGGAATCAATCGATTTTCTCTGCTTCAGCACGCGGCTGACTATACAAAAATTGAGCCATTTATAGGTAGCTTAAAGCTTGGTTGCCAAAGTCAAACTCCAGGCAGATATAAAAGGCAATATCAATGCAGCTCTTTATTCAATAACATATTAAATGTATTTTTTTTACATGCAACTGGTTTAAGAATGTGAATTCAACTTAGTATCAGCCTCCTACAATTCCCTTTGCAGCAGCACTCAGACTTGGAGACAGAGGAGCAGGACTGGGAGTGCATGCAAATGTGTTGACAAGCAACATGCTGATAGGAGGAGAGAGCAAAGAAAGAATAGACATGACCTTACCATTCTCCTGTTGCTCTTTCACTGGCCATCCACTTGGGTGTGCTGTGTGAGGAGCGGGTGTAAATCTCAGAACAGGATAAACAGAAATAAAAATCTATTGGAGGGTAAAACGCTTCTCTGCTTTGCTCTCCTTTACAACTCCATAACACATTTTATTTCATTAATGTTCTTCTTCAAAAGTCTTAAAAACATTTTTAATATTAGTGTTAAATCAAAATCTGTCTTGATACTAAGGCCCCTTTCACACTGGGGCGGGCAGGAGCGGTGGCGGTATAGCAGCGCGATTTGCAGCGCTGCTATACCGTCGTTCTTACCGCGGTATGCGGTCGATAGGGGGGTGAATTTAACCCCCGCTAGCGGCAGAAAAAAGGTTAATACCGCCCGCAAACCGCGGCTATTGCCGCGGTTTGCGGGCGGTATTACCGCGGTGTCCCATTGATTTCAATGGGCACCCGCGGTAAAGGAGCGGTGAACACACCGCTCCTTTACCGCTGTAAAGAAGCGGCTAGCAGGACTTTTGGAGCGGTCCTGCTAGCGCACCGCTTCAGTGTGAAAGCCTTCGGGCTTTCACATTGAAGGCTACAGGGCAGGAATTTTTCATGCGGTATAATAGCGCTATTATTAGCGCTAAACCGCATGAAAAACGCCCCAGTGTGAAAGGGGCCTAAAACTCCAAAGCTGAACTCCAGGCAAAATAAGAGACACAAATAGAAGCAGCTCTGTGCTCATTATTACATTATCCACTTGACCTCCAGAAGATTTACCCCCCCCCCACCCTTCATGACCAGGCCTTTGCGATACGGCACTGCTTTATTTTAACTGACAATTGCGCAATCATGCAACGCTGTACCAAAATTCAATTTATGTATTTTTTCCCCACAAATAGAGCTTTCTTTTGGTGGTATTTGATCACCTCCTGCTTTTTTTTTTTTTTTGCGATATAAACAAAAAAAATACGGACACTTTTTAAAAAAAATACAATATTTTTTAATTTCTGCTATAAAACATATCCAATTATTTTATTTTTTTTAAATTGAATGTCTTCATAAATTTAGGCCAATACGTGTTCTGCTATATATTCTTGGTAAAAAAAAATCCCAATAAGCGTATAATGATTGGTTTGTGCAAAGGTTAAAGTGTCTACAAACTTTGGGATATATACTGGACTTTTTATTTGTTTATATTTTTTAGACTAGAAATGGCGGCGATCAGCGGCTTACAGCGGGACTGCAATATTGCAGCGGACAATCTGCCACTAACTGACACTTTGACACTTTGTGGGAACCAGTGACACTAATACAGTGATCAGTGCTAAAAATGTACACTGTCACTGTACTAATGACACTGGCTGGGAAGGGACTAAACGCCTAGGACGATCAAAGGGTTAAATATGTGCCTAACATGTGTTTGTGTACTATGTGTGAGGTTTTTACTAAGGCCCCTTTCACACTGAGGCGTATTTCAGGCGTTTTTGCGCTAAAAATAGCGCATAAATAACGCCTGAAATACTCCTGCCCCAGCATTCTCGATGTGAAAGCCCGATGGGCTTTCACACTGAGGCGGTGCGCTGACAGGAGACAAAAAAATCTCCTGCAAGCCGCATCTTTGGAGCGGTGTGTATACCGCTCCTTTACCGCTCCTTGCCATTGAAATCAATGGGACACCGCGGTAATACCACCCGCAAACCGCGGCTGTAGCCGCGGTTTGCGGGCGGTTTTAACCCTTTTTTGGCCGTTAGCGGGGGTTAAAACGGCACCACTAGCGGCCGAATATCAAGGTAAACACGACGGTATAGCGGCGCTGAAAATCGCGCTGCTATACCGCCACCGCATATGCCCGCCCCAGTGTGAAAGGGGCCTAAGGGATGTGATAGATTTTCTTTCCCTGCTTTGCAGGGAAAGAAAATCCATCACATCCCTGCTGTCAGGACAGAGCTCTGCGTTGTTTACATAAGCAGAGCTCTGTCCAGCCTCTCTCCTCGACTAATCACAACAGAAACGGCGCTCCGGGGGCGAGCACGCGCCCCATACCCCGAGGTTCTGAATCACGTATGTATACGTGTAGTGATATGGACTTCAAGATTACATCTTTCTCAAAGTAACTACATAAGTAGTTAACTGAAAAATCCGCTAGGAGGTGACTTCGGATCTAAATATAGTGTACATATACAGGGGAGGACTGGCGGCCTTAGGCCTGGGGGGCAAGTCCAGTCAAGTGGCCCATTGAACTGCCGAATCAGCTCACCATCCATGGACCACCTGGTTTTTCAATGCAGCCTCACCAGTGCCGATCAGTGCAGCCAACTCCAGTGCCCATCAATGCAGCCTGATCACTGGGGCAGGTTACATGGGGTGTATGGGGGGGAGATGGGGGGTCAGCTAGGGGTTTCAGGGTCTCTCACCTCAGCCATCTTAGCTCAGCAGGTCCTTGCACGCCACGGTTTCCTGGGGGGGAAACGCAGTCGGGAAGTGGTTATTAAATTTGACTTGGTATCTGCCTCCCCCCATCCACTGTACAGTCGAGCTTAGGCGAGGTTAGGGAGAAGCAATATATGGAGCCAATCAGTTGTGCTGAAAGGCACAGAGCATGCTTATAGGAGGAGAGAACAGTGACAGAGAGATGATCTCAGAAGTCCACTTCTTCTCTTTTCACTCTCGGGTTATAGGCTAGAGGAGGGACCTGTAAGCGTCACTGATCTCCAGCAGAGAAAAAATAGTCTTCTGCCCTGTCATACAGGACTGGGCTATGTGGCAGAGCTTTAAAAATCTCAGGACTGGATGAACAAAACACTAGAAATCTTTTGGCAGGCAAACAGCTTATTTTATGTATTTCATCTGTGTGTTCAGCTGTTTGGGTGGAGTTTGGCTATAAAGCTAAAATTTGTGCCAGAAATGTACACTATGTTACCAAAAATATTGGGACGCCTGCCTTTACACACACACATGAACTTTTATGGCATCCCAGTCTTAGTCCATAGGGTTCAATATTGAGTTGGCCCACCCTTTGCAGCTATAATGGCGTGTACACACGACCATTTTTTAGACGAGAAAAATTACATTTTTTAAAATGGTCATTAAAAATGACCGTGTGTGGTCTTCAGAGCATTTTTCATGAAGTGAAAAACGGCCATGAAAAAATTGGAACATGCTCTAATTTTTCACGTCGTTTTTTACATCGTCGTTTTTCTCGTCATAAAAACCGGCCGTGTGTGGGCTTTAACGACCTGAAAAAAAAATGCGCATGCTCAGAATCAAGTATGAGACGGGAGCACTCGTTCTGGTAAAACTAGCGTTCGTAATGTAGATAGCACATTCGTCACGCTGTAACGGACTAAAAAGCACGAGGCTGAAGAGCGTGAATCGTCGCTCAACAAACTTTACTAACATGAAGGGTGGCGCCATCCGAATGGAACTTCCCCTTTATAGTGCCGTCGTACGTGTTGTACGTCACTGCGCTTTACTCAAACATTTTTTTCCACGATAGTGTGTAGGCAAGGCAGGCTTGAGAAGAATCACGTCGAGAAAGATGCCGTTTTTTTCAATGACATTAAAAACGGTCATGTGTACGCGGCATTACAGCTTCAACTCTTCTGGGAAGGCTGTCCACAAGGTTTAGGAGTGTCTATGGGAATGTTTGACCATTCTTCCAGAAGCGCATTTGTGGGGTCAGGCACTGATGTTGGACGAGAAGGTCTGGCTCGCAGTCTCCGCTATATCTCATCCCAAAGGTGTTCTATCGGGTTGAGGTCTTGAACCCTACAGACTAAGACTGGGATGCCGTTAAAGTTCATGTGCGTGTAAAGGCAGGTGTCCCAAAACTTTTGGTAATATAGTGTTTGCTGGTTGAATAAGATGTTTTGCTAATTTACTCAGTAAAAAGTAATAAAAGTGAACCTGTCATTTCCACCAAAGGATATAAACTGTCATTACTGGTACTCTACCCCATTTACAGCTCCAATGTGAACAAATGTGCAGTAGAAGGTTGACATTGCCTTTCGGGTAACTTGATCACTCAATCCAGAAATCCAAGCTACAGATCGACCTCCCGGTAATCCCGCCACCTCCAGGAAAACTACTGGTTTTACCCAGGTTATGGTTGAAGAACAGGAGCGACAGTATGGCAGCTGCACTGTGCAAGGAAAAGTCACCGCTGACAGCTGGCTCAATGGCTCTGCCGAGTGGAAGGGCTGCAGCTGTGTCAGGCTTGGAAAGCACACTCTAGCCTGGAGGCTCATCTAGGACAGACACCATTTAATCTGGGAGTCTGGCTGCAGGAAGACAGGCTTTTTAGGCCATCAATAGCTTTGCCAAAACTACAATCATTACAGAGCAACATTTACAGCATTGCAGAGTACAATAAGATACTGTACTATCTAGAATCTCTACAGACTGGCAGGATACGGGGGTTCTTGAGACACCTAATACCCAGATCTAAACCCTAGAACAATATATAATATATTGCCGTTTACCAATCCTTCAGGTTTTTTTTTTTCAGCCCTTCCTGTTCCAGGGCGACAGCACTTATCCTACTGTATCTATAGAGAAGCAGCCTTGTCACCATGACACAGGACTACAGAACCCACAGCCTCTTCTAATTGTTAATGATATAGAGTGGATAGGGTTGCCACCTTTTCTCCAAGTCAAACCCGAACACTTTAGCGGCGCACAGCAATTTTTTTTCAATAGTATAAACTATACATATGTTTTGCAATTAAATAACAATAATCATATGAAGTTAATCACAAGAGTCCCCTTTTACATCAGAGTCCACAGAGTTCCTCTTTTACATCAGAGTCCACAGAGTTCCCCTTTTACATCAGAGTCCACAGAGTTCCTCTTTTACATCAGAGTCCACAGAGTTCCCCTTTTACATCAGAGTCCACAGAGTTCCCCTTTTACATCAGAGTCCACAGAGTTCCTCTTTTACATCAGAGTCCACAGAGTTCCTCTTTTACATCAGAGTCCACAGAGTTCCCCTTTTACATCAGAGTCCACAGAGTTCCTCTTTTACATCAGAGTCCACAGAGTTCCTCTTTTACATCAGAGTCCACAGAGTTCCTCTTTTACATCAGAGTCCACAGAGTTCCTCTTTTACATCAGAGTCCACAGAGTTCCTCTTTTACATCAGAGTCCACAGAGTTCCTCTTTTACATCAGAGTCCACAGAGTTCCTCTTTTACATCAGAGTCCACAGAGTTCCTCTTTTACATCAGAGTCCACAGAGTTCCTCTTTTACATCAGAGTCCACAGAGTTCCTCTTTTACATCAGAGTCCACAGAGTTCCTCTTTTACATCAGAGTCCACAGAGTTCCTCTTTTACATCAGAGTCCACAGAGTTCCTCTTTTACATCAGAGTCCACAGAGTTCCTCTTTTACATCAGAGTCAACAGAGTTCCTCTTTTACATCAGAGTCCACAGAGTTCCTCTTTTACATCAGAGTCCACAGAGTTCCTCTTTTACATCAGAGTCCACAGAGTTCCTCTTTTACATCAGAGTCCACAGAGTTCCTCTTTTACATCAGAGTCCACAGAGTTCCTCTTTTACATCTGAATCCACAGAGTTCCTCTTTTACATCTGAATTCCCCCTTACATCTGCAGAATTCCCCCTTTATATCTGAACTTGCAGAGTTCCCTTACACTGTAAGGGGGGACTCTGCAAACTCTGATGTAAGGGAGAACTCTGGGGACTCTAACATTAGGGATGCTCTGGGAACCCTGATTTAAGGGGGAACACTGAGAACTCTGAAGTACAGAGAGGACTCTGATGAAGGGGGAAACACTGCGGCCTCTGGTGTAAAGTGGAACTCTGATGAAAGGGGTGCTCTGATAACCCTGATTTAGGTTAGTGTAGAGGCAGGAGAGAGAAGGGGGGAGGGGGGAGACTTCAGTCACAGACAGGGATGGATGGTGAGCTCACTCACCCCTTGTTAGTCAGCACCTCTCATCCAGATCTATCTGCAACTGCTGGGCTTCGAATTTCCCGCCCCCACTTTCATTTTCTGAGGCACAGTGCTAGGAATTGGAATTTGGGCAAACACAGAAGGGTAGGGTTGGGAGGAAGAGGAGCAGATCGCGCTCTCTCTCCTCTCCCGTCGGTGTTGGGGGCAGGGGGTGGGGAAATTGTTAGTGCTGGCTTTGGGCAGTGTGAAAGAGAGTGTAACAGACTCTCAGCTTAGACAACTGCTGCCAGCAAACCTGCTGGGAAGCCAAAGTCCGGTCCTAATAATGTGTCCGGGTTCCAGGTGGTCTATAACCAGGACACATGATTCAAAACCTGAACAGTCCGGCCCGGGTGAATCTCGGACAGGTGGCAACACTAAGAGGGGAGGGGTTCTGTAAATCACTAAGATAGCTGGGAGCAATGTAACTGAAGAGAATGCAGCACAGGTAGGGAGCACAGGAAGTAGCAGGCAGACAAGATTTCTGACACGATCGACAGGTATTTTTTCTCATATATGCAATATATAGACCAAAAGGTACTGAATTGGAGAGGTTCTTAAAGCGGAGTTCCACCTATTTAAAAGTCAGCAGCTACAAAAAGTGTAGCTGCTGACTTTTAATAATCAGACACTCACCTGTCCCAGCGATGCGGGCATAGGAAGCTCCACTCCTTTCCCCCTCCTCTCCACGGCACCGGCATTCTAACTGTGGGCGCCCGGCTGTGGCTTCGCACTGTGCATGCGCAAGCCGCTTGCTGTGAATGGGGACACCTAATGTGAGGGGGCACCTTGATGGGGACACCTGATGTGTGGGGGCACTTTGATGGGGACACCTGATGTGAGGGGGCACTTTGATGGGGACACCTGATGTGAGGGGGCACTTTGATGGGGACACCTGATGTGAGGGGGCACTTTGATGGGGACACCTGATGTGAGGGGGCACTTTGATGGGGACACCTGATGTGAGGGGGCACTTTGATGGGGACACCTGATGTGTGGGGGCACTTTGATGGGGACACCTGATGTGAGAAGGCACTTTGATGGGGACACCTGATGTGAGGGGGCACTTTGATGGAGACACCTGATGTGAGGGGGCACTTTGATGGGGACACCTGATGTGAGGGGGCACTTTGATGGGGACACCTGATGTGAGGGGGCACTTTGATGGGGACATCTGATGTGAGGGGGCACTTTGATGGGGACATCTGATGTGAGGGGGGACTTTGATGGGGACACATGATGTGTGGGGGCACTTTGATGGGGACACCTGATGTGAGGGGGCACTTTGATGGGGACACCTGATATGAGGGGGCACTTTGATGGGGACACCTGATGTGAGGGGGCACTTTGATGGGGACACCTGATGTGAGGGGGCACTTTGATGGGGACACCTGATGTGAGGGGGCACTTTGATGGGGACATCTGATGTGAGGGGGGACTTTGATGGGGACACATGATGTGTGGGGGCACTTTGATGGGGACACCTGATGTGAGGGGGCACTTTGATGGGGACACCTGATGTGAGGGGGCACTTTGATGGGGACACCTGATGTGAGGGGGCACTTTGATGGGGACATCTGATGTGAGGGGGGACTTTGATGGGGACACATGATGTGTGGGGGCACTTTGATGGGGACACCTGATGTGAGGGGGCACTTTGATGGGGACACCTGATATGAGGGGGCACTTTGATGGGGACACCTGATGTGAGGGGGCACTTTGATGGGGACACCTGATGCAAGGGCCACCGTGATGGGGGTCTATTTTTTGAAAGTCATACAATGACTACATACAGTATATCCCATTTAAGTCACAGCACAAAAATGAGAGTCTCACCTCTGCTGGAAGAAACCTTTACTGACCGGACCTCCTGAAGTTCTAATTGAACACGCCTGGTTTACATGATTGTCACCTTGCGAAGAAAACAATAGGTACTCAACTGCCGCTGCCCACACTGCCAAACTTTTTGAACATCCTAAAACGTTTTGAACATCCTAAAATTGCTGAAAAATGTTCAGCATTCAACACTACTGGACGTGAATGCTGAACCCCCCCCCCCCCCATTGTGCTCTGTAGTTTCCTGCGCCAGCCTCTATGTTAGTGCAGGACAGAGGGGTTATTGGAAGGAACTACAAAAGGGGAAGTAGTTATATTTACAATCTCCCTCGCTTCCGCAGGCTTCCTTCTAGCTGAATGACTAAACCCCTGAAACTGCTTACCTCTGCCTCATATTGTTTGCAGGTAGTGTGATGTCAACATGTACAATGCAGGACCCTTAGTCCTGCATTGTAGGTGAGTATGCCAAGGTCCCGTCCACAACCTGGAGTGCCGTTGGGCGAACAAGAGCATTAGCTGATGAGGGATTGAGGGTTAAAGTAAGGCCATCCTTAGAACGATTTTCTTTCCTGCAACCACGGAGCCATTGTATTCTCCCGGCAGGGGGCAGGGGGTGGGGAGAAGCCACCCCCACCGGGAGAACACAGTGAATAATCGCATGTATAATGCCGCGTACACACGGCCGTTTTTCCCGTCGAAAAAAACGAAATTTTTCCCATTCGACGAGAAAAACGATAGTCTGTGGGCTTTCTGTCGTTTTTTTCGACGAGAAAAACGGCATTAAAAACGACGAGATAAAATAGAACATGTTCTAATTTTTCTCATCGTTTTTTTCGACATGTTTTCCGCGGCAGTGTTTCCCATAGGGAAACACTGCCGCGGAGCCCACACACGGTCGTTTTTTTCTACCAAAAAAAAAATGACATTTAAAATGGCCGTGTGTGAGGGGAACAAGCTGTTCCTCGTTTTTAACGTCGATTTTTTCGACGGTGTTTTCACCGTCGAAAAAATCGATCGTGTGTACGCGGCATCATACGGCAGACTGGTTCCTGCTGAACTGGCCGAGATTCAAACCGTCTATGGCCGGCTTAAGTAAAGCTGCTTTTCCTGTTCCCCCTAGACAAAACGAGCATGTAACCCCTGCAGTGCAGGAGAATCCCCACTACATTTTGTATTTTTACAGAAGTTCAGCTTTAAATATACAATTTAAACTATTTTAATTATATCTGTTCAGTGAGTGTAAAAAATACCCATTAATCATGTCAGAAAATTCAAAGCTATCCTATGTCTTGGACCCATATCCTCTGTTATCTCTAGGAGTCTAATTAGCCCTCATAGTTGTTATTTCAGGACCTCAGAATAATTAGTGTCTATGTTGTAGAGAAAAGGGCAGTTTAAGTAATTTAGCAAAAGCAGAAAAAAACAAACACCTCTCCTACATGGATACCATAGCTTAGGCCGGTCATACACGGAGCACATTTCGCTTGATTCCCCCATCAACACAGACAGTGTTAATGCCGGAATCCCTCCTGCAGAGCCAAGGTCTTCTTGCAGCGGGGGAAGCCGTCCGCACCAGGAGAAGACAGTAATTATTGCTAGGGGCTATAGCAGCAGCTAGCGATAATTACAGGTAAAACCCAGCAGGTTGGTTGTACCCAAAGTTGATCAAGAGGTTTGGTAGAGAACCTTAGTGAACAAACAGCTTCATGAAGGCCAAGGGACACACCTGACAGGTCAGGGATAAAGTTGTGGAGATGTTTAAAGCAGGGTTAGGTTATAAAAAAATATCCCAAGCTTTGAACATCTCACGGAGCACTGTTCAATCCATCATCTGAAAATGGAAAGAGTATGGCACAACTGCAAACCTATCAAGACATGGCCGTCCACCTAAACTGACAGGCCGGGCAAGGAGAGCATTAATCAGAGAAGCAGCCAAGAGGCCCATGGTAACTCTGGATGAGCTTCAGAGATCCACAGCTCAGGTGGGAGAATCTGTCCACAGGACAACTATTAGTCGTGCACTCCACAAACCTGGCCTTTATAGAAGAGTGGCAAGAAGAAAACCATTGTTGAAAGAAAGCCATAAGAAGTCTCGTTTGCGAGAAGCCATGTGGGGGACACAGCAAACATGTGGAAGAAGGTGCTCTGGTCAGATGAGACCAAAATTTTACTTTTTGGCCTAAAATTAAAATGCTATGGATGGCAGAAAACTAACACTGCATATCACCCTGAACACACCATTCCCACCGTGAAACATGGTGGTGGCAGCATCATGTTGTGGGGATGCTTTTCTTCAGCAGGGACAGGGAAGCTGGTCAGAGTTGATGGGAAGATGGATGGAGCCAAATACAGGGCAATCTTAGGAGAAAACCTGTTAGTCTGCAAAAGACTTGAGACTGGGGCGGGGGTTCACCTTCCAGCAGGACAACGACCCTAAACATACAGCCAGAGCTACAATGGAATGGTTTAGATCAGGGGTCTCCAAACTATGGCCCTCCAGTTGTTCAGGAACTACATTTCCCATCATGCCTAGTCAAATCTTTGAATGTCAGAGTTTTACAATGCCTCATGGGACGTGTAGTTCCGCAACAGCAGGAGGGCCGTAGTTTTGGCGATCCCTGGTTTAGATCAAAGCATATTCATGTGTTAGAATGGCCCAGTCAAAGTCCAGACCTAAATCCAATTGAGAATCTGTGGAAAGACTTGAAAATTGCTGTTCACAGACGCTCTCCATCCAATCTGACAGAGCTTGAGCTATTTTGCAAAGAAGAATGGGCAAAAATGTCACTCTCTAGATGTGCAAAGCTGGTAGAGACATCCCCAAAAAGACTTGCAGCTGTAATTGCAGCGGAAGGTGATTCTACAAAGTCTTGACACAGGGGGGCTGAATACAAATGCACAGCACACTTTTCACATAATTTGTAAAAAAAAAAAGAAAACCATTTATAATTTTCCTTCCACTTCACATTTATGTGCCACTTAAAAAACACGCATGCTCAGAATCAAGCGGAAGAGCCGAACTGCCTATTGAACGTCATTGATCTCGGCTCGTCGTACGTCTTGTATGTCACCGCGTTCTTGACGGTCGGAATTTCCGACAAGATTTGTGTGACCGTGTGTATGCAACACAAGTTTGAGCCAACATTCCGTCGGGAAAAAAATCCACGGTTTTCTTGTCGAAATTTCCGATCGTGTGTACGCGGCATTAGACTATCACATAAAATCCCAATAAAATACATTTACGTTTTTGGTTGCAACATGACAAAATGTGGAACATTTCATGGGGTATGAATACTTTTTCTAGGCACTGTATGCCCTAATTATAGTACTTGTCAGTAAAGTGTTGTCAATGGTTATCTTAATGATTAAAGCAGGGTCCCCTATAATCAGCGATTTCGAAATATCCTGTGCTTGTAGCCACAAACACATTTCTAGGTCATTCCTGAGGAATACAGCCTGACACACATTCCTATCGGGGACCCCTCCTCTTCTGCCTGAGCCGAAGATAAATCAGGTTTTGCACTTCCTCTAGCATTATCCCCCGAGGGTGAGCTTTTGTTCCTGGGATCACTCCTGACATGGAGGATGACAGCCACAAAGTACAAACTGAGAACTTTCCTGAGCTGCCTAGTGTCACCCATATGACACCCACCTTATGGCACCCACATTACGTTCACAAGTTTGGGGCTGAGCAGAAGGGCTCAGTACAAATGGTCAATTAAGCAATTAACATGTACTGTGCCCTCCTGACTCCCCCATGTAGTGTGCCCCTCTGCTTCCCCCCTGTACTGTGCCCTTCTGCTTTCTCCCTGTACTGTGCCCTCCTGACTCCCCCCCCCCTGTACTGTGCCCTTCTGCTTCCCTCCCTGTACTGTGCCCTTCTGCTTTCCCCCTGTACTGTGCCCTCCTGACTCCCCCCTGTACTGTGCCCTTCTGCTTCCCACCTATACTGCGCCCTTCTGCTTCCCACCTATACTGCGCCCTTCTGCTTTCCCCCTATACTGTGCCCTCCTGACTCCCCCATGTAGTGTGCCCCTCTGCTTCCCCCCTGTACTGTGCCCTTCTGCTTTCCCCCTGTACTGTGCCCTCCTGACTCCCCCCTGTACTGTGCCCTTCTCCTTCCCACCTATACTGCGCCCTTCTGCTTTCCCCCTATACTGTGCCCTCCTGACTCCCCCATGTAGTGTGCCCCTCTGCTTCCCACCTATACTGCACCCTTCTGCTTTCCCCCTATACTGTGCCCTCCTGACTCCCCCATGTAGTGTGCCCCTCTGCTTCCCCCCTGTACTGTGCCCTTCTGCTTTCCCCCTGTACTGTGCCCTCCTGACTCCCCCCCCCCGTACTGTGCCCTTCTGCTTCCCTCCCTGTACTGTGCCCTTCTGCTTCCCCCCTGTACTGTGCCCTCCTGACTCCCCCCTGTACTGTGCCCTTCTGCTTCCCACCTATACTGCGCCCTTCTGCTTTCCCCCTGTACTGTGCCCTCCTGACTCCCCCCCTGTACTGTGCCCTTCTTCTTCCCTCCTGTGCTGTGCCCTCCTGACCCCCCCCCCCTATTTACTGTGCCCTTCTGTTCTCCTCTGTACTGTGCCCTTCTGCTTCCCCCCATTCTGTGCTCTTTGTGTTGATTAGTCTTTGATTTTTGTCCCGTTTCGTTATTATTTCAAATCAATTTTATTGGAAGTACTTATAAATATATGTTTAATTCTATCACTCATTTATACTTTAATTCTTGAGAGTAGGTGCGTAAATTGGAGCAGGCTGGTATGGGGCCCCAGAGCATTAGTTTGCCCAGGGACCCATGCTATTAAGATGGCCCTAACTATAAGATGTCCCTTTTTACCAACGTAAAAAGTTGGGAGGTATGTTACAGCACAGTACCCTTCATAATAGTGAAGGAAGAAAAAAAAGATGGAGGAAGGAGAGCCGAGTACATGACCTGTTGGAGATATGTGACCGACCTCTCCTCTAATCATGGAGAACGTCGTAGGACACTGTTTATTCAACATCATGGCTACATTTTGTGAATGGTACTCAAAATGTAGGCCACAGTGTTCAAAAAAAATTGTGCCCATTGGACAGCTGTATAGCCCTAGGTGTTAGTATTGGCTCCATTCTAAATAAACCTACTGTACTTTATTGTGCATCACTTCTCATAGCTGGACCAGGCATCAAACTTCATTAGCCAGAAAGCCAATACCCCAGCACGTTAGCACTGATAATATTTCTTATATTAGGGTCAGGTTAGGTAATCAGCCTTTTTTCAAATTCCATAATAATCCTTGTGGATACACTATATTGTCAAAAGTATTGGGACGCCTGCCTTTACATGCACATGAACTTAAATGGCATCCCAGTTTTGTTCCGTATTATTATTATTATACAGGATTTATATAGCACCAACAGTTTACGCAGCGCTTTCCAATAAAAAAAAGGGAGACAATACAGTTACAATACAATAAAATGCAAGATGATTAAGAGGGCCCTGCTCAGAAGAGCTTACAATCTAATAGGGTGGGGCAGGTGGTACAAAAGGTTGTAACTGTGAGGAATGAGCTGATGGAAGTGGTAAAAGATTAGTTGGAGATGTGATAGGCTTCCCTGAAGAGGTGAGTTTTCAGGGATCGCCTGAAGGTAGCAAGAGTAGGGGAACGCCGGACAGGTTGAGGTAGTGAGTTCCAGAGGATGGGAGAGGCTCTGGAGAAATCCTGGAGCCGAGCATGGGAGGAGGAGACGAGAGAGCTTGACAGTAGGAGGTCTTGAGAAGAGCGGAGAGGACGGTTTGGTATATGTTTGGAGACAAGATTGGTGATGTAGCTCGGGGCAGAGTTGTGGATGGCTTTGTAGGTTGTGGTTAGTATTTTGAATTTAATTTGCTGGGTGATCGGGAGCCAGTGTAGGGATTGGAGGAGAGGTTTGGCAGACACTGAGTGGTTGGTAAGGTGGATAAGTCTGTCCGTAGGGTTCAATATCGAGTTGTCCCAACCTTTGCAGCTATAACACCTTGAACTCTTCTGGGAAGGCTGTCCACAAGGTTTAGGTGTGTGTCTATGAGAATGTTTGACCATCCAGAAGTGCATTTGTGAGGTCAGGGACTGATGTTGGATGAGAAGGCCTGGCTCGCAGTTTTCGCTCTAGTTCATCCCAAAAGTGAGGACTCTGTGCAGGCCAGTCAAGTTCCTCCACCCCAAACTCGCTCATACATGTCTTTATGGACCTTGCCTTGTGCACTGGTCTATAGCCACCGACTCCTACCTAGCTGCACACCTTGTTCTTCCTAGATGGAGACCCAGCCCCTCAATAACAGGCCCAACATACTGTACATTAAACTATGAATAAAACAATTGATGTCTGTTAAAGTACTGTAGATCTAAAGAATAGCTAAAGTTTATCTTATTTTTGGAACAGGTAATAGTAAAAACGTATTAGTTTTTTTTTCCCCCTGTCTCTGTCCCATTATGCCCTGTATACACGATCGGTTTTACAGATGAAAACAGTCTGATGGACTTTTTTCATCGGACAAACCGATCGTGTATGGGCCTTATCGGTCTTTTTTCCATCGGTGAGAAAAAATAGAACATGTTTTAAATTTATCCGATGGAAAAAAAAAACGATAGCAAATTCCGATCGTCTGTGTGGAACTCCATCGGAGAAAAAACCCACGCATGCTCAGAATCAAGTCGACGCATGCTCAGAAGCATTGAACTTCATTTTTCTTGGCTCGTCGGAGTGTTTTAGGTCACGGCGTTTGGGACAGTCGGATTTTTGACTAATGGTGTGTAGGCAAGACTGATGGAAGTCAGCTTCATCGTAATTCCGATGGAAAAATCCATCGGATTTGAATCCATAGGAAATCCGATCGTGTGTACAGGGCTTTAGGGGGATTTCCCTTTGCTTTTTTTTCTTAACCACTTAGCAACCACCTGCCGACAAATAACGTCGACAAGGTGGTTGCTTAACTCTGGGAGGACGTTATATAACGTCCTCCCAGAATCGCGCTCCCGCGCGCCCCCTGGGGCGCGCACACGAGAATCTCCGTGACCGCCGGGTCCAGAGGACCCGGCGCATCACGAATCGCGGTAAATCGCCACTGATAGCGGCCGTTTACCACGTGATCGCTCCGTCAAATGACGGAGCAATCACTTGTAAACAGACCGGCGTCATGTGATGACGCCGGTTCCTCTCTCCCCTCTCTGTACCGATCGGTACAGTGTGAGAGGAGAGGGGAGGGAGCGGATCATGTCAGCTCCCTCCCCCATGTCAGATCATGTCAGCTGTGGGCTGGATCTGTGACAATTGCAGTCACAGATCCAGCAATCCATCCATCCCTGCTCAGCCATACTCAGCGCAATACTCTGTAAAATACTCTGCGCAATACTCTGCAAAATACTCTGCAATACCCTGGTGCAATACTCTGCAATACCCTGGTGCAATACTCTGCAATACCCTGCGCAATACTCTGCAATACCCTGCGCAATACTCTGCAAAATACTCTGCAATACCCTGCACAATACTCTGCAATACCCTGCGCAATACTCTGCAATACCCTGCGTAATACTCTGCAAAATACTCTGCAATACCCTGGTGCATTACTCTGCAATACCCTGGTGCAATACTCTGCAATACCCTGGTGCAATACTCTGCAATACCCTGCGCAATACTCTGCAAAATACTCTGCAATACCCTGCGCAATACTCTGCAATACCCTGCAATACCCTTCGCAATACCCTGCGCAATACTCTGCAATACCCTGCGCAATACTCTGCAATACCCTGCGCAATACTCTGCAATACCCTGCGCAATACTCTGCAAAATACTCTGCAATACCCTGCGCAATACTCTGCAATACCCTGCGCAATACTCTGCAATACCCTGCGCAATACTCTGCAATACCCTGCACAATACTCTGCACAATACTCTGCAATACCCTGCGCAATACCCTGCACAATACTCTGCAATACCCTGCACAATACTCTGCAATACCCTGCACAATACTCTGCAATACCCTGTATAATACTCTGCAATACCCTGCACAATACACCCTGCGCAATACTCTGCACTACTCTGCGCAATACCCCCTGTGCAACACCCCTTGCAATACCCTGCCATACTCCGCAATGCCCTGCAATACTCCGCAATGCCCAGCAATACTCCGCAATGCCCAGCAATACTCTGCAATAACCACTTCCCGCCCGCCGGCCGTCATATGACGTCCTTGACTTTGTGCGGGGATATCTGAATGATGGGTGCAGCTACAGGCATCATTCAGATATTAGCTTTTTCAGCCGGCGATTCCCTACACCATAACAACAATCATAGCGGCTGTTCCGCCGCTTGATCATTCTTACGGGAGGCGAGAGGGGATGTCCCCCCCCCCCCCGCCACCCTCCGGTGCTTCTACCGACTCACCGCTATGATCAAAGCTAGGATTGTTTTTTTTTTTTTTCAGGCTTCCCAGCCTAGAGGTGAGATGTGGGGTCCTATTGACCCCATATCTCACTGTAAAGAGGACCTGTCATGCCATATTCCTATTACAAGGGATGTTTACGTTCCTTGTAATAGGTATAAAAGTGATCAAAAAAATTTTTGGGGCGGAAAAACACGTCAAACTAAAATAAATAAAGTAAAATGAACAATAAAAAAAATTTTTTTTTTTTTAAGCGCCCCTGTCCCCGTGAGCTCGCATACAGAAGCGAACGCATACGTAAGTCCCGCCCACATATGAAAACGGTGTTCAAACCACACATGTGAAGTATCGCCGCGAACGTTAGAGCGAGAGCAATAATTCTGGCCCTAGACCTCCTCTGTAACTCAAAACATGTAACCAGTAAAAATATTTAAAACGTCGCCTATGGGGATTTTTAAGTAGCGAAGTTTGGCGCCATTCCACGAGCGTGTGCAATTTTGAAGGGTGACATGTTAGGTATCTATTTACTCGGCGTAACTTCATCTTTCACATTATGTAAAAACATTGGGCTAACTTTACTGTTTTTTTTTTTTTTAGCACAAAACATTTTTTTTACGTAAAAAGCGCGTTAAAAAAATTGCTGCGCAAATATCGTGCGAGATAAAAAGTTGCAACGACCACCATTATATTCTCTAAGGTCTTTGCTAAAAAAACATATATAATGTTTTGGGGTTCTATGTAATTTTCTAGCAAACAAATGATGATTTTTACATGTAGGAGAGAAATGTCAGAATTGGCCTGGGTGCTCCAGAACGCCTGAAGGTGCTCCCTGCATGTTGGGCCTCTGTGTGTGGCCACGCTGTGTAAAAGTCTCACACATGTGGTATCGCCATACTCGGGAGTAATAGCAGAATGTGTTTTGGGGTGTAATTTGTGGTATGCATATGCTGTGTATGAGAAATAACCTGCTAATATGACAATTTTGTGAAAAAAAAAAAAAGAGAAAAAAAAAATCTTGATTTTGCAAAGAATTGTGGGAAAAAATGACAACTTCAAAAAACTCACAATGCCTCTTTCTAAATACCTTGGAATATCTTCTTTCCAAAAAGGGGTCATTTGGGGGGTATTTGTACTTTTCTGGCATGTTAGGGTCTCAAGAAATGAGATAGGCCGTCAGTACTTCAGGTGTGATCAATTTTCAGATATTGGCACCATAGCTTGTGGACGCTATAACTTTCACAAAGACCAAATAATATCCACCAATTTGTACTTATTTTTACCAAAGATATGTAGCAGTATAAATTTTGGACAAAATTTATGAAGAAAAAATAGTAATTTGCTAAATTTTATAACAGAAACGAAAAAAAAATAATTTTTTTACAGAATTTTCAGTCTTTTTTCTCTTATAGCGCAAAAAATAAAAAACCCAACAGTGATTAAATACCACCAAAAGAAAGCTCTATTTGTGTGAAAAAAAGGACAAAAAATTCATATAGGTACAGTGTTGTATGACTGAGTAATTGTCATTCAAAATGTGAGAGCACCGAAAGCTGAAAATTGGTCTGGTTATTAAGGGGGTTTAAGTGCCCAGTGGTCAAGTGGTTAAAGTGGAAGTAAACCCTCCTATCATTTTCAGGCAAGGAAGCTGCCATCTTGGCCTCTGTTTAATCTTCAACTGCCATGATGCTGCACATGTGATCAGTTATGACACCAGCCATTGGATGGTTTGACAGTTTGGTTGAGAGCACAACCAATGTGACAGTTGGCATTACCGGCATGCAGGGAATGTAACTGCTTTTTGAAACTGTTAAATAGATGGGTTTACTTCCGCTTTAAAGCGGAGGTTCACCCTAAATCTAAACTTTATCTTCCCAATATCCTTTCAATATGAACATTAACATGTCACCAACCTTTTTTATTTTTGCGGCTCTAATTGTGTATAATCAGCTGTGTTCGGTTTCACTTCCTTGTATTACTCCCGCGGGAGTAGGCGGGTCTTTCTTTTTCCCCGGCGGCGCTATGTGTGCATATAATGTCGGCGCAATGTCTCCTGGGAGCAAAGTGTCATGCTTCCCAGGAGACGCCGTCCAGCCAAATCCCTCGAGAGTTAAGTCGTCACGTGACTCGTATACCATGTACATACAGCGGTGAATGCCGGGAGACGTGCATTCACCGCTACCCGGAAGTCTATGCTTGTGGGCTTCAAGATGCCCACAAGCAAAATGAAAAAGCAAATGAAATGATTTTATAAATGTTTATTTGTAAGGAAAACGGATGGGGGATGTTTTGAATCGCTGGAAATATGGACAGCGGAACCTTCGCTTTAAAGACAGAACAGGAAATGAGAAGAATCTTCCCCAAAGTGAGAGGAAATCCCTGTTTTACAGTTGCCCAATGTCCTTATTGAACATTTCCCCCCATGCTTCTTGTTCTGGTAACAAATGTAAAATTTAGAATTTCTCATCTTTTTCTGTCCCAGTGATCTTGGTCAAATCAACTGATGACTTCATCATGCCGTTGCAGTCTTCAGGCTTTAGCATCTTGTACCTTTGTTTTTGTGTTCTTTTTTTTTGTTAATCTCCCCATATACTGTAACTATTAAACACGTACACCCGTGATAACGTCCAGCGAGAAATACTATAACGACAATCTCATTGACTTTTCTTGAAACCAAAAGCCTGCTGCCAAACAATTAGTATTTTCCAACCTTAGACAGTTTTTAGCCAGAGATCCTACAGCGAGTCCACCAACTGTAAAACCTTTATGGCATTGACTTTAGGTTGGCATCTTTTCTATACTTTGATTCCAAATAGTTATCAATTTATTATTAAATTTTAATTCGTTCAGCAGCCTCACTTTTGTGGTTCATCCCCCCCCCCCCCATTAATAGAGCTGAACCTCTATAGACTGATGAAGTGTTTGGTAACAGCATGGAAATTCCCTGAAGAAAAGGGGCAGCCTGACCCTTGACCTTTATGACAGCAGCATACAGTTGCCGTTTGTCATTCTGTGTATGTCTATTGTGTCTACTTCCTTAATGAATAATAAGCCAGTGTTCATGTTTAGAAATGTTGCTTGCCACAGGTTGGTGACAGCGCCGAGAAAGCATTAAAATGCCTCCACCACCAATGCCTGACGACGACAAAGTGGTGAGTACATAGGGAATGGCTGGATTCAATATCCCCTTATTTACCCCCTTATTTAGGGGACAATTTAGTAAAGGTGTAAATGCTATGTTGGCCCTGGGGGCCCACGTTTACTTCATATATCAAGTTATTTTATTCAATTTATTTTAATCCTTAAAAACAAACTCCAGAAAAATGTAAAAAATTCCACTCTTGCAGTTGTGCCCCTCCCCCCCCCCCCCGAACAGCAAGGGTTATTTTATTGTTTAAATACTTACCTTGCCCTTCGCCCCAGAGGCTCTATCCAGTGCTGCCACCAGTTCCCTACAGCCTGCTCTGTAAACTGCGACTGATTCAGGACGCATCACACTCCAGCCTCCACAGCATACCATACCGTGTCTTTGTATGTGATGATGCCCACCATAGACTGAAGCTTTGGGCGAAGGAGGAGAATGCTGGAGCTAAGTGATAGAGCCTCTTCACCTCTCCCCCAGACATAATTAACAGTTCCCTTAAGCCCTGTACACACGATCGGATTTCCTATGGATTCAAATGCGATGGATTTTTCCATCGGAATTCCGATGAAGCTGACTTCCATCAGTTTTGCATACACACCATTAGTCAAAAATCCGACCGTCCCAAACGCCGTGACGTAAAACACTCCGACGAGCCGAGAAAAATGAAGTTCAATGCTTCTGAGCATGCGTCGACTTTTTTCTCTGATGGAGTTCCACACAGACGATCGGAATTTCCTATTGTTTTTTTTTCCATCGGATAAATTTAAAAACATGTTCTATTTTTTCTCACCAATGGAAAAAAGACCGATGGGGCCCATACACGAACGGTTTGTCCGATGAAAAAAATCCATCGGACTGTTTTCATCGGTAAAACCGATCGTGTGTACAGGGCTTAAGGGGGCCCACTGTAATGGTGGATTTTTTTTTTTCATTTTCCCTGGAGTTGCCATTTAAAATATTAGTCCACCCCAAAGTTTTTGGTGGATGCTGGAGAGGTAAACCATCTGGGCAAACCTGTTGATGGGATATCTTACCAAAATTTCTGGGTCTGTCCACCTATTGTGACCATTAGAGGTTACCGTTCTCTCTATTGTCAGAGAACAGTCACGGCATGCAAGTAATAGTTCACCAAAAGCTGTAGACTTTTATAGTCCATTTGACTTCACACATAAAGGTAAAACTGTACAGTTAATTTTACCATTTTTTTTTATGTCAGAAAATGTTGTATATTGAATTTATATTTTATTTTTGAGGCTGGGATCTCATGCATACTCAAATTTAAACCCCAACTTTAAAACCTGGTCTTCCCCTCAGTGCTGGCCCACAACTCCCTCTTGGAGAACCCTACCTCCTTTATAAATCCGAAAATGTTTTGTTTTTATTTTTTTCAAGCAACCTTGGTCTATTCTGATGACACCACGGGTCCTTTTCACCCACTTTTTCAGGAGTCTTGACACCCTGGGCTCACAGGAAGTAAGTTGAATGGTGACGGGCATCATCAAACCCAGACAAGGAGTGGTGGCTTGGAGCTGGAGTTTTCAGGAGACAGCACTGGAGATCAGGTGAGTATAGCAGCTGTAGCTAGGAAATAGAAGGTTTACATTTTGACCCAAGCTAGACTTGGGCTTTAAAGGGGTTGTAAAGCTTCGTGTTTTTTCACCTTAATGCATCCTATGCATTAAGGTAAAAAAACACCTTGCCGTCTCCAGCCCCCCCGAGCCCCCGTTTTACTTACCTGAGCCCCGAATCTCCGTGGGCGCGATCCCGCGTTGCTTTCCCCCAGCTCCTGTGGGCTCTTCATTGGATGATTGATATGATTGATAGCAGCGCAGCCATTGGCTCCCGCTGCTGTCAATCAAATCAATAACGCAGCGCGCCGGGGGGCGGGGCCGAGTGATACACTCGGCGGCTATGGCCACCACTGTATCACACGGGAGCGCGCCTGCAAGCTAACCCCCTTGGGAGATCGCTTCCCAGAGGGGGGTTAGCTCTTGCGGGGAGGAGCCGAGACAGCCGCCGAGGGACCCCAGAAGACGAAGACCCTGTGCGAAACGAACTGCACAGTGGAGGTAAGTATAACATGTTTGTTTTTGGTTTATTTTTTTAACTGAACCGATACAACCCCTTTAAGTTCTATCAAATGCTTGTATTGTGTCCATTCTGCTGTTCAGGAGCTTAGTATTTCTTTCCAACTCTTAAGCCTCGTACACGCGACCGAGAATCTCGTCGTAATAAAACCCGTTGTTTTTCTCGATGAGATTGTTGTCAAGCTTGACGAGATTCTTGTCAAGCTTTCCTTGCATACACACTGTCAATTCCAAATCTCGTCGTTGTAAAGCGCGGTCACGTACAACACGTACGACGGCAGTATAAAGGGGAAGTTTCATTCCAATGGCGCCACCCCTTGGGCTGCTTTTGCTGATCTCGTGTCACCGCGTGTTAGTAAAAGTTAGGGGAGAGACGATTTGCGCTTTTCAGTCTTCGTGCTTTCAGTTTGTTTTAGCGTGACGAATGTGCCATTTCCATTACGAACGCTAGTTTTACCAGAAGGAGCGCTCCCGTCTTATACTTGATTCTGAGCATGTGCCATTTTTAAGACTTGGAAAAGCATACACACGACCGGTTTTCTCGTCGGGAAACAGGCCGACGAGAATCCCGACGAGAAAAACGAGAAAATAGAGAGCAGGTTCTCTATTTTTCTCGTCGAGATTCCCGGCAGTTTTCTCGATGAGAAACCATACACACGAACGGTTTTCTCGGCAAGAAAGCTCTCCCAGCAGTTTTCTTGTCGTTTCTTGACGAGAAAACCGGTCGTGTGTACGAGGCTTTCTTCTAAAGCTATTTATTTACTGAGCAATTTTCAATCAATATCAACTGCAGGTAATCCCCAGGAACCCACCACCCATGAGTTCAATCAACCACTATGTTGTGAAGGAAAAACTGAGCAATAAATTGATAGCTTCAATACAGTTCTAGATCTTTTACAGAAAAATTCAATTGGAATGGAACTGAAATAGGAAAACACAATGGCAATTTCAGCTAAAATGACACCAACTGTGCTTGTTTGGGGTAATCTCAATCCCATCTTCTTGCAGTCGATCAAATCCGCCATTTTATTTATGTGGTTGCTGTGTGATTTTCACAAAATTGTAGGAGAACATTTGATTGTTCTTTTAAATTGCTGTGTATGACCCACTTGAGTATTCGGAGGTATTATACCACGCCTGTAGACAACGTTACTACAAATTTTTACAGTAGAAGGCGTTATGAAGATAACATTGGGTGGTGACATTCTAAAGCCACAGTTGTTCTTTAGTACTGAGGAGGAGAATATTCCTGTATATGGAGGGTTTCAGGAAAGGCACAATGTTAATGTCTCACTGGACCTGACTCAGGGTCTGAGCTCTGTAATGCTGTCTGAGAAGGACTGAGTCATTGACATATATACAGACTGGAAGATATAGACATGGGGAAAAACAAAGGGGGATTGTCACATGGCAGATAAGGTACAATGATGTGAAATAATGCCTACTTTTATTTGTGTGCTATGACCCATGACAACTAACATTGGTGTCTATCAATTGCATTGCAGGGTAACGTTTCATCGGGAAGCTTTATCAGGAAACTCTGACATCTGGGCTGAAAGAATACGCATACCCTGTCTAAGTATTCCTAAATGTTTCCAAATACTTTTGTGTTACACAATCTTGTATGTATGTGCTCACAAATACATACACACACGTCTTAAACTTCAAAGGGCTTCGTGTGCATGTCTCAGAAGGAAAGAAGCCCTCCTTTTGTCCACAAGAAATTATATTCTCTTTTTGGAGTTTTGTAGCATAGGAAGGAAGAAAAAAGTGATCTGGTTTGCTGCCATGTGTCGATTACGTGAGAACGAACGGCTGCAAATAGCTGCGGGAGCCTCCCATTGCTTCCAATGGGGCATCCACCCGCAGCTAATCACAGAGAAACCCCGCTGGGTCCCTTGCATCTAATCTCTAATGGCCCTATTCAGAAGTGTGAATGGGGCCTAAAGGTTCTCCACCACAGCACCCATCTAGTGAATCCAGTGTTGTCCTGTTGCAATCTGCTGATCCACTGCCATGCATTGGGTCCTCTGTCAAAATCTTCTTTACATCAAGGGGTCACTGGCTTTTCTGGGTTCTTGCAGCTAGCCCCCTGATGATGCATATGTGCCACTTAGGGTTGCCACCTCATCCCTTTAAAACCGAACACATATTAATTACACAGGTTCTGTGGCTGATTAAGGTGGTAATTAAACTCACTTGGTGCCTTACCTGCCTCAGAACCTGTGTAATTCATATGTGTTCGGGTTTAAAGGGATGAGGTGGCAACCCTAGTGCCACTGTGCACCATTGGGGGGGCGGCTTCAAGAACCAGTAACATGCAGTTGCTTTCTAACTTATTTGTCTCCTCCTCCCACGCTTGATTCCTGGACTTTCCCAGAGACTCTCCTATCCTCTGGAACTCTCTACCCAAATTTGTCTGGCTATCTCCTACTCTGTCCACTTCAAAGCCTCGTTAATACCACTAGTTAAGCTGACAGTTCATAATCGGAGCCGCTGTACCGCTATAACAATCCAATGTTAGTACAGCGATCCCCCCTGCTGTGCTTTTGTGTTTTGACAGGGAGATGTGGTTATGCCCCCCCCCCCCCAAACAGCCATCTTCTGTTGGACCAACTCCAGTACACATGGGCCAAATGTCGGCCATTCAATAGAAACGACATTCAGCCCATGTGAACTAGGCTTTAGGCGATCACTGAAAACTCATCTCTAAGGAAAGGCTATCCCGCCTCCTAACCCTCCTATATTAAATTTTATTGTAACTGTACTGTCGTCCTTTCTAATGTCAAGCACTGTGCAAACTGTTGGTGCTATATAAATCCTGTATAATAATAATGAGCCTTTTAGTGTGTGGCAGGAACTTTATATATGTAAGAAGTTCCTTCAGGGAACAGGGCCTTCCATCCATTTTATGTCTTCATGCAGTCCAACAATGGCTCCAAGGCATTTTCAGGGTGGGTTTCCTGATAGTGACTGCAGTGGACCTTTACTGTGTAATGACTGGCGAAACACCTGCATGTAGACATGTGCATGACAAAAAAAATTGTTTTGTTTCGATTTGTTAATCTAGTTATTTAGTTTCGGTTGATTCGTTCAATTCGTATTCGGAATTCGTATTCAGAATTTTTCTAATTTTCTTTGAATTTACCGTTTTTTTCAATTCAAAACGTTCCAATCGATCATTTTCAAAACAGTCGAATCGAAAACTTTAAAAAATATTTTTTCCGATTCCAATGTGGCAAAGTGAACAAACAAAAGAAAAATCTTCATCAAATGATTACAAAGGAAGGCCTGGAGCTAGGAGGAACGAATAAAGCGCAGGGCTGGCATTACAGGGTGGAAGGGGAACCAGACAGTTGAGGTTTAATGTGCCAAAGAGATATGTGGTAGTTTCTTACTTACTTGACGGGGTGATGGGGAGGAGCGTAAGAGAAAAGACCGGAGGAAGGGGTGGTACTGTAGCAGTCGACGCTGGAAAGCCATCAGAGGAACGTCCCGCCCTCCCTGAGATAGGGTAACTTGGTTTTTAGGGTGTAGGCATGGAGATGGCTGTTGGGACCCCTTGGATGGGGGTTAAAAAATCTGTCAGTGGGATACAAGTAGGGAACCATTATTGGTATGTAGGGATAAGCTCCGGCGTGTTCGCATTGAACACGCGCAGAGCCCGCCAGGAAGTCAGCACCACGCTGCGCTAATCACAGCCAGGGAGACATTTCCCGATCTCTGCAGCCGAGCATCGGGAAATGTCTCCCTGCCTGTCATTAGTGCAGCGCGGTGCCGACTTCCTGGCGGGCTCTGCGCGTGTTCAATGTGAACACACCGGAGCTCATCCCTATTGGTATGGTGTCCTCTGGTTGGGTGTGGTCCTCTAAGAAGGACCAGGTACTGGTAGACCCGTAAGGTCTGTGGGGCAAGTGTTAATGTACCAAAGTCGGTGTTCTTGCGGCTGGGGACATCTAGCTTTGGTTTATGTTACTGTTTAAATTGGTATTTTTTTAATTATGTTGTTTAATAAAAGGCCCGACGGCCATTTAACTCCAACCAGTGTCATGTGTTTATAGGGAATGGGGGGTTGGAGGTATAGGGGGCTAAGTATCAGTAGTATGGGTACCTCTGAGCTACCCTAGTCATGACTTTTTAACCACTTCCATACCGGGCATTTTCACCCCCTTCCTGCCCAGGCCAATTTTCAGCTTTCAGCGCTGTCACACTTTGAATGAGAATTGTGCAGTCATGCGACGTTGTACTCAAATAATTTTTGATCATTTTTTTTCCCCACAAATAGAGCTTTCTTTTGGTGGTATCTGATCACCTCTGCGGTTTTTATTTTTTTGCGCTATAAACAAAAAAGAGCGACAATTTTGAAAAAAAACACAATATATATATATTTTTTTAAAACAATTTGTTTCCCCTTAGTTCAGGGCGATATGTATTCTTCTACATATTTTTGGTAAAAAAAAGCAATATGTGTAGTTAGAATTAGACTAAAGTTCGATGTAAAATTCGATTTGATATTTAGTCGGAATTTCCGAAAATTCAGATGAATTTTGTTTCGTTATTCGGAGCATTCGGTATAATTTGTTTATATTGTAATTCGGGTATTCGGACATATCCTAATCTCCGAATAACGAAAATTCATCCGAATATTAATTTGACACGAATCGAACCGCACATGTCTACCTGCATGTAGTCTCCATCAGAAGTTTGTTTGACAGGATGAAAACTTCAAGTGGCTGTAATCCTTTACATACCTACAGGAAAGCCTATAATAAGGCTTACCTGTAGGTACTGAAAATATCTCCGAACCTGCACGGTTTAGAAGATATTTGCCATATACACTTGTGCCAACGTCATTAGCGCATGCCCACCGAAGAAATGGCACGACCGCGCTGTTTCTTCAGCAGCATGCCATGATCGTCAGCTCCCGGCCACATGCGCGGGAGTGACGTCACATGACTTCGTCCAGTCACAGAGCCTGAGTCCACAGCCCCGAAAGGAAGAGGGGTGAAGACGGACGCCGCCACCAGCGTAGACAGTGGGGACATTGCGGACTTCGTTTGCAGGTAAGTGGCACATAATGGGCTAGTATGCAATGCATACTAGCCCATTATGCTTTTACTTTGCAGGGAACAAAAGAGGAAGTAAAACCCATCAGACAGGGACGGAGTGTTTTCACTTTATAGCAGGAAGGGCTGAACAAGGATCTTTAGGGAAGGATCAAGAGTTTTTATTTTGAATAAGGCTGGTTTCACATGGGTGATCCGAACAGGTCCGCCTAATGCCTTGTACACACGATCGGAATTTCCGATGAAACAAGTCCGATGGACTTATTTCATCAGAAATTCCGATCGTGTGTGGGCCCCATCTGACTTTTTTCCATCGGTGTTTAGAAATAGAACATGTTTTAAATTTTTCCAATGGAAAAAAAACGATGGGAAATTCCTATCGTCTGTGTGGAACTCCGACGGAGAAAAAAACCACGCAAGCTCAGGATCAAGTTGACGCATGCTCGGAAGCATTGAACTTAATTTTTCTCGGCTCGTCGGAGTGTTTTACGTCACCGCGTTTTGGACGGTCGGAATTTAGTCTGACAGTGTGTATGCAAGGCAGCTTGAACGGAATTCCAATAAAAAATTCCATCGGATTTTAGACCATCGGATACTCCAAACGTGTGTACAGGGCATTCGTTTTTCAGGTGGACCTGATCGGACCAGCCATTGTTCTCTACGGACCGCCGGCATCTGATCTGATCCTGTCAACCAAAAACAGACAGATGAGGGACCCATTCCCCATCCATTCGTCCGGGGGATCGGATTGGATGACAGTCGGATGGAAACAAACAATCGGTCCAATTCTACCCCATAGAGAACAGCGGGGCTGTGTCCGTGTCTGTTCTGCATAGCGGAGCAGACATGGACCTCTCATTCGCCTGCTTAGTGGGGGATCAGTGGAGGGATCAGTGAGGAGGTGGATGCGCTTTACGGAGTCCACGTGAAAGGGGCCTTAAAGCTACAGAATAAAACAATTGCTATAAAACTATTTGAAATGAAATCAGCATCCTAATGCTTTTATGATATTTTAGTGTTAGTGTTTGTATTAGTATAGACTTGAATTCAATACTGAAATAGTAAAAAGATGTGAGGACCCTGCCCTTGTAGATAAGAGGTGTGCAGATTTGATCTAAAACAACGGGCCATGTGTGGGAAATTTCAGTGTGCGAAATACTTCATAGGATGATGTCCTGACACCTGGCTAGTATTTAATGTCGCCGGTTACCTTGAATAAAGTAGCATCTTGAAGTGCAGTCCGCATTGAGTGGCTACAAAAGAGTTAATCGGAGTAGTCTGCCTCAAATTCCCTACCCCCTCAAAGCCCCTCTCTCCCATCCCCCAGCTACTTTAGGACACCTGCTTTTTGTTAGGCTCTCTGGATAGCTTTCAGGAAGCACAGGGGGGTTGTGGGGGGTCCAAATTAGATGGGCCAGCTCCCTCCCCATTACCTCCCCCCCTCCCCCCCCCTCTAACTAACTCTGACCTCTGGGACAGCCGAGGCAGAAAAGACTAAAAGGGAAAGCAAGCTTTTATGACTGGAGTTTAAGCACAATAATGCATTGCGAGATTTGTTTCAAGGAGCTGCAAGCCTACCTTTGGGCTCAGGAGGGGGGAACCAAACTGCGCCTGTCTATGTATAGACACCAACAAGATCGGCTGGTTTAATAGGGCAGTTTTTATTACTGCTAAATGAGGCAGAATAGACGTAAAAAATAAAAATAAAGACTGAACAATTAGCTGAGGCCAAAGGAGATGGACTGTTGTCACAATGGCCTTCAGAGATCCTTGCTTGGTTATTTCTCTTCAATAAAGTTGTATGGCACCGGCATTTCTACTTTGCTCAGCAGAATGCCTTTGTTTCAGATTGAGATATTTGCAAGTGCTCCAGCTGATTCCAAAATCTGAATTTATCCTCCCTGAACTCCTCTATATTAGGGTGACCGGACATCCCCGGTTTCAGGGGACAGTCCCCGGATTGAGGACACTGTCCCCGGTTTTGTCCCCGGATTGGATTTGAACAGGGGCTGGGGCAATTTCAAAGACAGTCAGTGCAGAATGAAAAAAAAAATTCTGAATTACACACCCCCGCACCTACTAGCTTAGGGGGGGGGGTGTATTTTTTTTCCATTATCTGATGATCATGTGCTGTTTGGACAGAGGGAATATTTCTTCAGTTTCGGGTGCATGCCCAATCTGCCTTGGCTAAAGTCCTGGCCAGCCGACTGCCTGCTTATCTCAGTGCCTTCCCTGGAGGAGTGATCTTCCTCCGCTCCCCACCCAGTAGTACCTGGGGCCCGGAGAGTCAAGCCCCATACACACTATCAGTTTTCTTGCAGGTTTTTCTCTTCAGGTTTACCAAAACCATGTAGTGCAAGGGCCTGCCTGATTGCATACGAATTGAAACTCTTAAGGTTTGACCTCATATTAGATGGTTTTGGTAAACCTGAAGAGAAAAACCTGCAAGAAAACTGATAGTGTGTATGGGGCTTAAGACTTGACAGGCTGTGAGGCAGGCGGCGGCGACTGGCAGAGATTTGCTGATTGCCGCCATTACTAGTAAAAGAAAAATATGTCCCCGGATTTAATTTAAAAAATCTGGTCACCTTACTCTATATCAATTTGGAATGTTCTGAAGATGATTGAATGCTGGATGGTCCGATATACTGCTTGGAGACACCATTAAAGAGGAAGTAAACCCTCTAAAACTTTTCAAAAACCCTGCAAGAGAAAGGCATAATGAGCTAGTATGCATGTGTAGCGGGGTGTTCAATTTAAGGGAAGTGTCTGAGTGGTAACCAGGCTCAGACACATTAAATTGATAGGGTTCATGGACCATTTTTGTTCTCAGGGGTTAATGCTTGGGATGTGTTCCCTGTGGCCGGAGGGTGGCGCTGCCATTCTGGGCCAGGGTTGAACCGTGAGCGCAGTGCTGTGCCTTTTGTGTCTCCTCTCGGCAGCCGTACAGTAGGGCGGGGAACCTGCTGTGCATGCCGGGAGAGGATATAAAAGGGGCGGACATCTTCTGAGAGGGGTCTTCGTTCGTTCACGCCCACGCACCTTCAGCCTGGGAGTGTGGGAGTGTGGTTCATCATCTCCAGGTGCCCTAGGCCCGGAGGCCTTGTTCCGGTTACACCTCAGGCACCTTTAGCCTGGGGTGAGGTACTATCTCACCGCTCCTGTTCGCCTGGGCATGGAGGCCCAGGAGTTGCAGTGACAGCCTGGAGCCCAGCAGCCTTCGGCTGGGGTCCGCAAGGGATCGAGGAGTCCAGGGTGCCGCCTTGCGAGGGGACCGGCACCCTAAGAGAAGGAGGATCCTGTTCCGAAGGACCGGTGCTGTGGACACGGTGAAGGAAGGGGTCTGTTGACTCTCTGGGGGGGATGTCTTCTCCCTAAAAGGGGCTATGTCCTAGGAAGGAAATTCATATTCACCAGGTCAGTGGCAGTGACCTTATCCACCAGGTCTGTGGCAGAGACCAACCTCATGGTCTGTGGCAGAGACCATGCACCAAAACTGTTTGAGAATCTGAACAGTCCTAAAAGTTTGAGCTACGTTTGTGCCCGGACCTCCTCCACACCTTAAAGCTATCCTGTGTCTTTATTCCAACCTTTCTTCTATCCAAGAGAAAATGTGTTGTGCAAGTGAGAAATAAAGATTGAGTTGGACTTTCAGCTGGTGTGGACATTTACGTTCCTGGGGAAGTCAAGAACTTGCATCTACACACTGTGGAGGTGAGAATCATTCTCGGGAGGACTTTATGCCCCGGCTGCAGACAAGGCCCAAAAACAACACCGCCTAACCTCTTAACACGGGAGGGTACGGGCTTGTGGTGCAGTGTGCCCCCTTTCTCCTAAGGCCCGGTTCACACAGGGGTGGCACGACTTTGGGGGCGACTCGGCGGCGCGATCTCAAGACGACTTGAGAGGCCCGGTTCAGGCGATTTGCATAATGACGTCTGTATAGAAGTCAATGCAAGTCGTCCCGAGTCGCCCCAAAAGTAGTACAGGAACCTTTTTCTAAGTCGGAGCGACCTAAGTCGCTCCTATTAGAACGGTTCCATTTAACAGAGCGGGACGCGACTCACCAGGCAAGGAGAAGGGGGTGTGTGCGCTACACATAGCATACTAGCTCATTATGAATTACTTAACTGAGATCGAAGCCCCCGCTGTGACCCTCGTTCCTCTCCTCCGCCATGATACCCGAGTGACTTCTGGGTATCGCTGCTCCGGCGCTGTGACTGACTGGAGCAGCAATGACGTCACTCCCGCGCATGCGCGTGGGAGCCGTCAGGGACGGCACAATCCCATTCATTAACGGCACGCTCATTGCGCCTGCGCCTTAATCTAGGCTTACCTGTAGGGCCAAGTGGTCTGTAAGGGTTTACCACTTTAAGCGCCTGTATATACAGGAATAACTGCTGTTTTTTTCTTGGGCAGGGGTCTCCAAACGTTCTAAGCAAAGGGCCAGTTTACTGTCCTTCAGACTTTCGTGGGGGCAGACTGTGGCCAGTGGAAGTAGAAACTGCCCCAGGGTCAATGGGAGTAAACAATTCCTCAGACCTGGTGGTCAGTAGGAGTAAAAAAATTACAAAGCACATGTGGTTAGAAGGAGGAGGGATAATGCCCCATCATTGGTATTGGTAGGAGGAATAGTGTCCAATCATTGGTGTCAGTAGAAGAAAAAGTGCCCCACTGCTGCTGTCAGTGGAAGGAATGGTGCCTCAGCCCTGTTGATGGTGGGAGGAATAGTGACCCAAGGGCCCAAGGGCTGTATAATAAAGGTAAACAAAGGGCCACATCTGGCCGGAGACCACTGGTCTAGGGCAATAGTCTCCAAACTGTGGCCTGTGGGGCTGTATGTGATTCTTTGCTGGCTTTTATCCGGCTCTTCGAGCACTATTCCTCTCACTGATGTGAGGCACTATTCCTCCCACTGATGTGAGGCACTATTCCTCCCACTGATGTGAGGCACTGTTCCTCCCACTGATGTGAGGCACTATTCCTCCCACTGATGTGAGGCACTATTCCCCCCACTGATGTGAGGCACTATTCCTCCCACTGATGTGAGGCACTATTCCTCCCATTGATGTAAAGGCACTATTCCTCCCACTGATGTGAGGCACTATTCCTCCCACTGATGTGAGGCACTATTCCTCCCACTGATGTAAAGGCACTATTTCTCCCACTGATGTGAGGCACTATTCCTCCCATTGATGTAAAGGCCCTATTCCTCCCATTGATGTGAGGCACTATTCCTCCCACTGATGTGAGGCCCTATTCCTACCATTGATGTGAGGCACTATTCCTCCCACTGATGTGAGGCACTATTCCTCCCATTGATGTGAGGCACTATTCCTCCCACTGATGTGAGGCCCTATTCCTCCCATTGATGTAAAGGCACTGTAACGGCACCCCAAATATCAAAGGGGGTAACGCCGTTTAAAGATCTTCCCTCTCCTGGACACAAATTCACTGCCGATCCTCCACAGCCTGCCGACCACTTCCCCTAGGAATTAATCCTTCTGGAAGAACGAGACGTACTCTGTAGCTTCCAGGATCGAGTCTCTTTATTGAAGAAAACATTGTAACTTTTATACACATCTACTACTGCATTAGTTTAACATGAACAATGGCCCAGCTCCACCCACACATAACAAGGCCCAATACACATTATTTTGACGTCTGTTAGGCTTCAAAAGACTTTACACAATAGAACATAACGACCTTCAATACACATCTTATAATGAAAGGGTTGATAGACGGTCCGTCTGCCGAGTACAATACACACAGGCATAGAGTTAACTATCCCTATTCACACCAAAAGGGTCTCCAGACCCTCCTAGACTCATTTACAACACAAGCAGGCAGGTGATTAACCTGTCTGCTGCTAGTTCCACAACCTATAATTATAGGCTTAATTCCCACAAGCCACAATAGACAATAGAATGCAAATCACCTTAACTCCTCACAGCAATGATTACACAACCCCCCCATGTGTAGCATTGAATATGGCTATCATAGACCATATTGGGGTTTTCTTTCATTCACCCTGTGTCCAAAGTGACCCCCCTGTCACACATCTCCCCTTTCGGCAGGAGACTAACAGAGGAGGGGACCCCAGACGGGTTGACTCTGCAGTTAGTCCATAGGTCCATTCTTCTAATGCTGGTATCCACACAGTACTCCAAATAAATTGCTCCAAACAGAGCATTACTTACCCAGCCAACCTCTGCCTCTCTTAGAGAACATACCCGCCGCTGGGGAGAGGCCTGGACTGGCCCTTCTCCCTGGAGTCCTTTTAGCCGCTGGAGAGAAGACAGGGTGACTGGGCTCAGTCCGTCATGCTGTTGGGGATCTGGGCCGACTGCCCAGCATCTCTGGGGTATACAAGTGGAGACTGAAGTCCCAACCACTTGTGGTAGGTGAAAATCCCCCAGTGCTTGCAAAGCAAGGCTGACATCCTCCTGTCTCAGTGTCACACCATTTTCTGGGGTTGTGTCAGTGAAGACTGAAGTCCCATCCAATACCACAGGAACTCCCTCTTCTGTTAGTTGAGAGCAGAGGCCCGTGGCACTCTGCTCTGTTGCCAGCTCTTCTGCTGGGTTGCTGTGAGTGGAGACCGCAGTCCCATCCACCGATATCAGCTCAAGTTGCCATTGTGTGCAGAGGCCAGTAGCCTTCTGCCCTGCAGCCAGTGATTCAGCTGGGGGTAAAAGCTTTACTACCGCAGCTTGTTGCTGGAGAGAGGGGCCAGCTGCCCCGGCTCCCTGAAACTCCACAGTGGTTTCTGGTGCTAGGCAGAGGTTGCTAGCACTCTGCCCTGTTGCCAGCACTTCTGCTGGGGACTCCACACCATCTGCTCTGGCTACCTGTTGGGGAGGGAAAAGGGCTGCTTCTCCTCCCTGCATCTCTGAAATCCCCTGGGAAAGAGGAACCATCACCTTCTCACCTCGGGCCTCCAAAACTGCCACGGGTGTAGAGCAGGGGTCTGCAGTACTTTGTCCTGCTGCCAGTACTTGAGCAGGCGATGCATAATCCATAACATCCTCTGAACAGTCCCTTAAGTCCATACCTTCTGTAATCTGTAGCTGGGGAGATGAGCCAACTGCCCTAGCTCCCTGGAACTCCATATCATCCACTTCGGCTTTAGGGGTGGCAATCTTCAGATTTTCCACTGCCATTTCTTCAGCCAGGCTAGCTCCCTGGAACTCCATATCATCCACTTCGGCTTTAGGGATGGCAATCTTCAGATTTTCCACTGCCGATTCTTCAGCCAGGCTAGCTCCCTGGAACTCCATATCATCCACTTCGGCTTTAGGGATGGCAATCTTCAGATTTTCCACTGCCGATTCTTCAGCCAGGATTTCATAGTTGTCAACTGGTATTTCCTGATAGTCCCAGGCAAAGGTAGCCCCACCCTGCTGCTGAGCAGATTCTAGCAGCTGTCTGTAGGCGATCTCCGATTGCCGTATTTCCGCCATTCTCCGCTCATGTTGTCGCTCTAGTTCTCTCTTTTGTCGCTGTAGTTTTTTCTCTTGCCACTCATCCTGCAGCTGGATGCCTCTAATGGCTTCCTGTATGGCGGTCTCTGATGGGTTAGAACCATATAATGCCAAGCGCTGTCGAACTCGTTGCTGAAACAAATCTTCAACTGACCGGGGTCTTGCATCATCATCCTTCTGGTCCATCTCGGCTAGCTCCCTGATAAAGGTGGCCTTGTTCTTTGTCCCACTGGTCCCTCCACGGCTCTCAAGTAGGTCTTTCAGCGTGGCTTTCCTGTCGGCTGCATAGCTGGTCATTCACTGTGGTGGTTTGGAGTGTCCCAGGAACTGGAGGGAAAATCCCACCGCTGCCAACCAATGTAACGGCACCCCAAATATCAAAGGGGGTAACGCCGTTTAAAGATCTTCCCTCTCCTGGACACAAATTCACTGCCGATCCTCCACAGCCTGCCGACCACTTCCCCTATGAATTAATCCTTCTGGAAGAACGAGACGTACTCTGTAGCTTCCAGGATCGAGTCTCTTTATTGAAGAAAACATTGTAACTTTTATACACATCTACTACTGCATTAGTTTAACATAAACAATGGCCCAGCTCCACCCACACATAACAAGGCCCAATACACATTATTTTGACGTCTGTTAGGCTTCAAAAGACTTTACACAATAGAACATAACGACCTTCAATACACATCTTATAATGAAAGGGTTGGTAGACGGTCCGTCTGTCGAGTACAATACACACAGGCATAGAGTTAACTATCCCTATTCACACCAAAAGGGTCTCCAGACCCTCCTAGACTCATTTACAACACAAGCAGGCAGGTGATTAACCTGTCTGCTGCTAGTTCCACAACCTATAATTATAGGCTTAATTCCCACAAGCCACAATAGACAATAGAATGCAAATCACCTTAACTCCTCACAGCAATGATTACACAACCCCCACAGTCCATCTGATCTAAATACAATGTATGTGCAGCATTGAATATGGCTATCATAGACCATATTGGGGTTTTCTTTCATTCACCCTGTGTCCAAAGTGACCCCCCTGTCACAGGCACTATTCCTCCCATTGATGTAAGTCACTATTCCTCCCATTGATGTGAGGCACTATTCCTCCCACTGATGTGAGGCACTATTCCTCCCATTGATGTGAGGCACTATTCTTCCCACTGATGTGAGGCACTATTCCTCTCACTGATGTGAGGCACTATTCCTCCCACTGATGTGAGGCACTATTCCTCTCACTGACACCAACAATTAAGGACTATTCCTTCCGCTGGATTCCAGTGATGGGGCGGGGGGGTTGGGGGTGGAATCTGGAGCCCAGATATCTTTATAAAGAGGACCTATCATGCTTTATTTCTATCACAAGGGATCTTTACATTTTTCGTCATAGCAATAACAATGCTAAAAAAAATATCAAAGGGACAGTGTAAAAATAAAAAAATATTAATATAAACAATAATTTTTTATTTTTTTAAAGCGCCCCCGTCCCCACGCACGCAGAGGCAAACACATACGTAGGTCACACACGCATATGTTAACGGTGTTCCCAACCCACGTGTGAAGTATTGCCGCGAGCGTTATAGCGAGAACAATAATTCTAGCACTAATAAATAGTGATGAGCCGAACACCCCCGGGTTCGGTTCGCACCAGAACCCGCGAACGGACCGAAAGTTCGAACGAACATTAGAACCCTATTAAATACAATGGATGCGAACGTTCGAATTCTAAAGTGCTAATTATAACAACTATTATGCATGTTATTGTCCTAAAAAGGGTTTGGGAACCCGGGTTCTGCACCAGGGGACATGTATCAATGCAAAAAGAAGTTTTAAAAACGGTCGTTTTTCGGGAGCAGTCATTTTAATGATGCATAAAGTGAAAAAAAAAAAGTCAAATATTCCTTTAAATATCGTACCTGGGGGGTGTCTAAAGTATGCCTGTGAAGTGCCACGTGTTTCCCGTGTTTAGAACTGTCCCTGCACAAAATGACACTTCTAAAGGAAAAAAAAGCCATTTAAAACTGCTTGCGGCTTTAATGTAATGTCTGGTCCCGGTAATATGGATGAAATTCTTTAAGAAAAATGGCATAGCTACCCCATGACCCCCCCCCCCCTACCCCAGCCCATTACCAGCCCCTTTGGGTCTTGTATGGATATTAAGGGGAACCCCGCACATAAAATAAAAAAGGCCCTATATACTCTGAACAGCCCTATACAGGCGGTGCATACAAGACAGGGACTGTAGGTTTGTTCTTATGTAGAATCTGTTTGTAATTTTGAACAGGTACATTGTTGAAGTGTAGCTCCAGACCAAAAATCTATTTTTAAACTTTTTGGAAAACATAGGTAAGGGTTATCACCCCTGTAACATTTGTTTTGCTGTCTGTGCCCCTGTTCAGAACATTTCACCTCACTTTCCGTCCCAATGACAACTGTTTTTGAAATGTGGTGTTTTTCTTGAAACAAGGATTGCTGATAAAGCATCAGTACAGAGGAGACACCTTTCTCCCATATTTATTCTTACAGGAGAGAATTTTCCTTCCTAGTGGTAGATTTCCTCTCACTTCCTGTTGTCTTCTTGCGTTTGCAAGTAGGAGTCGTTTGTAAGTTGGATGTTTGAAAGTAGGGACCTGCCGTATATACTCTGCAGAAATAGGCCCCTTAGTTGTTGGTGTTGGCACAACACTGTAAGCACTCACAGTTACTCTTGGTTGGTGCTGGAACGCCCTGCTGTCAACTATTATATCAGGAATTTTAATTACATATAATTGTTGAACAGTGGTAGTAAAAATTGGGCCTTTGATGGTGGTGCTGGTGCCACAACACTGTAAGCCCTGACAGTTACTCTTGGTGGGTGCAGCAATGGGCCCTGCTGTGAATTATTAGATCAAGAATTGTAATTACATGCCCCTGTTGAACAGGGGCTGAAAAATTGGGCCTTAGGCACTGGTGGCACAACACTGCAACCCCTCACAGATACTGTACTTGGAGCACAGCAATGAGCCCTGTTGCAAAGTATTGCTTCAAAAATTGTAATGACACGCCCCTGTTAAACAGGGGCTGAAAAATTGGGCCTTAGGCACTGGTGGCACAACACTGCAACTCCTCACAGATACTGTACTTGGAGCACAGCAATGAGCCCTGTTGCAAAGTATTGCTTCAAAAATTGTAATGACACGCCCCTGTTAAACAGGGGCTGAAAAATTGGGCCTTAGGCACTGGTGGCACAACACTGCAACTCCTCACAGATACTGTACTTGGAGCACAGCAATGAGCCCTGTTGCAAAGTATTGCTTCAAAAATTGTAATTACACGCCCCTGTTAAACAGGGGCTGAAAAATTGGGCGTTAGGCACTGGTGGCGGCACCCATAAACAAAAATGATCTTACAAGCTATCATCATCAATCGTATCATTGAGGACTCGGAGGAGGAGGATAGCCAGTCAACATAACAGCACAGGCACTCAGCATCAGCATCAGTCTTGAAGGGATGTGACATGTTAAAATCAATTAGTCTGTTATATCAGCATCAGGTGTGTGGTAGCTGGTGGTGATCCAAGACTGGTTCATCTTGATGAAAGTCAGTCGATCAACCGAGTCGGTGGACAGGCGCACCCTGTGATCCGTGACAAATCCTCCAGCAGCACTGAATGTGCGTTCCGAAAGAACGCTGGATGCAGGACAGGCCAGTAGCTCAATTGCATACTGTGCAAGCTCTGGCCAGTGATCCATCCTCAAGACCCAGTAAGCCAGAGGATTTTCGGTGGGGAAGGTGTCCAAGTCTGACCTTGCCCCTAGATATTCCTGCACCATGTTTATCAGACGCTGGCGATGGTTGCTGGAACCGATCATACTTTGGGGCTGCGGACTAAAGAATTGTCTGAACGCATCGGTCAGACGGCCACCTTCCCCACCGCTCCTTCTTTGACTGGCCGAAGCCTCAGCAACTCGTTGTCCAGGACCAGGAGTTTGCAACCTCCCAGTCTCTGGGAACGCGTTGCACAGACCTTTCTGCAAGGCCTCCCGGAGTTGTCTCATCCTCTGCTCCCTCTGCGACGGTAACATAAGGTCCGCAACCTTACCCTTGTACCGTGGATCAAGGAGAGTGGCCAGCCAGTAATGGTCCCTCTCCTTGATCCGAAGAATACGAGGATCCTTCCGCAGACTTTGCAGGATCAGGGAGGCCATGCAGCGTAGGTTTGCTGAGGCATTCGCTCCGGAGTCCTCTGGGTCACTAAGGACGACATGATCCGCAGCCACCTCCTCCCAGCCACGTACAAGTCCACTGGTTTCTTGGGACTGTAAATCATCCCTAAAAGACTGCTGCTGATGATGCTGAGTGCCAGCCTCCACCTCCATGCTGACACAATCCTCCTCCTCCTCCTCCTCCTCCTCTTCCTGTGCGATGGGTGGGACAGAAGGAACACTGTCTGGGTAAAGGGGGCCTTGAGAGGCAAGGAAGTCCTCCTCTTCCTGCCTCTGTTCTGCCTCAAGTGCCCTGTCCATTATTCCACGCAGCGTGTGCTCCAACAGGTGGACAAGAGGTACAGTGTCACTGATGCATGCACTGTCACTGCTCACCATCCTCGTGGCCTCCTCAAATGGTGCCAGGACAGTGCATGCATCCCTGATCATGCCCCACTGGCGTGGAGAAAAAAAACCAAGCTCCCCTGACCCTGTCCTGGTGCCGTAGTCGCACAGGTACTCATTGATGGCCCTCTGCTGCGTGTGCAGCCGCTGCAGCATGGCCAACGTTGAGTTCCACCTGGTGGGCATGTCACATATAAGGCGGTTCTTGGGCAGGTTCAACTCCTTTTGCAGCTCAGCCAGGCGAGCACTGGCATTATAAGATCTGCGGAAATGCACACAGACTTTCCTGGCCTGCCTCAGGACATCCTGTAAGCCCGGGTACCTGCCCAAGAAGCGCTGCACCACCAGGTTAAGGACGTGAGCCACACAGGGCACATGGGTCAGTTGTCCCTGTCGGAGGGCGGAGAGGAGGTTGGTGCCATTGTCGCAAACCACCATTCCTGGCTTAAGCTGGCGTGGCGTCAACCACCTCTCGGCCTGGCCCTGCAGAGCAGACAGGACCTCTGCCCCAGTGTGGCTTCTGTCCCCCAAACACACCAGCGCAAGCACGGCATGGCATCTTTTTGCCTGCGTACTTGCGTAGCCCCGTGAACGGCTACGGAGCACCGCTGGTTCATAGGACAAACCACAGGAAGAGGCCATGGAGGAAGAAGAAGAGGAGGGGGTGGAGGAGAGAGGTGTGTCACAACCAGTAGTAGCATTTTGGAGGCGTGGCGGTGGGACAACCTCCAACACTACTGCACCTTGTCCTGAATCCTTCCCAGCTGCCAAAAGAGTGACCCAATGGGCCGTGAAAGAAAGGTAACGTCCCTGTCCATGCCTGCTGGACCATGAGTCAGCGGTAATATGCACCTTACCGCTGACCGCCCTGTTCAGCGAGGCCAAGACATTGCCTTCCACATGCCGGTAGAGAGCCGGAATAGCCTTCCGTGAGAAAAAGTGGCGTTTGGGAACCTGCCACTGAGGAACCGCACATTGCACAAACTCACGGAAGGGGGCCCAGTCTACCAACTGAAAAGGCAGCAGTTGAAGCGCTAGCAATTTAGCCAAGCTAGCATTCAACCGCTGGGCATGTGGATGGCTGGGAGTGAACTTCTTTCGACGGTCCAGCAGCTGGGGCAGGGAAATTTGCCTGCTAGAATCGGACGTCGGTGTACTGCTAGCAGAGTGGGCGCAAGTACTTGGCTGTGACACACCTAATTCTACACCTTCATTCCTCTCAGTGCATGTTTCAGAGAGGACTGAAGTTATAGTGGGGTTGGAGATCCCAGCTGATGCGGTGCAAGGAGAGGTCCGCTTTGTTCTTTGGTGTGGGTCTTTGAGGTAGGCTTGCCAACGAGCTGCATGGCAGGTCAACATATGTCTGGTCAGGCATGTGGTACCCAAGCGGCTGATGTTTTGGCCACGCGATATACGCTTGAGACATATGTTGCAAACAGCAGCTGTGCGATCTGATGCACTAGCCTCAAAAAAGGCCCACACCAAAGAACTTTTTGAATGACGGGCAGAGGCAGCGCCCTGCACAGGCGGAGCTCTGCGGTGTGATTCCGTCGGTGTACTGCCCTTACGCTGGCCACCAAAGGGCATCCTGCCTCGTTGGAGATGTGCCTCCTCCTCATCCTCCTCCTCCTCCTCTCTCCTATTAGGCACCCACGTGGAGTCAGTGACCTCATCATCCCCTCCCTCCTCATCACTGGAGCCAATCTGGCAGTATGCTGCAGCTGCTGGAACATGACTGCCAGATTGGTGTCCTTCTTGAGCATCCCCTCTGTCTGCTCTCACGCTACTGCCTTCCTCTAGCTGGGTTTCATCATCAGACCCTTCGAAATGCTGGGCATCCTCCTGGAGCATGTACCCAACACTGTGCTGAAACAGTTCGGGGGACTCCTCAGGAGGAGGACATGGTGGGTCTAGGGAAGGAGTGACTGATGATTTGTCTGACATTGATACCAGGGAAGACGACGCTTTGGCAGCTGCTTTTCCAGTACCCTGAGCCTGGGTGAGAGAGGATGAGGAGGAGGAGGAGGGCTTGGTCATCCACTCTACCAAGTCTTCGGCATGATGTGGCTCAACATGTCCAGCTGCCGAAAAGAAGGACAAGCGTGTCCCATGGCCATGTGCTGATGACAATGCACCGCGTCCACGACCAGCACTGTTGCCCCCAGACACAGAGCCTGCTTGCCCTCTTTTATTGCCTCCTGACTGTCTGCCTCTCCTTGTTTGCCTTCCAGACATTCTAATAGATGGCCTGCAGGGAGATGGGAAAAAAGCAATAAGGGCTACCTTCAGGTGTCCTTCTCTGTCCCTTGAAACAAGGACTTTCACAGTGAAAGAAACTGACACTCTCCCTACCTACAGTTTTCTGTCCCTAGAAAAAATATTTTTTTTAATCACAATATAGCACAAGGACAATTCACTCACTGTCCTTACAGGTCCCTGGAAACAAGGACTTGCAGAGTGAAAGAAAAAAAACACTCTCCCTACCTACAGTTTTCTGTCCCTAGAATAAATGTTTTTTTTAAGCACAATATAGCACAAGGACAATTCACTCACTGTCCTTACAGGTCCCTGGAAATAAGGACTTGCAGAGTGAAAGAAAAAAAACACTCTCCCTACCTACAGTTTTCTGTCCCTAGAAAAAATGTTTTTTTTAATCACAATATAGCACAAGGACAATTCACTCACTGTCCTTACAGGTCCCTGGAAACAAGGACTTGCAGAGTGAAATAAACTGACACTCTCCCTACCTACAGTTTTCTGTCCCTAGAATAAATGTTTTTTTTAAGCACAATATAGCACAAGGAGAATTCACTCACTGTCCTTCCAGGTCCCTGGAAACAAGGACTTGCAGAGTGAAAGAAAAAAAACACTCTCCCTACCTACAGTTTTCTGTCCCTAGAAAAAATGTTTTTTTTAATCACAATATAGCACAAGGACAATTCACTCACTGTCCTTACAGGTCCCTGGAAACAAGGACTTGCAGAGTGAAATAAACTGACACTCTCCCTACCTACAGTTTTCTGTCCCTAGAAAAAATGTTTTTTTTAAGCACAATATAGCACAAGGACAATTCACTCACTGTCCTTACAGGTCCCTGGAAACAAGGACTTGCAGAGTGAAAGAAAAAAAACACTCTCCCTACCTACAGTTTTCTGTCCCTAGAAAAAATGTTTTTTTTAATCACAATATAGCACAAGGACAATTCACTCACTGTCCTTACAGGTCCCTGGAAACAAGGACTTGCAGAGTGAAAGAAAAAAAACACTCTCCCTACCTACAGTTTTCTGTCCCTAGAAAAAATGTTTTTTTTAATCACAATATAGCACAAGGACAATTCACTCACTGTCCTTCCAGGTCCCTGGAAACAAGGACTTGCAGAGTGAAATAAACTGACACTCTCCCTACCTACAGTTTTCTGTCCCTAGAATAAATGTTTTTTTTAAGCACAATATAGCACAAGGACAATTCACTCACTGTCCTTAGAGGTCCCTGGAAACAAGGACTTGCAGAGTGAAAGAAAAAAAACACTCTCCCTACCTACAGTTTTCTGTCCCTAGAAAAAATGTTTTTTTTTAAGCACAATATAGCACAAGGACAATTCACTCACTGTCCTTCCAGGTCCCTGGAAACAAGGACTTGCAGAGTGAAAGAAAAAAAACACTCTCCCTACCTACAGTTTTCTGTCCCTAGAAAAAAATTTTTTTTTAAGCACAATATAGCACAAGGACAATTCACTCACTGTCCTTCCAGGTCCCTGGAAACAAGGACTTGCAGAGTGAAAGAAAAAAAACACTCTCCCTACCTACAGTTTTCTGTCCCTAGAAAAAATGTTTTTTTTAATCACAATATAGCACAAGGACAATTCACTCACTGTCCTTACAGGTCCCTGGAAACAAGGACTTGCAGAGTGAAAGAAACTGACACTCTCCCTACCTACAGTTTTCTGTCCCTAGAATAAATGTTTTTTTAAGCACAATATAGCACAAGGACAATTCACTCACTGTCCTTCCAGGTCCCTGGAAACAAGGACTTGCAGAGTGAAAGAAACTGACACTGTCCCTACCTACAGTTTTCTGTCCCTAGAATAAATGTTTTTTTTAAGCACACTATAGCACAAGCACAAAACACACTGACACTCTCCCTACCTATCCTTCTCTTTCCCTAAACTAAAGGAATCCAGGTTAAGCAAGAAAGAAATAACAGTCACTGTCCCTGCCTATGCTGCTCTATCCCTGCTCCGGAACACACTACACTAGGCCGCCGTGCTGGCGGCCTTTTATAGTGTGGGGCGTGTACTAAACACCCTCAGCAATAATTGGCCACAGGCATCCTGCCTGTGGCCAATCATTGCTCTCCTCGCTGCCGGCGCTGTGATTGGCCAAGCATGCGGGGTCACAGTGCATGCTTGGCCAATCACAGCGCCTGGATGACACTGCGATGGCGTAGTGCATTGTGGGCCGTTCGCGTCACTCGAATTTGGCGCGAACGGCCCAAATCGTTCGATCTTCGTCGAACGATCGAACAGCCGATGTTCGAGTCGAACGTATGTTCGACTCGAACACGAAGCTCATCCCTACTAATAAAAGGAAAAGTTGGGACTTTAAACGAAACACCCGGGAATTTGGTGCCTCCATCCCTGTCAATAGCAATAGGGGAGTTTGGGACTTTGAATGAGGCACATGAATGGAAAGCAAATGATTGATCAAAAAAACTATTTTTATTAAAATGCACATAACATAGCATATATACATACACAGATAGTAGGTTGAATGATAATCATAGCCAATAGCCAAATGTCGGGAAATGACATGTAAGGGTATCAACATATAAGAGAAGTGGATTGTACAAACATCTATGGCCAGTTGCTACACATAGAAAAGGTAAACACCAACAGAGTAAATCACATGTGGGAACATATATGCATCATAAATAGCCTCTTAGCTCAACGCGTTTCAGGGGTTATACCGCCTCATCGGGAGCGAGTGCATGTGATCTGTTTTTTTGATCATACAATTGCTTTCCATTCATGTACCTCATTCAAAGTCCCAAATCCCCCCCACCTTTTTGCTAATTCTAGCACTACACCACTTTCGTAACTCTAAACTGGTAACCTGAAAACATTTTTAAATAGTTTCCTATAGAGATTAAGCATTGTAGTTTTTTCAGAGTGTGCGTGATTTTAAAGAGTGAAATGTTAGGTACCGTATATACTCGAGTATAAGCCGAGTTTTTCAGCACATTTTTTTGAGCTGAAATTGGCCCCCTCGGCTTATACTCGAGTCACCTTTTTGCGCCTGATCTCCCGGACTTTGGGGACCCAGTAGCGGCTGGCCCTAGGTCTCCTGGATCCCAAACTTGGCACACATGTAGCCCCACTCTTTCTCTATAAGTGTGCAAAGTTTGTTGTCCGGGGGACCTACGGCCGGGGAGCACCGATTTTTCAAAGCCGGGCACCCCTTCCATAGACTCCCATGTTAAACGGTCATTTCTCTGGTGAATTTGGGGACCCGGTACCGGTCGGTCGTAGGTCCCCTGAAACTTGGCACACATGTAGCCCCTTCCATAGACTCCCATGTTAAATGTCAGTCTAGTCATGGACACAGTGAGGCATGGGCACAGTGAGGCATGGGCACAGTGAGGCATGGGCACAGTGAAGCATGCACATGGACACAGTGAGGCAAAGTGAGGCACAGTGAGGCATGCAGATGGACACCCTAGGCTTATACTCGAGTCAATAAGTTTTCCCAGTTTTTTGTGGTAAAATTAGGTGCCTCGTCTTATATTCGGGTCGGCTTATACTCAAGTATATACGGTATATATACGGTATATACGGTATATATTTACGCCGCGTAACTTCATCTTTTATATTTTACAAAAAAATTGGGTTATATATTGTGTTTTTTTTTTTTTTGCATTAACATTAATTAAAGTGGTTGTAAACCACTGCGCGGGAGTGACGTCATTGCGGCTCCAGCCAATCATACCAGGAAGTAACTCCGGGAGTGATGTCGCCGGCCGGAGCAGTGTACGGGGACCGCTGCGGGGGCTTTGATCTAAGGTTAGTAATTCATAATGAGCTAGTATGCTATGCATACTAGCTCATTATGCCTTTGTATTGCAGGTTTTTTATTTTTATTTTTATGTAAGTGGGTTTACAACCACTTTAAATTGCGCTTAAAAAACTGCTGCACAATTACAGTGTGACATAAAAAATTGCAACAACCACCATTTTACTCTCTAGGGCCTCTGCTAAAAATATATATACAGTATAATATTTGGGGGTTCTAAGTAACTTTCTAGCAAAAAAAAAAAAAAAAAAAAGTACAGATTTTTACATGTAAACAAAAAGTGTCAGAATAGGCCTGGTCTTCAAGGGGTTTAGGTTAGGGTGACCAGACATCCCCGTTTTCAGGGGACAGTCCCCGGATTGAGGACACTGTCCCCGGTCCAAGTCTGTCCGCGGTTTTATCCCCAGATTGGATTTGAACAGGGGCTGGGGCCATTTCAAAGACAGTCAGTGCAGAATTGAAAAAAATAAATTCTGAATTACATTCCCTCGTGCTCCGCCGTGCCTACTAGCTTGGGGGGGGGGGGGGGGGGGGTGTATTTTTTCCATTATCTGTGCCCCTTTCTGATGATTTTGTGCTGGTTGGAGCGGAGGGAGTATTTTTTCAGTTTCGGGTGCATGCCCATTCAGCTCCGCCCGCGTGTTCTTCTGCCTTGGCTCAAGTCCCGGCCAGCCGCCTGCCTGCTTATCTCCTTGCCTTTCCTGGTGTAGTGATCTTCCTCCACTCCCCACCCAGTAGTAACCGTGGCCCGGAGAGTAATGGCCCGTACACACGATCCGAATATTGGACGAAAACTGTCATCCGAGGAAGAATCGTACGATTTTCGGATCGTGTGTACACTACATTCGAGAGCTGATCACGACAGTTCATCCGTTATTATTCGATCGGACAAGCACAAAAAAAATTCCTCGTACGATACCAGATCATACGATTTTCGTTTAGTCAGTCTAGTTGTTGTCCGAAAATGCAAATACATTACAACACATGACATCACTTCCGATTTTTTTTCTGTTGTACGGGAATTTTTGTGACTTTAGTAACCTATTCAATTTCTACTTGCGACTATTAAGCGAAAAAAGTCATACGATCTGTCGTACGATATTCGGATCGTGTGTACGGGCCATAAGACTTGACAGGCTATGAGGCGGACGGCGGCGGTGGTGACGGGCAGAGAGTCGCTGATTGCCACCATTACTAGTAAAAAAAAAAAAAAAAATGTCCCCGGATTTCATTTAAAAAATCTGGTCACCTTAGTTTAAGTGGCTGCAAAGAAGCTGCATGAGATCGTCAGCACTGAGATGCAACAAAGGAGGAATAAATGCAAAAATAGTATTTTCTAAGAGAAAAGATGGCGGTCGCTTATTCTTTAGGAAACTAAATATAATCTAGATTAGGTTTTAGGTCTACTTTTTGGGGCACTTAAGCAAAATGTCTAAATGCACAGTTCGACCACATTTAAGTCTTTCCTGCCAAAAATCATTTAGCCACACTTCTGAATCATACAAGGAAAAGGTGACAACTGCATGTTATCAGAACCTGCAGAGAGTTTTAAGAGCCCCTTCCAAACCCCTATCCACTTTATATTTTTAAGACGCCATGCCCTATATTTGCAGATATTAGACTCAATGGGCTTTTTCAGACAGGCTGTAATGCTTACCACCCTCTGAAAAGCGATCCGCAGTGGCAGTGGCTGGCAAGTGTGCAGGCTCTACTGCTGCTTTTTGACACCTTTGTTTTTTAACCCTTTCAATATAGGGCTTTTTATACTACTTCCATACCGGGCCTATTCTGGCACTTCTCTCCTACATGTACAAATCATCATTCTTTTGCTAGAAAATTACTCAGAACCCCCAAACATTATATATGTTTTTTTAGCAGACATCCTAGGGAATAAAATGACGTTGCAACATTTTATCTTGCACGGTATTTGCGCAATAATTTTTCAAACGCCTTTTTTTCATGGTTTCATGAATTAAAAAAATAACAAAACAGTAAAGTTAGCCCAATTTTTTTGTAAAATATGAAAGATTATGTTACGCCGAGTAAATAGATACCTAACATGTCACGCTTTAAAATTGCGCACACTCATGGAATGGTGCCAAACTTCGGTACTTAAAAATCTTCATAGGTGACGCTTTAATTTTTTTTACAGGTTACCAGGTTAGAGTTACAGAGTAGTTCTAGTGCTAGAATTGTTGCACGCGCTCTAACGCACGCGGCGATACCTCACATATGTGGTTTGAACGGCGTTTACATATGTGGGCGGGACTTACATGTGCGTTCGCTTCTGAACGCTAGCTATTGGGGACAGGTGCGTTTAAAAAATATATATATTTTTTTATTTTACCCCTTTTCTTTTTATTTTTACACTTTTTTTTTTTACTTTTTTTTAATTTTGATCACTTTTATTCCTATTACAAGGAATGTAAACATCCCTTGTAATAGGAATGGTGTGTGACAGGTCCTCTTTATGGAGAGATGTGGGGTCAATAAGACTCCACATCTCTCCTCCAGGCTGGAAAGCATGAGATCGGGAAAAATAAATCACTGATCTCATGCTTTCAGCCGCTTTTTTTACCTTTGGGAACCCGGGCGTGACGTCATCACATCGCGCCCGGGCCTCTGACGGTCATGCTCAGCATGTGACCAACCACTGGCGCCGGATGATTCTTTCTCCGGGCCCCCGATGGCACGGGAAAGCCCAGAGAAGCACCGGATGGCGGGGGGATGTCCCCTCCCGCCGCCTATAAGAACGATGAAGCGGCGGAACCGCCATTATGATCATTCTTATGGTGCGCAGAATCGCCGGCAGAAGAGAAGGATATCTGAATGATGCCTCTAGCTGCAGGCATCATTCAGATATCCCCCACAAAGCCCAGGACGTCATATGACGTCCACCCGGAGGGAGAGAGGGTTCCTGCCGGCGTCAATTTACAATGGCCCGGTATGAAAGTGTTAAATTGACGATCAGCAAATTTTATAATGCATGACTTCAACTGCAACTGCGAGCCAAGACTTTGGCTCGTGGTTATGGTGCGGTCCCAATCATGTCAATGAGCGAGTTTGTCCAGCAGCGTGCCTGTCATACTCTACAGCCTAGGTTAAAATTTCCACGACCGTAAAGCAAAGCATCGTGGCTGCGGAATGTGTACAGCCCTGTCAGGATGTATTGTTAAGATTTCAGTGGGCGACGGGGGGGGGGGGGGGGGGCGGTAGAACCGTGGCTCAGCCGCCTGTTTTTAACTACCCCCAGCTGTCAGTGTGAAAGAGCCGTATCTCTACATACTAAGTATACCAGGATGACCTTAGCTCTCAGATAATTTGAGCATCTTACACCACGCATTTTATTGAGACAGACTTAAAGCGGTGTTCCGCCCAAAAGTGGAACTTCCGCTTATTTGTTTCCTCCCCCCTCCGATGCCACATTTGGCACCTTTCAGGGGGGATGGGGGGAACGGGTATCTGTTTTTGGCAGGTCCCTGTCCCCAGTTGCGGGAGACGGCGCCGCCCCTCGGAAGTTTGGGCCCCCCTCCTCTCACCTCCGCCACCGGGCAAATTAGAAAGCGCAGCGTGCTTCACGCATGCGCAGTAGGGAACCGTCTGTGAAGCCGAAAGATGGCGGCGGCACCCGACAGCCGATCCAGGGAGACCGACATTGCGGTCTCCCTGGACAGTTAAGTGTCCATATAATAAAACAGCAGCTACAGTACTTGTAGCTGCTGACTTTTATTTATTTTTTCCCAGGCTGGAACACCTATTTAAGCTAGCCATGGTCCTATCAACACCACCAGGTTCGACAAATGTCAGTTTAAGTCTAGGTTCAAACCTATGCGGCTGCACTTAATGTGTTTTTCAGGCATGTTTTTCCAGGCGTTTTTTATGCGTGTTTTCATGCATTTTGTGTTTTAAGGTTTTTTTTTCTCTTTAAACGCACTGTAAAACACACTGTATATATCTGGTTGCCGGCAAACAAAATTGAGAAAAAAACGATCTGGGGTTTCCCCCCAGGTCCATACCAAGCCCTTCAGGTCTAGTATGGATTCGGAGGGGAACCCCACGCCAAAATTAAAAAAAGAATGGCGTAGGGTCCCCCCCAAAATCCATACCAGACACTTTTCAGTAGGTCACGATAGGGAGGGTACGAACTATACCAGGTCGCATGCCCTTAACATGGGGGGGATGGGGGCTTTGGGGCAACGCCCCCCACCCCAAAGCACCTTGTTGATGAGGACAAGGGCCTCTTCCCGATAACCCTAGCAGGTGGTTGACGGGGTCTGGGGGGGGGCTTATCGGTACTTGTAGCTGCGTTGCTTTGGGGCAACGCCCCCCACCCCAAAGCACCTTGTTGATGAGGACAAGGGCCTCTTCCCGATAACCCTAGCAGGTGGTTGACGGGGTCTGGGGGGGGCTTATCGGAATCTGGAAGCCCCCCTTTAAGAAAGAGGCCCCCAGATCCCGGCCCCTCCTATGTAAATGGGTATCAGGTACATCGTACCCCTACCCATTCACCAAAAAAAGCTGTAAAATGTAATAAAAACACGAGACGGTTTTTGGCAGTTCCTTTATTAATAGCTCTATCTTCTCTAGCCGTCTCCTCCTCGAGCTGTCTCTTCCCACTGTCTTCTCCTTCCTGCCATCTTCTCCTCAAGATGTCTCTTCCCACTGTCTTCTCCTTCCCGCTGTCTTCTCCACGAGCCGCCGCTGCCATCTCTTCCAGCTGCTGTCTTATTCCTTGCTGCCGGTTACCTGCTAAAAAAAAATAAAAAAGCCGCTCTTGTTCTGTTGATGTCTTCATCTGTTTTGTTGTCGCCCGCTCCCTGCCGACTCTTATAAAGCCATGGGGCGTGGCCATCCGATGACATCGCCCGGAGAGCCCGCCCCTTGCCCCAATACAATACAATAGCTGGCAGAGGAGATTCCTCCATCCACACTGTTTACTGCTTACATATGCATTGAAACCTGCACTGAATATAGAAGTAAACATGGACATTATGCGTCAGTTACTTGTATATTGACCCCTGGGGGTTTAGCAAGTATCAAACTGTATCTGTAAAGCTTTACTTTTCTTAGTATGTACTATAAAGTTATATATTAATTGAATTATATATATATATATATGTAGCGGCCTCACCCCGACCTCTTTAGCTAGGGGTATGTCGAGCGACAGAGTGAGGTGCGCCACGGCCCATGTCCTCCCCATGGCTGTGGGTGAGGTGAAGGCCAGTATTAATCTTTCTTTCTCGGGCCAAATGTGCGCTGGTTATGAGGGTCAGTCCTTCCGTGCCGGAATCTCCCTTTGTTCCCATCAACAGAGTCCATACACCCATCAAAGTCCAAACTCAGATTTATTGCGTATCTCCACATACAGTCAAATGCAACGGCATGATACGATGGGGAAGCAGGTCGAGGCACTGTACAGGTTCCTAGTCCCTACACTCCCTGTGCTATGACCAGGGGTTGCAGGAATCTTGATGAAAGCTCCTCCGCTGCGCTGTAGCCCATATCAGGGGAAGATGTCCTCCGAGGGAGTTACCGAAGGCCCATCCGTCACCGGGTTGACACTGCACCGGGTCTTCGGACGGGTGACCTCCCCAGCCTCCTCACCTCAGATGCGGGTCCCCTCGCAAGGGGCGCCCTGGAGCAACTCCACCCTCGCGGGACCCAGCCGGAGTCACCGGGTCCCAGGCCTCCTTAATAGTACCTCACCCCAGGCTGAAGGTGCCCGGGATGGACTCCATCCTCGTTCCGGCCAGGCCTTGGGCGCCTAGGCCGGAACCTTGAACCGCCTGCACCCAGGCCTAAGGTGCCTGGGTGCGTGAAGACACGATCTCCTCCCTCCGGACCGTTCCCCTGGCGAGGGCGTCTCCCCCTTTTATATCCTCCCATCGACACCACGGCGGGTTCCCCGCCCCGGCCGTACCATCTCCAGGAAGGGACAAAGAAGGGTAGCCCTCTGGTAGTGATTCTACCTCGAGCCAGTAGGTATACTGACACCCACTGGTCAAAGAGAATATTACACCACCCAATCCTCCACGAATAAGAAAAGGGGTCTGAACCCTGACATAATTACACACCTGGGTCTCTCTACCCCCAGGTGTATCCCACTAACTTTGAAGACCCCGCTACACACTCCCCCTGGTGATTTGACGCTGGTCCCCAGCGTCAGGTGCACACCCATGTCTCCCAAGGAGTGGTGACATGAAGTGGGCCCCAGAGGCTATCCCTCAAATTTTGGATACTGTATGTGCCAAGACCTGCTCAACAGACAGGGAAACCTAGAACATTAAAACTTTTGTATAAAACATCTGTCATGTACACATATACAATCCCTCCCGTCACTGTCTAAGAACCACCCCATACTCAGTAGTCTTGACCGACGAATCTCCTGCAGAAGGGAAACAAACAAAAAAAAAAACACATCCTAACACTCTGTGTTAACTTGGCATGAGTGGGTCCGTCAGCCGAGAGACCCACTCACTCCAATAAGTACGTAATGCATGTGTAACATTTTCAAACATTCGTTGCACAACACTGCCACCTGGTGACAGCGCTGCGGTAATGACACTTGGTGAGATCTTCATTCTTCCTGCTCTCTTACTCTAACTCTACCCCAAAAGTCTCTGCCTTTGGCACATGAAGAAAAGGGAGAAAAAAAACAACAGCTCCCAAATCTCCAGTGAGTAAAAGAAAAGCCCAAATCAAAACAAAAGTAGGGCACAGTTCTAGGCGTCTGGGAATGTCTCTTCCAGAAAGTTTCAACAGCAACAAGATAGGAGCTCACTTCTCCTATAAATAGAACCTTGGATCCGGCAGAAACAGGGGCTTCAGGTGCCCGTCAAACACTTCCACCGAATACTCGACATCCTCTCCTTCTTTCCGGCAGATGAGCACCTTATCGGCATGAATATGGCGCCCAAGTCTCCAATCAGCTCTGCAGTCCTTGAACTTTTTAGACACAGGCGGCGAACATGACAGGTATCGCCTGGCATGGGGTACTTTAAGCTTTTCCCATACAAACTCATCATACCACCTTGGTCGCAGGACCTCGACTTCATACAATAAGTCCCGAGGCAAGTAGGGGTACTCCCACCCATATTCACGGGCGACTCTCTGGGAGAAAAGTCTCTGCAACCTGGCTAGAGGTGGCATCACATCTCGCTCACCTTCTCCTGGCTGTACGATGGCCTCCGGGTGCCGAGGTACCTTCACCATCTCGGGTTTCTTTGTCTTTGGTGCCCGCAACGAAGCACGCTGCATCCCCAACATCAGAGCGGGTGATGTAGTTGAATGCGGGAAGTTGGTCGGAGGACTAGATTTCCTCGAGAACTTCGGGGCCTTCACCCGGAGCGTACTGTCTTCTATGGACATGGGGGAATCCTGCGGTTTACTCAGCACAGGTAGTGGACGTCTGTCCCAGCCCTTCCGGTGAAACAGTTCGTCTATCTCTCCGTCATCCCCACAGTCTGACAATGACTCTAAGTCGGAGGTGTCATACATCTCGGCGGGAAGGTAGTCTCAAGTAGACGGAAGGCTACCCTCCCTTGCGGGCTCCACCGACTGTGGACCCCCGACACCTCCAACCAACAGCACAGTCCCAGCCCCTGGCTCACCTGGACCTTCTGAAGAACTAGGATGTCCGGGACTCTCTTCTCTACCGGCGCCATCCAGGCCAGGCAAGCGGCGGGGTGAAGCTCGACCACGACCATAGGATGCCTGCACCAGGCCTATCTTCCTCTTCGGAGGTGGCAGCAGGGAGTCTGTAGTGACCGAAGCAGTGTCCTCGGATTTTTCTCTCAGTCTCTGGTTGGGCAGTCACTTCGCCCTGGTCAGCGCGCACGGGAAATTCCGCAAAGGCTTTGATTTCTCCCTCCGGAGTGGCGGTTCCTGTGATGCAGTTGAGGCGTAGGGCCCGGGGCCTTTCCGTGTGTGGTTCAACCTCAAAAAGAAACTCCTTGCATGCTTCGCATCGCCCGAATGGCTTTAGTTGGACCACCAGTCCCGAGCATCCGGGACAGATCACACCGAGGGCCTCCGTGTCTCTGCATGAATACAGAGCCAACTGTCCTCGGGGCCTGAGCCTTATCCCCGTGTCTGTAATGGGTGCAGCAAATGCAGTCATCTTGAAAGGATAAGGTACCGGCATCCACGGGGAGCCTGAGTTCGCTCCGACCACTTGCTGCTCCATCACGCGCTGACCTCGCGCCGGAGTCTCCACGTGTCTGTCCACACGTGACCAGACTCCTCCCACGACTTGCACGTTTTCGCGGGCTTCCTTCAGTCTCCTCCCACGAATTGCGCAGTCATGGGGTGCCTCGTGGCGCAGTGCAGCAAAAGTCCCTACATGTAGTTCGTCACACGGCTGGACTCCTCCCTCTTCCCGCTCTTTCTGCATGGGCCTCTCCCGGTTTTTCAGGGAAATTTCCACGACTTCGAGCACAGGGATGCACTTTGGCCAATCACATGGCCGACCTGCTCGGACCTCCTCCGGGCAGCAAAGTCCAAACACAGCCGTTCCAAACCTCAGGGTCAACACACATTTCATCCCGGACGAGCCCCCACGTGTAGCGGCCTCACCCCGACCTCTTTAGCTAGGGGTATGTCGAGCGACAGAGTGAGGTGCGCCACGGCCCATGTCCTCCCCATGGCTGTGGGTGAGGTGAAGGCCAGTATTAATCTTTCTTTCTCGGGCCAAATGTGCGCTGGTTATGAGGGTCAGTCCTTCCGTGCCGGAATCTCCCTTTGTTCCCATCAACAGAGTCCATACACCCATCAAAGTCCAAACTCAGATTTATTGCGTATCTCCACATACAGTCAAATGCAACGGCATGATACGATGGGGAAGCAGGTCGAGGCACTGTACAGGTTCCTAGTCCCTACACTCCCTGTGCTATGACCAGGGGTTGCAGGAATCTTGATGAAAGCTCCTCCGCTGCGCTGTAGCCCATATCAGGGGAAGATGTCCTCCGAGGGAGTTACCGAAGGCCCATCCGTCACCGGGTTGACACTGCACCGGGTCTTCGGACGGGTGACCTCCCCAGCCTCCTCACCTCAGATGCGGGTCCCCTCGCAAGGGGCGCCCTGGAGCAACTCCACCCTCGCGGGACCCAGCCGGAGTCACCGGGTCCCAGGCCTCCTTAATAGTACCTCACCCCAGGCTGAAGGTGCCCGGGATGGACTCCATCCTCGTTCCGGCCAGGCCTTGGGCGCCTAGGCCGGAACCTTGAACCGCCCGCACCCAGGCCTAAGGTGCCTGGGTGCGTGAAGACACGATCTCCTCCCTCCGGACCGTTCCCCTGGCGAGGGCGTCTCCCCCTTTTATATCCTCCCATCGACACCACGGCGGGTTCCCCGCCCCGGCCGTACCATCTCCAGGAAGGGACAAAGAAGGGTAGCCCTCTGGTAGTGATTCTACCTCGAGCCAGTAGGTATACTGACACCCACTGGTCAAAGAGAATATTACACCACCCAATCCTCCACGAATAAGAAAAGGGGTCTGAACCCTGACATAATTACACACCTGGGTCTCTCTACCCCCAGGTGTATCCCACTAACTTTGAAGACCCCGCTACACATATATATATATATATATATATATATATATATATATATATATATACGGTATACATCTTGCTGATTATGTAATCCAGGCAGCAGAGGGACGGGACCTAAGCACAGAAATCTCACATGTGTTATATACTCAGAAGCATAACATATGCCAGACTTCTTTCCCGCCTCTAAAGTCCTGCCGTTAGTCTTGAACACACAACTCTTTGTAGGTTTTCCAAGGTTTCAGAGCAAAAGCACCTCATCTATCAAGCGAAAAATGTTCCCTTGTGGGGGCTGGTAAATCTGCTGCATACAAATCCAACAATTCTGCAGTTGACTGCACACAGGCCTGTAGATTCCACCAGCCCTCCAGTCTACAAAAACCTACTTTTATTATCAGCCGGCTGTATCAGATCTCGGGTCTAAAGCCCAAATTGTATAGGCGATTTTATCAGGGTCAGTCACCCATTTCCATGGTCGTTCGCAAAACTTTCTACCTGCTGTCTTGCATTGAACTTCATTAATTTCTGCCTGGATTAATAATACTGCTTTGCTGGTATCTGGTGTAATCATGATAATTTTAGCTCAGGATTCTCTTCATTTGTATCAGTCCAGTGCACACTTCCTTTGACAATACTAAGCCCTGGCGAAGAGGGACCCCCAACCCCTGAAACTAGGGTTGTCCCGATAGCACTTTTTTAAGACCGAGTACAAGTACCGATACTTTTTTTCAAGTACTCGCTGATACCGATACTTTTTTTAATGTCGTGTGACAATTTGACTAATGGGCACTGATAGATGGAACTGATGTCACTTATGGGCACTGATAGGCAGCACTTATGGGCACTGATAGGCGGCACTTATGGGCAGGCACTGATGGGCACTGAAATGCAGCACTGATTGGCAATTGCATAATAAATGATATAAGTGATGAGAGGAGAGGAAGGATTTTGCAATGCTATATTGCATATAGCATTGCAAAATCCTTCCTTGTCTCTAATCATTCATGTCATTTAACATCTAGTAAGTATGCTACGACGCCCATCTTGGTACACCCTGCACTCGGCTGCAGTAAGCCAGCAGCGGACGTCTTGTTACACCCAGCCCGAACTATATGGGCTGGGTGTAACAAGATGTCCGCTGCTGGCTTACTGCAGCCGAGTGCAGGGTGTACCAAGATGGGCGTCGTGATGTTTACCCTCCGGTGGAGTCATGGAACGTCACTTCTTGTAGCGAATGTGACTAGCTCATTATGCCTTCGTCTTGCAAGGTGTTTTTTTTTTTTTTTTCAAGAGGGTTTACTTCCTCTTTAATGACCAGGCCATTTTTTGCGATACGGCACTGTGTCGCTTTAATTGACAATTGCGCAATCGTGCAACGCTGTACCCAAACAAAATTGACGTCCTTTTTTTCCCCACAAAAAAATCTCTTTTTTTGGTAGGATTTGATCACCTCTGCGGTTTTTATTTTTTGCGCTATAAACAAAAAAGAGTGACAATTTTGAACAAAAAACAATACATTTTACTTTTTGCTATAATAAATATCCAAAAAAACAAAACAAATGTCTTCCCCAGTTTAGGCCGATATGTATTATTCTACATATTTTTGGCAAAAAAAATAAAAATCGCAATAAGCGTATATTGATTGGTTTGCGCAAAAGTTATAGCGTCTACAAAATAGGGGATAGATTTATGGCATTTTTATTTTATTTTTTTATTTTTTAACTAGTAATGGCAGCGATCTGCGATTCTTAGCGGGACTGCGACATTGCGGCGGATAGATCGAAAACTTTTGAAAATATTTGGGACCATTGACATTTATACAGCGATCAGTATTATAAAAATGTACTGATTACTGTGTAAATGTCACGGGCAGGAAAGAGGTTAACACTAATGGTGATCAAGGGGTTAAATGTGTGCCCTGGGGGGTGTTTCTAACTGTGGGGGGATGGGACTGACTGGAGGAGGAGAGAGATCGCTGTTCCTAATCACTAGGAACAGCAGAGCTCTCTCTCCTCCCCTGTCAGAACGTGGAATCTGTCTGTTTACATTGACAGATCCCCCGTTCTGGCTCTCTTTCCCGAGATTGTGGGTGGCCGGTGGACATCGTGGCCGCCGGCCATGTGCATCGGGTCCCCCGCTTGCAGCGGCGTGCGCGCCTGCTATGTCTCTTAAAGGAGCCGACGTACACCTACGGCAATTTGCGGGAACGAGCCGACCTGCCGCAGTATAATGACGGCGGCTGGTTGGCAAGTGGTTAATATAAAACAATGTAATATGTTTTTGGCTAAATACCTGAAGGCACTTACTTGGTCATGTGAGATCTGCTGAAGGGGAAGATCAAAGTTCACACTGGCCTCCATTCTCCTTCAATGGAGATCATATGACTAGGTGCCTAGGTTAGCATTAAAATTCACCTTGCTTTCCAATCAAGGTAGGTAGGTGTCTTAGCCTCTCCAGTACCATTTATTTATCCATTCCAAAAAGACAGTTAGAACTAGACATGTGCGATTCGTTTTATTACGTATTGAAGTTCAGATGAATTTTTCGTTATTCGAATGTATCCAAACTTCCGAATTACAATAGTAAGGAATTTAAACAAATCCGACATAACGAAACAAAATTTCAGACGAAATTCGAAAAGTTTTCGAATCGAATTCAAAAAGTTATCGAATTTGAATTTCAGAAAATAAAGGAACACAATAGAAAAGAATATAATAGAATAGAAAATAAAATAATATAATATAATAGAGTAAAGCAGAACAAAATAGAATAGAAAATAAAATAACAGAATAAAATAGAATAGAAAATAAAGGAATAGAACAATTATAACCGTTTTCTGAAATTCGAATTTCAAATAGAATAAATTTGAATTAGAAAAAAATAGAATAGAAAAAAGAATAGAATAGAGTAGAATAGAATAGAAAAAAAGAATACAATAAAATAGAAAGAACATAACCTTCTTCCAAAATTCGAATTTCAAATAGAATAAATTCAAATTAAAATAGAATAGAAAAGAATATAATAGAACAGAAAATAAAATAGAATAGAAAAAAACAATAGGATAGAATGGAACTGAAAGATTATAACCATCTTTCAAAATTCGAATTTCGAATAGAATACATTCAAATTAAAATAGAATAGAAAAGAATATAATAGAACAGAAAATAAAATAGAATAGAAAAAACAATAGGATAGAATGGAACTGAAAGATTATAACCATGTTTCAAAATTCGAATTTCGAATAGAATAAATTTGATTCAAATTTGAATGCACTTTGGAATTCGAATCGATTTGAGATTTTTTTTTAATTCAATTTCAATTCGATCGAATTCGGAAAATTCTAATTGATTCGAATCAACTAAACTAACTCCAATCACTTACTTCTTGTAAAGTAAAAAAAAAAAAAACGAACTCCAATCAATGAAAATAACTCCAAAAACAAATTAAATGAATTAAACCAATTTAACCAATTTAACTAAACAAATATATGTAAATAACGAATTGAAACGAAAAAAAAAACACAAAAGGAATTTCTTTGTTCTGCCCATGTCTAGTTAGTACAGCTTTATTGTAAGATCGGGGTATCAGTCCACTTTAAAGACACTCCTTCCCAGCACTCCCCACTGTCAGAGGATGGTAGCGCTTACATAGGGATGATGAGATGGTCCTCTGGTGACTGGCCTGAGCACTGCATCCTGGAAGAAGGTCACATGTCCATACTCGGAAGTACCAGGTATAAACAATGGCAACAGAGGGGAGGAGAATCCAGAAAGGTAAATAAAAGTGTGTCGGGTGAGCTAGTAAGATTCTATTTGAATCCTGTTTTGTATGTTGACTGCAGTTGTAAAGAACAAAGCCCTATGAAGCATTCTTTTTCCCATTTTTTTTTTTGTGAGCTCTGATCTTCCGCATGAAACAGGATCCCCTCTCCAAAGAGACAAGTGACTCATGGGATGAATGAGACTTGTGGATGGATCATGGTTTGTCGGAGGCAGGTAGGGGCAGTGCTGTGGTTTTGACAGAAACACAGAAATTCTGCAAATTTTTCCTTTCATCACAACAGAAGGTACTCTGCGCCGTACCCCTCCCACATGACATTTTACTTTCCAACCAGTAAACTCACCAGAATGGGAACTCAGCTACTTGCAATGCACATACACTATATTGTCAAAAGTATTGGGACACCTGCCTTTACACGCACGTGAATGTAGGGTTCAATATTGTAGCTATAACAGCTTCAACTCTTCTGGGAAGGCTGTCCACAAGGTTTAGGAGTGTGTCTATGGGAATGTTTGACCATTCTTCTAGAAGCACATTTGTGAGGATAGGCACTGATGTGGATGAGAAGGCCTGGCTCGTTGTCTACGCTCTAATTCATCCCAAAGGTGTTTTATCGGGTTGAGGTCAGGACTCTGTGCAGACCAGTCAAGTTCCTCCACCCCAAACTCGCTCGTTCGTGTCTTTATGGACCTTGCTTTGCGCACTGGCGCACAGTCATATTGGAACAGGAAAGGGCCATCCACAAACTGTTCCCGCAAAGTTGGGAGCATGAAATTTTCCAAAATGACCTTGACTGGTTTTCCCGGCATGAAAAAAAACAATGCTTTTCCTGACGGGATTCCTCTCAAGCCTGCCTTCCATACACACTGTCACACAAAAGACTGCTGAACTTTTGAATGCCAAGAACGCGGCGACGTCAAAGACTACGACGAGCCGACAAAATTATGTTCTATGCTTTCGCGCATGCGTCGAATTGTTTACGAGCATGCGCGGTTTTTTTTCCCCCTTGGGAAAAGCATACACACCAGCGGTTTTTGCGATGGGAAAAAGACCGCCGGGAATCACGACGGGAAAAAAGAGAGCTGGTTCTAATTTTTTTGCGGGCAGTTTTCACGCCGGGAAAACTGCTATGGAGCATACACACGCCCGATTTTTCAGACAAAAAGCAAACATGGCAGTTTTCCCGTCGGGAAAACCGGTCGTGTGTACAGGGCATAAGAGTTCCCTTCACTGGAACTAAGGGGCCAAGCCCAACCCTTTGAAAAACAACCCCACACCATAATCCCCCCTCCACCAAATGATTTTGACCAGTGCACAAAGCAAGGTCCATAAAGACATGGATTTTTTTGAACTTTTATGGTAGATTATATAAATTTTAATTTCCAGTGTATGGTTTGGTGCACCTTCTTCTCTTTATCTTCTGGTTCTTATCTGTACTGCCCTTGTAGGCTAGGGTTGCCACCTGTCCAGGTTTCACCCAGACAGTTCGGGTTTGGAATCATGTGTCTGGGTTTCAGACTGCCTGAAATCCGGACACATTATTCAGACTGGACCATGGCTTCCCAGAAGGGTTGCTGGCTGCAGTTGTCTAACCTCATGCCTCGTACACAAGACCGGGTTTTCCGATGGGAAAACTGCGATGAGAGCTTTTGGCCGGGAATCCCGGCCGTGTGTATGCTCCCTCGCAGTTTTTCCGATGGGAAAACTGCCAAAAACCGCCGGCAAAAAAAAAAAAGAGAACCAGCTCTCTATTTTCCCATCGGGATTCCCGACTGACTTTTTCCCGTCGGAAATTCCGGCCGCGTGTATGAGGCATGGGAGTGTCTGTTACACTTTCTATCACACTGTGCAAAGCCAGCACTAACAGTCCCCTCCCCCCTAAAACACACAGATGGGAGAGGAGAGAGGGCTTGATCTGCACCTCTTCCTCCTGCCCCTACCCCTCTGTGTCTGCCCACACTCCAAGCTCTGGCGATGTGCCTCAGTAAAGGATAGTGGGGGCCGGAAATTGGAAGTCTAGCAGTCACAGATAGATCTGGATGAGAAGTGCTGACAGCCAAGGGGTGAGTGAGCTCACCATCCTTCCCTGTCTGTGGCTGAAGTCTCCCCCCTTCTCTCTCCTGCCTCTGAGTGAGTACACTAAGGTAACTCAGGGTTCTCAGAGCACCCCTTACATCAGAGTTCCCCTTTACACCAGAGGGCACAGTGTTCCCCCTTACATCAGAGTCCTCTCCGTACATCAGAGTGCTCCGTGTTCCCCCCATAAATCAGGGTTCCCAGAGCATCCTTTATGTTAGAGTCCCCAGAGCTCTCCCTTACATCAGAGTCTGCAGAGTCCCCCCTTACAGAGAAACAGGAACTATTCGAGTTCAGATGTAAAAGAGGAACTCTGTGGATTGAGATGTAAAGGGGGGCTCTTGTTATTAACGTCATATGATTAGAAATGTTATTTATTAGCAAAATATATGTATAGTTTATACTATAAAAAAAAAATTGCTGTGCGCCGCTAAAGTGTTCGGGTTTGATTTGAAGAAAAGGTGGCAACCCTAATGTAGGCCCTTTTGTGCATGTGAGCAGCCAGCACCAGCTATCCACCCTTTCTTAGGTGACAGGTCCTCTTAAAGCGGGATTCCACCCGCAATTTTTATTTTTTTTAAAGTCAGCAGCTACAAACACTGTAGCTGCTGACTTTTAATAAGGACACTTACCTGTCCTAGGCGCCCGCGATGTCGGCCCCCCGAGGCCGATTCCTCAATCCTGGCAGGTCCCGGCGCCGCAATCCTCACTAAGGCCCCTTTCACACTGAGGCGTATTTCAGGCGTTTTAACACTAAAAATAGCGCATAAATAACGCCTGAAATACTCCTGCCCCAGCATTCGCAATGTGAAAGCCCGAGGGCTTTCACACTGAGGCGATGCGCTGGCAGGAGAAAAAAAAATCTCCTGCAAGCCGCATCTTTGGAGCGGTGAAGGAGCAGTGTGTATACCGCTCCTTCCCATTGAAATCAATGGGACACCGCGGTAATACCACCCGCGGTGTTAACCCCTTTTCGGCCGCTAGCGGGGGTTAAAACCGCACCGCTAGCGGCTGAATATCACGGTAAATACGACGGTATAGCGGTGCTAAAAATCACGCCGCTATACCGCCACCTCACCTGCCCGCCCCAGTGTGAAAGGGGCCTAAGGGAAACAGGCAGTGGAGCCTTGCGGCTTCACTGTCCGTTTCCTACTGCGCATGCGCGAGTCTCGCGGCGCTTTGTGAATGGGCGGCTGCTTTCTGGGTTACACACAGTTTCCAGAAGGCAGCACGCCCCATTCCCCAGAAGACAACGCGAGGAGAACGAGGAAGAAGACCTGCCGCGGACAAGGAAGAGGCAGATTAGGAACATCCGCATAGCAACTGCCATTTCTGGTAAGTAAAAATTATTATTATTTTTTTTTTCAATTTTTTTGCAGGATTTTGGTGTATTTTTTTTTTTTTTAGGGTGGAACTCCACTTTAAGAAAGAAAGACTGCACTTTATCACACTCCTTCTAGGCAAAGTTTAAATTCTGAGCACAGGCTTTGCTTCAAAGTTTTACAATGTGTACATCATCAAGGACACTCAGCGAACTTGGCAATGAAATTCCCTGACAAGCAGACAAAGATATTGGGAGGGCAGAACCGTACTAAAGTTAACTAGCCAAGTTGGGCTTTGTTGTTTTGGGGCCCCTTATATTTCCCATTTCAGATTCTTGTGTTGATGGACGGGCGCCTTGCCAATATAAAAAGTAGTTATGGGTGCTTTTCTGCATTGCACACTTAGCTGGTAATAAGACGCTATCTTTTCCTTCGTTCTTCCTGCTCTGGATCAGTTCAGCCTAGCCAGACCTGCCAAAATATTTCTCTGATTTCACTCCAAGCGGAGAGGAGTAACCAGAGCTGAGCTGGCAGAGAGAAAGAGAGAGGAGGGGAGGGGGGCAGGAGAGTGGGGAGATGAAGTATGATGGGGGGGGGGGGACCTAAAATGAGGGAGGAAATAAAAGATTTAGACACGATTACAGGAATTGCATTATTAAGCAAATTTAAGTAGTAGTAGCGTGTTGTACGGTGTTAGCCATTGATTAATGCAGATAGTTTGGAGTTTAAGTGATACCTTTTATTGTCTAATTGAGTTATTAAAGATCCGTGCTTTTGGGAAAACTTAGATTTACATGATCCAGAATGCTTGCATCTTTAGCCACTTCAGCCCCGGAAGGATTTACCCCCTTAATGACCAGGCCATTTTTTGCAATACGGCGCTGCGTTGCTTTAACTGACAATTGCGCGGTCGTGCGATGTTGTACCCAAAACAAAATTGATGTCCCTTTTTCCCCCACAAATGGAGCTTTCTTTTGGTGGTATTTGATGACCTCTGCGGTTTTTCTTTTTTGCGTTATAAACAAAAAAAGTAGGGCTGTTACTGATTAAAATGTTCGTGTTCGATTAATCGGTTTTTTTTTTTTATCGATTAATCGACTAATTTCGATTAATTATAATGCACATACAGATCCAACTACTTTTAGCTGATCTCCTTGCAGGCTGATTCCCAGTGCAGCTCCCAACCACTGTAAAAATGGATAGCAGGATACAAAAAACACACAAAGGCAGCGCCCGATGGGAATAGCATTAAAACTTTTAGGCCCCTTTCACACTGGGGCGTTTTTCATGCGGTTTAGCGCTAATATTAGCGCTATTATACCGCATGAAAAAATCATGCCCTTTAGCCTTCAATGTGAAAGCCCGAAGGCTTTCACACTGAAGCGGTGCGCTAGCAGGACCGCTCCAAAAGTCCTGCTAGCCGCTTCTTTACAGCGGTAAAGGAGCGGTGTGTTCACCGCTCCTTTACCGCGGTCTCCCATTAAAATCAATGGGACAGCGTGGTAATACCGCCCGGAAACCGCGGCAATAGCCGCGGTTTGCGGGCGGTATTAACCCTTTTTCGGCCGCTAGCGGGGGTTAAATTTACCCCCGTAGCGACCGCATACCGCGGTAAGAACGACGGTATAGCAGCGCTGAAAATCGCGCTGCTATACCGCCACCGCTCCTGCCCGCCCCAGTGTGAAAGGGGCCTTATAGTCTTCAAGTAGGTTAATTGGCCCTAGTATATGAATGTGAGTTAGGGACTTTAGATTGTGAAAAAATGGGAAGGACACGTATACTGGGAGTGAAAGGCGCTGCGCACCCCGAAAATTTACAGAAGAATAGGAAGTTTACACAAGGGGCTTTTGACAGCAACATTCCGAAAGTAATTTACAATAATGCATATTAAAAATGTATTGTGTATACACATTAAGTACAGTCCCAACACGTATATACTCTGGGACTTTAGATTGTAAGCTCCTCGAGGGTAGGGACTGATGTGAATGTACACTGTATATGTAAAGCGCTGCGTAAATTGACAGCGCTATATAAGTACCTAAATAATAATAAAAACATGTAGCCAAGTATGATACTGGTATATAAATGTGTACAACGATACCACTGCTGAATCCAGATGAGGAGGGGTTAACATCAGTCCGTCGGCATGTAGATGTCCCGTGAACTCCCAGTGGATGGCTGTAGAATCCCAGGTTGATAGAGGGAAGTGATAGAGGGAAGTGTAACAGCCCTTGCGTGTGGCAGATAGTAAGGTCCCGCCGGCATGCAGATATGAAGGCACAGCAAAGGAGCCCTTCAGATGGATGCGGCAAGCCCCGCCGGTGTCCGTGACGTCACCGGATCTCTGACGGAACTCCCTGAAGACCCGGAAGCCGGCAGAGAGGAGAGTACCGATCAAAATAATTTTGATTGATCAAAAAAATTAATCGATTAATCAAGGAATTAATAGTTAATTTCCACAGCCCTAAAAAAAAAAAAGACAGTCAATTTTGAAAAAAAATTAATAATTTTTTTTACTTTTTGCTATAATACATATCCCCTCCAGAAAAATGTAAAAATATCTTCATCAGTCTAGGCCAATATGTATTCTTCTACATATTTTTGGTAAAAAAAATAAAAAAATCACAATAAGCGTATATTGATTGGTTTGCGCAAAAGTTATAGCGTCTACAAAACAGGGGATAGATTTATGGCCATTTTTATTATGATTTTTTTTTTTTTTTACTATTAATGGCGGTGATCAGCAAATTTTTAGCAGGACTGCGACATTGCGGCGGACAGATCGAACCCTTCTGGCACTTTTTTGGGACCACTGACATTTATGCAGCGCTAAAAATAGCCACTGATCACTGTATAAATGTCACTGGCAGGAAAGGGGTTAACACTAGGGGGCGATCAAGGGGTTAAGGGTTCCCTAGAGAGGCGTTTCTAACTGTGGGGGGAGGGGACTGACTGGAGGAGGAGATAGATCGTTGTTCCTGATCACTAGGAACAGCAGATCTCTGTCTACTTCCCTGACAAAACGGGGATCTGTCTGTTTACATTGACAGATCCTCGTTCTGGCTCTCTCTGGCCACGCGCATCGGCTCCGGCGTAGCTCTTAGACCCCTTTCACACTGGGGCGGTTTGCAGGCGCTATTGCGCTAAAAATAGCGCCTGCAAACCGAGCCTAAACAGCGGCTGCTGTTTCTCCAGTGTGAAAGACAGAGGGCTTTCACACAGGAGCGGTGCGCTAGCAGGGCCGCTCCAAAAGTCCTGCTAGCCGCATCTTTGGAGCGGTGAAGGAGCGGTGTGTTTACTGCTCCTCCACCGCTCCTGCCCATTGAAATCAATGGGACAGCGCGGCTATACTCTGCAGAGGCGCTTTGCGGTGGTTTTTAATCCTTTTTCGGCCACTAGCGGGGGTTAAAACCGCTAAGCTAGCAGCCGAATACCGCCGCAATTCCAACGGTAAAGCCCTGCTAAAAATAACGGCGCTTTACCGCCACCGCACCTCCCGCCTCAGTGTGAAAGGGGTCTTAAAGCGGCCGACGTACACCTACGGCAATTCGCGCAGCCAAGTCAACCTGCCGCAGTATAATGACGGCGGCAGGTCGGCAAGCAGTTAATATTGTGAGTTAGCCAATCAAGGGTGTCACTTAAAATACAAACTTTCAGTTAAATTGAAAACTGACAATTTTTGCGTAGTTACATTGGTCCAGCTTGGACCAATGTACTGTAAATATTAGGTATGCACCGGTATCGATATCGGTGCCGATACCGAGTATTTTCACATGTACCCGTGAAAATGCTCTCGATACTTTGCGGTACGATTTGCGTTCATACAAAATGAATGGGTGCAAATCGCACTGCAAATCGCACTGCAAAGAATCGCATGCGATTTGAACAGGAATGCAGTGAGATTCCTGTCCGAATCACATGCAATTTCCCCCATCGTTCCTGTGTGTGTAAACCCAGTAAAGAAAGTGAAGCGCAAGTAGTGCAGCAATAGGCAGTTTATTAAAATCTTCTAACAACTCACAAAGTAAATATCTAGTCATAGGTGTCCGCAGGAGGTGTGCCAGGTGTGCCTGGGCACACGATAATCACTACGTGCGGTTCCGGTTCCCCTGCCCGGTCTTTCCCCCCATGTTGCCCCCACCCAGCCCACAGTGCTGCTGACTTCCCTCCTCTCCCTTTCCCTGCTGCTGTGGGGGATGTTTCAGGATAGAGAGCAGGGAAAGAGGCAAAAAAAAAAAAAATTACCGGCCCCTTCCTTTTCTAATTGAAACACTCGCTCACTGTGTTCATTCATAACCGAAGCATAGTAAAATATGTTTACTATGCTTCAGTTTGTGAATGAACAGGAAGCCGCTCAGCACAGAGCACTTCCCATTTATTCCCTGCCCCGTGCAGCTGAGGCTGCAGAGAAAGGCGTGGGTGTTTGAGCTTTGGGGTGCACACCCTAATGCAATAGGCTGCGCACACCTATGTATCTCGTCATATCCATATCTGCAGTGTCCCCGTCCTGAAGGAGAGAGTTACCGCTCAGATGTGACTGGTGACTGGGTGCAGGCAATGCATATGACAATGCAAAAAATCTGAGGAAAACGCTTGGACAGCCGCACTCCAAAAAAGGTTATTTTATTTAAAACAAAAGCACAAACAACATGCCACAGCAAAAAAACAGCAAGTATGAGCTGACGTTTCGCACTGCGATTCAGTGCTTAATCATGATTAAGCACTGAATCGCAGTGCGAAACGTCAGCTCATACTTGCTGTTTTTTTGCTGTGGCATGTTGTTTTAAATAAAATAACCTTTTTTGGAGTGCGGCTGTCCAAGCGTTTTCCTTAGATTTTTTGCAGTGTCCCCGTCCTGTTGATGATAGCAAACCACAGCTGCTGCAGGTGCTCACAGGGCTGGAGGAGATGTCTGGCGGTCCGCCCCAAAGCTGACATCACCTATACCTACAGCGGTCCCGGGACTTTTCCTCCAGTCCTGTGAGCACCTCCAGTGGCCGTGATGTGCTATCATCGGCAGGACGAGGACACTGCAGATATGGATTTGACTAGATATTTAGTTTGTGAGTTGTTATAACATTTTAATAAACTGCCTATTGCTGCACTAGATGTCGCTTTGCTTTCTTTACTGAGTTTACACACACACAGGAGCGGTGGAGAAAATCGCATGCGATTTGGACAGGAATCACACTGCAGTCCTGTTTAAACCGTATGCGATTCTTTGCAGTGCAGTTTGTGCCCATTCATTTTGTATGGACACAAATTGCACCACAAAGTATCAGTACTCGGTATCAGTGAGTGAGTACTTGACCGAAAGTATCGGTACTCGTACTCACCGGTATCGGTGCAACCCTAGTAAGTACGTATTTGCCATACCTGTGGGATCCCTGTGGAAGCTGGAGGCACCACTACTACAGTGATTATCACTGGCTTCAGGGTCCCATGCTGAACAGCTGCCCTGCTGCTTACTGAACACAGGAGGTCACTCGTTCGGCATGGGCAACATTCAGAGAACACAGTGGGGTTGATTTACTAAAACTTGAGTGCAAAATCTAGTGCAGCTCTGCATAGAAACCAATCAGCTTTCAGGTTTTTCTGTCAAAGCTGAACTAAACAAGCTGAAGTTAGAAGCTGACTACCATGCACAGTTGCACCAGATTTTGCACTCTCGAGTTGTAGCATTTATTATTATTATTATAATAATAAAGGATTTATATAGCGCCAACAGTTTGCACAGCGCTTTACAAAATTAAAGCAGACAGTACACTTTGGAACACAAGGATCAGAGGGCCCTGATCGTTAGAGCTTACAATCTAGGACGGAGGGTCAAGTGATACAAAAGGTAATACCTGTGGGGGATGAGCGGATGGAGAAAGTAAAAACACAGTGTATTAGTTAGAAGTAGGATAGGCTTCTTTAAAGAGAACGTTTTTTTAGGGATCAACTAAAGATGGGTAGATTAGGAGATAGTCGGACAGACTTGGGTAAGGAGTTCCAAAGGATGGGAGAAGCTCGGAAGAAGTCCGGGAGACAAACATTGGAGGAAGTGCTGTGTAAATCAATCCCTTTGCATTTAATCAATGAATGCAAAGTGTTCACTGATTGGGCGAGGTGGAGATTGTGATGTCACCACTTCCACCTCGCCCAATCAAAGAACACTTTGCATTCATTGGGAAATGCAAAGTGTTCTCCGAATGATGCCCATGCGGAGAAAGCAACCTAAACATCTGGGCAGCCACTTGACACAGGACCCAGAAGCTAGCGGCAATCACTGGGCCCATTTGTTGTGGGGTTGTCACAGGGAGAATATGCCCAATGGGGTCACAGATAGAAATAAACCTTATCAGATACAATTGTCTATGTTATAGATCTAGCAAACATCTAGAAAGGTTCATTGTGCCTAAGCTGTACCCTGAAAAATGTACATTGTGTCTGGGATTCCTTCTGAAAAATAACAGTGCACTTCCTCCTATGTGCTTGTGCCTAGGCACTGCCGTTCTGTAGCCTCTGAACTATAGATCAGCAATGTGAGATCTAAGGCACTGTTGTGAAGAAATGACGGGAACCGGACGTGCCGCGGCTGTCCTGTTGGAGAGCATGGCTGGAGCGCATAGCAGAGCCGTGCTTCCAGCATGGCAGCTCTGGCATGCGCTCCAAGCTTTTGACAGCCCCTGAGCGCCTCCAACCTCCCCCTGTGGCAACAACAGTGTTTTAGCCTGTGATTATTTGATAAATGTCCCCCAATATATATTTTTGAAGAAGCAGGATATTTGGAGTCACATGTAATGCCTCATACACACGACCGGTTTTCCCGTCTGAAAAACTGCGATGAGAGCTTTTGGCCGGGAATTCCGAACGTGTGTATGCTCCATCGCAGTTTTTCCGATGGGAAAAACTGCCGGGAAAAAAAAAGACCAGGATCTCTTTTTTCCCGTCAGAAAAAAATCCTAGCGGGAAAACCGTTCGTCTGTATGCTTTTCCGAAGGGAAAAAAAAACGTGCATACTCGGAAACAAATCGACGCATGCTCTGAAGCATAGAACTAAATTTTCTCGGCTCGTCGTAGTCTTTTACGTCACCGCGTTCTTGGCAGTCAAAAGTTCATTGGACTTTTGTGTGACCGTGTGTATGCAAGGCAGGCTTGAGAGGAATTCTGTTGGGAAAACCATTGTTTTTTTTTTCCGACGGGAAAACCGGTCGTGTGTACGGAGCATAAGTATAAGTTCCTGCTGGACACAACCTCCCTTGCCATATATACAATGTAAATTTTAGTAACAATATGACAGTATACATACACTTTATTGTCAAAAGTATTGGTACGCCTGCGTTTACACGCACATGAACTTTAATAGCATCCCAGTCTTAGTCCGTAGGGTTCAATAATGAGTTGGCCCACTCTTTGCAGCTATAACAGTTTCCACTCTTCTGGGAAGGCTGTCCACAAGGTTTAGGAGTGTGTCTATGGGAATGTTTGACCATTCTTCCAGAAGTGTGTTTGTGAGGTCAGGCACTGATGTTGGACGAGAAGACCTGGCTCTTATTCATCCCAAAGGTGTTCTATCGGGTTGAGGTCAGGACTCTGTGCAGGCCAGTCAAGTTCCTCCACCCCAAACTCGCTCATCCATGTCTTTACAAGAAGGCGGGGATGCTTTGTTATAATTTAGCTAATATGATCACATGACCATTGTGGGACAATGGCGTTGTCCTAATATGACCATGAGACCTATTTAGTCAGTGATGTCATGAGCATCCCCATCCCTTTGTTATGTGCAGCTGTGGTGCAGGGATCTCCCTTCTGCAGCTCAATGGGCCAGTGGGGGTGCTGCTTACTGCAGGTTCAGATGAACTGGGTTCAGATTGGACTAGGGTTGCCACCTCATCCCTTTAAAACCGAACACATATGACTTACACAGGTTCTGAGGCTAATTGAATGCAGATAAGGCACCAAGTGAGTTTAATTACCAACTTAATCAGCCACAGAACCTGTTTAATTGATATGTGTTCGGTTTTAAAGGGATGAGGTGGCAACCCTAGATTGGACCCAAACCCAGCTCAACCCTAATCAAAAAGCACTCTCTGGAGATCTCCCAGGGCAAGGTAGAGAGGAGATTTAAGCACACTGCTATCTTCCAGGGAGACCTGCTACATATGGCAGTCTCCCCCCTTGTAGGTCCCTGCATCATGCTGTAGTACTCACACTGTCCTCCTTGCTCCCGCTGCCTCTCAGGGAAGACTCCTTCAAAACTTCCCCTGTTGTCAGGATCCTCCCAGGTGAGCACCTGAGCCCCAGCCCAAGGTAGAGCCTGCCTCTGTCAGGGGTCTCTCGAGGGTCACCGACAGTCCCCTCAGCACTGCATCTCCACTGTCCACCTGACTCCCCTGCTGGCATGACTCATCCATATTTAAAGGCTCACTTAGTTCCCTGCCTGGCCCACCACCTGGAGATTGGCTAAGCTCCCTTGGCCCTCCTAGCCTCCGCCCTCCAGCTTCCAGAATGTTCTCCAAGATTTCAGAACCGGAGGGAGGCACCAGAGAGCTTCCTGTATGAGTCACCCAGACCTAATAAACCCTGACCCAATTACAGACTCACATGTTTAAGCATGAGTCAGGCATACATTTCCCTGAACTAACACTAGTAGCACACTAGAGGGTGCTACACTCACATTATAATCTAATTGTACAATGTCCTTAATGTACCAGGAACTATGTAGTGAAATATCCTACCTGACTGGTGTAGCGGCCTCACTCTCCCTCTCTGCTTCATCGACTACTTGGCTGGTGTCTAGGGGTACCTGGGAGAGGAGAGTGCAGGAACACTACGCCAAGCTCTCACCTCGTATGTGTATGAGGGTTGAGCAAAGTCACTTGAATTACCTTCGGGTCTGTTCTCTGCATACGAAGCCTCTGCTTGTTCCGCGGAGATGTGTCTGCCAGTAATAGAGCCCCACACCAATAAAAGTCCAACACTCTTTTATTTCTCCATTGCCAGGGTGAACATAATCAATTGAACTTTAGTAACAGAAAAACGGGTGTGGGGACGAGTAGGCCCAGGCACAAATGAACTCTCCTATTCCTTTGCAAATGAATAGGCTTGGCGCACGGTCTCTGCCACCGACCGTGAGATTGGTCGCTGCCACCGACCGGATGAACTGTTGAGGCCCCTGCCACAGGCCTAATAGCAGGTCTCTGCCACTGACCTGAGTTGACTAGTTGAACTGCTGCCACCGGTCATAGAACATGAACCACCTTCCTCTATGAATTGGCCCCTGTTCGGGAAAGATATCCATCCGGACGGTCTCCAGAGGTTCACCCGGCACTGGCAATATGCTGCACCAGATCTTCGGTTGAATCCCTCCTCCGGTCCCTTACGCCTCTGGATTCGGGTGCCCAACACCCGGGGCCCCCTAGGACAATCCCTCCCTTGCGGGACCCAGTGGAAGGTACTGGGTCCCAGGCCTCCGGTTGAGTACCTCACCCCAGACTGAAGGTGTCTGGGATGGAACACGAACTCCAAGTGTCCAGGCCTAGGCCGCCTGGACACCGACTGCGGACAGCAGCCCTCAGGCTGAAGGTGCCTGGGACTCGGACCTCGTGGTGAAGATGTCCGCCCCCCTTATACCCTCTCCCAGCAACCACAGCGGCTTCCCCGCCCCGCCGTACAACTGCTGCAAGAGGTCACAAAGGGTACGGCACTGCAGTGATGGTTCAACCCCGGCCCAAAGTGACAGCGCCACCTGCTGAGCCGCGGGGATCTAGACATCACTGATGTCTTCACCAGAATTTAACACTCTGAAAAGTACATACCCGCTACACTGGATATAAATTAAAAAGGTAGATGCTCACATTACGTAGTTTTGGTGAATCTAAAGCACACTTTTTAGAGATTGTACACTCAGGTTGTAATGTATATGCCCAGCTACAGAGCTACTAAAATGGCAAGATCTTTAAAGAGTTCATACTAACCAACATCCTAGTCTTTCGGGACAGGTACCCCCACCCATGGTGTACACTTGATATGCCAACCTTCCTGGTGGCTCTGCCCAGCTGATGCCCACTTTCTGTGTGGTCCTGGCAAGACCACCTCGCTTTCCAGGAGATCCCACCCCTACTGATGTGGGAACCACCCACTTGTGGACGTGATCTCATCAAAAAATAGTCTTTTATGAGTTACTGCACATGCTTAGTAACTTAAGGGTGATTCTGTGCTCTCCATACCAAAACAGCATCATCGGGACAGAGAACAGAGATGTGGGACTGTCCTGGCAAATCCAGAACTGTTGGCATCTATGTGATCTGATTCCCAGTATCCAGCACATGTGCTTATCGAATTGAAAACGATCAGAAGCCAGCATGTGAGGCAACCTTAACAAGAGCGGAAAGATATTTAATCTTTTTCTACAATGGTAAGAAGTTCTGCAAGACCAAAAGCAGCAATGGCTTTACCAATGCACAACCTAACGACGACAAAGCAGCAATAGATTGCCACGATAAAATAACAATGTATATGAAAGACATATGCTGAAAGCTTTTCTCCATGTGCGGTATGTTTTATGTGTCTCTTTTATTGGGCCGGCTACAGATTGAAAAGTAATTAGGCAAGGGAGGGGTACGGTTTGGGTGGGCTTTACAAACAACCAGGATATGATCTCAAGACAGCTATCAAACTAACAGCTCACTTACGGCAATCTCCGAACACCGCAAGCATTTTGATCTGAACAGAGGCAGAGAGGGTACCCATTGATGTATTTTTATACTGGCAGTCCCTCATGTCTGGTGCATCGATGGCACGTGTACACTAAAGCCCTGTACACACGATCGGATTTCCTATGGATTCTAATCCGATGGATTTTTCCATCGGAAATCCGATGAAGCTGACTTTCATCAGTCTTGCCTACACACCATCAGTCAAAAATCCGACCGTACCAAACGCTGTGACGTAAAACACTCCGACAAGCCGAGAAAAATGAAGTTCAATGCTTCTGAGCATGCGTCAACTTGATTCTGAGCATGCATGGGTTTTTTGTCCGATGGAGTTCCACACAGACGATCGGAATTTGCTATCGTTTTTTTCCCCATCGGATAAATTTAAAACATGTTCTATTTTTTCTCACCGATGGAAAAAAGACCGATGGGGCCCATACACGATCGGTTTGTCCGATGAGAAAAGTCCATCGGACTGTTTTCATCGGTAAAACCGATCGTGTGTACATAGGCATAAGGGGTACTTCACATAGGTTGAGAGCATATTTTGCTTTTTAATAGAAAATTATGAGTTTTAACAAATAATGCAATAAAAACAAAATTTATCTAATTTAGTATTTGAAGATATTGAATAAACTCAAGTGATTATTTGGAATTGGTAATAAATATATGCAGGTTTCCACAACATGTTATACCTGGTTATATACTTTTGTATAGGGGTTTGTTCTGAATGGACAAAGTGACAGATTCTCTTTAACCCCTACCCGACCAGCCGTCGCAGTTGTATTGCAGCAGGTTGGCTCCCCTGGGTGAACCAACGTAACTGTACGACGGTTCGCCTGATGACCACTAGGGGGCGCGCGCGTGTGACGCCACGCCGGAGCGAGTGCACGGAGGGCGCGATGACCGTCGGTCGCCCACATTCACTCGTGACTGAGCGAGAACCGGAATCTGTGTGTGTGAACACACAGATCCCGGTTCTCTCAGGGGAGAGGAGAAAGATTGTGTGTTCATAATAAGTATGAACACCGATCTCTCTCTCCTCCTAGTCAATCCCATCCCCCCCACAGTTAGGACACACCTAGGGAACACAGTTAACTGTGTATAATTGTCACTGGTCCCAAAAATGTGTCAAAAGTGTCCGATCTGTCCACCATAATGTCGCAGTTCCGATAAAAATCGCTGATCACCGTATTTACTAGTAAAAAAAAATAATAATAATAAAAACGCCATAAATCTATTCCCTATTTTGTAGACGCTATAACTTTTGTGCAAACCAATCAATATACGCTTATTGCCAAAAATATGTAGAAGAATACATATCGGCCTAAACTGAGGAAATCTTTTTTTTTTTTTTTTAATTGGGGATATTTATTATAGCAAAAAGTTAAAAATATTGTGTTTTTTTTCAAAATTGTCGCTCTTCTTTTGTTTATAGCACAAAAAATTGAAATCGCAGAGGTGATCAAATATCACCAAAAGAAATCTCTATTTGTGGGAAAAAAAGGACATCAATTTTGTTTGGATACAGCGTCACACGACCGCGCAATTGTCAGTTAATTGCCGTATCGCAAAAAATGGCCTGGTCCTTGAGCAGCCAAATCGTAACTTTAAAAGAAGTGACAAATATGATGCAGTCTGTCACTGGCATTTACACAGCAGTTTGATTTCTGAATCCCCATATAAATGCATTTACCTCTACAGTGTATTTCAGTGCCCAAGAGTCACAGGTGGTACAAACCGCCTGCTGCCAACAGCCTATCAAAATCAATGACAGGATGAAATATGCAGTAGCCTTTAGCGCAACCCAGCTATACACGCATACAGGGCTGTATGTGTACAGGGACGTATGCTGCAAATGCAGTCCGTATTCCTGTACCCTTTGTGCGGGTGCAGCTTGAATTTGTCTACAGCCATGGCCACATATTGTGTAAGTCAGCCTGTCAATGATTTTGATAGGCTATTGGCAGAGGGCTGTACTCATTACTTGTGATTCCTGGGGTGCCAAAATACTCTATTTTTTTGGGCTGTACACACAAATGCATCAATGTTCATGAGCCCTAACACAGTTTTCTTGTTTGTTGATCCTTCTAGTAGATACATTATTTTTGTACTTCCTGTAACAGGCCAAGCTGTCCAGCAAAAGTAGTTGGAGCTTGACTTATGACTAAGCCCCACCAGTGTGCGAAATGCGTTAGTACAGCCTGTGGGGAGTATTAAGCAAGCAGGGCCCTCTGATTCCTCCTGTATTGAATTGTATTGTAACTGTACTGTCTGCCCTTATGTTGTAATGTGCTGCACAAACTGTTGGCACTATATAAATCCTGTATGATAATAATAATAAACACAATTTTTTTTAAATTAAAATATCAAATAAAATAAATATTATAATAAAATAAAATAACGTACCAAACATTGTATACTTACCTGCTCTTTGCAATGGCTTTGCACAGAGCAGCCCTGATCCTCCTCTTTCCAGGATTCCATTAGAGCTCCTAGCTCCTCCCTCCCATTGACTGCCCCATAGCAAGCCGCTTGCGATGAGGGCACTCATGTGTGCTCGCTCCTGAGCCCCGTGTGGCTCGGCCCTGCCCTGGCTCCCTCCTCACTGGCTGTGATGGACAGCAGCAGGAGCAAAATGGTTGTGTCTGAGCCAATGAGGAGGGAGAGAGCCGCTGCTCTTGTGCACATCGCTAGATTGAGATCGGGCTCAGGTAAGTACAGCGTGGTGGCTGGGGGGGGGGGGGGGGGGCAGGGTACTGCATGCCAAAGGTTTTTTACCTTAATGCAGAGAATCCTTTTGCCTTTAGAACCACTTTAATATTTTGTAAAAGTAATTGGAGGGTAACGAAATTACTGATCAATTTCACTGCAAAATGAACAGCATTATTACCCTATTACAGGAAGTGGAAAATCTACTGGCAGCAGCAGGACAGGTAATAAAATTATTTTTTTCTGATGCAATTTTTAAACCTTTAGCTCAACCTTCTTTAATTTAAAGTGGTAGTAAACCACAGTTGAAGAAAAAAAAAATCCCTGCAAGGCAATGTCATATTGTACTAGTATGCAGCGCATACTTGCAGATTATGAGAAGCTTACCTAAAAATGAAGCCCTCCAGCGGTGTGCTGTCACTGCTGAGAGGGCTTCCATCTTTACCTGGTCTTCCTTCCGGGTACGCGGCCTCCGGCTACACAATGACGTCACTCCCACACACGGGAGCCACCGTTTATGGCACGGGCTCTGAAGGTCCGACCCGGTATGTCGGAACTTTAGAGCGCATGCGCCAGTTACGTAACCAGCTGCATGCATTCGGAATATTTTCTAAACAGTGCAAGTTTTGGAGATATTCACAGTACCTTAGGGCAGGGCTGCTAATAAGGCAAAACAACCAGCCCTCCTGTAAGGGGCCCGGGCCCCATCAATTTAAAAGGGGGGCCCAGGCACCTGCTGAGCAGGGGGGCTGACTGTACTGTCTTGTTGCAGACACGATCCTCTTCTGTCTCCCACTGCAGCACTGCCAGCTTCTCCTCTTCTCCCTTCCTCCTGCAGCACTGCAAGGGGATTGGTTCTGGCACATGAGCCCCTTCCAACTGCTGTCTGGGCTCCCTGTATGCCACTTTACCCAACAGCTCTGCCAGCTTCCCTCCTCTCCCACCAGCAGCTGCTACGGGCACACAGGGGATGTCATTTACTGGCCCCTTCCTTTCCTGAATGATCACAGTAAGCGATTGATACCAATCACTCCTGTGTCCAATCATCGCGGAAGCATAGTAAACTGTGTTTGCTATGCTTCAGTTTGTGAATGAGCAGTAAACCTCAGAGTGAGTCCTATTTGTTCATTTGTGCAGCTGAGGCTGTAGAGAAAGAGACTGATAAATCTACAATCAGGTCCATAAATATTGGGACATCGACACAATTCTAATCTTTTTGGCTCTATACACCACCACATAGGATTTGAAATGAAACAAACAAGATGTGCTTTAACTGCAGACTTTCAGCTTTAATTTGAGGGTATTTACATCCAAATCAGGTGAACGGTGTAGGAATTACAACAGTTTGTATATGTACCTCCCACTTTTTAAAGGGACCAAACGTAATGGGACAATTGGCTGCTCAGCTGTTCCATGGCCAGGTGTGTGTTATTCCCTCATTATCCCATTTACAAGGAGCAGATAAAAGGTCCAGAGTTCATTTCAAGTGTGCTATTTGCATTTGGAATCTGTTGCTGTCAACTCTCAATATGAGATCCAAAGAGCTGTCACTATTAGTGAAGCAAGCCATCATTAGGCTGAAAAAACAAACAAACCCATCAGAGAGATAGCAAAAACATTAGGTGTGGCCAAATCAACTGTTTGGAACATCCTTAAAAAGAAAGAACGCACCGGTGAGCTCAGCAACACCAAAAGACTCGGAAGACCACGGAAAACAACTGTGGTGGATGACCGAAGAATTCTTTCCCTGGTGAGGAAAACACCCTTCACAACAGTTGGCCAGATGAAGAACACTCTCCAGTAGGTAGGTGTACGTGTGTCAAAGTCAACAATCAAGAGAAGACTTCACCAGAGTGAATACAGAGGGTTCACCATAAGATGTAAACCATTGGTGAGCCTCAAACAGGAAGGCCAGATTAGAGTTTGCCAAACAACATCTAGAAAAGCCTTCACAGTTCTGGAACAACATCCTATGGACAGATGAGACCAAGATCAACGTGTACCAGAGTGATGGGAAGGGAAGTGTATGGAGAAGGAAAGGAACTGCTCATGATCCAAAGCATACCACCTCATCTGTGAAGCATGGTGGTGGTAGTGTCATGGCGTGGGCATGTATGGCTGCCAATGGAACTGGTTCTCTTGTATTTATTGATGATGTGACTGCTGACAAAAGCAGCAGGATGAATTCTGAAGTGTTTCGGGCAATATTATTATCCGCTCATATTCAGCCAAATGCTTCAGAACTCATTGGACGGCGCTTCACAGTGCAGATGGACAATGACCCGAAGCATACTGCGAAAGCAACCAAAGAGTTTTTTAAGGGAAAGAAGTGGAATGTTATGCAATGGCCAAGTCAATCACCTGACCTGAATCCGATTGAGCATGCATTTCACTTGCTGAAGACAAAACTGAAGGGAAAATGCCCCAAGAACAAACAGGAACTGAAGACAGTTGCAGTAGAGGCCTGGCAGAGCATCACCAGGGATGAAACCCATCGTCTGGTGATGTCATCGCGTTCCAGACTTCAGGCTGTAATTGACTGCAAAGGATTTGCAACCAAGTATTAAAAAGTGAAAGTTTGATTTATGATTGTTAATCTGTCCCATTACTTTTGGTCCCTTAAATAGTGGGAGGCACATATACAAACTGTTGTAATTCCTACACTGTTCACCCGATTTGGATGTAAATACCCTCAAATTAAAGCTGAACATCTGCAGTTAAAGCACATCTTGTTTGTTTCATTTCATTGTGGTGGTGTATAGAGCCAAAAAGATTAGAATTGTGTCATGTCCCAATATTTATGGACCTGACTGTATGTCCTCGGTAGTGATGAGCCGAACACCCCCGGGTTCGGTTCGCACCAGAACCCGCAAACGGACCGAAAGTTCGCACGAACATTAGAACCCTATTAAATACAATGGATGCGAACGTTCGGATACTAAAGTGCTAATTATAACGACTATTATCCATGTTATTGTCCGAAACAGAGTTTGGGAACCCGGGTTCTGCACCAGGGGACATGTATCAATGCAAAAATAAGTTTTAAAAACGGACGTTTTCCGGGAGCAGTCATTTTAATGATGCATAAAGTGAAAAAAAAAAAGTCAAATATTCCTTTAAATATTGTACCTGGGGGCATGGGCGTCACCAGGGTGGGACCTGAGGGGGCCACGTCCCCCCCAATTTTACTGTGTGCCCCCCCATGTGCCCCCCCAAGTTAAGTTGTTAGTATTAACAGCGCCGCGGCTATCTGAGTTTCCGTCCGCGGCGCTGAATGACTGAATCTGACTTGTAACAGACGTCAGCCTGTCAGGTGACATCGCGTCTGACGGTCACGGCCGCCGCTATTGATTATGGGAATTGTAGTCCGCGGCGCCGCCTACATCGTGCTCAAGCTCCCTGCTCCCGGGGGGTGGAGTCAGTGAGTCACTGAGAAGAGCAGCGCAGCCAGCCTATCGCGTGCCAACTCCCATCGTCGGTTATTTATGATAAATAAATTATCATATTTTGCCCGCCAACTCCAGTCCAGTCACAGTGCATCTGCCACCAGTGCTGCCACAGGAAAGGTAGGTCACTTTTTTTTAAAAAACAGTAAAAATTTGCTTGCAATTGCATTACCATTTATAATTTAAATCTGAAATAAATAGCTGGTGGTTCTGGTGCCGGACAACAGTAACTTCAAAGATACATAAGACAGAGCTCTCATGGAGGTAACAGAAAAAATACTTAACTAATATTAGAAAAGCATGATGAAAAGATGAAGTAATATTGACTTAATAGTATATAGGAGGCTTTGTTTTTTCTTTTTTCAAAATCCAAACCAATGTGTTTTAGAGGTTAAAATATATATCATTGACCCCCAATATATATATATATATATTGGGGGTCAATGATATATATGTTAACCTCTAAAACACATTGGTTTGGATTTTGCAAAAAGAAAAAACAAAGCCTCCTATATACTATTTAGTCAATATTACTTCATCTTTTCATCATGCTTTTCTAATATTAATTAAGTATTTTTTCTGTTACCTCCATGAGAGCTCTGTCTTATGTATCTTTGAAGTTACTGTTGTCCGGCACCAGAACCACCAGCTATTTATTTCAGATTTAGGCTGGGTTCACACTGCTGCGATGTGGGAACGCTGCAAATCCACTGCGGGTTTAGGCATCGCAGGTTTTCCGGCGGCAGTTCACACTGCCCTATGCGAACTGCTGGGAGTGTCAATTAAAAGTTAATGACACCCCCAAATCAGTTTGCATATCGCAGTGCGATCTGCAAACTCGAAAAAGGAATCGGATCGCATGGGTGTGAACACCCATGCGATCCGATTCTGCTGCGGACAAAAAAAAGGGTCCTGTGATGTGCACTTGCAGTGCGGTGCGGATCACATTCGAACTCTGACATCGCAGCAGTGTGAACCTAGCCTTAAATGTGAACTTCCGTGCGTGTCGGGTGCGATGCGGGAACCCGCAGTGGATTCGCAGTGTTCTCGCAACGCACCAGTGTAAACCGGGCCTAAGAAATATTTTTTTCAGTTTACAAAATGCATGCATGCAATGACAGTTGATAAGGATTAAACAATAAATTGGTATTTTACCATGAATGAGTTAAAATTTGCTGACAGCGTAGATGAACCGTGAATTAAGAATTCAAATTTCATATTTGTGCGTTTTGTGTACATTGTCAGGAATATTTAATATTTGTGCGTTTCATGTACATTGTCAGGAATATTTCATGTTAATGTGTTTCGTGTGCATTGAATTTTTCTGGAATATTTTATATTTGTGCTTTTCATGTACATTGTCAGGAATATTTCATATTTGTGCGTTTCATGTACATTGTCAGGAATATTTCATATTTGTGCGTTTCATGTACATTGTCAGGAATATTTCATATTTGTGCGTTTCATGTACATTGTCAGGAATATTTCATATTTGTGCGTTTCATGTACATTGTCAGGAATATTTCATATTTGTGCGTTTCGTGTGCATTGAATTTGTCTGGAATATTTCATATTTGTGCGTTTCATGTACATTGTCAGGAATATTTCATGTTAATGCGTTTCGTGTGCATTGAATTTTTCTGGAATATTTTATATTTGTGCTTTTCATGTACATTGTCTGGAATATTTCATATTTGTGCGTTTCATGTACATTGTCAGGAATATTTCATATTTGTGCGTTTCATGTACATTGTCAGGAATATTTCATATTTGTGCGTTTCATGTACATTGTCAGGAATATTTCATATTTGTGCGTTTCATATACATTGTCAGGAATATTTCATATTTGTGCGTTTCGTGTACATTGTCAGGAATATTTCATATTTGTGCGTTTCGTGTGCATTGAATTTGTCTGGAATATTTCATATTTGTGCGTTTCATGTACATTGTCAGGAATATTTCATGTTAATGCGTTTCGTGTGCATTGAATTTTTCTGGAATATTTTATATTTGTGCTTTTCATGTACATTGTCAGGAATATTTCATATTTGTGCGTTTCATGTACATTGTCAGGAATATTTCATATTTGTGCGTTTCATGTACATTGTCAGGAATATTTCATATTTGTGCGTTTCATGTACATTGTCAGGAATATTTCATATTTGTGCGTTTCGTGTACATTGTCAGGAATATTTCATATTTGTGCGTTTCGTGTGCATTGAATTTGTCTGGAATATTTCATATTTGTGCGTTTCATGTACATTGTCAGGAATATTTCATGTTAATGCGTTTCGTGTGCATTGAATTTTTCTGGAATATTTTATATTTGTGCTTTTCATGTACATTGTCAGGAATATTTCATATTTGTGCGTTTCATGTACATTGTCAGGAATATTTCATATTTGTGCGTTTCATGTACATTGTCAGGAATATTTCATATTTGTGCGTTTCATGTACATTGTCAGGAATATTTCATATTTGTGCGTTTCGTGTGCATTGAATTTGTCTGGAATATTTCATATTTGTGCGTTTCATGTACATTGTCAGGAATATTTCATGTTAATGCGTTTCGTGTGCATTGAATTTTTCTGGAATATTTTATATTTGTGCTTTTCATATACATTGTCAGGAATATTTCATATTTGTGCGTTTCGTGTACATTGTCAGGAATATTTCATATTTGTGCGTTTCGTGTGCATTGTCAGGAATATTTCATATTTGTGCGTTTCATGTACATTGTCAGGAATATTTCATGTTAATGCGTTTCGTGTGCATTGAATTTTTCTGGAATATTTTATATTTGTGCTTTTCATGTACATTGTCAGGAATATTTCATATTTGTGCGTTTCATGTACATTGTCAGGAATATTTCATATTTGTGCGTTTCGTGTACATTGTCAGGAATATTTCATATTTGTGCGTTTCGTGTGCATTGAATTTGTCTGGAATATTTCATATTTGTGCGTTTCATGTACATTGTCAGGAATATTTCATGTTAATGCGTTTCGTGTGCATTGAATTTTTCTGGAATATTTTATATTTGTGCTTTTCATGTACATTGTCAGGAATATTTCATATTTGTGCGTTTCGTGTACATTGTCAGGAATATTTCATATTTGTGCGTTTCGTGTGCATTGAATTTGTCTGGAATATTTCATATTTGTGCGTTTCATGTACATTGTCAGGAATATTTCATGTTAATGCGTTTCGTGTGCATTGAATTTTTCTGGAATATTTTATATTTGTGCTTTTCATGTACATTGTCTGGAATATTTCATATTTGTGCGTTTCATGTACATTGTCAGGAATATTTCATGTTTGTGCGTTTCATGTACATTGTCAGGAATATTTCATATTTGTGCGTTTCATGTACATTGTCAGGAATATTTCATATTTGTGCGTTTCATGTACATTGTCAGGAATATTTCATATTTGTGCGTTTCATGTACATTGTCAGGAATATTTCATATTTGTGCGTTTCGTGTACATTGTCAGGAATATTTCATATTTGTGCGTTTCGTGTGCATTGAATTTGTCTGGAATATTTCATATTTGTGCGTTTCATGTACATTGTCAGGAATATTTCATGTTAATGCGTTTCGTGTGCATTGAATTTTTCTGGAATATTTTATATTTGTGCTTTTCATGTACATTGTCAGGAATATTTCATATTTGTGCGTTTCATGTACATTGTCAGGAATATTTCATATTTGTGCGTTTCATGTACATTGTCAGGAATATTTCATATTTGTGCGTTTCATGTACATTGTCAGGAATATTTCATATTTGTGCGTTTCATGTACATTGTCAGGAATATTTCATGTTAATGCGTTTCGTGTGCATTGAATTTTTCTGGAATATTTTATATTTGTGCTTTTCATGTACATTGTCAGGAATATTTCATATTTGTGCGTTTCGTGTACATTGTCAGGAATATTTCATATTTGTGCGTTTCGTGTGCATTGAATTTGTCTGGAATATTTCATATTTGTGCGTTTCATGTACATTGTCAGGAATATTTCATGCTAATGCGTTTCGTGTGCATTGAATTTTTCTGGAATATTTTATATTTGTGCTTTTCATGTACATTGTCAGGAATATTTCATATTTGTGCGTTTCATGTACATTGTCAGGAATATTTCATATTTGTGCGTTTCGTGTGCATTGAATTTGTCTGGAATATTTCATATTTGTGCGTTTCATGTACATTGTCAGGAATATTTCATGCTAATGCGTTTCGTGTGCATTGAATTTTTCTGGAATATTTTATATTTGTGCTTTTCATGTACATTGTCAGGAATATTTCATATTTGTGCGTTTCATGTACATTGTCAGGAATATTTCATATTTGTGCGTTTCGTGTGCATTGAATTTGTCTGGAATATTTCATATTTGTGCGTTTCATGTACATTGTCAGGAATATTTCATGCCAATGCGTTTCGTGTGCATTGAATTTTTCTGGAATATTTCGTATTTGTGCTTTCATGTACATTGTCAGGAATATTTCATATTTGTGCGTTTCGTGTACATTGTCAGGAATATTTCATATTTGTGCGTTTCGTGTGCATTGTCAGGAATATTTGATGACGATTTAACAATGCACATTTTAGTAAGGTGTGTGTGATAATGCAGTTTCTTATTTAAGTGGAGTTCTGACGCCCAGAATTTTTTTTTAAAGTCAGCAGCTACACATACTGCAGCTGCTGACTTTTATTATTAGGACACTTACCTGCCCTGGAATCCAGTGATGTCGGCAACCCCGGGTGCTGCCGCCGCCATTGTGGGTAAGGGATTCCAACAGTGTAGCCTTGCAGCTTCATGGCCAGCTCCCTACTGCGCTTTCTGTATTGGCCCAGTGGTGGGGGGAGGAGAAGGCCGGCCAAGGTGAAGCACATCGCCGCGACCGTGTCCGCCAGAAGTGGGGACAGGGTACCTGTCAATTTAAAACAGGTACCTGCTCCCCCTTAAAAGGTGTCAAATGTGGCATCGGAGGGGGGGGGGGGGGAATTAAATACGGTAAGCAGATGTTACACTTTTGGGTGGAACTCCACTTTAGTTATTTTAGTTGATTGCTAGTTGCTGGTTGGATGGGCAACTACATTTATCAATAAGACATTTAATAAAACAAATGGTATTCATTTATGGTAAGTGTTTCAGAAGAACATCATGTATTTTTTTTCCCCCAGATAAAATTTTCTATTATAACTCAAAAAATGGACATCCGTTCATTTTATTCTGTGGTAAATGTTAAGGCCCAGAAGGCTGATATTTCAAAAGAGCAGCAAAAAGGAAAAAGTCAGCCTGGCCCGTCTTCTTCCATTGAGGAGTGTGAAGAGCTTCAGAAGGATGACGTTGAATATGACACTGCTGAATTAATATCGGATAATGATGAACCTTCATTGCAGGTTGAAGACGCAAGCACCTCCTCACTAAGCAATATTCAACACAGTGCTTATGAAGAGCAATTCAGTGAAGCTGAACAGCCACAGAGTGCACAAACATCTGCTAGCATTGAAAAAACAAAGGTACAAGGACCACATGATATCAGCCAGTGTGCTAGTGAAGGGCCAAGACAGCCTGCATTAAAAAAATACCCACAGAAACAAATGGGAGGACGCTTCAGGTCATTCCGCCCACAGTGGTTTGGATCGTTTGACTGGTTGGAATATTCTGTGTCCCAGGATGCTGCATACTGTTTTCCGTGCCGTTTTTTTTCAACACCAAAATATCTCCATGGGCATGCTAAAAAAGTACCGTTTATCAACATAGGGTACAAAAACTGGAAAAATGCACTTGAAACTGGTAAAGGAATACTACAGCATGAGAAGTCTGCTTCACACAAGGATTGCCATGTCAGATGGGAGGATTTCAAAAATAGTGTAAGCCAGGATACATCAATCATGAAGGATCTAACTAAAGCTCATACACGAGAGGTCAATGAGAATAGACATTACTTAAAGACAATTGCCCAAGTTTTGTTGCTAACAGCCAAGACTAAAATTGCCCAGCGAGAGCATCGGTACAGCTCAGATTATGTCAACCATGGTAATGTGCGTGAAATTCTCTATTTAATTGCAGAAAAAGACAGCGTTGTAAGAAACAAAATTACAGGACCAAGGAATGCAAGATATCTACATCCATCTATACAAAATGAACTTTTATCAATTATGGCTGCTCTTGTTAGAGAAGGCATCGCACAGAGCATTAAAGGAAGTCCCTTTTCCATCATTGCAGATGAAACAAAGGATCTGAGTAAATCAGAACAACTGTCTGTCGTAGTCCGATTTTTTCACGATAAGATGATCCATGAACGGTTCTTACAATTCTACCGCGCAGATAGCCTTGATGCTGAATCTCTAACAGGATACATATTCCAGGTCCTAGCATCTCTAGGCATTGATAAAAATTATTGTGTTGGACAAGGCTATGATGGAGCCTCTGTAATGAGTGGCCGGCTTAATGGCGTGCAAGCACGCATTAAAAAGGAGGTGCCTTGTGCACTTTACATTCATTGCATGAGTCACCGCCTCAACCTGGTCATCGTGGACACTGTGAAGAATGTACAGGCAGCAAATGAATTTTTTGTAAAACTCGAAAAGCTATATGTGTTTTGCAGTACATCTGTTGTTCACTCTGTGTTTGCTAATGTGCAACAAGAAATGTCAAGCAAACCAGCTATCCAGCTTAAACAATTAAGTGACACAAGGTGGACATGCCAACATGCAGCCTGCAATGCTGTTCTTAAAACGCTTGGCCCTCTGTTGGAAACTCTCAATATTTTGGCAGAAGGGAACCATACTGAGAGAGCAGTTGAGGCAAAATCAATTCATCGGTTCATTGATTTTGGCTTCATTCTGGCACTTGTGTTTTTTGAGAACATACTAAAAAGGACCCAGACGCTCTCTAACATGTTACAAGCCAAAGATATTGACTTGGCATCAGCTGTCCTTCTTGTGCAAACAATTTTACAAGAGCTTGAAGAAGTGCGCAATCCAGAGAGGAGACCTGAAGCTAATTCTGGAACAATAGAAAGTGTCTGGGCAGAAGCAATCCAACTGAGCATCAAGTGTGGAATATCAGCACCAAATGATGATTCTACCGAACCGCCTTCCAAGAAGCGAGATCGCCGGCCTCCTCTCAACTTAAGAAATAGCGTCATTTTGGAAACTGTAGGGCATCGACAACAACTGCTCAAAAAAGATGACTTCATTCAAATGTTCATGTATGTTGTTCTTGACAGAATAATTTCAGAGCTAAAATCTCGATTTTCAAAAGATTCTCTGGAAATCATGGAAGGCGTACAGTCTCTGAATCCTCGATCAGATTCATTTCTTAATTTTGAAAAATTGCTACCAATGGCCAAATTCTACTCCTGCAACAAAGAAAACTTGGAGATTGAGCTGAAACAGGCAATGCTAACCCTACAGAGGAAAAAATCTTCAGATGCCATTAAGGTGGACACAATTCTTGAGTTCACTAACTTTCTGGAGCCTTACTCTATTCCATTTCTTGAACTTTATCGGCTATGTAAAATAGCTTGTGTTTTGCCAGTCAGTAGTGCCTCATGTGAAAGAAGCTTTTCTGCACTAAAGTTAATAAAATCATTCCTACGCACAACAATGACTGAGGAAAGGCTTTCAGATCTTGCCACATTGTCAATTGAGGCCAGACTTGCATCCCAAATAAATATGGGACTTGTAGTTAGCAGGTTTGCATCAATCCATAAAAATTCACGTTTAAGCCTATATTAGCGTGAAAGACAAAATTTAAGTTCAATTTTTTTCTTTATGCTGTGCACTTTAAAAGCATAACACTGCATATTTGTTGTGACGTTGCACTTTATTTTACGTGCACTTGTTTCCTTATTTAAGAATTGCTATTTGAAAGTTAGATATTTATAGTTAAAGGGACACTATAGGGTCAGGAATACCAACAGGTTAATTTCATTCTCCTCTGTCTGTCCTATGAGGCTGCAGGATCCCTGACCCTCTGTCTGGACAGTGCTGATCACATGCACCCTCCCAAGAAAAAAAAAACCTCTCTAGCAATACACACCAAACTGAGCATGTACAGCTTGCACCAAGACTGTACTATCAGGAGGGGACTGTGGAAGAAGGAGAGGATCAGAGAAGACAGGATCAAACAGCCTTTTCACACAATGCAGAGGTTTAGCCCCTTAGGTTTCAAAGTGAGTATAACAAGCATGCTTTACTGCATATACAGACTGATTTTACTGTTGTGGGTTTAGGAACAATTAAAGCTCAAGTTGTTCTGGTGACTATAGTGTCCCTTTAACAAAAATAGTTACAATTATTGTTGTTCATTTATATAACTATAGCTTGAATATGTTTTGGTACATACCTGGAAAAATTATTATTATTGCCTATGCTTCAACATAGGTATTGCAGTTCATTTTGCAATGTTTACCATTATGCGGTTTAATAGTGTTTTTTTGTAGGGGATTTTAAATTATTATGTACACTTCAACTATAGACTTAAATTAGCATGATGAAGGGCCAACCCTTCTTAGTAGTTTTTCATGGAAGTAGGGCTAAATCAGCTTTTCTTACAGGACAAGCTAGCCCATTATAGTTGGCCCTTCATAATGCAAATTTTTGTCTATGGCTATGGGTCACATTAAAGGGACTTTTTGCACATTGATAAAAGTCCGCAGTTGGACTGAAATGTTGACGCTCAAGTGTATTGTATGTTGCACAAATAAAACAAAGGTGAATTTGTAACAAGACCTCTGGAGTGCATTCTATTCTTGATTTAATTTATTTTTTAATACACATGTGTGTGTGTGTGTATATATACTGTATATATGTATGTGTATATATGTGTGTGTGTGTATATATGTATATATACACACACACGTTTTATGGTTGGCCCCCCTACTTTTGTCCTTGTCCCCCCATGTGCCCCCCCTAAATGTGAAAGCTGGAGACGCCACTGCCTGGGGGGTGTCTAAAGTATGCCTGTGAAGTGCCACGTGTTTCCCGTGTTTAGAACTGTCCCTGCACAAAATAACATTTCTAAAGGAAAAAAAGCAATTTAAAACTGCTTGCGGCTTTAATGCAATGTCTGTTCCCGGTAATATGGATGAAATTCTTTAAGAAAAATGGCATAGCTACCCCATGACCCCCCCCCTACCCCAGCCCATTACCAGCCCCTTTGGGTCTTGTATGGATATTAAGGGGAACCCCGCACACAAAATAAAAAAGGCCCTATATACTCTGAACAGCCGTATACAGGCGGTGCATACAAGACAGGGACTGTAGGTTTGTTCTTATGTAGAATCTGTTTGTAATTTTGAACAGCTGCATTGTTTAAGTGTAGCTCCATGCCAAATTCCTTTTTTTTTAGCTTTTTGGAAAACATAGGGAACGGTTATCACCCCTGTCACATTTCTTTTGCTGTCTGTGCCCCTGTTCAGAACATTTCACCTCACTTTGCGTCCCAATGACAACTGTTTTTGAAATGTGGTGTTTTTATTGAAACAAGGATTGGTGATAAAGCATCAGTAGAGAGGAGACACCTTTCTCCCAAATTAATTCTTACAGGAGAGAATTTTCCTTCCAAGGGGTAGATTTCCTCTCACTTCCTGTTGTCTTCTTCCGTTTGCAAGTAGTAGTAGTTTGTAAGTTGGATGTTTGAAAGTAGGGACCTGCCGTGTATACTCTGCAGAAATTGGCCCCTTAGGTGTTGGTGTTGGCACAACACTGAAAGCACTCACAGTTATTCTTGGTGGGTGCTGGAACGCCCTGCTGTCAACTATTATATCAGGAATTGTAATAACATATAATTGTTGATCAGTGGTAGTAAAAATTGGGCCTTTGATGGTGGTGCTGGTGCCACAACACTGTAAGGCCTGACAGTTACTCTTGGTGGGCGCAGCAATGGGCCCTGCTGTGAATTATTCGAACAATAATTATAATTGCATGCCCCTGTTGAACAGGGGCTGAAAAATTGGGCCTTTGGTGGTGGTGGTGGTGGTGATGGTGGTGCTGGTGCCACAACACTGTAAGGCCTGACAGTTACTCTTGGTGGGCGCAGCAATGGGCCCTGCTGTGAATTATTAGATCAATAATTATAATTGCATGCCCCTGTTGAATAGGGGCTGAAAAATTGGGCCTTTGGTGGTGGTGGTGGTGGTGATGGTGGTGCTGGTGCCACAACGCTGTAAGGCCTGACAGTTACTCTTGGTGGGCGCAGCAATGGGTCCTGCTGTGAATTATTCAATCAATAATTATAATTGCATGCCCCTGTTGAAGAGGGGCTGAAAAATTGGGCCTTTGGTGGTGGTGGTGGTGATGGTGGTGCTGGTGCCACAACACTGTAAGGCCTGACAGTTACTCTTGGTGGGCGCAGCAATGGGCCCTGCTGTGAATTATTAGATCAATAATTATAATTGCATGCCCCTGTTGAACAGGGGCTGAAAAATTGGGCCTTAGGCACTGGTGGCACAACACTGCAACCCCTCACAGATACTGTACTTGGAGCACAGCAATGAGGCCTGTTGCAAAGTATTGCATCAAAAATTTTAATTACATGCCCCTGTTAAACAGGGGCTGAAAAATTGGGCCTTAGCCACTGGTGGCGTCACCCATAAACCAAAATGATCTTCCAAGCTATCATCATTAATCGTATCATTGAGGAGGAGGAGGAGGATAGCCAGTCAACATAACAGCACAGGCACTCAGCATCAGCATCAGTCTTGAAGGGATGTGACATTTTAAAATCAATTAGTCTGTTATATCAGCATCTGGTGTGTGGTAGCTGGTGGTGATCCAAGACTGGTTCATCTTGATGAAAGTCAGTCGATCAACCGAGTCGGTGGACAGGCGCACCCTGTGATCCGTGACAAATCCTCCAGCAGCACTGAATGTGCGTTCTGAAAGAACGCTGGATGCAGGACAGGCCAGTAGCTCAATTGCATACTGTGCAAGCTCTGGCCAGTGATCCATCCTCAAGACCCAGTAAGCCAGAGGATTTTCGGTGGGGAAGGTGTCCAAGTCTGACCTTGCCCCTAGGTATTCCTGGACCATGTATATCAGACGCTGGCGATGGTTGCTGGAACCGATCATACTTTGGGGCTGCGGACTAAAGAATTGTCTGAACGCATCGGTCAGACGGCCACCTTCCCCACCGCTCCTTCTTTGACTGCCCGAAGCCTCAGCAACTCGTTGTCCAGGACCAGGAGTTTGTAACCTCCCAGTCTCTGGGAACGCGTTGCACAGACCTTTCTGCAAGGCCTCCCGGAGTTGTCTCATCCTCTGCTCCCTCTGCGACGGTACGATAAGGTCCGCAACCTTACCCTTGTACCGTGGATCAAGGAGAGTGGCCAGCCAGTAATGGTCCCTCTCCTTGATCCGAAGAATACGAGGATCCTTCCGCAGACTTTGCAGGATCAGGGAGGCCATGCAGCGTAGGTTAGCTGAGGCATTCAGTCCGGAGTCCTCTGGGTCACTAAGGACGACATGATCCGCAGCCACCTCCTCCCAGCCACGTACAAGTCCACTGGTTTCTTGGGACTGTAAATCATCCCTAAAAGACTGCTGCTGATGATGCTGAGTGCCAGCCTCCACCTCCATGCTGACACAATCCTCCTCCTCCTCCTCCTCCTCCTCTTCCTGTGCGATGGGTGGGACAGAAGGAACACTGTCTGGGTAAAGGGGGCCTTGAGAGGCAAGGAAGTCCTCCTCTTCCTGCCTCTGTTCTGCCTCAAGTGCCCTGTCCATTATTCCACGCAGCGTGTGCTCCAACAGGTGGACAAGAGGTACAGTGTCACTGATGCATGCACTATCACTGCTCACCATCCTCGTGGCCTCCTCAAATGGTGCCAGGACAGTGCATGCATCCCTGATCATGCCCCACTGGCGTGGTGAAAAAAAAACGAGCTCCCCTGACCCTGTCCTGGTGCCGTAGTCGCACAGGTACTCATTGATGGCCCTCTGCTGCGTGTGCAGCCGCTGCAGCATGGCCAACGTTGAGTTCCACCTGGTGGGCATGTCACATATAAGGCGGTTCTTGGGCAGGTTCAACTCCTTTTGCAGCTCAGCCAGGCGAGCACTGGCATTATAAGATCTGCGGAAATGCACACAGACTTTCCTGGCCTGCCTCAGGACATCCTGTAAGCCCGGGTACCTGCCCAAGAACCGCTGCACCACCAGGTTAAGGACGTGAGCCATACAGGGCACATGGGTCAGTTGTCCCTGTCGGAGGGCGGAGAGGAGGTTGGTGCCATTGACGCAAACCACCATTCCTGGCTTAAGCTGGCGTGGCGTCAACCACCTCTCGGCCTGCCCCTGCAGAGCAGACAGGACCTCTGCCCCAGTGTGGCTCCTGTCACCCAAACACACCAGCGCAAGCACGGCATGGCATCTTTTTGCCTGCGTACTTGCGTAGCCCCTTGAACGCCTACGGAGCACCGCTGGTTCCGAGGACAAACCACAGGAAGAGGCCATGGAGGAAGAAGAAGAGGAGGGGGTGGAGGAGAGAGGTGTGTCACAACCAGTAGTAGCATTTTGGAGGCGTGGCGGTGGAACAACCTCCAACACTACTGCACCTTGTCCTGCATCCTTCCCAGCTGCCAAAAGAGTGACCCAATGGGCCGTGAAAGAAAGGTAACGTCCCTGTCCATGCCTGCTGGACCATGAGTCAGCGGTAATATGCACCTTACCGCTGACCGCCCTGTCCAGGGAGGCCAAGACATTGCCTTCCACATGCCTGTAGAGAGCCGGAATCGCCTTCCGTGCAAAAAAGTGGCGTTTGGGAACCTGCCACTGAGGAACCGCACATTGCACAAACTCACGGAAGGGGGCCGAGTCTACCAACTGAAAAGGCAGCAGTTGAAGCGCTAGCAATTTAGCCAAGCTAGCATTCAACCGCTGGGCATGTGGATGGCTGGGAGTGAACTTCTTTCGACGGTCCAGCAGCTGGGGCAGGGAAATTTGCCTGCTAGAATCGGACGTTGGTGTACTGCTAGCAGAGTGCCCGCAAGTACTTGGCTGTGACACACCTAATTCTACACCTTCATTCCTCTCAGAGCAGGTTTCAGAGAGGAGTGAAGGTATAGTGGGGTTGGAGATCCCAGCTGATGCGGTGCAAGAAGAGGTCAGCTTTGTTCTTTGGTGTGGGTCTTTAAGGTAGGCTTGCCAACGAGCTGCATGGCAGGTCAACATATGTCTGATCAAGCATGTGGTGCCCAAGCGGCTGATGTTTTGGCCACGCGATATACGCTTGAGACATATGTTGCAAACAGCAGCTGTGCGATCTGATGCACTCGCCTCAAAAAAGGCCCACACCAAAGAACTTTTTGAATGACGGGCAGAGGCAGCGCCCTGCACAGGCGGAGCTCTGCGGTGTGATTCCGTCGGTGTGCTGCCCATACGCTGGCCACTCAAGGGCATCCTGCCTCGTTGGAGATGTGCCTCCTCCTCATCCTCCTCCTCCTCTCTCCTATTAGGCACCCACGTGGAGTCAGTGACCTCATCATCCCCTCCCTCCTCATCACTGCAGCCAATCTGGCAGTATGCTGCAGCTGCTGGAGCATGACTGCCAGATTGGTGTCCTTCTTGAGCATCCCCTCTCTCTGCTCTCACGCTGCTGCCTTCCTCTAGCTGGGTATCATCATCAGATCCTTCCAAACGCTGGGCATCCTCCTGGAGCATGTACCCAACACTGTGCTCAAACAGTTCGGGGGACTCCTCAGGAGGAGGACATGGTGGGTCTAGGGAAGGATTGACTAATGAAGATAATGATACCAGAGAAGAGGACGCTTTGGCAGCTGCTTTGCCAGTACCCTGAGCCTGGGTGAGAGAGGATGAGGAGGATGAGGTGGGCTTGGTCATCCACTCTACCAAGTCTTCGGCATGATGTGGCTCAACATGTCCAGCTGCCGAAAAGAAGGACAAGCGTGTCCCATGGCCATGTGCTGATGACAATGCACCGCGTCCACGACCAGCACTGTTGCCCCCAGACACAGAGCCTGCTTGCCCTCTTTTTTTGCCTCCTGACTGTCTGCCTCTCCTTGTTTGCCTTCCAGACATTTTAATGGATGGCCTGCAGGGAGATGGGAAAAAGAGCAATAAGGGCTACCTTCAGGTGTATACTGTGCAGGAGGCTTAGCAACAATGACACTGACACTGTCCCCTGCCTATCCTTCTCTGTCCCTAAACTCAAGGATTTGAAATATGGAACAGCAAAATTGGTTTAGAACACAATAACACACTGTCAGTTTCACTCACTGTACCTCTCTGTCCCTAAACTCAAGGATTGAAAATATGGTTCAGCAAAATTGGTTTAGAACAGAATAGGACACTTTCCCTCACTGTCCTACTCTGTCCCTCCCTACAAAGAAGATTTAGCACAGAATAGCACACTGATAATTGCCACGAGTGTCCTTCTCTGTCCCTAAACTCAAGGATTGAAAATATGGAACAGCAAAATTGGTTTAGAACAGAATAGCACACTGACACTTTCCCTCACTGTCCTACTCTGTCCCTCCCTACAAAGAAGATTTAGCACAGAATAGCACACTGATAATTGCCACGAGTGTCCTTCTCTGTCCCTAAACTCAAGGATTGAAAATATGGAACAGCAAAATTGGTTTAGAACAGAATAGCACACTGACACTTTCCCTCACTGTCCTACTCTGTCCCTCCCTACAAAGAAGATTTAGCACAGAATAGCACACTGATAATTGCCACGAGTGTCCTTCTCTGTCCCTAAACTCAAGGATTGAAAATATGGAACAGCAAAATTGGTTTAGAACAGAATAGCACACTGACACTTTCCCTCACTGTCCTACTCTGTCCCTCCCTACAAAGAAGATTTAGCACAGAATAGCACACTGATAATTGCCACGAGTGTCCTTCTCTGTCCCTAAACTCAAGGATTGAAAATATGGAACAGCAAAATTGGTTTAGAACAGAATAGCACACTGACACTTTCCCTCACTGTCCTACTCTGTCCCTCCCTACAAAGAAGATTTAGCACAGAATAGCACACTGATAATTGCCACGAGTGTCCTTCTCTGTCCCTAAACTCAAGGATTGAAAATATGGAACAGCAAAATTGGTTTAGAACAGAATAGCACACTGACACTTTCCCTCACTGTCCTACTCTGTCCCTCCCTACAAAGAAGATTTAGCACAGAATAGCACACTGATAATTGCCACGAGTGTCCTTCTCTGTCCCTAAACTCAAGGATTGAAAATATGGAACAGCAAAATTGGTTTAGAACAGAATAGCACACTGACACTTTCCCTCACTGTCCTACTCTGTCCCTCCCTACAAAGAAGATTTAGCACAGAATAGCACACTGATAATTGCCACGAGTGTCCTTCTCTGTCCCTAAACTCAAGGATTGAAAATATGGAACAGCAAAATTGGTTTAGAACAGAATAGCACACTGACACTTTCCCTCACTGGCCTACTCTGTCCCTCCCTACAAACAAGATTTAGCACACTGATAATTGCCACGAGTGTCCTTCTCTGTCCCTAAACTCAAGGATTGAAAATATGGAACAGCAAAATTGGTTTAGAACAGAATAGCACACTGACACTTTCCCTCACTGTCCTACTCTGTCCCTCCCTACAAAGAAGATTTAGCACAAAATAGCACACTGACACTTTCCCTCACTGTACCTCTCTGTCCCTAAACTCAAGGATTGAAAATATGGTTCAGCAAGATTGGTTTAGAACAGAATAGCACACTGACACTTTCCCTCACTGTACCTCTCTGTCCCTACAAACAAGGATTAGCACAGAATAGCACACTGTCACTGACACTCTCCCTACCTATCCTTATTTGTCCCTAAACACAAGGAATCCAGGATTAGTAAAGGAAAAATAATGACACTGTCCCTGCCTATGCTTCTCTTTCCCTGCTCCGGAACACACTACACACTACACTACACACGCGCTGGCGGCCTTTTATAGTGTGGGGCGTGTACTAAACCCCCTCAGCAATAATTGGCCACAGGCATCCTGCCTGTGGCCAATCATTGCTCTCCTCGCTGCCGGCGCTGTGATTGGCCAAGCATGCGGGGTCACAGTGCATGCTTGGCCAATCACAGCGCCTGGATGACACTGCGATGGCGTAGTGCATTGTGGGCCGTTCGCGTCACTCGAATTTGGCGCGAACGGCCCAAATTGTTCGATCTTCGTCGAACGATCGAACAGCCGATGTTCGAGTCGAACGTATGTTCGACTCGAACACGAAGCTCATCCCTAGTCCTCGGTCACCTTCAGCCGGGGAGGCCCTGTCAGGTAGGCTGTATGGGGCCCTGTGATTTCTAATAGCAGCCCTGCCTTATTACAGGCTTACCTGTAGGTATAAATGGCAAAACAAAGTTTACTACCACTTTGTGGTTACTGGCAAGGTTTTGCATATTACAAATGACCTTAAAGGGGTTGTAAAGGTACATGTTTTTTCACCTTAATGCATTCTATGCATTAAGGTGAAAAAACAGCCGAGGATTAGCGGCCCTTTAGCCCCCTCGTTTACTTACCTGACCCCTTCTCGGCTCATTCTTTGGTTGATTGATAGCAGCGCAGCCATTGGCTCCCGCTGCTGTCACTCAGATCAATGACGCGGCGCCCCGGGGGGCGGGGCCGAGTGATACAGTCGGTGGCTATAGCCGCAGGCTGTATCAAGGGAGCGCGCCCGCAAGAACTAACCCCCCATGGGAGAGAGCTCCCATGAAAGGGGTTAGTTCTTGAGGGGAGGAGCTGAGACAGCCGCCGAGGGACCCCAGAAGACCAGGATTGGGGCCACTTTGTGCAAAACAAGCTGCACAGTGGAGGTAAGTATAAAATGTTTGTTATTTAAAAAAAAAAAAAAAAACGGGAACCGTTAGTGTCCCTTTAACCACTTTCCGCCCGGCCTATAGCAAAATGACGGCCAGGCCGGTGGTTTATTTGTTGTGACTGGACGTCAAATGACGTGTAGCACCCTCTATCTAGTGTAGGTGCTAGAGTATGTTTTTTTGTAGAACAGGTAAATTTAGGCAGGCCTAGCTCAAGAGCTTAACCTGTTTGTTTTGATTTGTGGGGCTGGGAGTGGCTCAAATACAGCTGGTGACTCACAGCTAGCTTCATCTTTTGGTTACCTCCCTTTTGCTTCTAGTAGGAAGGTGGGGAAGAAGGGTGGAGCTGTCTGGGGTGTTCTAAGGAGTCCTGACCAATACCCAACCTGGATTGGCAGGGGGGCAGGGCCTCCTTAAATACCTACAGTCAGCCCAGCTGAGGAGGAGTTGTTCGGGTGGAAGAACTAGAGATGAAGTATTAGGCTGTCGGAGGGAGAGAGCTCCCCAGTCTGGGGGGTTGACCTTGGGCCAGGAGCTTGCAGCTGTACAGGAACCCCATACAACCCAAGGGGTGTCCTGAACAGGAGCAGGAGAGGACAGCAGGGAACACTGCTGGGCAAGTCTCCAGGAGGGATCCACCAGGTGTCGGTGAGTGGCAGGCACAGTTGGGAGAGCTGGGAGGCATGCCGGTGTCTCGTCAGATTCGGCTCCCCATCACAGATTGCTCTGGAAGTGACGTTCTGTCGCCGCCATCTTGCTACACCCCACACTCCTGCACAGTAATGATAGAGCGAGAAGGGGGCAAGTGGACATCTTGTTACACCCACCGGAGTTTTAGATTTCACAGTTATTTTCAACACAAAACTGAGCTTATATGCTTAAATACAGTATTTGGAAATCTGACGGACTTTGTCGATATCTTTGCTCTTTCTTTTTTTGCTGATATTTGGATAGAGATATAACTCCACTGTTTGGTTCTATAGTGGTTTCACTTGGTCGACCACTTGGTTGTAGCTTCTCATACCTACTTCTGGACTATCCATGGGTTCATACCGAAACCCTAATCATCTTCCATCTATTATGGTCACCAATTTCCTTTCTTGTATACTGCCTATGATGACAGTTTTATTTTGTACTAAATTGTGCTACTCAACCAATGTTTTTTCTTGTTATTCCAAATCTTAATAAAAAAGATTGACACCGAAAAAGGATGGGAGAGAAGAAATATGAGCGATGGGAAGAGTGGGAGTAGCAATAGATGGCGGGGAAGTTCCATATTTCTGATAAAATAGAGAGGAAAGAGCAATCCCAGACTACCCGTAAAGTAACACAATCTGCCCAATTACAGTGTCTTCAGTGAGAATACACAGATCCTTGCACTGGTCCTAATAGCAGAAGGTGGGATTCATAAACCTTATCCTGGCTAAGGAGAAGAGGTGAGGGGTTAATGAGAGACATGTGCTGTTTTCTAGGCTCAAAAATGTTATCACTTTAGGCCAAGAATATTACAATCTGATAGAAAATGCATCCTGCGGGCCTTCGATATATGAAGGCTGTACATAAATGAAAAAGAAACATTGGTGTTTATTCACTTTCTCCACTTTACTTACTACCGTGCTGTGTTGTTTTTGTGTTGCCTGCTTCCCAGCTGTGACCTCCTGCGGTGTGATTTGTGGTCATGGTACCATTTGGTGACAGCTGAAAAAGTGTCAAGAGAGATGGTAAAAACAACTCTTTGGACTTGGATACAAACTTACATGGTGACGGTAACTAATTTCACAGGAGGCGATCATTGCTAATAAAAGTATACCCACATGATCAGAAGATCGATAAGCTTATGCCGCGTACACACGACCGTTTTTAATGTCATTGAAAAAAACGACGTTTTTCTCGACGTGATTCTTCTCAAGCCTATCTTGCCTACACACTATCGTTGAAAAAAATGCTTGAGAAAAGCGCAGTGACGTACAACACGTACGACGGCACTATAAAGAGGAAGTTCCATTCGGATGGCGCCACCCTTCATGTTAGTAAAGTTTGTTGAAAGACGATTCGCGCTTTTCAGCCTCGTGCTTTTCAGTCCGTTACAGCGTGACGAATGTGCTATCTCCATTACGAACGCTAGTTTTACCAGAACGAGCGCTCCCGTCTCATACTTGATTCTGAGCATGCACATTTTTTTTTGCGTCGTTAAAGCCTACACACGGCCGTTTTTTATGATGAGAAAAACGACAAGGTGAAAAACGACGAGAAAAATTAGAGCATGTTCCAATTTTTTCATGGCCATTTTTCACGTCGTGAAACATGCTCTGAAGCCAACACACGATCAATTTTAATGACCATTTAAAAAAATAGAATTTTTCTCGTCATTAAAAACGGTCGTGTGTACGCGGCATTAGGCCACCCTTTCTCAACCTTTTTAAGCGGGAGGAACCCTTGAAAAAACTTTATGGGCTCATGAAAACCCTTGGTAAAAAATATTAACGCTCATGGTACATTAGTATGATGGTTTATGGGAAGAATGGCCCTTGCATTGGTGGTCACCAGGAGAAATGCTCCTTACCAGTGCCTGGGACAAGGTCACCTAAGCCCAAAATTGGGGACTAATCTACATGATTACCACCTAACATAATCCCCCCTCCCAGTACAAATGTTTGCCCCCTCCATCCTGCAAATCCCCCCAGCACAGATGCAAAAATCACCCTTCAAGCACAAATCCTCCACCCCTAAAATTTCCCCTCTGAGTACACATTCTCTCCCTCCCCCACTCCAAATCCACCTCCTAGCACAAACACCCCCCAATCATCCCTACTACCGTGTTTCCACGAAAAGAAGACCTTCCCCGAAAGAAAAACCTAGCATTATTTTCCAGGAGGGCTGCAATATAAGCCCTACCCCGAAAATAAGCCCTGAACATGCCAAACTGCGCCCCCCCCTTTACCCGCCAAAAAAATTGGGGACTAATCTACGCGATTACCACCTAACATAATCCCTCCTCCCAGTACAAATCTTTGCCCCCTCCATCCTGCAAATCCCCCCAGCACAAATGCAAAAATCACCCTTTAAGCACAAATCCTCCACCCCTAAAATTTCCCCTCTGAGTACACATTCTCTCCCTCCCCCACTCCAAATCCACCTAGCACAAACACCCCCCAACCATCCCTATTATCGTGTTTCCACGTAAATAAGACCTACCCCGAAAATAAGACCTAGCATTATTTTCCAGGAGGGCTGCAATATAAGTCCTACCCTGAAAATAAGCCCTAGTTTAAAATGCTTGTAAAATCCTATAATCCACTCTATTACAGTAGTATATAATGTACAATGTGTGTGTTTCTGTAATATAGTTGCGGGGAAGAGAGCTCCGGCGGGTCACAGAAGTGCAGAGCGGCGCTATGACGAAGGTATTTGGCACAATTATATTACAGAAACACATATTGTACATTATATACCACTGTAATAGACTGGTATATAGGATTTTACAAGCATTTTAACTCGGTTCACACTGGGGATTTCCGTCAGGCAGGGAGAGAGAGGGGGAGAGAAGACAGCACATTACATGGTAAGACCTACCCCCAAAATAAGCCCTACTGTGTCTTTTGTTGCCACAATTAATATAAGACCCTGGATTATTTTCGGGGGAAACACGGTAGCACAAACCCCCCCTCCCATTCTCCTCCTAGCACAAATCCCCTCCCCCTTTTACCGTATCACTTCTTCTAGCTCAAATTCCCCCTCCTAGTACAAATACTCTTCTCCCACCCACCTCACAACACAAATCCCCCTGAATCACCACTCTTGGCACACACACCCCTCCTAGAACAGTTCTTTTCCCTTGCTGTCCCCCAAATTCCTCCTCCCAACACAAATCCCCTCAATCTCCTCGCGGTGCCCACCCCCCCCACCTCACATGGTACCACAGTACCCAGGCAGCCTCCCCTCCTGCCCACCCCTTGTCCCGGGCCTGTTCCTTACATTGGTGGTCAGTGAAAAGAATGGATCTTACATTGGTGGTGATTGGGAAAAAGGCTCCTTACTTCAGTGGTCAGTGGGAAGAATGATCCTTACATTGGTGGTCAGTGGGAAGAATGTTCCTTACATTGGTGGTCAGTGGGAAGAATGTTCCTTACATTGGTGGTCATTGGGAAGAATGTTCCTTACATTGGTGGTCATTGGGAAGATTGGGAAGCTAAAAAGAACATTGCTGTCAGTGGTTACTCATCTTCAGCAGACTCATGGGATCAGAGGCGGCTCTCTAATTAGGCAAATTAGGCGGTCGCCTAAGGTCTCGCACTCACAGGGGCCTCGCTACCACCTAATTTGCCTGTATTTGATCACTAATGCGGACTGACCAACTAGCTCCAGGGGCCATCTGTAAAAGGCGCACAGGGCGGGCCGCAAGTCCAAGTGGGGCCCTAAAGCAGCTGAGCTGCTTCTTCAGCCAGCGCCGCTCACTATCCACTATCCAGCTGGCCTATGACTGTCTGTGAAGGGGAAGGAGGAGCTTCAGTGGATGGATCCCATTCCAGCGCCTGCTGCAGCCTGGCCGACCGCCCAAAGAGAAAGTGAGTGCCTGGCCGTGCAGCCCTCCTGTGTGCCTGGATAGGAGGAGTGGGGCCTTGTGTCTAAATTTTGCCTAAGGCCTCACAAAGCCTAGAGCCCCCTCTGCTTGGGATGTATGACATCATTTGTCTAGGCAAGAAACCAGAAAGTAACTGAAGAAATGTAAAAAAAAAATGTCAAAACAAGTACATATGGTATACTTTCCTATCTCTTATGCCGCGTACACACGATCATTATTCACGGCGGTTTAAAAACCGCCGTGAATAATGACATTTTAAATGAGGGAACAGCTTGTTCCCCACACACGGTCATTTTTCTCGTCATTTTTTAGGCCCCATGCACACAGGGCGTTTTTACAGCTGCTAACAGCAGCTTTAGACGTTTTTTTTTACAGCTTCAAAACGCCCATCCATGTTATTCTATTGTGTCATGCACACTAGAGCTTTTATGAGCTCCAAGTGGCATAGGCGTTTTCCAGCTGCAAAAAAAAACCAATTCCAGTGCGTTCTGGAGCTCCAGGTTCGAGCTGCAAAAATGCCTGACGCTATTAAACGCGCATAAACGCGCAAAAAACGCCGCGAAAACGCGCAAAAATGCCGCGATTTGCGTTTTTGAGGTCCGGGATTTTTTTTTTTTTTTTTTTTTAAAAGGTCAAAAAATGTCAAAAAATGTTTACAAAACATGGACAGGCGTTTTTAAGCTCTAAAAAAAGCGGCTGTAAAAACGCCCTGTGTGCATGGGGTCTAAGGCCTCATGCCCACGGGCGTTTTTTCAGCCGCGTTTTTGAGCGTTTTTTACAGCTTAAAAACGCCTGTCCATGTTAGTCTATAGCTTCATGCCCACCCAGGCGTTTTTGAGCTGTAAAGAGCATAGGCGTTTGTAAGCTGTAAAAAAAAACCAGGACCAGTGCGTTCCTCAGCGTCAGAATTAGGCAGAAAAAAAACGCGAGCGTCAAAAACACGCAAAAACACGCACTAACGCGCGGTCGCGTTTTTAGCTCTGACGTTTTTTTTTTTTTGTTTTTTTTTTCAAAAAATAAAAATAAAAAAATATATTTACAATAACATGGACAGGCGTTTTTAAGCTGCAAAAAACGCAGCTGTAAAAACGCCAGTGGGCATGAGGCCTTAAAATGACGAGAAAAACGATCGTCTATGGGCTCCGCGGCAGTGTTTCCCTATGGGAAACACTGCCGCGGAAGAAATGTCAGGAAAAACGACGAGAAAAATTAGAACATGTTCTAATTTTTCTCATCGTGATTAATGCCGTTTTTCCCGTCGGGAAAAACGGCAAAAAGCCCACAGACGATCGTTTTTCTCGTCCAAAGGAAAAAATGATCGTGTGTACGCGGCATTAGACTGCATTCACACCTGAGCGTAGCGTTTCGAGCGTTTTTACCGTCGTTTTGTCGCGCAAATTTGCGCCCGTCGAAACGCTCGTTGTCGCGCTAGACGCTTGAATCGGGCGTCTCCATTACATTCTATGGCTCCTAAAACGCCCAAATCTGCCCGATTCGCGTGACAGAAAAGGGTCCGGAACTTGTTTGAGCTTCAGGCGTTCGGCTTCAGGCGTTTTGGAGTGGAGATGTGAACCATCTCCATAGAGAATAATGTTTTTTTTCCCCCTCTAGCGCTTTGTAGCTTCAGGCTACAAAACGCTCAGGTGTGAATGCAGCCCTAATGCAAGCAGCATGAGAATTAAAAATAATCAATGTTGATTGGGAGAGTGAAGTTCTCCTTTAAATGGGAATTATGGGGATTAGGAGTTGGTGTTGGGGTCTTGGCTTAATTTCACAGCAAAGACATACACTATATTACCAAAAGTATTGGGACACCTGCCTTTACACGCACATGAACTTTAATGGTATCCCAGTCGAAAGCCCTGTACACACGGCCGGGAATCCCGTCAGAAAAAAACTGTCGGTTTTCCTGACGGGATTCCTGGCAAGCTTTTCTTGCTCACCGGGTGTACACACTGCACATTCAAAAGAACCGCCGTTCTTTTGCATGGCAAGAACGCAGTGACGTCATTGACTACGACGAGCATGCGCTTGTCACATTCAATGCCGTTGTCGCCATCTTGCTTCACCCTACACTACCCTTGTAAGCTACCACGCATGCGTCGAAGTCTCATAGAGCATGCACGGGTTTACCTGGAGACAGTTAACCATACACACGCACGGTTTTCTCGTCGAGATTCCCGGCAGTTTTCCCGACGAGAGACCATACACACGTCCGGTTTTCTCGCAAAAAGCTCTCCCAGCAGTTTTCTTGCTGAGAAAACCGGCCGTGTGTATGAGGCTTTAGTCCATAGGGTTCAATATTGAGTTGGTCCACCCTTTACAGCTAGCTATAACAGCTTCAACTCTTCTGGGAAGGCTGTCCACAAGGTTTAGGAGTGTGTCTATGGGAATGTTTGACCATTCTCCCAGAAGATCATTTGTGAGGTCAGGCACTGATGTGGATGAGAAGGCCTGGCTCGCAGTCTCTGCTCTAATTCATCCCAAAGGTGTTCTATTGGGTTGAGGATGAGCGAGTTCGAGGTGGAGGAACTTGACTGGCCTGCACAGAGTTCTGACCTCAACCTGATAGAACAGTGTGGAGACTGCAAGCCAGGCCGTCTCATCCACATCAGTGCCTGACCTCACAAATGCGCTTCTGGAAGAATGGTCAAACATTCCCATAGACACACTCCTAAACCTTGTGGACAGCCTTCCCAGAAAAGTTTAGGCTGTTATAGCTGCAAAGGGGGGGGGCCATCTCAATATTGAACCCTACGGACTAAGACTGGGATGCTATTAAAGTTCATGTGCGTGTAAAGGCAGGTGTCCCAATACTTTTGGTAGTATAGTGTAATCTATGTGGAGTTTTTTTAGGTTAATGTGAACTACTACCCAAAAAACATAGTTATAGGTTACTTTGCTCCTACACATACTGGCCCTGTGATGTGTCTGTACAACTGTACTAAGGATGTTGCACTGTAGACATCTTCAAGGACATATCCTTAGGTGAATGGTCTACATCAGTGGTGGTGAGCTTACAAGGCATAGGGGGCTTCAGCTGTGGGAGTGTGAACGGGTGGGGGGTGAACAACATTTTCCCAGACATGGGCTTTAAAGTGACCCTGTCACCACAGGGGGGAGCCTAAACAGAAGGCAGAATGTTAAAAAAAAAAAGCATGATTATATTTACCTTCCTGGCAGACTGTGTGTTGAAAAGCCACCACCCTACTGCTTCCCATCCACTGCAAGTATTGAACCCCCGGGCTGAGTTGAATATCTGACACCTCTGCGGCATACACTGGTTCTTCTTGATGGCTTCTACATACTTTAGTGATGTACTAGCCTGCGGGAGGATCTATAGCATGTGTCAAGGGAACAGATATCTTACACACAGGGCTGCTGATAAGGCAGTACAGCCAGCCCTCCTGTACGGGGCCCGGGCCCCATCAGTTTAAAAGGGGGGGTCCACACACCTGCTGAGCAGGAGGGCTACTCTACTGCTTTATTGCAGACACGATCCTCTTCTGTCTCCCACTGCAGCACTGCCAGCTTCTCCACTTCTCCCTCCCTCCGACAGATCTGCAAGGGCATTGGTTTTGGCACATGAGCCCCTTCCATCTGCTGTCTGGGCCCCCCTGTGTGCCCCTTTCCCCCACAGCTCTGTCAGCTTCCCTCCTCTCCCACCGGCAGCTTTCTTTTCCTGAATGAACACAGTGAGCGATCCTTTCCAATCACTCCTGTGTCCATTCATCGCTGAAGCATAGTAAACTGTGTATACTCTGCTTCCGTCTGTGAATGAGCAGTAAGCAAATGAAAAAATGCACTATACCAAGAAGGGAGTACAGTGCTAGATGCCACATAAACAGAGCCCAGGGAAATAATACCATAAATTATGTATCATATATAAATTTATTGATTAATTGACAAAAAGTATGACCAAATACCATAAAAAGTAATAAACAGAGATCCTACACCCAACATCATGTAGACAACGTTGTCTGGGACCAAAGACAAACACACATAAAAACATGAAACAAAGCATAAGACAGCACCTAAGCAAAAATATATCATCAGCGCACTATGAATGAGTGCCAATTCAGATGGCTGTACCACCGACCAGGTAATACTCTTATGCCGCGTACACATGACCGTTATTCATGTCATGGAAAAAAACATTGTTTTTCTTGACGTGATTTTTCGTGTTTCCTCTCAAGCCTGCCTTGCATACACACGTTCATGAAAAAAAACGCTAGAGCAAAGCGCGGTGACGTACAACACGTACGACGGCACTATAAAGGGGAAGTTCCATTCGAATGGCGCCACCCTTTGGGATGCTTTTGCTGATCCTCGTGTAGCGGGGTCTCTAAATTTAGGTGGGATACACGGGAAATAGTATGATCCAGGTGTGTAGATCATAGAGGATTTGGACCATTTGTATTCGTGGAGGATTGGGTGGTGTAATATTCTCCTTGGCCTGTGGGTGGCGGGGTACACGCAGGCTCAAGGTAGATTTGCTGCCGCAGTGCTGTCCTTTTTGTCCCTTTCCGGAGATGGTACGGCGAGGGCGGGGAACCTGCCGTGACGTCAATGGAGGAGATAAAAGGGGGAGACGCCCTTGCCACGAGGTCTTCTTCGGGATCTTCTTCATCATGCGCCCAGGCACCTTAGGCCTGGGTGCGGGCAGTCCGGAGTTTTTCGGCCCAGGCGCCCTAGGCCTGGCCGGAGCAGAGTTGGCGTCCATCCCAGGCACCTTCAGCCTGGGGTGAGGTACTAGACCGGAGGCCTGGGGCCCAGTGACTTTGACTGGGTCCCGCGAGGGCGGAGGAGTCCGAGGGTCCCTGAAGTGGATGGGGCCCATGTCTGAGGTGAGGAGGCTGGAGAGGTCACCCATCCGGAGAGTCCGGAGCAGCATCAACCCAGTGACGGATGGGCCTCCGGTAACTCCCTTGGGGGGACATCTTCCCCTGACAGGGGCCACAACGCAGCGAAGGTACTCCTATCTACATTCTCTTGAGTTGCTGGTAGAGACTCACAAGTTCTAAGTTCACTCTAGCCAATGGCTATAGTAACCGCTGGGGAAACCGCAGTGGTTTAGCTGACAATCAGGATAGTGCCTCGACCTGCTCACCCCACCGTATTGAACTGTTATTGGGTCTCAACCAGTTGGCTGCTAAAGCACTGTTTATTGTGAGTGTGACAATAAAGCAAGAGTTGGACCTTTATCGGTGTGTGGTACTCTGGTTAATGGGAGCAAAGGGAAGTGTCAGCGCAGAAAGACTTGGTCCTTAACTGAAATGCACAGGCCCGAGGAAAATATCTGGTACTGGCCTTCACCTCACCCACTGCCATGGGGAGGACATGGGCCGTAGCGCATCTCACCCTCACATATGAAATACCCCTAGACGATAAAGAGGGGGTGAGGCCGCTACACTCGTGTTAATAAAGTTTGGTGAGAGACGATTCGCGCTTTTCAGTCTTCGTGCTTTTCAGTCCGTTACAGCGTGACGAATGTGCCATCTCCATTACGAACGCTAGTTTTACCGGAACGAGCGCTCCCATCTCATACTTGATTCTGAGCATGCGCGTTTTTTTTTTTAGCATATACACAACCGTTTTTCACGACGTTAAAAAGAACGGCGTGAAAAACAACGAGAAAAAATAGAGCAGGCATTTTTCTCGTCTAGAAGCATACACACGGCCATTTTTCACGTCCATTTTTAAAAATGCAATTTTTCTTGTCATGAAAAACAGTCGTGTGTACGCGGCATTAGTAAAAATACAGGCAACGGCTGCACCTTTTTGTGCGGGTGCGGTGCGAGTGTAAACCTAAGCTCAACAATGTGCATAGCGCGATAACTCTTTTGAACAAATAACTGTGATGGAGCCTGAGCCCTGGTTCACATTGATGCGATGCGGGAAACGCACAAGAATTGCTGCATTTCCCTGCATTGCATGCTACTGCTTGGCAATCGCATGGCATCCAAGCGATTTGCTGCGGGTGTCAATGTTAAATTAACAACACTCCGAAACAGATCGCAATATGCAGTTGGCAATTGGCAAATGGCAGAATACCATCGCATGGGTGTTCACACCCATGCGATGCAGTTCAGGTGCGGGGAAAAAAAGGGTCCTGCACCATTTTGGTGCAGATGCGATGCAATTTGAGCCATACAAAAATGTATGGCTTAAATCGCACCGCACAGCCATCGTATGTGATGTGCACAGGAATACAGTGCGATTCCTGTGCGAATCACATGCAGTATTTTGCACCCCCCAATGTGAACCTAGGCTAAAGCCGCATTTCTCTCCTAATTTCCTTTCTTTTATCTTCTAACGCAGATATGTGCTAATTATGTAGCTTGAATTCTTAAAAAGTTTTCAGTGTATTTATTTTTTTCCCCTTTAAAAGAAGACACACTACTTTTGGCCCTTGAAACATGTCTGAGTATTTTGGGGCCCCTGGGCAGATATGGCGCCGGGGCCCAAGAGCATTTTTACAGCTGTTCTACATGAACCCAAAAAAACATCATCTCATGAGTTAGTTATCACAAGAAAGTTTAATGTGGATTTAATATACTAAAATCAACACATATTACATTGCACAGAGATAAAGAAATAGTTGTAGAAGGGTGTAACCCGCTTTTGGATGGAGAAGCGACCCACCCTGCTTCCTTTGTTCAAATGCTGAACAGATTTATATACACAAAGGAAAATAGATTCACTTTCTCCGGCATGTGAGGCTGACCCTTTCCTATCCATTAGGCTTCATCCTTCCATAGTTAGGTTACCTAAAGAGACCATGTCAGGAATATCAACATGGCCAAAACCAATACCCTGCAAAAAAAAAAAACAACATTAATACTTGTCATTCTCACTGTCTGTCTCTGCCACAAAAAATACCACTCTATTCGAGTGGCGGCTGGTGCTCAAATTTTTTTGGGGGGCGCAAACAAACTGAAAGATTCTGAAAAAAAAAAACATCAATTGCAGCCTCACTGTGCCATCAAACGCAGCCACTGTACCATCAAATGCAGCCACCGTGCCATCAAACGCAGCCACTGTGCCATCAAATGCAGCCACTGTGCCCATCAAACGCAGCCACTGTGCCCATCAAACGCAGCCACTGTGCCCATCAAACGCAGCCACTGTGCCCATCAAACGCAGCCACTGTGCCCAAACACTGCTCATCATTGGTGATAGAGGGGGTGGCTGGAGAGAAGGGGCAGCGTCCATGCGTCCTTATGGACGCACCGCCACTGCTCTATTCATTGAAGTCTTCTGCAGAAGCCAGCACTTCCAAAATGTCTTAAACTCAGTTTATTGCTCTTCCCCGAAGGGGCCACTGAGAATGACCCAGGTCTCCCTTGCTTTAATACCGCAGTCATCGTTCCAAGCCCACCGACAACACAGGCTCAGTCTAGGACGCATGTGTCGAATCCGGCACCCCAGGCCATTTTATCAGCAGTTGGCAGCAGAGAGGACGACAGAACTCATCCTACAGATCCTGCGCCTCTGTGTGCAACTGCTGCATGCCCTCGTCTCGGCCTCCCCTGGTTTCAGCATTCAGCAGACTCCGGCAGCTGACTCCAGTCCTCTTCTGGTCCTTCTCCAGACCCTGCACTTTCTGCTTTCCAGCTCCCGCCCTCAGCTTATTCCCGGCAGCAGCACAAGATAAGGGTAGTGCGCTGTGATATAAAGGTGGGTGGGGGACTCTTGGCTCCTGATGGTGGGGGGCTTTTAACATCTGTTGTAATGGGGGGGGTAGGGTGCTCTGACAATTTTTTTTTTTCATTTTGGTGTGAGGGTTCCCCCTTAAAAATCCATACCAAACCCATATGCACTATCTGCGTATGGAGCCTGGTATGGATCAGGGGAGACCCCCCACGCTGTTTTTTAAAATATTTTTCTATTCCTTGCAATATTATTGTATTTTCAGCAATTTAAATGTAATTTTTTTTTCCTTTAGAAATGTCATTATTGCTGCAGCAGGTTCTATGCACAGTTCAGATGCGCCACTTTACAGGCAGACTAAGGGGACCCACCCCCCCACTAAGGGGACCCCCCCAGGCACTATATTTAAAGGAATTTTTCATTTTTATTGTTTCATTTGAAGCATCATTCAAAAACACTGTTCCTTTAAAAACTGTAATTTTTCAAAGTTTTTCTTGCATTGGTACATGTCCCCCAGGGCAGTACCCGGACTCCCATACCCTTTTTATGGCCGAAAACTTGTATATAAGCTTTCAAAATGGGCACTTTCGATTTTTGAGAGTTCGGTAGGATTTGGAATGTTTGCGATGTTCGAGAGTTCTGGCGCAAACCGAACTGGGGTGTGTTCCGCCCAACTCTATTCAGGACACAGTGGTGTCCTTGAGGTCAGAGGGAGGACAATCCCAGAAATGTCAGTTTCTGCTGAAGGCTTCCTCCTGAATAAAGAGGCATTTGGTGGCAAAGACAGTAGGGAAGATAAAAAAAAAAAAAAAAAAAGTTTTCAGGGTATTCTTTTTGCCCATTTTCATATCCCTGACAGGGTTGCTATTAGGCAATGATAGTGATCAGATGAGCCGAAAAGTTTCCATTCTATTGTTTTCATTTTTCCCAAAGAGAGGCTAGCTCTAACTATTAGGCCCCTTTCACACTGGGGCGTTTTTCATGCGGTTTAGCGCTAATATTAGCGCTATTATACCGCATGAAAAAATCATGCCCTTTAGCCTTCAATGTGAAAGCCCGAAGGCTTTCACACTGAAGCGGTGCGCTAGCAGGACCGCTCCAAAAGTCCTGCTAGCCGCTTCTTTACAGCGGTAAAGGAGCGGTGTGAATCACCGCTCCTTTACCGCGGTCTCCCATTGAAATCAATGGGACAGCGCGGTAATACCGCCCGCAAACCGCGGCAATAGCCGCGGTTTGCGGGCGGTATTAACCCTTTTTCGGCCGCTAGCGGGGGTTAAATTCATCCCCCTAGCGACCGCATACCGCAGTAAGAACGATGGTATAGCAGCGCTGAAAATCGCGCTGCTATACCGCCACCGCTCCTGCCCGCCCCAGTGTGAAAGGGGCCTTATGCCATGTACAGGTGATCGGACATTCTGACAACAAAACCGTGGCTTTTTTTCCGACGGCTGTTGGCTTAAACTTGTCATGCATACACACGGTCACACAAATGTTGTCGGAAATTGCGAACGTCAAGAACGCAGTGACATATGACACGTACGACGAGCCCAGAAAATGAAGTTCAATAGCCAGTGCGGCTCTTCTGTTTGATTCTGAACATGCGTGGAATTTTGTGCGTCGGAATTGTGTACACACGCTTGAAATTTCCGACAACAAATTTTGTTGTCGGAAAATTTGAGAACCAGCTCTCAAATTTTTGTTGTCGGAAATTCCGACAGCAAATGTCCGATGGAGCCTACACACGGTCGGAATTTCCGACAACCATCTCACATCGAACATTTGTTGTCGGAAATTCCGAGCGTGTGTATGCAGCATTAGTGATAAGCGGAGTGATTTTAGTGAAATTGACTTTACCGCAAAATTACATGTAGCGGGAGTCCCAATTTAGGGGGCTGCTATATTAAATTTAGGGGTGATTCGAGTGGTAGTTGGCTCGGATCCTCCAATTTGTTGGACTCTGCCTTGCTTCTGTTTGTACCTGGCGTGCATTTTCCCTTAGAAGTATGGGTGGCGCTGTCACTTGTACTCGGGGTTGAACCACAGGTGATGGAGTGGCGATTGGGTGTCCTCTCTCGGCGGCCGTGCGGTGGGCGTGGTCTACCCGCTGTGCATGCCGGGAGAGGGTACAAATGGGGCAGACGCCATTTGTCAGGGTGGAATTGCTGCCCCGGGGACCTGTACCCGGGGGAACCTGCGGTTCTGGAGTTCAAGTTCGAGTGCATGGCCCTCCAGGCCATGGGGCCACGTGCGCCTCAGTCCCAGGCACCTTTAGTCCTGGGACTGCAACTTCAGCCTTGGGCCCAGCACCTTTAGCTGGAGCCCACTTCGGGGAGGAAGAATCCCAGGGTGCCGCCTTGCGAGGGGACCCGCATCTGGAAGAGGAGGCTGGGGGAGGACCGTTCCGAAGGACTGGGGAGAGATCACAGTGAAGGAAGGGGTCCAGTAACTCTCTGGAGGGATGTCATCCATCTGAAAAGGGATCTAACAACGTAACCATGAGGAGGCTCGGGACACTATAGATTCTGTGGCAGGGGATCTCCCGATCGCATCTATTAAGGGAATCTGATTGACTGTTCGAGCTACATGCCGGCTGCTAGTGCCATTGGGTGACTATCCGGGTGAGCTGTACCCACTCGGGATCGAGTGGCGAAGAAGCCAGGAGTGTCTGAATCTGATCTGCTTTTCTAACACCTTTCTCTCTTCTCAACTTTGTGGTTGTTCATGCATAAGGAAAATAAACTCTACGTTGGAGTTGCTACTGGTGTTGTCACGTACCTGGTTGGAGGCCGAAATGCCGAGAGGGCTCCCCTTGCGGCTGAGTGCAGTACACCTCTGAGGTTGGGTACAGAGGGTGTAGTGCCCAGAGAAGCACAGGTTGCCAGATGGGTCCAGGAGAGCAGAGCTGGTGGGATCCTGAAGAACACCGGTGGATGCAGGACACCGCTCAGGGAGTAGTAGTGGCAGCCAGGCTGAGGGTCAAACCCAGTAGATCCACCAGGAGGAGGGTTGCAGGAACGGAGACAAGCCAATGGTCTGGTAACAGAAAGCAGGCAGGAACAGATGACTGTGGCAAAGTCTATGGAACAAGCCGGGATCAGGTGGAGGAGAAGGCAACAAGTCGGTGAAGCAAGCCAGAGGGTCAAACCAGGAGAGCAGATCAGACAGGTCAGGAACAAGCCGGGTCACAACAGGAATCCAAACAGCAGTTTAACACAGTCTCGGGAACACAGGAAGGCTGATGACTATCAAGCAATGAGAGGGGCTCAGTGGCCGTCTTATATAGGCCAGCAAGTGACTGCATCTGTTGCGTGCGGCGATTGACGCTCCCGCACATGCTCGTGCGCCTGTTGGTTCCATTGCACATGTGCGTGCGCATGTATTCATTGCGCATGTGCGTGCGCCTATTCGCGCTGCTTGCGTCAGTGCGCACAGGGATGTGCTGGAAGCGGCCATTACTAGTGCTGGCACGATTGCCAGTTCTCCTACGGCCATTTCCCTGACAGGTGTGGACCTTGGAGTTACTTGGGGGTATAGAGACTTGTCCTTTACATTCTAAGGGACGAGAACCAACTTTAAGGAGAACCTTGCTGCAAGACCCATAAGTTACAAGTGTGTCTAACCTCTGCAAACCAAAGGGTACGGGCATGGTGGCATGGTGTGCCTTTTCCTCCTGTGAGTGAGCCAAAGACGGGAGTAAAAGGGCCGTGTGCTACATACAGATGTATTGCTGGCTAGTCTTTTCTGAAGCTCTGTTCCGATCATTGAGTTGATTAGGTGAAAAAATATTTATGCTTCTTTTCTTTATTCAGAAGGTGCTTTTTTAAGGCCATCTCTGGGCAAATTTGGTTCCCAGCTAATTCCCCAACACCACCCCCAAATCATTCACATTTTTTTTTTCTTAACAGAACCCCTCTAACCTCCATTTTACTCATCTGAGTCTGCTACCCCTGTCCTAACCATTGTCTCTTCTGTGAGTTGGAACAGATTGTCCAGTGTTGGAGTCTGGGCCCATCACAGACTTTGTTGCCTCCCCTTGTCATGATGTTGTCACACTACTGCGTTCTTTTGAAGCCTGAGAGAACTCCTGGAGTCACTCTGTTAAAGGGGCATGGGCCAGAAAACATGTTTTGTCGGCTCATTGAGGTAGGCAGCTGTCATGTATTGCTCTAGCCACATGATTTTGTTTGCTATTTGGAGAAGCCATTTAATTATATCTTTGATTATTAGATGGACCTATAATGGGCACTCCTATCCATTTCAATATCCCTCTCTATGGTACTACCAGTTGATCAAATTTTATCCATCAATATTTTGATGTTCATCCATCTACTGAATACACAGGTCTGAACTTGAACCACTGTAGTGTGCTGTATGTCTTCTGTAAAACTTGGGAGATTGAAATTAGTTTGTATTTGTCTTATATAAAAATTATTTGTTTATATTGGTCTAAAAATCTTTATTTTTTATTATAGTGATCTTATATACAGTGCCTGATATTAAAGTTCTCCTGAAGAAGCCATGAAATGGCGAAACATGTAGAGACCTAATCAGCTTGCGCTTCTTGTTTATATATGTAGCGGGTATTTGAATTTAGGGGAGGCATCTGGGTGGTAGTGTAACCCAGATGCACTAATTGCTAGGGGATCCGGGACCTTTTTCTGGTTCTTGGAGCACTCTGGTGGTGTGAGGTTCCTTGTGGTCCACAGGTGGCACTGTTGCCCTGGGCCGGAGCTGAACTCACACCACAAGACTGTGCCTTTTTGTCCTTCCCTGGAGCTGGTACAGCGGGGCGGGGAACCCACTGTGACGCAAAGGGAGAGGGGATAAAAGGGGCGGACGCTCTTACCACGGGGTTCAGAGTTCAGAGCTGAGAGTCCGGAGTGGGAGTCGGAGGACTCGGCCGCACCCAGGCACCTTCAGCTTGGGTGCTGGCGTTCCAGTGTTCCAGGCCTAGTTGCCCTTGACCTAGCCGGAGCGGAGATGGAGTCCATCTCAGGCACCTTTAGCCTGGGGTGAGGTACTATGGCGGACGCCTGGGGCTCAGTACCTTCGACTGAGTTCCGCGAGGGTGGAGGAATCCGAAGGGGCCCTAACTCCTTGGGTGCCCGTGTCTGAGTTCGTGAGGACTGGTGTGCGGAACTTCTCTGGAAAGTCCGGCGCAGCATTGCTGGTGACAGAGAGGTCTCCGGTTTCTCCCTTGGACGGATATCCTTCCCCTGACAGGGGCTGTGCTAGCGAAGGTAATTCATGTTCTACCTCACATAGTCCGTGGCAGTGACTATTTACCACTGGTGAGATCACAGTGGTTTGCAACAGAAGGGAAAGGATTGTGCCTCGATCTATCCCCATTATTACTCAGCAAAGAAACTGTATGTTTGTACGCCAAGAAGAATAAAACTGAGTTGGACCTACTCACTGTGTGGAACTCTGGTTACTAGGAGCAAAGGAGTCAGGGACGAAGTACTGGACTTGACTCTGGGACACCTACACAAGGCCCAATCTTTCTGGCCTTCACCTCTTCACTATGGAGGACATGGGCAGTGGTGTATCTCATCTCCCTCTCCCAGGTACCCCTAGACAACAGCCGTATAACCGATAAAACTAGAGAGAGGGGTGAGGTCGCTACATATACTAAGATCAAATGTTGAATGTATTCTATGTATTCATTTAAAATGAACTTTTAATCTATTAAATGTATATATTTTCTACATTTTTGTATTTCTTGCACCTTAAAAGTCCCACAAAAATCTTTCTTTATATGTTAGTGGAGGCACTCTACAGATCCGAAGTTGAAATCTGGTCCCCTCCTGCCACATATTGTAAACTTTCTAGATGACACTAGCCCTGCTCACATCTCAGCTAGCTACCTAGTGAGAGTGTCCTCAGCATTGGTTTGGGTGACCAGTCTTCCCATTGGAGGTCGTTATCCCTGATGATATTCCCTAATCAAGCCCAAATTTTGTGTCTGCACAATCCAGTGAGCTGTTTTCTGCTTCTATTTAGCACGTTATATAGCCTTTGGACATATGCAGAGCTTGAAAGGACCAGCAGATTTCTCTTGGTACCAGTGAAGCAGCACATTTGAATATATATTTTTTTTTAATCTGAAGGGTCTGCAACAATATATTAGGGGACATAAAAATAGTAAATTCTGGTCTTAATGGCTAAATGACACAAAAAGATTAATTGTATTGCTGTTTAACCAGATTTATTGCCCCGACAAGGGATCCTCAGCAATTTCTGGGACATAAAAGAGTCATTTATGATGCTGTAAAAACGCAGGCCCAAAATGCAAATGCTCTATTTAGACATCCTATAACCATATAACAAATTTTACTCAAGTGTGCTATTTATACAGAAAGGCATCACGCTGAGAGAGTCGGTTTCTAAGCCATCAAGCCCTTGGGATGTTTCGCTTCCCATGGGTCGTGAACTGCAGAGATGCCTTCTCTCTGCTCATATTTTAATCAGCAACACATTGCCATATTCCACAGCTCTTTCTTTTTCAAAAGAGAACACCACTGACAAATGAAAGGCTTCAACATTTGGCCAATAGAGACAAGATTGATTCACGGTCACATAGGGACATAAGAGACAAATCAAATAAAAGCATGTGTTCCATTAAATAACCAAAGAAATAACCAAGAACTGAAATGCCCAGGGGAAGGAGGCCATAAAGTGTAGGTTCACCCTTGAAAAGGTGAACTTCGTTCCTTGCCCCCTGGTCCCTGGATTGCTCTACTGGTTGGATGTGTGCACGGACAGCTTGGGGGGGCAGGGGGGTTGGTTTGAATGTGTAGGGTGTTAGTTAACTTTTTACAAAACATTTCTGAAAAGATAAACTAACCCTTTAAGTATTGAGGTTATCATGTGTAGTCAATGCAGGGGGTGAATAAGTATTCTAGTTAGTTACAATTAATGTAGTGGAAACATTTTGCAGTCAACCATAGGATGTCAACTCCCATTAAAAACTTTTTAGACCTGTTTTTTTTTTTTTTAGATGGACCTCCACCCACTACACGTTGGACATATTTATTCCACAACTCTTAACATTTCCTTAGATTTGCTCACCATCTAATTCAAAAGTGCAAAGACCAACAGTAAGGTGTATTTGATGTGTAGTTGCCATTAACCAATAGAAACCAATCAGATTACAGTTTACTAGAGAAAGAACAATGAATGAAAGAATGTGGTTGGTTGTTATCCTCCCACCTATCACAGAGTTCCTTCAGTGTTACCTACAACTCTGTCTCCTCCTCTCCACTTCCTCTTTCTGTAGGGGTCCCCTAAGGCTCTGTTCTTGGACCCCTTCTCTTCTCTATCTACACCTCCTCCCTTGGTCAATTGATAACCACCCACGGCTTCCAATACCATCTCTACGCCGATGACACCCAAATCTGTCTACTCCTCACCTTACTCCTTCAGTCTCCTCTCACATTACCAACGTACTAACTGACATATCAGCATGGATGTGACACTACTTCCTTAAACAAAAATCTCTCTAAAACCAAGCTGGTAATATTCTCCACTGCCCGTGCCCCCCCTCCATGACCTTTCTATCAAACTAAATAATGCAACCATCAATCCGTCCCCTCCTAGACTCTGACCTGTACTTTCAGTCCCAAATCCAATTCTTGTCAAAAGCTTATAGACTTTACCTTCGTAACATCTCTAAAATACGTCCCTTTTTAACTAATGAAACCACCAAGCTACTCATCCACTCCCTTGTTATCTCTCGCCTTGACTATTGCAACTCCCTTCTCATAGGCCTGCCTCTCTATAGGATATCCCCTCTTCAGTCTATCAAGAACGCTTCTGCCAGACTCATCTACCTTACCAACTGATCAGTGTCTGCCAATCCCTACACTGGCTTCCGATAGCCCAGCAAATTAGATTTGAAATACTAACACAACCTACAAAGCCATTCACAACTCTGCCCCGAGCTACATCACCAATCTTGTCTCCAAATATCATCCAAACCGTCCTCTCTGCTCTTCTCAAGACCTCCTGCTCTCAAGCTCCCTCGTCTCCTCCTCCCATGCTCGTCTCCAGGACTTCTTCAGAGCCTCTCCCATCCTCTGGAACTCTCTACCTCAATCTGTCTGGCTATCTCCTACTCTGGATGCCTTTAGGCGATCCCTGAAAACTCATCTCTTCAGGGAAGCCTATAACACCTCCAACTAATTTTTTTTCACTTCCTTCAGCTCATCCCCCACAGTTATAACCTTTTTTGTACCACCCTACTAGATTGTAAGCTCTTATGAGCGGGGCCCTTAACATAAGGTGACCAGATTTTTAAAATGAAATCTGGGGACATATTTTTTTTTTTACTAGCAATGGTGGCAATCAGCGTCTCTCTGCCCGTCGCCGCCGCCGTCCGCCTCACAGCCTGTCAAGTCTTAAGCCTCGTACACACGGCCGAGAATCTCGTCAAGAAAAAACACGTTGTTTTTCTTGACGAGATTCTTGGACAAGAAACTTGTCCCGGCCGAGTGTACACACGATCCATTCAAAGAACCCGCGGTTCTTTGAATGGAGCGAACGCGGTGACGTCATCGACTACGACGAGCGTGCGCTCGTCACATTCAATGCCGTCGCCGCCATCTTGCTACACCCTACCTATGCCTAGGAAGCTACCGCGCATGCGTCAAAGTCATTTGGAGCATGCGCAGGTTTCCACGGCGAAAGGTAAGTGTACACACACACACACTTTTCTCGTCGAGAAACATGCTGACAAGAATCTCGACGAGAAAATAGAGAGCAGGTTCTCTATTTTTCTCGTCGAGATTCTTTTCGGTTTTCTTGACGAGAAACCTGATAGCCGCGTACACACGACCGAGTTACTTGGCAAGAAAGCTCTGCCAGCAAGTTTCTTGCTGGTTCTTGCCGAGAAACTCGGTCGTGTGTACGAGGCTTCACTCTCCGGGCCCCGGCTACTACTGAGTGGAAAGTGGAGGAAGATCACTCTGCCAGGGAAAGCAGGGAGATAAGCAGGCAGGCGGCTGGCAGGGACTTGCACATGATCATCAGAAAGGGGCACAGACAATGGAAAGAAATACACCCCCCTAAGCTAGTAGGAGTGGCGGAGCGGGGGGGGGGGGGGGCTGTGTAATTTTGTTTTTGTTTTTTTTATTCTGCACTGACTGTCTTTGAAATTGCCCCAGCCCCTGTTCAAATCCAATCCGGGTAGAGTTGCCACCTCATCCCTTTAAAACCGAACACATATTAATTACACAGGTTCTGTGGCTGATTAAGGTGGTAATTAAACTCAATTGGTGCCTTATCTGCATTAAAGTAGCCTCAGAACCTGTATAATTCATATGTGTTCGGGTTTAAAGGGATGAGGTGGCAACTCTAAATCCGGGGACAAAACTGGGGACAGACTTGGTCTGGGGACAGTGTCCTCAATCCGGGGACTGTCCCCTGAAATTGGGGATGTCTGGTCACCCTACCTTAACACTCTTGTATTTTATTGTATTGTAACTGTACTGTCTCTCTTTTTATATTGTCAAGCACTGCGTGAACTGTTGGAGCTATATAAGTCCTGTATAATAATAATAATCAGTATAAAGATGAGGGCTCCACGGTTATTCACCATGTCCAATAATTATGTAACATTCAGGTGTACCAGACTTTAAATAGATGATGTGACAGTCCAAGAGCTGGATCTCTTCACTCCACACTTGATCACGTTAGTTGGGTGTTGCGTATATGTATTGCAGTGACTTCCTGCCATAGTACATCTTAGGTAATAAAGGTTACATATCTGCTGGATTACATTTTCCAGATAAAGTCACAGTGATCAATGAAGTGACACAGACATGCAGTTTTGCAGGAATTATCTTCTGTGTGTTTGCGCCCTCTACTGTGCGTTTTGCATGTTTTCGAGCTTCTTTGAGCTTTGGGGCACTAGCTCCTCTCAAAAACAGGATACATGTTTTTTAGGTTTTTTTTGTACTACAAATTTTAACCACTTGCCACCCAAGCTAATTCTCCTACATGTAAAAATTATATTTTTTTTTGCTAGAAAACTACTTAGAACCCCCAAACATTATATATATAATATATATTATTAATGTGAACATTTATACTTCTGTGCATTGGTATTTACCCACATATGCACATACAAAATATTTACCCGGACGCAGAAGCTCACATTCACTTCTATTGTCGGCTGTACTGTACACCCCACCCTTGGCACCTTACGCAAGAAAGCATAATGAATTTTACACTAGGCATATATGATGTCTGAACTCTTTGTATGCATGAGGCCTTAGGCCCCAATTCAGCCTGGGTTTACACTATTACAGTAAGGTGACCAGATTTCTAAAATGAAATCCGGGGACATATTTTTATTTTATTTTTTATTATTGGCAAATAGTAAACTATTTTATAAGCATATTTTCCTCAAATGTTATATGCAGTGTATGTGGTATGTGTTTATGTAATGATTGTATGATATATACGTTATTTCTGGAAATCATTTCATATCAGCCCCATAGCATTATTATACCAGCCCAACAGCATAACGTCATTATTTTCTTGTTCATAAAAGGGAAAACCGTGCATTTTAAAGCACATTTGAAGAGTGTATTATACTCATTAGTGCCCATCAATGCAGCCTCGTCAGTACCCATCAATGCAGCCTCTTCAGTGCCCATCAATGCAGCCTCGTCAGTGCCCACCAATGCAGCCTCGTCAGTGCCCACCAATGCATTCTCACCAGTGCCCAGCAGCTCAGCCTCATCAGTGCTCATCAATGCAGCCTCATCAGTGCCCATCAGTGCAGCTTCACCAGTGCCCATCAATTCAGTCTCACCAGTGCTCATCAATTCAGCCTCACCAGTGCTCATCAATTCAGCCTCACCAGTGTCCATCAATGCAGCCTCACCAGTGTCCATCAATGCAGCCTCACCAGTGTCCATCAATGCAGCCTCACCAGTGTCCATCAATGCAGCCTCACCAGTGCCCATCAATGCAGCCTCACCAGTGTCCATCAATGCAGCCTCACCAGTGTCCATCAATGCAGCCTCACCAGTGCCTATCAATGCAGCCTGTTCAGTGCCCATCAATGCAGCCTGTTCAGTGCCCATCAGCTCAGTCCGTTCAGTGCACATCAATGCCGCCTGTCAGTGCCCCTCAGTGCCAACTGTCAGTGCCACTGCATGAGTGCCCATCAGTGCTGCTATCAATGCCACTGCATGAGTGCCCATCAGTGTCACCTGTCAGTGCCCATTAGTGCAGCCCATCAGAGCTGCTCATCAATGCCTTCTTATAAGTGACATTTGTCAGTGCCACCTACCAGTGCTGCCTATCAGTGCCCATCAGTGTTGCCTATCATTGCCCATTCGTGCCACCTATCAGTGTCCATCATTGCTGCCCATCAGTGCAGCCTATCAGTGTCTATCAGTGCCACCTCATCAGTGCTGCCTCATCTCAGTGTCCATCAGTGATAGTCAGTTGTGCACAAACCATACAATTATTGTTCAATTAGAGCTGTGTATATCAAAACAGTCCAAAAAACCTGTGTTAGTGAATCCAATGAAACATACAAGGTGCTCAGTCCACAAAGTGACATCTGCTGTTGCTGAGAAATGTGTCAAAAGGAAATCCTTAATATATTGTGTCAGTGAACTGGAACTGCCACCTATAGGTGAAATAGCCGCTCACCTCAGGGAAAGACGATCGGTCAAATTACGCTTTTTATAGCAGAGATCTTCAGGTCCTAATCCCTTTCATGACAAGGGTCATCGCTCTCTGGGGGTCTTTGACTCTCTTAATCCTTGCCTCTCGATTCATAAGCCACTCAGAGTAAAACAGATATTCATAGCGCAATATTGCCAATGTAAAACAAATTCATTAAAGATAGCAAAATATCTTCTCACAATAAAACCAGTAAACCACATATAAAAAAATTCAGGGTTAAGATCACCTCTTCACCACACTTCCGTACACCGGAGTCACCGGAAATGACGTCACAGGCTTCGGCTATTTCTCCTATAGGTGGCGGTTCCAGTTCACTGACACAATATGTTAAGGATTTCCTTTTGACACATTTTTCAGTAAGACCCCTTTCACACTGGGGTCTTTTTTCAGGCACTTTTGGGCTAAAAATGGCGCCTGTAAAGCGTTTGAAAAACGGCTCCCCTGCAGTCTCAAGTGTGAAAACCCGAGGGCTTTCACACTGAGGTGATGCGCTGGCAGGACGTTAAAAAAACTCCTGCAAGCAGCATCTTTGGAGTGGTGAAGGAGGTGTGTACATCGCTCCTCCAATGCTCCTGCTCATTGAAATGAATGGGCAGCGTGGCCGAACCGCTGTCAAATCAGCGCTGCAGCAGCGCTTTGCGGGTGGTTTTTAACCCTTTTCAGGCCACTGGCGGGGGTTAAAAGCGCCCCGCTAGCGGCTGAATACCTCTGCAAAAACTACGATAAAGTGCAGCTAAAAAAAGCGGCGCTTTACCGCCGCCGCCGCCCGTGCCCCAGTGTGAAAGCAGCCTTACAGCAGATGTCATTTGTAGACTGAGCACCTGTATGTTTCATTGGATTCACGAACAGTTTGATATACAAAGCTCTAATTGGACAATAATTGTATGGTTTTTGCACAATTGACTATCACATATATATATATATTTTTTTATATAATCAATTGCATATATATATATATATATATTGTGACAGCAGGAAGGTAAAGTCACCTGGTTGCATCCAGGGGGGTAGATATATTTCTCCCAGATTCAGGCTTTATGCCAACTTATACAACTAGGGAGGGAGTTGATGAAGCCCAGCTGAGGCTAGTGGGCTCATGGATGATTCATACCTCTAGGGAGAGTGCTGGGCGTCGTGCAGGCAGGGAGTTGATGAGACCAGCTGAAGCTTGTCAGCTCGTTTAAGGCCTCTATAAAAACTCCCAGCTTCATTAGGTGTTTGCTCATGCCTGGAACCAGACCTGTGTGGACTGTCTAGGGAGAGTGAACCCCTGTGCGGTGAGACAAAGCCTGTGTGGCTATTTGTTGGGACATTTACTAAACCAGGGACTTAGGGACTAGGACAGCACCAGGCTGATCCCAGTTGTTAGTTAGGAAACCTGCATGTTTAGTCAGAGGTCAAGCTGACCAGGGTTTATTTTGTTTATGTTTCTTTTTGCTTTGCTGTGTTTTTTTGTCACTGTAAATAGAGAAATAAACCGCACCTTTTTGATCTTGAAAACCACAACCTCCGTCTGCTGGGCCTGTTTTTGTGTGGGGAGCCCATCCAGGGGATCACACACACCCGCTGCCGAGCTAACCCCCCCACAGTTGGTGGAGAATGCAGGCAGTTTTTTTTTAAGCCAGCATGGAGGAGATACTGAAACAGCTGGCTCTAGCAAATGCCAATCAACAGCAGACAAATGCAGGTTTGCAAAAGAGCCTTGCAGCTCAACAACAGAGCTTCGCAGCCCAGCAGCAAGCTCATCAACAGAGCCTTGCAGCCCAGCAGCAAGCTCACCAACAGAGTCTGGAAGCTCAGCAACAAGCCCAGCAGCAATCTGAGGCCCCCGTTTATAGACCTGTTACAGAAGCAAGAGCAGAGACTACAACAAATGGAAGCGGTAATGCAGCAACGTCCGCAGACCAGTAAGGAAAGCCGTCCCACTAATACCGCGTCCTTTGGGGTGAGTCGTTTATTGACAAAAATGACTGGAGAGGATGATCCAGAGGTATTTTTGACCACATTTGAAAGGACTGCTGAAAGAGAAAAGTGGCCTGAGGAGCAGTGGGCTGGACTGGTGGCTCCTCTGTTAACTGGTGAATCGCAGAAGGCTTACTATGACCTAGAGCCTGACCAAGCAAAAGACTATGTGATGCTAAAAGCTGAAATATTGGCAAGGCTGGGTGTCACCCTGGCTGTCCGGGCTCAGCGTGTGCATAACTGGACTTTCCAGCTTGGAAAAACCCCCAGGTCTCAAATGTATGATCTCATTCACCTGAGCAGGAAGTGGCTACAGCCAGAGACTTTGTCCGCACCAGAGATTGTGGAACGTGTTGTAATGGATCGGTTTTTGAGAGCTCTTCCTACTACCATCCAAAAGTGGGTAAGCCATGGAGACCCAGAGACGGCCGGTGGTCTTGTGGATCGTGTAGAGAAATACTTGGCTACAGAGAACCTGACGGCCTCTTCCAGAGACTCTCGGACTTTCCACCCTAAGACCAGACCATCCCCAGGGGCGGATAAGAGGATTCCAAGGGGTGAGGGTGGAGAGAGTGAGAGGGTGGGAGCTCTACCCAAAGTTTGGCGAGAACAGCCTGGGAAGTCAGGGGCTCAAGAGGCAGCCAAATGGATTGTTTGCTACCGCTGCCGGCAAGCGGGACATATTGCAGCAAATTGCCCGGTTGTGGAGGAACCCATGCAATGTGACTTTCTGACGGACAGACGTCAGTCGCTGTGTGCGACAGTCGCATGCACTGCCATTCGGGGAACTGAGAAACATTTATGCAAAATGTGTATTAATGGTAGAAATGTTGTGGTATTACTGGATTCAGGTAGCCTTGTGACCCTGATAAAGGCTGAATTAGTTAAAACAGAGGTCTCTGGGAATAGCAAGGTAGCTGTGATTTGTGTGCATGGGGACACCCGAGAGTATCCAGTGACTACAGTGTGTTTCAAGACCCCCAAAGGTACCCTCTCTCATCCAGTGGGGTTAGTATCTCAATTACCGCATGATGCCATTGTGGGAAGGGATTTTCCGAAGTTCTGGGAACTGTGGGATGATCCTGAGCCCCCCACTGGTGCCCCTATGTACCAGGAAGGTGATAGCCAGAACTCCTCTGAGAGTGGTGAGGACTCTCCAGAATTTCCCTTGTCAGTATTGGCAGGCGAGACTCAAGAAACTGGAGAGGAGCCCACCTCCTCAGACGAAAACCTACCGTCTGTGGAGTTTTCTGATCTTGAGGTTCACAGGGAAAATTTTGCCACAGAACAGTTAAAAGACCCCGCCCTAATAAAGGCACGGGAAAACGTAGTGGAAATAGATGGCGAGTTAGTGAACCCAGATAATACCTGCACTTACCCATACTTCAGCGTAGAGAAGGACCTACTGTATCGGGTGGCAAAAAGGGCAGAAGAAACCGTGGAGCAGCTTGTGGTGCCCAAACCTTACAGGAAGTTGGTGTTGGAGTTGGCCCATGGGCACATTCTTGGAGGTCATCTGGGGACAGAGAAAACCCGAGAGAGGGTATTACAGAGATTCTATTGGCCTGGGGTGATGAAGGACATAGAAAACTATTGTTCCTCCTGCCCTGTGTGTCAGAGGTCGGCCCCGATGCCACATTTCCGTAGCCCGCTGGTCCCTCTACCCATCATTGAGGTCCCGTTTGAGAGGGTCGCAATGGATTTGGTAGGTCCTATAATCAAGTCCGCTAGGGGGCACCAGTACATATTAGTTATAATGGACTATGCCACCCGTTATCCAGAAGCGATCCCTCTCCGAAATACCTCGGCCAAAACCATAGCCAAAGAGCTATCTCTTGTTTTTAGCCGGGTGGGTATTTGTAAAGAACTGCTTACGGACCAAGGTACACCCTTTATGTCCCGGGTTATGAAAGAGCTGTGTAAATTGTTCAAAGTGACGCAATTGCGTACTTCTGTGTATCACCCCCAAACCGATGGGCTGGTTGAAAGATTCAACAAAACCCTAAAACAAATGTTGAAGAAAGTGGTGGATAGAGATGGAAAGGATTGGGACTGTCTACTTCCTTATTTGATGTTTGCTATTAGGGAGGTGCCCCAATCCTCTACGGGATTCTCCCCCTTTGAGTTACTGTATGGGAGACACCCAAGAGGACTGTTGGATATTGCCAAGGAAACTTGGGAAAGTGAGAGTTCTCCCCACAGGAGTGTGATTGAGCATGTCGCCCTGATGCAAGATCGAATTGCACAGGTAATGCCCATCGTGAAGGAACATTTGGCCCAAGCGCAGTTGGCACAGCAGAGAGTGTACAACCGTGGAGCCAAGACCCGTACCTTTTCCCCGGGGGATAGGATATTGGTACTTGTCCCTACGGTTGAAAGTAAATTCCTTGCCAAATGGCAAGGCCCCTACGAGATAATGGAAAAAGTGAGCGAAGTGAATTACAAGGTCAGACAACCAGGAAGGCGAAAGCCCGAACAGATCTATCACGTTAATCTGTTGAAAGCCTGGAGGGATAGAGAGTCCCTAGTCGCAGAAACTTGGTCACCAGCTCAAACTGGTTGCGTGATTCCGGAGGTTGGAATAGCAGCCACCTTGTCACAACCCCAACAACAGGAGGTGAAGGAGTTTGTGCTTCGCAACAAGGAGGTGTTCTCTGAGCTGCCGGGACAAACATCTGGGGTAGAGCATGATATTATTACCCCGCCCGGTGAAAGGGTGAAGTTAAAACCCTATCGGATCCCAGAGGCCCGACGGGAGGCAATACGGGAGGAAGTACAGAAAATGCTGAACTTAGGGGTGATAGAGGAGTCCCAAAGTGATTGGTCTAGTCCCATTGTGTTGGTGCCTAAACCGGATGGGAGCTGGCGATTTTGTAACGATTTTCGTCAGTTGAACAAAGTTACAAAATTTGACACCTACCCCATGCCACGTATAGATGAGTTGATCGACCGGCTGGGAACAGCCCGATACATGACGACTCTTGACCTCATAAAAGGGTATTGGCAAATTCCCCTGGCCAAGTCGGCCAAAGAGAAAACCGCATTTGTAACCCCAGACGGGGCGTTCCAATATAAGAGAATGCCGTTCGGGTTACAGAATGCGCCGGCCACATTCCAGCGGAAAATGGACCAGATACTGAGGCCCCATCGGAAGTATGCTGCGGCTTACCTGGATGACGTAATTGTCCATAGCACAGATTGGGCCTCACATCTGCCAAAAGTGCAAGCAGTCCTAGACTCTATCCGGGAAGCGGGGTTTACGGCTAACCCCAAGAAGTGTACCATTGGGCAGGAGGAGGCCAAATATCTTGGGTACACCATTGGCAGGGGAGTAATAAAACCCCAACTCAACAAAGTCGAGGCCATCCAGAGTTGGCCACGTCCCAACAGCAAGAAGCAGGTACGGGCCTTTCTGGGAATCGCGGGTTATTATCGGCGCTTCATTCCCCACTTTGCTTCTAAGGCTGTGCCCCTAACCAACCTGACGAAAGGGAAAGGGTCGGTCATGATTAAATGGACCCCCGAGGCTGAGGCAGCATTCCAATTCTTGAAACAAGCCTTATGTAGCCACCCAGTGTTGTACTCACCCGACTTCTCTAAAGACTTTGTCGTACAAAGTGATGCGTCAGATGTGGGGTTAGGAGCAGTATTGTCCCAGGTCTGGAACGGGGAAGAGCACCCAGTCATTTACCTCAGCAGGAAGTTGAAGTCCCATGAGGTAAATTACGCCACCGTTGAAAAGGAGTGTTTAGCGGTGAAGTGGGCTCTAGATTCCCTTCGGTACTATCTGCTAGGTAGGCACTTTGACATGGTTACGGATCACGCTCCGTTAAAGTGGATGGCTCAAAACAAGGAGACAAATAGAAGAGTGAATAGGTGGTTCCTGGCCCTACAGGAATTCAACTTCACAGTAAAGCATCACCCTGGCGTTCAAATGGGGAATGTGGATGCTTTGTCTCGAGTACATGAATGCCTGATTGCTGGTGTTCCAACCCCAAGGTTAAAACAAGAGGGGGGGGGGGTATGTGACAGCAGGAAGGTAAAGTCACCTGGTTGCATCCAGGGGGGTAGATATATTTCTCCCAGATTCAGGCTTTATGCCAACTTATACAACTAGGGAGGGAGTTGATGAAGCCCAGCTGAGGCTAGTGGGCTCATGGATGATTCATACCTCTAGGGAGAGTGCTGGGCGTCGTGCAGGCAGGGAGTTGATGAGACCAGCTGAAGCTTGTCAGCTCGTTTAAGGCCTCTATAAAAACTCCCAGCTTCATTAGGTGTTTGCTCATGCCTGGAACCAGACCTGTGTGGACTGTCTAGGGAGAGTGAACCCCTGTGCGGTGAGACAAAGCCTGTGTGGCTATTTGTTGGGACATTTAATAAACCAGGGACTTAGGGACTAGGACAGCACCAGGCTGATCCCAGTTGTTAGTTAGGAAACCTGCATGTTTAGTCAGAGGTCAAGCTGACCAGGGTTTATTTTGTTTATGTTTCTTTTTGCTTTGCTGTGTTTTTTTGTCACTGTAAATAGAGAAATAAACCGCACCTTTTTGATCTTGAAAACCACAACCTCCGTCTGCTGGGCCTGTTTTTGTGTGGGGAGCCCATCCAGGGGATCACACACACCCGCTGCCGAGCTAACCCCCCCACAATATATATATATATATATATATATATATATTAGGGCTGTGGAAATTAACTATTAATTCCTCGATTAAACGATTAATTTTTTTGATCGATCAAAATTCTTTTGATCGGTACTCGCCTCCGCCGGCTTCCGGGTCTTCAGGGAGTTCCGTCGGAGATCTGGTGACGTCACGGACACCGGCGGGGCTTTCCGTGTCCATCTGAAGGGCTCCTTTGCTCTGCCTTCATATCTGCATGTCGGCGGGACCTTACTATCTGCTAGGCTTGTGCACAACGGAAAAATTCGTTCCGTTTCGGTTCGTTTCTTTCCGGTCCTGTTGATTCGTAATCATTCGTAATTTTGCTAGACGGGATTTTTCGTGTTCGGACTCATTCGTATTTTTGCAAGCGACATTTTTCGTTGAATTTTTTGTTGCTTTATAATTCGTACTTTCGGTAGAGTACGTTGTTTTTCGTTGATTCTGGACACAACTCCTACTTTCGTAACTTTTTTTGGGTTCGTTGATTCGTAATTTTCTGTGTCTCTCTCACGACGACGCTGCCTATTATGCCTAATGTGCTTCGAATGGATTTGTACTTTTCGAAATACATAGCGGTTATTTGTAACGATTCGAAATCTCGTATTTTACTTTCGTTTTTTACATGCGGCTATAGCCTCCGCCCCTGTACACCATTTTGAGAGGGTTCAGCACGGTGAGGGAGAAGCAGAGAGCAGAGCAGAGTGTTATTGTGCTTCGAATGGATTAGAAATCTCGTATTTTACTTTCGTTTTTTACATGCGGCTATAGCCTCCGCCCCTGTACACCATTTTGAGAGCAGAGTGAGTGTTATTGTGTTTCCAATGGATTTGTACATTCATAAGTTTTTTCATAACGAATTATGCCGAAGACATTCGGGCATTCGCTATTTTGCGGTATAATTTATTTCGGATTCGGTTTTATTCGTAATTGCTTTGTTCGGAAATTCGAATGCTTCCGAATGTCCGAAAGTTGCTAAATTCGGACGAATTTCGATTCGTTACGAAACGAATTGCACAAGCCTACTATCTGCCACACACAAGGGCTGTTACACTTTCCTCTATCACTTCCCTCTATCAACCTGGGATTCTACAGCCATCCACTGGGAGTTGTGATAGTTCCCTTCACGGGATATCTACATGCCGACGGACTGATGATAACCCCTCCTCATCTGGATTCAGCAGTGGTATTGTTGTACACATTTTTATACCAGTATCATACTTAGCTACATGTTTTTATGACTGCTTTTGCTACCGTTTGGCATTACTCGCACCATTTTTACAGTTTATGTAGCTACATCGATTTAATCCCCAGTGCAATATTTTTTTTGTTACCTACTTGAAGACTATAAAAGTTTTATTGCTATTCCCTTAGAGCGTTGCCTTTGTGTGTTTTTTGTATCCTGCTATCCATTTTTCCAGTGGTTGGTAGCTGCACTGGGAATCGGCCTGCAAGGAGATCGGCTAAAAGTAGTTGGATCTGTATGTGCGTTATTATTAATCGAAATTAGTCGATTAATCGATTAAAAAAAAAAAAAGATTAATCGAACAAGAACATTTTAATCAGTAACAGCCCTAATATACATATATATATGTGTGTGTGTTCTGAGGTTTGCACATAGCAGGGCATAAGTGCCTATATCAGTGTTTCTCAACTCCAGTCCTCAAGGCGCCCCAACAGGTCACGTTTTCAGGCTTTCCTTATTTTGCACATGTGATTTGATTCAGTTTCACTGCTTTAGTAATTACCACAGCTGTTTCATCTGAGGAAAATCCTTAAAACATGACCTTTTGGGGCGCCTTGAGGACTAGAGTTGAGAAACACTGCTCTATATACTCAGTGGCCATCAGTGCCGCCTCATAAGTGCCCATCAGTGCAACCTCATCAGTGTCCATCAGTACAGCCTATCAGTGCCACCTGTCACTGCCACCACGAGTGCCCATTAGTGCCGCCTGTCAGTGCCACGCATGAGTGCCTCTAAGTGCCACCTGTCAGTGCCACCACATGAGTGCCTCTCGGTGCTACTGCCTGTCAGTGCCGCCTATCAGTGCCACATGAGTGCCCATTAGTGCCGCCTGTCAGTGCCACCACATGAGTGCCTCTCGGTGCTGCCTATCAGTGCCACCACATGAGTACCCATCAGTGCCGCCTATCAGTGACACCGCATGAGTGCCTCTCAGTGCCGCATGTCAGTGCCACCACATGAGTGCATCTCGGTGCTGCCTATCAGTACCACTGCCTGTCAGTGCCGCCTGTCAGTGCCACATAAGTGCCCATCAGTTCCGCCTGTCAGTGCCACATGAGTGCCCATCAGTGCCGCCTGTCAGTGCCACATGAGTGCCGTCTGTCAGTGCCGCCACATGAGTGCCCATCAGTGCCGCCTGTCAGTGCCACCACATGAGTGCCTCTCTGTGCCGCCTATCAGTGCCACTGCCTGTCAGTGCCACCTGTCAGTGCCAAATGAGTGCCCATCAGTGCCGCCTGTCAGTGCCGCCACATGAGTGCCCATCAGTGCCGCCTGTCAGTGCCGCCACATGAGTGCCTCTCTGTGCCAACTATCAGTGCCACTGCCTGTTAGTGCCGCCTATCAGGTGCCACATGAGTGCCCATCAGTGCCGCCTGTCAGTGCCACATGAGTGCCCATCAGTGCCGCCTGTCAGTGCTGCCACATGAGTGCCCATCAGTGCCACATGAGTGCCCATCAGTGCCGCCTGTCAGTGCCACATGAGAGCCCATCAGTGCCGCCTGTCAGTGGCCACCAGTGAAGGAGAAAAATTACTTATGTTAGCTGCTAGCATAAAAACTCACCTGCTTGTGGCCATTCACTGTGTACTACTTCTTGACTACAATTCCCATAGTGCCTTGCAGGACCTGAGGGAAGGGGAGGAACGCTGTACTCTGTCCGCTCCCCTATGCTGCCAGGAGCGCGATTGGAGGAGGGAGCAGAGGCAGGAGGAGAGGGGCGGGATGCTGGAAGAGGGGGCGGTCATGTGATGGAATCTTCAGCTGAGGAGGAGTGGCGGCTACGCTACTACACTAGCACAGCATAGGCAGGCTGGAGCCGCTCCAGCTCCTCCTCTACAGAGCTCTGAATGTGCTATCTCTCGTGGACAATGCCCCTGTCCACCGGGAAACGCCCCCGTCCATCGGGAAATGCCCCCGTCCACCGGGAAACGTCCCCGTCCATCGGGAAATTGGCCTGGCTGCCCAAGTACCGACCGGAAAACCGGGGACAAAAGCGGGGACGAAAGGGATCCGGGGATCGTAGCCTTAATCCGGGGACTGTTCCCGGAAAACAGGGAACGTCTGGTCACCGTATATTACAGGTCCTGTGTGCACAGCACATACCTGTGCAAGTACAGCTGCTCATTCACATGAAACGTCCCTAATCCTTTTTTTTTTTTAAATGTGCACACATGGAGTCACTCTTTAATGTCACCCCCTTGCATCAGAAAACGCAGTGCGTTTTCAGGTATGCCTACCTAAAAACACACTGTGTTTTCTGATGCATCGGGTGACATTAAAGAGGAAGTAAACCCAGGCCGATTTTTTCTGTTTTTCAACTGTTAAGTTACACGAGCTCATCGCAATGCATAATATATATAAATCTCCCAAAAACGAGGCCTGTAAATACCCTTTTTTTTTAATAATTATTATTATTATTGTAGCGACCTCACCTCTCACTCCCTCCTTCTCTGTCAATGTCAATGGCTCTCGTCTAGGGGACCAGGGAGGAGAGTGTGACGCACCACCAGCTCGCATCCTCTAGTGCAGTGATTCTCAACCAGGGTTTCGTGGAACTCTAGGGTTCAGCATTGGGCAATTTCTGCCTCTCAGATAAGTTCACACTGACCCCATTGATCTTTTTAGCTATCTGTAAGGAGGTAATTCTTCCCAATTGCCACAAGTGTAAGGACCATTCTTCCAACTGACTGTCACACTAATGTATCATGAGTTGTAGATTTCTCAATTTTAGCAGGGGTTCCCCGAGACCGGAGAACTATTTCAAGGGTTCCTCTGTGTTGAAAAGGTTGAGAAAGGCTGCTCTAGTGTGTAGAGGTGTGAGCTATAACCAATACCTTTGGGCCTCTACCCCTGTCCAGAGCCAAAACTTCCCTTGAGAATGACCTTTAACTCCCAGAAAGCCAAGTTCCACACCATTGAGTGTCCAACACTTATTTATTATTTTAGAGCAATAAATAGTCCTTTTAGAGCAGACTGGTCAGACAACGAACAGACAAGGTGAAGAGGAAGGTCCAGGCACAAACTTGAACTTGTTACTCTCCTGTATAGGGATGAGCTTCGTGTTCGAGTCGAACATACGTTCGACTCGAACATCGGCTGTTCGATCGTTCGACGAAGATCGAACGATTTGGGCCGTTCGCGCCAAATTCGAGTGACGCGAACGGCCCACAATGCACTACGCCATCGCAGTGTCATCCAGGCGCTGTGATTGGCCAAGCATGCACTGTGACCCCGCATGCTTGGCCAATCACAGCGCCGGCAGCGAGGAGAGCAATGATTGGCCACAGGCAGGATGCCTGTGGCCAATTATTGCTGAGGGTGTTTAGTACACGCCCCACACTATAAAAGGCCGCCAGCACGGCGGCCTAGTGTAGTGTGTTCCGGAGCAGGGATAGAGCAGCATAGGCAGGGACAGTGACTGTTATTTCTTTCTTGCTTAACCTGGATTCCTTTAGTTTAGGGAAAGAGAAGGATAGGTAGGGAGAGTGTCAGTGTGTTTTGTGCTTGTGCTATAGTGTGCTTAAAAAAAACATTTATTCTAGGGACAGAAAACTGTAGGTAGGGACAGTGTCAGTTTCTTTCACTCTGCAAGTCCTTGTTTCCAGGGACCTGGAAGGACAGTGAGTGAATTGTCCTTGTGCTATATTGTGCTTAAAAAAACATTTATTCTAGGGACAGAAAACTGTAGGTAGGGAGAGTGTCAGTTTCTTTCACTCTGCAAGTCCTTGTTTCCAGGGACCTGTAAGGACAGTGAGTGAATTGTCCTTGTGCTATATTGTGCTTAAAAAAAACATTTATTCTAGGGACAGAAAACTGTAGGTAGGGAGAGTGTGAGTTTATTTCACTCTGCAAGTCCTTGTTTCCAGGGACCTGGAAGGACAGTGAGTGAATTCTCCTTGTGCTATATTGTGCTTAAAAAAAACATTTATTCTAGGGACAGAAAACTGTAGGTAGGGACAGTGTCAGTTTCTTTCACTCTGCAAGTCCTTGTTTGCAGGGACCTGTAAGGACAGTGAGTGAATTGTCCTTGTGCTATATTGTGATTAAAAAAAACATTTTTTCTAGGGACAGAAAACTGTAGGTAGGGAGAGTGTTTTTTTTCTTTCACTCTGCAAGTCCTTGTTTCCAGGGACCTGTAAGGACAGTGAGTGAATTGTCCTTGTGCTATATTGTGCTTAAAAAAAACATTTTTTCTAGGGACAGAAAACTGTAGGTAGGGAGAGTGTTTTTTTTCTTTCACTCTGCAAGTCCTTGTTTCCAGGGACCTGTAAGGACAGTGAGTGAATTGTCCTTGTGCTATATTGTGCTTAAAAAAAACATTTATTCTAGGGACAGAAAACTGTAGGTAGGGAGAGTGTCAGTTTATTTCACTCTGCAAGTCCTTGTTTCCAGGGACCTGGAAGGACAGTGAGTGAATTGTCCTTGTGCTATATTGTGATTAAAAAAAACATTTATTCTAGGGACAGAAAACTGTAGGTAGGGAGAGTGTCAGTTTATTTCACTCTGCAAGTCCTTGTTTCCAGGGACCTGTAAGGACAGTGAGTGAATTGTCCTTGTGCTATATTGTGATTAAAAAAAACATTTTTTCTAGGGACAGAAAACTGTAGGTAGGGAGAGTGTTTTTTTTCTTTCACTCTGCAAGTCCTTGTTTCCAGGGACCTGTAAGGACAGTGAGTGAATTGTTCTTGTGCTATATTGTGCTTAAAAAAAACATTTATTCTAGGGACAGAAAACTGTAGGTAGGGAGAGTGTCAGTTTATTTCACTCTGCAAGTCCTTGTTTCCAGGGACCTGGAAGGACAGTGAGTGAATTGTCCTTGTGTTATATTGTGATTAAAAAAAACATTTTTTCTAGGGACAGAAAACTGTAGGTAGGGAGAGTGTTTTTTTTCTTTCACTCTGCAAGTCCTTGTTTCCAGGGACCTGTAAGGACAGTGAGTGAATTGTCCTTGTGCTATATTGTGATTAAAAAAAACATTTTTTCTAGGGACAGAAAACTGTAGGTAGGGAGAGTGTTTTTTTTCTTTCACTCTGCAAGTCCTTGTTTCCAGGGACCTGTAAGGACAGTGAGTGAATTGTCCTTGTGCTATATTGTGCTTAAAAAAAACATTTATTCTAGGGACAGAAAACTGTAGGTAGGGAGAGTGTCAGTTTATTTCACTCTGCAAGTCCTTGTTTCCAGGGACCTGGAAGGACAGTGAGTGAATTGTCCTTGTGCTATATTGTGATTAAAAAAAACATTTTTTCTAGGGACAGAAAACTGTAGGTAGGGAGAGTGTTTTTTTTCTTTCACTCTGCAAGTCCTTGTTTCCAGGGACCTGTAAGGACAGTGAGTGAATTGTCCTTGTGCTATATTGTGCTTAAAAAAAACATTTATTCTAGGGACAGAAAACTGTAGGTAGGGAGAGTGTCAGTTTATTTCACTCTGCAAGTCCTTGTTTCCAGGGACCTGGAAGGACAGTGAGTGAATTGTCCTTGTGCTATATTGTGATTAAAAAAAACATTTTTTCTAGGGACAGAAAACTGTAGGTAGGGAGAGTGTTTTTTTTCTTTCACTCTGCAAGTCCTTGTTTCCAGGGACCTGTAAGGACAGTGAGTGAATTGTCCTTGTGCTATATTGTGATTAAAAAAAACATTTTTTCTAGGGACAGAAAACTGTAGGTAGGGAGAGTGTTTTTTTTCTTTCACTCTGCAAGTCCTTGTTTCCAGGGACCTGTAAGGACAGTGAGTGAATTGTCCTTGTGCTATATTGTGCTTAAAAAAAACATTTATTCTAGGGACAGAAAACTGTAGGTAGGGAGAGTGTCAGTTTATTTCACTCTGCAAGTCCTTGTTTCCAGGGACCTGGAAGGACAGTGAGTGAATTGTCCTTGTGCTATATTGTGATTAAAAAAAACATTTTTTCTAGGGACAGAAAACTGTAGGTAGGGAGAGTGTTTTTTTTCTTTCACTCTGCAAGTCCTTGTTTCCAGGGACCTGTAAGGACAGTGAGTGAATTGTCCTTGTGCTATATTGTGCTTAAAAAAAACATTTATTCTAGGGACAGAAAACTGTAGGTAGGGAGAGTGTCAGTTTATTTCACTCTGCAAGTCCTTGTTTCCAGGGACCTGGAAGGACAGTGAGTGAATTGTCCTTGTGCTATATTGTGATTAAAAAAAACATTTTTTCTAGGGACAGAAAACTGTAGGTAGGGAGAGTGTTTTTTTTCTTTCACTCTGCAAGTCCTTGTTTCCAGGGACCTGTAAGGACAGTGAGTGAATTGTTCTTGTGCTATATTGTGCTTAAAAAAAACATTTATTCTAGGGACAGAAAACTGTAGGTAGGGAGAGTGTCAGTTTATTTCACTCTGCAAGTCCTTGTTTCCAGGGACCTGGAAGGACAGTGAGTGAATTGTCCTTGTGTTATATTGTGATTTAAAAAAACATTTTTTCTAGGGACAGAAAACTGTAGGTAGGGAGAGTGTTTTTTTTCTTTCACTCTGCAAGTCCTTGTTTCCAGGGACCTGTAAGGACAGTGAGTGAATTGTCCTTGTGCTATATTGTGATTAAAAAAACATTTTTTCTAGGGACAGAAAACTGTAGGTAGGGAGAGTGTTTTTTTTCTTTCACTCTGCAAGTCCTTGTTTCCAGGGACCTGTAAGGACAGTGAGTGAATTGTCCTTGTGCTATATTGTGCTTAAAAAAAACATTTATTCTAGGGACAGAAAACTGTAGGTAGGGAGAGTGTCAGTTTATTTCACTCTGCAAGTCCTTGTTTCCAGGGACCTGGAAGGACAGTGAGTGAATTGTCCTTGTGCTATATTGTGATTAAAAAAAACATTTTTTCTAGGGACAGAAAACTGTAGGTAGGGAGAGTGTTTTTTTTCTTTCACTCTGCAAGTCCTTGTTTCCAGGGACCTGTAAGGACAGTGAGTGAATTGTCCTTGTGCTATATTGTGCTTAAAAAAAACATTTATTCTAGGGACAGAAAACTGTAGGTAGGGAGAGTGTCAGTTTATTTCACTCTGCAAGTCCTTGTTTCCAGGGACCTGGAAGGACAGTGAGTGAATTGTCCTTGTGCTATATTGTGATTAAAAAAAACATTTTTTCTAGGGACAGAAAACTGTAGGTAGGGAGAGTGTTTTTTTTCTTTCACTCTGCAAGTCCTTGTTTCCAGGGACCTGTAAGGACAGTGAGTGAATTGTCCTTGTGCTATATTGTGATTAAAAAAAACATTTTTTCTAGGGACAGAAAACTGTAGGTAGGGAGAGTGTTTTTTTTCTTTCACTCTGCAAGTCCTTGTTTCCAGGGACCTGTAAGGACAGTGAGTGAATTGTCCTTGTGCTATATTGTGCTTAAAAAAAACATTTATTCTAGGGACAGAAAACTGTAGGTAGGGAGAGTGTCAGTTTATTTCACTCTGCAAGTCCTTGTTTCCAGGGACCTGGAAGGACAGTGAGTGAATTGTCCTTGTGCTATATTGTGATTAAAAAAAACATTTTTTCTAGGGACAGAAAACTGTAGGTAGGGAGAGTGTTTTTTTTCTTTCACTCTGCAAGTCCTTGTTTCCAGGGACCTGTAAGGACAGTGAGTGAATTGTCCTTGTGCTATATTGTGCTTAAAAAAAACATTTATTCTAGGGACAGAAAACTGTAGGTAGGGAGAGTGTCAGTTTATTTCACTCTGCAAGTCCTTGTTTCCAGGGACCTGGAAGGACAGTGAGTGAATTGTCCTTGTGCTATATTGTGATTAAAAAAAACATTTTTTCTAGGGACAGAAAACTGTAGGTAGGGAGAGTGTTTTTTTTCTTTCACTCTGCAAGTCCTTGTTTCCAGGGACCTGTAAGGACAGTGAGTGAATTGTCCTTGTGCTATATTGTGCTTAAAAAAAACATTTATTCTAGGGACAGAAAACTGTAGGTAGGGAGAGTGTCAGTTTATTTCACTCTGCAAGTCCTTGTTTCCAGGGACCTGGAAGGACAGTGAGTGAATTGTCCTTGTGCTATATTGTGATTAAAAAAAACATTTTTTCTAGGGACAGAAAACTGTAGGTAGGGAGAGTGTTTTTTTTCTTTCACTCTGCAAGTCCTTGTTTCCAGGGACCTGTAAGGACAGTGAGTGAATTGTCCTTGTGCTATATTGTGATTAAAAAAAACATTTTTTCTAGGGACAGAAAACTGTAGGTAGGGAGAGTGTTTTTTTTCTTTCACTCTGCAAGTCCTTGTTTCCAGGGACCTGTAAGGACAGTGAGTGAATTGTCCTTGTGCTATATTGTGCTTAAAAAAAACATTTATTCTAGGGACAGAAAACTGTAGGTAGGGAGAGTGTCAGTTTATTTCACTCTGCAAGTCCTTGTTTCCAGGGACCTGGAAGGACAGTGAGTGAATTGTCCTTGTGCTATATTGTGATTAAAAAAAACATTTTTTCTAGGGACAGAAAACTGTAGGTAGGGAGAGTGTTTTTTTTCTTTCACTCTGCAAGTCCTTGTTTCCAGGGACCTGTAAGGACAGTGAGTGAATTGTCCTTGTGCTATATTGTGCTTAAAAAAAACATTTATTCTAGGGACAGAAAACTGTAGGTAGGGAGAGTGTCAGTTTATTTCACTCTGCAAGTCCTTGTTTCCAGGGACCTGGAAGGACAGTGAGTGAATTGTCCTTGTGCTATATTGTGATTAAAAAAAACATTTTTTCTAGGGACAGAAAACTGTAGGTAGGGAGAGTGTTTTTTTTCTTTCACTCTGCAAGTCCTTGTTTCCAGGGACCTGTAAGGACAGTGAGTGAATTGTCCTTGTGCTATATTGTGCTTAAAAAAAACATTTATTCTAGGGACAGAAAACTGTAGGTAGGGAGAGTGTCAGTTTATTTCACTCTGCAAGTCCTTGTTTCCAGGGACCTGGAAGGACAGTGAGTGAATTGTCCTTGTGCTATATTGTGATTAAAAAAAACATTTTTTCTAGGGACAGAAAACTGTAGGTAGGGAGAGTGTTTTTTTTCTTTCACTCTGCAAGTCCTTGTTTCCAGGGACCTGTAAGGACAGTGAGTGAATTGTCCTTGTGCTATATTGTGATTAAAAAAAACATTTTTTCTAGGGACAGAAAACTGTAGGTAGGGAGAGTGTTTTTTTTCTTTCACTCTGCAAGTCCTTGTTTCCAGGGACCTGTAAGGACAGTGAGTGAATTGTCCTTGTGCTATATTGTGATTAAAAAAAACATTTTTTCTAGGGACAGAAAACTGTAGGTAGGGAGAGTGTTTTTTTTCTTTCACTCTGCAAGTCCTTGTTTCCAGGGACCTGTAAGGACAGTGAGTGAATTGTCCTTGTGCTATATTGTGCTTAAAAAAAACATTTATTCTAGGGACAGAAAACTGTAGGTAGGGAGAGTGTCAGTTTATTTCACTCTGCAAGTCCTTGTTTCCAGGGACCTGGAAGGACAGTGAGTGAATTGTCCTTGTGCTATATTGTGATTAAAAAAAACATTTTTTCTAGGGACAGAAAACTGTAGGTAGGGAGAGTGTTTTTTTTCTTTCACTCTGCAAGTCCTTGTTTCCAGGGACCTGTAAGGACAGTGAGTGAATTGTCCTTGTGCTATATTGTGCTTAAAAAAAACATTTATTCTAGGGACAGAAAACTGTAGGTAGGGAGAGTGTCAGTTTATTTCACTCTGCAAGTCCTTGTTTCCAGGGACCTGGAAGGACAGTGAGTGAATTGTCCTTGTGCTATATTGTGATTAAAAAAAACATTTTTTCTAGGGACAGAAAACTGTAGGTAGGGAGAGTGTTTTTTTTCTTTCACTCTGCAAGTCCTTGTTTCCAGGGACCTGTAAGGACAGTGAGTGAATTGTCCTTGTGCTATATTGTGCTTAAAAAAAACATTTATTCTAGGGACAGAAAACTGTAGGTAGGGAGAGTGTCAGTTTATTTCACTCTGCAAGTCCTTGTTTCCAGGGACCTGGAAGGACAGTGAGTGAATTGTCCTTGTGCTATATTGTGATTAAAAAAAACATTTTTTCTAGGGACAGAAAACTGTAGGTAGGGAGAGTGTTTTTTTTCTTTCACTCTGCAAGTCCTTGTTTCCAGGGACCTGTAAGGACAGTGAGTGAATTGTCCTTGTGCTATATTGTGATTAAAAAAAACATTTTTTCTAGGGACAGAAAACTGTAGGTAGGGAGAGTGTTTTTTTTCTTTCACTCTGCAAGTCCTTGTTTCCAGGGACCTGTAAGGACAGTGAGTGAATTGTCCTTGTGCTATATTGTGATTAAAAAAAACATTTTTTCTAGGGACAGAAAACTGTAGGTAGGGAGAGTGTTTTTTTTCTTTCACTCTGCAAGTCCTTGTTTCCAGGGACCTGTAAGGACAGTGAGTGAATTGTCCTTGTGCTATATTGTGCTTAAAAAAAACATTTATTCTAGGGACAGAAAACTGTAGGTAGGGAGAGTGTCAGTTTATTTCACTCTGCAAGTCCTTGTTTCCAGGGACCTGGAAGGACAGTGAGTGAATTGTCCTTGTGCTATATTGTGATTAAAAAAAACATTTTTTCTAGGGACAGAAAACTGTAGGTAGGGAGAGTGTTTTTTTTCTTTCACTCTGCAAGTCCTTGTTTCCAGGGACCTGTAAGGACAGTGAGTGAATTGTCCTTGTGCTATATTGTGCTTAAAAAAAACATTTATTCTAGGGACAGAAAACTGTAGGTAGGGAGAGTGTCAGTTTATTTCACTCTGCAAGTCCTTGTTTCCAGGGACCTGGAAGGACAGTGAGTGAATTGTCCTTGTGCTATATTGTGATTAAAAAAAACATTTTTTCTAGGGACAGAAAACTGTAGGTAGGGAGAGTGTTTTTTTTCTTTCACTCTGCAAGTCCTTGTTTCCAGGGACCTGTAAGGACAGTGAGTGAATTGTCCTTGTGCTATATTGTGCTTAAAAAAAACATTTATTCTAGGGACAGAAAACTGTAGGTAGGGAGAGTGTCAGTTTATTTCACTCTGCAAGTCCTTGTTTCCAGGGACCTGGAAGGACAGTGAGTGAATTGTCCTTGTGCTATATTGTGATTAAAAAAAACATTTTTTCTAGGGACAGAAAACTGTAGGTAGGGAGAGTGTTTTTTTTCTTTCACTCTGCAAGTCCTTGTTTCCAGGGACCTGTAAGGACAGTGAGTGAATTGTCCTTGTGCTATATTGTGCTTAAAAAAAACATTTATTCTAGGGACAGAAAACTGTAGGTAGGGAGAGTGTCAGTTTATTTCACTCTGCAAGTCCTTGTTTCCAGGGACCTGGAAGGACAGTGAGTGAATTGTCCTTGTGCTATATTGTGATTAAAAAAAACATTTTTTCTAGGGACAGAAAACTGTAGGTAGGGAGAGTGTTTTTTTTCTTTCACTCTGCAAGTCCTTGTTTCCAGGGACCTGTAAGGACAGTGAGTGAATTGTCCTTGTGCTATATTGTGCTTAAAAAAAACATTTATTCTAGGGACAGAAAACTGTAGGTAGGGAGAGTGTCAGTTTATTTCACTCTGCAAGTCCTTGTTTCCAGGGACCTGTAAGGACAGTGAGTGAATTGTCCTTGTGCTATATTGTGATTAAAAAAAACATTTTTTCTAGGGACAGAAAACTGTAGGTAGGGAGAGTGTTTTTTTTCTTTCACTCTGCAAGTCCTTGTTTCCAGGGACCTGTAAGGACAGTGAGTGAATTGTCCTTGTGCTATATTGTGCTTAAAAAAAACATTTATTCTAGGGACAGAAAACTGTAGGTAGGGAGAGTGTCAGTTTATTTCACTCTGCAAGTCCTTGTTTCCAGGGACCTGGAAGGACAGTGAGTGAATTGTCCTTGTGTTATATTGTGATTAAAAAAAACATTTTTTCTAGGGACAGAAAACTGTAGGTAGGGAGAGTGTTTTTTTTCTTTCACTCTGCAAGTCCTTGTTTCCAGGGACCTGTAAGGACAGTGAGTGAATTGTCCTTGTGCTATATTGTGCTTAAAAAAAACATTTTTTCTAGGGACAGAAAACTGTAGGTAGGGAGAGTGTCAGTTTATTTCACTCTGCAAGTCCTTGTTTCCAGGGACCTGTAAGGACAGTGAGTGAATTGTCCTTGTGCTATATTGTGCTTAAAAAAAACATTTATTCTAGGGACAGAAAACTGTAGGTAGGGAGAGTGTCAGTTTCTTTCACTGTGAAAGTCCTTGTTTCAAGGGACAGAGAAGGACACCTGAAGGTAGCCCTTATTGCTTTTTTCCCATCTCCCTGCAGGCCATCTATTAGAATGTCTGGAAGGCAAACAAGGAGAGGCAGACAGTCAGGAGGCAATAAAAGAGGGCAAGCAGGCTCTGTGTCTGGGGGCAACAGTGCTGGTCGTGGACGCGGTGCATTGTCATCAGCACATGGCCATGGGACACGCTTGTCCTTCTTTTCGGCAGCTGGACATGTTGAGCCACATCATGCCGAAGACTTGGTAGAGTGGATGACCAAGCCCTCCTCCTCCTCCTCCTCATCCTCTCTCACCCAGGCTCAGGGTACTGGAAAAGCAGCTGCCAAAGCGTCGTCTTCCCTGGTATCAATGTCAGACAAATCATCAGTCACTCCTTCCCTAGACCCACCATGTCCTCCTCCTGAGGAGTCCCCCGAACTGTTTCAGCACAGTGTTGGGTACATGCTCCAGGAGGATGCCCAGCGTTTCGAAGGGTCTGATGATGAAACCCAGCTAGAGGAAGGCAGTAGCGTGAGAGCAGACAGAGGGGATGCTCAAGAAGGACACCAATCTGGCAGTCATGTTCCAGCAGCTGCAGCATACTGCCAGATTGGCTCCAGTGATGAGGAGGGAGGGGATGATGAGGTCACTGACTCCACGTGGGTGCCTAATAGGAGAGAGGAGGAGGAGGAGGATGAGGAGGAGGCACATCTCCAACGAGGCAGGATGCCCTTTGGTGGCCAGCGTAAGGGCAGTACACCGACGGAATCACACCGCAGAGCTCCGCCTGTGCAGGGCGCTGCCTCTGCCCGTCATTCAAAAAGTTCTTTGGTGTGGGCCTTTTTTGAGGCTAGTGCATCAGATCGCACAGCTGCTGTTTGCAACATATGTCTCAAGCGTATATCGCGTGGCCAAAACATCAGCCGCTTGGGTACCACATGCCTGACCAGACATATGTTGACCTGCCATGCAGCTCGTTGGCAAGCCTACCTCAAAGACCCACACCAAAGAACAAAGCGGACCTCTCCTTGCACCGCATCAGCTGGGATCTCCAACCCCACTATAACTTCAGTCCTCTCTGAAACATGCACTGAGAGGAATGAAGGTGTAGAATTAGGTGTGTCACAGCCAAGTACTTGCGCCCACTCTGCTAGCAGTACACCGACGTCCGATTCTAGCAGGCAAATTTCCCTGCCCCAGCTGCTGGACCGTCGAAAGAAGTTCACTCCCAGCCATCCACATGCCCAGCGGTTGAATGCTAGCTTGGCTAAATTGCTAGCGCTTCAACTGCTGCCTTTTCAGTTGGTAGACTCGGCCCCCTTCCGTGAGTTTGTGCAATGTGCAGTTCCTCAGTGGCAGGTTCCCAAACGCCACTTTTTCTCACGGAAGGCTATTCCGGCTCTCTACCGGCATGTGGAAGGCAATGTCTTGGCCTCGCTGGACAGGGCGGTCAGCGGTAAGGTGCATATTACCGCTGACTCATGGTCCAGCAGGCATGGACAGGGACGTTACCTTTCTTTCACGGCCCATTGGGTCACTCTTTTGGCAGCTGGGAAGGATGCAGGACAAGGTGCAGTAGTGTTGGAGGTTGTCCCACCGCCACGCCTCCAAAATGCTACTACTGGTTGTGACACACCTCTCTCCTCCACCCCCTCCTCTTCTTCTTCCTCCATGGCCTCTTCCTGTGGTTTGTCCTATGAACCAGCGGTGCTCCGTAGCCGTTCACGGGGCTACGCAAGTACGCAGGCAAAAAGATGCCATGCCGTGCTTGCGCTGGTGTGTTTGGGGGACAGAAGCCACACTGGGGCAGAGGTCCTGTCTGCTCTGCAGGGCCAGGCCGAGAGGTGGTTGACGCCACGCCAGCTTAAGCCAGGAATGGTGGTTTGCGACAATGGCACCAACCTCCTCTCCGCCCTCCGACAGGGACAACTGACCCATGTGCCCTGTGTGGCTCACGTCCTTAACCTGGTGGTGCAGCGGTTCTTGGGCAGGTACCCGGGCTTACAGGATGTCCTGAGGCAGGCCAGGAAAGTCTGTGTGCATTTCCGCAGATCTTATAATGCCAGTGCTCGCCTGGCTGAGCTGCAAAAGGAGTTGAACCTGCCCAAGAACCGCCTTATATGTGACATGCCCACCAGGTGGAACTCAACGTTGGCCATGCTGCAGCGGCTGCACACGCAGCAGAGGGCCATCAATGAGTACCTGTGCGACTACGGCACCAGGACAGGGTCAGGGGAGCTTGGTTTTTTTTCTCCACGCCAGTGGGGCATGATCAGGGATGCATGCACTGTCCTGGCACCATTTGAGGAGGCCACGAGGATGGTGAGCAGTGACAGTGCATGCATCAGTGACACTGTACCTCTTGTCCACCTGTTGGAGCACACGCTGCGTGGAATAATGGACAGGGCACTTGAGGCAGAACAGAGGCAGGAAGAGGAGGACTTCCTTGCCTCTCAAGGCCCCCTTTACCCAGACAGTGTTCCTTCTGTCCCACCCATCGCACAGGAAGAGGAGGAGGAGGAGGAGGAGGAGGAGGAGGAGGAGGATTGTGTCAGCATGGAGGTGGAGGCTGGCACTCAGCATCATCAGCAGCAGTCTTTTAGGGATGATTTACAGTCCCAAGAAACCAGTGGACTTGTACGTGGCTGGGAGGAGGTGGCTGCGGATCATGTCGTCCTTAGTGACCCAGAGGACTCCGGAGCGAATGCCTCAGCAAAACTACGCTGCATGGCCTCCCTGATCCTGCAAAGTCTGCGGAAGGATCCTCGTATTCTTCGGATCAAGGAGAGGGACCATTACTGGCTGGCCACTCTCCTTGATCCACGGTACAAGGGTAAGGTTGCGGACCTTATGTTACCGTCGCAGAGGGAGCAGAGGATGAGACAACTCCGGGAGGCCTTGCAGAAAGGTCTGTGCAACGCGTTCCCAGAGACTGGGAGGTTGCAAACTCCTGGTCCTGGACAACGAGTTGCTGAGGCTTCGGCCAGTCAAAGAAGGAGCGGTGGGGAAGGTGGCCGTCTGACCGATGCGTTCAGACAATTCTTTAGTCCGCAGCCCCAAAGTATGATCGGTTCCAGCAACCATCGCCAGCGTCTGATAAACATGGTGCAGGAATATCTAGGGGCAAGGTCAGACTTGGACACCTTCCCCACCGAAAATCCTCTGGCTTACTGGGTCTTGAGGATGGATCACTGGCCAGAGCTTGCACAGTATGCAATTGAGCTACTGGCCTGTCCTGCATCCAGCGTTCTTTCGGAACGCACATTCAGTGCTGCTGGAGGATTTGTCACGGATCACAGGGTGCGCCTGTCCACCGACTCGGTTGATCGACTGACTTTCATCAAGATGAACCAGTCTTGGATCACCACCAGCTACCACACACCTGATGCTGATATAACAGACTAATTGATTTTAACATGTCACATCCCTTCAAGACTGATGCTGATGCTGAGTGCCTGTGCTGTTATGTTGACTGGCTATCCTCCTCCTCCGAGTCCTCAATGATACGATTGATGATGATAGCTTGTAAGATCATTTTTGTTTATGGGTGCCGCCACCAGTGCCTAACGCCCAATTTTTCAGCCCCTGTTTAACAGGGGCGTGTAATTACAATTTTTGAAGCAATACTTTGCAACAGGGCTCATTGCTGTGCTCCAAGTACAGTATCTGTGAGGAGTTGCAGTGTTGTGCCACCAGTGCCTAAGGCCCAATTTTTCAGCCCCTGTTTAACAGGGGCGTGTCATTACAATTTTTGAAGCAATACTTTGCAACAGGGCTCATTGGTGTGCTCCAAGTACAGTATCTGTGAGGAGTTGCAGTGTTGTGCCACCAGTGCCTAAGGCCCAATTTTTCAGCCCCTGTTTAACAGGGGCGTGTCATTACAATTTTTGAAGCAATACTTTGCAACAGGGCTCATTGCTGTGCTCCAAGTACAGTATCTGTGAGGAGTTGCAGTGTTGTGCCACCAGTGCCTAAGGCCCAATTTTTCAGCCCCTGTTTAACAGGGGCGTGTCATTACAATTTTTGAAGCAATACTTTGCAACAGGGCTCATTGGTGTGCTCCAAGTACAGTATCTGTGAGGAGTTGCAGTGTTGTGCCACCAGTGCCTAAGGCCCAATTTTTCAGCCCCTGTTTAACAGGGGCGTGTCATTACAATTTTTGAAGCAATACTTTGCAACAGGGCTCATTGCTGTGCTCCAAGTACAGTATCTGTGAGGGGTTGCAGTGTTGTGCCACCAGTGCCTAAGGCCCAATTTTTCAGCCCCTGTTCAACAGGGGCATGTAATTACAATTCTTGATCTAATAATTCACAGCAGGGCCCATTGCTGCACCCACCAAGAGTAACTGTCAGGGCTTACAGTGTTGTGGCACCAGCACCACCATCAAAGGCCCAATTTTTACTACCACTGTTCAACAATTATATGTAATTAAAATTCCTGATATAATAGTTGACAGCAGGGCGTTCCAGCACCAACCAAGAGTAACTGTGAGTGCTTACAGTGTTGTGCCAACACCAACAACTAAGGGGCCTATTTCTGCAGAGTATATACGGCAGGTCCCTACTTTCAAACATCCAACTTACAAACGACTCCTACTTGCAAACGCAAGAAGACAACAGGAAGTGAGAGGAAATCTACCACTAGGAAGGAAAATTCTCTCCTGTAAGAATAAATATGGGAGAAAGGTGTCTCCTCTGTACTGATGCTTTATCAGCAATCCTTGTTTCAAGAAAAACACCACATTTCAAAAACAGTTGTCATTGGGACGGAAAGTGAGGTGAAATGTTCTGAACAGGGGCACAGACAGCAAAACAAATGTTACAGGGGTGATAACCCTTACCTATGTTTTCCAAAAAGTTTAAAAATAGATTTTTGGTCTGGAGCTACACTTCAACAATGTACCTGTTCAAAATTACAAACAGACTCTACATAAGAACAAACCTACAGTCCCTGTCTTGTATGCACCGCCTGTATAGGGCTGTTCAGAGTATATAGGGCCTTTTTTATTTTATGTGTGGGGTTCCCCTTAATATCCATACAAGACCCAAAGGGGCTGGTAATGGGCTGGGGTAGGGGGGGGGGTCATGGGGTAGCTATGCCATTTTTCTTAAAGAATTTCATCCATATTACCGGGACCAGACATTACATTAAAGCCGCAAGCAGTTTTAAATGGCTTTTTTTTCCTTTAGAAGTGTCATTTTGTGCAGGGACAGTTCTAAACACGGGAAACACGTGGCACTTCACAGGCATACTTTAGACACCCCCCAGGTACGATATTTAAAGGAATATTTGACTTTTTTTTTTTCACTTTATGCATCATTAAAATGACTGCTCCCGAAAAACGACCGTTTTTAAAACTTCTTTTTGCATTGATACATGTCCCCTGGTGCAGAACCCGGGTTCCCAAACCCTTTTTAGGACAATAACATGCATAATAGTTGTTATAATTAGCACTTTAGAATTCGAACGTTCGCATCCATTGTATTTAATAGGGTTCTAATGTTCGTTCGAACTTTCGGTCCGTTCGCGGGTTCTGGTGCGAACCGAACCCGGGGGTGTTCGGCTCATCACTACTCCTGTATGTACCCCATACTCATTTACATAGGGTGAGGGGGCGGGATCTGGGGGCCCCCTTATTAAAGGGGGCTCCCGGATTCTGATAAGCCCGCCGCCCGCAGACCCCGACAACCAACGGCCAGGGTTGTCGGGAAGGGGCCCTTGTCCGCATCAACATAGAGACAAGGTGCTTTGGGGTGGGGGGGCTGCAGGGCGCCCCCCTGCCCCAAAGCACCCACCCCCCATGTTGAGGGCATGCGGCCTGGTACGGTTCAGGAGGGGGGGCACTCGCTCGTCCCCACCCCCTTTCCGGACCGGCCTGGCTGCGTGCGCGGATAAGGGTCTGGTATGGATTTTGGGGGAACCCCCACACCGTTTTTTTGGCGTAGGGGGTTCCCCTTAAAATCCATACCAGACCTAAGGGCCTGGTATGCTCTTGGAGGGGGAAACCATGCCGGTTTTTTATTTAAAATGTATTTAAAAATGTTATTTAAAATTTGGCGTGGAGTTCCCCCTCAAGATTCATACCAAACACAGTGCTTGGTATTGGCGGGGATCCACGACAATGTCCCCTCCATAGAGAGGAGACATTGTCGCTTCTTTCTCGTGCTTACTGCGATAGGAAAATGTGCAGATGTACAGTACCCTGTCGCCGTGAACCAGCGCGATGGGATCGTGCTGCAAACACATTCTCGTGGGCGGGTACTGTATCAGGAAGAGGATAATGAGTAAATCATCGCAAGACTTCTCCTCTGTGCCGTACAGAGGGGAAGATTGCTCACAGTCATTTCCTGTCAGGCTGGGAATGAATTAACGGCACACTTTATGTGCCGTTAATGAGGGGCAATACTGCGCAATCGCGGGTGACGTCATTAACACGAAAAAGATGATTTTAGGTGGAAATACAGCTGTGAGTACACTTTCACAGGCAGCAATCAGCTTCCTGTGTTATCTGCTATATGATAAGATTAAGTTGTCTTGGAGGGTTTACAACCACTTTAAAAAGTAACTCCACTTTTGTTGAGAAAAAAACATTCAACAATTTTCTTACGTGTCCCCATCCCTCCGTGCTCACACACAGAAGCAAACATATATGTAAGTCGCACACGCATATGTAAACAGTATTCACACCACACATTTGAGGTTAGGTATCGCCGTGAACATTAGAGCGAGAGCAATAATTCTAGCGCTAGACCCCCTCTCTAACTCTAAACTGGTAACCTGTAAAGGCGTTTAAAGCAACGTTTATGGAGATTTTGAGGTGCAGTAATTTGGCACGAGCGTGCGCAGTTTTAAAGAAGGACATGTTAGGTATCTATTTACCTTTTGTAACATCATCTTTTATATTTTACAAAAAAAATGCAGTAAATACTGTGTTTTTATTTTCATGAATTAAAGTGTTTCTTTTTTTGTGACATAAAAAATTGCAGAGCTTGCTATTTTATTCCCTAGGGTCTCTAAAAAATAAATAAATAAAAATAAAAAAAGTATAATGTTTGGGGGTTCTAAGTAAGTTTCTAGCAAAAAATACCGTACTTATTTTTAACTTGTAAACAAAAAGTTGTAGAAAAGACCTGGTCAGCAAGTGGTTAACCAGGTAACCTGTAAAGGGTTTTTATTTTTTAAATTGATTAACCGCTTAAGGACCGCCACACGCAGATTTACGTCGACAGAATGGCACGGCTGAGCAAATGGCGTATATATATGTCCCCTTTAATTTGCCCGCAAACTCAATGCCAGCCGGTGTCCCGCGAATGGGTCACAGAGCTGAAGAATGGGGAGATGTTAGTGAAACACATCTCCCTAGTGACATGTCACTGATCGTCTGTTCCCTGTCATCGGGAACAGCGATCAGTGACGTGTCACGGCAAGTCACGCCCCATAACAGTTAGAAGCACTCCCTAGGTCACACTTAACCCCTTCAGTACCCCCCACAGGTTAACCCCTTCACTGCCAGTGTAATTTTTACAGTAATCAGTGCATTTTTATAGCACTGATCGCTGTAAAAATGACAATGGTCCCAAAATGGTGTCAAAAGTGTCCGATGTGTCCGTCATGAAGTCGCAGTAACGATAAAAATCGCAGATCGCCACCATTACTAGTAAAAAAAAAAAAAATAATAAAAATGCCATAAAACTATCCCCTATTTTGTAGACGCTATAACTTTTGCGCAAACCAATCAATATACGCGTATTGGGATTTTTTTTTACCAAAAATATGTAGAAGAATACGTATCGGCCTAAACTGAGTAAAAAATTTGTTTTTTTTATATATTTTTTGGGGATATTTATTATAGCAAAAAGTAAAAAATATAAAAAAAAAATCAAAATTGTCGCTCTATTTTTGTTTATAGCGCAAAAAATAAAAACCGCAAAGGTGATCAAATACCACCAAAAGAAATCTCTATTTGTGGGAAAAAAAGGACATCAATTTTGTTTGGGAGCCACGTCGCACGACCGCGCAATTGTCAGTTAAAGCAACGCAGTGCTGAATCACAAAAATTGGCCTGGTCTTTGGCCAGCCAAATGGTCCCGGGCTTAAGTGATTAAAGTGTAATTTTTTCCCCAAAACATTGCGTTTTCAAAACCACTGCACAAATACCGTGTGACCAGGGGCGGACTGACCATTCAGGCCCTCGGGCAATGCCCCAGGGCCCCATGCCACTAGGGGGCCCCATCAGGGTTGCCAGCCTCAGTAAAACCAGGGACAGTATGTAAAAATCTGTGTTTTTAAAAAAAGATTATAGCTGCCCCGCCTCTCCAGTACTTTTTCAGTATGTGTAAGTGTATTCTGTGTGTATACTGTGTGTGTATATTCTGTGTATGTATACTGTATGTGTGTATACTGTGTGGCCCCATAATCTATTGCCTGGGGGCTCAATAATCTCCTATTGCCTGGGGGCCCCATAATCTCCTATTGCCTGGGGGCCCCATAATCTCCTATTGCCCGGCCCTGCGTGTGACAAGCAAAATTGCAACAATCGCTAGGGTCTCTGCTACAATTTTTATATATATGTGTAGCGGGGTCCTCAATTTAGTGGGGTACACTTGGGGAGTAGTGTGACCCAAGTGTGTAATTATGTTAGGGTTCAGACCCCTTTTTCTTATTCGTGGAGGATTGGGTGGTGTAATATTCTCTTCGACCAGTAGGTGTCAGTGTACCTACTGGCTCGGGGTAGAATCACTACCGCAGTGCTACCCTTCTTTGTCGCTTCCTGGAGATGGTACGGCCGGGGCGGGGAACCCGCCGTGGTGTCGACGGGAGGAGATAAAAGGGGGAGACGCCCTTGCCACGAGGTCTTCTTCGGGGATCATCTCTTCACGCACCCAGGCACCTTCAGACTGGGTGCGGGCGGTTCAAGGTTCCGGCCCAGGCGCCCTAGGCCTGGCCGGGACGAAGATGGAGTCCATCCCAGGCACCTTCAGCCTGGGGTGAGGTACTATTGAGGAGGCCTGGGACCCGGTGACTCCGACTGGGTCCCGCGAGGGTGGAGTTGCTCCAGGGCGCCCCTTGCGAGGGGACCCGCATCTGAGGTGAGGAGGCTGGGGAGGTCACTCGTTCGAAGACCCGGTGTAGTGTCAACCCGGTGACGGATGGGCCTACAGTAACTCCCTTGGAGGACATCTTCCCCTGATAGAGGCCCGCAGCGCAACGGAGGTATTCATGTCAAGACTCCTACAACCCTTGGTCATAGCATAGGGGGTGTAGGGACCCAGATCAGTATAGTGCCTCAACCTGCTCATTCCACCGTATCTTGCCATCGCATTGCTCTGTAACTGAAGATACGAAATAAATCTAACCGTTGGACTGTGATCGGTGTATGGACTCTGTTAATGGGAGCAAAGGGTGGTTTGGTGGTTTCTGCACGACAGACTCGGTACATGTTCAGGACACCGGCCCGAGGAAACATTAGGTATTGGCCTTCACCTCGCCCGCAAGTAGTGGGGAGGACATGGGCTGTAGCGCACCTCACCCCTGTCGCGTGACATACCCCTAGGCTAAAGAAGACGGGGTGTGGGGGTGGCCGCTACACGTGGGGGCTCATCGTCCGGGATATCGTGTGTCTTGGCGATGGAACTGAGAGCGTCTGTGTTTGAACTTTGCTGCCCGGAGGAGTTCCGAGCGGGTCGGCCATGTGATTGGCCAGAGTGCATCTCTGCTCGGAGTTGTGGACATGACCCTAAGTCGGGAAAGGCCCACGCAGAGGAGCGTAGAAAGGGAAAAGTCCAGCCGTGTGAAGTACTACATGTGGGGACTGTTAATGCACTGCGCCACGAGGCACCCCATGACTGTACAATTCGTGGGCGGAGGCTGGCGGAAGCCCGCGAAAACGTACAAGTTGTGGGAGGAGTCTGGCCATGTGTGGAGATACACGTGGAGACTCCGGCGCGTGGTCAGCGCGTGATGGAACAGCAAGTGGTCGGGATGGCCTCAAGCTCCCCGTGGATACCGGTACCTTACCCCACGAAGATGACTGCATTTGCTGCTCCCCTGACAGACACGGGGATAAGACTTAGGCCCCGAGGACAGTTGGCTCTGTATTCATGCAGAGACACGGAGGCTCTCGGTGTGATCTGTCCCGGATGCTCGGGACTGGTGGTCCAACTAAAGCCATTCGGGCGATGTGAGGCCTGCAAGGAGTTCCTTTTTGAGGTTGAACCATACACGGAAAGGCCCCGGGCCCTACGCCTCAATTGCATCACAGGAACCGCCACTCCAGAGGGAGAGATCCAGGCCTCTGCGGAGGTCCCCGTACGCGCTGACCAGGGCGAAGTGATTGCCCAACCAGAGATTGAGAGAGAAAAATCCGAAGACACTGCTTCGGTCACCACAGACTCCCTGCTGCCACCCCCGAAGAGGAAGATAGGCCTGGTGCAGGCCTCCTGTGGTCGTGCTTCACCCCGCCGCTTGCCTGGCCTGGATGGCGCCGGTAGAGAAGAGAGTCCCGGACATCCCAGTTCTTCAGTAGGTCCAGGTGAGCTAGGGACTGGGACTGCGGTGTTGGTTGGAGGTGTCGGGAGTTCACAGCCGGAGGAGCCCGAAAGGGAGGGTAGCCTTCCGTCTACTAGAGACTACCTTCCCGCCGAGATGTATGACACCCCCGACTTAGAGTCGTTGTCAGACTGTGGGGATGACGGGGAAATAGACGAGCTGTTTCAACGGAAGGGCTGGGACAGACGCCCGCTACCTGTGCTGAGTAAACCACAGGATTCCCCCATGTCCATAGAAGATAATACGCTCTGGGCGCAGACCCCGGAGTTCCAGAGGAAATCTAACCCTTCGACCAACTTTCCTCACTCAACTACATCATCCGCTTTGATGGTGAGGACGCAGCGTGCTTCGTTGCGGGCACCAAAGACCAAGCAACCTGAGATGGTGAAGGTACCTCGGCACCCGGAGGCCATCGTACAGCCAGGAGAAGGTGAGCGAGATGTGATGCCGCCTCTAGCCAGATTGCAGAGACTTTTCTCCCAGAGAGTCGCCCGTGAATATGGGTGGGAGTACCCCTACTTGCCCCGGGACTTATTGTATGAAGTTGAGGTCCTGCGACCAAGGTGGTATGACGAGTTTGTATGGGAAAAGCTTAAAGTACCCCATGCCAGGCGATACCTGTCATGTTCGCCGCCTGTGTCTAAAAAGTTCAAGGACTGCAGAGCTGATTGGAGACTTGGGCGCCATATTCATGCTGATAAGGTGCTCATCTGTAGGAAAGAAGGAGAGGATGTCGAGTACTCAGTGGAAGTGTTTGACGGGCACCTGAAGCCTCTGTTTCTGCCGGATCCAAGGTTCTACTTATAGGAGGAGTGAGCTCCTATCTTGTTGCTGTTGAAACTTTCTGGATGAGACATTCCCAGGCGCCTAGAACTGTGCCCTACTTTTGTTTTGATTTGGGCTTTTCTTTTACTCACTGGAGACTTGGGAGCTGTTGTGTTTTTTTTTCTCCCTTTTCTTCATGTGCCAAAGGCAGAGACTTTTGGGGTAGAGTCAGAGTAGGAAAGCAGGAAGAATGAAGATCTCACCAAGTGTCATTACCGCGGCTCTGTCACCAGGTGGCAGTGTTGCGCAACGAATGTTTGAAAATTTTACATATGCATTACTTACTTATTGGAGTGAGCGGGTCTCTCGGCTGACGGACCCATTCATGCCAAGTTAACACAGAGTGTTAGGATGTGTTTTTTTTTGTTGTTTCCCTTCTGCAGGAGATTCATCGGTCAAGACTACTGAGAGTGGGGTGGTTCTTAGACAGCGATGGGAGGGATTGTACATGTTTACAGAATAGATGTTTTATACAAATGTTTATTGTTTTATATTTCCCCTTTTCCTTTTGAGCAGGTCTTGGCACATTTAGTATCCAGAAATTTGAGGGATAGCCTCTGGGGCCCACTTCATGTCACCACTCCTTGGGAGACATGGGTGTGCACCTGACGCTGGGGACCAGCGTCAAATCACAGGGGGAGTGTGTAGCGGGGTCCTCAATTTAGTGGGGTACACTTGGGGAGTAGTGTGACCCAAGTGTGTAATTATGTTAGGGTTCAGACCCCTTTTTCTTATTCGTGGAGGATTGGGTGGTGTAATATTCTCTTCGACCAGTAGGTGTCAGTGTACCTACTGGCTCGGGGTAGAATCACTACCGCAGTGCTACCCTTCTTTGTCGCTTCCTGGAGATGGTACGGCCGGGGCGGGGAACCCACCGTGGTGTCGACGGGAGGAGATAAAAGGGGGAGATGCCCTTGCCACGAGGTCTTCTTCGGGGATCATCTCTTCACGCACCCAGGCACCTTTAGCCTGGGTGCGGGTGGTTCAAGGTTCTGGCCCAGGCGCCCTAGGCCTGGCCGGGACAAAGATGGAGTCCATCCCAGGCACCTTCAGCCTGGGGTGAGGTACTATTGAGGAGGCCTGGGACCCGGTGACTCCGACTGGGTCCCGCGAGGCTGGAGTTGCTCCAGGGCGCCCCTTGCGAGGGGACCCGCATCTGAGGTGAGGAGGCTGGGGAGGTCACTCGTTCGAAGACCCGGTGTAGTGTCAACCCGGTGACGGATGGGCCTACAGTAACTCCCTTGGAGGACATCTTCCCCTGATAGAGGCCCGCAGCGCAACGGAGGTATTCATGTCAAGACTCCTACAACCCTTGGTCATAGCATAGGGGGTGTAGGGACCCAGATCAGTATAGTGCCTCGACCTGCTCATTCCACCGTATCTTGCCATCGCATTGCTCTGTAACTGAAGATACAAAATAAATCTAACCGTTGGACTGTGATCGGTGTATGGACTCTGTTAATGGGAGCAAAGGGTGGTTTGGTGGTTTCTGCACGACAGACTCGGTACATGTTCAGGACACCGGCCCGAGGAAACATTAGGTATTGGCCTTCACCTCGCCCGCAAGTAGTGGGGAGGACATGGGCCGTAGCGCACCTCACCCCTGTCGCGTGACATACCCCTAGGCTAAAGAAGACGGGGTGTGGGGGTGGCCGCTACATATATATATATATATATATATATATATATATTAGGGCTGCGGAAATTAACGATTAATTGCTCGATTAATCATTAATTTCTTTGATCGATCAAAACATTTTTGATCGATGACGATCCGCGGAGTGAGCTCCGCGGTCTCGTCCATAGGAAAGGCCGCGGCTTCGGCCTAGCTCCGGAGCACGGCGGCCATCTTGGTCCACCCTGCGGCAGCCTAGTAGCGGCGCGCTGACGTCATCATCAGCCGCCTGCTTGTGCCGTCTACTCTGCGGACGGTTCTGCCTGGATCTTAAGGTATGGGGGGAGATGTGGACATTACGGGGGGAGATGTGGACATTACGAGGGAGATGTGGACAATGACATTACAGTGGGAGCACATGTGGGCACTACATTATGGGGGGAGATGTGGACATTACGGGGGAGATGTGGACATTACAGTATGGGGGCACATGTGGAGATTACAGAATGGGGGCACATGTGGACATTACAGTATGGGGACACATGTGGGCATTACAGTATGGGGACACATGTGGGCATTACAGTATGGGGACACATGTGGGCATTACAGTATGGGGGGGAGATGTGGACATTACGGGGGAGATGTGGACATTACTGTATGGGGGCACATGTGGGCATTACTGTATGGGGGGGGAAAAGTGGACATTACGGGGGAGATGTGGACATTACGGGGGAGATGTGGACATTACAGTATGGGGGCACATGTGGACATTACGGTATGGGGGCACATGTGGACATTACAGTATGGGGACACATGTGGGCATTACAGTATGGGGGGGAAAGTGGACATTACGGGGAGATGTGGACATTACGGGGAGATGTGGACATTACGGGGGAGATGTGGACATTACGGGGGAGATGTGAACATTACAGAATAGGAGCACATGTGGACATTACAGAATAGGAGCCCATGTGGACATTACAGTATGGGGGGAGATGTGAACAACTAACAAACTAACTTTCTAAGTTTTTCTTAAAGTTGTGACAGCAGGAAGGTAAAGTCACCTGGTTGCATCCAGGGGGGTAGATATATTTCGCCCAGATTCAGGCTTTACGCCGACTTATACAACTAGGTGGAGAGTTGTATAAGCCCAGCTAAGGCTAGTGGGCTCATGGATGACTCATACCTCTAGGGAGAGTGTGGGGCGTCGTGCAGACAGGGAGTTGATGAGACCAGCTGAAGCTTGTCAGCTCATTTAGGCCTCTATAAGAACTCCCAGATTCATTAGCTGTTAGCTCATGCCTGGAACCAGACCTGTGTGGACTGACTAGGGAGAGTGAACCCCTGTGCGGTGAGACAAAGCCTGTGTGGCTATTTGCTTGGACATTTAAAACCAGGGGCTTAGGGATTAGGACAGCACTAGGCTGATCCCAGTTGTTAGTTAGGAAACCTGTATGTTTAGTCAGAGGTCAAGTTGACCAGGATTTATTTTGTTTATGTTTCTTTTGGCTTTGCTGTGTTTTGTCACTGTAAATAGAAAATAAACCGCACCTTTTTTTGATTTTGAAAACCACAACCTCCGTTTGCTGGGCCTGTTTTTGTGTGGGGAGCCCATCCCGGGGGTCACACACACCCGCTGCCGAGCTAACCCCCTCACAGTTGGTGGAGAATGCGGGCAGTTTTTTTTAAGCCAGCATGGAGGAGATACTGAAGCAGCTGGCTCTAGCAAATGCCAATCAACAGCAGACAAATGCAGGTTTGCAAAAGAGCCTTGCAGCTCATCAACAGAGCCTTGCAGCTCAACAACAGAACTTCGCAGCCCAGCAGCAAGCTCATCAACAGAGCCTTGCAGCCCAGCAGCAAGCTCACCAACAGAGTCTGGAAGCTCAGCAACAAGCCCAGCAGCAATCTGAGGCCCGCTTCATAGACCTGTTACAGAAGCAAGAGCAGAGACTACAACAAATGGAAGCAGTAATGCAGCAACGTCCGCAGACCAGTGAGGAAAGCCGTCCCACTAATACCGCGTCCTTTGGGGTGAGTCGTTTATTGACAAAAATGACTGGAGAGGATGATCCAGAGGTATTTTTGACCACATTTGAAAGGACTGCTGAAAGAGAAAAGTGGCCTGAGGAGCAGTGGGCTGGACTGGTGGCTCCTCTGTTAACTGGTGAATCGCAGAAGGCTTACTATGACCTAGAGCCTGACCAAGCAAAAGACTATGTGATGCTAAAAGCTGAGATATTGGCAAGGCTGGGTGTCACCCAGGCTGTCCGGGCTCAGCGTGTGCATAACTGGACTTTCCAGCTTGGAAAACCCCCCAGGTCTCAAATGTATGATCTCATTCACCTGAGCAGAAAGTGGCTACAGCCAGAGACTTTGTCCGCACCAAAGATTGTGGAACGTGTTGTAATGGATCGGTTTTTGAGAGCTCTTCCTACTGCCATCCAAAAGTGGGTAAGCCATGGAGACCCAGAGACGGCCGATGGTCTTGTGGATCGTGTGGAGAAATACTTGGCTACAGAGAACCTGACGGCCTCTTCCAGAGACACTCGGACTTTCCACCCTAAGACCAGACCATCCCCAGGGGCGGATAAGAGGATTCCAAGGGGTAAGGGTGGAGAGAGTGAGAGGGTGGGAGCTCTACCCCAAGTTTGGCGAGAACAGCCTGGGAAATCAGCGGCTCAAGAGGCGGCAAGAAGGATCGTTTGCTACCGCTGCCGGCAAGCGGGACATATTGCAGCCAATTGCCCGGTTGTGGAGGAACCCATGCAGTGTGACTTTCTGACGGGCAGACGTCAGTCGCTGTGTGCGACAGTCGCATGCACCGCCATTCGAGGAACTGAGAAACATTTATGCAAAATGTGTGTTAATGGTAGAAATGTTGTGGTATTGCTGGATTCAGGTAGCCTTGTGACCCTGATAAAGGCTGAGTTAGTTAAAACAGAGGTCTCTGGGAATAGCAAGGTAGCTGTTATTTGTGTGCATGGGGACACCCGAGAGTATCCAGTGACTACAGTGTGTTTCGAGACCCCCAAAGGTACCCTCTCTCATCCAGTGGGCTTAGTATCTCAGTTACCGTATGACGCCCTTGTGGGAAGGGATTTTCCGAAGTTCTGGGAACTGTGGGATGATCCTGAGCCCCCCACTGGTGCCCCTATGTACCAGGAATGTGATAGCCAGAACTCCCCTGAGAGTGGTGAGGACTCTCCGGAATTTCCCTTATCAGTATTGGCAGGGGAGACTCAAGAAACTGGAGAGGAGCCCACCTCCTCAGACGAAAACCTACCGTCTGTGGAGTTTTCTGATCTTGAGGTTCACAGGGAAAACTTTGCCACAGAACAGTTGAAAGACCCCGCCCTAATAAAGGCACGGGAAAATGTAGTGAAAATAGATGGCGAGTTAGTGAACCCAGATAATACCTGCACTTACCCATACTTCAGCGTAGAGAAGGACCTACTGTATCGGGTGGCAAAAAGGGCAGAAGAAACCGTTGAGCAGCTTGTGGTGCCCAAACCTTACAGGAAGTTGGTGTTGGAGTTGGCCCATGGGCACATTCTTGGAGGTCATCTGGGGACAGAGAAAACCCGAGAGAGGGTATTACAGAGATTCTATTGGCCGGGGGTGATGAAGGACATAGAAAATTATTGTTCCTCCTGCCCTGTGTGCCAGAGGTCGGCCCCGATGCCACATTTCCGTAGCCCGCTGGTCCCTCTACCCATCATTGAGGTCCCGTTTGAGAGGATCGCCATGGATTTGGTAGGTCCTATAATCAAGTCCGCTAGGGGGCACCAGTACATATTAGTTATAATGGACTATGCCACCCGTTATCCAGAAGCGATCCCTCTCCGAAATACCTCGGCCAAAACCATAGCCAAAGAACTATCTCTTGTGTTTAGCCGGGTGGGTATTTGTAAAGAACTGCTTACGGACCAAGGTACACCCTTTATGTCCCGGGTTATGAAGGAGCTGTGTAAATTGTTCAAAGTGACGCAATTACGTACATCTGTGTATCACCCCCAAACCGATGGGCTGGTTGAAAGATTCAACAAAACCCTAAAACAAATGTTGAAGAAAGTGGTGGATAGAGATGGAAAGGATTGGGACTGTCTACTTCCTTATCTGATGTTTGCTATTAGGGAGGTGCCCCAATCCTCTACGGGATTCTCCCCCTTTGAGTTACTGTATGGGAGACACCCAAGAGGGCTGTTGGATATTGCCAAGGAAACTTGGGAAAGTGAGAGTTCTCCCCACAGGTAGTGATGAGCCGAACACCCCCGGGTTCGGTTCGCACCAGAACCCGCGAACGGACCGAAAGTTCGAACGAACATTAGAACCCTATTAAATACAATGGATGCGAACGTTCGAATTCTAAAGTGCTAATTATAACAACTATTATGCATGTTATTGTCATAAATAGGGTTTGGGAACCCGGGTTGTGCACCAGGGGACATGTATCAATGCAAAAAGAAGTTTTAAAAACGGTCGTTTTTCGGGAGCAGTCATTTTAATGATGCATAAAGTGAAAAAAAAAAAGTCAAATATTCCTTTAAATATCGTACCTGGGGGGTGTCTAAAGTATGCCTGTGAAGTGCCACGTGTTTCCCGTGTTTAGAACTGTCCCTGCACAAAATGACACTTCTAAAGGAAAAAAAAGCCATTTAAAACTGCTTGCGGCTTTAATGTAATGTCTGGTCCCGGTAATATGGATGAAATTCTTTAAGAAAAATGGCATAGCTACCCCATGACCCCCCCTACCCCAGCCCATTACCAGCCCCTTTGGGTCTTGTATGGATATTAAGGGGAACCCCGCACATAAAATAAAAAAGGCCCTATATACTCTGAACAGCCGTATACAGGCGGTGCATACAAGACAGGGACTGTAGGTTTGTTCTTATGTAGAATCTGTTTGTAATTTTGAACAGGTACATTGTTGAAGTGTAGCTCCAGCCCAAAAATCTATTTTTAAACTTTTTGGGAAACATAGGTAAGGGTTATCACCCCTGTAACATTTGTTTTGCTGTCTGTGCCCCTGTTCAGAACATTTCACCTCACTTTCCGTCCCAATGACAACTGTTTTTGAAATGTGGTGTTTTTCTTGAAACAAGGATTGCTGATAAAGCATCAGTACAGATGAGACCCCTTTCTCCCATATTTATTCTTACAGGAGAGAATTTTCCTTTCTAGGGGTAGATTTCCTCTCACTTCCTGTTGTCTTCTTTCGTTTGCAAGTAGGAGTCGTTTGTAAGTTGGATGTTTGAAAGTAGGGACCTGCCGTATATACTCTGCAGAAATAGGCCCCTTAGTTGTTGGTGTTGGCACAACACTGTAAGCACTCAGTTACTCTTGGTTGGTGCTGGAACGCCCTGCTGTCAACTATTATATCAGGAATTTTAATTACATATAATTGTTGAACAGTGGTAGTAAAAATTGGGGCTTTGATGGTGGTGCTGGTGCCACAACACTGTAAGCCCTGACAGTTACTCTTGGTGGGTGCAGCAATGGGCCCTGCTGTGAATTATTAGATCAAGAATTGTAATTACATGCCCCTTTTGAACAGGGGCTGAAAAATTGGGCCTTTCGTGGTGGTGGTGGTGGTGGCGTTGCCACAAGACTGTAAGCCCTCAGAGTTACTCTTGGTGGGTGCAGCAATGGACCCTGCTGTGAATTATTAGATCAAGAATTGTAATTGCATGCCCCTGTTGAACAGGGGCTGAAAAATTGGGCCTTAGGCACTGGTGGCACAACACTACAACCCCTCACAGATACTGTACTTGGAGCACAGCAATGAGCCCTGTTGCAAAGTATTGCTTCAAAAATTGTAATGACACGCCCCTGTTAAACAGGGGCTGAAAAATTGGGCCTTAGGCACTGGTGCCACAACACTCCAACCCCTCACAGATACTGTACTTGGAGCACAGCAATGAGCCCTATGGCAAATTATTGCTAAAAAAATTGTAATTACACGCCCCTGTAAAACAGGGGCTGAAAAATTGGGCCTTAGCCACTGGTGGCGGCACCCATAAACAAAAATGATCTTCCAAGCTATCATCATCAATCGTATCATTGAGGACTCGGAGGAGGAGGATAGCCAGTCAACATAACAGCACAGGCACTCAGCATCAGCATCAGTCTTGAAGGGATGTGACATGTTAAAATCAATTAGTCTGTTATATCAGCATCAGGTGTGTGGTAGCTGGTGGTGATCCAAGACTGGTTCATCTTGATGAAAGTCAGTCGATCAACCGAGTCGGTGGACAGGCGCACCCTGTGATCCGTGACAAATCCTCCAGCAGCACTGAATGTGCGTTCCGAAAGAACGCTGGATGCAGGACAGGCCAGTAGCTCAATTGCATACTGTGCAAGCTCTGGCCAGTGATCCATCCTCAAGACCCAGTAAGCCAGAGGATTTTCGGTGGGGAAGGTGTCCAAGTCTGACCTTGCCCCTAGATATTCCTGCACCATGTTTATCAGACGCTGGCGATGGTTGCTGGAACCGATCATACTTTGGGGCTGCGGACTAAAGAATTGTCTGAACGCATCGGTCAGACGGCCACCTTCCCCACCGCTCCTTCTTTGACTGGCCGAAGCCTCAGCAACTCGTTGTCCAGGACCAGGAGTTTGTAACCTCCCAGTCTCTGGGAACGCGTTGCACAGACCTTTCTGCAAGGCCTCCCGGAGTTGTCTCATCCTCTGCTCCCTCTGCGACGGTAACATAAGGTCCGCAACCTTACCCTTGTACCGTGGATCAAGGAGAGTGGCCAGCCAGTAATGGTCCCTCTCCTTGATCCGAAGAATACGAGGATCCTTCCGCAGACTTTGCAGGATCAGGGAGGCCATGCAGCGTAGGTTTGCTGAGGCATTCGCTCCGGAGTCCTCTGGGTCACTAAGGACGACATGATCCGCAGCCACCTCCTCCCAGCCACGTACAAGTCCACTGGTTTCTTGGGACTGTAAATCATCCCTAAAAGACTGCTGCTGATGATGCTGAGTGCCAGCCTCCACCTCCATGCTGACACAATCCTCCTCCTCCTCCTCCTCCTCCTCCTCTTCCTGTGCGATGGGTGGGACAGAAGGAACACTGTCTGGGTAAAGGGGGCCTTGAGAGGCAAGGAAGTCCTCCTCTTCCTGCCTCTGTTCTGCCTCAAGTGCCCTGTCCATTATTCCACGCAGCGTGTGCTCCAACAGGTGGACAAGAGGTACAGTGTCACTGATGCATGCACTGTCACTGCTCACCATCCTCGTGGCCTCCTCAAATGGTGCCAGGACAGTGCATGCATCCCTGATCATGCCCCACTGGCGTGGAGAAAAAAACCAAGCTCCCCTGACCCTGTCCTGGTGCCGTAGTCGCACAGGTACTCATTGATGGCCCTCTGCTGCGTGTGCAGCCGCTGCAGCATGGCCAACGTTGAGTTCCACCTGGTGGGCATGTCACATATAAGGCGGTTCTTGGGCAGGTTCAACTCCTTTTGCAGCTCAGCCAGGCGAGCACTGGCATTATAAGATCTGCGGAAATGCACACAGACTTTCCTGGCCTGCCTCAGGACATCCTGTAAGCCCGGGTACCTGCCCAAGAACCGCTGCACCACCAGGTTAAGGACGTGAGCCACACAGGGCACATGGGTCAGTTGTCCCTGTCGGAGGGCGGAGAGGAGGTTGGTGCCATTGTCGCAAACCACCATTCCTGGCTTAAGCTGGCGTGGCGTCAACCACCTCTCGGCCTGGCCCTGCAGAGCAGACAGGACCTCTGCCCCAGTGTGGCTTCTGTCCCCCAAACACACCAGCGCAAGCACGGCATGGCATCTTTTTGCCTGCGTACTTGCGTAGCCCCGTGAACGGCTACGGAGCACCGCTGGTTCATAGGACAAACCACAGGAAGAGGCCATGGAGGAAGAAGAAGAGGAGGGGGTGGAGGAGAGAGGTGTGTCACAACCAGTAGTAGCATTTTGGAGGCGTGGCGGTGGGACAACCTCCAACACTACTGCACCTTGTCCTGCATCCTTCCCAGCTGCCAAAAGAGTGACCCAATGGGCCGTGAAAGAAAGGTAACGTCCCTGTCCATGCCTGCTGGACCATGAGTCAGCGGTAATATGCACCTTACCGCTGACCGCCCTGTCCAGCGAGGCCAAGATATTGCCTTCCACATGCCGGTAGAGAGCCGGAATAGCCTTCCGTGAGAAAAAGTGGCGTTTGGGAACCTGCCACTGAGGAACCGCACATTGCACAAACTCACGGAAGGGGGCCGAGTCTACCAACTGAAAAGGCAGCAGTTGAAGCGCTAGCAATTTAGCCAAGCTAGCATTCAACCGCTGGGCATGTGGATGGCTGGGAGTGAACTTCTTTCGACGGTCCAGCAGCTGGGGCAGGGAAATTTGCCTGCTAGAATCGGACGTCGGTGTACTGCTAGCAGAGTGGCCGCAAGTACTTGGCTGTGACACACCTAATTCTACACCTTCATTCCTCTCAGTGCATGTTTCAGAGAGGACTGAAGTTATAGTGGGGTTGGAGATCCCAGCTGATGCGGTGCAAGGAGAGGTCCGCTTTGTTCTTTGGTGTGGGTCTTTGAGGTAGGCTTGCCAACGAGCTGCATGGCAGGTCAACATATGTCTGGTCAGGCATGTGGTACCCAAGCGGCTGATGTTTTGGCCACGCGATATACGCTTGAGACATATGTTGCAAACAGCAGCTGTGCGATCTGATGCACTAGCCTCAAAAAAGGCCCACACCAAAGAACTGTTTGAATGACGGGCAGAGGCAGCGCCCTGCACAGGCGGAGCTCTGCGGTGTGATTCCGTCGGTGTACTGCCCTTACGCTGGCCACCAAAGGGCATCCTGCCTCGTTGGAGATGTGCCTCCTCCTCATCCTCCTCCTCCTCCTCTCTCCTATTAGGCACCCACGTGGAGTCAGTGACCTCATCATCACCTCCCTCCTCATCACTGGAGGCAATCTGGCAGTATGCTGCAGCTGCTGGAACATGACTGCCAGATTGGTGTCCTTCTTGAGCATCCCCTCTGTCTGCTCTCACGCTACTGCCTTCCTCTAGCTGGGTTTCATCATCAGACCCTTCGAAACGCTGGGCATCCTCCTGGAGCATGTACCCAACACTGTGCTGAAACAGTTCGGGGGACTCCTCAGGAGGAGGACATGGTGGGTCTAGGGAAGGAGTGACTGATGATGAGTCTGACATTGATACCAGGGAAGAGGACGCTTTGGCAGCTGCTTTTCCAGTACCCTGAGCCTGGGTGAGAGAGGATGAGGAGGAGGAGGAGGGCTTGGTCATCCACTCTACCAAGTCTTCGGCATGATGTGGCTCAACATGTCCAGCTGCCGAAAAGAAGGACAAGCGTGTCCCATGGCCATGTGCTGATGACAATGCACCGCGTCCACGACCAGCACTGTTGCCCCCAGACACAGAGCCTGCTTGCCCTCTTTTATTGCCTCCTGACTGTCTGCCTCTCCTTGTTTGCCTTCCAGACATTCTAATAGATGGCCTGCAGGGAGATGGGAAAAAAGCAATAAGGGCTACCTTCAGGTGTCCTTCTCTGTCCCTTGAAACAAGGACTTTGACAGTGAAAGAAACTGACACACTCTCCCTACCTACAGTTTTCTGTCCCTAGAAAAAAATTTTTTTTAAAGCACAATTTAGCACAAGGAGAATTCACTCACTGTCCTTCCAGGTCCCTGGAAACAAGGACTTTGACAGTGAAAGAAACTGACACACTCTCCCTACCTACAGTTTTCTGTCCCTAGAAAAAAATTTTTTTTTAAGCACAATTTAGCACAAGGAGAATTCACTCACTGTCCTTCCAGGTCCCTGGAAACAAGGACTTTGACAGTGAAAGAAACTGACACACTCTCCCTACCTACAGTTTTCTGTCCCTAGAAAAAATGTTTTTTTTAAGCACAATTTAGCACAAGGAGAATTACCTCACTGTCCTTCCAGGTCCCTGGAAACAAGGACTTTGACAGTGAAAGAAACTGACACACTCTCCCTACCTACAGTTTTCTGTCCCTAGAAAAAATGTTTTTTTTAAGCACAATTTAGCACAAGGAGAATTACCTCACTGTCCTTCCAGGTCCCTGGAAACAAGGACTTTGACAGTGAAAGAAACTGACACACTCTCCCTACCTACAGTTTTCTGTCCCTAGAAAAAATGTTTTTTTTAAGCACAATTTAGCACAAGGAGAATTACCTCACTGTCCTTCCAGGTCCCTGGAAACAAGGACTTTGACAGTGAAAGAAACTGACACACTCTCCCTACCTACAGTTTTCTGTCCCTAGAAAAAATGTTTTTTTTAAGCACAATTTAGCACAAGGAGAATTACCTCACTGTCCTTCCAGGTCCCTGGAAACAAGGACTTTGACAGTGAAAGAAACTGACACACTCTCCCTACCTACAGTTTTCTGTCCCTAGAAAAAATGTTTTTTTTAAGCACAATTTAGCACAAGGAGAATTACCTCACTGTCCTTCCAGGTCCCTGGAAACAAGGACTTTGACAGTGAAAGAAACTGACACACTCTCCCTACCTACAGTTTTCTGTCCCTAGAAAAAATGTTTTTTTTAAGCACAATATAGCACAAGGAGAATTCACTCACTGTCCTTCCAGGTCCCTGGAAACAAGGACTTTGACAGTGAAATAAACTGACACACTCTCCCTACCTACAGTTTTCTGTCCCTAGAAAAAATGTTTTTTTTAAGCACAATTTAGCACAAGGAGAATTACCTCACTGTCCTTCCAGGTCCCTGGAAACAAGGACTTTGACAGTGAAAGAAACTGACACACTCTCCCTACCTACAGTTTTCTGTCCCTAGAAAAAATGTTTTTTTTAAGCACAATTTAGCACAAGGAGAATTACCTCACTGTCCTTCCAGGTCCCTGGAAACAAGGACTTTGACAGTGAAAGAAACTGACACACTCTCCCTACCTACAGTTTTCTGTCCCTAGAAAAAATGTTTTTTTTAAGCACAATTTAGCACAAGGAGAATTACCTCACTGTCCTTCCAGGTCCCTGGAAACAAGGACTTTGACAGTGAAAGAAACTGACACACTCTCCCTACCTACAGTTTTCTGTCCCTAGAAAAAATGTTTTTTTTAAGCACAATATAGCACAAGGAGAATTCACTCACTGTCCTTCCAGGTCCCTGGAAACAAGGACTTTGACAGTGAAAGAAACTGACACACTCTCCCTACCTACAGTTTTCTGTCCCTAGAAAAAATGTTTTTTTTAAGCACAATTTAGCACAAGGAGAATTACCTCACTGTCCTTCCAGGTCCCTGGAAACAAGGACTTTGACAGTGAAAGAAACTGACACACTCTCCCTACCTACAGTTTTCTGTCCCTAGAAAAAATGTTTTTTTTAAGCACAATATAGCACAAGGAGAATTCACTCACTGTCCTTCCAGGTCCCTGGAAACAAGGACTTTGACAGTGAAAGAAACTGACACACTCTCCCTACCTACAGTTTTCTGTCCCTAGAAAAAATGTTTTTTTTAAGCACAATATAGCACAAGGAGAATTCACTCACTGTCCTTCCAGGTCCCTGGAAACAAGGACTTTGACAGTGAAAGAAACTGACACACTCTCCCTACCTACAGTTTTCTGTCCCTAGAAAAAATGTTTTTTTTAAGCACAATATAGCACAAGGAGAATTCACTCACTGTCCTTCCAGGTCCCTGGAAACAAGGACTTTGACAGTGAAAGAAACTGACACACTCTCCCTACCTACAGTTTTCTGTCCCTAGAAAAAATGTTTTTTTTAAGCACAATTTAGCACAAGGAGAATTACCTCACTGTCCTTCCAGGTCCCTGGAAACAAGGACTTTGACAGTGAAAGAAACTGACACACTCTCCCTACCTACAGTTTTCTGTCCCTAGAAAAAATGTTTTTTTTAAGCACAATTTAGCACAAGGAGAATTACCTCACTGTCCTTCTAGGTCCCTGGAAACAAGGACTTTGGCAGTGAAAGAAACTGACACACTCTCCCTACCTACAGTTTTCTGTCCCTAGAAAAAATGTTTTTTTTAAGCACAATTTAGCACAAGGAGAATTACCTCACTGTCCTTCCAGGTCCCTGGAAACAAGGACTTTGGCAGTGAAAGAAACTGACACACTCTCCCTACCTACAGTTTTCTGTCCCTAGAAAAAATGTTTTTTTTAAGCACAATTTAGCACAAGGAGAATTACCTCACTGTCCTTCCAGGTCCCTGGAAACAAGGACTTTGACAGTGAAAGAAAATGACACACTCTCCCTACCTACAGTTTTCTGTCCCTAGAAAAAATGTTTTTTTTAAGCACAATTTAGCACAAGGAGAATTACCTCACTGTCCTTCCAGGTCCCTGGAAACAAGGACTTTGACAGTGAAAGAAACTGACACACTCTCCCTACCTACAGTTTTCTGTCCCTAGAAAAAATGTTTTTTTTAAGCACAATTTAGCACAAGGAGAATTACCTCACTGTCCTTCCAGGTCCCTGGAAACAAGGACTTTGACAGTGAAAGAAACTGACACACTCTCCCTACCTACAGTTTTCTGTCCCTAGAAAAAATGTTTTTTTTAAGCACAATTTAGCACAAGGAGAATTACCTCACTGTCCTTCCAGGTCCCTGGAAACAAGGACTTTGACAGTGAAAGAAACTGACACACTCTCCCTACCTACAGTTTTCTGTCCCTAGAAAAAATGTTTTTTTTTTAAGCACAATTTAGCACAAGGAGAATTACCTCACTGTCCTTCCAGGTCCCTGGAAACAAGGACTTTGACAGTGAAAGAAACTGACACACTCTCCCTACCTACAGTTTTCTGTCCCTAGAAAAAATGTTTTTTTTAAGCACAATATAGCACAAGGAGAATTCACTCACTGTCCTTCCAGGTCCCTGGAAACAAGGACTTTGACAGTGAAAGAAACTGACACACTCTCCCTACCTACAGTTTTCTGTCCCTAGAAAAAATGTTTTTTTTAAGCACAATATAGCACAAGCACAAAACACACTGACACTCTCCCTACCTATCCTTCTCTTTCCCTAAACTAAAGGAATCCAGGTTAAGCAAGAAAGAAATAAAAGTCACTGTCCCTGCCTATGCTGCTCTATCCCTGCTCCGGAACACACTACACTAGGCCGCCGTGCTGGCGGCCTTTTATAGTGTGGGGCGTGTACTAAACCCCCTCAGCAATAATTGGCCACAGGCATCCTGCCTGTGGCCAATCATTGCTCTCCTCGCTGCCGGCGCTGTGATTGGCCAAGCATGCGGGGTCACAGTGCATGCTTGGCCAATCACAGCGCCTGGATGACACTGCGATGGCGTAGTGCATTGTGGGCCGTTCGCGTCACTCGAATTTGGCGCGAACGGCCCAAATCGTTCGATCTTCGTCGAACGATCGAACAGCCGATGTTCGAGTCGAACGTATGTTCGACTCGAACACGAAGCTCATCCCTACCCACAGGAGTGTGATTGAGCATGTCGCCCTGATGCAAGACCGAATTGCACAGGTAATGCCCATCGTGAAGGAACATTTGGCCCAAGCGCAGTTAGCACAGCAGAGAGTGTACAACCGTGGAGCCAAGACCCGTACCTTTTCCCCGGGGGATAGGATATTGGTACTTGTCCCTACGGTTGAAAGTAAATTCCTTGCCAAATGGCAAGGCCCCTACGAGATAATGGAAAAAGTGAGCGAAGTGAATTACAAGGTCAGACAACCAGGAAGGCGAAAGCCCGAACAGATCTATCACGTTAATCTGTTGAAAGCCTGGAGGGATAGAGAGTCCCTAGTCGCAGACACTTGGTCACCAGCTCAAACTGGTTGCGTGATTCCTGAGGTTGGAATAGCAGCCACCTTGTCACAACCCCAACAACAGGAGGTTAAGGAGTTTGTGCTTCGCAACAAGGAGGTATTCTCTGAGCTGCCGGGACAAACATTTGGGGTAGAGCATGACATCATTACCCCGCCCGGTGAAAGGGTGAAGTTAAAACCCTATCGGATCCCAGAGGCCCGACGGGAGGCAATACGGGAGGAAGTACAGAAAATGCTGAACTTAGGGGTGATAGAGGAGTCCCAAAGTGATTGGTCTAGTCCCATTGTGTTGGTGCCTAAACCGGATGGGAGCTGGCGATTTTGTAACGATTTTCGTCAGTTGAACAAAGTTACAAAATTTGACACCTACCCCATGCCACGTATAGATGAGTTGATCGACCGGCTGGGAACAGCCCGATACATGACGACTCTTGACCTCACAAAAGGGTATTGGCAAATCCCCCTGGCCAAATTGGCCAAAGAGAAAACCGCATTTGTAACCCCAGACGGGGCGTTCCAATATAAAAGAATGACGTTCGGGTTACAGAATGCGCCGGCCACATTCCAGCGGAAAATGGACCAGATGCTGAGGCCCCATCGGAAGTATGCTGCGGCTTACCTGGATGACGTAATTGTCCATAGCACAGATTGGGCCTCACATCTGCCAAAAGTGCAAGCAGTCCTGGACTCTGTTCGGGAAGCGGGGTTTACGGCTAACCCCAAGAAGTGTACCATTGGGCAGGAGGAGGCCAAATATCTTGGGTACACCATTGGGAGGGGAGTAATAAAACCCCAACTCAACAAAGTCGAGGCCATCCAGAGTTGGCCACGTCCCAACAGCAAGAAGCAGGTACGAGCCTTTCTGGGAATCGCTGGGTATTATCGGCGATTCATTCCCCACTTTGCTTCTAAGGCTGTGCCCCTAACCAACCTAACGAAGGGGAAAGGGTCGGTCATGATTAAATGGACCCCCGAGGCTGAGGCAGCATTCCAATTCTTGAAACAAGCCTTATGTAGCCAGCCAGTGTTGTACTCACCCGACTTCTCTAAAGACTTTGTCGTACAAAGTGATGCGTCAGATGTGGGGTTAGGAGCAGTATTGTCCCAGGTCTGGAACGGGGAAGAGCACCCAGTCATTTACCTCAGCAGGAAGTTGAAGTCCCATGAGGTAAATTACGCCACCGTTGAAAAGGAGTGTTTAGCGGTGAAGTGGGCTCTAGATTCCCTTCAGTACTACCTGCTAGGTAGGCACTTTGACATGGTTACGGATCACGCTCCGTTAAAGTGGATGGCTCAAAACAAGGAAACAAATAGAAGAGTGAATAGGTGGTTCCTGGCCCTCCAGGAATTCAACTTCACAGTAAAGCATCGCCCTGGCGTTCAAATGGGGAATGTGGATGCTTTGTCTCGAGTACATGAATGCCTGATTGCTGGTGTTCCAACCCCGAGGTTAAAACAAGAGGGGGGGGTATGTGACAGCAGGAAGGTAAAGTCACCTGGTTGCATCCAGGGGGGTAGATATATTTCGCCCAGATTCAGGCTTTACGCCGACTTATACAACTAGGTGGAGAGTTGTATAAGCCCAGCTAAAGCTAGTGGGCTCATGGATGACTCATACCTCTAGGGAGAGTGTGGGGCGTCGTGCAGACAGGGAGTTGATGAGACCAGCTGAAGCTTGTCAGCTCATTTAGGCCTCTATAAGAACTCCCAGATTCATTAGGTGTTAGCTCATGCCTGGAACCAGACCTGTGTGGACTGACTAGGGAGAGTGAACCCCTGTGCGGTGAGACAAAGCCTGTGTGGCTATTTGCTTGGACATTTAAAACCAGGGACTTAGGGATTAGGACAGCACTAGGCTGATCCCAGTTGTTAGTTAGGAAACCTGTATGTTTAGTCAGAGGTCAAGTTGACCAGGATTTATTTTGTTTATGTTTCTTTTGGCTTTGCTGTGTTTTGTCACTGTAAATAGAAAATAAACCGCACCTTTTTTTGATTTTGAAAACCACAACCTCCGTTTGCTGGGCCTGTTTTTGTGTGGGGAGCCCATCCCGGGGGTCACACACACCCGCTGCCGAGCTAACCCCCTCACAAAGTTTAATAAAAAAAAATTCTTGTAAAAACTGTATGTGCGTTATAATTAATCGAAATTAGTCGATTAATCGATTAAAAATAAAATCGATTAATCGAACACGAAAATTTTAATCAGTAACAGCCCTAATATATAATATATATATAAAGTTTGGGGGTTACAAGTAATTTTCTAGCAAGAAATACATAGTTGCCAACTGTCCCGGATTGGCCGGGACATTCCCTGGGTTCAAACCCTTTTCCCGGATTTATTTTGTCCCGGGAAATGTCCCGGCCAATCCGTTTTTTCCCGATTTTTGCGATTTTCCGCCGCCGCGGGCCGCCGCCGCGGGCCGCCGCCGCTAGATGTCCATGGCCGGCGGAGACAATGTCTCCGCCGGCCGCCATCTTTAAGAAGACCAAAACACGGGGGTTTTAGTACAATAGAAAATAAAGCTGCTGCGGCGCCGCCCCACCCCGCTGCAGGTCCGTCTGTTATGGAAAGGGTGGAGGTGGGCGGCGCCGCAGCTTAATTTTTTTGCAGCCACGCGGCCAGCTCCGGTTAAGGGGGGCTCGAATGGCGGGACACCCGACGTAAGGGGGGACTCCGCTGGGTATGTCTGATGTAAGGGGGGACTCCGCTGGGTATGTCTGATGTAAGGGGGGGACTCCGCTGGGTATGTCTGATGTAAGGGGGGGACTCCGCTGGGTATGTCTGATGTAAGGGGGGGACTCTGCTGGGTATGTCTGATGTAAGGGGGGGACTCCGCTGGGTATGTCTGATGTAAGGGGGGGACTCTGCTGGGTATGTCTGATGTAAGGGGGGACTCCGCTGGGTATGTCTGATGTAAGGGGGGACTCCGTTGGTTACGTCTGATGTAAGGGGGGACTCCGCTGGGTACGTCTGATGTAAGGGGGGACTCCGCTGGGGACACCTGATGTAAGGAAGGACTCCGCTGGGGACACCTGATGTAAGGGGGGACTCCGCTGGGTATGTCTAATGTAAGGGGGGACTCCGCTGGGTATGTCTAATGTAAGGGGGGACTCCGTTGGGTACGTCTGATGTAAGGGGGACTCCGCTGGGTACGCCTGATGTAAGGGGGGACTCCTCTGGGTACGCCTGATGTAAGGGGGGACTCCGCTGGGTACGCCTGATGTAAGGGGGGGACTCCGCTGGGTATGTCTGATGTAAGGGGGGGACTCCGCTGGGTATGTCTGATGTAAGGGGGGACTCTGCTGGGTATGTCTGATGTAAGGGGGGACTCCGCTGGGTATGTCTGATGTAAGGGGGGGACTCCGCTGGGTATGTCTAATGTAAGGGGGGACTCCGCTGGGTATGTCTAATGTAAGGGGGGACTCCGCTGGGTATGTCTAATGTAAGGGGGGACTCCGCTGGGTATGTCTGATGTAAGGGGGGACTCCGCTGGGTATATCTGATGTAAGGGGGGGCTCCGCTGGGTACGCCTGATGTAAGGAAGGGCTCCGCTGGGTATGTCTGATGTAAAGAGGGACTCCGCTGGGTACGCCTGATGTAAGGAGGGACTCTACTGGGAATGTCTGATGTAAGGAGGGACTTTACTGGGATTGCCTGATGTATGGAGGGACTCCGCTGGGAATGCCTGATGTAAGGACGGACTCCGCTGGGGGCACCTGATGGCATCTGGTGGCAGGCGATGTGGCAGATGACACACTCAGGGCTAACACTGATTCGGCATTATAGTGAGTTGAATAATTTCATTCTATATTACAATGTAATAATAGAAATAATGCGCTTCAATCATCCTGACACCATAACAACCATGGTGTCGGGATGATTGAAGCGCTAACGCCAAGTGTTTGGAGTATCATTATCTGCTAATTGTTAAACTCTGGAATACACATATTTCTATTGTGGTGTAGGATCTGGGCCTGCTGTCCCTCCATCCTTCCTTCTCTCTCCTTCCCTCCCTCTTTCTTTCTCCCTCCATCCCTCATTCATCTCAGACTCTAACCACACACCCTTTGAGCTACGCCCATTTAAGCCACTCCCACTACCCGCATAAACCACACCAAGTAGTTAAATGGGGATTCCACCCACGATTTTTTTTTTTAAAGTCAGCAGCTACAAACACAGTAGCTGCTGACTTTTAATAAGGACACTTACCTGTCCTACTCACTCGTGATGTCAGCCCCCCCGAGGCCGATCCCTCGATCCTGGCAGCTCTCGGCACCACCATCCTCAGTAAGGGAAACAGGCAGTGAAGCCGTGCGGCTTCACTGCCCGTTTCCTACTGCGCATGCGTGATCCGCGCAACGCTTTGTGAATGGGCCGGCTGCTCTCTGGCATACACACAGTTCCCAGAAGGCAATGTGCCCCATTCACCAGAAGACAACGCGAGGAGGACGTAGGAAGCTGACCAGCCGCGGACGATGAAGAGGCAGATTAGGGACTTCCGCATAGCAACCGCTATTTCTGGTAAGTAAAAAAAATGATTTTTTTTCTATTTTTTTTTTAGGATTTTTGGTGAAAAAAAAAAATTCAGGATGGAACTCCACTTTAAATAAAGATCTTTGCTGGAGTCCAACAGCAATGTCGAGCTGATGTCTTTTTGCATTGTCAAAACAATGCTCTTATGTATACTGTTTTGTTATTTCAATAAACATTCCTTCTGTTAAAAAAAAAAGAAAAAAAAAAAAAGATCTTTGCTGGAAGTTCAGCTTTTTAATTGCAAGAACAAACCTAATTGGTTCTCCATGACACACCCCCTCCTCTAATTCTGCCACACTACACCCACCAGAGCAACCCCACAGCCACCCAATCAGCTCACCCCCTTTTTTTACGAACCGCGCCCCTTCTTTTTTTACTTCCATCCTTACTATAATTCCTAGAGCAGCCCGCCCACTCTCTATAGCCGACCAATCAGCCCGCTCACACCTTTTCCTTATAGAATCTAAAGGCGGAAAAAACCCCAGTGCCACACGCGCAGCGCTCCTGACCAATCCCGCAAAAGAGAAGCCACTGACCAACTCCCTGCCCCAATGACTGAGGTAGCAGCTTTAGTTGCCGGGGCAGATTAGCTCACGGGAAGCAACGGGCGCTCGGGGGCGGGGCTTGGGCGAGGTGATAAGAGGAAGCTGCGCGGTGCGCTCTGTAGTCAGTGCTTGAGGAGAGGTGAGAGGAAGTGGAGTCCATGGAGGTGAGTGAGTGAGTGAGTGGCGGGCAAACTTTGTGCGACACTCATGGGCCTCAGGCTGTGACGGGGTTCTCCTGTGATATATGACCCGGGAATGGGGACATGGAGGCCATACACCTCACTCTATGGGCTCTCCTCTATAATACACCTCTCCCCTATAGTCCCCCATTGAGGTGAGGTCTATGTAGACCTCTTCATTGGATGTGGCCTTGTGTTTGTAGGCCTGTGTGGCCCTCCTCATTTAGGGGCCCCTCACTTTATCCTGTCAGGAAATTTCCACCCTATACAAATGAATATTAAAGGGACATACTAAAAGGAATGACAGAAAGGAATGAGTCTATGGGCGTTCTTTTCTGTCATTCCTTTTAGTATGTCCCATATTAAACCTTTTTAGGGCCACATTCACATCTGGGCATCAATGGGCTGGCCTGCGTGGCAAAGTAGCTCATGGCGCGTTTCGGGTGGTGTTTTTTTTACCGCATTTGTTGCACATTTTTATGAGCTACAAAATACACCTTTGCTTCCCGCGTTTAGGGCGCTGTTGTCAAATAATGGCTCTGAAGCGCACCGCGCATTCCAAGAACGCACAGATGTGAGCACAAGCTAATTGGTAGGTAGTTGGGGGAGGGGGGGTGAGCCGGAATAGTTAGGCCTCATGCACACAGGATGTTTAAAAAAACTCCAGGTAAAACCAGCTTTAAAAATACGCTTTTGAATAGCGTTTATGGGCGTTTTTGCGAATTTTTTAGTGTTTTTTTACAGATAAAACACTCCCTATAATGTAAAATTGCCTAAAGCTGCTAACAGCTTGTTACAGCGTTAAGCCGCTTTGCGTTTTTACAGCCTCTGCTCCTGGACACACAGGCAGTCGCTTCCTCCTTTTTTTTTCTGCCTCTAAATCAGGGGTCTCAAACTTGGGGCCCTCCAGCTGTTGCAAAACTACAAGTCCCATGAGGCATTGCAAGACTGACAGTTGCAAGCATGACTCCCACAGGCAGAGGCATGATGGGACTTGTAGTTTCGCAACAGCTGGAGGGCTGCCAGTTTGAGACCCCTGCTCTAAATGCTTATGCCTCCGAACAGTTGACATATAGGATATGGTCCGATTTACATTGCGATTTCCATTGCCTTCTGTTAAATGAAGTTGCAAGCCACAATGAAAGTGACACTAATGTGCGGCTTTTAAATCTTGCTGAAGTAGCGTGATTTCAAAGCCGCAACAGTGCGGACCACGGCTGAACCCAACTTTGGCCTGACCAAAGCCCTGCAATCGCATGCATTGCACGCAGTGGTGTGGCGCTTCCCCATTGGTTTTCTATGTTGGATCGTTTTACTGCAGGTGCGAAACAAAGCATTGGGACCGTGGGATTTCAACACCCCCATTTGCTGCCGTTGCACCTTAAAGGGGGGAGGGGTGCTAAAAACACGGATTAAATCGGAGTTCCACCCAAAAATGGAACTTCCGCTTTTTGAACCCCCCCCCCCCCCCTCCGGTGTCACATTTGGCACCTTTCAGGGGGGAAGGGGGGTGCAGATACCTGTCTAAAACAGGTATTTGCACCCACTTCCAGGCATAGACTCCCGTGGGAGTCTACGCCACTTCTTGTCTCCTAGGAAACACACTGGTCCCAGGAGAGAGCGGGGACCAGTGACGACTCGCTGCGCTACTCGTGCATGCGCAGTAGGGAACTGGGCAGTGAAGCCGTAAGGCTTCACTTCCTGATTCCCTCACCGAGGAAGGCGGCGGCAGCATCCGAGGACCGAACGATTGCTCAGCCTCGTCTGCCGACATTGCGGACGCGCTGGACAGGTAAGTGTCCATTCTTTAAAAGTCAGCAGCTGCAGTATTTGTAGCTGCTGGCTTTAAAAAAAAAAAATTCGGGTGGACCCCCGCTTTAACTGCACATTTTTAACCCCCCCCCATAACGCTAGTCTAAATGATGCCAAAGTGTGTTTTAAAAAAAATTGTACTAAACCATAACACTTATGCCTCAAAACTCCTCTGAAAGTTTGTGTACATGGACACTTAGGGCCCTTTCACACTTGTACAACTTGTCCCACGATTTGGGACTGCAAAGTAGCATGACTAGTCATTTCCCTATGTTTTCCAATGACAACATTCATATTAGTACGACATCAAGTAGTCCCTGCACTACTTTGGTCCGTCTTTGATGCCAGCTTCCCTGAAATCGCGGCAAAATCACGCAACATTGAAGTCACAGTAATGTGAAAGGGACCTTAGGCTGGGTTCACACTGATACTACATGAGTCATACGACTGTCGTCCTACTTTGCTTTCCGACATCAGTCCTACATCGGTCCGACTTGAATGATCGGGATATGACTTTGATCCAACTTTGTGATAGTCTGACTTGTCATTTGACCAATCAAAACAGAGTGACATAAATTCCTTTTTACTGCTGCTTTAATCACCATGTCGGAGGATCCGACTTTGATCCGACTTCAATGATATTCAATGGGCGGAAGTAGGATCAAAGTCGGACCAAAGTAGTGCAGGGATCATTTTCAAAGTGGGACCGACTTGTTTTGGACCAGTTAAGACGGCTCTCATGGGGAACCATTGATTTTCAAACGTCAAGTGACATGAGCTCCCAATGTCGGAGCGTTTGTCGCACCAGTGTGAACCCAGCCTTAGGCCCCTTTCACACTAGTGCGACTTCGCTGCGATTCACGGCCGCGATTTCAGTGAATGCCTATGTAACTGGCATCAAAATCCGACCAAAGTAGTGCAGGGACTACTTTGAAATCGGAACGACTTGAAGTCGTACTAATATGAATGGTTGTCATTGGAAATCATGGGAAACGACTTGTCATGCTACTTTGCCATCACAAATCGTGGGACAAGTTGTATAAGTGTGAATAGGGCCTTAAGGATCCGCAATGATCCCCCCCCCCCCGTGAACATCCCCTTGCTCAGCGGGGATCGCTCTGCTGAGCCGGCGGATGAAAGGGTGGTCCCTGCACACTGTGCAGGAACCGCCCTGTCAGATCTCCGCTCTCCCCTATGGGGGATCGGATGAACACGGACCGTCTGTCCGTTTTCATCCGATCCGCTCTGCAGAAGGATAGAAAAATAGGATTTTCCTCCGTCTGCAGAATCGGACACGGATGATATCGGGTGTCAGCAGATATTCATCCGCTATGCCAAAGGGATGCATGCATGTCCGTATTTCATCCGAAAACGGATGGATGATATACGGACATACTGTCCGCATGTGTGAAAGGGGCCTAAGGGGGAGGGAGATTTACTAAAACTGTTGCACTCGTATGGGACAGCTGTGCATGGTAGCCCATCAGCTTCTAACTTCAGCTTGTTCAATTAAGCTTGGGCAATAAAACCTGGAAGCTGATCCTGTGTGCATGAGCCCTTATATGTATGGCTTTAGGCACCTTTCTCACTTGTGTGACTTTTCCTGCGACTTGGGACTACAAAGTAGCATGACAAGTCGTACCCCATGATTTTCAATGTGCACCATTCATATCTGTGCGACTTCAAAGTAGTCGCTGCACTACTTTGATCTGACTTTGATGCGACTTGAGGTCCACAGACCTCAACATTACACAGGCATTGTGGCAAAAATCTTGTGACTTTCAGGTCGCACAAGTGTGAAAGGGGCCTTAATCGCTTTGTGATACAATATCTGTGTTTATAGGCCGGCCCTCGGATGGCGGTAGTATGTGGTCTAAAACCGATAAATTCAGTCTTAGTTTGGATGTGCGTTTTTAAACCTGCCACTTCTCTGAAAAGCGATCTGTGTTTCAAATAGTTTCTGAGGCGATTGTTAGGCAGCGAGAAGGGGGTGTGATGCCTCCTCTTTGCCTGTTGTAACCCTATTTTGGCCTGACGAAAGCCATGCAAATTGCATGCATTGCACGCAGTGGTGTGGCGCTTCCCCATTGGTTTCATATGTTGGATCATTTTACTGCAGGTGCAAAACAAAGCATTGTGACCGTGGTATGTCAACACCCCCATTTGCTGCCATTAAAGCTGCTGGTTAAAAAAAACCTGTAAAGCAATTGGATAATGTGCTGTGCATGGCATACCATCACATTATGAAATGCTCACCTTGGAACAAAGCCCTCCAGCACCATGCTGTCATCGCTGAGAGGGCCGACATCTTCCTCCTGTCTGTCTTCCTGGGTTCGCGTGCTCCGGCTGTGTGATTGGCCGGTGCCGTGATGACGTCATACCCTCGGTTCCTGCACAAAGCTCTGGAGGTCAGGCAACGTATGCTGGACCTTTAAGAGCGCATTTGCCGGTGACTTAACGAGCTGCATCCAAGCTGAATATCTTCTAAACGGTGTACATTTAGGAGATCTAATTTTACCGACAGGTAAGCTTTATTATAGGCTTACCCGTAGGTACAAAATCACCAAGCAGGCTTTACTACCGGTTTAAGGGCCGGTTCACACCACAAAAACTCCAGAAACATTTCTGCATGTGTTTTTGATGTGTTCCAGTGTTTTTTGCCCTCTTGCGTTTTTCTTTATCCAAGGTTGCTGAGTTTATTTGCGTTCCTGTGCATTTTTAATAAGTTTAGATGTGTTCCCGTGCGTTTTTCATGCATTTTGCTACGTTCCAGTACAGTTCTGTGCAGAAATAATGCAGCATGTTCTACTTTTGTTTTCTGAACTGGAACTGACTGCAATGGTGTGAACTATGCCACTGGAACCCATATCCTCTATTGGCCATGCGTTTTTGATGCAGAAAAGACGTACTGAACTGTAAGAAATAATTTTAGGCCTGAAGATTACACAAAACCCCCAAACATGATGTATATCTGAAAGCAGACACCCTACCTAGAGAATAAAATGGTGGTAGTTCCAATTTTTCATCACACTATTACTGCAATGGTCTAGGATACGCAAAATATTGGTAAAAAAACACACTAGTGAATTTTAAAGCAAACAAACGCAAAACTACCCAAATTTTTTGTTAAATATAAAAGGCGAGGTTGCACCAAGTAAATGGATGGAAAAAGCGCAGCGCCAAAATAGAGGCTGGGTTCACACACATGCGACTTGGATGTTTCTCTGCATCAAATTCGCACAACATGAGTGTGACTGGCTCTCAATGGAGCCGGTTCACACATCTCCGTGGCAGTCGTGGAGCGCATTGCACAAGGGTTCTGTGTGTCTTTGGCTCTGTTTTAGATACAAATTCAGCCAAAATTCGGCCTGAGTCATCCCCAAAACTGAGAACAAGGACGCACCGGACCCACTGCTGTGAGCTGCATTTGAAGACGTTGTGAACCCAGCCTGAGAATTGACTCAATCATGAGGACACTTTCACACTGACATCGCAGGGGCATCAGCGGTAAAGCGCCGCTAGGTTTAGTGGTGCTTTACCGTCTCTTTAGAGGCACTTTTCGGCTGCTAGCGGGATGCTTTTAACCCCCTGCTAGCAGCCGAATAAAGGTTTAAAAGCACTGCTGCCCATTGATTTTAATGGGCAGCGGTGCTTTAGGAGCGGTCTATACACTGCTCCTAAAGCGCCTCGTATGCTGCACTCGGACCTTCACATGGGATTGCAGATGAGGCATTTTTCAGGAGCTTTACAGGTGCCATTTTTAGCGCTAAAGTGCCTGAAAAACGCCTCCAGTGGGAAAGGGGTCTAAGGTAAATATTACAATAAATGTTAACCGTCCATATCAGTGATAGGAGTATCCACAAAGGTGTTTAAAATAAATGTCAATAGTCCAAGTGTATATAAAAGTGAAGGAAATTTACCCGGTGCATCCACTCCAGTGCACAAAAATTGATCAATCAAATCATGATCACCACTGAGTGAATTACAAATTCACTGGAACAAATGGCTGCCATTACAGCAGCATGTGCGCCTTATAGCAAACATGAAAATCTCTGGATGTAACACAGCACTGTCCTTGCGCTCATTCATTTTGTGCTTTGGTTCAGTCCCCACAAACAGCTGAATCTCATTCCATGGAATACTCGCATCTTGTCAGCCAGTCTTCCTATATTCAGCCCGATGAGTATACAGCATGAATCTGCAGGGAAAATGAGTCTACTGTGTATGTGGCTGGTCACACTGACACCGTGCTGCTACTGCAACAAGCCAGCTTTATGAGTGTGTCCTCCCCTCAGCTGGCGGGGGGGTTGCCGATATCAGGACATGTGCACAAATGCTTTCCCCGGACAGGCAGAAGTTCGCCTGACAGTTTTACACACAATCCTGGTAGCTACAGGCACTGGATTGTGTGTGAAACCCCCCGTCCAGTCAATGTGTGGACCTGGCAATAAAGGGGTTAAAGGGGTGCTAAAAACACGGCTCAAATACACATTTTTAACATCCACTATTACCGCCCCCTTTTGCCTATAAACAAGGCCAAAGTGTACTAGATCACTCACCAGTCATTTCATGCTTTTACAAACTAGGCTACCTACATTCACTATACAGTCATATGTCCACTCGCCACAAACACATCTGTGATCCAAAGTTTAAAGTAGCAGAAAATCAAAATTGTAGTATTTTGCAGCTTGCCAATCAGATAGCTGAATTTGTTTTATTTTCTTTGCCTTTTTTCACTCTTGTTTTCACCTGGTGATCTGGCCAGTAAAACATCCCCTGTATTAGTCCCTCAGCTCTGGATGAATATGCACAGTAGGCACAGTAGACAGCAGCATTGTCAGTATGGGATGGGGGGGGACTATTAAATGTACTAGCAGATTTAGATACAATACCAAACTCAAGCTGAACTTTAGCTCACACTTTATAATCGGTTCCAGCAAACAGTTTTTTCCCTGTTGGGATAAAGATTTTGCATGAATAAATAAAAGCATAATTTTAACCTGTTGCCGACAACTGCACGACTATATACGTCAGAATGGCACGGCTGGGCAGATCGACGTGTGTGCGTGTGTGTGTGTGTGTATATATATACACGTTGCCTTTAAGGCCCAGGATTGTGGGTGCGCCCGCCGCAAGCTCCGTGAGTCTGACAGCGGGTCCCGCGATCGTCTCACGGAGAGGAAGAATGGGGAAATGCTAATGTAAACAAGTGTTTCCCTGTTCTGCCTAGTTCTCTGTGATTGGGAGCGGTGATCAGTGTCGTGTCACACGTAGCCCATCCCCCCTACAGTTAGAACACATCCCTAGGACACACTTAACCCTGTCCCCTACTGGTTAACCCCTTCACTGCCAGTCACATTTACACAGTAATCGGTGCATTCTTATAGCACTGATCCCTGTATTAAATGTGAATGGTCCCAAAAGTGTCCGATGTGTCCGCCATAATGTCGCAGTGGCGATAAAAATCGCTGATCGCCGCCATTACTAATAAAAAAAAAAAACTATTAATAAAAATGCCCTAAAACTATCCCCTATTTTGTAGACGCTATAACTTTTGCGCAAACCAATCCATAAACACTTTTTGCGTTTTTGCGTTTTTTTTAACCAAAAATATGTAGAATACATGTCGGCCTAAACTGAGGAAAATTTTGTTTATTTTTTGGGGATATTTATTATAGTAAAAAATATTGAATTTTTTCAAAATTGTCGCTTTACTTTTGTTTATAGCGCAAAAAATAAAAACCGCAGAGGTGATCAAATACCAACAAAAGAAAACTCTATTTGTGGGAAAAAGGACGTCAATTTTGTTTGGGAGCCACGTCGCACGACCGCGCAATTGTCAGTTAAAGCGACGCAGCGCTGAATCGCAAAAAGTGCTCTGGACTTTGGCAGCCAATTGGTCCGGGGCTTAAGTGGTTAATCACCCCTGATACTGTTAAGTGGTTTGTCTCAGCCATGTAAACGGATGCATTCTGCTGGAAAGTTTGCTTTTGAAAAAAAGAATTGTTGGCTGGTTTACCAGATGAAACTAAATGAAAAAAACCTAAAGAAAAAAAAAGAATTAATGCAGCGATCACATCTAAGATCTCTTAGAGGAAGTAAACCATGATGGGTTATACTTCCTTTCTTTTTCCCTGCAAAATAAAAGCACAATGTGCTAGTATGCATCGCATACTAGCACATTATTTGACACCTGCCAATGAAGCCTGCGCGGTTCCTGCTGCAGGCCGCATCCATGTTCACCATGTTCTGGGGCCGCGGACTCTGGCTCTGTGACTGGCTGGAACCACGTGATGTCATTCCCACGTGTGAGCCGGCAGTAACGGCACTCACTACTGAAGAAACCGCACGGTGGGGGTAGGGGGGGGGCATTTCTTCACAGCGCATGTGCCGATGACCTCATTGGTGTAGTACAAAGTAAATATCTTGTAAAGGGCACAAGTTTATGAGATATTTACAGTGCCTATAGGTAAGCCTTATAGGCTTACCTATAGGTATAACTTGCAAATTGAGGTTAACAACCTCTTTAAGCTTCAATATAATGTTTGCTTTTGGGTTTAATACCACTTTAAAGCAGAACCAATTGGATCAAAACCTACCTTCCTCAAACGATCTCTGTCCCTTGCTGGTGCCAGTATCTTCACCTGGCTGCTGACCTTCAGCCATCCTCACTGGTCAGGATGCACAGGAGTCATTCTGACACAGGGACAGTTCCAGTGATGTAAGCTGGGCTGCGCATGCACGGCTCAGTTTACATCGCTGAATACTGCAGGCACACAGGTGTATTTTATTGCAGAAGTGACATTGCATGCCTCTTCCGCAATAAAATCCTGCCTGCTCTGTTACAGCCGAACAGTTATTTCAATTTTTCTGTTGCTAATTGATATATGAAGATAAAGTGTGTTTACCACATCTGAACATCAAGGACAAGATCACAGTGGGGTGTTGGCAAAGTCAGAAAAAACACATGTCCATTAAGGCCGTATTGAGTCTACCCTTTGATTAAAATGTTCTCTAGTTGGCTGCTCTTTCCAAATCGTACAATAGTAGGCTTGAAGAATCTGTCAAGAAAAGGCATATCTTATGCCCTGTACACACGATCGGTATTTCCGATGGGATAAAATCCGATGGAGTTTTCCGTCGGAATTCCGTTCAAGCTGTCTTGCATACACACTGTCAGACCAAATTCCGACCGTCCAAAACGTGCTGATGTAAAACACTACAACGAGCAGAGAAAAATTAAGTTCAATGCTTCCGAGCATGCGTCGACTTGATTCTGAGCATGCGTGGTTCCAAACAGATGATCGGAATTTCCATCGGGAAAAAATAAAACCTGTTCCATTTCTAAACTCGATGGAAAAAAGTCCGATAGGGCCCACACACGGTCAGAATATCCGATGAAAAAATTCCGTTGACTTTTTTCATTGGAAATTCCGATCGTGTGTACAAGGCATAAGGCTACTTTCACACTGGGTCTGCGCTAAAGCACCGCTTATTTTAAGTGGTGCCTTTCGGCCGCTAGCAGTGCGCTTTTAACCCTAAAGGGGTCAAAAGCGCCAGTGTTGCTGCACTTTTAAGGCGCTTTGGAAGCGCTGCCCATTCATTTCAATAGGTAGGGCGGTCTGGGAGTGCTGTATACAGCGATCCCAAACCACCCCAAAGATGCTGCTTGCAGGACTTTCTAACGTCCCACAAGCGCACCACCCCAGTGTGAAAGCACTCGGGCTTTCACACTCGGGCGGCATGGGAGGCAGTTTTTAGGTGCTTTACAGGCACCATTTCTAGCGCTAAAACGCCTGAAAATTGCCTCCGTGTGAAAGGGGTCTAAGGGCATACTGTCAAACTTTCCGACATCTATCTTGATTGCACTTACCTTTGCAGGTGGCCGGATTACACATTTGTGTTAAAGGGCAACTCCCACTTTTGTTGCGAAAAAAACATTCCCTTGATCCGTGTACATTGCAGGGATTATAACACTTTGTTGCAGATTCTTACATTTTGATGTTTGTTATCTATCTGAATCTATGTATAGAACTACTTTTGACTTGTTACAAGGGAATTATATTTAAAAAGATACATTTAAAAATTAGATAATGTACATTACCCTTCCTATAGAAATACTATTAAATGATTTGGTAAGAACCTCTTACCATTTGTGGTGTGCAGTGAAAGGTTTGCCCATCTACTAGTGTTATTTATTTATAAATGTAGTTATATATAACAGGGAAAACTGGGTTAGCCCAGGGGCACAAATCAGATTTAAAGTATATGTAAATCCTACTCAACCTTAACAACTTCAGCCCGTTCATTTGGCTGCCAAATGAACGGGCCTCTTTTTGCGATACGGCACTGCGTCGCTTTAACTGACAATTGCGCGGTCATGCGACGTGACCCAGAAACAAAATTTACGTCCTTTTTTTCCCCCACAAATAGACCTTACTTTTGGTGGTATTTAATCACCTCTGCAGTTTTTATTTTTTGCGCTATAAACAAAGAGCGACAATTTTGAAAAAAACAATACTTTTTGCTATAATATCCCCCAAAAGATATAAAAAATATATTTCTCTTATCGTCCATGGACCGACGCAGCTCTCATACTGATTACATGTGGGTATATGTCCCTGCTCGCAGGAGAAGACCTAGGCAGAATGTTAGAGGTTAAAACATTCTAGAACAAGCCAGAGCTGAACAGCCCCGCCCAGGGGGGCGGTCCCTCCGGACATTACCCTTCCACCTGCAGCTAATCAGCCTCAGTTTTTTTCTGCCTAGCAGAAGAAGACGTGGCTCTCTCAGGAGCCAGTCTCCTGGAAGATTTTACTTTTGATTTTTATTCCTTTGGGAATTTTCATATTTGATTTTTGAGACCTTCAATCAACTGTCGGCTGGGCAACAGGTTGGGTACACTAGTATCCTCGTAGTCTTCCCTGTCCGACCATCGAGCGTGCTGATCCTCGCCTTGCGTGCGTGAGACTCAGTTCACGACATACCCCATGACTCCAGTGGTGGCCGGGTTGCTTTCATGCTCCCGCGGTCCTCTCAAGATTGAACAGTTCCTGACTGACTGTATCTCTCGCGGTGGACCGGGCCGACAGCTACGCAGTACGACTCTGTGATAGGTCTGTCTGAAACAAGCCAGTGGGTCCCTGAAAGGGACGGGTAAGTAGTCTCTCCTACTGCAGGTGAGTACATGCTGGCTGTGTTTCTGTGTGTGGGGGTTTCTCCCTGTCCCCCCCCCTGTTATGCTGCTCTCTGCACCCTGTACTGGTTGCTATGCTGTGGGGTGCTTGGGGGTCACTCTGGCCTGGTTGGGCGCTCATGTCTGCAGTTTTTTCTGGTGTGTGAGGTGATTATTGCGTGCGCCATTGGCGCTGTTTGAGGTGGTTATTGCGTGCGCCATTGGCGCGCATTAGAGCTTTGAATTTTGCACTCGGCGGCCATCTTGACGTTTAGTGGCACAGTTATAGCTGCGGACGGCAGCCATTTTCTTGTGGCCGCCGCGCATTTATTTCTGGCGGCGGCGCGAATCCCCTCACAATCTCCTCACAGACTGAGCTGTCCTTAAGGGTTGGTGGGTCCTCCCGGGTATCCCCTCCTCAGCGTAGCCAGTGGGTGGACTGTATATTCACTGTATAGTGTATAAGGTCTCAGAGGGTGGCGTTATGGAGTCTGATACACCTGCTCTCCACATTGCCTGGGGCAACTGGCAGTGCTGCACAGTTAAACATGTTCATATGTTTCCTGCACCTGCGGTCCTTATGGACCAGTTGTTAGCAGTCCTGGAATCATTCCTGTCAGAATGGAAGCGGTGTGCGAGCAAAAGGAGCTATAAGCCCCCTCCCCCCACAAAAATCTTTAGTGAAGGAGTGCTCTGAGTCAGATATGGGCCTAGCTATTGGGCTCAGGACCCTACCTCTGAATATTTAATGTTTATGAACAGGACATTCCCTTGTGAGGAAGACTGCAGTTCTGTGTCAGTGAATGACAGGGCGCTTGTAAGTGATCTCATTGATGATGTGAGAATCACACTCAGGCTGAAATTGCTGTGACAAGCTTTTCTTTTACATAGTTTCCTCACTGTTTTCCTCACACGCTGCCTCAAGAGCAGCATGGATGAGGGAGGACTTTATTCATTTATGTCTCTAATCCCTGTGAGCCTTGTGTGTAATACCTGAGGTAACATTTCCCGCCATTTCCTGGGGAATGATTTGAGCTCTGACAGACACACGGTCTGAGGATCAGAGGTTACCTGTTACCTGTATGCTGCTTCAGCAGCACAGTCAAGCAGGTTGGAATGATACAGAGAAGATTATGCGCCTCTGCGCCATAATTTAAACTCATCCTATACCTCTACACTGCATACATTCACAGTGTATGTATGTGTTATTGGTCTCTGTGTCTGCGTGGCTGTCCCCACGTTTCAATGCTGTGTTTCAGTGCCATACATGATATAAACGTACAAAATATGTTTATGCACGACTCCAGATACATTCACAGTATATGTATGTATCATACTCTCTGGGCTGGCGGGGGCTCCGGTGTCCTCCCGCACTCTCATGGTATGTGCGCTTCGGCTCTCTGCACAGTATAGACATGTTCAATATGTTTATTGCACATATTATACATGTTTACAGTATGGGTATACTGTTTGCGTGGGGTTCCTCCGGGTGCTCCGGTTTCCCCCCATGCTCCAATGGAAATGCACAGCATAAACATGTGCAATATTATGTTGATTCACATGCTATCATTCCTACACTGTATCTGTGTGCTGTCTGCGTGGAGTTCTTCCGAGTGGGCGCTTCGGCGCTATGCACAGTCTAAATTTGTGCGATTGGACCTACCCGGTATGTCTTTGCAGTCTGCGTGGGTTTCCGCCCACGCTACATGACATGCATGCCTTTGGTGCAATACACGATGTAAACATACACATTATGTTTATACACTACACTAAATACATTCACAGTAGTTGTAGGTATTGCATTCTCTGAGTATGCGTGGGGTACTTCGGTTCCTCCCACGCGCCAACGGTGTGCGCGCCTTCGGTGCTATGCACACATGAGCTTGTGCAAAAGGTTTAGCACACACACTATAATACCTATACGGTATGCGTATGCAGTCTGCGTGGGTTTCTGCCCATGCTACATGACATGCATGCCTTTGGTGCAATACACGGTGTACACATTATGTCTATACACTACACTAAATACATTTACAGTAGTTGTAGGTATTGCATTCTGAGTATGCGTGGGGTACTTCGGTTCCTCACACGCGCCAACATTGTGCGCGCCTTCGGTGCTTTGCACACATGAGCTTGTGCAAAAGGTTTAGCACACACACTATAATACCTACACGGTATGCAGTCTGCATGGGTTTCTGCCCATGCTACATGACATGCATGCCTGTGGTGCAATACACGGTGTAAACATACACATTATGTCTATACACTACACTAAATACATTTACAGTAGCTGTAGGTATTGCATTCTCTGAGTATGCGTGGGGTACTTCGGTTCCTCCCACGCGACAACAGTGTGCGCGCCTTTCGGTGCTATGCACACATGGGCTTGTGAAAAATGTTTAGCACACATACTATAATACCATACACGGTATGCGTATGCAGTCTGCATGGGTTTCATCCGGGTGCTCAGGTTTCTCCCCTGCGTTTCAATGGTGTGCGCATTCTCAGCGCTATGCAGAGTATAAACATGTGCAATTTGTTTATTCGCAGGCTAACATACCTACACGGTTGTGTACGCAATCTGTGTGGCTGGTTTACGTCCAGGCCCCGATGATGTGCACGCCTTCGTCGCTGGCACAGTATATACGCATTTAATAGGTTTATCCACAAATACTAAACTACATACGCCGTATGTGGTGGTATTGTGCTCTTTGTGGCTGGGTGGGTTTCCTCCCACACTCTCCATTTCTGCGTTTCACGCAATACATAGTATAAACTATGTGTTTGCACAATCAGCACCTATCCATGGGTAGCTGCTGGATGGAGCATTGTCACAAGGATCCCTGGTTTCAGGGGTATCACTTTCCACCTGCTTTCAGTGGTGATCAGAAGCGCTGGCTTGGACTGTGTTCGCCAGGCTGGGGTTGGCGTTGCGCCCGTTAGTGGCTGCGTCTCTGGCATTTTTTGTAGCTCAATGACTGGGCAAAAGCCTCTGCTTCATCCATCAGTTGTCTAGCAGGTGCACTACAACTGCTTTAGCCTTTAGGGTCTCTGTGCCCGGGGTGGGTTTGCGCCACCTGTGGAGGCTAAGGTACTAGTCCTCTGACCGAGTTTCTAGGGAAGTTCCGTCAAGTTGCCTTTATTGGCCAACATTTGAGGCACCCTGTACACTGGGGCCTCCCTTCTCCGATACATTGCGGAGTCTCTTTGGGATTTTCATACGTCTCGCTGCAAGACGGTCCTGTCGGCCGTGTGCATTGCAGGCGAAGGGTCCTTGCATCCGGAGGTGTTTCCACCTTTACCGGAGGTGGGGCACCGGAAGTGGACCTTGTGGCCTCTCGACTCACTCGCAAGGTGGCAAGATCGTGGTCAGGTCCAGGGACCCCTGGGCGGATGCGTTAGACGCGTTGGAAGCCCGTGGGGGCAGTATCGCCTGATATATGCTTACCCTCTGCTACTGTTGTTGCCTCGCCGGCTTCGCAGAGCATACTTCATCCTGCTTTACAGTCCTTGGCTTTAATGGCATGGCTGTTTAAAGCCAGGTGCTAAAAGACCGAGTTCTCTCGTATTCGGTCATCTCTTCTATGTTGTTGACACGGTAATCTTCCTCCAGAAAGATATCTCACCGTACCTGGAAGGCTTACATCGCTATGTGCGAGGAACTTGAGTGGCATCCTCGGATGTTTTCCGTTCCCAGGATTTTGCTGTTCTTACAGCGTGGTGTGACCCAAAAGCTGGCCTTGCATACCTTTTTTTGAGGGTCGGATTTCGGCCCGGACTGTCTTTTTCAACGACCGCTGCCGGGCCATTCCTTGATTAGCACCTTTTTGGGCAGGGGGTTCGCCATGTGGTCCCCCCTGTCAAGCCTCCTCTCCCTACTTGGGATCTGATTTTGATGCATCTCGGTTCTCCAAGAACATCCCTTTTAGAATATCAGAGAGATTCCTCTCTTGACCTTGTCCCGGAAGTTGGCCTTATTGGCCATTGCTTCGGTTAGACGGGTGTCTGAGTTGGCAGCCTTGTCTGGCAAGTCGCCTTACTTAGTCCTCCATAAGGATATGTTGGTGTTGCGCCCACGACCATCCTTCTTTTCTAAGGATGGTCTTGGCCTTTCACCTTAAGAAGGACATTGTTCTTCCGTCCTTGTGTCCTCACCCATCGCTTCCCTGAGAGTTTGCGCTTCCTGCATTAAGATGGGTACAAGCCTTACGAGTGTACCTGTCTGCTACTGTTTCCATTCGGAAATCTGTGTCTGGTCCAAAACAGGGCCGAGCTGTGTCGTCTGCCACCGTCTTTAGGTGGATCAGGCAGACCGTCATACAGGCCTATGCCCTTAAGGGGCGGACGCCTCCCTTTCCGGTTGCGGCGCATTCCACCAAGGCAATTGGTGCTTCCCGGGCCTTCCGACATCAAGCGTCGGTTGCACAAGTGTGCAAGGCGACGACCTGGTCGTCCGTTCATACCTTTTCAAAGTTCTACAAGGTTGATGTGGCTGCATCTTCGGATGCTTCCTTTGGCCGCAAAGTGTTGCAGGCCGCTGTCTAATGTTGCAACTCCTCCGTTGAGGGGCTCTGCTGGTTTGGAGTGAAGTTTTGGTTGTTCCTTACTTTTTTTTGCTCCCACCCTTTTCTTATACTGCTTTGGGACGTCCCACATGTAATCAGTATGAGAGCTGCGTCGGTCCATGGACGATAAGAGAAAATAGGATTTTTGTACTCGCCGTAAAATCCGTTTCTCTGACATCCATGGACCGACGCAGCACCCACCCTTCCTTTTAAGTTTGTACTGCTTTGTTACGAACTGAGGCTGATTAGCTGCAGGTGGAAGGGTAATGTTCGGAGGGACCGCCCCCCTGGGCGGGGCTGTTCAGCTCTGGCTTGTTCTAGAATGTTTTAACCTCTAACATTCTGCCTAGGTCTTCTCCTGCGAGCAGGGACATATACCCACATGTAATCAGTATGAGAGCTGCGTCGGTCCATGGACGTCAGAGAAACGGATTTTACGGTGAGTACAAAAATCCTATTTTTTCTCAGTTTAGGCCCACATGTAGTCTTCTACATATTTTTGGTAAAAAAACGCAATAAGCGTATATTGATTGGTTTGTGCAAAAGTTGTAGCGTCTACAAAATAGGGGATAGTTTTATGGCATTTTTTTTTCTATTAGTAATGGCGGCGAGCTGCGTTTTTTTTTTTTTTTATTTATTTTTTTATCGTGACTGTGACATTGTGGCGGACACATCGGACACTTGATGCTATTTTGGGACCGTTGTCATTTATTCAGTGATTAGTGCTATAAAATAGCACTGGGTAAATGACATGCACTGAAGGGGTTAACCAGTTGGGGGCGGGGAAAGGGTTAAGTGTGTCCTAGGGAGTGATTCTAACTGTGTGGGGGATGGGCTACATGTGACATGACACTGATCGCTGCTTTTCAGAGGAAGCATACGATCAGTGTCCTGTCACTGGGCAGAACAGGGAGATAGATGCCTTGTTTACATAGGCATCCCCCTATCTGCCTCTCCGTGACACAATCGCGGGCACCCGGCGGAAATCGAGTCCGTGGGACCTGCGGTCAGTCGCGGTGGGCGTGCATGCACGCCTGCATTGTCGCCTTTTTAAAGGGGACGTATGGGTACGTCCATATGCGCAGCCGAGTCATTCTGCCAACGTATATAGTCGTGCAGCGGTCGGCAAGCGGTTAAAGAAGCCATTTAATTAAACCACTTGAGCTCCTTTTCTCTCCTCTTCTTTCTTTCCTTTCCACTCTTTCCTTTTTCTAATAATCTCAGATTCTGTTTCTCTTTGACTTTTTTTTCTTTTCTCAGTGCTATTTTTCAGTCTCAGTTTATAATCCATCAGGCCCTGGCCCTGGAAGTGTTGGCTGCATAGCTAGAAACCCAGGGCTGTTCAGTTAGGCTCCTGTTGAGATGGACCTTTTACACATTTGCTAAATAGCAGACAATGCCCTATGGGCATTCTTGGTTCCTGAGTATCTTTGTTCATCTTTATGTCTAATTTACTGGCTTTTTTTTTTTCCTTTTTGAAATGCTGCTCTATTCCTTTTTTTCTGTTATGATCATCCATGATGTATTCTTAATGTTAAGCTGTAAAGTTGCAATGATTATTAAAAAAACTCTTTGTAAAAGAACCTTTGAGCTCTGGAAGATTTGCCCACCTTCATGACGAGGCCATTTTTTGCTTTTTGGCACTCTGTTGCCTTAACTGACAATTTGCACAGTCAAGCAATGCTGTACACAAATTAAAATTTATTTCATTTCTTTCCTACACATAGAGCTTTCTTTTGGTATTTGAGTTTTTTCTTTAGGGTTTTTTTTTGAGCTATAAATGAAGGTAAGACCGACAAAACAATAATTCTCTTTCCGTCCATGGACTGACACAGCATCTTCAATCTTGACAAAGTGGGTTATGTTCCTTCTCGGAGAAGACTAGGCAGAATGTTAGATGTTTTAACATACATTCCAAAACCAGAGCTGAACAGCCCCGCCCAGGGGGCGGTCCCTCTGGACATGACCCTCCTACCTGCAGCCTCAGTTTTGTTTCTGCCTAGCAGAGGACGTGGCTCTCTTCGGAGCCAGTCTCAGAAATGTTTTGTTGTTTTTTTTTTACTTTTATTATTTTATTTTTGAGATCTTCTATCAACTGTCGGCTGGGCAACAGGTTGGGTAGTTTGCTATCCTCGTCTTCCCAGTCCAACCATCGAGCGTGCTGATCCTCGCTCTGTGTGAGATCCGTTCACGACATACCCCATGGCTCCAGGGGTGGCCGGTGAGCTTTTTGCTCCGGGGTCCACAGAAGATTGAACAGTTTTGCTGTATCTTTCGCGGTGGGCTGGCCGACAGCTGCTCAGTACTGCACTGTGATATGCTTGCCAGGAACGCACCAGTGGGTCCTAGCATGGACGAGTTAGTACTGTTTCCCTGCCTCAGCAGGTGAGTACATGCTGTGTGTTCCTATGGTAGGGGGGTTGGTGAGTCCCCTGGGTAACCCCCCTACAGTCAGTGCAGCCGGAGGGTGGGCTTTTCTCTCATTATGGACAAAGTCTCAGAGGGTGGTATCATGGAGTCAGTGTCGCCTGCTTCCCCTTTCATGTCAGAAGCAACTGGCAGTGCTGCTGCACCTGCGGTCCCTAGGGAACAGTTGTCGGCAGTCCTGGAATCATTTGTTGCCAGGATAGAAGCGGCGTGCGAGCGTAAGGGGGCTATTAAGCGCCCTCTCCCCCCACCATCTCTAGGGGAGTGCTTGGATTCAGATATGGGCATTGCTGCGGCACAGGACCCTAGCTCTGAATTTTTGGATATTTTTGACCAGGACATTCCTTGTGAGGAAGACTCCTTATCTGGGTCAGTACATGACAAGACACTTGTTAGTGAACTCATTGATGCTGTGAGGGACACTCTCAAGCTGGATGCTGCGGCTGAGGAACCTGTGGTGGAGTCAGTCTCCTTTGGTTCTTTTCAAGCTAAGCCTTTTAAAAAGGTTTTCTCTTGTCATCCATGGACTGACACAGCGTATCTTATACACCTTTACACGTGGGTTATGTCCCTGCTTGCAGGAGAAGACCTAGGCAGAATGTGAGATGTTATACATACATTCTAAACAGCCAGAGCTGAACAGCCCCGCCCAGGGGGGCGGTCCCTCCGGGCATAACCCTCCCACTGCAGTCAGCAGACCTCAGTTTTTTTCTGCCTAGCAGAAGGAGAAGACGTGGCTCCCTCAGGAGCCAGTCTCCTGACCTATTTTTATTCTTTTGGAATTTTTTTTCCTATTTTTTTTTTTTTTGAGATCTTCTATCAACTGTCGGCTGGGCAACAGGTTGGGTACAAGATATCCTCGTAGTCTTCCCTGTCCGACCATCGAGCGTGCTGATCCTCGCCTTGTGTGCGTGAGACTCAGTTCACGACATGCCCCACGACTCCAGGGGTGGCCGGTGGGCTTCCAGCTCCGCGGTCCTCTCAAGATAGAACAGTCCGGCTGTATCTTTCGCGGTGGACCGGGCCGACAGCTACTCAGTACCGCACTGTGATAGTTCTGTCAGAAACACACCAGCGGGTCCCTCAGGGGACGGGTAAGTAGTCTCTCCTGGCTGCAGGTGAGTACATGCTGTGTTTCTTGTGTGGGGGATTTCCCTGTCTCCCCCTGTGTTTTTAATGTCACTCTCTGTTCACTAGTGCTGGCGCTGTACTATGGGGGGTGCCTGGGGGCCATACTGTCCTGGGGGGGGGGGCTCATGCTGCTCTGCACTCGCTGGGGCTGTTTTGTTTTTGGAGGTGAGGGGCCTGGGCGCCGTTCGGCGCCATGTTTTGTGTGTGTGCTGATTGTTACATTGGCGGCCATCTTGCCGGGGCCCGCCGGAGCACATTGCGGCGGCCATTTTCTTGTAGCCGCACGTCTTTTCTGGCACTAGTTTGGCCTCTAGCGCCGCTGGAAACGGCGCGAATCTCCTCACACTCTCTCCTCTCAGCTCACTCACGCTGAGCAGCGCGGCGCAGTGAGACAGAGCGGCGGAACCGAGCGGTCCTGGTCAGGTTGGTGGGTTCCCTGGGCATTCCCCTACTTCAGTCAGCACGGCCTGTGGGTGGTCTGAGAGGGACATTATGGAGTCAGTCACCAGCTTCCCCTAACATGCCAGAGGCAGCAGCCAGTGCTCCAGCACCTGCGGTCCCTATGGACCAGTTGTCGGCAGTCCTGGAATCATTTCTGACCAGGATGGAAGCTGTGTGTGAGCACAAGGGAGCAAAAAAGCGCCCTCTCCCCACTTTATCTCCACAAGGGGAGTGCTCTGCTTCAGATATGGGCCTAGTTATTGCTGCTCAGGACCCTAGCTCTGAATATTTGGATGGTTTTGAACAGGACATTCCTTGTGAGGAAGACTCCAGTTCTGAGTCAGTAAATGACAGGGCGCTTGTTAGTGAACTCATTGATGCTGTGAGGGACACTCTCAAGCTAGATGCTGCGACCGCAGAACCTCAGGCGGATACAGTCTCCTTTGGTTCTTTTAAGACCAAGCCTTCTAAAAAGGTTTTTCCATATGTACCTTTCTTTGACCAGCTCATTGACCAGGTTTGGGAAAAGCCGCAGAAGACTTTTATGGTCCCGCGGCGTTTGTCTATTACCCCTTTGAAGACGCCCTGCTTAAAAAGTGGGCTTCTCCCCCGGTGGTCGACCCTCCAGTCGCCCGTTTAAACAAGGCCACCACTCTCCCGATGGAGGGGACTCCTGCGTTTAAGGACCCCACTGACAGGAGGTCAGAAGTGGTGAGTAGAGCCATGTTCGCCTTGTTGGGATCTGCCCTACGGCCCGTAGTAGCGGCGACCCTTGTGTCTCAGACACTCACGGAATGGGCAAAAATTTTGCACCAAACTGTGCAGGAGTATAACCTTCCTCCAGACACTATTGCTCTGGCCCACCAGATGGTGCAGGGTCTGATATATGTGTGCGACGCCACGTTGGACGCGGCCCCTTTAATATCCAGGGCCTCTGTCTCGGCGGTGGTATTGCGTCGTCTCATCTGGTTGAAATGCTGGTCTGCTGACCTAGCCTCTAAGAAGCTCCTGACGGATCTACCTTTTAAGGGTGGTAGACTTTTTGGTGCTGCTCTGGATGACATCATCAAGGATGTCACGGGAGGTAAAAGCACTCTCCTTCCTCAAACTATCAAGGGTAAGGAGGCCCGACGTAAACCGGGTCCTTCCTTTCCAGCAAAAAAAGGGGTTTTTTCGTCCGTCAGAGTCCACGGGTAAGCCATCCCAGACTGACAACAGTGCGGCTGGCGGGCACAAGCGCCCCTGGGTGCGTAAGCCGAACAAGCCGGCTCCCAAGCCCGCCTCCGCGTGAAGTCTTGCCCCGCCCGTCTCTGGGGTGGGGGGACGACTTCGCAGGTTCACGGATCGGTGGACCTCCCGGATCTCCGACCGGTGGGTGTGCGAGGTGGTCACCTCAGGATACAGAATAGAGTTCCGCTCCTGGCCCCCAGACAGATTCTTTCCCTCAAATCTCCCTCTCCTTCCTGCCCGTCGGGCAGCCCTCTTGGGGGCTGTACAGGATTTGATCGGGTCCGGAGTAATTGTGCCGGTTCCGTCCCAGGAGAGGTTTCAGGGGTTCTACTCGAATCTGTTTGTTGTTCCAAAAAAGGACGGGGTTCGGCCGATCCTGGACCTCAAGGCCCTGAATGCCTTCGTGAAGGTGCAAAAGTTCCGCATGGAATCCATTCGCACGGTGGTCGCTACACTCCGTCAAGGGGATTTTCTGGCATCCTTGGACATCAAGGACGCCTACTTGCATGTTCCGATCTGCGCAAGCCACCAGAAGTTTCTGCGCTTTGCGGTCGGCGAAGTCCACTATCAATTTGTGGCTCTTCCCTTCGGCCTGGCCTCGGCACCGAGGGTGTTCACCAAGGTGCTTGCTCCGGTCCTAGCTTTGCTGAGACAGCGAGGCATTGCTATTGTGGGCTATCTGGACGATTTCCTTCTAAGAGCAGACAGTGGCTCAGAATTGGAAGAAAGTGTGACTATCGTCAGTCAGACCCTCAGGGAGTTTGGGTGGCTCCTGAACGTTCAGAAGTCGGTTCTAGTCCCGACTCAGCGTCTGGAGTATCTAGGTCTGATTCTGGACTCCTTGGAAGCAAGAGTCTTCCTACCTCCAGACAAACTACTGACACTTCAGTCTGCAGTACAGGTGCTGACGTCCCGAAAATGGTCGTCAATCCGCTTTTGCATGAGAGTCCTGGGACTCATGGTGGCCTCCTTCGAGGCCGTTCCTTATGCCCAAGCGCACACCAGGGCCTTACAGAAAGAGATCTTGTCCACTTGGGACAAATCCCAGTTGTCTTTGGATCTTCAGATCCAGGTGAGTCACCTGGTCAGGGCGTTCCTGACATGGTGGTTGAGGTCCCCGGCTCTTCGGTCCGGGAAGTCGTTCCTCCCCATCCAATGGACGGTGATCACGACGGACGCCAGCCTGACGGGCTGGGGGGGGGGAGTCTGGGGAGTCCTGTCGGCCCAAGGGCTTTGGACTCCGGACGAAGCCCTCTTACCGATCAATGTGCTGGAGATACGGGCAATCAGACTGTGCCTCTCCTCATGGTCGGAGAAACTACAGGGTCACTCCATCAGGATCCAATCGGACAACGCCACAGCAGTGGCGTATGTCAACCATCAAGGGGGGACTCGGAGCTCAGCTGCGGCTTCCGAGGTCGCCCGCATCCTGAGGTGGGCCGAAAGAAGCGTGCCGGCTCTGTCGGCCGTCTACATTCCGGGCGTAGACAATTGGCAGGCGGACTATCTAAGTCGCCAGACGCTGGACCAGGGGGAGTGGTCCTTGCACCCGGAGGTCTTTCAACTTCTTTGCAGACGGTGGGGCACGCTGGATGTGGACCTGATGGCTTCTCGACTCAATCGCAAGGTGTCGAGGTTTGTGGCCAGATCCAGGGATCCCTGGGCGGATGCCGCGGATGCGTTGGTGGCCCCATGGGGTCAGTATCGCCTGATATACGTTTATCCTCCGCTGCAGTTGCTCCCTCGCCTGCTCCGCAGGGTAGCGACCGAGGGAATTACGGTGATCCTCATTGCTCCGGATTGGCCTCGGCGTCACTGGTACGCCGATCTGGTACGTCTCGTCGCAGACGTTCCCTGGCGGTTACCGATACGGGGGGACCTTCTGTCTCAAGGTCCTATATTTCATCCTGCTTTACAGTCTCTGGTTTTAACGGCATGGTTATTGAAAGCCAGGTGCTGAGAGACCGAGGTCTCTCGGATTCGGTCATTTCGACCATGTTAAGGGCACGGAAGTCTTCCTCCAGAAGGATCTATCACCGTACTTGGAGAGCTTACATCGCCATGTGCGAAGAGCTGGACTGGCGCCCACGAACGTATTCCGTTCCCAGAATCCTGCATTTTCTGCAGCGTGGCGTGACCCAAAAGCTCGCTTTGAGTACCATTTAAGGGTCAGATTTCGGCCTTGGCCATCTTCTTTCAGCGACCGCTGGCGGGTCATCCCTTGGTTAGCACCTTTGTGCAGGGGGTTCGCCATGTGCTCCCCCCTGTCAAGCCTCCTCTCCCCCCGTGGGATCTGAATTTGGTGCTCTCGGTCCTCCAGGAACCTCCCTTTGAAAATATTAGAGATATTCCCCTCTTGACTTTGTCTCAGAAGGTGGCCTTCTTGGTGGCCATTACTTCCATTAGACGAGTGTCTGAATTGGCGGCCTTGTCCTGCAAGTCGCCCTTTTTGATCATCCATAAGGATAAGGCGGTGTTACGTCCGCGACCTTCCTTTCTGCCAAAGGTGGTCTCGGCCTTCCACTTAAATGAGGACATTGTCCTCCCGTCCTTGTGTCCTCACCCATCGCATCCCAGAGAGTTTGCGCTACACACTTTGGATGTGGTACGAGCCTTGCGGGTGTACCTGTCTGCTACTGCTTCTATTCGGAAGTCTGACTCACTATTTGTGGCTGTCTCTGGGCCAAAACAGGGCCAAGCGGTTTCGTCTGCCACCATTTCTAGGTGGATCAGACAAACCGTCATTCAAGCTTATGCTCTCAAGGGGCGGGCGCCTCCCTTTCCGGTTACGGCACATTCCACCAGGGCAATTGGTGCTTCCTGGGCTTTCCGACATCAAGCGTCGGTTGCACAAGTGTGCAAGGTGGCGACCTGGTCGTCTGTTCATACCTTTTCTAAGTTTTATAAGGTTGATGTGGCTGCATCTTCGGATGCTTCCTTCGGCCGCAAGGTGTTGCAGGCCGCTGTTTGATGTTGCAACTCCTCCGTTGAGGAGCTCTGCCTTGTTTGGAGTGAAGTTTTTGGTTTTCCATTTATACTGCTCCCATCCCTCTTGACACTGCTTTGGGACATCCCACGTGTAAAGGTGTATAAGACACGCTGTGTCAGTCCATGGATGACCAGAGAAAATAGGATTTTTGTACTCACCGTAAAATCCGTTTCTCTGGCATCCATGGACTGACACAGTACCCACCCTTCTTTTTAAGTTTGTACTGCTTTGTTACGAACTGAGGTCTGCTGACTGCAGTGGGAGGGTTATGCCCGGAGGGACCGCCCCCCTGGGCGGGGCTGTTCAGCTCTGGCTGTTTAGAATGTATGTATAACATCTCACATTCTGCCTAGGTCTTCTCCTGCAAGCAGGGACATAACCCACGTGTAAAGGTGTATAAGACACGCTGTGTCAGTCCATGGATGCCAGAGAAACGGATTTTACGGTGAGTACAAAAATCCTATTTTTTTCCTATACACCTTTTTTTTTTGATAGGTTCATAGACCAGGTTTGAGAGGACAAACCACAGAAGACCTTTGCGGTTTCGCAGCGTCTGGCGGTTAGGTACCCCTTTGAGGACAGCCTGATTAAAAAATGGGCCTCTCCTCCGGTGGTCGACCCCTCCCTGGTCGCCCGGTTGAATAAAGCCATGTCAGGAAAGGTTCCATCCGCTGGTGTTATTTATTATTTGGCTTACAGTACTGTGGTCCACCAGCAGGTGTCTCCTGGCAGTGTGGAACTGTCAAAAGAATTTCTCCCTGTTGGTATTGTTATCCTTTGGACGCAGTACTGGTCTCCACCAGCGGATGGATCCTGGCAGTGTGGAGCAAACTGATCTTTCAGCGCTCAGGTGTGACTTGAAGCCAATTACAAGCCTCCTATTTATATCCGGCAACTACACACACCTCGCCCTGGTATAGCTCTCCCTGACCTAAGACCTGTGATTCTGACTTTGAGCCTGCACCTCTCCTGACCCGATCTGAGCCCATCCACCCGCCCTGTCTTTGTTCCCTGACCCCATCTGCTGACTCCCTGTGTATGACCTTGGCCTGGCTGCGTTTATGCTTTTGGAACACCTTTTGTCAATCTGATCTGCTGTGAATGACCTCGGCCTGGCTTTTACTACGATTCTGGTATCTCCCATTATTGTGTATTTGTCTATAGTTACTGTTTTGGTTGATTTATTGCAGTGTTCTGTTGGAGGTGGTTGTATGTTTGTTCACTTATCCTAATAAACTGTTCTATTTTTACCTACACCCGTTTGGTCTCCTCTGTGCAGTCAGTCTGGTCTACTAGCCTTCTCGGACAGTATACCAGGGCCATCCCTGATCAGACGTGGCTGCATTGAGGAACCATCCTGGTGTGAGTTCTGCTAATATGGATTCCGATGAAATCCTTTACTATTCTCTGCTGGCGGAAGAGGATGGCGAATATTGTCGCCAGGTTTTAAAGGAATGGACTAGTGACCAGCTGATGGAAACGATCCGATCATTTCTTTGTGGATCAGGGTTACATGCAGTCTGCAGATGTTCAGCCATTAATCCGGTTATGTGTAAAACCAGCCCTGTCATGTTTCCGAAGGAAGTGATGACTTCTCTCCCCCTTTCAATGGTGACCAAGTTGTATCCCTAGTATGGTTATTAGAGGATGATCCAGCTTCTTTTGATGAACATTATTTCCCTTGTTCCCAGCAGGTGTTATCCGATTGTTAGTTCAGTGCAGTCTCTGATTAGACAGGGTGTGTGTGTGTTAATCAGTTTTCGTTCAACCCGTGCTGCAGGCATGGTCAGATATCCTGAATTCAGCCAAGCCACAACATTCCAGCCCTGCCATTAATCACCTGCCTTCCCAAGAATTTATCCTCCCATCGCCTATGGCAACCCCAGCTACAGCCCAGGTTGCACAGCCTTCCACCAAATATTATTACCCAGTCTCTACTTGTCGCACCTGCTTCTTCCCTTCCACCTATAGCAAATCCACAAGAACCTCCTCCAGCCACTGTTCCCGTATCTCCGCCGCATTCCAGTCCTTCCTCTTACTCCATTCCATCCTTTGCATACATCCCCCTGTTATTTATAAATCTGCAGTGGCTAAGCCAAAGAAGAAGCAAAAGTTTTGTCCTACCAAAACGATCCTACTATTAACCCAACCTACCTCCACACTCACCAATCTGTTGCAGCCTGAGGTGCCGGCCCCAAGGTCCCGTGCCCGAGGAGCCTGCCGCCCAGCTCGACGTGCTCCTGAGCCTGCTGCGACCCTGTCTGCCGCCCAGCTTGATGTGACTGTCTCCTGCCCAGATGTGACTTTGCCTGTTGCCCAGCTTGTTGCTATGAGCTTCCGGAGGCCGCTCCTTTAAGGGGGGGGTACTGTCAGGAAAGGTTCCATCCGCTGGTGTGGTTTATTTGGCTTGCAGTACTGTGGTCCACCAGCAGGTGTCTCCTGGCAGTGTGGAACTGTCAAAAGAATTTCTCCCTGCTGGAATTATGTTATCCTTTGGATGCAGTACTGGTCTCCACCAGCGGATGGATCCTGGCAGTGTGGAGCAAACTGATCTTTCAGCGCTCAGGTGTGACTTGAAGCCAATTACAAGCCCGGCAAGTAAACACACCTCACCATGGTATCTCTCTCCCTGACCTAGGACCTGTGATCCTGACCTAGGACCTGTGATCCTGACCTAGGACCTGTGATCCTGACCTAGGACCTGTGATCCTGACCTAGGACCTGTGATCCTGACCTAGGACCTGTGATCCTGACCTAGGACCTGTGATCCTGACTTTGAGCACCTCTCCTGACCCGACCTGATCTGATCCCCATCCTGAGCCTATCTATCCGTCCTCTCCCTGTCTTGTTTGTTCCCTGTCCCCATCTGCTGACTCCCTGTGTATGACCTTGGCCTGGCTACGTTTATGCTTTTGGAACACTTTTGTCAATCTACTGATCTGCTGTGTATGACCTCAGCCTGGCTTTTACTACGATTCTGGTCTCTCCCATTATTGTGTATTTGGCTATAGTCACTGTTTTGGTTGATTTATTGCACTGTGTTCTGTTGGAGGTAGTTGTATGTTTGTTCACTTATCTTATTAACTGTTAAATTTTTACCTACACTTGTTTGGTCTCCTCTGTGCAGTTACACAGTCTGGTCTACTAGCCTTCTCTGACAAGCCACAACTCTACCGGTTGAGGGGACCCCTGCTTTTAAGGACCCTACGGATAGGAAGTAAGAAATGGTGAGCAGAGCCATGTTCACCATGCTGGGATCCGCGCTGCCGCCTCTTGTGGCGGCGACCCTGGTGACTCAGACGCTCACGGAATGGGCGAAGATTATGCAGCAGTATGTGCAGGAGCATAATCTTCCCCTGGAATGCATTACATTGGCTGACCAAATGGTACAGGGCCTGGTGTATGTGAGATGCCACTGTGGATGTTGCCCCCCTAATTTCTAGGGCCTCAGTGTCTGCGGTGGTTTTGCATCGCCTAATCTGGTTGAAATGCTGGTCTGCTGACCTGGCCTCTAACAAGCTTCTGAGGGATTTGCCTTTCAAGGGTGGAAGGCCATTTGGTGTTTCCCTGGATGACATTATTAAAAATGTCACGGGGGGTAAGAGCACCCTTCTTCCTCAGCCTCCTAAGGCGAAGGAGCCGCGCCTTCCTTTCCCACTCAGAAGAGGTTTTTTCGTCAGTCCGATCCCGCGGAAAAATTCTCCTGGACTGACAAGGGTGCGGCTGGAGGACAGAAGCGTCCCTGGGTGCTTAAGCCAACCAAGCCGGCTTCCAAGCCCGCCACCGCATAAAGTCTTGCCCCTGCCTGTCTCTGGGGTGGGGGGACGCCTTTGCAGATTCGCGGAATGGTGGACCTCCCAGATCTCCGACCGGTGGGTATGCGAGGTGGTTACCTCGGGGTACAGGATAGAGTTCCTTTCCTGGCCACCAAACATTCTTTCCCTCAAATCTCTCTCTCCTTCCAGCGCGTCGGGCTGCCCTATTAGGGGCAGTGCAGGACTTGCTGAGGTGCGGAGTAATTGTGCCGGTACCGTCAAAGGAGAGGTTTCAGGGTTTTTATTCTAATCTGTTTGTGGTCCCAAAGAAGGACGGAGTCTGTCCAATTCTGGATCTCAAGGCCCTAAATGCCTTTGTGAAGGTGCGGAAATTTTGCATGGAATCTATTCGCTCGGTGATTGCTGCGCTCCACCCCGGGGATCTTCTGGCGTCCTTGGACATCAAGGACGCCTACTTGCATGTCACCAGAAGTTTCTGCGCTTCGCGATAGGCGAAGACCACTACTAGTTTGTGGCTCTTAACTTGCGGTGCTGACGCCAAACCCAAGGGTTCACCAAGGTGCTTGCCCCAATTCTAGCTTTGCTGAGACAGCGAGACATTGCTATTGTGGGCTATCTAGACTATCTTTTTCTGAGAGCAGACTCTGGCTCAGAATTAGAGGAAAATGTGGAGATGGCCAGTCAGGCCCTCCGAGAATTCAGATGGCTGCTAAACATTCAGAAGTCGCTCCTGGTTCCGACTCAGCGTCTGGAGTACCTGGGATTGATCCTGGACTCCTTGGAGGCGAGGGTATTTCTACCCTTAGACAAATTACAGACTCTTCAATCTGCGGTACGGGTGCTGACGTCCCGCAAATGGTCGTCACTCCGTTTTTGCATGAGGGTCCTGGGACTCATGGTGGCTTCCTTCGAGGCAGTGCCATACGCCCAATTCCACACGCTTCTTACAAATGGAGATCCTATCTTGTTGGAACAAGTCTCCATTATCACTGGATTGTTGGGTCCAGGTGAGTCATCTTGTCAGGGCATCCCTGAAGTGGTGTCTGAGATCCCCGGCCCTTCGGTCGGAAGTCGTTCCTTCCTGTCCAGTGGACTGATCAGAACGGACGCCAGTCTTTTGGGCTGGGGCGGAGTTTGGGGAGTTCTGTCAGCCCAAGGGCTCTGACCCCTGGACGAGTCCCGCCTGCCGATCAATGTTCTGGAACTCTGGGCGATCAGACTGTGCCTCTTCTCCTGGTCAGACTACAGGGGCACTCAGTCAGGATCCAGTCAGACAATGCCACAACAGTGGCTTATGTCAACCATCAGGGGGGAACGCGGAGCTCAGCTGCGGTGTTCGAGGTCGCTCACATTCTAAGATGGGCGGAAAGAAGCGCACCGGCTCTGTCGACCGTTTACATTCCAGGAGTAGACCACTGCCAGGCGGACTATCTGAGCCGCCAGATGTTGACCAGGGGGAATGGTCCTTGCATTCGGAGGTTTCAACTCCTTTGCTGGAGGTGGGGCACGCCGGATGTGGACCTATTGGCCTCTCGACTCAATCGCAAAGTGTTGAGATTCGTGGCCAGGTCCAGGGATTCCTGGGCAGACGCATCAGACGCATTGGTGGCCCCGTGGGGTCGGTATCGGCTGATGCCTATCCTCCACTGAAGCTGCTTCCTCGATTGCTTCGCAGGGTGGAGGCCGAAGGGATTCCGGTGATCCTCATCGCTCCAGATTGGCCTTGGCGTCCCTGGTACGCCATCTTGTGCGCCTAGTGGCGGACGTTCCGTGGCGACTGCCGATGCGGGAGGACCTTCTGTCTCAAGGTCTCATACTTCATCCTGCTTTACAGTCGCTGGCTATAACGGCATGGCTATTGAGAGCCAGGTGCTGAGACCGGGGTCTCACGGATTCGGTCATCTCGACCATGCCGAGGGCACAGAAATCTTCTTCCAGGAAGATATACCACCGTACCTGGAGGGCCTACATCGCTATGTGCGAGGAGCTGGATTGCCGTCCACGGACGTATTCCGTTTCCAGAATCTTGCTGTTATTATAGCGTGCTGTGACCCAAAAGCTTGCCTTAAGCACCATTAAGGGTCAGATTTCAGCTTTGGCTATTTTCTTTCAGAGGCCGCTAGCGGGCCATTCTTTGATTAGTACCTTCAAACAGGGGGTCCGACATGTGCTCCCCCCTGTTAAACCACCTCTTCCTCCTTGGGATTTGAATTTGGTGCTCTTGGTTCTTCAGGAACCTCCTTTTGAAAACATCAGATTCCTCAACTTTATCTCAGAAGGTGGCTTTTCTGGTAGCCATTACTTCTGTCAGAAGGGTTTCAGAGTTGACGGCCTTGTCTTGCAAACTGCCATACTTGGTTATCCATAAGGATAAGGCAGTGCCCGCAGCCTTTTCTCCCGAAGGTGGTCGCGGCCTTCCATCTTAATGAGGACATTGTGCTTCCATCCTTATGTCCTCGTCCGTCGCATCCCAGAGTTTGCGCTCCACACGTTAGACGTGGTACGTGCCCTGCGGATGTACCTGTCTGCTACAGCTTCGATTCGGAAGTCTGACTTGCTGTTTGTCTGGTCCAAAACAGGGTCAAGCAGTTTTGTCTGCCACCATTTCTCGGTGGATCAGGCAGACCGTCATACATGCCTATGCCCTTAAGGGGCGGGCGCCTTCCTTTCTGGTTACAGCGCATTCTACCAGGGCAATTGGTGCTTCCTGGGCTTTCCGACATCAAGCGTCTGTTGCACAAGTGTGCAAGGCGGCGACCTGGTCGTCTGCACATACCTTTTCAAAGTTCTATAAGGTTGATGTGGCTGCATCTTCTGATGCTTCCTTCGGGCGCAAGGTATTGCAGGCGGCTGTTTAATGTTGCAACTCCTCCGTTGAGAAGTTTTTTTTTTTTTTCCTTGATACTGTTCCCAACCCTCGTTTGACACTGCTTTGGGACGTCCCACTTTGTGAAGATTGAAGATGCTGTCAGTCCATGGACGGAAAGAGAAAATAGTATTTTTTTTGTACTCCCCGTAAAATCCTTTTCTCGGACGTCCATGGACTGACACAGCACCCACCCCTCCTTTGTTGAGTTTGTACTGCTTTACTACGAACTGAGGCTGCTGGCTGCAGGTAGGAGGGTTATGTCCGGAGGGACCGCCCCCCTGGGCGGCGGGGCTGTTCAGCTCTGGTTTTGGAATGTATGTTAAAACATCTAACATTCTGCCTAGTCTTCTCCTTTGAGCAGGAACATAACCCACTTTGTCAAGATTGAAGATGCTGTCAGTCCATGGACGTCAGAGAAAGATTTTAGTTAGTACAAAAAATCCTATTTTACTTTCTGCTATAAAACCTATCCAATGAAAAAAAATCAAAGCTCCTAATAGATTTTGGCCAAAATGTATTCTGCTACATGTCTGGTAAAAAAAATCCCAATAAGTGTATATTGATTGGTTTGCGCGCAAATTATAGCGCCTGCAAACTATGGAATATATAATATAAAAAAAAATTATACTAATGGCGGCGTTCAGCGACTTGCAGTGGGACGGCACGCAATTTGAAACTTTGTGGGAACTAACTGCCACTGACATCAGCAGTGCCATTATTGGTGATCAGTGCTAATATGACACTAGGAAGGGGTTAAATATGTGCCTAACATGTTTGTGTGTTGCTGGGGATCCAATTGTTTCAGGGAATGAAAATCCAACTAGATCCCCTGTCACTCAACACAGCTCTGTGCGGTTTACACTCAGAGCTGTGTTCTGTGAGACTCTGAGCCGATTGCTGGGTGCCAGTGGTAAATCCCTGTCTGGGACCTGATTAGCGTGTGCTGTGGCGAATCGCAGCAGATCGGGCAGGCGCATACACCCCTACCTGCAAATGCAGAATCATGTATACATACACTGTTGCAGTATATGTACAGTGTTTGGTCTGCAAGCGGTTAACATAGAAATGAAATGTAAAACATTTGTGTATAGATATAAAATCTCTTTCCCTGTTTCCAGAAGTGATCACATTTTCTCAGTTGCATGTGAGCTGGGGAAGGAGAAACAGCAGCACACTGAGGTTCCCAGTGAAAGGCTGTGGGGGCATGTCAGGACGAGTCTGATTATTGGAGCAGAGCACACTTGAGTTCCCAGCATAGCAGAGGACTGGCAGGAACACCAAGGGGTTTCACACAAAGGAAGCAATACAAAGAACCGCATATTTCTCTTACCATCCATGGACTGACACGGTGTCTCTTTACACTTTACACGTGGGTTATGTCCCTGCTTGCAGGAGAAGACCTAGGCAGAATGTGAAATGTTATACATACATTCTAAAAGCCAGAGCTGAACAGCCCCACCCAGGGGGCGGTCCCTCCAGACATAACCCTCCCACTACAGTCAGCAGACTTCAGTTTTTTTTTACCTCTCCTGAGCTATTTTTATTCCTTTTCTGGAATTCTTTTTTATTTTATTTTTGAAAATTTTCTATTAACTGTCGGCTGGGCAACAGGTTGGGTACAAGATATCCTCGTAGTCTTCCCTGTCCGACCATCGAGCGTGCTGATCCTCGCCTTGTGTGCGTGAGACTCAGTTCACGACAGGCCCCATGACTCCAGGGGTGGCCGGGTTCGCTTTCATTCTCCCACGGTCCTCTCAAGACTGAACAGTTCCTGACTGACTGTATCTTTCGTGGTGGACCGGGCCGACAGCTACTCAGTACTGCACTGTGATAGTCCTGTCAGAAACACACCAGTGGGTCCCTCAGGGGACGGGTAAGTCTCTCCTGCCTGCAGGTGAGTACAAAAGGCTGTGTGTTTCTCTGTGGGGGATTTTCCCTGTCTCCCCCTGTATTTCATTGTCACTCTCTGTCACCATTGCTGGCGCTGTGCTGTGTGGGGTGCCTGGGGGTCACACTGCTCTTGGAGGGGCTAATGCTGGTCTGCAGATATGCTTGGGGCCTTTTTTTGTGTTTTGGGGCCTGAGCGCCAAGTGGCGCTGTGTGTGTGCTGTTTTTTTTTTTTTTTCACTTTTGCTGAGTCATGTCGGCCATCTTGCCGCGGATCGCCTCAGTGAAGTGCGGCGGCTATTTTCTTGTAGCCCGCGCGCTCTTCAGCACTAGTTTCGGCCTCTAGCGCTGCTGTAACAGCGCAAATCTCCTCACAATCTCCTCACAGCTCACCAGCGCTGACACAGCGCGGTACAGACAGCGGAACTGAGCGGTCCCTGGTCCGGTTTGGTGAGTCCCCTGGGCGCCCCCTCCTCAGTCAGCACAGCCTGTGGGTGGACTTTTTATCTGAGGAGTCTCAGAGGGGGGCAATATGGAGTCTGTCACCAGCTTCCCCTAAATGTCAGTGGACAACAGGCAGTGCTTCAGCACCTGCGGTCCCTAGGGACCAGTTGTGGGCAGTCCTGGAATAATTTCTGACCAGGATGGGAGCTGTGTGCAAGCGCAAGGGAGCAAAAAAGCGCCCTCTCCCCACTTTACTTCAAGAGGGCAGTGCGCTGATTCAGATATGGGCTTGGCCACTACCGCTTAGGACCCTAGTTCTGAATGTATTGGATGGTTTTGAACAGGACATTCCTTATGAGGAAAACTCCAGTTCTGAGTCAGTAAATGACATGGCGCTTGTTAGTGTACTCATGACTGCGGTGAGGGACACTCTCAAGCTAAAATGCTGCGGATGCAGAACCTCAGGCGGATACAGTCTCCTTTGGTTCTTTTAAGGCCAGGCCTTCTAAAGAGGTTTTTCCATATGTACTTTCTTTGACCAGCTCATTGATAAGGTCTGGGAAAAGCCGCAGAAGAATTTTTTTATGGTCCCGCGGCGTTTGTCTATCAGATACCCCTTGAAGATGCCCTACTTAAAAAGTGGGCTTCTCCCCCAGGGTCGACCCTCCAGTCGCCCGGTTGAACAAGGCCATCACTCTCCCGATGGAGGGGACTCCTGCATTTGAGGACCCCACTGACAGGAGGTCAGAAGTGGTGAGCAGAGCCATGTTTGCCTTGTTGGGATCCGCCCTACGGCCTGTGGTAGCGGCGACCCTTGTGTCTTAAACACTTACAGGTTGGGCAAAAATGTTGCACCTAGCTGTACAGGAGCATAATCTTCCTCCAGACACAGTTGCTTTGGCCCACCAACTGGTTCAGGGCCTGGTTTGTGTGCGACGCCACGTTGGACGCGGCCCCTTTAATATCCAGGGCCTCTGTCTCGGCGGTGGTATTGCGTCGTCTTATCTGGTTGCAGTGCTGGTCTGCTGACCTAGCCTTAGGAAGCTCCTGACGGATCTACCATTTAAAGGTGGTAGACCTTTCGGTGCTGCTCTGGATGACATCGTCATGGATGTCATGGGAGGTAAAAGCACTCTTCTTCCTTAGACTAGCAAGGGTGAGGAGGCCCGCCGCAAACAGGGGCCTTCCTTTCCAGCAAAACGGGGTTTTTTCGTCAGAGTCCACGGGTAGGCCCTCTCAGACTGACGGCAGTGCGGCTGGTGGGCACAAGTGCCCCTGGGTGCGTAAGCCGAACAAGCGGCTCCCAAGCCCGCCTCCGCGTGAAGTCTTGCCTCCGCCCGACTCTGGGGTGGGGGGACGACTTTGCAGGTCACGAATCGGTGGTCCTCCCGAATCTCCGACTGGTGGGTGTGCGAGGTGGTCACCTCAGGATACAGGATAGTATTCTGATCCTGGCCCCCAGACAGATTCTTTCCCTCAAATCTTCCTCTCCTTCCTACCTGTCAGGCAGCCCTCTTGGGGGCTGTACAGGATTTGATCAGGTCCGGAGTGATTGTGCCGGTTCCGTCACAGGAGAGTTTTCAGGTATTCTACTCGAATCTGTTTGTCGTCCCAAAAATAGGACGTGGTTCGACCTATCCTGGACCTCAAGGCCCTGAATGCCTTCAAGAAGGTGCAAAAATTCCGCATGGAATCCATTCGCACGGTGATCGCTACACTCCACCAAAGGGATTTTCTTCTGGCGTCCCTGTACTTCAAGGACGCCTACTTGCATGTTCCAATCTGCGCAAGTCACCAGAAGTTTCTGCGCTTTGCGATCAGCAAAGTCCACTATCGATTGTGGCTCTTCCTTTCGGCCTAGCCTCGGCACCAAGGGTGTGCACCAAGGTGCTTGCTCCGGTTCTAGCCTTCTGTTACAGCGAGGTATTGCTGTCGTGGGCTATCTGGACGATCTTCTGCTAAGAGCAGAAAGTGGATCAGACTTAGAGGAAAGGTGACTATCGTCAATTAGACCCTCAGGGACTCAAGTGGTTCCTGAACATTCAGGAGTCAGTCCTGGTCCCGACTCAGTGTCTGGAGTATCTAGTTCTGATTCTGGACTCCTTGGAGGCAAAGGTATCCTACCTCAGGATAAGTTGCTGACACTTCAGTCTGCGGTGCGGGTGCTGACATCCCAAAAATGGTTGTCAATCCGATTTTTGCATGAGAGTCCCGAGACTCGTGGTGGCCTCCTTCGCGGCCCTTCCGTATGCCCAATCACACACCAGGGCATTGCAGAAGGAGATCTTGTCCACCTGGGACAAATCCCCGTTGTCCTTGGATCTTCAGATACAGGCGATTCACCTGGTCAGGGCGCCCCTGACATGGTGGTTGGGATCCTCGGCTCTTCGGTCCGGAAAGTCGTTCCCTTCCCATCCAATGGACGGTACTCACGACGGACACCAGCCTGACGGGCTGGGGTGGAGTCTGGGGAGTCCTGTCGGCTCAGGCCTTGGACTCCGGACGAGCCCGTTTACCAATCACTGTTCTGGAAATACGGGCCATCGGACTGTCTCTCCTCAGGTCGGAGAGAGTACGGGGTTGCTCCATCAGGAGCCAGTCGGACACCGCCACGGCGGTGGCGTATGTAAACCATCAAGGGGGAACTCGGAGCTCAGCTGCGGCTTCCGAGGTAGTCCGTATCCTGAAGTGAGCCGGAAAAAACGTGCCGGCTCTGTAGGCCATTTTACATTCTGGGCATAGACAATGGGCAGGCGGACTATCTGAGTCGCCAATCGCCAGACACCGGACCAAGAAGAGTGGTCCTTAAATATTTCAACTCCTTTACCGACGGTGGGGCACGCCGGATGTGGACCTGATGGCCTCTCGACTCAATCGCAAGGGTCAAGGGTGTGGCCAGATCCAGGGATCCTTGGGCGATGCCTCGGATGCGTTGCTGACCCCATAGGGTCCTTATCGCCTGATATAAACTCCGGCTATCCTAATTGTTCCGGATTGGCCTCAGCATCACTGGTACGCTGATCTGGTACGTCTCGTCGCGGACGTTCCCTGGCGGTTGCCGATGAGGGAGGACCTTCAGTCTCAAGGTCCTATGTTTCATCCGACTTACAGTCTCGTGCTTTAACGGCAGGGCTGTTAAAAGCCAGGTGTTGAGGGACCGAGGTCTCTCGGACTCGGTCATTTTGACCATGTTAAGGACACGGAAGTCTTCCTCCAGGCAGATCTATCACCGTGCCTGGAAAGCTTATATCGCCATGTGCGAAGCGCTGGACTGGCGTCCTCGGACGTATTCCGTCCCCAGAATCCTGCGTCCTCTGCAGTGTGGAGTGACCCAAAAGCTTGCTTTGAGTACCATCAAGGATCAGATTTCGGCCTTGGCCGTCTTCTTTCAGCGACCTCTAGCGGGTCATTTTCTTGGTTAGCACCTTGTGTTGGGGGTTCGCCATGTGCTCCCTCCTGTCAAGCCTCCTCTCCCACCGTGGGATCTGAATTTGGTGCTCTCGGCCCCCCAGGAACCTCCTTTTGGGAATATCCAGGATATTTCCCTCTTGTCTTGTCTCAGAAGGTGGCCTTTTTAGTGGCAATCACTTCTGTTTGACGAGTGTCTGAGTTGGCGGCTTTGTCATGCAAGTCGCCATATTTAGTCATCCATAAGGATAAGGCGGTGTTGCATCCGCGACCTTCCTTTTTTTGCCAAAGGTGGTGTCGACCTTTCACCTACATGAGGACATTGCCCTCCCGTCCTTGTGTCCTCACCCATCGCATCCCAGAGAGTGTGCTGCACATATTGGATGTGGTACGAGCCTTACGGGTGTACCTGTCTGCTACTGCTTCTATTCAGAAGTCCGACTCACTGTTTGTGACTCTCTGGTCCATAACAGGGCCAAGCGGTTTCGTCTGCCATCATTTTTAGGGGAATCAGACAAACCGTCATTCAAGCCTATGCTCTCAAAGGGCGTGCGCCTCCCTTTCCGGTTACGGCGCATTCCACCAGGGCAATTGGTGCTTCCTGGGTTTCCCGACATCAAGCGTCGGTTGCACAAGTGTGCAAGGCGGCGACCTGGTCGTCTGTTCATGCCTTTTAAGTTTTATAAGGTTAATGTGGCTGCATCTTCGGATGCTTCCTTCGGCCGCAGGGTGCTGCAGGCCGCTGTTTAAAGTTGCGACTCCTCCGTTGAGGAGCTCTGCCTTATTGGAGTGAAGTTTTGGTTTTCCATTTATACTGCTCCCATCCCTCTTGACACTGCTTTGGGACATCCCACGTGTAAAGTGTAAAGAGACACCGTGTCAGTCCATGGATGGTAAGAGAAAATAGGATTTTTTGTACTCACCGTAAAATCCTTTTCTCTGACATCCATGGACTGACACGGCACCCACCCTTCCTTTTAAGTTTGTACTGCTTTGTTACGAACTGAAGTCTGCTGACTGTAGTGGGAGGGTTATGTCCGGAGGGACCGCCCCCTGGGTGGGGCTGTTCAGCTCTGGCTTTTAGAATGTATGTATAACATTTCACATTCTGCCTAGGTCTTCTCCTGCAAGCAGGGACATAACCCACGTGTAAAGTGTAAAGAGACACCGTGTCAGTCCATGGATGTCAGAGAAAAGGATTTCACGGTGAGTACAAAAAATCCTATTTTTCTCATACAAGTGCATGGTACAGCAGGCACATATCAGGAATATGAAATGTTGGGTTTACATATTCCTTAACCTCGAACCTAGGAAATCATAGGACAGAAGAAATTTCTTAACTCATTGTCTAATAAATACAGTGGAACATTAGATTACGAGCATAATCCGTTCCAGGAGAATGGCTGTAATCCAAAGCACTCGCGTATCAAAGCTAGTTACTCTTTCGTCCATGGACCGACACAGCTTCTCTATTGACGAAGTGGGTATTATCTGTTAAAGTGGTTGTAAACCCACTTTTTTTTTTTTCTTACAACCTGTAAAAGAAAGGCATAATGAGCTATTATGACTAGCATACTAGCTCATTATGTTCCACTTGCCTTAGATCGGGGCCCCCGAAGCCGTCCTCGTCCCTCTGTTCAGCCGCAGACATCACTGCGGCGATAGCCGGAATGTTACTTCCGGGTATCGCCGCACCAGCCAATCACAGGGCCGGTGCTGTGATTGGCCGGAGCGGCGGAGACGTCACTCTGCGCATGCGCGCGGGAGGCGTCCCACTCGGCTACGCCCAGCGATTGCTGGGAAGTAGCAGAGTTTGTGAATGGGATTAACCCCATGAATGCGCCGTTGTCTACGGTGCGCATGCGCCGTAGACAGCGGCGCTTGTCATTTTAGTAAATATCTCCTAAACCGTGTAGGTTTAGGAGATATTTCTTGCACCTACAGGTAAGCCTTAATCTAGGCTTACCTGTAGGTGCAAGTTGAAAAAGTGGGTTTACAACCACTTTAACCACCTCGCGCCCGCCGTACGAGAATATACGGCCGCAAGGTGGTTGTCAAATGCCGGGAGGCCGTTAATATACGGCCTCCGCTATTTGGCCACTGGGGGGCGCGCGAGCGCCGCCGGCGGCACGCGCGCGCGCCCTGCGCATCACTGAGATGCCGATGCGCGTGCCTGGCGGCCGCGATGTCCGCCAGGCACCCACGATCTTCGGTTACAGAGACAAGGACATGGATCTCTGTGTATAAACACACAGATCCATGTCCTGTCAGGGAGAGGGGACCGATGCTGTGTCCCTTGTACATAGGGACACAGATCGGTCACCTCCCCCAGTCAGTCACCTCCCCCCACAGTAACAATCACACATAGGGAACACATTTAACCCCTTCCTCGCCCCCTAGTGTTAACCCCTTCCCTGCCATCCACATTTATACAGTAATCGGTGCATATTTATAGCACTGTTCGCTGTATAAATGTGAATGGTCCCAAATTAGTGTCAAGAGTGTCCGATGTGTCCGCCATAATGTCGCAGTCACGAAAAAAATCACTGATCGCCGCCATTACTAATAAAAAAAAAATATATATAAAAATGCCATAAAACTACCCCCTATTTTGTAAACGCTATAACTTTTGCGCAAACCAATCAATAAACGCTGATTGCGATTTTTTTTTTTTACCAAAAATATGTAGAAGATTACGTATCGGCCTAAACTGAGAAAAAAAATATATATAAAAAAAAAATTGGGATATTTATTATAGCAAAAATCAAAAAATATTGCTTTTTTTTCAAAATTGTCGCTCTATTTTTGTTTATAGCGCAAAAAATAAAAACCGCCGAGGTGATCAAATACCACCAAAAGAAAGCTCTATTTGTGCGAAAAAAAGGACGTCAATTTTGTTTGGGAGCCACGTCGCACGACCGCGCAATTGTCATTCAAAGCGTGACAGTGCTGAAAGCTGAAATTTCGCCTGGGCAGGAAGGGGGTTATGTGCCCAGTAAGGAAGGGGTTAATTAGGAGTGACTAGGCAGAAAACTTGTAAAAAGTGTTGCATCACACCTTCTACAGTACCGCCCATGGAGCGGACCCTCTGGGTATATCCCCTCAGTCTGCATCTCGCAGATCCAGTTTTTTTTCTGTCTAGCAAGGAGTAGGACATGGCTCCCTTCGGGCCCATTGGTCCGGGGGAAAAATATTTTCTTTTGCTACTTTTTTTTTTTTGTTTCCTGCGATCTTCGATCAATTGCCGACTGGGTGACAGGCTGGATCCTCGGTCCTTGTAGTCTCCCTAGTTTCGGCCATCGAGCGTGTGCCGACCCTAGCTACGCGCTGGGCTTTCCATGACATGCCCGTCGCTCCACGGGTGACCGGTGAGCCTACGCTCCAGGGCCTGCATCGGACCGCTCAGCTTCGGCTGACCTTCGGGCTGAGTCGCAGCAGCCTGTCCGGTGAGCGTCGGGCTCCAGGGCATACATATGATCGTCCCCTTGGGTCCAATCACAGCATGCCTGGCCAACAGTCACCTTCCGTGCGCGGACAATGATCTGTTTGGAATGTCTTCCAGCATAATACATGCAGGATGGGTAAGTAAACTCCCCTGCCTCGGCTGGGTGATTTGGCTGGACATTCCTAGAGAGACCAAGTAAGTGGTTGTGGCCCCTTTCTTCCCTCTCTCCCTGCCTTTCCCTCCTCCCAGGGCTTCTAGCTAAAGGTTGCTGGGTGTCACCTAAGGGTTCCACTGGAGCGGGTCTGGCTGTAACTAACATTTAAAAGAAATGTCATTTCTGCTTGCCTGTATGTGCTTCCTCCTCCATGCTGTCGGCGGCCATTTTGCGGTAGTCCATGCCGGGTTCGGCCTCTAGTGACTGCCCGGCGGCCATCTTCCTGTGGTTTCGGCGCCATTTTCTTGTAGTTCCACACCCACTGGCCTCTATCGACTGATCGGCGGCCGTGTTTGTAATGATCCACGCTGTATGTATAGCCGTTCGGCGGCCATCTTTTTGTGGTCTACGGCTGCTTTGGCCTCTATCTTCGGCTCGGCGGCCGTTTTCTTAGAGCCCACATTATCTTCCATACAGACGTTTTGGCGGCCATTTTGCGAGAGTCTCCGGCCTCTAGGGTGCATTGCACTGGCGCAAAAAATTCACACAGGAAACGCTGATAAAAGAATCAGACTGACCCAGCAGCGGTGGGACAGCATCATAGGCGCAGCACACGGCAGCATAGCGGTACCGGTCCAGGGTGGTGAGTCCTCTGGGTGACCCAGCATCTCTGCAGCGCAGGAGGGTGGCCTATTGATATCGTGCCTGGAGCCTTGTGGGTGTCAGCGTGTGGTCAGCATGGCATCTGAGCCAGGTGTCTTCTCAACTGAAACACCAGATTTAGCAGCTGGTGCCCCGGAGGTGTCTATGGACGCTATGTCGGCAATCCTAGAGGCGTTTGCTGCCAGGGTGGAAGCAGCACACGGGAATACAGGGGGTAGTAAACGCCCCCGTCCCCTGCAATCTTCTGGGGATATTTCTGAGACAGAACCAGGTCCAGCCAGGGCGCATGGCCCAGATTCTGACACATCAGAGACTGCAGACCGTGACCGGACAGTGAGAATGACTCAAAGTCCAGGTCAGTACGCGAGACGGCTTTGGTATCTGACCTTATTACTGCAGTGCGGGATACGCTAAAGTTGGAAAATACTGCAGAAGCAGCAGAGACTCCAGTTCCCCTTTGGGTTTCGTAAACCTGCCCGCACTGCTAAGGTGTTCCCTTGTTTTTATTTTGATAAACTCTTGTAGAAGGAATGGGAGAACCCACTGAGGGTCTTTACAGCCCCAAAGAGGTTTGCGGTACGGTACCCCTTTGAGGAGAGTTTTCTGAAGAAATGGACCTCTCCCCCTATAGTGGACCCTCCGGTGTCCAGACTTAATAGAGCTACCACTATTCCAGTAGAAGGGGCTCCTGTTTTCAAGGACCCTGTGGATAAGAAGGCCGAAGCACTCGCTTGCTACCTATACTCAGTGGTAGGCTCGGCAGTACGCCCAGCATTGGCGGGGGCCCTAGTGTCTCAGACACTTACTGAATGGGCAAAATTGCTACTCCAGGGGTTAAAGGAGCGAGATGCTCCTCCTGATGAGATAACTTTGGCCAACCAGTTGGTTCAGGGCCTTAAATTTGTCTGCGAGTCAGACATGGATACTATTCCCCTGCTGTCAAAGGCTTCGGTTTATGCAGTAGCAATACGCCGCCTGATCTGGCTAAAGGGTTGGTCTGCGGACCAGACTTCCAAGAAAGCCCCTTTGGATCTGCCTTTTTAAGGGCGACAGACTTTTTGGGGCTTCTCTGGATGACATCAAGGATGCCACAGGAGGTAAAAGCACTTTGCTTCCCCTAACTAGCAAGGGTAAGGGGCCACGCCAGGGGCAAGGGCCCTCCTTTACTGCACGCAAGCGTTTTTTCGTCCCCCTAGGGCGACAGGGAAAAGACCCCAGGCCGACAGTGCGCCTGCCCAAGGACAAAAGCGTCCTTGGTCCCGCAGACCCAACAAGCCTGTGGACAGATCTGCGTCCGCATGAAGGTCCGCCCCCACCCAGCTCTCGGGTGGGGGGACGTCTTGGCAAATTCGCGACTCCGTGGACAGCTCTAGTCTGACAGGTGGGTTTGCAAAGTAATCTCCTCAGGCTACAAGATGGCATTTCTCTCTTGTCCACCTGACAGATTCTTCACCTCCAATCTCCAGCTACTACCGACCCGTCGGGAGGCCCTGTATGGGGCGGTCCAGGGTCTACTGGAACGCGGGGTAGTTATTCTAGTTCCGGAACGGGGTCAGGGTTTTTACTCAAATCTGTTCATTGTGCCGAAGGAGGGGGTTCGTCCAATCTTGGATCTCAGAGCCCTCAATTGCTTTGTGAAGGTACAAAGATTTCGTGTGGAGTCGGTTTGATCTGTAGTCTCAGCTCTCCATCCGGGGGACTTTCTGGCCTCCTTGGACATCAAGGACGCATACCTGCATTTCCCCATATACTCCAGACACCAGAGGTTTCTGCGATTTGCTATCGGGAAGAACCACTACCAGTTTGTGGCCCTCCCGTTTGGCCTTGCCTCAGCACCCAGGACGTTCACCAAGGTGCTCGCTCCGATTCTGGCACTTCTAAGACAGCGGGGTATCGCTATCGTGGGCTACCTGGACGACCTTCTACTGAAGGCCCCTTCAAGCTCAGAATTTGACAGGTAATGGACACGCTTACCTCTGACTCGGAGACTGTGGTTGGATACTAAACACGCAAAAGTCAGTATTGGTGCCCACTCAACGCCTAGTGTACCTGGGGTTGATTCTGGATTCCTCAGAGGCAAAGGTATTCCTCCCTGTGGAGAAGTTGCAGACCCTCTGGGCTGCAGTACGGCCGCTGACTTCCAGGAATTGGTCGTCACTCCGTTTTTGCATGCGAGTGTTAGGCCTCATGGTAGCCTCCTTCGAGGCGGTCCCATATGCTCAATACCACACTCGAGTGTTACAGAAGGAAGTTCTGTCCGGATGGAACAGATGTCCATCTCCTGGATTATCAAATCCGAGTGAGCCACCTAGTCAGGAGATCCCTGGTATGGTGGCTGACAGCACCGGCTCTAATGGTCGAGAAGTAATTTCTTCCGATTTACTGGATAGTGATCATGACGGACACCAGCCTTACAGGTTGGGGGGGGGGGGGAGTCTGGGGTGTTCAGTCGGCGCAAGGTCGCTGGACCCCAGAGGAAGCCCTCTTGCCGATCAATGTCCTGGGAATCCAGGCGACCAGGCTGTGCCTCTTCAAATGGTCTCAGAGGCTGCAAGGGCGTCCAGTCAGGATCCAGTCAGAAAACGCCACAGCAGTGGCATATGTCAATCATCAAGGAGGAACAAGAAGCTCAGCTGCAGCATCGGAGGTTGCTCGCATCCTGAAGTGGGCAGAGAGGAGCGTACCGGCACTGTCGGCCGTGTACAATCGGTGTGGAAAACTGGCAGGCGGACTACCTGAGCCGCCAGATGCTGGACCAGGGAGAGTGGTCCTTTACACCCGGAGGTGTTCCAACTCCTCTGCCAAAGATGGGGCACACCAGATGTAGATCTTCTGGCTTTCGACTCAATCGGAAGGTATTGAGGTTTGTGGCCCGGTCAAGAGACCCATGGGCAGACGCAACGGACGCGTTGGCATCGTGGGGTCAGTATCGGCTAATCTATGCCTTCTCTCCCTTAAAGCGGAGCTCCGCCGGAAAAAAAAAATATTAAAAGCCAGCAGCTACAGCAGCTGCTGGCTTTTAATATTTGGACACATACCTGTCCTGGAGTCCAGCGACGTCCGCAGCAGAGGACGAGCGATCGCTCATCGCTCTGCTGCTCCCTCCGCCATCCTCGCTGAGGGAACCAGGAAGTGAAGCCCTGCGGCTTCATGCCCGGTTCCCTACGGCGCATGCGCTAATCGTGCTGCGCCGTTCTGATTCGTCCTCCTGTGTTCTGGGATCAGAGTGTCTCCCAGAACACTACGGGAAGTCTGGGGGAAGTGACGTCACTACCGCAGATTCCCGGAGAGAGGACTTCCGGATGTGGGTGAAAATACCTGTCAGGTATCTTCACCCCCCTCCCCCCTGAAAGGTGTCAATTGTGACACCGGAGGGGGGGAGGAATCTGATCAGCACAAGTCAAAATTTAGGGTGGAGCTCCACTTTAAGGCTTCTTCCTCTTCTGCTCTGCAGAGTGGAGGCAGAGGGAATTCCAATGATCCTAATCGCTCCAGATTGGCCTCAGCGTCCTTGGTACGCCGATCTAGTTTGTCTGGTAGCAGACGTCCCCTGGCGCCTACCACTACGGAAGGACCTGCTATCGCAAGGTCCCATACTCCATCCTGCTTTACGGTCACTGGCTTTAACGGCATGGCTGTTGAGAACCAGGTACAGAGACCGGGGCCTGTCAGATTCAGTAATCTCTACTCTGAAAAGTGCTCGGAAACCATCCTCTAGGAAGGTTTATCACCGCACTTGGAAGGGAAGGCCTACATCTCCATGTGTAAGGAAATGAAATGGCATCCGCGTACTTCTTTGGTTTCCAGAATTCTGCTGTTTTTACAGCATGGGGTGGACCAAAGGCTTGCCCGAAGTACGATTAATGGACAGATATCTGCCCTGGCTGTCTTTTTTTTCAGCGACCCCTGGCGACTCACTCTCTCATGAGTACATTTGTGCAGGGGGTTCGACATGTGGTCCCTCTGTTCCGTCCCCCGTTACCTCCGTGGGACTTGAACCTGGTCCTCCCGGTGCTTCAGAAGGCACCGTTTGAGAATATTAGAGATATTCCCCTGTTGACACTTTCTCAGAAAGTGGTCTTTTTGGTGGCTGTTACGTCAGTTAGACGAGTCTCTGAGCTGGCAGCCTTGTCCTGCAAGGCTCCCTATTTGATTTTCCACAAGGATAAAGTGGTGCTGCAGCCTTCCTTTCTTCCGAAAGTCGTTTCGGCTTTTCATCTCAATGAAGACGTACTTCCATCCTTGTGCCCTCATCCGTCGAATCCTAAGGAGTCAGCGTTGCATTCCTTGAACGTTGTCCGAGCTTTGAGAGTATACCTATCTGCTACTTCCCTGTTCCGGAAGTCTCACTGTTTGTTTCGGTGGCTGGTCCCAAGAAGGGCCAAGCAGTCTCGTCGGCCACCATCTCTAGGTGGATCCGACGGATAGTAATCCAGGCTTACACCTTAAAGGGTCAAGCGCCCCCCTTCCCGGTCACGGCGCATTCGACCAGGGCAATAGGTGCCTCTTGGGCTTTCCAACATCAAGCGTCTGTTTCCCAATTATGTAAAGCGGCGACTTGGTCGTCCCCTCACACTTTCACACAATTCTACAAGGTTGATGTAGGTGCATCTTTGGATGCCTCTTTCGGCCGCAAAGTTTTGCAGGTGGCTGTTTAGAGTTGCAACTCCTCCATTGGAAGAGTGCTGTTTTGTGTTTGGGATGAAGTTTATTTTTATGCTGTTACCACCCCTCGTTTTTTCTCTGACACTGCTTTGGGACGTCCCACTTTGTCGATGGAGAAGCTGTGTGGGTCCATGGACAAAAGAGTAAATAGGATTTTTTTTTTTTACTCACCGTAAAATCCTTTTCTCTGAGTCCGTGGACCGACACAGCACCCACCCCTCCTTTTTAAGTTTGTACTGCTTTTTGATGAACTGATCTGCGAGATGCAGACTGAGGGGATATACCCAGAGGGTCCGCCCCCTGGGCAGTACTGTAGAAGGTGTGATGCAACACTTTTTACAAGTTTTCTGCCTTGTCACTCCTAATTAACGGATAATACGCACTTTGTCAATAGAGAAGCTGTGTCGGTCCATGGACTCGGAGAAAAGGATTTTACTGTGACTAAAAAATCCTATTTTCTCTAGTCATCTTCCAGGACGGCAAACCTGAGAGATGACTGGTCCACCTGACAGGAAACACAATCAACACATGAGGTTAAAAGGCCCCTCCCTTCCCCTGCACCTCAGTTCTTGATTGTGTTTCCCGGCAGCGAAACGTTTGTTATTTTTTGTCAGACCTGAAGTCGGTAGCGGATGGTCTCCCCCCTGAGAGCTGGACGCCAAGGCCGGGGAGGGTTGCGGGTCCAGCCAGGGATCAGTCCCTTCTCAGGGGGGGTTCCCAATGACCGGTGGTATTCCCCGGTAAAGAGCCTCCCGGGCACAGGGGCGTTTCCCGGATCTCTTGTGGGTACATGCCTCCCCACCTACCTTCCACCCAGTCTAGGGTACTTGGGGAAGAAGGAACCGGAGGGTCTGCAGGAGTCCAGGCCGCTGTAGGAGGAAGGCTGTCATTTTCCTGACAGTGCAGCTCCATAGGGAATGCTGGAAACACTCCTAGGCAGGAGTGAGCATTCGTCGGGTGGAGCAAGATGGCGCCTGTTCCGGTTCCGGGCGACATCACTTCCGGTTTCCGGTCCACGCCAAAATGGCGGATCCGGACACTAGAGGCCAAAATGGGACTACCTCTGGCGGCGGGACTCCAGCAAAATGGCGCCAATCGGCGTCCTGGCCATAAAAATCCGGTGGAGCCAGGCGGAGGTCCCACAGGCCCCTCTCACCGCCTGGAGTTTCACAGCAGAGCTCCTAGGAAGTAGGAACCAGCTGAGACCAGGAATGGAGTGAGAGGAGGACACAGCAGTGGCTGCATCCCAGGAGGGGACCACGAGTGGTGAGTCTTTCCTCTATAATTCACAAGGGGTTGGTTAAGGGAGGTCTTAGCCACACCCCTTGGGGGGGGGGGGCAGGAGAAAGTACAGCTTGCTAAAAAACTAGTGCTGTCTTGTCTTTTTGTCTCCTTAGAACCCAGTGGATCTGCTCAAGGGGCCCACAAGGTTAAAAGCAAAAGTACCCCTCCCCCTAGAACAAAAAGGTGTGGGAATTGCAATGATAAGCTCCCACTTGATCACGCAAAGCCTTTTTGTTACAGGTGCATACATAAATTGTCGGGTAAGGAAACCTCACAGGTGTTGAGGGACTTGCTTACAGTACAGGCAGAGATGCTGACTACGTTACAATCCCTTAAGACAGTTATTGCATCTAAAGAAGAGCATAGCACTAGTGGCAGAGAGGTTCTGTCCTCTAGAGAAGGTACTTCATCTCAGGGGGACACATCTAACAGAGGTCAGAGAACCCCACAGGGGCCTCCCTCTTCCATTACTTCAGGAGTAGATGAGCTTGAGGACCCAGAGGAGTCAGAAGAGGACTCATTAAAGGAGGGGGAAGGTTCAGACCCTGAAAGCCAGGACAGTGACAGTCCTAAACTTAGGCATCTCTTTCCCGTGGAGGACATGGGACAGTTGCTTAAGGCAATTTATGCCTCTGAAGATATCCCAGAACCTCCAGTACAGACAACAGCCCGGGATAAGTTGTATAAGGGCTTAGGAAAACCTCAGTCCAGAGTATTCCCAGTACACCAAACCCTTAAGGAGGTAATTCTGAGGGAGTGGAAGGACCCGGAAAGGAAGGTCCTTAAGCTAAAAACCTGGAAGAGAAGGTTCCCTTTTGGGGAGGAAGAAGAAATGTTTTTCAAGACCCCCAAATTAGATGCAGCCCTTTCTCAGGTCTCTAAGAAATCCGATTTGTCCTTTGAGGACTCTGGTAGCATTAAGGACCAAATGGATAGGAAGGCTGAAACGCTTCTGCGCAGAGCATGGGATGCCAATGCGGCAGCCATGGCTCCTGCACTAGCATCTGCCTGCGTAGCCAGAAATGTGAATGCCTGGCTAGGTAGGCTCTCTGGCCATGTTTCTAGAGGGGACAATTCCGAAGAGGTTATGGACTCTCTAGAAATAATTAACAAAGCAGTAGCATATTTGGCTGATGCGACAGTGGAGGTGGTCAGAACCTCAGCCAAGTCAGCGGCCCTCCTGAACCCCGCAAGAAGGGCGGTCTGGGTTAAGTCATGGCAGGGGGACCCTATGTCCAGATCACGGCTCTGCGGGTTACCTTTTGAAGGTTCCCAGCTTTTTGGCCCTGGTCTGGATCAGGTCCTATCGCGATCTGCAGAGAAGGGGGAAAAAGTTCCCGGTTAAGGCCAAGAGAGAAAAAGGCAAAAAGTTTTTTCGTGCCCCTCCTAATCAGGGCCAGTTCAGGGCCAAGAAAGACACCAATAGAAGATTGGGGAAGGAAAAGGGCGGACAGAAGGGTGGCCTGCTCTTCTCCGGACCCAAGGACGCCAGCAGGCTGCCAAAGTGACGCCAGCGTCAGGGTAGGGGGGAGACTTTCTCGATTTGTCCCTCAATGGCGAAGGATCTCCGAAAGCCCCTATATCCTGCATATCCTGACAGGATATCGTCTGGAACTTTCCTCTCCTCCCCCTCAAAATTTTACTTTGACCCATCTCCCCAAAGAACCTTTGAGAGCAGCAGGGTTGATGGACAATTTGCAGGGATTGGCGGACCAGGAGGTTATCGTTCCCGTTCCACCCGAAGAGCTCTACCAGGGATTTTACTCCCACGTGTTTGTGGTCCAGAAGCCGTCAGGAAAATTTCGCCTGATATTAAATCTCAGGAAGCTGAACAGGTTTCTGATACACAAGAGCTTTCGGATGGAAAGCATTTATACTGTGAGAAAACATCTATTGAAGGATGCCTTTAAGGCCACAGTGGATCTCCACGTGGCTATTGCCCCGGAACACCAATCCCTGCTGAGGTTTGCAGTCCTGACAAGCAAGGGTATACAACACTGGCAATACCGAGCACTTCCCTTTGGCTTAGCTGCAAGCCCAAGAGTGTTCACAAAGATATTGGCAGAGGTTGTAGCTTACCTGCATTTAAAGGGGGTATCTCTGATACCCTATTTAGACGACCTCCTGATCTATGGACAGTCTTTAGAGCAAGATACAGCAGACGTAAAGACGGTGATCTGCACCTTGGAGAACTTGGGTTGGATAGTAAACGGGGAAAAATCGTCCCTAGTGCCATCCCAGATAAAAACTTTCCTAGGATACTCTGTGGACGCAGGGGCTCAGAAGCTTTTTCTCCCAGAGGAAAAAAGGTTAAAGGTAATATCAGCAGTTTCCTCTCTATTGGAACCCAGGGACTGCTCTCGCAGACAGGTCATGAGGGTCCTTGGCCTAATGACTGCCTGTATTCCGGCGGTTCCCTGGGCTCAGCTCCATTCCAGGGAGCTACAGTTTTTCCTTCTATCCTCCTGGGACAAGAAGACAGAGTCTCTGGATGGGAAGGTGGCCATTCCAGCAAGGGTAAGGGCCTCCCTAGATTGGTGGCTGGGTCAGGACAGACTCACAATGGGTCGTCTCTGGACCCAGTGGAACCCTATAAAAATTACCACGGATGCTCCGATAAAGTGATTGAGACCCTCCTAGGTAGTCAAAAACCAGTCACTAGGAGGATATATTCAAAGGTTTGGAATACTTTTTCTCACTGGTGTCAAGATAGAGAAGTGTCTAGTCCTTCGGTACCAGTGATACTAGAATTTTTACAGGCAGGGGTGGACAAAGGAATTGCCACAAATACCCTGAAGGTACAGATAGCTGCTCTATCCGTATTTTTGGACCAGAGGCTCACGTTGGAGCCTCTGATTAGGAGGTTCCTAGTAGCTAGGGAGAGGTTAACCCCCATAAAGGTTAAGATTCCCCCCTTGGAATCTAACATTGGTCTTGGAAGCGTTGACGAAAGCGCCTTTCGAACCAGCTCAGGAGATCTCCATTAAATTTTTGACGCTTAAGTTAGCCTTTTTACTGGCCATCACAACAGCCAGAAGAGTAAGTGACCTGCAGGCCTTGTCAAGTAAAGAGCCTTTTCTGTTGATTCTGGAAGATAGAGTGGTGCTGAAGCAAGACCCACTTTTCCTTCCCAAAGTCGCATCACAGTTTCATAGGTCGCAGGAGATCATTTTGCCTTTTTGTGAAAACCCAAAGAACAAAGGAGAGGAAAAATTTCAGTTTTTAGATGTCAGGAGATGTTTGCTGACATACTTGGACAGAGTGAAGGACTTCAGGAAGTCGACTCACCTTTTAGTTTTATTTAGCGGCCCTAGGAAGGGAGGGCAGGCTTCTAAATCTACAGTGGCTAGGTGGATTAGGCAGACCATAGGTATGGCTTATGAGCAGTCAGGTTCCCCAGTACCAGGTAACATTAAAGCTTATTCAACAAGATCTTTGGCGGCCTCTTGGGCAGAAAAAGCAGGGGCCTCAATCGAACAGATCTGCCGAGCAGCCACATGGGCGAAGCAGGACACCTTCTTAAAGCACTATAGAGTGGAACTACTATCGCCTCAGGATCTGACGTTTGGAAGGAAGGTCTTACAAGCGGTGGTCCCACCCTAAGGTAGGCCTTGAACTTCTTGTCCATCCTCTCAGGTGTGCCGTCCTGGAAGATGACTAGAGAAAATTGACAGTTACTTATCGTTAACTGCTTTTCTAGGATATCTTCCAGGACGGCAGGCCTACTTCCCACCCCTGGTTTGATGTAAGTACTACGGGTTGAGTTTCCCTCTGGCACCCGGATAACCTATTACTTTGGTAGAACTGAGGTGCAGGGGAAGGGAGGGGCCTTTTAACCTCATGTGTTTGTGTTTCCTGTCAGGTGGACCAGTCATCTCTCAGGTGTGCCGTCCTGGAAGATATCCTAGAAAAGCAGTTAACGGTAAGTAACTGTCAATTTTTCCCTATAGAAGTCAATGGAAACTAAGATTATTTATTCTGTATTGACTTCTATTGCATGCAATACCGCAGGTGGGGGGGCGCCGGAGAGCCTCAAATACTCGGACAGCTCGACTGATCTCGGAAAGGTTCGGAACTGAGTATTTCCGAACAGCTCGGAATGGCTCCGGACTGTTTCGAGTGTCACCAGTGCCACCCTACCTTTGGCCAAATGCGGTACTGTACACCCCATTAGCTTGTATTCTGCTCGTTTTGCGAGACAACTTTCGCAAACAGTCAGAATAAAAAAAAGTTGCTCGTTATTCAAAACGCTTGTAAACCAACAAGGTTCCACTGTATAGCTAATAGCTTTTGAGAGCAAAATGAGTCGCATGGCTGAATATAACAGTCTGTATGGTTGATAAGCATGCATTAGCTTAGTGAATTGGTCCTGCATGGTCTTTTTTTCTTACATGTGTCTTCTTCTCTAAAGCATACAGCTGCCTACAGAGCAAATAGTCGGGACTGGAATGGTGCAGATGCTGGCAGCAAACTGATGAACCTGTATGATGGCAGTTCATTTTCCAAACCTTCTTCCATTCACAATGCTTACAAAGCTCAGGTAAAGTTTAAAAGGATTAAAATGGCCTTCAAAGGAAACCTGTTATGGAAATATGGAAGCTGATATTGCAAGTGTAAAGGTGGGACTTGTGTAGGTGACCATCATTCTCATAATTTTCACTACCTAGTATAGTACATTGCAAGTTCCATCTTCTTGGCTGCATATTTCCGAGTGAATAATGCACTAGGTTAGTGAAGCAAGGATGAAGATGGTAGCCTTAGATTTTGAACCATTAAAAGAAGTATAGGATTTTTTTTTTTTTTAAAGTATCCTATTTACCTAGGTGGATGCGGCTCCGTGAGCAGAAAGCTGGTGACTGTCAGTCAATGCTGTCTGTCCTGCCCCCCTCCCCCCTAGTGCTCACTGGAGCGCTGGGCTGTGGAGGGAGCAAGAGCGGCTGGCTCAGCAGATCGCTGAGAGACTGGGCCAGGTACTGGTTCTGGATGGATTCCGACCATATGTTTGCGATCTTTCCCCAGCCTTGAGCAGCTCTGATGTCTGTGTAGTTGGTTTTGCACAGAGCAGCCCGGATCCTCCTCTTCTCGGGTCCCTCTTTGCTGCTCTTAGCCCCTCCCCCCCTTCGAGTGCCCCGCAGCCAGCAGCTTGCTACAGGGGGCACCCAAGCCGAGTCAGAGCTCCGTGTATCCATTCAGACACAGAGCCCCGACCTGGCCCCCCCTCTCCCCTGATTAGCTGACTGACTTTGACAGCCGTGGGAGCCAATGGTGCTGCTGCTCTCTCAGCCAATCAAGAGGAGTGTACTGGATGGCTGAGGGGATTGTGGACCGCGCTGGACAGCTCAGGTAGGTAATGGGGGGGGGCCTGCTACACACAGGTTTTTTATCTTAATGCATAGAATGCATTAAGATAAAAACCTTCTGCCTATACAACTCCTTTAAGCTTTGTCTGTACTTCTCCTTTAACCCTTTTACTGCCATCAACATATGTCATACTCCATGGCCATTTTTCTTGGGCCTGGCTATCACACATGCAGGCCTGGGACCTACATGGTGGGTGTTGACGAATATAGGGGACGTTCACTGGTCTCCCCTAGCTAGTAAGATCCCTGAAATTACAAGAATGTTGTCACTACTGGTTTCTGTTTTCACTTTCTTTGGCTGCTGTGTCCAGGGAGGAAGATAATGGAGCACAAGAAGCTTCAGTGGAGTGTAAGGCCCCTTTCACACTGAGGCGGGAGGTGCGTCAGCCGTTAAGCGTCACTATTTTTAGCGGCGCTTTACCGTTGGATTTGTGGCAGTATTTGGCCGCTAGCGGTGCGGTTTTACCCCCTGCTAGCGACCGAGAAAGGGTTAACAACCACTTCAAATCGCCTCTGCTGAGGCGCTTTGCCGGCGGTATAGCCGCACTTGTCCGATTGCTTTCAATGGGCAGGAGCGGTATACACGCCGCTCCTTCACCGCTCCAAAGATGCTGCTAGCAGGACTTTTTTTACCGTCCTGCTAGCGCACCGCTCCAGTGTGAAAGCCCTCGTGCGGGGGAGCCGATGCGTGTGGCCGGCGGCATGCAAAGAACGACTTGTTTACATTGTGATCAGCTGTGATTGGACACAGCTGATCACATGGTAAAAAAAATGTTTGGCCTGATCTGTGATGAGCTGTGTCAAAGGACACAGCGATCACAGCGTGCCCCAGTGGGTGCGATCACGGGGGGATGTCATTTGACACCTCCGAAAACTTGCTGGCCGTGCTGTAGCAATCATTTGGCTATGGCATGGTCGGCAAGTGTTAAAATAAAAAAAAAGCAAAAGCGGCTGTCTAAATATTATGTGCAGATGAGAGAGAATGAAATCTTGCATGTCTTTTCAGGGTGAAGAAACCATAGATGTGCTTCAAAGTTATGATTCTTCAGTCCCTAACCCTTCAAGTAATTCTACAAACTGGGCGGATTCTTTTCTCTATTCACCTTGGTCTGCACTCTCTGATGAGATAAAACCAGAGCCTACAGCACAGCTAAATACAAAGTGAGCTTTCAGTGTGTTTTAACTCTGCAACTAGAGAATTTAGCTCATGACATCTTGGAAAATATATTTTCTTTATTTAAGTTTGTCATTAATGATGTCTTATGTAGAGTTTTAGTATGCATCAACAATGTTTTTAGCAAGGCTTTGAAAACATGGGAAGTGAAATGGCAGAGTCACATAATACGCCGTGGCACCAAATAAACTTCACACATGGAGGTTTTTGTGCATGCCTAAATAATCATGCAGCTAATATGCACTGCTTGTTCCAAACAGAAGTGAGGGGGGGAAGGTTTAGGAGCTTAGAGCTTAAAAGGAGGCAATACGAACCCAGTAAGAAACCATTACCTAAAAATGGATTACAGGGCCATTAAGTAGTTGATGTATAAGGATTATTTTTGGAGAATAAGGATATTGTTTAGGCCGCTTTCACACTGGGGCGCGGGTGGCGAAGCGCCGCTATTTCTTTCGTCCATGGACGGACACAGCTCCTTTTAGTCTTGACAAGTGGGTTATGTTCCGTGTATTAGAGGACTAGGCAGACATGTTGGATATAAAAAAGCATGTAATTATACAAAAGCTGAACAGCCCTGCCTAGGGGGCGGTCCCTCTGGTCATAACCCCTCACCCTGCACTCAGCAGCTCAGTTTTTTTCTGCCTAGTGTAGAAGGACCTGGCTCCCTAGGGGCCCATTGGTCCTGGAAAACTTTTTTTTTTTTAAATTTTGGATCCTGAGATCTACTATCAAATGCCGGCTGGGTGACAGGCTGGATAATAGATCCTTGTAGTCTCCCCAGTCCGGGCCATCGCGCGTGAGCAGGCTTTTAGCTACGCGCTAGGTTAGCCACGACATACCCTGTTTGCTCCAGGGGTGGCCGGTGAGCTAATGCTCCGGGGCCCACATATATGACCGGGCTACTGCTGTCCAGTCACAGTGGGCCATGGCCGACAGCCACTCCGTACTGCTCGGTGATGGGTCTGTCAGGAATGCGTCCAGCAGTCCTTGCAGGGACGGGTAAGTAAGGTTCCTCCTGTCTTGGCAGGATGGAACAGCTGGGCATTCCTGTGGTGGTCGATTAGGGGGGTCTCTAGTCCTCCCTTTCCTCTCGCCATTCATCCCTCCTCCCCATGCTTTGCTGGGCCTGCTGTGTATCTCACTGGGGGGTCCCTGAGGGGGGCTCCGGGTCCTGGCTGGGGGCTGCGTGGTGTGTCCGGGTCCGCTCTAGTGTGGGTGGTCTGTCTTGTGGGGGGCCTCCGCTCGGAGGCCCAGTGTTTTCGCTACCTTTTATTTTTACTTCAGAAAGCCGCGCTGTTCCTAATGCTAATATAGCTGGCGGCCATTTTCTTGTAGCTGCGCTGTTTCTATAGCTAATACAGCGGTCGGCCATTTTCTTGTAGCTCGGGCTCTTTATTTCCTGAGGTAACCGGCGGCCATCTTTGTGGGGATTTTTTACATTGGCTGGACCTCTAGCGCTGGTTTGTCATTCTGAACGGCAGATCACCTTGGAGCAGAGGTCTCAAACTGGCGGCCCTCCAGCTGTTGCGAAACTACAAGTCCCATGAGGCATTGCAAGGCTGACAGTTACAAGCATGACTCCCACAGGCAGAGGAATGATGGGACTTGTAGTTTCGCAACAGCTGGAGGGCCACCAGTTTGAGACCCCTGCCTTAGAGACACCTCAGGCACACACTGTGCAGGAGTTTAGAGCGGACGGCAGCGCTGAAGCAGTGCCTGGGTCAGGGCAGTGAGTTCTCTGGGAATACCCCTCGGTCTGGGCAGCTAGGAGGGTGGGACTTTTCTTGTACCTTGACTTGTTCCCTGAGTGGCTGTCAAGTGTGTCGGTCAGCATGGCGTCAGAAGCTGGTGTTTCTTCCCCAGACATTCCGGTGGTAGCATCTGGTGCACCTGCAGTACCTGTGGACGCTTTGTCGGCGGTCCTGGAATCATTTTTTGCCAGGGTGGAAGCGGTGTGCGGGCGCAAGGGGGTAAACGCCCCCACCATCTTCTGGGGAAAGCTCTGACTCAGCCCTGGCTGTGAAACAGGACAACAACATGGCCTGGGGAATGCCCAGGGAAAAACCAAGCCTACTTACCGACCAGCTCGCTGACAATCAATTAACCTGTCTAACAGTATGCGTTAAAAACAGGGGATTGTCCGCACGCATTTGCAAACGCATGCGTGAGCCACAGAGCCACGCCAAGGCCCCCTGGAGTCTGTGGTCCTACACTAACATTGAGTGTCCCCCACAATGGAGGCACATGCATTCTGATGGTTAGATGAGGGTAGGTGGACTGAAGGGGAGCCACCCCTCCTTTTTAAAGGTACAGGAGCACACCAAACACCCAGCATAGCACAATGGCAGCAAAGGTGTTGGTGCACTGCTGGACCAATACAAGCACCATAGGTGAAAACAAAAACATGTCCACCGCCCCCATCTATAGCTGGCTATCACGGTAAGTAGCATTGGAAGGCTAAAGCAGATAACAACATGGCCTGGGGAATGCCCAGGGAAAAACCAAGCCTACTTACCGACCAGCTCGCTGACAACCAATTAACCTGTCTAACAGTATGCGTTAAAAACAGGGGTTTGTGAAACAGGACCCCTGTTCTGAAGGGTCAGAGTATGCAGACCAGGACAGTGAGGAAGACTCCGGGTCAGCGCAGGACAAGGCTCTTGTTGGAGCACTTATAACCGCAGTGCGGAAAACCCTCAAACTGGAGGATGCGGCTGGGACATCTGCTGAGGTGTCGGTCCCTTTTGGGGCCCACAAGCTGACCCGCACTACTAAGGTGTTTCCTTATGTAACTTATATTGATAAGTTTATAGACCAGGAATGGGAACGACCGCAGAGGACCTTTTTGGTCCCAAAATGCATGGCGGTCGGTTACCCTTTTGAGGAGAGCCTTCTAAAAAAAATGGCCATCTCCCCCGGTTGTGGGTATCCCGGTTAAACAAAGTAACCACTATTCCGGTTGAGGGGACCCCTGCATTTAAGGACCCTGCAGATAGAGGGTCCGAGGCGGTGGCCTGGTCCATGTTTACCATGCTGGGATCTGCATTACGGCCAGTTTTGGCTGTGGCTCTGGTGTCACACTTACAGAATGGGCTAAAATTTTGCGCCAGGAGTTTGAAAGACAACAGGTTTCCCCGGTCTGCGTAGAAATGGCTGACCAGTTGGTGCATGGCCTCAAATATGTCTGCGATGCAGCCCTGGACGCCGCTCCCCTGTCTAGAGCCTCAGTATCTGCTGTGGTACTGCGTTGCCTGATTAGGCTAAAATGCTGGTCCGTGGACCAGACTTCCAAGAAGGCTCTGGCTGATTTGCCTTTCTGGGGTGGAAGGCTATTTGGAGCCTCGCTGGATGACATTATTGATGTCACTTGGGGTTAGAGCACACTGCTCCCACAATCCCGAAAATGTAAGGAGCCACGCCGCAGGCCTGGGCCCTCCTTTTCCGCTCAGAAGCGGTTTCTTCGTCAGTCCGGGCCCGCAGGTAAGCGGTCCCAGGCCGACAAGGGGCCATGGACCTCCCTGCTTTCCGACCAGTGGGTTTGCGAAGTGGTTTCATCAGGGTACAAGATAAAATTTCTTGTCCACAGAACGCCCTGTTTGGGGCAGTGCAGGACCTGCTGAAGCGCGGGTTGATAGTACCTGTGCCGCTGTCGGAATGGTTTCAGGGATTTTTCTCCAATCTGTAGTCCCAAAGGACGGGGTCCGTCCAATCCTGGATCTCAAGGCCCTCAACACTTTTGTAAAGGTGCGAAGGTTCAGAATTGAATCAGTTCGCTCTGTGGTCACTGCACTCCATCCTGGGGATTTTCTAGCATCCTTGGACATCAAGAACGCATACTTGCATGTCCCCATATGCATCAGATTTCTGCGTTTTGCAGTCGGGGACGATCACTACCAATTTGTGGCTCTCCCTTTTTGGCCTGGCATCAGCACTAAGGTGTTTGCCCCGATTCTGGCCTTGCTGAGACAGCGAGGTATCGCCATCGTGGGCTACCTGGACGACCTTGTTCTGAGAGCTGCTTCAGACTCAGAATTAGAGGATGTAGCGATTGCCAGTCAGACCCTTCAAGAATTTGGTTGGGTACTGAACCTCCTCCTCAGTGGTGCTGACTCAACACCTGGAATACCTGGGTTTGATCCTGGACTCCTCGGAGGCGAAGGTTTATCTCCCTTTAGAAAAATTGCAGGCTCTTCAGGTGGCGGTGAAGCTGTTGGCATCCCGCAGGTGGTCGTTGCTGCTAGGGCTGCAACTAACGATTTTTTTTATAATCGATTAGTTGGTCGATTATTGTTTCGATTAATCGGTTAATAAACGTAAAAAAAAAAAAAAATTTGCTGCGATTTGCATTTTTAAATTTTTTTTGCCCAATTTGTTGGGCAAATTACAAAACACAAATTGCCGCAAAAACACATTACATGCTTTTCTGCAGCTTCTCCATTGAAGTATATTAAACCCAGAAAAATTGCACTGTTTGCGTTAAAAGTCCTTGTCCTTTCCAAATACGCAGCAGCTGAAAAAATCATGGATGTGAACGTGTCCTATAGGAAACCATGTAAATGAACTGTAGTGTGTTTCTGCAAAAAGCACCAAAAAACAGGAGTGACCCAGGCCTGAGATGTTTAGTAACATAATGGGGTTAAAAAAACTCAAATTAGTACTAAAAGAGCAAATAATCGCTACTGTAATAGGTTAATTTTTACTGTGGGACAGTGAAAGTAATATTTACAGTAGCAATTTGCTCTTTTTGTAATATAGAGGGCTAATTTTTTTTTTTTTTTTTTTTAACACCATTAAGTTACTGGCCGATTAATCGATTATGAAAATTGTAATCGATTAATTTCATAATCGATTAGTTGTTTTGGCCCTAGTTGCTGCACTTTTGCATGCGAGTCCTGGGTCTCATGGTGGCCTCCTTTTGAGGCGGTACCATATGCTCAATTCCACACAAGTCTTGCAGAAGGAGAACCTGTCCAAGTGGGACAAGTCTCCGTTGTCTCTGGATTGTCAAATCCGGGTGAGCCAACTACAACTAGTCAGGACTTCCCTGGTCTGGTGGCTGACATCTCTGGCCCTTCAGTCCGGAAAGTCGTTCCTTCCCTTTTTCACTGACGGTTATCACGACGGACGCCAGCTTGACCTGACCGGTTGGGGGGTCCAGTCGACACAAGGTCACTGGACACAGGAAGAATCCCGCCTGCCGATCAATGTACTGGAACTTCAGGCGATCAGGCAATGACACATGGTCACAGAGGCTACAGGGGCGTCCAGTCAGGATCTAGTCGGACAACGCCACGGCAGTGGCGTATGTCAACCATCAAGGAGGAACAAGGAGCTTGGCTGCAGCATCGGAGGTCGCTCACATCCCGTGGTTGGCAGAGTGCCGGCTCTATCGGCCGTATACATTCGGGCGTAAAACTGGCAGGCGGACTACCTAAGTTGCCAGATGCTGGACCAAGGAGAATGGTCGCTACACCCGGACGTGTTTCAACTCCTTTGCCTAAAATGGGGCATGCCAGACGTGGATCTCCTGGCTTCTCGACTCAATCGGAAGGTATTGAGGTTTGTGGCCAGGTCAAAATATCCCTGGGCGGACGCGTTGGTGGCCCCGCGGGGACAGTATCGGCTGATCTATGCTTCCCCCGCTGAAACTTCTTCCTCGTCTGCTCTGCAGAGTAGAGACCGAGGGGATTCTGGTAATCCTAATTGCCCCAGATTGGCCTTGGCGTCCCTGGTATGCCGACCTGGTGTGCCTGGTGGCGGATGCCCCTTGGCGACTGCCGATGCGGGAGAACCTTCTGTCGCAAGGCCCCATTCTAAATCCTGCTTTACATTTGCTGGCTTAAACAGCATGGCTATTGAAAGCCAGGTACTAAGGGACCGAGGCCTGTCGGATTCAGTAATTTTCATCTGTGTGAGGAGATGGAGTGGTGTCCACGGGCATATTCGGTTTGCAGGATCCTGCTGTTTCTACAGCATGGAGTGGATCAGAAACTTGCCTTGAGCACCATTAAGGGGCAGATTTCAGACTTGGCTGTTTACTTTCAACGACCCCTGGCGGCTCATTCACTGGTGAGTACGTTTGTGCAAGGGGTCCGACATGTGGCTCCTCCGGTTCGACCACCACTACCTCCGTGGGATTTGAATCTTGTGCTTTCGGTACTTCAGAAACCTCCCTTGAGAACATCAGAGATTCCTCTTGACACTCTCGCAGAAAGTTGCCTTTCTGGTGGCCATTACATCTGTCAGGAGGGTTTCTGAGTTGGCGGCCTTTTCTTGCAAGTCCCCCTACTTGATCCTCCATAAGGATAAAGCGGTGCTACGCCCGCAGCCTTCGTTTTTTCCGAAGGTGGTTTCGGCTTTTCATCTGAATGAGGACATTGTACTTCCATCCTTGTGTCCTCGGCCGTCGCATCCCAAAGAGGTTTCGTTACATTCCTTAGACGTGGTCCGAGCTCTGTGGGTGTATCTGTCTGCTATGGCTCAGTTTCGGAGGTCAGACTTACTGTTCGTGTCGGTGACTGGTACAAAGAAAGGCCTGGTGGTCTCGTCGGCCACCATTTCTCGGATCAGACAGATTGTGATTCAGGCTTATGCCCTTAAAAGGCAGGCGGTGCCTTCCTTTACTGTCAGGGCGCATTCGACCTGGGCGATTGGTGCCTCCTGGGCTTTTTGACATTAAGCGTCTGTCTCACAGGTGTGTAAGGCGGCGACCTGGTCATCCGTTCACACCGTCACAAAATTTTACAAGGTTGACGTGCATGCATATGGATGCTTGCTTCGGCCACAAGGTTTTGCAGGCGGCTGTTTAAGGTTGCAACTCCTCCGTTGAGGAGCTCTGTTTGGGGTGAAGTTTGTTTGCTGTTCCCACCCCTTGTTTTTTTGACACTGCTTGGGGACGTCCCACTTGTCAAGACTAAAGGAGCTGTGTCTGTCCATGGACGAAAGAGAAAATAGAATTTTTGTACTCGCTGTAAAATCCTTTTCTCTAAAGTCCATGGACAGACACAGCACCTACCCCTCCTGTTTGAGTTTGTACTGCTTTTTCACGAACTGAGTTGCTCAGTGCAGGGTGAGGGGTTATGACCAGAGGGACCGCCCCCTAGGCGGGGCTGTTCAGCTTTAGTATAATTACATGTATTTGTATATCTAACATTAGTGGTCGACCGATATGGGTTTTTCTCTGGCCGATGCCGATATTTAGAAATCGCGGCGGCCGATGGTCGATATATGATGCCGATTTTTATTTTTTTTTATTTATTTTTTGCCGATGTTAGGCCGTTTTTTTTTTTTTTCCCTTCATCTCATAAAATCTAACAGTTGGACCCCTTTCACACTGGGGTGTTTTTCAGGCACTTTTGGGCTAAAAATAGCACCTGTAAAAGTGGCTGCAAAACAGCTCCCCTGCAGTCTCACACTGAGGCGGTGCGCTGGCAGGACGTTAAAAAAAGCCCTGCAAGCAGCATCTTTGGAGCGGTGTATACCGCTCCTCCACCACTCCTGCCCATTGAAATGAAAGGGCACTGCGCCCCGCTAGCAGCCGAATAGCGCCGCTAAAATTATGGTAAAGCGCTGCTAAAACTAGCGGCGTTTTACCGTCAACGCCTACCTGCTCCAGTGTAAAAGCAGAGTTCCGCCGAAAAAAATAAATAAAAGTCAGCAGCTACAAATATTGCAGCTGCTGACTTTAATTACATTGACATTTACCTGTCCTGGGCGCCCGCGATGTCGGCACACGAAGCCGATCTCTCCCTCGGCTCTCGCGTGCTGCCGCCGCCATCTTCGGTAAGGGAATCAGGAAGCAGGCACAAAAACAGGTAATCAAAATTTTTAGACGAAAAAAATAAACGGCTAACTTTACAGTTTTATTTAAAATTCATTAAAGCGTATTTTTTCCCAAAAAATTGCGTTTGAAAGAACGCTGCGCAAATACCGTGTGACATAAAATATTGCAACAACCGCCGTTATATTCCCTAGGGTCTCTGCTAAAAAAAATATATAATGTTTGGGGGTACCAAGTGATTTTCTAGCAGAAAATACAGGATTTTTACTTGTAAGCTACAAGTGTCAGAAAAGATTTTGTCTTTAAGGCCTCATGCCCACGGACGTTTTTACAGCTTAAAAACGCCTGTCCATGTTAGATAATTTTTTAGTTTTTCGGGAAAAAAATGCGATCGCTGTGTTTTTGTGCGTTTTTTTTTTGACGCTTCGCGTTTTTTTATGGCCAACGCTGAGGAACGCACTGGTCCTGGGTTTTTTTTACAGCTTAAAAACGTCTGCTATTTGCAGCTCAAAAACGTCTAGGTGGGCATGAAGCTATAGACTAACATGGACAGGTGTTTTTAAGCTGTAAAAAACGCTCAAACGCGGCTGTAAAAACGTCTGTGGGCATGAGGCCTAAATGGTTAAACTGAGAACTTCTACTCTGGAGTTCAGTTCATTGATGAGAAGAAACATTGTATCTCTTTTCTCTCACTTGGCAGGCTGCCCAGAGACACATCACTCCACCTCCAGTGGAAACTTCAGAGAACTTGCATTGACTTCTATGAAAGAAGTTATTTGCAAGTTGCGCTGAAGTTTTTTAAATAGTGCTGAAAAAAAGCCTATCGGCCGATGCCGATTAATAAAAGTGCCAAAAATCGGCCGATATATCGGTCGACCTCTATCTAACATGTCTGCCTAGTCCTCTCCGAATAGACGGAACATAACCCACTTGTCAAGACTAAAGGAGCTGTGTCCGTCAATGGACTTCAGAGAAGGTTTTTACGGTGAGTACAGAAATCCTATTTTTTAGCGGTGCTTTACCGTCATTTTTGCAGAGGTATTCGGCCACTAGCGGGCGCTTTTAACCCCCGCTATTGGCCGAAAGGGTTAAAACCACCTGCAAAGCGCCGCTGCAGTGGCAGTTCGGCCACAGTGTCCATTCATTTCAATGGGAAAGAGCTGTGTACGCACCGCTCCAAAGATGCTGCTTGCAGGATGTTTTTTAACATCCTGCCAGCGCACCGCTTTAGTGTGAAAGCCCTCGGGCTTTCTCACTGGCGTAAATTGAGCCGCTCTTTAGACTAGGTTCACACTGCTGCGAATTCAAAATCGCAACGGCTCAAATTCGCAGCAGTGTGAACCCAGCCTTAAGGGTGCTTTGCAGGTGCTATTTTTAGCGTTATAGCGCCTCAGTGTGAAAGGGGTCTTGGTGTCTGAAAAATTAGCATTTTTTCACCAAGCAGATCACCCCAGCAGCTTAGTGTTAATGGGGCACATAAACAGTTGAAACACTTTTTATGCAGGTCAATGCATAAAGTGAAGGAGCCCTTAAAGGCACTATGCTGATTGCCATTTCTTATGGCCTATTTGGCGAGGGATTAACTTGCACAGGGCTCCCTTAATAGACTAGATATGTGCATTCTGTTTTACTGTAGGATACCAAGATGGTAAACATCTGACCAGTGTGCTGCCTTTTATGCATAGAGCAGCCATGTCCGTATTAAGTGGTTGTAAACCCTTTACAACCACTTTATGCTACAGGTAAGCCTATAATAAGGCTTACCTGTAGCTACCCAGGATATCTCCTTAACCTGCACAGTTTAGGAGATATCCCCTGCATGTGCTGATATCATTGGCACATGCGCACTGGGGCAAACTGAAGCATTCCATTGCATCAGTCTGTGTGCCGTTACCGGTGGCTCCCACGTGCATGCGTGGGAGTGGTGTCATTGCAGCTCCGGCGAATCACAGTGCCTGAGCTGCGATACACGGAAGTAACCCCCGGGATGGATGGATCGGCCTCTGGGGGCTGACATCGCGGGCTCCCTGGACAGGTAAGTGTCCTTATTAAAAGTCAGCAGCTACAGTGTTTGGAACCAGGAGAGCAAGCATCACAAACCAGTAGATAATCACAAAACTTGAATTGTAGCTCTCTGGATCCACTATCGATAATATTCTAGGGGTACTTAAACTTCCCTAGGGTGCTTCAGTCAGTTTTAAGTAGAGGAGGGCAAGGGGGAGAGGGGAATAACCTCATCAAGAATAGGGTGATGAGGTTAGAAATCAATAAGGCACAAATTACAGTATAAATCGGGGGGGAAAAGTCGGTCATATAGGGGTTAAAGGTGTGGCATGTTCAGAATGATCCCATAGGTCCCAAATTTTGGAAAACTGAGGCAGAGAATCATGTACTATCACGTAAGGTATTGTACGGTGTTTATGCTCTGACTACATGTGTGTTTTGTCTTGCTAGACTGTTTGCTTTGTGTAAGTTCTGCTTGTGGGTGTGGTGTATTATCCTTTGTGCACTGTGTACTGTATGGGGGATTTATTTGTATGTTCTGTGTTTTTGTGTCTGTGTGATTTAGGCCCCTTTAACACTTGTACAACCTGAAAGTTGCACGACTGACGCGACTTGAAGCAATGCCTGTATAATCTTGAAGTCTTTGGACCTTAAGTCGCATCAAACTATGTCCAAAGTAGTGCAGGGACTACTTTGATTTTGCTGCGACTTGAAGTCCCATAGATATGAACGGTACTCATTGGCAATCATGGGGTACGACTTATGCGACTTTGCAGTCCCAAGTCGCACGTGTGAAAGGGGCCTAAAGGTGAAGTATGGCCAAAGCTTTTTTGGCCATACTTCTATAGCTAACAAAAGTGCAGTTTGTTCTGCAGTCCTGTGACCCGCTTTCAGTCAAAAGCAGGCTAAAGTCTGTCACTGAGCCAATCTAGGCTATGAAAAGATCCCAACTTTATAGTTGTGATCCACCCAGATGCCTGGACTGGCAGCTGGGTCAGCCTCTTAGAACAGGTCTTGACAAACCCCAGGTTGCCATTGCAACCAGAGGTTTTGCTCTGGCGCAATGCTGCACACGCCGCATGTGAGGGAAGACCAGAGGAGGAAAAGATTGGTGGAACTGCAGAAAAGACCCGATGAAGCTACGATGGGGGACATTCTTCACTTGAAGGACTCTTCAAAAAAAATCTTGTTTTTTATGTACACTACACTGCTTTTATTTTTATATTTTTTTAAGGGTTCACATGGGGCGTGATCTGGGGCCCCCATGTTAAAGGTGCTTCCAGATTCCGATAAGCCCTCCGCTTGCAGACTCCCCCCAACCACTGCCCAGGGTTGTTTGGAAGAGGCTCTTCTCAAAGCACCCCCCATGTTGAGAGTATGTGGCCTGGTATGGTCCAGGAGGGGGCTATAGGTAAAAATCCACCAAGGGAGTGTACTCCCACTTTAAAGGTAAAAGCCAAGTTGACTCAAGTAGTGATAAGAAAATTGAACAAATGTTCTTAAATTTCAAACAAAATTCTGCTTGTGTATGGCCAGCTTTATCGCTGACCTGGGACAAGCCTACCAGGCTACCAGTTCCAGCATATGCTTGCTCCTGGTTAGTGATTTGGTAAATGGAGAAGATGGGAATGGCAGTCTTTGAGCATGTATGTACTTTTAAAACAAAGTTGGCAGTAGCAGATCCTACATTAAAGTTTTTTTTTTTTTTTAGAACAGATAAGGCAGATGTTTGTTACCTGTAGAGTATTGATCCATATATTTAAATGTTAGGATACAAAGTGACAAAGAATATGGCAGTGAAGCTGACCTCTATGGATTGGTATCCAATATTCTGGAAGAGCAGGACAAAACTCAGCCCTATTTTGCTGATGGGTATGTATTTTTTATTTATATTATAAAAAATTACCCATTACCAAGAATTGTTCCTCCGTGTATTGAAAGGCAGTGTAAAGATGGGCAATAGTTGCAATCTGTTCAATTTATTTTAGACCTACAAAATATGTAATGATGGTTACCTAGTTGGCCATAAATAGAATGAGTTGTTTAGGGTGGCCGTCAAGATACAAAGTTGTTTGTACAATCTCATCTAGATTTACTATCAGATTCTAACATGTACGGCCATGTAGTATCCTTTTTTCTCTTACCGTCCATGGACTGACACAGCATCTTCAATCTTGACAAAGTGGGTTATGTTCCTGCTCATAGGAGAAGACTAGGCAGAATGTTAGATGTTTTAACATACATTCCATTACCAGAGCTGAACAGCCCCGCCCAGGGGGCGGTCCCTCCGGACATAACCCACCTCCCTGCAGCCAGCTGCCTCCGTTTTTTTTCTGCCTAGCAGAGGACGTGGCTCTTCGGAGCCAGTCTCTTGAAGATATATTTTTATTCCTTTTGAATTTTTTTTACTGTGCACTGTGATAGGCCTGTTAGGAACACACTAGTGGGTCCTCGCTGGATGGGTAAGTACTATTTCCCCTGCCTCAGCAGGTGAGTACATGCTGTGTTCCTATGGTAGGGGGGGTTTCACTGTCGCCCCCCCCCTTGTTTTTGTACAAATCTGTCACTTACTGGCGATGTGCTGACTGGAGGTCACTCTGTCCCGGTGGGGGTCTGCATTAGGGTGTGTGGTGCATTCTGTGTCAGTTTGCGCCTTTCGGCGCCATGTTTTTACTATAGATTTTACTTGCCTTGTAAACCGCATAGGCGGCCGTCTTGCCGTGGCACTGTGGCGCACTTGTAATTCTGGCACCCATTTTCTTGAAGCCGCGCACTCTTTTTTGTGTGGTTTGGCCTCTATCGCTGACTGGAACGGCGTGATTCTCCAGTTTCCTCTGTTCACTCACTGTCATGGATATGCATTAATGTCTGTCTGCCATCTTACCTTTCCTCCTCATGTGTTCATCTTAGAGACCAGACCCCCTTCACCTGGCTTCCTTTATAATCTCCTCCCAGCCAGACTCTACCCCAGGCCCTATCACAGAACACTATATTAACCTGTGCACTGCAAGCCTGCTTCGCTGATCAACGTGTTTGTTAGGCATTGTGTGTGTGTGGGTTTCCTGCCTGCCGTGTGCTACGTCTGTCTCTCTGTTACGTTATTGGCTTGTCCCCGACTATCCCTGTCTGCTCGTGACCCTTGACCTTCGGCTTGTCTTTCGTTATCCTTGTCTGCTTGTGGCCCTTGACCTTCAGCTTGTTCATTACTCTTATATCTTGTGCTGCTGCTTCCCCTCTTGTCCCCTTGTCCTACGGGGCGTGAGCTAGGAGACTCTAGGGGCCGCGACCTGGACCCAGCCTGCAGCATAACATCCTCACCACTAGAGGCTCTGGAGAAGACCTGCTGGGTCTTAGACTCCGCGCCCTGGGGAATCTTGGCTCTAGCTTCCTATAGGATCCCGGTTGTGCTCCTCTGGTCCCGCTTTCTACAACCACCCAGTTTCCTATCCGCAGCAGTCAGCCATAGGGTTCACTACCTTGCGGTGCACTCCTGTCCCCCTACGGTGTGCATCTGTCACCTGGCCGTAGGTGACCTGTAGGGGTGCAACGGATCAAAAAACTCACGTATCGGATCGATCCTCGGATCAGGGGTCACGGATCGGCAAAAAAAAAAAGACTAATATCCACGTAATTTCCACAATCTTCTCCCCCTGTAATTTCCACAATCTTCTCCCCCTGTAATATCCACAATCTTCTCCCCCTGTAATATCCACAATCTTCTCCCCCTGTAATATCCACAATCTTCTCCCCCTGTAATATCCACAATCTTCTCCCCCTGTAATGGGCATCTCCCCCACTTACCTTACTCTCCCGCCGGCCAGTTCAGATCCACGAGCAGCGAGGGTGAGGGGTGATGACGTCAGCACGCACAAGGCGGCCGCCGCCGGGTGTACCAAGATGGCCGCGGCTCCGGAGCTAGGCCGAAGCCGCGGCCTTTCCTAAGGCCGCGGATCGCGGTGTGTGCCGATCCGAACGGGGTGACCCGTTCGGATCACGGATCGTCACCGATCCGTTGCACCACTAGTGACCTGACACGCTGAGGAGCGGAACGCAGGCAGCGGAACCGAGCGGTCCTAGCCGGGTTGGTGAGTCCCCTGGGTAACCCCCCACAGTCAGTGCAGCCGGAGGGTGGGCTTTTCTCTCATTTATTGCCAAAGTCCCAGAGGGTGGTGGTATCATGGAGTCCGTGTCAACTGCTTCCCCTTTCATGTCAACTGGCAGTGCTACTGCACCCTGCGGTCCCTATGGACCAGTTGTCGGCAGTCCTGGAATCATTTGTTGCCAGGATGGAAGCGGCGTGCGAGCGCAAGGGAGCTGTGAAGCGCCCTCTCCCCCCACCATCTTCAGGGGAGTGCTCTGATTCAGATATGAGCCTTGCTGAGGCACAGGACCCTAGCTCTGAATTTTTGGGTATTTTTGACCAGGAAATTCCTTGTGAGGAAGACTCATTATCTGGGTCAGTACATGACAGGACACTTGTTGGTGAACTCATTGATGCTGTGAGGAACACTGCGCCTGTGGTGGAGTCGGTCTCCTTTTTGGTTCTTTTCAAGCTCATCCTTCTAAAAGTTTTTCCCTATACACCTTTTTTGACAGATTCATAGACCAGGTTTGGGAAAAACCACAGAAGACCTTTGCGGTCTCGCGGTTAGGTACCCCTTTGAGGAGAGCCTGATTAAAAAATGGGCCTCTCGGGGCGTGGCCTGGAGAGCAATGAGATGGGTCGCATGTGAGGAGAGCTCCGCTTGCCCACACTCCTTCCTTACAATCCTTCCCGAATCCTGTGTAGTTTCTGCCATCCTCTACACCCGGGGACCTGTCCTGCTCCCCCCGCGGTTCCTGAAGCCTGTCAGCCCGCTGGAACGCCGCCATCACGGAGCTTCCCGGTGACTTGCCTTAGGAAAGACCGCGGCTTCGGCCTAGTTCCTGGTACGGCGGCCATCTTGGTCCTCCCGGCGACGGCCCTGGATGCTTCTCCTGGTCTCCCTGCACACCCTGTGCCCCATCTCCTCCTGCATCAGCCTCCGGACTACCTACCACCACTGCCAAGGTGCCTCATAACTGCAGCTGCTGTGGGGACGGACCGCGGCCTCGGCCTGTCTCCCGGAGCGGCGGCCATCTTGCTCCACCCGGAGACTACCTGGGCAAGTATTACAGGCCTCCCTGACTCCCCCGAGCCCTGATTCCCCCGGATACAGCTTAAGGCCAGTGCAGCTGCTTGACCACTACCTGCGGATCGCATTGTCACCCCTGGACAGTGGTGGGAAGGGGGTCGTTGAGGACCCGGCCTACTTGGCTGTGGCCATCTTGGTACACTTGGGGATCCCCCTGACCGCCCCTGCAATATGTCCCCGTCAAAAAAGAATTCCGAGGCCGTCGACAAGCTGGCCAAATACCACCGGCTTGACGAAGACCAACAGGCCAGAGATGGCACTGACGCGTCCCTGGGCGCGGAACACTCTGTGGTGGCTACTAACAAGTTGCTGGATGCCATCGCCCTGTGCCAGAGTACGCTCACCACCAAAATTGAGGAGGTCAAAATTGATGTGTCCCTTATCCGGCAGGATCTCTCTACCCTCAGGGACTGCGTGACAGAGGCGGAGAGCCGTATTAGCAGAGCGGAAGATGTCTTGCACCCTCTACAACATACCACTGATGAGGTGCGCCGCCAGCTGCAACAGATTGGCGCAAAACAGGACGACATGGAAAATCGCCTTCGGAGATGTAACCTCCGCTTCATCGGTCTTCCTGAGTCTGCTGAGGGCAATGATCCGGCGAGCTTCCTTGAAAACCTCCTGACAACCTTTGGCAGAGACGCATTTTCGGTAATGTTCGCAGTGGAGAGAGCACATCGAATCCCTGCCCGTCGTCCTCCCCAAGGAGCTCCGCCGCGTACCCTGATAGCAAAGTTTCTTAACTTCAGGGACCGTGACAAGATCCTCCGCCTGACCAGAGAGAAGGGGAATATCCCCCATACCAACGCACGTAGCCGTCTTCCCGGACTTCTCCAATGAGGTGCAGCGGTCCAGGCTTCAAGATGTTAAGCGGCGCCTCCGCGTTCTACACCTCAAATACGCCATGCTGTACCCTGCAAAGCTTCGCGTGGAATGAAATAGTCAAACCCACTTCTTTGAGGACCCCGAGTTGGCATCCACTTGGATTGACCAGAGAGATCAGTGAGACTGAGCACGCCACACTGCCTGCAAGCTGTGAGTACTTATATTTTTTTTTTTTCTCTTCCCTGCTAGTGTGTACCCTCCACCGGGACAGGGGGACGGATCTGAACTCTTTTTCCGTGTTTCATTGGATCTCGCAGCATGCTCGCTGCCTCCGGGCGACTAACTGACTATTGATTGCCCGGTCTCCTAACATGTGGGTGATACTTGTAGAGGGCAGTCTATCGAACGTTGCTGGAACTTCCTATACTACTATACCTACCATCCTGATGGCAGGTGGGGCCCCCTCCTGCATTGATGTAATGGTGCTGTACTTTTGTGGCCCCTATACCCCATGTACTTATCAGAAGTCGCCCCCCTAGGATCCCTATGGACTTTTTTCACCTCCCCGGTTACCTGACTGTTTGTTCCTCCTTTTTTCTTTTCTTTTCATCACGGGTATCCATGTCCCTTTGAAATTAGGTCCCTCGCCTCCAATGGTTTTTTCACGTTGGATGTCCCCCGTTGATACCTGGTTATGGGGTACTATGTTCATGCCGAGTTGGGGTGGCAATGGACTGGGAGGGAAGGGAAATGTTGTGGTTGTTTTTTATTTGCCACTATGTTTACAATTGTTTTTCTGCTAAATGTTGTCATACATGCACTATCGATATTGGTTCCCACTGTGTTTTATGCTATCTGATGTGTCCTTCTCTGCTCTGCTGGTCCTGGGCCAGCCGCGGTCTATCATACACGCCCTACACCCACCATGAGTTCCCTGAAGTTCCTTACGTGGAATGTAAGATTAAACGCACAGCTGTCCTGACATTTCTCAAATCTCAGAGGGCTGACATTATCACACTAGTCGAGACCCATGTCACAGGCCACTTGCAATCCTCCCTCAAAGAGCCTTGGATTGGGTGGGCTTACCACGCCACCCACACCTCATATTCCAGAGGAGTATTGGTCTTGGTTGCCAAACGGGTACCGTTTGATCTAGTCTAGTGCTGCTCTGCACGGACCAGCGGGGCAGATATGTGTTTATGCACGCTACCATTAATGGGTCTCCTATCCTGCTACTTGCTTGTCGTCCCCCCCCCCCCCCCCATACAACTCAGCTGTAATTAAGGAGGGCCTTGCCTTTATGACCCAATATCCCTCTGTACCGGCAGTGTGGATGGGGGACATTAATATGACCCTAATCCCCGCTCTGGACCGCATGGGCGCGCTGGACCCCCCCTTAATCTGCCGGCCCATACTAGACTGCACCGCATAATGACCGACTTCGCCCTTGTCGACACTTGCACCCGCACACTAAAGTCTTATGCTTTTCAGCTAGTCACAACACGAATTGATTTTATCTCGCTGTCCCTGTTGCCTAAACTAGGAGATGTGTGCTTTGCTCCGAGTACTCTTGAATCACGCCCCTTACTGGATCACGATCCAGCTCCTGAAAGCTTCCCCTGCTCCTTGGCGGCTAAACCCGTTCTGGCTGACTGCCCTGCAGGACCAGGATGACATCCCCACAGAACTGCAATACTATTTTACAGCCGACAGGGGCTCTGCCACTTATGATATGGTGTGGGAAATGGGGCTCCACGCTCGTTCCCTGCTCTCCACGCACATCAACAGGCTTAAACGGTCATCAACACTTATTGTCCAGCAAGCTGCAGAACACCTACAGGTGCTGGAGGAGGCGTTCCATCGGGACCCCTCGCCCAGCACGGCTAACAATCTCAAGATTCAGGCGCGCTAGGTTTTCCAATTGCACATAGAGAAGGCTAAACAACGTATCTTTTTCTGTAAACAGAGGGTGTCTGAGTATGGAGAAAGATCGGGCAAACTTCTCGCATATCTCGCCCATTTGTATTTGCGTCCCCCTGTGGTGGTGTCCTTGACCGACCCACAGGGGATTGACCTCACCGATCCACAACTGGTGGCGGAGGAATTTGGGAGATTCTACCGTGCACTCTACACTTCCTGGGTCACCCACACTCCCCAAGATACCAGGGACTACTTGGCGGGAGTTCAATTCCCTAGACTGACCGACGACCAGCTTGAAATTTTGGAAGCCCCTATTACTGAGGACATTTCCGAGGCTATTTCCTGTTTGGCCTCATCTAAGGCCCCAGGATCGGATGGTCTACCTCTTGAATTCTATGCCACCTATTCTGAAATTCTAACTAAACTTAAGGACCTGTATAAATCCATATTTGATTCAGGAGTAATACCCCCATCTATGAGAGAGGCCCAAATTGTTGTAATTCCCAAACCTGCTAAGGACCCTAAATACCCGGAGTCGTATAGGCCCATTTCCTTGTTACAGGTAGACATCAAAATATTAGCTAAGATTCTAGCCTCCCGCCTTAACCAGGTCATTCTATCATTGATCCACCCTGACCAAAACAGGCTTTATGCCAGGGAAAAACACTACTATGAATATTTGCTGCCTATTTATGCATATTCAGGGGTCCCATGATGAAATTGGCTTGAGGGATGTGGTGGCTCTGGATGCCGCTAAGGCCTTGGACTCCGTGGAGTGGGAGTGCCTCAAGATTTGGCCCCAGCTTTATTCGCTGGGTCCAACTCCTCTACCAGTCCCCAAGGGCCAGAGTATTTGTGAATGGTTGGCTTTCTGACCAGTTCCCGCTGGAGAGAGGGACCCGACAAGGCTGCCCCCTTTCCCCCCATGCTGTACGCATTGGCTGTGGAGCAGTTGGCCATTATGGTCCGTGCAGACACTTGCATCCGAGGCCTCAGGATGGGGAACCTGGAAGAAAAGATTGGGATGTATGCCGACGACACACTCCTGTATCTGGCGGATTCGGGGCCTTCTCGTATAGCAGCCCTCCAGTCCATAGAACGTATGGGTGGCCATTCGGGTCTGAGTATTAATTGGTCTAAGTCCCAGATCCTTCAGATTGACCATTCCCCCCCTCATTCACGTCCCCTCCTCTGGCTCTTCCAAGGGTCTCCCTGATCAAATACCTTGGTGTGCAGGTCACCAGATCGCTCTGACTACAAATTACTGAACATTGAACTCCTGTATGCCCTGATCAAAACCAACACAGACTTGGGTCAGACTACCCTTGGGTGTTAATACCCTTGGGTGTTATGGGTCGCATCAGCTTAGTTAAGATGATACTCCTTCCCAAAATACTCTATTTGGTCTGGCATGCTCCCCTTTATATACCACAAAAATGTTTCAAAATAATTGAATGCATTCTGAATTCATTTATATGGGGTCATAGCAGATACAAATTATCTTGGAGCATTCTGAAGAACCCTGTGACATTGGGAGGAGCGGCTCTCCCAGACTTTCAGGACTATTATCTTGCCTCCCAACTGTCCCACTTCTATTATTTTGACAAACGTGAGCTACCAAGATACCAGACACTGCTCTGTGAGCACCCTGATGACTCAGCCCATACCCCACTTCAGTCGGTCCTAAGAGCCCCATTGACAGGACGCCCCCCCAACACAAAGCAGACATGTTGACTCACCACCGGAGGGTATGGCGGACGGCACTACAAAAAATTGGGACCCCGCAGGTACACTCTCATACCACTCTCTGGTACAATACACGTTTGCCAGAATTATTGTCCATTCCAGACCCCGCGGTGTGGATACGCCATGGGATCTTATACATACACCAGATCATGACCGCTACAGGCCTTAAAACATTCCAAATGCTAAAGGACGAATTTTCCCTCCCCAATTGCCTTTTCTTTAGGTATTTGCAACTCTGTCACGCTATACAGGCCCAGTTTTCTGGCTCTAACCCGTCCCTGGCAGTTCTCTCTATAGTGGACACAGTCACGGGTAATGAGCCTGCCAAGCTCATCTCCACTTTGTACTCTGCAATTCGTCTCCCTAGCACCACAGCATTGGCCTATGCTGCCAAGACTAGATGGGAGGTGGATGTTGGACTAATAGAGGATGAGGATTGGGACGAGATTTTGGAGGACGTTGAAAAAGTTCCCCCAAACTATCGGACCGCCTCACACAGCTGTACATCATACATAGAACGTATCTGACTCCTCAGAGAATAGCACGTTTCAAACCCACGTACAATCCAGGATGCCGCCTCTGCGACCATACCCCAGGCTCCTACCACCTCATTTGGTCCTGCCCTACCATCCAGGCATACTGGACACAGGTGATACGCTTCCTGCACGACCAGATGGGCTCCCCTGCTACCCTTGACCCAAAGATGTGCCCGTAATTGGATGCAGGCCCTGCCCCCTACAATCCAGTGCTGGAAAAAGGCGGTTAAAGATGCTCTCCCATATAAGAAACAGATTTGTGTTCCTAGAGGGTGTCCGCTAAAGTATGAGAAGGTCTGGGACAGATGGTTGGTGGATGGTGAAACGTGTACTTGACATGTTGACTCCTTATTTTTGTTGTGTACCAGCTCCATTCTCATTGGTGTCTTTCTTTGTCACACAGATGCTTCACTATGTTCATGTATGTACTATTTTGGCCATACTGGCTTATATTGATTTATGTACCATGCATATACTTCAACCTGGTTGCCCGGTTGAATAAGGCCACGACTCTCTCCCGGTTGAGGGGACCCCTGCTTTTAAGGACCCTACTGATAGGAGGTTGGAAGTGGTGAGCAGAGCCATGTTCACCATGCTGGGATCTGCGCTACGTCCTCTTGTAGCGGCGACCCTGGTGTGTCAGACACTCACGGAATTGGCGAAGATTCTGCACCAGACTGTGCAGGAGCATAATCTTCCTCCGGAATGCATTACACTGGCAGACCAAATGGTACAGGGCCTGGTGTATGTATACAATGCCTCTATGGACGTTTGCTCCCCTAATTTCTAGGGCCTCAGTGTCTGCGGTGGTTTTGCTTTGCCTAATCTGGTTAAAATGCTGGTCTTCTGACCTGGCTTCTAACAAGCTCCTGACGGATTTGCCTTTCAAGGGCGGAAGGCCATTTGGTGCTTCCCTGGATGACATTATTAAAAATGTCACAGGGGGTAAGAGCACCCTTCTTCCTCAGCCTACTAAGGCGAATGAGCCGCGTCGTAAGCCAGGTCCTTCCTTTCCCACTCAGAAGAGGTTTTTTCGTCAGTCAGATCCCGCGGTAAAATTCTCCTGGACGGAAAAGGGTACGGATGGGGCACAGAAGCATCCCTGGGTGCGTAAGCCAACCAAGCCGGCAAGCCCGCCACCGCATGAAGTCTTGCCCCCGCCCGACTCTGGGGTGGGGGGACGACTTCCCAGGTTCACGGATCGGTGGACCTCCCTGATCTGACCGGTGGGTATGCGAGGTGGTCACCTCGGGGTACAGGATAGAGTTAAAAAACAAGAGAGGCGCCTCTGGGTGCAGACTGTATGGATATTTTAATCAACAAGAAGTTAAAAGTAATGGCAACTCACATTGAAGATAATAGCAGGCATATGAGTCACAATGGGGAAGGGGTCATCAGTATCGTCAGTAGCTGTCCAAACGCCTGTGGATGTGTTCTCAGTTCTCCTCAGTGGTGTTTCCCTCGAGCCGCTAGATGGTGCGCACTCTGCTAGAACGAATGAGCGTCAAAGCGAGGCTTGGAGAGCAAGCTGGGATCCAGGCGAAGGGCGATGACATCACCGGGTGTGCGACGCGTTTCTGAGCGTGCTAGCCGCGAATGGTATGACGGCCGTGCTCCATTCTCAAGCTGGTGAATAGGGAACTGAAAGGACCAATCGTGTGTGTATATATAGGGAGGAGGAGAGGGGGTGGCCAGTGTGTTAGTCCGGCCCATTGGGATGTTTATTGACATAGCGAATGGAACATATAATTAGTGACAGACTGGATAGGTGGAAGTGATGGCAATACTGGATGGGGAACATCGCTTAAAAGAACACATGATTAGAAGGGTGGAAAAGCAATCTTAACAGGTTGGGAAGGGGGATCATTATAAAAACAAGAGCATATTATAAAAGAAGCATATTATAAAAAACGGAGCATGTTATAAAAGTAATGGATGTTGGAAAAATAAACACAGGATGTACAGGTGGGAAAGTTATGTTGATAAAAACTCTAAACTATAAAAATAATTATAAAAATTTTATATATAATTTATGGAAAATATATATAATGAAAAATATTAATATTAAAAAGGTGATGTGTGAGATAAAAGCATGGACCTGGGGAAATGGCAATGAATAGTTAAAAAGACAAAATGTATGCTAAACTGGAAGTAGTGGTAATGATAGAGTGGTAAAAAAAAGGGGGGGGGGGTTTGGTAAATTAGAGGATGGGATAGTAGTTAAATGGGGGTAGATGGAATGGATACTGCTGCTTCCCGGTGAGATAAACGTATGGATGCAGCGATGACGATATGTGTAAATACACATGTATACATGAATAGTAAACATAAAAAGTACATCTAAAGGTGTGTGTGTGTGTGTGTGTATATGTGTGTGTGTATATGTGTGTGTGTGTGTATATGTGTATGTGTGTGTGTGTGTATATGTGTGTATATGTGTATATGTATATATATATTATGTGTGTGTGTGTATATGTATATGTGTGTGTGTGTGTGTATGTGTGTGTGTGTATATGTGTGTGTATATATATATATATATATATATATATATATATATATATATATATATATATATACACACACCTTTTTAGATGTACTTTATATGTTTACTATTCATGTATACATGTGTATTTACACATCGTCATCGCTGCATCCATACGTTTATCTCACCGGGAAGCAGCAGTATCCATTCCATCTACCCCCATTTAACCACTATCCCATCCTCTAATTTACCAACCCCCCCCCCCCCTTTTTTTTTACCACTCTTACCACCACTTAGAGTTTAGCATAAATTTCGTCTTTAACTAGTCATTCATTGCTATTTCCCCAGGTCCATGCTTTTATCTCACACATCTTCACCTTTTTAATATTTTTCATAATATATATTTTCCATAAAATATATTTATACTTTTTATAATTTTTATAGTTTTTATCAACATAACTTTTCCATCTGTACATCCTGTTTATTTTTCCAACATCCATTACTTTTATAACATGCTCCATTTTTTATAATATGCTCTTTTTCTTTTATAATATGCTCTTGTTTTTATAATGATCCCCCTTCCCAACCTGTTAAGATATATCTGTTCCACCCTTCTAATCATGTGTTTTTAAGCGATGTTCCCCATCCAGTATTGCTATCGCTTCCACCTATCCAGTCTGTGTCACTAATTATATGTTCCATTTTCTATGTCAATAAACATCCCAATGGGCCGGACTAACACACTGGCCACCCCCTCTCCTCCTCCTCCCTATATATACACGATTGGTTCTTTCAGTTCCCTATTCACCAGCTTGAGAAAGGAGCGCGGCCGTCATACCATTCGCGGCTAGCACGCTCAAACGCGTCGCACACCCGGTGACGTCATCGCCCTTCGCCTGGATCCCAGCTTGCTCTCCAAGCCTCGCTTTGACGCTCATTCGTTCTAGCAGAGCGCGCACCATCTAGCGGCTCGAGAGAAACACCACTGAGAACACATCCACAGGTGTTTGGACAGCTTGACGATACTGCTGACCCCTTCCCATTGTGACTCATATATGCCTGCTATTATCTTCAATGTGAGTTGCCATTACTTTTAACTTCTTGTTGATTAAAATATCCATACAGTCTGCACCCAGAGGCGCTTCTTTCTTACTGTTTTTTTGCAGTACTTGGGAATATGGTCTCTGTTCCCCCTGGACGGCTGCCGTGAGTGTGGACCTGCCTCCTTCCCCTCTCCTTCACCCCATTCCCTGTTGCCTATATATATACTTTGAAGCCTATTTAGTGCCTATATCGCCAATTGCACTTTTGTATGGACTTCCTTTTAATACAGAGAATGGACCATTATGTCTTTGTATATGCCTAAAATTACATTCTCAGCACTTTGTTGTCTCACATATATTAGACATTGGATATTACTATTTTATATAATTTTTGCGCCTATTACTTGTATTACAGGATAGAGTTCCTTTCCTGGCCACCAGACAGATTCTTTCCCTCAAATCTCTCTTTCCGGCGTGTCGGGCTGCCCTATTAGGGGCGGTGCAGGACTTGCTGAGGTGCGGAGTGATTGTGCCGGTACCGTCAAAGGAGAGGTTTCACGGATTTTATTCAAATCTGTTTGTGGTCCCAAAGAAGGACGGAGTCTGTCCAATTCTGGACCTCAAGGCCCTAAATGCCTTTGTGAAAGTTCGAAACTTCTGCATGGAATCCATTTGCTTGGTGATTGCTGCGCTCCACCCAAGGGATTTTCTGGCATCCTTGGACATCAAGGACGCCTACTTGCATGTCCCTGTCTGCGCGGGTCACCATAAATTTCTCCGCTTCGCGATAGGCGAAGACCACTATCAGTTTGTGGCTCTTCCCTTCGGTTTGGCATCAGCACCGTGGGTTTTCACTAAGGTGCTTGCCCCGATTTCTAGCTTTGAGACAGCGAGGCATTGCGATCGTGGGCTATCTGGACGATCTTCTGAGAGCAGACTCTGGCTCAGAATTAGAGGAAAATGTGTTGATAGCCAGTCAGGCCCTCCGAGAATTCGGCTGGCTGCTGAACATTCAGAAGTCGGTCCTGGTTCCGACTCAGTGTCTGGAGTACCTAGGATTGATCCTGGACTCCTCGGAGGCAAAGGTATTTCTACCTTTTAGACAAGTTAAACTCTTCAATCTGCAGTACAGGTGCTGATGTGCTGCAAATGGTCGTCACTCCGTTTTTGCATGAGGGTCCTGGGACTCATGGTGGCTTCCTTTTGAGGCGGTGCCGTATGCCCAATTCCACACGAGTCTTACTAAAGGAGATCCTACCTTGCTGGAACAAGTCTCCATTGTCACTGGATCGTCAGATCCAGGTGAGTCACCTGGTCAGGGCATCCCTGACGTGGTGGCTGAGATCCCTGGCCCTTGAGTTCCTTCCTGTCCAGTGGACTGTGATCACAACGGATGCCAGTTTTTCGGGCTGGGGTGGAGTCTGGGGACTCCGGACGAGTCCCGTCTGCCGATCAATGTCCTGGAACTCCGGGCAATCAGACTGTGCCTCTCCTCGTGGTCAAGGAGACTGCAGGGACGCTCGGTCAGGATCCAATCGGACAACGCCACGGCGGTGGCCTATGTCAACCATCAGGTAGGAACTTGGAGCTCAGCTGCAGCGTCGGAGGTCGCCCACATCCTAAGGTGGGCGGAAAGAAGCGTACTGGCTCTGTCGGCCGTTTACATTCCAGGAGTAGACAACTGTCAGGCGGACTATCTGAGCCGCCAGATGTTGGACCAGGGGGGATGGTCCTTGCATCTGGAGTTGTTTCACCTCCTTTGCCGGAGGTGGGGCACGCCGGATGTTGACCTCTGAGCCTCTCGACTCAATCGCAAGGTGTCGAGATTCGTGACCAGGTCCAGGGATCCCTGGGCAGACGCGTCGGATGCGTTTGTGGCCCCGGTGGGGTCGGTATCGGCTGATTTATGCCTATCCTCCGCTGAAGTTGCTTCCTCGACTCCTTCGCAGGGTGGAGGCCGAAGGGTAATCATCGCTCCAGATTGGCCTCGGCGTCCTTGGTACGATATTGTGCGCCTAGTGGTGGACGTTCCATGGCGACTGCCTGTGCGGGAGGACTGTCTGTCTCCAAGGTCCCATACTTCATCCTGCTTTACAGTCACTGGCTTTAACGGCATGGCTATTGAAAGCCAGGTGCTGAGACTGGGGTCTCTCGGATTCGGTCATCTCGACCATGCTGAGGTCACGGAAATCTTCTTCCAGGAAGATATACCACCGTACCCGGAGGGCCTACATCGCTATGTGCGAGGAGCTGGATTGGCATCCACAGACGTATTCTGTTCCCATGATCTTGCTGTTTACAGCGTGCTGTGACCCAAAAGCTTGCTTTAAGCACCGTTAAGGGTCAGATTTCAGCTTTGGCTATTTTCTTTCAGAGGCCGCTAGCGGGCCATTCTTTGATCAGTACCTTCGTACAGGGGGTCCGACGTGCGCCCCCCTATTTTTTTTTAACAACCAAAAAAAAAAAATATTACATTTTTATTAACTTTTTTCACCACCTCAGGTGCATGTACCCGAATCCTGGAGCCACCGATCCCAGATCTTGTAATACTTTTCCGGGCAACCCCCGTTTATATATAGGATTTTTTTGTATGGGAGGGAAGCATTCACCTCCCTCAGCCATTCTGAAAAGGTAGGTGGTTGAGGCCTCATCCACCTCTTCGCCAGCACCTTCCTGCCTGAAAACCGTCTCTTGCAGGAATGTCCTGGTGTGCCTATCAATCCCAACTGGGAAAATCCCCAGGAGGCATTGTTTAGAGTCCAATGCCAGCGGGGAGCCCATATTGTCATGGAGGAACGTCACCAGCTGTTGCCAGTATTCCTGCGATTTTGGGCAAGCCCAAATGAGATGGAAGAAGGTTCCATTGGCCGCATTACACATGGGGCAGGTGATAGTTTGATCTTTTTTGTATTTAGCTACCCTAAGTGGGGTGAGGTAGGCCCGATGTAAGATGTATAATTGAGACAACCTGTCAGAAAGCTTGGGGGACACTTGCTTACTAGTTTCCATGGCCTCCTCCCACTCCTCATCCTCAAGTGGACCCAGATCCCTTTCCCATCTAGGTTTCAATCCATATGCTATTTTAGCTGAGGATAGTGCGCCGAGCATGCTGTAGAAGCAAGAAATGAGTTTTTTTGGGATCCTTTCCTTTAACCACAGCAATGATAGGATTAGGGGTAGGTGTCGGAAGAGACTGCTGGAACTGTGCCCGTGTCACATGTCGTAGTTGAATGTATCTGAATAGCATGTGGTCTTGTAATGCAAAATCAGTTTTTAGCGTGTCAAATGATTTAATCAACCCATTTTCAATAAGGTGGTGTACGTAAAAAATTCCCTGTTTAATCCAAAGACTTGCCTCATGAAAATCAAAAAAATGTTGCAATGTCCTATTATACCATAATGGAGTGTAGTCGTTGAGGAGGGGGACGTTCAGTTTGGACATTGCTAAGTCCCATATTCGTTTATAGTGACCGGTGAGGGAATCCCTGTCCGGTTTCGTTCCTCCCCCAATGATGACAGTATATCGGGTCGTCTGTCGGTTGAGTCTTTGGAGTTCAAAAGTTGGAGAAACCTGTCCTTATCTACTTTGTCAATATGATAGAGTTGGGAAAGTTGGGATGCTATGTAGTATCTATTCAGGTCAGGTAGTGCCGTGCCCCCCATATCCGTGGGGTTTATAAGTGCATGCCAAGTGAGTTTATGTCTACTCTTCCCCCGCACGAAGGGTTTAAGAAGTGTTTCGATTATTTTAAAGTACTTAAGCGGTATGTAAATCGGGGCATGCCAAAGTGCGTAAAGGATTTTTGGAAGTAAAATCATTTTTATAAGGTTGATACGACCCCAGACCCCCAGTGGTAAGCGGGACCACACCTGTATCTTATTTTTAATTAATGGAAACAGTGGTTCTACATTAAGCTTAATATAGTCCGCCGGGTATTTAGAGGTATGTACTCCTAGATATTTAATTGTCTCAACCCTTTGCAACTGTAGATTAGCTTGTGATTCAGGGGGGGGGGGGGGGGGGGGGGGGGAACTGTCAATTGGAAGAATTTGGGACTTACCCCAATTGATTTCAAGTCCCGAGAATTGTCCGAATCTTTCAATCGTGGTGAGGGCATTGGATAGTGAGGGGCCAGAATCCGCCAAATATAGAAGAGTGTCATCCACGTACATACTTATTTTTTCAATAAGAGGACCCATTTGAAGGCCCTCGATTTCCTCGTCTGCCCGGATAGATATGGCCAAGGGCTCTGCAGCCAGGGCATACAATAGGGGGGACAACGGGCAGCCCTGTCTCGTACCTCTGCCGAGGTCAAACTGCGAGGAGGGCCATCCATTAGCCACCACCCTGGCTTTCGGGTTTTGATATAAGAGCTGTATCCACCGAACAAATCTCGGGCCAAAGCCATATCCCTCCAGGCATTTCCAGAGATAAGTCCATTCTAAGGAGTCGAACGCCTTGGCTGTATCCAGGGTGACTACCACCCTGGATCCAGCATTAGCATGGGGAGCTTGGAGGTTGATAAACAATTTCCGAAGGTTGAATGAAGTATTGCGGCCTGGCATGAAGCCTGCTTGGTCTACATGTACTAGAGAGAGGACTACCTGGTTAAGGCGGAGCGCGAGTATTTTGGCCAAAATTTTTGCATCCGCCTGGAGAAGAGAAATGGGGCGATAAGAGTCTGGGATACCTGGATCTTTACCGGGTTTAGGTATAAGAACTATCGTGGCTTCTGTCATAGAAAGGGGGAGAGTGAATGCTTCAAACATATCATTGTATAGGGAGAGAAGTTTGGGCGAGATCGTGTCGGAGAAGTGTGAGTAGAACTCTATGGGTAGGCCATCCGAGCCCGGGGCCCTAGAGTTGGCGAAACTCGCTATCGCTCCTACTATTTCCTTCAGAGTGAGGGGGGATTCTAGCATCTCTCTGTTCCTGGGACACTTGAGGGAATTGGACCGATTCCAAGAACTGGAACATTGAAGACAAATCCCCCTGGGTCGTGGATGTGTATAATTCTTTGTAGAACTCTCTGAATTTAGAGGCGACAATGTTGGGGTCAGAGACCGGCCCATCCTGTGAATCCTGTAATGTGATGACCACTGGTGGCCTATCCTCCCCATGAGCGAGATAGGCCAAGAGTTTACCTGCCTTTTCCCCATTTTCAAAATACTTCTGTTTGCTGAAAAACAGCTTCTGTTTAGCTTTCTCATACTGTAATTGTGTCACTACTCTGTTTTGTAGTTTTATTATGTCAGCGTGGTGAATGGATGGGTTTTCCCTATATTTCTGTTCTGACTGGGCTAGTGCTAAGATTGCCTTGTCGTGAGCTGCCGAGCAGGTAGATTTAATTTGGTTTATATGTGTTTGTAGGGCGGAGCGAGCAAATAGCTTGAAAGAGTCCCACACTGCATCAAAGGACGCCGAATTCATGTTTTCTATAAAAAATCTGCCTAGCTCTCCGTCCAGTGTACTGTCCTCTGGCAGTAACGATAACCAAAAGGGATTCAAGCGCCACGTCCTAATTGGTTTGTCTAAAGGCATACTAATAGTAATGGTGTATGGGTTATGGTCTGATAGCAGCCTGGGACCAAAAGATGCCTCCACGAGGCGTGGGGCAAGCCTCTGTGATACAAAAATAAAGTCTATCCTCGACATTGAGTTGTGTGTGGAGGAGAAACAAGAGTAACAGCGCTTCTGCGGGTATTTAAATCTCCATAAATCTGTTAGATTGAATGAGGAGATAATCTTGGAGAGTCTGGAGTCGCCCCTTGCCCCTGATGTAGTCAGGGTAGTCCTTAGCCTATCCCAGTCGTCGTTTAACGTGGTGTTAAAGTCTCCCATCCATACCACCTGAGCAGTCGGGTATCTAGTTATGAATTTGAGGCCTTCTGTAATGGTAGTGGTGGAGAATGGGGGAGGGACATACGAGGCCAGAATAAGGAAGGGTTACCCATACATTTTTGCAGAAACAAATACATACCGCCCCATAGGGTCTGTGCAGACCTCACTCAACTCAAAATGGACTGATTTAGCGATCAGCACAGACACCCCCCTAGAGTGGGATGAATACACAGAGTGGTAAATCCATCCCACCCATGGCCTCCTAAGTGCCCGTTGTAGGGAACCCTCGATGTGGGTTTCAACCAGGGCAACAACATCCGCCCTCTGATTTTTCAGGAACGTGAGGGCCGCCGAGCGTTTAATGTTGTCTCGGAGACCCCTCACGTTCCAGGTAAGAAACTTAAGTGATGCCATTTAAACAAGAACTAAATAAATATTGAAGGATGAATATCAAAAATACAGTATAGTTATAACGTGTATCAAGGAAGCAGTTCTGGATTACCTGTGAGTCCTCTGTACTCTGAGTTTTTGAGTGCATAAAAACCGTTAACTCCCCCCCCCCCCCCTCCCCGCCCTGCACCCTCCCCAACTGGCGCGGGCATTTTCCCAAACCAAAACTTGACCTGCAGCCCAGCAGAAAACCATTGCGTGGGTCTAACTTGTCTTCAGGGTATTTTGACAGCTTGAGTACTCCCTTGTCATACTCAAAATGTTCTCCCGACCTCAACACGATCCTCACGCTGCGTATACGGGTGTGCTGGTTCTTTAGACCATAAGTAGATATGGATTCGCTCAGACCCAAAGACCAAGGGCTGCATGTCACAACAATGCGCGGGGGCAACTTCCGCTGCACTTTACATTTGGAAGGTAGGACTCCTACAGTCCCGAGCTCCAGCTACCATTGTAGCTATGCGTATCGCGTCTCCCATTGGGGGACGAAGGTAGGTTAATCAAGAAGAAAGGGGTGTTAACCCACATTGTCAGGAGTGTGTCAGATGTATTCTTTCAGGTAATAACAGTCTAGGTGTAGGCTCAACGCATTCAGGGGGTCTGGTGTGAGAGTTACACAGATGCATCAATAGGTGAAATTAGCCAGACTTGCAGGCCGCTCACATACGGCAATGTGGACAGGGTTAGAATGTCAGTAATAACGTGCGATAGGAGCTGCAACTGTGGCAATAGTAATGTACTCACAGCTTGGTCAGTCCGCCTCTTCTGGGGCCGCTCTGCGTTCAATCCATGCTATCAGCTCCTCCGGGTCTTCAAAGAAGGAGACTTTACCATCATGCTCCACTCGCAGTTTTGCTGGGAATAACATGGCGTATTTTATGTGTAGCAGGCGCAATCTCTTTTTAGCCTCCATAAAATTCTGCCGTCGGCGCTGTACTTCAGCCGAGAAGTCTGGGAATATGGCAATCCTGACATTTCCAAAGGGAATATTGCCTCTTTCTCTGGATAGCCTCAACACCGCGTCTCGATCTTTATAATTAAGTAACTTGGCAAAGGTGCGAGGGGGTGCACCCTGCGGCGGAGGTCTGGCTGGCATGCGGTGTGCGCGTTCAACAGCTAGCATGGGGGAGAAGGCTTCCCTGCCATATGTAGTATTGAGCAATTGCTCCAGGAACGTAGTTGGATCCTTCCCCTCTGCCCCTTCTGGGAGACCGATCAGGCGCAAATTACATCGTCTGATCCTGTTCTCCATATCGTCCTGCTTAGTAAAAAGCTGATGTATCTGCCGCTGCATGCGGTCCGTGCAGGCCTGGAGTGGTGGTAGTGCATCCTCCATGAGGCCTACCCGGGTTTCCGTCTCCTTAACCCTGCCGCGCAGCTTCTGGAAGTCCTGTCTAATGAGGGATATGTCCACCTTCACCTCCTCTATTTGAGCTGTGAGCGAGGTGCGACATAGCGTTATTGCTTCAAGGAGTTTGTCAGTGTCTCCCACCGCGCGCTCTTCACTGACCTTATCCTGTCCGCCATCTTCCTCCATCGCTGTCTTCTCCTGTCGGCGGTATTGCTCGAGCCTGACAGCTGCCGATTTCTGTGCTTTCGTCTGCGACATGTAGTGTGGGATCTAGGGTGACCCCGGGGATGGTTCCTGAGGCGAAACAGCGTTTGTGGGATGAAGGATGCCGTGGATAGTAGGATTAATGAGCGGAGCTCTTCTGCTTGCGTCCTACTCCATGTAACGCCAGGCCACGCCCCCCTGTGCTCCCCCCTATTAAACCACCTCTTCCTCCTTTGGATTGGAATTTGGTGCTCTCGGTTTTTCAGGAACCTCCTTTTGAAAACAGATTCCTCTTAACTTTATCTCAGAAGGTGGCTTTTCTAGTAGCCATTACTTCTGTCAAAAGGTTTTCTGAATTGGCGGCCTTGTCTTGCAAACCACCATACTTGGTCCTCCATAAGGATAAGGCGGTGCTACGCCCACAGCCTTCTTTAATCCGAAGGTGGTCTTGGCCTTCCATTTTAATGAGGACATTGTACTTCCGTCTTTAGGTCCTCGTCCATCGCATCCCAGAGTATGCGCTTCACACATTAGACGTGGTACGTGCTTTACGGGTGTACCTGTCTGCTACGGCTTCATTTTGGAAGTCTGACTTGCTGTTTGTGTCTGGTCCAAAACGGTGCCAAGCGGTTTCGTCTGCCACCATTTCTCGGTGGATCAGGCAGACCGTCATACAGGCCTATGCCCTTAAGGGGCGGGCGCCTCCTTTTCCGGTTACGGCGCATTCTACCAGGGCAATTGGTGCTTCCTGGGCTTTGGGACGTCCCACTTTGTCAAGATTGAAGATGCTGTGTCAGTCCATGGACGGTAAGAGAAAATAGGATTTTTTTTTTGTACTCCTCGTAAAATCCTTTTCTCTGACGTCCATGGACTGACACGGCACACACCCCTCCTTTGAGTTTGTACTGCTTTAATACGAACTGAGGCTGAAGGTAGGAAGGTTGTCCGAAAGGACCGCCCCCTGGGCGGGGCTGTTAAGCTCTGGTAATGGAATGCATGTTAAAACATCTAACATTCTGCCTAGTCTTCTCCTATGAGCAGCAACATAACCCACTTTGGCAAGATTGAAGATGCTGTCAGTCCATGGACGTCAGAGAAAAGTATTTTATGGTGAGTAGAAAAACATAATTTTTTTTGGAGTGGCAATAAAACCTTTTTCTATTGCATGTCCCCACTAGTGCAATTGGCCCTATTCATTTGTTCTAGTAATCGGTTACTGGGAGTGAGAATAAGAAAATCCAGCATGTATTAGTTTTCACTGAAACAGAAATAGAGGGTTATCTTCCAATTGGCACACTTGTGATAATGGCCGGCCATAGACAGTTTGAATCTCGGCCGGTTCAGCAGGAACCAGCCGAGATTCGAACCGTGAGTGGGCAGGCTGAATGTACTAACTAGCCTACCGGCTTGATTTGCAATTATCGCTAGCAGCTGCTTTCCTGGTCGGGAGCAGACAATTGCATGGCAGCAGGGATTCCCCTTTCAGCAATGTCTGTGATAAAGGAATCGTGCAAATTTCTTTCCTGTAACCTGTGGTTGCAGGAAATAATTTTGCTGTCTATGGCCTGCCTAAGGCTTTCACAAGTGCAATCGGGACGGTAAAGCAGATCTAGTGTGCTAGTGTGATCAGTTTGCACTCAGCACTTACTATGATGGAGATACAGGCACAGAGGCCTGAACTCCATTCTATTGCATACCCTTGGAAAGGACTAAAATTCCAGTTGAGAGGCGGGTCTACTCGCCCAGCATTGGTACCTGACCTCACAAATGCCCTTTTGGCTAAAGGAAGGGGGGGGGGGGGGACACCACAAACATATTCTAAAATCTTGCAGACAACCTTCACAAGAGTGAATGCTGATACAACTGGTGCAAAGGGGGGTGGGGTCAAACCCATATAGGTGTGGTAATCGGTTGTCCACAAACATTTGGTCATATTGTATACCTAGAAGCAATTAAAACTAGGGATGCACCGAAATTTCGGCCACCGAAACATATCGGCCGATAATGGCTCTTTCGGCAAAAAAGCCGAAAGAAATTACGCAGATACTGGAGCCGAAAATGGGGCAGGGCCGTCTATGTGGGAGAAGAGAGCCGCTGCCGCCTGGTGATTAGAGCGTCGGTAACATAACAGCTTTCATTTCAATAGCCGTGTGTTCCCTGCGGCGTGCCATAACATACAGCCCCTCCTCTGTCCAGGCACTTTGATAGACAGATCACCCGTCCCAGGATTGGACGGGTGATCGGTCTATCAAAGTTCCCCGGACAAGGGGAAGGGGCTGTATGTGATAGCGCGCCGCAGGGAACACACAGCTATTGAAATGAAAGCTGTTATGTTACCGACGCTCTAATCACCAGGCGGCAGCAGCTCTCCTCTCTTCCCCTGCACAGGTGAGGCTGCTGAACTGGGGACACAGGTGAGGCTGCATTGGTCTCCTGTACCATGGCCCCAGTCTTTGGCCATCTCCTGTATAAAAATACTATTTAAAAACAGTCACGTTCGGTATCGGTGATGTTTCGGTATCGGCTTTCGGTTTTCGGGATCAATCAAGATTGGTTTTCGGTATCGGTTTCAGTACCAAAAAACCCATTCGGTGCATCACTAATTAAAACCATTGATTCCCTGAGGATCCGTAATCCGTAAAGTCATTCCTTGATACCATCTCTTTCTCAAGTCGTCTTCCAGGACGGCACAATGAGATGACTGGCTCCACCTGACAGGAAACACAATCAATTCAAAGAGGTTAAAGCACCCGCCCCTCCCCGTGCTCCTCAGTTCTTGATTGTGTTTCCCCACAGCGAAACCGTTTATTTATTTTTTTCCCACAGACTGAAGGCCTGGGGCTGGAAGTCCCCCCCCCCCCCCCCCCCCCCGGGAGCTGAGCCGAATGCCTGGGAAGCCTCTGGGCCTAGCAGGACTCTATTGTCCGCCCTGGGGGGGTATCCCATTTCTCTTCTCAGGGAGGGCAGTAGAAGAGCCTCCCTGAGCACTGAAGGACCCTAGGTGCTGGGCTGTACCTGGGACTTCAGGGGCCATCTATCCTCCTTCCTCCCCCCTACCTGTCTGGGCGTCCTTTCTGGAGGGGGGGGCTGGCAGGTCCCTCCGGTAATCCCCGCTCGCGCGGGCCGCTCGTTCTATGGCGCCGCTCTATGCAGGAGCGTATGATTGCGGCGCCATCTTTCCGGAGTCTGGGACATTCGTCCTCTAGCTTCGGGGATGACGCCATCACGCGTCGCGTCATTTCCGGTCTCCGTCAAAATGGCGACGGCCGGCGTCTGCTTACCGGCATTAACAGCGGAGGGACGCCAGGAAGAGAGGCGCCCTTTTTCACTCCTCCAGTGCCTCTGCAGTGACTTGCTCATCACACCTAAGCGGCATGGAACATGAGGAGAGGCCGACCACGGCCGCGGCTACAGAGGAGACCACAGGGGGTGAGTCAACCCAGCCAGCAGGGGTCATGATGGGGGAGGGTACCCCGACTCTTTCCCCTTGCCTGTCACAGGTTTCTTTCTAAATGCATTCCTGTGTACTCTTACATTGCAGGTGAGGACGTCACTGCCCAAGGGGTTGCTAGTCGTTCCTCTAGAGCCCCTGCCCGCTCCAAAAGATGCGGCAACTGTAATGAGAAATTACCTTCAACCCATTCCAAGCCCTTCTGCTTCAAGTGTATCCAGAAGCTGGCGGGGAAGCAAACATCTCAGGTTATGAGAGACTTTCTCTCTGTCCAAACCCAGATGCTTGCCACCCTTAAGGATTTTCAAGCCTCCCTTAAGGCTAAAGAACCAGAGGAGTTCCTCCTCAACCAAATTAGGGAGAGGACACCCAGAATCCTGAGATCCCTCCTGTCTCAGGACTCAGAGGCAGAAGAAGACTCGGAGATCCCTGATCAGGGACTTTCCAATGAGGGCCTGGTAGATAGTCAGGCTGAGGAGGAAGAGGGCTCTAGGTCAGGAAGACACATCTTCTCAGCTGACAACATGTAAGGCCTCCTTGGTGCAATCTACGCCTCTGAAGAAATTCAGGAGCCGACGGAGCAGGTATCTGCACAGGATAGATTGTACCGAGGCCTGGTAAGGGCCCAACCCAGAGCCATTCCGGTTCATCAGACTCTCAAAGATGTGATCCTTTGAGAGTGAAAGGAACCTGAGAGGAAGCTTCTGAAATATAAAACTTGGAAGCGTAGGGGTCCTTTTAAGGGGGAGGATGAGGAGAAATTCTTTAAAGTTCCCAGATTGGATGCCTCTTTGGCACAGGTGTCAAAGCAATCCGACCTCTCCTTTTTGAGGACGCGGGTAATATCAAGGAGAGGTTCCATGGTGTAATGGTTAGCACTCTGGACTCTGAATCCAGCGATCCGAGTTCAGATCTCGGTAGGACCTTCCTTTGATGGATCGGCGTACTGAGACGACCTTGCATAGAGCCTGGTAAGCCAATGCGGCAGCAATGAGCCCCGCGTTGGCTTCAGCTTGTATAGCTAGGAACGCGGATACATGGATAGCCAAGCTAATAGGACATGTTTCCCGTGTGTCCAAGTCTAGGGGAGTCCTAGACTCTCTACAGGTGATAGGTAGCGCAGTTCCAGGACCCGCTTATGTGGACTCCCATCTGAGGGCTCCCTCCTTTTTGGTACAGGGCTTGATCAAGCTCTGTCAAGATCTACTGAAAAGGGCAAGAAGTTTCCCACCAAACCTAAAAGGGACCAAAAAAGGAGTTTTTCGAGGCCCTCAGGGTAGAAACCGCTTCTCAAGCAAGAAGCCTGCCGGTAATAGGAAGTGGGGCGTTGGGAAGGATAAGCCGAAAGGAAGTATCCTCTTTTCCAACCAAAAATCAAATGAAAAGGACTTTAAGTGACGTGAGGGTAGGCGGGAAGACTTTCCCAATTCCTTTCCAGGTGGGAGAGTATTACTCAGAGCCCTCATATTCTCAACATTATAAGAGAGGGTTACAGGCTGGAGTTTCTTCACCCCCCCCCCTCAAAGTTCCGATTAACATTTCTCCCCAGGGACCCCCTCAAGAAGGCAGGTCTTCTGCAAAACATCTCAGACCTAGCAGAACAGGGAGTGGTAGTTCCGGTACCTGCGGGTCAACGCGGAATGGGGGTCTACTCCCATATCTTCGTTGTCCCAAAATCCTCAGGCAAATATTGTTTGATAATAAACCTGAGACCCCTGAATACCTCTCTGCGTCATAAGAAATTTCGCATGGAGAGCATATACACCCTCAGAAAACTCCTTCTGAAGGAGGTATACATGGTAACGATCGACTTAAAGGACGCCTACCTACATGTCCCGATCTTTCCAGGACATCAGGCCTTCCTCAGACTTTCAGTCAAGTCTCCTCAAGGGATTCAACACTGGCAGTTTGCTGCCCTCCCCTTTGGACTGGCTTCCAGCCCAAGGGTGTTTACAAAAATCGTAGCAGAGGTGGTCGCCTTCCTACACTTGCAGGGTATATCAATAGTCCCTTATCTCGACGATCTTCTACTCTACAACCAGAGTTGAGATCTCCTCCTCGCAGACCTGGCCAAGGTTGTGAGTACCCTGGAATCCCTAGGTTGGATCATAAACAGGGAGAAGTCCTCGATGATCCCGGACCAAAGAAAAGTTTACCTGGGTTTCCTGATAGACTCCCTACAGAGGAGGCTCTTCTTGCCCCAGGAGAAGGCCTAGGGCCTCATGGCAGCGGTCTGGTCTCTGTTGGAGCCAGGAGAGTTCTCTTTCAGAGACATCATGAGGGTACTGGGTCTAATGACCTCTTGTATTCCTGTGGTCCCGTGGACTCAGCTCCACTCCAGACCTCTCCAACAATTCCTCTTATCCTCCTGGGACGGAACAAGAGGGACATTAGACCACAGAATCTCCATCCCAGAGGTAGTAAAGGACTCTCTGAGCTGGTGGCTTCTTCCTCAGAAGTTGCAGGTGGGTCATCTATGGACTCAGACAGACCCCCTCAGGATAACGACGGACGCAAGCTCCTGGGGTTGGGGGGCCCACTTAGGCGAACTCCGAGCCCAGGGTTCCTGGAATCAGGATCAGTGACACACCTCCTCAAACTTCCGGGAATTATTGGCGGTTGGGGAGGCCCTAAAAGCGTTCGAGGAAAGGATCCGAGACCGGGAGGTCCAGATCCTCTCCGACAATGCGACCACGGTGGCCTTCATAAATCATCAGGGGGGAACCAGGTCTCCCTCCCTGCTGACCTTGTCTCTAGAAATTCTGGGCTGGGCAGAGCTGAACCCAGAGGTGTTCAACCTGGTGTGCCAACATTTTGGAAGGCCAGAAATAGACCTCTTTGCCCGCAAGGAGAACAGGAGAGTAAGAAGATTCTTTTCCCTGTCCCGGGAGTGGGGCTCAGGGGGGGTGGATGCACTGGCTCAGGTATGGAGTTTTCACCTGGCTTATGCTTTTCCCCCTCTGAGTCTCATTCCAGGAGTCCTACAAAAACGAGGTCTCTCAGAGACCAGACTCATTCTAATTGCTCCTTGGTGGCCCAAGAGAGCCTGGTTTCCCGCTCTACAGAACTGGTCTGTAGCACCTCCCCTCCATCTACCAGTTCGGGTGGACCTTCTCGGCAGGGACCAGTCTTTCACCCAGATCCCAGCTTCTTCAAGCTGACGGCCTGGTGCTTGAGGCAGAACCTGCAAGAGGGGATGTTCCGAGAGAGTGATTAACACTCTCCTCTCAAGTAGAAAGGAGGTCACCAGACGTATCCACAGGAAGGTGTGGGGAGTCTTCTCTCACTGGTGTCTAGTGAGAAAGGTATCCCAGCAAGAAACCTCGGTCATCCTGGACTTTCTCCAGGATGGCGCCGACTTAGGTCTCGCTACCAAGACTCTAAGAGTACAGGTAGCAGCCTTATTGTATTTTTTGGACAAAAAGTTATCACTGGACCCTCTAGTTAAGATTTCTAATGGCCAGGGATAGATTGTCCCCGGTGCAGATCTCTAGAGTCCCGCCCTGGGACCTTGCGTTAGTTTTGGAACAATTAACTAAGGCTCCGTTTGAGCCACTAGAAGATATTTCAGTTAAATTACTGACATTTAAGTTTGCTTTTCTTCTGGCAATTACTACAGCCAGAAGAATAGGCGACATGCAGGCTCTGACGATTAAAGAGCCTTTCTTTAGTTATTCTTAGGCAGGACCCCCTGTACCTCCCTAGGGTAGTGTCAAAGTCTCATAGATCACAAGAAATTATTCTTCCTTCCTTTTGTTCAAATCCACAAAATGAAAGAGAGGCCTCCTTTCATTGTCTAGATGTCAGACGGTGTCTGCTAGCTTATCTGGATAGAGTGGGTGAATTTAGGAAATCCAGCCATTTACTAATTAATTTTTTTGGACAGAAAAAAGGCCAACAGGCATCTAGAGCATCCATATCTAGATGGATCAGACAGACAATCTCCATAGCTTATGACCAGGCTGGTAAGACAGCCCCGAAAGTTAAAGCTCATTCTACTCGCTCTTTGGCAACCTCCTGGGCAGAAAGAGCCGGAGCTTCGGTGGAACAGATCTGTAAAGCTACGACTTGGTCAAGCCAGAATACATTCCTAAGGCATTACAGAGTGGAGTTGCTGTCACCTCAGGACCTGTCCTTTGGTAGAGAGGTCCTGCAAGCAGTCGTCCCACCCTAAGGTAGGCCTGAAGCTACTTGCTTCTCTCTCATTGTGCTGTCCTGGAAGACGACTTGAGAAAGTGACCAGTTACACTTACCGGTAACGGTGTTTCTGGGAAGTCTTCCAGGACGGCAGGCCTACTTCCCACCGCTTTGGTTGATACATTGGTTTGTATAGAGTTATTTGGGTGTGTGTTTTCTCTCTCGTGCACTGGTGTGGGTCTGTACTTTATCATAACTGAGGAGCACGGGGAGGGGCGGGTGCTTTAACCTCTTTGAATTGATTGTGTTTCCTGTCAGGCGGAGCCAGTCATCTCTCATTGTGCCGTCCTGGAAGACTTCCCAGAAACACCGTTACCGGTAAGTGTAACTGGTCACTTTCACTATTACTACACTTGGTGGACACTTTTGGAGCCCCCATATGACGTTGCATCCTCTTAAGCCCGCAAGTCTTTCCCCCCCCCCCCTGCCTTCCTGGTTGTACCCCCCCCCCCGTCAGCATTTTATCAGGGGTTAGCATTCCGATCCATCCAGTCTTCTGCCTTATCTAGACTGTATTTGCCAGTGTACATTGAGCAGATAGATACACTGTCTATTTTCACCGCTTCACAAATCTCATTAGGTAGAGATTCCATGTGTCAAAAGACTGCTCTGCAACCTCACGTTAGTTAGGTTTTTTTTTTATTAATTACCTTCCTGTGTTCATCAACTGTTCAGTCTTGCTGACATATGTGCTACTTTCAGATCTTTGTTAGATCTCGTGCAGTTTCTGTAAAAATAACTGACAATCTGTAAATATGTCTTTATATTTTTCTTTCCCCAATAAAAACATAAAAAAAAAAAAAAAAAAAAAAATGATTGCACCACTAAGTCCTGTTTAAAGATGTTTATAAGCATGGAAAGCAGATAACATACTGTAACTCATCTGCTATAACAAAACATTTTTGTTTTGATAATGGAATGTTCATTCAGAGTTGGTTGCTCTGAGTGTGGTACATAGCTGCACCTTCAGCTTTCCTCGGCTAAATTACCAAAATAGAACCCATGTGGTTGCCGATTTTAGTGTTGGTGTGATGAGACTAGTTCATCGTGCAATAGGGGTGCAACAGATCAAAAAACTCACGGTTCGGATCGTTCCTCGGATCAGTCACGGATCGGATCATTTTTCGGATCAGCAAAATAAATCGCAGTCTGTACCCCCGGGGGCATTGTAGCCTTGCTGTGCCCCAAATTGTAGCCTTGCTGTGCCCCAAATTGTAGCCTTGCTGTGCCCCAAATTGTAGCCTTGCTGTGCCCCAAATTGTAGCCTTGCTGTGCCCCAAATTGTAGCCTTGCTGTGCCCCAAATTGTAGCCTTGCTGTGCCCCAAATTGTAGCCTTGCTGTGCCCCAAATTGTAGCCTTGCTGTGCCCCAAATTGTAGCCTTACTGTGCCCCAAATTGTAGCCTTACTGTGCCCCAAATTGTAGCCTCGCCAGGGCGGAGGAAGCGAACCACCCCACCCAATCAACGTAGAATGGCAACCGGATGGCAGGGGCGGCACGGTTAGTTCAAATATTTTGTTTCTTTTTTTTTACTTTATCACCTTTTTTTTTTTATTTGTAGCGCGTCTTATTTTTGTATAATTTTCTTATTTTTAATATTTTTCTTATTCTTTATTTTTTTAATTACTTATTTTATTTCTTAATTTTTTTTATCTTTTTTTTTCACTTACCTTTTTATTGCTATCGCACAGGAGAAAACCATTCCCCTGTGTGATAGCAATTGGAGGCGACAGGTTCTCTTTATTGACCCTGTCACCTCCAAAACAGGAGTCCTAGCACTGTGCTAGAACTCCTGTCACAGCTGAGATGGGAAGAGCACAGCTCACCCCTCTCACTGTGTACATCGGGGGGGAAGGACAGGAGACAAACTCAGCGGTCGGGGGTGAGGACAGAGTTCCGAAGACAGAGCCAGCAGAGAGAGGTGGGGGGGGGGGGGACGGACGGATGGACGGCAGCACACATTTTACAAGTGAAGTTCGGCTGCTAGAAAGCAACTTACCACCCGTATGTTCCGGCCATTGAAACTGTCTCCGCTCTGCTCGCACTCACAGCCCCGCCTCCTAACCCCGCGCTGTGATACAGAACACATCCCAGCATTGCACCCGCATTCTGAATCACAAGCGTGGGGTTAGGAGGAGGCGGGGCTGTGTGTTAGCAGAGCGGAGACAGTTTCAATGTGTTTTACTGCTCTGCTCGCCCCCCCTCTACCTGCACCGCGGATCACGTGGTGTGCCGATCCGAAGTCATTGATCCGTACGGATCAATGACGATCCGTTGCACCACTATCGTGCTATTAAAAATGTGACATAGCAGTGTATTTAGTTTTCCTGAAATTCTGTCTCCTTTCCCAATTCTGTGTCATTTGGGTTTTAGCATTTTTTGGCAGGAAGATGAGGAATATGCAAATTTGCAATTAAACTTTTTTTTTTTTTTTTTTAGGATTTGCTCTCCCATGTTGAAATCTTTGTGGCCATTGAGTCTAAACAGACTGTCTGATCACCAGGACCTACTGCCAGACATTAAGCAATCCAAAGATCTGGCAATCCTGCAGAAGAATTTTCATGGTGTTGAATCTGTGCCCAGCACAGAGATACACAATGGAGAGGCTTTATTCCCTGAGCTACTAGATATTGAACAGGATGACCGCTGGCCTTATTTGTGTCACTCTGATAATCCTAACAGCTACAATATAAACCCCAGAAGTGGCCTTAAGGAATACCCCCTTCCTAACAGTTATTTCTCACCAGCATCCATGTTGTCTGAAACTCACCAAGACCCCTTCCAAAACAGAGAGTCATTAGTTACCTCATTAAACAAATGCGACTTTTACCCAGAACTTGAAAGGCATGACTTGCTGAATAATAAAACCAAGCTCTGTAAAAACTCTGTCCTAGGATTTCAGGAAGGGAGAAGCTTATGTCCTGTGCCCCTGGATCTGATGAATTTGAATGCTGAAGTCTATGCTAAACTAATCCAGGCAAAGCGGTGTGGTCACAAACCTAACAATTTCATGGCTGAGCAAAGTTATCCCCCTGCAAAGGCCATGCATCTTGTATCAGATAGGTCATTCTTGTCTGAATATAACCATAAATCAGATTATGGGAGGAAAAGGCTGGATGAAGGGAGTGGTGCTCTTCCTAGTCACTTGCAGAGGTTGTCGCAAAGGTATGATCAAATTGCTCATGCTGCGAAGCCTACCAGCGCTTTGTCTGCCACTAACTCTGACTGGCCTTTATGGATAAACGGCCAGCCTCATAGCAACTCTACCAACTTCCATCAAAATCAAATAAAGATAAACAGCCCTGTACCTGCCTCCCAGAAAGGCCCAGTGTTTGGGTTCAATTGTTCCTCAGCATGCTCTCTTCTTGGGCCTGACAGCGATTTTCAAAGACACCAAAATCCTGCATTTCCATATAGTGAGTACTGTTATGGCAGGGACCAAACCAAGGAGGAACGTGTGCGTGAAGTTGTCTCTGGAAAAAGGTTGGAGACATTTAATGGCTTACATGAGAATGTATTGGGTCTCTGTAATTCTTATGAGAACACTGGCAAGAAAATTTATCAAGATAAGAGGATGCAGTATAATACAAAGCATCTAAACTCTGAATGCCTAGCTAAGATCTATCAAGGGATGCTTTGCAACACAGCAAATTGTAAAAACCAAAGACTTGGAAGTGTTGATAATAAGCTACTGACCAACAGCAGAGTGACCCATCCACTTACTGCATGTTCTATCGGTCCATCAATGATGGGTAGCATGCCCAGCAACTTAACATCACTTTCATCTACTAATTTGCAATCATGTTTTTGTCATAAGTTGGGTGCTTCTAACCATTCCTTAATGGACAATTATGCCTATAAAGAACTTGGCCAAACGTATCACCAGATCAGTGACCTTCTGCATGGAGACACCTCGTTGCAGAACATGGCATCTGTTCTTAACATTCAGAAGTCCACAAAGCTTCGAGGTGGTAGGTCTGCAGCTCAACTTCATCTGTGCTTGGAAGAATGTTACCAGCAATGCAAATCTCTGGAACAAGATAGAAAGAAGGTATGTACACATACACTATGGCGTTTGAAAGGCAAACTGCAGCTTGCATTAAATGTTTTAAGCTGACTTTGAGTGTACGCCAAAAAAAGTTTGCTTTTCAGTTCAGCCCTCTGCACATCAGGGTGGATTTGATTTAAATCACTAGTAAAAAACTCATTTTTTTAAAGCGCAGCTGTCATCTGTCCCGCATCGGCTCCTCTGACCCGCTGTTGACTCACGACAGTACCATTTACTTTAACCACTTAAAGTGGAGTTCCACCCTAATTATTTTATTTTTTCCTAAAAATCATAAAAATAGAAAAAAATTAATTGAAAAAAATAAAATTATACTCACCAGAAATGGCAGTTGCTATGCGGAAGTAGCTCTTCTGCCTCTTCATCCACCGCGGTTGTCTTCTTCCTCGTCCTCCATCAGGGTGTCTTCCGGTGAATGGGGCGTGCTGCCTTCTGGGAACTGTGTATCCCAGGAGGCAGCCGCCCATTCACAAAGCGCTGTGCGAGTCGCGCATGCGCAGTAGGAAACGGGCCGTAAGGCTTCACTGCCTGTTTCCCTTAGTCAGGATGGAGGTGCCAGGACCCGAGCGATCATCATCGCAGGCGCCTAGGACAGATAAGTGTCCTTATTAAAAGTCAGCAGCTACAGTGTTAGTAGCTGCTGACTTAAAAAAAAAAAAAAAAAAATTGTGGGTGGAACTCCGTTTTAAGCCCCGGACCATTTTGCAGCGAATGACCAGACCACTTTTTGCGTTTCGGCACTGCGTTGCTTTAACAATTGCGTGGTCGTGCGACGTGGCTCCCAAACAAAATTGACATCCTTTTTTTTCCCCCCACAAATAGAGCTTTCTTTTGGTGGTATTTGATCACCTCTGCGGTTTTTATTTTATGCGCTATTAACAAAAATAGAGCGACAATTTTGGAAAAATATCTATTTTTCACTTTTTGCTATAATATCCCCCAAAAATATAAAACTTTTTTTCCTCAGTTTAGGTCGATAGGTATTCTACATATTTTTGGTAAAAAAAATCGCAATAAGCGTTTGGTTTGCGCAAAAGTTATGGCGTCTACAAAATAGGGGGTAGTTTGTCATTTTTATTTTTTTACTAGTAATGGCGGCGATCAGTGTTTTTTTTTTTTTTTTTTTTTCGTGACTGCGACATTATGGCGGACACATCAGACACTTTGACACATTTTTGGGACCATTGTCATTTTCACAGCGATCAGTGCTATAAAAATGCACTGATTACTGTGAAAATTACACTGGCAGTGAAGGGGTTAAGTGTTCCCTGCATAGTGTTTCTTACTGTGGGGGGGATGGGCTCTGTGTCACATGACATAGATCTCTGCTCAGAGTACACGGAGCCAAGATCGGTGTCATTGTCACTAGTCAGAGCGGGGAGATGCTTGTTTACACATCTCCCCGCTCTATACCTCCGTGAGACGATTGCGGGTATACCCGTGGCGATCGAGTCCGCGGGACCCGCGGTCCGACTCACGGGGTTGGCGACAGGGTCACGAGCGCGCCGGCGCGACCACACGGACAGGCATTTAAAGGGGACGTACAGGTACGTTATGCCTGTCTGTGCCATTCTGCCGACGTATAAGTACAGGAGGCGGTCGGCAAGTGGTTAGTGGGATGGCTAGTGATGCGGGAATGCCTCAATGTGAGGGACGTGGCAGCAGCAGGTGAGTGGATGCCCTGCTAACGGGCGCTGCCATGATGGATCTGAAATGACAGGTTTTCTTGTAAATGTAAGGACTTATTCTTGCTGGTAGTTAAAATCTTTAATTTGCAAACAAAATTAAGGTTTCCTATTTGGAATAATAAGCTGTCAGGTTAGTGAAACGGCGATATCAGAACCGATTCTATTATAGTTTGTAGTATACATAGATTTGCAAAACAATGGGGTAAAGAAATATTCCTGAACTTTGGTTCATCTCATGGTTACTGTGAAATTGTGTGCATCAATGCAGTGCATGTTATCTTGGCTTGCAGAGCTTGGATTCATTGAATGAGTTTACCCAAAATGTAAAAATTGTAGCATATACCGTATTTATCGGCGTATAACACGCACCCTAACTTTAAGAGGGAAGTTTCAGGAAAAAAACTTTCCACAGCCCCCTGCGTATAACACGCAGGCACAGTTTACCCTCTATTTTCAGGGTAAAAAAGTGTGTTATACGCCAATAAATAAAGTACATACCTCATGCTGAATAAACTACATTTCTTTCGTCCATGGACGGACACAGCTCCTTATTGGCTTGTGGGTTATGTTCCGTCTATTAGGAGAGGACTAGGCAGACATGTTAGACATTTCAAACATGTAACTTTAGCAAAGCTGAACAGCCCCGCCCAGGGGGCGGTACCTCTGGTCATCATCCCTCACACTGCACTGAGCAGCTCCGTTTTTTTGGGTCCAGGGTCCTGAGGAAATTTTTTTTACTTATTTTATTTTTTGCAAATCTACTATCAAATACCAGCTGGGTGACAGGCTGGATAATATAGATCCTTGTAGTCCCCCCAGTCTGGCCATCGAGCGTGAGCAGACCTTAGCTATGTACGGGGTCGGCCACGACATTTCCCATGGCTCCAGGGGTGGCTGGTGAGCTATATGCTCCGGGGTTCACATATGACTGGGCTGCTTGCTGTCTCAGTCACAGTGAACGGGGCCGACAGCTACTCCGTACTGCTCGGAAGTAGGTCTGTCAAAAACGCACCAGCAAGTCACGGACAGGTAATTAAGGTTCCTCCTGTTTTGGCAGGATGGAACAGCTGGGCATTCCTGGGGAGGTCGACCAGGGGGCCTCTCGCCCTTCCTTTCTTCTCTCCCTCTTTTCCCTCCTCCCTATGTGCTGTGGACTGGCCGGGGGGTCCGCCGGGGGGAGGGGCGCTCCACTTTCTGACCGAGGACTGAATGGTGAGGGTCTGCTTTTGTGGGGTGTGCTGCCATGTGTGGGGGGCCTCTGCTGGGAGCCCTGGGTGTTCGCTGCCATTTCTGTGTTTTTTTTTACCTCAGACTTCGCCCGGCGGCCATTTTGGCGGTGACTGGAGCCATTTCTCTGGCTGTCCATTTTCTTGTAGTCCGTCTTTTTCTTCAGACATGTATGGCACCCATTTTCTTGTAGCCCGCGCTTACAGCGCCGGCTGGCGGCCATCTTCTCGTGGTTTTCAACTAGGTTTTTACCTCTAGCGGTGAAAACAGCTCTCAGAACAGCGCAAACTGCAAAAATCACCTCAGAGTGACACAGGCGGCGATATAGGAACACCTCAGTCATGGAGAGAGCGGGCAGCTGTGCAGTGCCTGGGTCGGGGTGGTGAGTCCTCTGGGGGGCCTCTCGGTTTCTGTGGCAGCTAGGAGGGTGGACTTGTGTACCTTGCCTTAGTCCCTAGGGTGTCACACAAGTGGGGTCAATATGGCGTCAGAAGCTGGCGTTTTCTTCCCTAGACATACCTGTATTGACAACCGGTGCCCTGCACCTGCTATGCCTATGGACGCTTGGTTGGCGGTCCTGGCATCTTTTTGTTGCGCGGGTGGGAGCGGTGTGTGGGCGCAAGGGGGTAAAAACGCCCCCTTCCCCCCCACCGTCTTCTGGGGAAGGCTCTGAGCCAGACTCGGGCCTGGCTGTGACTCACGCCCCCTGTTCTGACGTGTCAGAGGATGCGGACCACGATGATCCTGGGTCGGCGCAGGATAGGCACTTGTTGGAGCACTTATCACTGCATGCGGGATCCCCAATAATATGGAGGTTACAGCGAGGGCATCTAGTAAGGTATCGGTCCCTTTTGGGTCCCACAAGCTGGCCCGCACCGTTGGATGTTTCCCTACCTAGCTTATTTGATAAGTTTACATACTAAGACTGAGAATGGCTGCAGCGTTCTAAAAAAATCCCTTTTTCAGGAAACACTCCTCAAAAGGGTTATCTCCCTCGATGGGGCCCCCTGGTATCCTGGGAATTACCACGATCTGGGGGAAGGGACCCCCGTTTTTAAGGATCCTGCAGACAGGCGGTGGCCCGGTCCTTGTTCATGGTATTGGGGTCAGCAATGCGGCCTCTGAGGCCAGGACCCTGGTGTCACTGACGCTTCCTTATTGGGCAAAGACTTGATGCACCATGATTCAAATGGCAACAGGCTTCCCCGGTCTGCATGTTAACGGACCAGTTGGTGCATGGCCTTAAGTATGTCTGCAATGCGGCCTTAGATACAGCTTCCTGGCTGTCCAGAACCTTCAGTATCTGCGGTAGGGCTACACCGCATGACTTGACTGACATGCAGGTCTGCGGACCAGACGTAAAGCTCTGGCGGATTTGCTCTTCCAGGGTTGGAGGCTTTAGAGCCTCGCTGGATGACATTCTTAAAAATGTCGTTTGGGGTGAGAGCACGGTGCTCCCACAATTCAGAAAGGGTAATGAGCCACGCCGTAGGCCGGGGCCCTCCTTTTTTCCCGCTCACAAGTGTTTTTTTTCCCTTCCACCGGGCCTGCAGGTAAGCGTTCCCAGGCCGAAAAGGGGCCAGCTGGGGAACAAAAGCGTCCCTGGGTTCGCAAGCCATTTAGGCCTGTGAACGAGTCTGCGACTACATAGTGTTGCCCCCACCCGACTCTCGGGTGGGGGGTTGCCGTCACGAGTCTGCAGCTCGGTGGACTTCCCTGCTTTCCGACCAGTGGGTTTGCACGGTGGTTTCATCAGGGTACAAGATGGAATTTATTTTTTGTCCACCACAGATTTTTTTATTTTTCTTGCGGGGTAATGGCTCCTGTGCCGCTGCCGGAAAGGCTTCAGGGATTCTATTCCAATCAAAAGGACGAGGTTCATCCAATCCTGGACCTCAAGGCCCTCAACTCCTTGATAAAAGTACAAAGTTTCAAGATGGAATCAGTTTGCTCTGTGGTCGCTACACTCCACCCGGGGGATTTTCTGGCTTCCTTGGACATCAAGGACGCATATTTGCATGTCGGGCATTAGAGATTTCTGTGTTTTGCAGTCAGGGACGATCACTACCAATTTGTGGCTCTCTTTTTGCCTTGCATCGGCACCAAGGGTTTTCACCAAGGTGCTCGCCACGATCCTTATCGTGGGCTACCTGGTCGACCTCCTGAGGGCTGCTTCAGACTCAGACTTGGAGGATGTGGCGATGCCAGTCAGACCCTTCAAGAGTTCGATTGGGTACTGAACCTCCAGAAGTTGGTGTTGGTGTCGACTCAGCGCCTGGAGTATCTGGGCTTGATTCTGGACTCCTCAGGGGTGGGTGTTTTTCTCCCTTTGGAAAAATTGCACTCTTCAGGTGGCGGTGAAGCTGTTAACATCCCGCAGGTGGTCGTCGCTGCGCTTGTGCATGCGAGTCCTGGGTCTCATGGTAGCCTCCGAGGCGGTACCGATCAGGACGTCACTGGATGCAAGCGCCTTGAGGCGATTTAGTTCGCATTTGTAGCACTATACAAGTTATTCACTCCCTCACCGTATGTTTAATTCCATGCTCGAGTCTTGCAGAAGGAGATCCTGTCCAAATGGGACAAGTCTCCATTGTCCCTGGATTGTCAGATCCAGGTGAGCCAACTAGTCGGGACCTCTCTGGTCTGGTGGCTGCAATCTCCGGCCCTTCAGTCCAGAAAGTCGTTCCTTCCCTTTCACTAGATGATGTTCAGTCGACACCAGGCCGCTGGCCACAGGAAGAATCCCGCCTGCCGATCAATGTACTGCAACTTCGGGTGATCAGGCAGTGCCTCTCCACATGGTCAGGCTACGGGGGCGTCCAGACTGGATCCAGTCGGACAACGCCAAGGCGGTGGCGTATGTCAACCATTAGGGGGAGCAAGTAGCTGCTGCAGCATCGGAGGTCACTTACATCCTGCGGTGGGCAGAAAGGAGCGTGTCGGCTCTATCGGCCGTATACACTCCAGGCGTAGAAAACTGGCAAGCGGACTACCTAAGTCGCCAGACGCCGGACCAAGGAAAATGGTCGCTACACCCGGATGTGTTTCAACTCCTTGCCTGAGTTGGGGCACGCTAGATGTGGATTTCCTGGTTTGTCGACTCAATCGCAGGTATTGAGGTTTGTGGCCAGGTCCAGAGATCCCTGGGCAGACGCGACAGATGCGTTGGTGGCTCTGTGAGGTCAGCATCGGCTAAATTTCTTCCTCCTCTGCCCTGCAGAGTAGAGGCCGAGGGGATTCCGGTGATTGTTTGCCCCAGACTGGCCTCGGCGTCTCTGGTACGCCGACCTAGTGCGCCTGGTGATGGATGTCCCTTGGCGACTGCTGATGAGGGAGGACCTTCTGTCACAAGGTCCCATACTTCATCCTGCTTTACAATCGCTGGCTTTAACGGCATGGCTATTGAAAGCCAGGTACTAAGACAGAGGCCTGTCATTTTCGGTAATTTCCACCAAGCTAAGAGCTCGGATGTCATCTTAGAGGGGTTGCTATCGCGTGTGGAAGGCCGGCATCTCTGTGAGGAGATGGAGTGGTGTCCACGGGCATATTCAGTTTCTAGGATCCTGCTGTTTTTTACAGCATGAAGTGGATAAAGAACTTTCCTTAAGTAACAATAAGGTGCAGATTTCTTTCTTGGCGGTTTTCTTTCAATGACCCTTGGCGGCTCTTTTTACTGGTGTGTACGTTTGTGCAGGGGGTCCGACATGTGGTCCCGCCGGTTCGACCACTACTTCCGTGGGATTTGAACCTGGTGCTCTCTGTGCTTCAAAAACCTCCCTTTGGGAACAAACAAAATTGACATTCCCCCCCCACAAATAGAGCTTTATTTTGGTGGTATTTGATCACCTCTGCGGTTTTTATTTTTTGCGCTATAAACAAAAATAGAGCGACAATTTTGAAAAAAATTCAATATTTTACTTTATATATTTTTTGGGGATATTTATTATAGCAAACTTTTTTTCCCCCCTCAGTTTAGGACGATGCGCATTCTACATATTTTTGGTAAAAAAAATCGCAATCGGGGTTTGGTTTGCGCAAAACTTATAGCGTTTACAAAATAGGGGATAGTTTTATGGCATTTTATTATAAATTTTATTTTACTAGTAATGGGGGCGAACAGTGATTTTTTTTCGTGACTTTGACATTATGGCGGACACTTGTGACACATTTTTGGAACCATTGTCATTTTCACAGCGATCAGTGCTAAAAAAATGCACTGGTTACTGTAAAAATGACACTGGCAGTGAAGGGGTTAAGTGTTCCCTGCATTGTTTCTAACTGAGGGGGGGTTGGGCTCTGTGTCACATGACACTGGTCTTCGCTCCGTGTACACGGAGCCGAGATCAGTGTCATTGTCACTAGGCGGAGCAGGGAGATGCATGTTTACATAAGCATCTCCCTGCTCTATACATCCGTGAGACGATCGCGGGGATACACCGCGGCGATCGAGTCCGCGGGACCCGTGGTCTGACTCACGGGAAAGCCGGCAGGGTCGCGAGCGCGACCACACGGCAGGCATTTAAAGGGCCACGTACAGGTACGTGATTATGCCTGTCCGTGCCATTTTGCCGACTTATATCTACAGTGTGTGGTCCTTAAGCGGTTAAGGATCTTAAATTTATTGCAGAGGTTAAACCTCCAACAGCTCCCTCTGGAAGTTCATCTTCCATAGCCTTGCCAAGATCAGTTGCCTCAGGGTCGCAGGATGCGTCGAGGGAACGAGGGGGTAGCAGTGCGGTTAGCAATAGCTACCGACAGCTCAGATTCGAAGCACGAGGATGGGGGAGAAGAGAAAAAGGGGCCAAAGTATGAGACTTGGGGCCATAAATGAAGACGTAGAGGACTTGGGGCCATAAATGAGACTTTGGAGATTGAGGAAGAAAAAACATCCATCAAAACATGATCTAATGTATCGAGGTCTTGGGAAGAAAAAGTCCAAAGTATTCCCGGTCCACCAGGTGATGTCAGATGCCGTGAGGAATGAGTGACGATCCACAGGAAGTGTGGAAAAAAAAATCATAAATTGGATGTGCCACTATCCAAAGTTTCCAAAAAATCTTCATTGGCCTTTGAAGATGTGGGGCATCTTAAAGAATGCATGGATAAGAGGGGCAACATTATCCTAAAGAGAGCTCGGGGAAACAAGGGTTGCCAGCCTAAAGCCAGCACTTGCCACCACTTACTTGGCAAGAAACCTGGAATTTTGGCTCTCCCAACTGCAAGACCATATAAAAAATGGCACGCCCAGGGAAGAAATTTTAAGACCCTACTGTTCTCTCTAAAGCAGTCAGCTACATAGCAGATGCGTCCGCTGAGTCCGTCAAACTGGCAGCAAGATCAGGAGGCCTAGCCATGGCAGCCAGATGGGCTATTTGGATGAAGACCTGGTCAGGGGAGCCTGCATCCAAAATGAGACTATGCAACCTCCCATTTTCCGGAGACTGTTCGGGACAGGCTTGAACGAAGCCCTAGAATGAACGGCAGACAGGAAGAAAACCTTCCTGATCAAATAGCACAAACATCCACAAGAGGTTTTTTTGTGGATGAAGAGCATACACAAGAGACTACCCCAAAAAGAACTGGACAAGTCACAAAGGGAAGCCAAAGAGTAACGTCGTCTTTGGCTCTTCTAACCAAATCCCAAAACAATGAGATCACCAGTAGGAGGAAGGCTGGCTACCTCAATGGCAGAAGACAGCCAATCCATTCATTCTAGACATCATCGCGAGGGGCTACTCCTGAAATTCAATTGTCATCCTCCAGAGATTTATATTAACAAAACTTCCCAGGGATCCTGAAAAAGCAAGGGCTCTCCCGTTGTTGCTGGGGGAGATGTTAGATCAAAAAGTCCTTACGCCAGTCCCAGAGGAAGAAAAACGAAAGGGTTTTTACACTCACATATTTGATCAAAAAACCTTCCGGTAAGTTTCGATTGGTTCAGGGGCTTTAGATGTAATATCAATCGATACAATACAAAAGATTCTGCATGGAATCCATAGTCCGTCAATATCCTTCAACCGGGAACTTTCATGGCGAAGAACCGTACCTAGACGACCTATTCGCAGCACCGTCAGAAGTACAGCTGGTAAAAGACCTTGCAGAAGCTCAACTATGACTGAAGTCACTGGGCTGGATTTTAAACCTTGAAAAATACAACCTGTGTCCCACTCAAAACATCCAGTTTCTGGGATATCTGCTCAACTCCATTAAGCAGAAGATGTCCCTACCAGAGGAAAATATCCAAGGCCTTGTCAAGAGTAGGTTCTGTACAGAACAACCTCCGGATATCAGTCAGGGAGCTGACGTCAGTTCTGGGTCTGACCGCAACGGTGCCAGCATTTCAATGGGCCAAATATCTAAGGCCCGTGCAAGTCTCTCAAGAAATCAACAAGATCTGGACAGGACGCTATTACTCCCAACCTCTGAAGAGGTTGCTCTAGTGGTGGAGGGTCCACACATTTCAAACCAGGGTCTGGCATGGTCTTTCCAAACCTCACAGAAGTTGACCAGACGCAAGCAGTTGGGGATGGGGAGCCCACCTAGCAGGGCAACCTACTCTGGGGAGATGGTCCCTGAAAGAAGCCCAGGCGTCTTCAAATTGGAGGGAGCTTATGGCAATGGCCAAAGAGCACTTTCAAAACCAACCAAGTCATCACCCTGATCCTGTCGGACAACTCCACGGCAGTAGCTTATGTGAACAAACAGGGGGGCATAAGGAGCCCCTCAAGCCACATCTCCAACCAGATATGTGGATGGGCAGAAGGGAACCTATTGAGCGGTCCATCTAAAGGGGGGAAAACAATCAAGTGGCAGACTTCCTCAGCCGCCAAGAAATCTCCCAAGACGTATGGGTATTACACCCAGAGGTGTTCAGGAAACATACAGCCCGCTGGGGAGTACCAAATATAGATCTGTTTGCACTCCGGAAAAACACTCAGGTGAATTGTTTCTTCTTGCAAGACAGGCCTCTAGGGATAGACTCACTCCCAAAACCCATGGAATTTCAAGATGTGCTACGCCTTCCCTCCGGTACATCTGATTCCTCTGGTGATGAAGAAATTCCTACAAGAGCAAACAAGCTCATGCTGATGGCACCATATTGGCTCCAATAGAGCCTGTTTTTTTCAGCTCCTCAGTCTCTCAGCAGAAGAGCCATGGCTACTTCCTCACAGGGACGACTTGATGTGTCAGCGACCCCTAACAGGCCTAAGACCAGAGAGCTTCAAATGGGCGGCCTGGTTACTGAGGAAGACATCTTAATCAAAAGGACTCTCGGATAAAGTGGTGGGAACGCTTCTGAGCGCTCGGAAGCCAAACACCAGGGCCATCTACAGAAAGACCTGTAGAAAATCTAACAGCTGGTGCGCTGAAAATAACAGACAAAAGCTGGATACACCAACTATTGAGTTCCTACAACAAGGTGCTGATAAAAGTCTAGCACTCAGTACACTGAAGGTCCAGATAGCAGCGCTGTCTGTATCTAAAACAAACACTACAAGAAGACCCATTGGTCTCTCTCGCTTTTGCAGAGTGTTTGCAAAATAAAGACCACCTAAGACACAAGTCCCACATGTTGTGGTACTAAGGGGGATCATCAAAAATTCCTTTGAGCCGCTACACAACAGTTTCCTCGTGGCTATCGCTACAGCACGTAGGATAGGGGAAATCCATGCTCTGTCGGCCTTTTCTAAAAATTCATGATAGAATTGTCCTTGAAACAGATCTGGGGTTTACACCAAAAGTGACGTCAACTTTTCATCCCAGGATATAGTACTACCTTTTGTAATTCAACCAACAGCAAAGAGCAGGAACTAGGCCTTGAAGATGTCTCCCGTATCTGGAAGTCACCAACGAGTTCAGAGCTTCAGACGCTCTTTGTCCTGTATGCTGACAAACAAAGGTAAACAAGCGTCCAAGAAAACGCTAGCCAGATGGATCAAGGCAGCGATACTGGAATGCTACAGAGTTATGAAGATAACACTGCCAAAAGATCCAAGGGCTCATTCAACAAGGGCTTCAGCAGCCTTAGATTTGCAGGGCAGCAACTTGGTCAAGATTCTCGACCTTTGTTCAGCATTACATCTGATATCCAGCCAGGACCAGGCTTTTGGTAGGAAAGTCCTCAAAGCGGTTGTCCCACTCTAGTCTGGTGAGTACTTGGTTATCTTCTCAAGGGCTGACCTGAAAGACTGGGGGAAAAGCGGAGTTCTTACCGGTAACGGTTTCATATAGTCTTCCAGGGCAGCGCGATCCCCCCCCTAATGTCTAACCTTGTGGGGTTGTTTTATGTCAGATTCCGGCCTTCGTTTCTCTTGGATGACTGACCAGGGACCGCCTTTTAAATGAAATTAATGGCAGTGTGTTTCCTGTGTGAGGAGGAGCTCCATCTCTCAAGGGCTGCCCTAGAAGACTGTAAACGGTCATGAACGTATGTAAAAAGTGGAAATGACAAATTTAAAAAAAGCTTAAAGAATAATATATATATTTTTTTAATACCATTACTAGACGGTGTGCCTGATCACTGCCACACCACTATGTTGATCCTACACTGTGCTGGTGACAGTATGTAAAAAAAAAAAAAATTGTGAAATAAAGTTTATTTAATTTTCAAAAAATTTGATAATTACAACGCCAAACAAATTGCCATGCCTCTTATTAAATGCCCCAGACTGCTTTCTAAAAGTAATTTTGCGGATTTTTGTACTGTTCTGGTATTTTGAGGGCCTCAAATGATAGTCCATCAGTACATCAGGACTGATACATTTTCAAAATGTATATATAACCTAGCTTTGGACGCTATAACTTTCACACAAACCAGCCAATATATTCTTGCTATTTTTTTTCCACAAATACATGTAGCAGAATACATTTTGCCCTACATTTATGAAGAAATTTGGCTTTGTCTGTTTTATAACAGAGTAGAAAATATATATATATATATATATATATATATATATATATATATATATATATAATTTATTTTTTTCTCAAATTTTCAGTTTTTTTTTTTTTTATCAGTTTATCGGGGAAATGAAAAACTCAGTGGTGACCAAATACAACCAAAAGAAAGCTTTGTGTGGAAAAAAAAATGTAGCGCAGTGCCAAATAGCAAAAAATTTCATGAAGGTGGTAAAAACATTCAAGTGGATAAAAAAGTTGGTGTCCTGTACTCCAGGGAACATATTTCATTGGTAAGTCACTGACCTGGAAGCAAGTATAAAGATCCAGAAAGAGCTCAGTATGGAGATCTGTTTCGGGTCAGTAACTGACCGTATAACATTTTCAGAAGCGGTTGTCTCAATGTTTCTCTCAGAAATGGATTTGTGTTTTAATTAGGGCTGTTACTGATTAAAATTTTCGTGTTCGATTAATCGATTTTTTTTTAAAATCGATTAATCGACTAATTTCTATTAATTATAACGCACATACAGATCCAACTACTTTTAGCTGATGTCCTTGCAGGCCGATTCCCAGTGCAGCTACCAACCACTGGAAAATCGATAGCAGGATACAAAAAACACACAAAAGGCAGCGCTCGATGGGAATAGCATTAAAACTTTTATAGTCTTCAAGTAGGTAACAAAATAAATATTGCACTGGCGATAAAATCGATGTAGCTACATAAGCTGTAAAAATAGTGCGAGTAATACCAAACGGTAGCAAAAGCAGTCATAAAAACATGTAGCTAAGTATGATACTGGTATAAAAATGTGTACGATACCACTGCTGAATCCAGATGAGGGGCTAACATCAGTCCATCGGCATGTAGATGTCCCGTGAAGGGAACTATCACAACTCCCAGTGGATGGCTGTAGAATCCCAGGTTGATAGAGGGAAGTTTAACGGCCCTTGCGTGTGGCAGATAGTAAGGTCCCGCCGGCATGCAGATATGAAGGCACAGCAAAGGATCCCTTCAGATGGACACGGCAAGCCCAAAGAATTTTGATCGATCAAAACAATTAATCGAGGAATTAATAGTTAATTTCCACAGCCCTAGTTTTAATCCATTCCACTGATTTTGCAAAAATGCTTCTCTCCAGAGTTGTACCCCAAAAGCCGAGCTCTAAGTCCCGCACTTGTCGTCTGTCCAATCATATCAGCAACCTGTATGTGACCCGTCGCTTAAAGCGGAGTTTCATCCGTTTTCTACATGCGCAATCTCTCGTGGCCATTGAGAGAGCTCTTACAATTGGCAATTTAATATTTTTTTTTTCTTTAATTTTCAGCAGCACTTCTGGCTGCGGTCGCCTAGGCGATGTCATCACTAGGAAATTCACAAGGATTCCTGGGATATTGGCATGTATGCCAGGAGTCCATGCGAATTGCCAAGTGACAATCTTGCGTTCTTTTCAGACCGGAAAGGGGAAAGAGAGCGCCGTGCAGTGGCATTACTGCGCAGGTGCAAGGTTGGGAGGTGCATGCTGGGTAGCCAGCTGCACAGATTCCCGGAAATGAAGAGACGAGTGATTCAGATGCCCACAGCTGACATGGAACCTGCCTGCTTCCGAGATCTGGTATAGTATTCCACTATTTTAACAAACTACACGGACCACACATAGGACGTTATCTAAATGTTGCTGTATGTGTGTAGACAATGGAGGAGTATTAATAAATTTATTGGGAGACTGAAACTCTGCTTTAAGCTGGCCATACATGGATAGAAATTCTGCCTAACTGGCCGAGATTCTATCCATGTATGGGCAGGCTGATTGTACCCAAGTCAATCCATTGACTTTGGTACAAGCAACCTGTCGGATTGGTTAAAACAAAAGCACAGCGGGGTAGATTGCTGCATCAACATTGTGTGTGTTAGCATGGTGATCTGTCAGTTTTTTGTTTTTTTGTTCTGCTCGATGGGTTGAACGAAAAACGTTGTGTGTGTACCGGGCTTTACGCAATAGAATTGTAAATATGCAAAAATGACTGGCTGTATGTTTGTTCCAGACAGAGTTGGTCTTTATGGAGGCTTACCCGGGAAAGATGGTGTCTAGTGTAAACAACATCTGCATTCAAAAACTTCCTGCAAATCCCTCCAGAGTTGATCGCATGATAGTTGATCAGTTGCATGAACAAGCTAGAGTAAGTGCTGAACTTTATTTTATAAATTGAACAGCTTTTCTTTCCAGTAGGTATAGATTAATGAAACTACAGGATTATGCTATAATTTTCTAATGTATACAATCAGCACTGTACAACTGCCATTTATTAATCAAGGGGGAATCGTACAAGTTTACAATTTAAATGTCTTATCTGCAGTGGTACAGAGAGCAGCTCACCCCCTTGTGGCTAGAACGTGCACAGTGTAAGGTAATCATACTGTCCTGCAATTGTAAGCGGTTTTAGAATGCTGAACTTTTAGGGCCGCCTTCAACAAAACGAGCGTACATGGCAGTGAACGTTGATCTGTGACATGTCAGCTCTGTCCAGTTCCCCCCTGCTGGACTACAAAACACCTTTGTGTTATGAAAATGAAAAGGAGTTCTGTAGTTCAGCAGACAGAGCTGACAACTCTGCTTGGGATTTCAGTGCAGCAGATGCAAAGTTGCCAGTTCAAACAAAGTTGGGACCTCAGTAGAGGTGAAATGTGCATGTATTGTATTCGGAGCAGCCCATGCAACAAATGAGCAATTCTTGATTTCTCTGTAGGCAGCAATTGGTGCCCCAGGTAGTTATTATTGGACAGGGAGATTTTTGGATTTGTTGGAAGATAGAAGGATCATAGTATCATAACCCCCATCGGCACTGGAAATGTTTTGCAACAGGTCAGGGTACTTGGGGAACTGGTTTGTAGAAGGGCAGATGACTGCACTGCAGCCTTTTCTGACAGTCTGCTTTTGTTTAGGTCTTTTTGCCACCTTTTATGGCTGTTTTCTTCTTCAGTGGCTGGAGAAGTAGATGTGATTGGACGATATGGGTGAACAGCACTTGCCCTAATTGCTCATATTATTTATGGATGATGGACCGATGTCATCTTACATTTCTCACTGCTTGGGTGTGTCTTGTGTGTCCTAAAGTGGATTTACACCCAGGTAACCCCATCCACCAGAATGAGTCAATTGTAAATGATTTAGCACTTGGAGTAAGCGTTACACACTTGCTCTTTTGCCCAAGTACACTTTTCTATTCTTCGGCGTCTTTGTGGAACACCTCTTCTGGGTTTATAGACTCTGCCCTCTGTTGACGCCCTCAATGTAATCTGGCAATCAAATACTGGTGTGGGCGGGGTATGTCTATTAAAATCCTGGTAGGATCCTATGAGGCTACAGTATGTGCTGCACCGTCTAATGGGTACAGGCACTCTGTTTTTAATTGGAATTATGTTAAAGATTTATTTATTTTTACGGTTTTGCTTAAATGCAATAAACAAATCTTTTAGACAGCCAAACTGTAAGTACCGTATTTATCGGCGTATAACACGCACCGGCGTATAACACGCACCCCAAGTTTAGGAGGGAAATTCAAGGAAAAAAAACTTACATTTAAATGCAGCATGCAGCCTTGCCCAGTGTCCATCTGCAGCCGTGCCCAGTGTCCATCTGTCCATCTGCAGCCGTGCCCAGTGTCCATCTGTCCATCTGCAGCCGTGCCCAGTGTCCATCTGTCCATCTGCAGCCGTGCCCAGTGTCCATCTGTCCATCTGCAGCCTTGCCCAGTGCCTTTGCGATCGTGTCAGTCCCGGCGGTTTTTAAAATTTGGCGCCGATTTCTGTGGAGAGGAGCGAGCGGGGCCGAGTGTACTTCGGCTAGACTCGGCTCCTCTCGCAGTTCCGCCCATCTCCACTGACTGCGCCGCTGACGGAGAAAGCCGAGTGTACTTCGGCTAGACTCGGCTCTGCTCACAGTCACAGGCAGGACTGCGAGAGGAGCCGAGACTAGCCGAAGTACACTCGGCTTTCTCTATGTCAGCGGCGCAGTCAGAGATGGGCGGGACTGCGAGAGGAGCCGAGTAAAGCCGATTGTGCTTCGGCTCCGCTCGCTCCTCTTGCTCGTTTTCAGCAGGGGAATTCGACGGAGTATCGGCGTATAACACGGGGAAAAAAGTGCGTGTTATACGCCGATAAATACGGTACATGTTTACTTTGAGTCCCCAGTGCCATTTCAACACTAGGAGAGTGACTTTACACCCCCCTTTTAAAACAAAAAAGCACCGCAAGTCAGCGGGGGGGTTCAGGCTGGTACCACTGACTGTCAGTGAAATCTAGCATCCAGCTCCTGTGCTTCCAATGCTTCTACAGATCGCTCCATAGGAATGTGTTGTAGAAGCTAACGTAAATGGTATGCTTCCACATGGTGCTTGCATCAGGTAGTTACTCCTCATGTGACGTCATCACCCTTCCTGTCAGCGTTTAAGTTTGGGCAGTACTGTTGCAGCTTTGTCCAGCATTTCCATACAGCAGTAAATCCCTTCTATAATCTATTGCTGGATAGTAGATCACTATTAATGTTCTGCTTTTGCACAGCTGCATAGGAGTCTAGTTCTGGTTTCAGTTGATGCAGTCTCCACATACTGTATGCTCACATAAGTGAACGCAATGTCACTTGAATTTCTAGCGAATTTCTAACCTTGAAAGTCGTCGTGCTGCATGTGTCCGTCCAACCTGATTTATTTTTTATTAAAGTTTCAGGCACATATATTCTACATGGTTATGCTGGAATTATGTATATACCATACCTGTGCAATCCCTCGAAGCTGGTGCTCACTTGGGAAGACGCTTGCTTCTGGGTACTACGCCAAGTGGTTCCACTCCTGCTTACTGAGCACAGGATGTTGGTCGCTCACCACGGGCACCATTCAGAGAACACTTTTTTGCATTTCTGAATGAATGCAAAGTGCTCTCTGACTGAACAAGGCAGAGGGAGGGTGGGGACATCTGTTTCACCTAGTCCAATCAGAGTGCTTTGCAATTCAGAAAATGCAAAGCATTCTCTGGCGCCCGTGCTGAGCGGCCAACCTCCCATGTTAACAATATATCAGGCTGGCCGCTCAGCACGGGACCCAGAAGCAAGTGGAGATCACTAAAGTAGTGTGTTTTTTTTTTTATATTACTTTCTGGGGGGAAAAAGTTGATTTCCAGCTTCCAGGGGCATTGACCAGTTACACGATGCATAAATGTGAAACTTTCAAAAATGCATAATTTATTTCCCAATATAAACCAAGAAATTAAACATTTCTGTATCCAGATTTGCTAGCACTTTAAAGCCAATCTTTCCCCCTAAAATGTATAATTTTTAGAATATGATAAATTTTCTCTGGGACTCATGTGGATTTAGATAACAAAAGGCCTGGGGACCAAGGAGTAAAACATGGGCTGCGATTTCTGATCTTTCTGTCTGACAATGCTAGTTGTCTGGCACTTATGCTATTAGTGACTTCAAGTATTTCTAAGTTCTCACTCCATACAGAACAAGCTAGTGTGCAATGACCTGAGAAACATGAAAGGCAGGCAGTTGGCATTTTTAGAAGGCGGTCAGTAGTCTACTTTCATATGCGGGTTTCCCTTAATAATTGCCCATTTATGTAAAACTGACAGTTTGCACTTGCCGCCCCCCCCCCCCCCCTCAATATGCAGTTATACTTGCTCCTTTTTGGTTGTTCCGGGTGGCTCTTGCTACCATTGGTTATTCTATTTAATGTTTTACATTTTATTGCAATCTAAGGCTACCAGCTTGGTGAAATGCATCTTTCTTTTATGAAATGTTTACAAGGTGGTGACCCTGGTGGGTAAAATGGAACGCTACTGCAGTATGCCATTTCACATCAACATTTCTACTACTCTTGATCACTACCTGGAGACGATTCACATTGTTCAAGCCCGACGCAGGGAGGAGCTGGTGAACACTTCAGGACGCCAAAAGCCTAAAAGAGCTCACCCACAGGAAGACAGAGGTAGAGACCGCTCTGAACCAAAACTTGTATTTGTATGAGACTATCATAGAATACAGAGGTATAGCGGGAATTCCAGTCAGAATAGAAAAAAATGAAGTTTTTTTTTTTTTTATGTATGTTTTCTGATTGTAAACTGCAGCAATATCTACACGTAGGAAGATGCACATACGAAAGGTACTTAAAGCGGGGTTCTGGGCATATTTTTTATTTGTTTGCAATCTCAAATTACTATGAATGTTATTTGACACATAAAGCATGATCGGTACATAAATAGTTGCAAACACTTACCTGATATCTTCTCAGCGATCTTGTGGCTGTTTCCATGATGGCTGTGGGCATTAGGAAGCCCAGTTCATGTGTCTTCCTGGATTTCCCGAGAAATGCATGCTGGGTAACCAGCATGCACCTCTTGATCTCGCAAATGCGCAGTATAACGGCGCTCGTAGCGGCGTTAGTTTTGTTGCCATGACAACAGTCGGCGACAGGAACGTCCCGCCTCGTTTTGACAACAAAGATCTCGCGCAGTTAAACGGTGCTAGCACTGTAATGCCCAGAGACTCCTGGGAAATGAGTGTCTTCATTTCCCAGGAGGCCATGGATGGTTAGGAACCGAAGTCGATCCACCGCGGAGTAGGAACTAAGCAGATTAGGAAATCTGCCTAGTAACAGCAATTTCCCTGTAAGAAACATTTTTTTTTTTTTTTTGACAAAATATTTTTTTAAGATTAAAGACAACATTTAAAAACTAAGTTAAAATGGAGAGAAACCTAATCATGTAAATATCATATAATCCTTACTATGTAAATGGAATTTCAAAGGTAGCTTTTTTTAATTCATTGGGGGGACATGAAGTCAGATACTGATGAATTATATTGCCTACAGGAGGGTTTGAGGATGGCAAACAAAACATCCAGAGGGCAGCACAGGATAACTCCTCCTGTACCCAGAATGAAAATTACTCTTGTTCATGGACCGACACAGCTTCCAATTGACAAGTGGGTGGTATTCATTATTTAGGAGTGACTAGGCAGAAAAAAACTTGTAAAAAGTGTTGCATTACACCACCTACAGTACCGCCCAGGGGACGGACCCCCCCGGGTATATCCCCTCACTCTGCATCTCGCAGATCAGATTTTTTCTGTCTAGCAAGGAGTAGGACATGGCTCCCTTCGGGCCCATTGGTCCAGGGAATTTAGTTTTATATTTTTTCCTATAATTTTGCTTTTTTGGTTCCTGCGATCTTCGATCAACTGCCGACTGGGTGACAGGCTGGGTCCTTGAGCCTTGTAGTCCCCCCCCAGTTTCAGCCATTGAGCATGTGCCGACCCTAGCTACGCGCTGGGTTTTCCACGACATACCCGTCGCTCTACGGGTGGCCGGTGAGCCTACGCTCCAGGGCCTGCATCGGACCGCTCAGCTTCAGCTGACCTTACGGCCGAATCGCAGTAGCCTGTCCGGTGAGCTTGCGCTCGTAGGCTTGCATCGACCGCTCAGCTTCGGCTGACCTTACGGCCGAGTCGCAGCAGCCTGTCCGGTTAGCTGACGCTCCAGGGCATGCATATGATCGTCCCCTAGGGTCCAATCACAGCATGCCTGGCCGTCAGTCACCTCCATGCGCTGATGATGATCTGTCCAGAATGTCTTCCAGCATGAGACACGCAGGAAGGGTAAGTAGCTCCCCCGCTTCGGCAGGGTGACATTGGCTGGACATTCCCGGAGAGATCAAGTAAGTGGTTATGACCCCTCTCCTTCCTCGCTCCCTGCCTTCCCTCCTCCCTGGGCTCTGAGCTAAGGTTGCTGGATGCTGGTCACGGAGCGGGACTGCGCTGTGTTTGCCATTTAAAAATGTAATTTTGCTTACGTGTGTGTTTCTCCCTCTATGCTGTCGGCGGACATTTTGAGATGGTCCATGCCTGTTTCGGCCTCTAGTGAATGTCCGGCGGCCATTTTCTTGTAGTTTCGCGGCAATAGCTTTATCGCCGCCGGAGGCCATTTTCTTGTCGTCCGTACCCGCTTTGGCCTCTACCGACTGTTCGGCGGCCATGTTTCTTAGGATTTTCGCCTGTATGTATATACTGCCGCTTGGCGGCCATTTTGTTGTGGTCCACGGCCGTTTTTGCCTCTATTCAGGCTCGGCGGCCATTTTCTTAAAGCCGACATTGTTATATACAGCCGCTTGGCGGCCATTTTGCAGTAGTCTCCGGCCTCTAGGGTGCATTCTCTGGCACGAATTTTCAGACGCTGATAAGAATCAGACTGACACAGACAGCGGTGGGATGGCAGCATAGCAGTACCGTTCCATGGGTGGTGAGTCCTCCGAGACTGTATCAGCTAGGAGGGTGGCCTATTGATACCTTGCCTGGAGCCCTGTGGGTGTTAGCGCGTGGGTCAGCATGGCGTCTGAAGCAGACGTTTTTCCACTAAAACGCCTGATTTGGTGGCTAGTGCCCCTGAGGTTCCTATGGACGTTGTGTCGGGAATCCTAGAGGCTTTTGCTGCCAGGGTGGAAGCAGCACACGGGAACACGTGGGGGGTAGTAAACGCCCCCGTCCCCAGCAATCTTCCGGGGATTATTCTGAGGCACAACCAGGTCCAGCTATGGTTCATGACCCGGATTCTCATGCATCAGTGACTGCAGACCGGGACCAAGTGGACAGTGAGTGACTCAGTCCAGGTCAGTACACAAGGGCTTTGGTATCTGACTTTTATTACTGCAGTGCGGGATACGCTAAAATTGGAGAATGCAGCAGATGCAGCAGAGACTCCAATCGCCTTTTGGGTTCCGTAAACCTACCCGCACTACTAAGGTGTTTCCTTGTGTGTCTTATTTTGATAAGCTCTTATACAAGGAGTGGGAGAGCCCACCAAGGGTTTTTAGGCCTCCAAGGAATCTTGCGGTACGGTACCCCTTTGAGGAGAGTTTTCTGAAGAAATGGACCTCTCCCCCAATAGTGGACCCTTCGGTGTCCAGACTTAATAAAGCTACCACAATGCCAGTGGAAGGGGCTCCTGTTTTCAAGGACCCTGTGGATAAAAAAGATGAAGCACTCACACGCTACCTATGCTCAGTGGTGCGCCTGGCATTGGTCGGGGGCCTTAGTGTCTCAGACAATTACGGAGTGGGCAAAATTGCTGCTCTATGGGTTAAAGGAGCGAGATGCTCTTCCTAATGAGAACTTTGGCTGACCAGTAGGTACAAGGCCTTAAGTTTGTCTGCGAGTCAGACATGGACACGATTCCCTTGCTGTCCAAAGCTTCGGTTTATGCGGTAGCTATACGCCGCCTGATCTGGCTAAAGGGCTGGTCTGCGGACCAGGCTTCCAAGAAGGCTCTGTTGGATCTGCCTTTTTAAGGGCGACAGACTTTTTGGAGCCTCTCTAGATGACATCGATGCCACAGGAGGTAAAATCACGTTGCTTCCTCAAACCATAAAGGGTAAGGGACCACGCCAAGTGCAAGGGCCCTGCTTTACTGCACACAGGCGTTTTTTTTTCGTCCGCCTAGGGCGACAGAAAAAGGACCCTTGGCTTACAAAACGCCTGCGTAAGGACAAAGACGTTCTTGGTCCCGCAAGCCTGCGGACAAATCTGCGTCCGCATGAAGGTCCGCCCCCACCCAGTTCTCGGGTGGGGGGACGTCTTCGCAAATTTGCGACTCAGTGGACATCTCTGATCTCCGACCAGTGTGTTTGCGAAGTGATCTCTTCGGGTTATAAGCCAGTTAAAGAGCTCGACCCGTGTCTGCCCCTTCTAAGACAGAGGGTTATCGCTATCATAGGCTACTAGGACGACCTTCTGAGGGCCCCTTCAAGCTCAGAATTGGCGGTAAGCATGTCCATAACCTATCAGACTCTCGGACTGTGGTTGGGTATAAAACACGCAAAGGTCAGTATTGGTGCCGACTCAACGCCTAGTGCATGGATATGCAATTAGCGGACCTCCAGCTGTTGCAAAACTACAAGTCCCATCATGCCTCTGCCTCTGGGTGTCATGCTTGCTGCTGTCAGTCTCGCTATGCCTCATGGGGCTTGTAGTTTGGCAACAAGCTGGAGGTCCGCTAATTGCATATCCCTGGCCTAGTGTATCTGGGGTTTATTCTTGATTCCTCAGAGGTAGCCTCCTTCGAGACGGTCCCATATGCTCAAGATCACACGAGTGTTAGTATCAGGTTCTGTCCAGATGGAACAGATGCCTATCTCTGGATTATCTAATCCGGGTAAGCCACCTAGTCAGGAGATCCTTGATAGGGTGGCTGACATCACCGGCTCTCTTGGCCGGGAGGTCATTCCTTCCTGTTCAGTGGATTGTGATCACGACAGACGCCAGCCTTACAGGAGCCCGCCTGCCGATCAAGGTCCTGGAACTCCGGACGATCAGGCGGCGCCTCTTCAGATGGTTTCAGAGGCTGCAAGGACGTCCAGTCAGACAACGCCACAGCGGTGGCAGATGTCAATCATCAGGGAGGAACAAGAAGCTCAGCTGCAGCATCAGAGGTCGCTCGCAGCCTGAGGTGAGCAGAAAGGCGCGTACCGGCACTGTTGGCCTTGTACATTCCGGGTGTGAAGTATTGGCAGGCGAACTACTGCCAAATGCTGGACCAGGGAGAAGGGTCCTTACACCCGGATGGGTTCCAGCTCCTCTGCTAAAGGGGCACGCCACACATAAATCTTTTGGTGTCCCGACTTAATTGGGAGGTATTGAGGTTTGTGGCTCGGTCGAAAGACCCAGGGGCAGACTCAACGGACGCGTTGGTAACATCGTGGGGTCAGTATCGGCTAATCTAGGCCTTCCCTCCCATGAGGCTCCTTCCCCATCTGCTTTGCAGAACAGAGGCAGCGAGAATTCCAACGATTCTGATTGCTCCAGATTGGCCTCAGCGTCCTTGGTACGCTGACCTAGTACGTCTGGTAGCAGATGTCCCCTGGCGTCCACCTCTACGGAAGGACCTGCTATCGCAAGGTCCCATACTCCGTCCTGCTTTACAATCTCTGGCTTTAACAGCATGGCTATTGAGAACCAGGTACTGAGAGACAGGGGCCTGTCAGATTCAGCAATCTCTACTATGAGAAGTGCTCGGAAGCCATCCTCTAGGAAGGTTTATCATCGCAATTGGAAGGCCTACATTGCCATGTGTGAGGAAATGAAGTGGCATCCGCGTACTTATTTGGTTTCCAGAATCCTGCTGTTTTTACAGCATGGGGTTGGACCAAAGGCTTGCTTTAAGTACTATTAAGGGGCAGATATCTGCCCTGGCTGTCTTTTTTTTTTTTTTTTTTTCAGCGACCCCTGGCGGCTCACACTCTCGAGTACATTTGTGCAGGGAGTTCGACATGTGGCTCCTCCGGTCCGTCCCCCGCTACCTCCGCGGGACTTGAATCTGGTCCTCTCGGTGCTTCAGAAGTCACTGTTTGAGAATATTAGGGATATTCCCTTATTGACACTTAGAAAGTCGTCTTTTTGGTGGCTGTTACGTCAGACGCATTTCTGAGCTTGGCAGCCTTGTCCTGCAAGGCTCCCTCATCTGATCTTCCACAAGGATAAGGTGGTGCTGCGGCCGCAGCCTTCCTTTCTTCCGAAAGTCGTTTCGGCTTTTCATCTCAACGAGGACATTGTACTTCCATCCTTGTGTCCTCATCCGTCGAATCCTAAGGAGTCGGCGTTTCATTCCTTGGACGTTGTCCGAGCTTTGAGAGTATACCTATCTGCTACTTCCTTGTTCTGGAAGTCAGACTCACTGTTTCGTTGGCTGGTCCCAAGAAGGGCCTAGCAGTCTCGGCCACCATCTCTAGATGGATCCGACAGATAGTAATCCAGGCTTACACCTTAAAGGGTTAAGTGGCCCCCTTTCCTGTCACAACGCATTCGACCAGGGCAATAGGTGCCTCTTGGGCTTTCCGACATCAAGCGTCTTTTTCCCAATTACGTAAAGCGGCGACTTGGTCGTCCGCTCACACTTTCACAAAATTCTACAAGGTTGATGTAGGTGCATCTTCGGATGCCTCTTTCGGCCGCAAAGTTTTGCAGGCGGCTGTTTAGAGTTGCAACTCCTCCATTGGAAGAGTGCTGTTTTTGTGGTGTAGTTTACTTTATGCTGTTACCACCCCTCGTTTTGACACTGCTTTGGGATGTCCCACTTGTCAATTGGAAGCTGTGTCGGTCCATGAACGAAAGAGTAAATAGGATTTTTTGTACTCACCGTAAAATCCTTTTCTCTGAGTTCATGGACCGACACAGCACCCACCCCTCTTTTTTTAAGTTTGTACTGCTTTTTGACAATCTAATCTGCGAGATGCAGAGTGAGGGGATATATCGGGGTCGTCTGCCCCCTGGGCGGTACTCTAGAAGGTCTGATGCAACACTTTTTACAAGGTTTTTTTTTTTTGTTTTGTTTTTTCTGCCTAGTCACTCCTAAATAACGGATAATACCCACTTGTCAATTGGAAGCTGTGTCGGTCCATGAACTCAGGATTTTACGGTGAGTACAAAAAATCCTATTTTTTTTTTTTGGACACTGGAAAACAAAAATTGTAAGCTAGCCCCTGTATAAAATTCTCTTCCTAGCATGCTTCAGTATTTTACTAATGTGCTAGGAGGTTGGACACCATTTCTTCAGCTTGGAGAAGTCTACTTGATGGCCTTTTTTTTTTTTTTTTGTATCTTCAGAAGGAACCAATGCCTTTAATCTGGAATCCCATATTGTTTTAGGGTTGACATCATTGGAGACTTCCCCAGCTTCATCAGGTGAGACAGAGTATGTCCACAGGGACTGCCATGTTCATGCAGGACATCTTGGTTGTGCGTGCCAATTATTGGGGCACCTCATCCAGAGGCTTTAACTGCTCTCCAGTGCCTTGCAGAGTTTCTCTGATCTTCCTGAACCTTTAAGCTGCACCCTTTTTTTCCCTGGCTCAGTTCAGTATCCCAGCAGTTTATCTCTGAATAGACTGTTTTTGAGGTACCACAGTCTCCTGCTGACACAGCAGATTTACAGGGGGTGGTTTCAGACCTTAATGCAGTGCACTCTACCCTGCAATTGGTGAATCGGCCTTGTTTTCCAGGCCTTGGGTCTCTTATGGTTGCTACAGCTGCAAATAACTTTCCACTTCACTTATGAGGCATATAGCTCGTGCCCGCTCCCTCCTCCCAGGATTTGATTGGCAGCAGCAGTGGCTCCCACTGCCTCAGAGCAGGGAGAGGGGAGAAAGCCGCTAGTCAGGAACAGTTCTGGATCAAGTGACCACTCGGGTAAGTATTTACTGGGTGAAGGGACAATACTATTGAGACATTTTTTACCTTGATGCATTTGTAATACAATCAACACCCAGTTTTCACTGGCAGGTTTTATGCATTGCCCTATAATGGCTATGAACTTTAATCTGTCAAGTTGTAGAAGAATGTTAATTCTCTTAAGTCCCTTTCCTGCTAGACTGGGTAGAGCAGATGTCTAGAGCTTTATGGCTCAATTATGTTTGTGTTAGAAGCATCTAAACCTGTGTCTTGTATGGATCTTTTGCCTAAACAGATGCACAAAGCACTCTAAGTTAGGCTGCTGGGAGGCAGGTGACATATCCAAAAAGCACCTGACTTGCTTGACCTTCAAGGGACACAGCTGTTGACCTATCTTGGCTGCCATCGGGAATATAATAATAGGAGGCCAGAGTGTACACCTGTCTCCGTGTAAGAAGCCCAGGGACAGGTTGGGGGAGTCCTACTACTATCTAGACACACCCAGATCCCCTAAGCCTGATTTTCAGGCATCCCACAAGACTAGAAACAAGAAGCTTGCTAAGCCCTCAGAAAAAGCCTACTCCGTTATTTCTTGCTGGTCCTTGGGTAGTTTTCCCTTTGGGCATTCAGGTGCAGGGAACGCTTGTTTGGGTTCTCAGGATAACCCCAGACTGTCTTCCGGTACCCATTCTTCTCTCCACTGTCACCACACCGAGTAATGGACCTCCCTCTTTCCCTTTTGGGGTTTCTGTTTGGAAGTGTAAGGTATCAACCAATATGAACTAATATTCATGATTAGAGTTCTCTTTAAATATATGTATTAGTACAGAATATGTTTTTCTGAACTGTAAAACAGAATGTGACTTTTGTGATCAAACTAATCTTTCTTCTGTGTAACTGACAGCCAAGTATATTTAGACTTTGTGGTTAGGCCTTTTCCGGGAAAAAGTCTATCTTCTGCTTTTTAACTGACAGATTGACCAACTGACATCTGGCGTTTTTTATCTTCCTGTTTCAAATGTCAGAACATGTCTAGTTTGACCACAATTGACGTATGTTAACTGACCGCTTTTGCAGAAGTCAAAAAAACCTGTTAGAATTATTTTTGTCTAAATCATGAGGTTTTTGCTTATTGCTGATAGGTCCATAGGAGGGAGGCAACTTTTCTTGCTGTGTATAAAAAGGGACATGTAACCATTAAAACCATATTCCTGTATACCATTCACTGTTTATTGGTGTCTTGAATATCCGGCCGGTCAGAGAGACTTCCACAGATCCCGAGTCCAGCTCGAGCCAAGAAGGTCCAACAGAACCAGAACCTTTCAGGAAGCTCTGGCCCTAGCGCTTGTCATTCAAGCTCTTGATGTCCTGCCTGGATCCACTCTCTCTCCCTTTAGTAAATCCTCTACCTTAAGGGAATTGACCACTTCCCTCCTGGGCCAATTCTGGCACTTCCCTCCTGGGCCAATTCTGGCACTTCCCTCCTGGGCCAATTCTGGCACTTCCCTCCTGGGCCAATTCTGGCACTTCCCTCCTGGGCCAATTCTGGCACTTCCCTCCTGGGCCAATTCTGGCACTTCCCTCCTGGGCCAATTCTGGCACTTCCCTCCTGGGCCAATTCTGGCACTTTGCTCCTACATGTAGTAATCATCTTTTTTCAAAAAAATTTATTCAGAATCCCAAACATGTAGGTACTAAAATGGTAATGGCAAATTTTTATGTCACGGTATTTGCGCAGCGATATTTTAAATGCGTTTTTTGGAAAAGTTTCATGAATTAAAAAACAAAATAAAGTTGGCCCAATTTTCTATAATGTGAAATATGTTAAATCGAGTAAATAGATACCTAACGTGTCAGGCTTAAAAATTGCACACACGTGGAATGGCGTCAAACTTTGGTACTTAAAAATCTCCATAGGTGACGCTTTAATTTTTTTTTTTTTTTTTTTTTTACAGGTTACCTGTTTACAGTTAGAGGAGGTCTTGGACTAGAGTTGTTGCTCTTGCTCGAACGCACACCGTGATACCTCATGTGTGATTTGACCACAGTTTACATAGGCGGGGACCCTTTAAAATGTTATGTTTTTATACTTTCTCGTTAAATTTTTACTTTTATTTCTATTACAAGAAATGTAAATATCCCTTGTAATAGAAATGGTGCGTGACAGGTCTTTATGGAGAGATGTGGGGTCTATAAGACCCCAAATCTCTCCTTCAGGCTGGAAAGACCTAGATAAAAAAATTAAGTCTCTGCCTTTCCAGTCCCGTCCCCAGCATTGTGTACTTCCGCTGGCCCTGACGCGACGTCGTAGCGTCACGCCTGGGCCTCCGAGCGTCATAGAGATGACTGCGGATCATCTGGTCACTGGAAATCTCTATGCTCAAATTATGGCGGCGACCGATTCGTTCTCTGACTCCCCAATCACACGGGCGAGCCGGTAGAAGCGCCAGAGGGCAGGGAGGCTTAGTCCCCTCCCACCGCCTGTAAGAACAATCAAGCGGCTGAACTGCTGCTTTGATTGTTACAGTGCAGGGAATCGCCGTCCGAAAAAGATATCTGGATGATGCCTGTAGCTGCAGGCATCATCCAGCTATCCCCACTCAGTCCATGATGTCATATGATGTACCTTGGGCAGGAAGTGGTTAATAGTATCTGGTACCCTTCAGTGTCTTTTTCTCTGGAAGGAAACCCTGACCTGCCTGGTCAGCTGGGACATGTTGGGTGTCCTTCATGCTAGCAGGATTTTAAACCCCCATTGCCACCCTTGCACTGGTATTTCTCAGTCTGAGTTCCTATCTTTGTACTAGTGCCTCTTTTGTGGCATCCCAATTGTGGAATCCTCAGATGACTTTCTGTCAAGAGAAGTCACTGTAGGCTCAGGAAAATCACTCTTTAAGGGGTCATACGCATGCAAGATCCAGCTCCGTGTCTCATGCTGATTCCCATAATGGCAAACTCCTGGAATCCAGTTCTTCCCAACTGGTGACTTCTGAGCATGGAGGCGATATCATGCACCAAAGTACATCTTAGACCCTGCGCTGCAGGTGAAGAATGTCAGAGAAGGGTGCCATGTCTCAGAGTGGTCTGCAAAGGGGAACAATCTAGTCTCCTGATGCAAATGTCCTCTGTCGGGAACGTCTTGAGGACTCCATGGGATCTATCTACTTGGGATTAGTCCCTTCCTACTTGGCTGTTGGATTTATAAGGAAGGCCTTTTTGACACGGTTTCCTGTTCTGTCCTGGTAGGACTTCTGTGTCTGTTTTTTGTTTGATCAGGGGAATAAAGAGTTCTTACCCCTGTGCCACTTTAAATCGGGGACTGGCAGGATTATTTTTGTCAGCCGAATTTCTTCTTAGGACTTTCTCCAACTATGTCTTGTGTACTAGTGAATGTTATTTGCTTCATCTTTGGCTACATCAGAGCGGTAACCCATTCACATGTTTCATGGATGGGGTTCTAACCTTCTTTTGCCTACCCTTGTTGGGTTTTTCCAGACATCTTACCCCTTCAGTTATGCAGACTTTGTGGGATCAACTCCTGGGTTCTCTACTGGACATAGGAGTCATATTCACATCCTTTGCAGGGTTCCTCCTTGGAAAGTCTTCTCTAGATATAACCATTTGTTTTGACAGTCTTGAGGAACAACGTAGTTCGCATTTCTTGTACCAAACTGATAAGAGGCATGGAGGAGCTCAGCTATGAGGAAAGATTAGAGCAGTGGTTCTCAACTCCTGTCCTCAGGACCCACTAACAGGCCAGATTTTAAGTATTACCTTGGTGAGATGCAGACTAGAATACTGCAATCCCTGAGCAGCAAATTATATCACCTGTGATGCATTTCAGTTATCTTGCAAACCTGGCCTGTTGGTGGGCCCTGAGGACTGGATTTGAGAACCACTGGATTAGAGGAACTGAATTTATGCACTCTTGAGAAGGAGATTAAGGGGGGATATGATCAACATGTACAAATATATAAGGAGTTCATATAGTGAACTTGGTGTTGAGTTCACTTTATGGTCAACACAAAAGACAAGGGGGCACTCTACATCTAGAGGAAAAAATATTTCATCTCCAAATACGGAAAGGTTTCTTCAGAGCTGTGAAAATGTGGAAAAGACTCCAGAGGTGGTTCTGGCCAGCTCAGTAGATTGCTTTAAGAAAGGCCGGGATACTTTCCTAAATGTACATAATATAACTGGGTACTAACATTATAGGTAAAGTTGATCCGGGGTAAATCTGATTGCCTCTCAGGGGATCAGGAAGGATTTTTTTTCCCCTGCTGTAGCAAATTAGGATCATGCGCTACTGGTTTTTTCGCCTTCCTATGGATCAACTGGGTATAGAATTGGGTATATGGGATTGTATTTTTTTTACATTTTTTTTTCTTTATGGTTGAACTGGATGGCCTTGTCTTTTTTTTCAACCTGACTAACTATGTAAGGTGAGTAGAAGTTTAGAGCCTTCCTACTTGGACTGGCTGGTGTCCTTGCAGGATTATTTTCTCCAGGTCCCTTGTCTGGTATATGTTGGCACTAGGCACTTATTCCCATTTCCTTGTTAATGTTCTGTTTTAGGATTTGTTTCACTGTTGGAAATTTTGTTTTTCATTCCTTGGTGGGTGCAGGTTGTCTGGCCTCCTAACTCAATATATGGTCTGGTGCTTGCTTCTGTGTGGAGTCCTTCTTCCCTGGTGGGTGACCATTTCTTCTTGGGCATCAGTTTGATTCGGTCTTCCCCCTCTGATAATGTTGGCAGTCCCCCCTATATGACAGGGTTCAGTCCCATTTGGTGCAACATTGGGCCTTCAGGAAACAGAATTGGCTGCTTTATCTTGTATTACAGCATCATTATGAAGATAACCATAGCACTTTACAAAAAAGTGCACGCAGGCAGTTAGATGGACTTAAAGCTCCTAAGTAAGGGAAGGCTGGAATCCCTATAAATGTTTTATTGGGCTCGGTGTCCCTAATTTTCCCTCACTTCCTGTCTGGCAAAATCATTGTTTCCATGACGGTGAGGGAAATCTCTCTAACAAAGTCCCTTTTTATTATAAAAAAATCCTCCCTTAAAATTAACAAACATAGATGCACTATATTGCCAAAATTATTGTGACGCCTGCCTTTACACGCATATGAACTTTAATGTCATTTGAGTTGGCCCACCTTTTACAGCTATAACAGCTTCACCTCTTCTGGGAAAGGTGTTCTATTGGGTTGAGGTCAGGACGCTGCAGGCCAGTCAAGTTCCTCCACCCCAAACTCGCTCATCCAGGTCTTTATGGACCTTACTTTGTGCACTGGTTCAAATACTTCGATGGGGGGGGGGGGGGATTGTGATATTTTTTTTTTTTTTTTTCAGGGGTTGGGCTTGCCCCTTAGTGCCAGTGAAGGGAACTCTTAAGGCGTCAGCATACCAAGACATTTTGGACAGTTTCATGCTCCCAACTTTGTGGGAACAGTTTGGAGATGGCCCCTTCCTGTTCCAACATGACTGTGCACAAAGCAAGGTCCATAAAGACATGGATGAGTGAGTTTGGGGTGGAGGAACTTGACTGGCCTGCAGAGTCCTGACCTCAACCCGATAGAACAGCTTTGGGATGAATTAGAGCAGAGACTGCAAACCATGCCTTCTCATCCAACATCTGTGCCTGACCTCACAAATGCGCTTCTAGAAGAATGGTCAAACATTCCCATAGACACACCTAAACCTTGTGGACAGCCTTCCCAGAAGAGCTGAAGTTCTTGTTGCAAAGGGTGGGCCAACTCAATATTGAACCCTACGGAATAAGACTAGGAGGCCATTAAAGCTTGTGAGTGTAAAGGCAGGTGTCCCAATACCAATTTGGTAATGTAGTTATTAATGTGCAAACTTGTCAATTTGTTTTTGCTGGGCTTCCCTTGTATAGAATAACACTGATGGTATAAGATGGCAAGCTGGATAGTTTTTATCAAGTTTTAAACCTGGATGACTTGCATATCAGGAACATCTAAGCCTACTATATATTGTACAGGCAAATCTTTTGCTGGCACGACATAGCTTCCCCATTGCATGCATTGATGACATGCACCAATGCATTTCTTGTGAGCCTTTATCAAATGTACTGTGAAATGTTTGATAGCACTCATTTTCAGGTGTAATGATGTCTCCCAGCATGCTGTTACAAAAGGGGACAGCAAACGGCCTAATGTCTGTAAAAGTCACAAGTCATATGTATTAGACAACTTTCACACTGAGGTGCTTTCACGCTAAAAAGTGCCTAAAATACTTCCGAAAACGTATTTCCATTAAAATCAATGAATGCTTTCACACTGGGGCAGTGCAGTGAAAAAACACCCCTCTCCATTGAAATGAATTGAAAGCTCTTCAAAAGCACCTGAAAAGCTCTTCAAAAGCGCTCAGTGTTTTACTGGCAGTTTTTCAAGCGCCTCAGTGTGAAAAAGGCCTAAAAGCTGCTGTATGCCAGTAGTATAGCACTTGGTGGACTACAGTTCTGATGCCTTTCAGATTTACTGGTTCTTCTCTGATAAACCACAATTTTTATAGTTCTGCTCCAGATTTTACCATCGGATAGCGCTGCTGATAAATATCTAGTCTGCAACACCCACACCCCTGCATTTTACTACATGGATGTTCTGTGTAGGATTTCATTATAAATGTTGCCAGGTTTATTTTGAGAATTTTAGTGAAGTGTTAACTGAGTTCTCTATAACCACTTCAGCCCGGACCATTTTGGCTAGTTAAAGACCAGGCCACTTTTCTTTCGTTCATGGATGGACACAGCCTTAATCTTGACAAAGCCTTCCTTTAGGAGTGACTAGGCAGAGAGTGTTAACTTCAAAGCTGAACAGCCCCGCCCAGGGGGCGGTCCTACTGACTATATCCCCTTAGCTTGAACCAAGCAGATCAGTTTTTTCTGCCTAGCTGAGAAGAAGACATGGCTCCCTTCGGGCCCATAGGCCTGGAGGTTTTTTTATTCCAGATTGAAATTTTATTTTATTTTTGTTCCTGTGATCTTCGATCAACTGCCGACTGGGTGACAGGCTGGATCCTTGTAGTCTCCTCAGTTTCGGCCATCGAACGTATGCCGACCATAGCTACGCACTGGGTCGTCCACAACATGCCCGTCGCTCTACGGGTGGCCGGTGAGCTATACGCTCCAGGGCTTGCATCGGACCGGTCTATACGGCCGAGTCGCAGTAGCCTGGCCGACTCATCTCCGTCACCATGCGGAAGATGGTCTGTCTGGGATGCTTCCAGCACAATCCTGCAGGAAGGGTAAGTATAATCACCTGCTTCGGCAGGAGGAGCTGGGCATCCCTGGAGAGGCGAGTTAAGGGCTCTATCCTAACCTCCCCTCCCCTCCCTTCCCCCCCCTCAGGCTCTCTGCGCTAGCGGCTGGGGTTCACCTGGGGAGGGCTCCACCTGTGGGGAACTGTGCATGTACGTCCGCTAAAAATTTTTTATAAGCTGCTTAAGAGATTTTGCTTACCTGTGTCATGCTCCATGCTGTCGGCGACCATTTTTGCTGTGATCCATGCTGTTGTCTATATGCACTGGTGGCCATGTTCTTGTGGTCGCGCTGTATTTGGCCTCTAGCTTCCGCTCGGCAGCCATGTTTTTGGTGATCCACTACTGTTTACTTTCGGCTGCACTGGCGGCCATGTACTTATGGTCCACGCTGTGTTTGGCCACTAGCGGCCGCTCGGCAGCCATCTTTCTTATGATCCAGGCAGTGTTTTGACCATCCATGCTTGGCGGCCAGGTTTTGTGGCCGCTCTATGTTCCGGCTGCTCGGCGGCCTGTGTTTTCTCTGATCCATGCTCTATCTAAAGTCGTTGTTGTGGCCGCGCTGTGTGGGATTCTAGCTGCCGCGGAGGCCATTTTCTTGGTGCTCCACGCTCTATTACGCTCAGCGGCCATGTCCTTGTGGCCCACGGCGTTGTTGGCCTCTAGTGGTTGCTCGGTGGCCATTTTGCCATCTATCAGCATTTAAACGGCGCAGACTGACACGCTGCTGAAGGGTCAGACTGTATAGCTGACCATGAAGCGGCTCCAATAAGTGGCGGATGGCAGCGTACTGTTCCAGGGTGGTGAGTCCTCTGGGTGGGAACCCCTTGTCTCTGCTGCAACTAGGAGGGTGGGTTACTGTGCCATGCCTGTGGGTCATTGCCAAGGTGTAAGCAGCGTGTGGGAACACGGGGGGCTAGAAAGCGCCCCCGCTGGGGACAACGCAGATGCGGAGCCGATTCCTGGCTCTGATGTATCTGAGGATGCTGACCGAGATTGGGCAGACAGTGAGAGTCTCCGGGTCAGCACGCAATAGGGTTCTTGTAAGTGACCTTATCACCGCAGTGCAAGACACTCTAAGAGAAGCGCCGGGTCCCTTTTGAGTTCAGTAAAGCGACCCGCACTGTTGAGGTGTTTCCTTGTGTCTTTTTATATAGACTTTTATACAAGGAGTGGGACAAACCACAGAAGGTTTTTTCAGTCCCTAAAAATCTGGCGATGCGTTACCCTCAGAGTTTCTTAAAAAGATTGACCTCGCCTTAATAGGGGACCCTTCTATGTCCAGACTAAAACAAGCTAGCCACCGTTCCGGTGGAAGGGGCTCCTGCCTTCAAAGACCCTGTGGACAAGAAGGCTGAGGCGATCACCCAAAACCTGTACACGGTAGTGGGTTCGGCTGTGCGCCCGACGATAGTTTGGGCCCTGGTGTCTGACACTCACTGAATTTGCAAAGATGCTGCACAATGGGCTGGCCAGAGCTTCAAGGTATGCGGTGGTGTTACACCGTCTACTTGGTTAGGATTGGTCTGCGGACCAATCTTTCAAGAAAGCCCTGATGGATTTGCCCTTTAAGGGTGACAGATTTTTTTTTGAGCATCCCTGGATGACATTATTAAATATGTTACAGGAGGTAAGAGCATGCTGCTCCCACAATACAAAAAAGGGTAAGGAGCCACGCCATTGGCTAGGGCCCTCCTTCACCACGAACAATCGTTTTTTTCTTCCGCCTAGTGCGGCAAATAGACGATCCCAGGCCGATAAAGCGCCTGCTGAGGGACAAAAGCGTCCCTGGTTTCGCAAGCCTGCGAACAAATCTATGTACCCGTAAAGGTCTGTCCCCACCCATCTCTCGGGTAGGGGGACGTGTTCGTGAAATCGCGACCTGGTGGACATCTCGGATACCTACCGGTGGGTTTGCGAAGTTGTTTCCTCAATACAAGATGGAGTTCTCTTGCCCTCCGAACAGATTTATGATTTTTTTCCTCCAACCGCGCCAGCTTCAGCTGACTCGTCGGGAAGACCTAGATGGGGCGGTTCAAGATCTGCGGATACGCAGGGTAATATTCCTGTTTTCAGTAAAGGAACGGTTTCAGGGGTTTTTACCCAGACCTGTTGTAGTACCAAGAAGGAGGTCCGCCCAATCTTGGATTTCAGGCCCCTCAATTGCTTGTGAAGGTACAAGGATTCTGGAGGGAGTTGGTTCGCTCTGTTGTCTCTGCCCTCCATCCGGGGGATTTCTGGCATCCTTGGCAAGGACACATACTTGCAGGTCCCCAGATGCACCAGGCATCAGAGATGGCTACTCTTTGCAGCCAGGCAAGACCACTACCAGAGGGTTGTGCCCCCATTAGCCTGGCATCAGCACCGAGGGTGTTCACCAGGGTGCTCGTCCTGAGTCTGGCCAAGACAGCGTGGCATTGCTATCGTTGGCTACTTGGACGAGATTCTTCTGAGGGCCACTCAACCTCTGAGTTAGAGGTGAGCGTGTCTATAACCCGTCAGACCCTCTGATGCTTGGGTGCTGAACACTCAGAAGTCAGTATGGTACAGACTCAACTCCTAGTATAGCTGGTGTTGACTCTGGACTCAGAGGCAAACGTTTTGTTTTTTTCCCCTATGGGAAAGTTGCAGACCCTTCGGGCTGTGGTGCGGCAGTTGACATCCCCAGGATGGTCGTCGCGCCGCTTTTACAGGCGAGTCCTGGGCCTCATGGTAGCCTCCTTCGAGGCGATACCATATGCGCAATTCACATGCGAGTGTTACAGAAGTAAAGTCTGTCCAGATGGGACAAGTGCCCATCATCCCTGGATTGTCAAATCTGGGTGAGCCACCTAGTCTAGTTTGGTGGCTGGCAGTGGCGTATGTCAACCTTAAAGGAGGAACAAGAACCTCCACTCACGCCAGATGTAGATTTCCTGGCTTCTCGACTCAATCGGAAGGTATTGAGGTTGGTGGCCAGGTCAAGAGACTCATGGGCAGACGCGACAGATGCGTTAGTGGCACCATAGTCAGTACCGGCTAACCTATGCCTTACCTCCTCCTAAGTTCCTTCCTCAACTGCTTCGCAGACTGGAGGCAGAGAGAATTCCAAGAATCCCAATTGCTCTGGATTGGCCTCGGCGTCCTTGGTACGCCGATCTAGTGCGTCCTGATGGTAGGCGCTTCTTGGCGTCTACCGCTAAGAAATGACCCGCTGTTGCAAGGTCCCATACGCCATCCTGTTTTACAGTCACTGGCTTTAACGGCATGGCTATTGAGAGCTAGGTGCTAAGAGACCGAGGCTGTCAGACTCCGAGTTCTTACCATGAGGAGTGCTCGGAAATCTTCCTCTAGGAAGATTTACCATCACACTTGGAAGACCTACATATTCACTTGTGAGGAAATGAGGTGGCATCCGCGTACTTATTTGGTTCCAGAGTCCTGCTGTTCTTACAGCGCGGGGCGGACCAAAAATTTTCCTACGTGCAATTAGGGACAAATATCTGCCCTGGCTGTCTTTTTTTTATTTTATTTTTTTTTCCAACGACCCCTGGTGGCTCACTCTCTAGTGAGAACGCTTGTACAGGGGGTTCGGCATGCGGCCCCTCCGGTCCGCCCTCCACTACCTCCGTGGGGGCTTGTATAGCAGACGTCCCTGGGCGTCTACCGCTACGAGAGGACCTGCTGTCGCAAGGTACCATACGCCATCTTGCCTTACAGTTAAGGGCATAGCCTCTGAGCTGGCAGCCTTGTCATGCAAGGCTCCCTATCTGACCTTCCATAAGGAAAAGGTGGTGCTGCGTCCGCAGCCTTCTTTTCTTCCTAAGGTCGTTTCGACCTTCCATCTCAAGGAAGACGTGGTACTGCCATCCTTGTGTTCTCATCTGTCGAATCTTAAGGAGACGATGTTGCATTCCTTGGACGTTGTCCAAACTCTGAGTATACTTCTATTACTGCTCCGTTCCGGAGTTCAGACTCGCTGGTTGTTTCGGTGGCTGGTCCCAAGAAGGGCCCAGCGGTCTCGTCGGCCACCATCTCAAGGTGGATCTGACAGATCGTGATTCAGGCTTACGCCATAAAGGGTCAGGCGCATCCCTGTCACGGCGCATTCGACCAGGGCAATAGGTGCCTCTTAGATTAACGGCATGGCCTCTCGGTGCTTCAGAAACCACCGTTTGACATCAGGGAGATTCCCTTGTCGACACTTTACCAAAGTGGTCCTTTTGGTGGCTGTTGCGTCAGTTAAGACGGGTTTCTGAGCTGGAAGCCTTGTCATGCAAGGCTCCCTATCTGATCTTCCACAAAGATAGGTGGTGCTGTTTCGACCTTCCATCTCAAGGAAGACAGTGTACTGTCATCCTTGTGTCCTCATCCGTCGAATCCTAGGAGACAACGTTGTATTTCTGGACGCTGTCAGAGCTCTGAGAGCATCAAGCGTCTGTTTCCCAGGTGTGTAAGGCGGCGACCTGCTCGTCCGTTCACACTTTCACTAACTTTACAAGTTGATGTGTGTGCATCTTCAGATGCTTCTTCGGCTGCAAGGTATTGCAGGCGGCTGTTTAGTGTTGCAACCCCTCCGTTGAGGAGCTCTGTTTTGTTTTGGGGTGAAGTTGTTTTAATGCTGTTCCCACCCCTCGTTTTTGCCACTGCTTTGGGACGTCCCACTTTGTCAAGATTAAGGCTGTGTCCGTCCATGAACGAAAGAGAATAGTATTTTTGTACTCATCGTAAAATCACAGCACCCACCCCTTTTTTTAAAGTTTGTACTGCTTTTGATGAACTGATCTGCTTGGTGCAGGCTGAGGGGATATAGTCAGTAGGACCGCCCTCTGGGCGGGGCTGTTCAGCTTTGAAGTTAACACTTTCTACCTAGTCACTCCTAAAGGAAGGCTAATAGCCACTTTGTCAAGATTAAGGCTGTGTCCGTCCATGAACTCAGAGAAAAGGATTTTACGGTGAGTACAAAAATCCTATTTTTGCGATTCCGCACTGCGTCGCTTTAACTGACAATTGTGCGGTTGTGCGACGTGGCTCCCAAACAAAATTGACGTCCTTTCCCCCCCCCCCACAAATAGAGCTTTCTTTTAGTGGTATTTGATCACCTCTGCGGTTTTATTTTTTGCGCTATATAACACTTTGTACTAGAATAAATATCCCCAAAAAATATATAACAATTTTTTCCTCAGTTTAAGCCGATACGTATTCTTCTACATATTTCTGGTAAAAAAAATCGCAATAAGCGTTTGGTTTGCGCAAAAGTAGCTTCTACAAAATAGGGGACGGTTTTATGGCATTTTTATTAATTTTTTTTTTTTACTAGTTATGGTGGCGATCAGCGATTTTTATCGTGACTGCGACTTTGTGGCGGACACTCGACACCATTTTGAGACCATTGTCATTTTTACAGCGATCAGTGCTATAAAAATGCACTGATTACTGTGAAAATGACACTGGCAGTGAAGGGGTTAAGTGTGACCTAACGAGTGATTCTTACTGTGTGGGGGTGTGGCTTGGCGTGTGACGTCACTGATCCTTGTTTCCTAAGACCGGCAACAGACGATTAGTGACGCTCTCACTAGAACGGGGAAAGGTTTGTTTACACTTACCTCTCCCCGTTCTTCAGCTCTGTGCAGTAGTGTATTTAGGTTTTGTGCTGCCCTAGGCCTGACTAAACTCGTGCACCCCTAATTTAAATATGACCCACCCCTTCCTGTCAAGGCCACACCCCTTTCTGGTTAAGACCTGCCCTGAAATTTTCTAGTGGGGACACTAGTTCTGAGGGCCTGGGGGGGGGGAGGGAGGAATGAATTCCCTTAATTTTGCATAGATTTCCTCTCACCTCCTGTTTGGCTATGGGGCAGGAAGTGAAGGGAAATCTCTGCAATGGGACAGGGATGGTAAAAAATAAACTGATAGGGGCTATAACCCTCCCTTACTCTATCCAAAATGGAAAAAAAAGTGTCGCTTTATGGGGGCGCTAGACTAATTGCCTCTCAGCCCAGTTCGCCCCATATGACTGGCGCTACAATAAGTGTAGCGGAAGCCGGCGGGGACTCTTTCTGTGCTGCCCCCCGCAAAGTGCTGCCCTAGGCCTGGGCCAGGATACAGCGTTGGCTCTGTGACCCTATCGCGGGACACCGGTGGTGATCGGGCGCGGTCACAGAGCTCACGACTGGGTCGCGAGCGTGCCGCCGGCGGCGCGCTACCCATGGCTGGGCATCCTAAAGGGGACGTACCTGTACATGCTTATGCCCAGCCGTGCCATTCTGCCCATGTATATCGGCGTTAGCTGGTCCTTAAGCGGTTAATCTGTAAAATCTTTAAGTATTATAAATGTATTAATGTTTGTATTCATATAAAGAACATTTTTCTGCTTCTATTTCCTATCTCAGATGTCTGTGCCCTTGCCAGCTCAATCAGGGAGATGACTGCGGCGACTCGAAAAATGCGCACAGCCCTTTGGTGTGCTCTGCAGATGGCACTGGCTTTCCACCCTGTGCAAGCCCACGATAAAGGCTAAATGACAGATTTCCCACGATGCAGTACTCCTATTTTATCAGGATGGACGTATGATATGATTTGCTGTTGGTCTAGTTTTATTTTTTAATGAGGAGCTTTGGAAGAGAATTACTGATGTTCCCAAATTCCTTTTGCAGAAATTATTAGTATGTTTAAAAGAAAACACTAGGCATGTATTCCTTGTTTTTAGATTAACTTTATTTACATTTTCTGTAAAGAGAGAATACTATAAAGCAATCCCACATTTGGCTCCTTCAGAACAGAGCAACAGCTTTGCTTTAAAGTAGTCCTCTCCAGAAGCATGTGTATCCTTTTCTTCACTTCCCCTCCAAAACCAAAGAAATCTCTCCATGTGACAGCATTTGGCCAATCGGTCCTATGTAGAGTCAGCCTTGTGTAGGCTTTTTCACCCATGCCAGCTGAACAGAGGGGAGATGCAGGGGTGAAAGAAGGGTAAGTTCACGTTGCTGGGAATGGAGGAATTCAAAAGTGAACCTGTTGCTTTGCGGCTTGTGGATAAAGCACAAGTTCACTTTAAGGCTTTATGCACACTTGGTTTTTAATGCAGCTGTTGGGGGCGTCTGATTCGTTTTTTCCTACCTCAAAACACACCTGCATGTCGGCCTATGTGTCGGTGCACACATAAGCATTTAGAGGCAGGAAAAAACCCACAGCCTGCATGTTTGAGAGCAGTGTTTTGGCAGGAATACATTCTTAATAAATTATTCTGGCTAATAAAATGAATTAAAGTCCAAGCACTTGATGCGCCTAAACACGTTTATAAGCGTCAAGTGATTTTTCTGCCAAAACGCTGCTGCCAGGAGGAAAGGCGTTTTGTCTGTCTGCCTAAGGCCTTACAGTTGTTTTTAATTTGTTGTTTTAGAGTATGTTTTGCTGGAGAATATGCTTCAATGCTTTGGGAGTATCTTCGTATTCCAAAGATCATTGTGGATGGTGCACAGAAAAATCTAAAAAACAAACGTGTAGAAATCTATTTAAAGCATCAAAGTATTTATTCACTAAATTTCACAAAACTATTATCACAACCCATGAATTTCTAGGTGGTGTTCATTTGTAATATACAGAATACCACAACCCAAATGAATTTTAATGTGTGGTCTCTTGAAACCCTGAGAACTGTCTGCTTTAACAACATTTACATGTTGGATAGTTCTGGAGGGATAGAACCCCAGATGTAAGGGTGTTTATTTTTATTTATATTTTGACGGGACAGCCAAGCAAGAGTCCCCATCATGTAAAAACGGTGAATTGCAGTGGCCAAAGTACGGGGATCTCACATCTGCTTTTAAGGATGAAATATTTGAAGCTGCAATGGTGATTCATTGCACTTGGAAAGCCTGATTCATCACACCTACCACTCTTGTCTAACCACAAAAGCTCTGAGCACATCACGTACCAGAGATCCATAGAACTATCTAACTTTTGCTTGCATTCAGCGTGTCCTATAATAACCTCCAGCTATTATATAGAAGGGCAGAAGAACATGGATAGGCAGTGATGGTTGTGAGATATGGCAAGGTCCCTGTACAGGCCTGACACAAGGGCCCTCCTCTACAGCATGCTGGCAGGGTACAGGCTTTTTACTGAGGCTGTGACTACTTTCTAAAGAAAACCAATAAAACTTTGCAGTCAGAATGTATTTAACTGATTTAAACTGAAAGCTCAATTCGACTTCAACATGGTATGCTTTATGACGAACTTTGTGTTTTTTTTTTTCTTCATACATGTTTTTAGTATGCAAGCAACATGCATTATAAGTGGGCACTGTATGCGCAGTTTTCTGGCCATTTACTGGCTGGACCTGACAAGTATACAATGCTGACTTTGCATTTTTTTTTCTTTTTTTTTGTGAGCACTTCAGTTTGAGGAACAATTGTAGTTAAGGAAATATGAACATCTGTAATTTTGCACTCTTGTTGCAAGAAAGTTTTATAACTGTAGCCATACAGTATTATAGATAGAAACCTAAATCTGTTAAGACTAATGTGAAAAGGGTTATTTTATGCATTACTGATGAATAGCGCTATAGAAATATTCTACTGAAAAATAAAATGTTTTGGTTAAAACTGCAACCAACCTGGCTCTCAGATTTCCTTTGAGTTTTGGCAAAGTAATATGAATGTAAATATTTAAAATACTGCAGACAAGGTTGTCTTACAGTAAAACTGAACTTAAATTTGAAAAATGATTAGATAATGTTTTATACCAGAGAGACCTATGCATGCCTATCGGCATCCCACCACCCCCTTACATTATTATTTTTTCTTTTTTTTTTTTTTGTTGTACTCCAACTGTTGCAGAGTAATATTCTGGTGCTGGCATTAAACAACTCCTGTGTGCATGGGAGTCATTCAGTGGTGACATGTAGGTTGTCGGTGCCTGTGGCAAGGCAAGTAGTTCGTGTGCCCCCCCCCCCCCCCCCATGGACTTTTAGCACGCACTAGCGTTTTTTCCACAAGTACAATATTAAACCCCTTACCACCCCTTGCATAAGGGTTCACACATGTCTGGCTGTGGTTTACAGTCTGTGCGTTCCTGTTCACCAGTTCAGGTGCAAAGTTTTGCCTGAATTCACACCTGAACTGGACCCAGAAGCGCACATCACCATTTTCAAAACTGCACTGCGGCTGCTCTGGACATGTGTGAACTGGCTCCATTGAGAGCTGGTCACATTCTATGACTGGGATTCGGTAAACCACTTAAGGACTGAGCCTCTTGAGATTTGCTGTTAAAAAAAGCTAATTTTAAATTTCTCTTATCCATGGACTGACACGGTGTCTCTTTACACTTTACACGTGGGTTATATCCCTGCTTGCAGGAGAAGACCTAGGCAGAATGTGAGATGTTATACATACATTCTAAAAGCCAGAGCTGAACAGCCCCACCCAGGGGGCGGTCCCTCCGGGCATAACCCTCCCACTACAGTCAGCAGACTTCAGTTTTTTTCTGCCTAGCAGAAGGAGAAGACGTGGCTCCCTCAGGAGCCAGTCTCCTGACCTATTTTATTCCTTTTTGGAATTCTTTTTTTTATTTTTGAGAATCTTCTATCAACTGTCGGCTGGGCAACAGGTTGGGTACAAGATATCCTCGTAGTCTTCCCTGTCCGACCATCGAGCGTGCTGATCCTCGCCTTCTGTGCGTGAGACTCAGTTCACGACAGGCCCCATGACTCCAGGGGTGGCCGGGTTTGCTTTCATGCTCCCACAGTCCTCTCAAGACTGAACAGCTCCTGACTGACTGTATCTTTCGCGGTGGACCGGGCCGACAGCTACTCAGTACTGCACTGTGATAGTCCTGTCAGAAACACCAGTGTGTCCCTCAGGGGACGGGTAAGTAGTCTCTCCTGCCTGCAGGTGAGTACAAAGGGCTGTGTGTTTCTCTGTGGGGGATTTTCCCTGTCTCCCCCTGTATTTTATTGTTGCTCTCTGTCACCATTACTGGCGCTGGCTGTGTGGGGTGCTTGGGGGTCACACTGTTCTTGGGGGGCTCATGCTGGTCTGCAATGTATGCCTTGGGGCTTTTTTGTGTTTTTTTTTTGGGGCCTGAGCGCCGAGTGGCGCTGTGCGTGTGTGCTGTTTCATTTTAACTGCGTCATGGCGGCCATCTTGCCGCGGATCGCCTCAGTGAAGTGCGGCGGCCATTTTCTTGTAGCCCGCACGCTTTTCAGCACTAGTTTGGCCTCTAGCGCTGCTGTAGCAGCGCGAATCTCCTCACAGCACACCAGCGCTGACACAGCGCGGTACAGACAGCGGAACTAAGCGGTCCCTGGTCCGGTTTGGTGAGTCCCCTGGGCGCCCCCTCAGTCAGCACAGCCTGTGGGTGGACTTTTTATCTGAGAGAGTCTCAGAGAGGGACAATATGGAGTCTGTGTCACCAGCTTCCCCTAAAAATGTCAGTGGCAACAGGCAGTGCTTCAGCACTGCGGTCCCTATGGACCTGTTGTGGGCAGCCCTGGAATCAATTTCTGACCAGGATGGGAGCTGTGTGCAAGCGCAAGGTGCAAAAAAGGCGCCCTCTCCCCACTTTATCTACTCGAGGGCAGTGCGCTGATTCAGATATGGGCCTAGCCACTTTCGCTCAGGACCCTAGTTCTGAATGTATGGATGGTTTTGAACAGGACATTCCTTATGAGGGAAACTCCAGTTCTGAGTCAGTAAATGACAGGGCGCTTGTTAGTGTGCTCATGACTGCGGTGAGGGACACTCTCAAGCTCAAATGCTGCGGATGCAGAACCTCAGGCGGATACTGTCTCCTTGGGTTCTTTTAAGTCCAGGCCTTCTAAAGGGGTTTTTTCCATTGTACTTTCTTTGACCAGCTCATTGATAAGGTCTGGGAAAAGCCGCAGAAGAATTTTTTTATGGTCCCGCGGCGTTTGTCTATCAGATACCCCTTGAAGATGCCCTACTTAAAAAGTGGGCTTCTCCCCCAGTGGTCGACCCTCCAGTCGCCCGGTTGAACGAGGCCATCACTCTCCCGATGGAGGGGACTCCTGCATTTGAGGACCCCACTGACAGGAGGTCAGAAGTGGTGAGCAGAACCATGTTTGCCTTGTTGGGATCCGCCCTACGACCTGTGGTAGCGGCGACCCTTGTGTCTAAAACACTTACAGGTTGGGCAAAAATGTTGCACCTAGCTGTACAGGAGCATATTCTTCCTCCAGACACAGTTGCTCTGGCCCACCAACTGGTTCAGGGCCTGGTTTCCGTGTGCGACGCCACGCTGAACGCGGCCCCTTTAATATCCAGGGCCTCTGTCTCGGCGGTGGTATTGCGTCGTCTTATCTGGTTGAAATGCTGGTCTGCTGGACTAGCCTTAGGAAGCTCCTGACGGATCTACTATTTAAAGGCGGTAGACCTTTCGGTGCTGCTCTGGATGACATCGTCATGGATGTCACGGGAGGTAAACGCACTCTTCTTCCTTAGACTAGCAAGGGTGAGGAGGCCCGCCGCAAACAGGGGCCTTCCTTTCCAGCAAAACGGTTTTTTTTTTCGTCAGTCAGAGTCCACAGGTAGGCCCTCTCAGGCTGACGGCAGTGCGGCTGGTGGGCACAAGTGCCCCTGGGTGCGTAAGCCAAACAGGCGGCTCCCAAGCCCGCCTCCGCGTGAAGTATTGCCTCCGCCCGACTCTGGGGTGGGGGGACGACTTCGCAGGTTCACGGATCGGTGGACCTCCCGAATCTCCGACTGGTGGGTGTGCGAGGTGGTCACCTCAGGATATAGGATAGTATTCCGATCCTGGCCCCCACACAGATTCTTTCCCTTGAATCTTCCTCTCCTTCCTACCTGTCGGGCAGCCCTCTTGGGGGCTGTACAGGATTTCATCAGGTCCGGAGTGATTGTGCCGGTTCCGTCACAGGAGAGTTTTCAGGGATTCTGCTCGAATCTGTTTGTCGTCCCAAAAATAGGATGTGGTTCGACCTATCCTGGACCTCAAGGCCCTGAATGCCTTCGAGAAGGTGCAGAAATTCCGCATGGGATCCATTCGCACGGTGATCGCTACACTCCACCAAAGGGATTTTCTTCTGGCGTCCTTGGACTTCAAGGACGCCTACTTGCATGTTCCGATCTGCGCAAGTCACCAGAAGTTTCTGCGCCTTGCGATCAGCGAAGTCCACTATCGATTGTGGCTCTTCCTTTCGGCCTTGCCTCGGCACCAAGGGTGTTCACCAAGGTGCTTGCTCCGGTTCTAGCCTTCTGTTACAGCGAGGTATTGCTGTCGTGGGCTATCTGGACGGTCTTCTGCTATGAGCAGAAAGTGGCTCAGACTTAGAGGAAAGGTGACTATCGTCAATTAGACCCTCAGGGACTTCGGGTGGTTCCTGAACATTCAGGAGTCAGTCCTGGTCCCGACTCAGTGTCTGGAGTATCTAGTTCTGGTTCTGGACTCCTTGGAGGCAAAGGTATCCTACCTCTGGAGAAGTTGCTGACACTTCAGTCTGCGGTGCGGGTGCTGACATCCCGAACATGGTTGTCAATCCGTTGTTTGCATGAGAGTCCCGGGACTCCTGGTGGCCTCCTTTGCGGCCATTCCGTATGCCCAATCACACACCAGGGCATTGCAGAAGGAGATCTTGTCCACCTGGGACAAATCCCCGTTGTCCTTGGATCTTCGGATCCAGGTGATTCACCTGGTCAGGGCGTCCCTGACATGGTGGTTGGGACCCTCGGCTCTTCGGTCCGGAAAGTCATTCCCCTCCCATCCAATGGACGGTACTCACGACGGACACCAGCCTGACGGGCTGGGGTGGAGTCTGGGGAGTCCTGTCGGCTCAAGGCCTTGGACTCCGGATGAGCCCGTTTACCAATCACTGTTCTGGAAATACGGGCCATCAGACTGTGTCTCTCCTCAGGTCGGAGAGAGTACGGGGTCGCTCCATCAGGAGCCAGTCGGACAACGCCACGGCGGTGGCGTATGTAAACCATCACGGGGGGACTCTGAGCTCAGCTGCGGCTTCCGAGGTAATCCGTATCCTGAAGTGGGCCGGAAGAAACGTGCCGGCTCTGTAGGGGCGGACTATCTGAGTCGCCAATCGCCAGACCAGGAAGAGTGGTCCTTGCATATTTCAACTCCTTTGCCGACGGTGGGGCACGTCGGATGTGGACCTGATGGCCTCTCGACTCAGTCGCAAGGGTCGAGGTTGTGGCCAGATCCAGGGATCCTTGGGCGATGCCTCGGATGCGTTGGTGGCCCCATAGGGTCCTTATCGCCTGATATAAACTCCGGTGATCCTAATTGTTCCGGATTGGCCTCAGCGTCCCTGGTACGCTGATCTGGTACGTCTCGTTGCGGACGTTCCCTGGCGGTTGCCGATGAGGGAGGACCTTCAGTCTCAAGGTCCTATGTTTCATCCGGCTTACAGTCTTTGGCTTTAACGGCAGAGCTGTTAAAAGCCAGGTGTTGAGGGACTGAGGTCTCTCGGACTCTGTCATTTTGACCATGTTAAGGACACGGAAGTCTTCCTCCAGGCAGATCTATCACCGTGCCTGGAAAGCTTATATCGCCATATGCAATGCGCTGGACTGGCGTCCTCGGACGTATTCCGTCCCCAGAATCCTGCGTCCTCTGCAGTGTGGAGTGACCCAAAAGCTTGCTTTGAGTACCATCAAGGATCAGATTTCGGCCTTGGCCGTCTTCTTTCAGCGACCTCTAGCGGGTCATTTCTTGGTTAGCACCTTGTGTTGGGGGTTCGCCATGTGCTCCCTCCTGTCAAGCCTTCTCTCCCACCGTGGGATCTGAATTTGGTGCTCTTGGTCCTCCAGGAACCTCCTTTTTTGGGAATATCCGGGATATTCCTCTTGTCTTGTCTCAGAAGGTGGCCTTTTAGTGGCAATCACTTCTGTTTGACGAGTGTCTGAGTTGGCGGCTTTGTCCTGCAAGTCGCCATATTTAGTCATCCATAAGGATAAGGCGGTGTTGCATCCGCGACCTTCCTTTTTGCCAAAGGTGGTGTCTACCTTTCACCTACATGAGGACATTGTCCTCCCGTCCTTGTGTCCTCACCCATCGCATCCCAGAGAGTTTGCGCTGCACATATTGGATGTGGTACGAGCCTTACGGGTGTACCTGTCTGCTGCTGCTTCTATTCGGAAGTCCGACTCACTGTTTGTGACTGTCCCTGGTTCATAACAGCGCCAAGCGGTTTCGTCTGCCATCATTTTTAGGGGAATCAGACAAACCGTCATTCAAGCCTATGCTCTCAAAGGGCGGGCGCCTCCCTTTCCGGTTACGGCGCATTCCACCAGGGCAATTGGTGCTTCCTGGGTTTTCCGACATCAAGCGTCGGTTGCACAAGTGTGCAAGGCGGCGACCTGGTCGTCTGTTCATACCTTTTAAGTTTTTTATAAGGTTGATGTGGCTGCATCTTCGGATGCTTCCTTCGGCCGCAGGGTGCTGCAGGCCGCTGTTTACGTTGCGACTCCTCCGTTGAGGAGATCTGCCTTCTTGGAGTGAAAGTTTGGTTTTTCCATTTATACTGCTCCCATCCCTCTTGACACTGCTTTGGGACATCCCACGTGTAAAGTGTAAAGAGACACCGTGTCAGTCCATGGATGATAAGAGAAAATAGGATTTTTTGTACTCACCGTAAAATCCTTTTCTCTGACATCCATGGACTGACACGGCACCCACCCTTCCTTTTAAGTTTGTACTGCTTTGTTACGAACTGAAGTCTGCTGACTGTAGTGGGAGGGTTATGCCCGGAGGGACCGCCCCCTGGGTGGGGCTGTTCAGCTCTGGCTTTTAGAATGTATGTATAACATCTCACATTCTGCCTAGGTCGTCTCCTGCAAGCAGGGACATAACCCAAGTGTAAAGAGACACCGTGTCAGTCCATGGATGTCAGAGAAAAGGATTTTACGGTGAGTACAAAAAATCCTATTTTCTCTTGTCATCCATGGACTGTCACAGCGTGTCTTTACACCTTTACACGTGGGTTATGTCCCTGCTTGCAGGAGAAGACCTAGGCAGAATGTGAGATGTTATACATACATTCTAAACAGCCAGAGCTGAACAGCCCCGCCCAGGGGGGCGGTCCCTCCAGACATAACCCTCCCACTGCAGCCAGCAGACCTCAGTTTTTTTTCTGCCTAGCAGAAGGAGAAGACGTGGCTCTCTCAGGAGCCAGTCTCCTGACCTATTTTTATTCCTTTTGGAATTTTTTTCTTAGAAGATCTCAAAAAAATAAAATATCAACTGTCGGCTGGGCAACAGGTTGGGTACAAGATATCCTCGTAGTCTTCCCTGTCCGACCATCGAGCGCGCTGATCCTCGCCTTGTGTGCGTGAGACTCAGTTCACGACATGCCCCGCGACTCCAGGGGTGGCCGGTGGGCTTCCAGCTCCACGGTCCTCTCAAGATTGAACAGTCCGGCTGTATCTTTCGCGGTGGACCGGGCCGACAGCTACTCAGTACCGCACTGGGATAGTTCTGTCAGAAACACACCAGTGGGTCCCTCAGGGGACGGGTAAGTAGTCTCTTCTGGCTGCAGGTGAGTACATGCTGTGTGTTTCTTGTGTGGGGGATTTCCCTGTCTCCCCCTGTGTTTTTTAATGTCACTCTCTGTGCACTTCGCTGGCGCTGTACTGTGTGGGGTGCCTGGGGGCCATACTGTCCTGGGGGGGGGGGGGGGGGGCTCATGCTGCTCTGCATTTCGCTGGGGCTGTTTATTTGAGAGTGAGGGGCCTGGGCGCCGTTCGGCGCCATTTTTGGTGACTGTGCTGGTTTTTTTACATTGGCGGCCATCTTGCCGTGGTCCGCCAGAGCACATTGTGGCGGCCATTTTCTTGTAGCCGCACTTTTTTCTAGCTCTAGTTTGGCCTCTAGCGCCGCTCAGGAACGGCGCAAATCTCCTCAGTCTCTCTCCTCTCAGCTCACTCACGATGAGCAGGGCAGCGGAACCGAGCGGTCCTGTTTAGGTTGGTGGGTCCCCTGGGCATTCCCCTACTTCAGTCAGCACAGCCTGTGGGTGGTCTCAGAGGGGGACATTATGGAGTCAGAGTCACCAGCTTCCCCTAACATGCCAGAGGCAGCAGCCAGTGCTCCAGCACCTGCGGTCCCTATGGACCAGTTGTCGGCAGTCCTGGAATCATTTTTGACCAGGATGGAAGCTGTGTGTGAGCACAAGGGAGCAAAAAAGCGCCCTCTCCCCACTTTATCTCCACAAGGGGGAGTGCTCTGATTCAGATATGGGCCTAGCTGCTGCTGCTCAGGACCCTAACTCTGAATATTTAGATGGTTTTGAACAGGACATTCCTTGTGAGGAAGACTCCAGTTCTGAGTCAGTAAATGACAGGGCACTTGTTAGTGAACTCATTGATGCAGTGAGGGACACTCTCAAGCTGAATGCTGCGGCTGCAGAACCTCAGGCGGAGGCAGTCTCCTTTGGTTCTTTTAAGACCAAACCTTCTAAAAAGGTTTTTCCATATGTACCCTTCTTTGACCAGCTCATTGACCAGGTCTGGGAAGAGCCTCAGAAGACTTTCATGGTCCCGCGGCGTTTGTCTATTAGATACCCCTTTGAAGACGCCCTGCTTAAAAAGTGGGCTTCTCCCCCGGTGGTCGACCCTCCAGTCGCCCGTTTAAACAAGGCCACCACTCTCCCGATGGAGGGGACTCCTGCGTTTAAGGACCCCACTGACAGGAGGTCAGAAGTGGTGAGTAGAGCCATGTTCGCCTTGTTGGGATCCGCCCTACGGCCCGTAGTAGCGGCGACCCTTGTGTCTCAGACACTCACGGAATGGGCAAAAATTTTGCACCAAACTGTGCAGGAGTATAACCTTCCTCCAGACACGATTGCCCTGGCCCACCAGATGGTGCAGGGTCTGATATGTGTGCGACGCCACGTTGGACGCGCCCCCCTTAATATCCAGGGCCTCTGTCTCGGCGGTGGTATTGCGTCTTCTCTGGTTAAAATGCTGGTCTGCTGACCTAGCCTCTAAAAAGCTCCTGACGGATCTACCTTTTAAGGGTGGTAGGCTTTTTGGTGCTGCTCTGGATGACATCATCAAGGATGTCACGGGAGGTAAAAGCACTCTCCTTCCTCAAACTATCAAGGGTAAGGAGGCTCGACGTAAACCGGGTCCTTCCTTTCCAGCAAAAAAGGTTTTACTCTTTCGTCCATGGACCGACACAGCTTCTCTATTGACAAAGTGGGTATTATCCGTTAATTAGGAGTGACTAGGCAGAAAAACTTGTAAAAAGTGTTGCATCACACCTTCTACAGTACCGCCCAGGGGGCGGACCCTCTGGGTATACCCTCTCAGTCTGCACATCGCAGATCAGTTTTTTTCTGTCTAGCAAGGAGTAGGACATGGCTCCCTTCGGGCTCATTGGTCCGGGGAAAAAAGATATATATATTTTTATTTTTTTGCTACATTTGTTGTTTCCTGCGATCTTCGATCAACTGCCGACTGGGTGACAGGCTGGATCCTCGATCCTTGTAGTCTCCCCAGTTTCGGCCATCGAGCGTGTGCCGACCCTAGCTACGCGCTGGGTTTTCCACGACATGCCCGTCGCTCCACGGGTGGCCGGTGAGCCTACGCTCCAGGGCCTGCATCGGACCGCTCAGCTTCGGCTGACCTTACGGCCGAGTCGCAGCAGCCTGGCCGGTGAGCTTACGCTCCAAGGCTTGCATCGGACCGCTCAGCTTCGGCTGACCTTACGGCCGAGTCGCAGCAGCCTGTCCGGTGAGCGTCATGCTCCAGGGCATACATATGATCGTCCCTTCTGGGTCCAATCACAGCATGCCTGGCCAACAGTCACCTTCCGTGCGCGGACGATGATCTGTTTGGAATGTCTTCCAGCAGAATACATGCAGGATAGGTAAGTAAAACTCCCCTGCCTCGGCTGGGTGATTTAGCTGGACATTCCTGGAGAGATCAAGTAAGTGGTTGTGGCCCCTTTCTTTCCTCTCTCCCTGCCTTTCCCTCCTCCCTGGGCTTCTAGCTAAAGGTTGCTGGGTGCTGGGGGTCACCTAGGGGGTCCCACTGGAGCGGGGCTGGCTGTAACTAACATTTAAAAGAAATGTCATTTTTGCTTACCTGTGTTTCTGTGTCTCCATGCTGTCGGCGGCCATTTTGAGGTGGTCCATGCCAAGTTTGGCCTCTTGTAACTGCCTGGCGGCCATCTTCCTGTAGTTCGGCCACACCCACTGGCCCCTATCAGGTGATCGGCGGCCATGTTTGTCCACCCTGTATGCAGATATTGCCGTTCGGCGGCCATCTTTTTTGTGGGCTATGGCTGCCTGACCTCTATCTTCTGTCGGCGGCCATTTTCTTAGAGCCCACATTATCTTCCATACAGACGGTTTTGGCAACCATTTTGCGAGAGCCTCCGGCCTCTAGGGTGCATTACACTGGCGCGAAAATTCACACAGGAAGTGCTGATAAAAGAAGCAGACTGACACAGCAGCAAGGGGACAGCATCACAGGCGCAGCATAGCAGTACCTATCCAGGGTGGTGAGTCCTCTGGGTGACCCAGCATCTCTGCAGCGCAGGAGGGTGGCCTATTGATATCTTGCCTGGAGCCCTGTGAGTGTCAGCGTGTGGTCAGCATGGCATCTGAGCCAGATGTCTTCTCCCCTGAAACACCAGATTTAGCAGCTGGTGTCCCTGAGGTGTCTATGGACGCTATGTCGGCAATCCTAGAGGCGTTTGCTGCCAGGGTGGAAGCAGCACACGGGAATACAGGGGGTAGTAAACGCCCCATCCCCTGCAAGCTTCTGGGGATAATTCTGGTGCAGAACCAGGTCCAGCTATGGCTCGGGGCCCAGATTCTGACGCACCAGAGACTGCAGACCGTGACCGGACAGTGAGAATGACTCAAAGTCCAGGTCAGTACGCGAGACGGCTTTGGTATCTGACCTTATTACTGCAGTGCGGGATATGCTAAAATTGGAAAATACTGCAGAAGCAGCAGAGACTCCGGTCCACTTGGGTTTCATAGACCTGCCCGCACTGCTAAGGTGTTCCCTTGTGTGTCTTTTGATAAACTCTTATACAAGGAATGGGAGAACCCACTGAGGGTCTTTACAGCCCCAAAGAGGTTTGCGGTACGGTACCCCTTTTGAGGAGAGTTTTCTGAAGAAATGGACCTCTCCCCCCTATAGTGGACCCTCCGGTGTCCAGACTTAATAGAGCCACCACAATTCCTGTAGAAGGGGCTCCTGTTTTCTAGGACCCTGTGGATAAGAAGGCTGAAGCACTCGCTTGCTACCTATACTCAGTGGTAGGCTCGGCAGTACGCCCGGCATTGGCGGGGGCCCTAGTGTCTCACACACTTACTGAATGGGCAAGATTGCTACTCCAGGGGTTAAGGAGCGAGATGCTCCTCCTGATGAGATAACATTGGCCGACCTGTTGGTCCAGGGCCTTAGGTTTGTCTGCGAGTCAGACATGAATACTATTCCCCTGCTGTCTAAAACTTCGGTTTATGCAGTAGCAATACGCCACCTGATCTGGCTAAAAGGCTGGTCTGCGGACCAGACTTCCAAGAAAGCCCTGTTGGATCTGCCTTTTAAGGGCGACAGACTTTTTGGGGCTTCTCTGGATGACATCATCAAGGATGCCACAGGAAGTAAAAGCACTTTGCTTCCCCAAATTAGCAAAGGTAAGGGGCCACGCCAAGGGCAAGGGCCCTCCTTTACTGCACACAAGTGGTTTTTTCGTCCCCCTAGGGCGACAGGGAAAAGACCCCAGGCCGATAAAGCGCCTGCCCAAGGACAAAAGCGTCCCTGGTCCCGCATACCCAATAAGCCTGCGGACAAATTTGCGTCCGCATGAAGGTCCACCCCCACCCAGCTCTCGGGTGGGGAGACGTCTTCGCAAATTCGCGACTCAGTGGACAGCACTAATCTCCGACAGGTGTGTTTGCGAAGTAATCTCCTCAGGCTACAAGATAGTTTCTCTCTTGTCCACCGGACAGATTCAACACCTCCAATCTCCAGCTACTACCGACCCGTCGGGAGGCCCTGTATGGGGCGGTCCAGGGTCTACTGGAACGCGGGGTAGTTATTCCAGTTCCAGAACTGGAACGGGGTTTTTACTCAAATCTGTTCATTGTGCCGAAGAAGGAGGGGGTTCGTCCAAGCTTGGATCTCAGAGCCCTCAATTGCTTTGTGAAGGTACAAAGTTTTCGGATGGAGTCGGTTCGATCTGTAGTCACGGCTCTCCATCCGGGGGACTTTCTGGCCTCCTTGGACATCAAGGACGCATACCTGCATGTCCCCATATACTCCAGACACCAGAGGTTTCTGCGATTTGCTATCGGGAAGAACCACTACCAGTTTGTGGCCCTCCCGTTTGGCCTTGCCTCAGCACCCAGGACGTTCACCAAGGTGCTCGCTCCGATTCTGGCACTTCTAAGACAGCGGGGTATCGCTATCACAGGTTACTTGGACGACCTTCTGCTGAAGGGCCCTTCAAGCTCAGAATTAGAGGTAAGCGTGTCCATTACCTGTCAGACTCTTCGAGACTGTGGTTGGATACTAAACACGCAAAAGTCAGTATTGGTGCCCACTCAACGCCTAGTGTACCTGGGGTTGATTCTGGATTCCTCAGAGGCAAAGGTATTCCTCCCTGTGGAGAAGTTGCAGACCCTCCGGGCTGCAGTACGGCAGCTGACTTCCAGGAATTGGTCGTCACTCCGTTTTTGCATGCGAGTGTTGGACCTCATGGTAGCCTCCTTCGAGGCGGTCCCATATGCTCAATACCACACTCGAGTGTTACAGAGGGAAGTTCTGTCCAGATGGAACAGATGCCCTTCATCTCTGGATTATCAAATCCGAGTGAGCCACCTAGTCAGGAGATCCCTGGTATGGTGGCTGACAGCACCGGCTCTAATGGCCGGGAAGTCATTTCTTCCGGTTTACTGGATAGTGATCACGACGGACGCCAGCCTTACAGGTTGGGGGGGAGTCTGGGGTGTCCAGTCGGCGCAAGGTCGCTGGACCCCAGAGGAAGCCCTCCTGCCGATCAATGTCCTGGAGATCCGGGCGATCAAGCTGTGCCTCTTCAAATGGTCTCAGAGACTGCAAGGGCGTCCAGTCAGGATCCAGTCAGACAACGCCACAGCAGTGGCATATGTCAATCATCAAGGAGGAACAAGAAGCTCAGCTGCAGCATCGGAGATCGCTCGCATCCTGAAGTGGGCAGAGAGGAGCGTACCGGCACTGTCGGCCGTGTACATTCCGGGTGTGGAAAACTGGCAGGCGGACTACCTGAGCCGCCAGATGCTGGACCAGGGAGAATGGTCCTTACACCCGGAGGTGTTCCAACTCCTCTGCCAAAGATGGGGCACACCAGACGTAGATCTTCTGGCTTCCCGACTCAATCGGAAGGTATTGAGGTTTGTGGCCCGGTCAAGAGACCCATGGGCAGACGCAACGGACGCGTTGGTAGCATCGTGGGGCCAGTATCGGCTAATCTATGCCTTCCCTCCCTTAAGGCTTCTTCCTCTTCTGCTCCGCAGAGTGGAGGCAGAGGGAATTCCAATGATCCTAATCGCTCCAGATTGGCCTCAGCGTCCTTGGTACGCCGATCTAGTACGTCTGGTAGCAGACGTCCCCTGGCGCCTACCACTACGGAAGGACCTGCTGTCGCAAGGTCCCATATTCCATCCTGCTTTACAGTCATTGGCTTTAACGGCATGGCTGTTGAGAACCAGGTACTGAGAGACCAGGGCCTGTCAGACTCAGTAATTTCTACTATGAGAAGTGCTCGGAAACCGTCCTCTAGGAAGGTCTATCACCGCACTTGGAGGGCCTACATCTCCATGTGTGAGGAAATGAAATGGCATCCGCGTACCTATTTGGTTTCCAGAATCCTGCTGTTTTTACAGCATGGGGTAGACCAAAGGCTTGCCCTAAGTACGAGTAAGGGACAGATATCTGCCCTGGCTGTCTTTTTTCAGCGACCCCTGGCGACTCACTCTCTCGTGAGTACATTTGTGCAGGGGGTTCGACATGTGGCCCCTCCGGTCCGCCCCCCGTTACCTCCGTGGGACTTGAACCTGGTCCTCTCGGTGCTTCAGAAGGCACCGTTTGAGAATATTAGAGATATTCCCCTGTTGACACTTTCTCAGAAGGTGGTCTTTTTGGTGGCTGTTACGTCAGTTAGACGAGTCTCTGAGCTGGCAGCCTTGTCCTGCAAGGCTCCCTATTTGATTTTCCACAAGGATAAGGTGGTGCTGCGGCCGCAGCCTTCCTTTCTTCCGAAGGTCGTTTCGGCTTTCCATCTCAACGAAGACATTGTACTTCCATCCTTGTGTCCTCAGCCGTCGAATCCTAAGGAGTCGGCGTTGCATTCCTTGGACGTTGTCCGAGCTTTGAGAGTATACATATCTGCTACTTCCCTGTTCCGGAAGTCAGACTCACTGTTTGTTTCGGTGGCTGGTCCCAAGAAGGGCCAAGCAGTCTCATCGGCCACCATCTCTAGGTGGATCCGACAGATAGTAATCCAGGCTTACGCCTTAAAGGGTCAGGCGCCCCCCTTTCCTGTCACGGCGCATTCGACCAGGGCAATAGGTGCCTCTTGGGCTTTCCGACATCAAGCGTCTGTTTCCCAACTATGTAAAGCGGCGACTTGGTCGTCCGCTCACACTTTCACAAAATTCTACAAAGTTGATGTAGGTGCATCTTCGGATGCCTCTTTCGGCCGCAAGGTTTTGCAGGCGGCTGTTTAGAGTTGCAACTCCTCCGTTGGAGGAGTGCTGTTTTGTGTTTTGGGGTGAAGTTTGTTTTTATGCTGTTACCACCCCTCGTTTTTTTCTCTGACACTGCTTTGGGACGTCCCACTTTGTCAATAGAGAAGCTGTGTCGGTCCATGGACGAAAGAGTAAATAGGATTTTTTACTCACCGTAAAATCCTTTTCTCTGAGTCCATGGACCGACACAGCACCCACCCCTCCTTTTAAGTTTGTACTGCTTTTTGACAAACTGATCTGCGATGTGCAGACTGAGAGGGTATACCCAGAGGGTCCGCCCCCTGGGCGGTACTGTAGAAGGTGTGATGCAACACTTTTTACAAGTTTTTCTGCCTAGTCACTCCTAATTAACGGATAATACCCACTTTGTCAATAGAGAAGCTGTGTCGGTCCATGGACTCAGAGAAAAGGATTTTACGGTGAGTAAAAAATCCTATTTTTTTCGTCCGTCAGAGTCCACGGGTAAGCCATCCCAGACTGACAACAGTGCGGCTGGTGGGCACAAGCGCCCCTGGGTGCGTAAGCCGAACAAGCCGGCTCCCAAGCCCGCCTCCGCGTGAAGTCTTGCCCCCGCCCGTCTCTGGGGTGGGGGGACGACTTCGCAGGTTCACGGATCGGTGGACATCCCGGATCTCCGACCGGTGGGTGTGCGAGGTAGTCACCTCAGGATACAGAATAGAGTTCCGCTCCTGGCCCCCAGACAGATTCTTTCCCTCAAATCTCCCTCTCCTTCCTGCCCGTCGGGCAGCCCTCTTGGGGGCTGTGCAGGATTTGATCGGGTCCGGAGTGATTGTGACGGTTCCGTCCCAGGAGAGGTTTCAGGGGTTCTACTCGAATCTGTTTGTTCCAAAAAAGGACGGGGTTCGGCCAATCCTGGACCTCAAGGCCCTGAATGCCTTCGTGAAGGTGAAAAAATTCTGCATGGAATCCATTCGCACGGTGATCGCTACACTCCACCAAGGGGATTTTCTAGCGTCCTTGGATATCAGGGACGCCTATTTGCATGTTCCGATCTGCACAAGCCACCAGAAGTTTCTGCGCTTTGCGGTCGGCGAAGTCCACTATCAATTTGTGGCTCTTCCCTTCGGCCTAGCCTTGGCACCAAGTGTTCACCAAGGTGCTTGCTCCGGTCCTAGCTTTGCTGAGACAGCGAGGCATTGCTATCGTGGGCTGTCTGGACGATCTTCTAAGAGCAGACAGTGGCTCAGAATTGGAAGAAAGTGTGACTATCGTCAGTCAGACCCTCAGGGACTTCGGGTGGCTCCTGAACGTTCAGAAGTCGGTTCTGGTCCCGACTCAGCGTCTGGAGTATCTAGGTCTGATTCTGGACTCCTTGGAGGCAAAAGTCTTTCTACCTCCAGACAAATTGCTGACACTTCAGTCGGCAGTACGGGTGCTGACGTCCCGAAAATGGTCGTCAATCCGCTTTTGCATGAGAGTCTTGGGACTCATGGTGGCCTCCTTCGAGGCTGTTCCTTATGCCCAAGCGCACACCAGGGTTTTACAGAAAGAGAGATCTTGTCCACTTGGGACAAATCCCCGTTGTCCTTGGATCTTAAGATCCAGGTGAGTCACCTGGTCAGGGCATCCCTGACGTGGTGGTTGAGGTCCCCGGCCCTTCGGTCCGGGAAGTCGTTCCTCCCCATCCAATGGACGGTGATCACGACGGACGCCAGCCTGACGGGCTGGGGGGGAGTCTGGGGAGTCCTGTCGGCCCAAGGGCTTTGGACTCCGGACGAAGCCCTCTTACCGATCAATGTGCTGGAGATACGGGCAATCAGACTGTGCCTCTCCTCATGGTCGGAGAAATTACAGGGTCACTCCATCAGGATCCAATCGGACAACGCCACAGCGGTGGCATATGTCAACCATCGAGGGGGACTCGGAGCTCGGCTGCGGCTTCCTGAGGTGGGCCGAAAGAAGCGTGTCGGCCGTCTACATTCCGGGCGTAGACAATTGGCAGGCGGACTATCTAAGTCGCCAGACGCTGGACCAGGGAGAGTGGTCCTTGCACCCGGAGGTCTTTCAACTCCTTTGCAGACGGTGGGGCACGCCGGATGTGGACCTGATGGCCTCTCGACTCAATCGCAAGGTGTCGGTTTGTGGCCAGATCCAGGGATCCCTGGGCGGATGCCGCGGATGCGTTGGTGGCCCCATGGGGTCAGTATCACCTGATATACGTTTATCCTCCGCTGCAGTTGCTCCCTCGCCTGCTGCGCAGGGTAGCGACCGAGGGAATTCCGGTGATCCTCATTGCTCCGGATTGGCCTCGGCGTCACTGGTACACCGATCTGGTACGCTCGTCGCGGACGTTCCCTGGCGGTTACCAATACGGGGGGACCTTCTGTCTCAAGGTCCTATATTTCATCCTGCTTTACAGTCTCTGGCTTTAACGGCATGGTTATTGAAAGCCAGGTGCTGAGAGACCGAGGTCTCTCGGATTCGGTCATTTCGACCATGTTAAGGGCACGGAAGTCTTCCTCCAGAAAGATCTATCACCGTACTTGGAGAGCTTACATCGCCATGTGCGAAGAGCTGGACTGGCGCCCACGAACGTATTCCGTTCCCAGAATCCTGCATTTTCTGCAGCGTGGCGTGACCCAAAAGCTCGCTTTGAGTACCATTTAAGGGTCAGATTTCGGCCTTGACCATCTTCTTTCAGCGACCGCTGGCGGGTCATCCCTTGGTTAGCACCTTTGTGCAGGGGGTTCGCCATGTGCTCCCCCCCTGTCAAGCCTCCTCTCCCCCCGTGGGATCTGAATTTGGTGCTCTCGGTTCTCCAGGAACCTCCTTTTGAAAATATTAGAGAGATTCCCCTCCTGACTTTGTCTCAGAAGGTGGCCTTCTTGGTGGCCATTACTTCCGTTAGACGAGTGTCTGAGTTGGCGGCCTTGTCCTGCAAGTCGCCCTTTTTGGTCATCCATAAGGATAAGGCGGTGTTACGTCCGCGACCTTCTTTTCTGCCAAAGGTGGTCTCGGCCTTCCACTTAAATGAGGACATTGTCCTCCCGTCGTTGTGTCCTCACCCATCGCATCCCAGAGAGTTTGCGCTTCACACTTTGGATGTGGTACGAGCCTTGCGGGTGTACCTGTCTGCTACTGCTTCTATTCAGAAGTCTGACTCACTGTTTGTGGCTGTCTCTGGTCCAAAACAGGGCCAAGCGGTTTCGTCTGCCACCATTTCTAGGTGGATCAGACAAACCGTCATTCAAGCTTATGCTCTCAAGGGGCGGGTGCCTGCCTTTCCGGTTACGGCACATTCCACAAGGGCAATTGGTGCTTCCCGACATCAAGCGGCGGTTGCACAAGTGTGCAAGGCGGCGACCTGGTCGTCTGTTCATACCTTTTCTAAGTTTTATAAGGTTGATGTGGCTGCATCTTCGGATGCTTCCTTCGGCCGCAAGGTGTTGCAGGCTGCTGTTTGAAGTTGCAACTCCTCTGTTGAGGAGCTCTGCCTTGTTTGGAGTGAAGTTTTTGGTTTTCCATTTGTACTGCTCCCACCCCTCTTGACACTGCTTTGGGACATCCCACGTGTAAAGGTGTAAAGACACGCTGTGTCAGTCCATGGATGACAAGAGAAAATAGGATTTTTGTACTCACCGTAAAATCCGTTTCTCTGGCATCCATGGACTGACACAGCACCCACCCTCTTTTTAAGTTTGTACTGCTTTGTTACGAACTGAGGTCTGCTGGCTGCAGTGGGAGGGTTATGTCCGGAGGGACCGCCCCCTGGGCGGGGCTGTTCAGCATGTATGTATAACATCTCACATTCTGCCTAGGTCTTCTCCTGCAAGCAGAGACATAACCCACGTGTAAAGACACGCTGTGTCAGTCCATGGATGCCAGAGAAACGGATTTTACGGTGAGTACAAAAATCCTATTTTTTTTGCTAGAGAATTACTTGGAACCCCCAAACATATATTTTCAGACACCCCAAAGAATAAAATGACAGTTGTTGCAATACTTTGTCACACCGTATTTGTGCAGCAGTCTTGAGTGTAGTAAGAAAACCGGTAAAGTTGGCACAATTTTTTTCTACATTGTGAAAGATGTTGCGCCGAGTAAATTGATACCCAACATGTCACACTTAAAAAATTGCTTCCAAGTATCAACCACATAGTGACAATGGAGGAGCTGATTTACACTTCACAAGATAGAATTTCTAGCTGGTCAGCTATCTGGGAGACGTGGCTCATCTTCAGAAAATCTTAACAATATCAAGCGTTGATGCAAAATAGCGATTGATCCATGGCCCAGAGTTGTAGTGCGGGGCAGTAATGGGGCAGAAAGTGTATCGGAACAGCTAGCACTGACAGCTGGACAAACCGAGACTTCCTAAAATAAGTAGCTTAACCACTTCCCATCCGCGCTATAGCCGAATGGCGGCTGCAGCGCGGATCTTTGCCGGGAGGCCGTCAATAGACGTCCTCTTCTTTACATGCTCCCCCCGTGCCCTGCTGTGATCAGTCAGACTCAGGTGACCACAGATCCGAGTAAGGGGCTGGTCCCAGCCCTTTACCACGTGATCAGCTGTCAGCCAATGACAGCTGATCACGTGAGCTAAACAAAAGCTCGGTAATTGTTTATCATTCTATTAGCGTGAGGAGAAAAAAAATAGGATTTTTGTACTCACCTTAAAATCCATTTCTCTGACATCCATGGACCGACACGGCGGCTCTTATACCCACACATTCAGTGATTATGTCCCTGGTTGCAGGAGAAGACCTAGGCGGAATGTTAAAACATTCTAGAACAAACCAGAGCTGAACAGCCCCGCCCAGGGGGCGGTCCCTCTGGCATTACCCTCCCACCTGCAGCGAGCAGACCTCAGTTTGTAACAAAGCAGTACAAACTTAAAAGGAAGGGTGGGTGCTGTGTCGGTCCATGGATGTCAGAGAAATGGATTTTACGGTGAGTACAAAAATCCTATTTTCTCTTATCATCCATGGACCGACACGGCGGCTCTTAATCGCTGAATGCGTGGGACGTCCCAAAGCAGTGTCAAGAGGGATGGGAGCAGTGTAAATGCCAAACAAGGCAGACCTCCTCAACTGAGGAGTTGCCACATTAAACAGCGGCCTGCAATAGCTTGCGGCCGAAGGAAGCATCCGGAGATGCAGCCACATCAACCCTATAAGACTTAGAAAGGGTATGAACAGATGACTAGGTCACCGCCTTGCACACTTGTGCAACCGACGCTTTATGTTGGAAAGCCCAGGAAACACCAATTGCCCTGGTGGGAAGCGCCGTAACCGGAAGGCCAGGTACCCGCCCCATGAGATCATAGGCTTGAATGACGGTTTATCCGATCCACCTAGAAAATGGTGGCAGACGAAGCCGCTTGGCCCTGTTTTTTTGACCAGAGACAGTCAACAGAGAGTCAGACTTCCGAGGGAAGCAGTAGCAGACAGGTACACCCGCAAGGCTCGTACCACATCAAAGCGTGCTGCGCAAACTCTCTGGGAGAGAGGACAATGTTCTCGTTTAGGTGAAAGGTCGAGATCACCTTTGACAAGAGAAAGTCGCGGATGCAACCCCTCCTCATCTTTATGGATGACTAAATATGGCGACTTGCAGGACAAGGTCGCCAACTCAGACACTCGTCTAACAGAAGTGATTGCCACTAAAAGGGCCACCTTCTTGAGACAGTCAAGGGGGGAATAACCCTGATATTCTCAAAAGGAGGTTCCTGGAGAACCAAGAGTACCAAATCCGATCCCACAAGGGGAGAGTAGACTTGACAGGAGGGAGAACATGGCGAACCCCCTGCACATGAGTGCTAACCAAGGAATGACCCGCTAGTGGTCGCTGAAAAAAGACGGCCAAGGCTGAAATCTGACCCTTAATGATACTCAAAGCGAGCTTTTGGGCCACTCCATGCCGCAGGATTCTAGGGACGGAATGCGTCCGAGGATGTCAGTCCAGCTCTTCGCACATGGTGATGTAAGCTTTCCAGGTATGGTGATAGACCATCCTGGAGGAAGACTTCCGTGCCCTTAATATGGACAAAATGACCGAGAGACCTCGGTGTCAACACCTGGCTTTCAACAGCCATGCTGTTAAGGCCAGAGACTGTAAAGCAGGATGAAATATATGACTTTGAGACAAAGTCCTCCCTTATTGGCAACCGCCAGGGAACGTCCGCGACGAGACATACCTGATCCGCGTACCAGTGAAGCCGAGGCCAATCCGGAGCAAGGAAGCAACTGCAGCGGAGAGTAAACATTTATCAGGTGATAATGACCCCATGGGCCACTAACGCCTCTGAGGCGTCCACCCAAGGGTCCCTGGATCTGGCCACCACAAACCTTCGACACCTAGCGATTGAGTTGAGAGGCCATCGGGTCCACCTCCGGCGTGCCCCACCGTCTTGTGTGGCAAAGGAGTTGAACTACCTCCGGGTGCAAGGACCACTCTCCCTTGTCCAGCGTCTGGTGACTCAAATAGTCCGCCAGTTCTATGCCCGGAATGTAAACGGCTGACAGAGCCGGCACACTTCTTTTAGCCTACTTCAGGGTACAGTGGACCTCGGAAGCCGCAATGGAGCTCCGAGTCCCCCCTTGATGGTCGACATACTCCACTGCCGTAACTTGTCCGACTGGATCCTAATGGAGCGATCCTGCAATCTCTCAGACTACGAGGAGAGGCACAGTCTGATGGCCCGTATTTCCAGAACATTGATCGGCAAACGGGCTTCGTCCGGAGTCCAAGCCCTTTGGCCAACAGGACTCCCCAGACTACACCCCAGCCCTTCAGGCTGGCGTCCGTAGTAAACACCGTCCATTGGACGGGGAGGGACGACTTCCCGGACCGAAGAGCCGGGCACCCCAACCACCATGTCAGGGACGCCCTGACCAGGTGACTCGCCTGGATCGGAAGATCCAAAGACAATGGGGATTTGTCCCAAGTGAACGAGATCTCCTTCCGCAATGCCCTGGAGTGATATTGGGCATACGGAACAGCCTTGAAGGAGGCCACCATGAGTCCCAGGACTCTAATGCAAAACGGATTGATGACCATTTTCGGGATGTCAGCACCCGCACTGCAGACTGAAGAGTCAGTAACTTCCCCGGAGGTAGGATACCTTGGCCTCCAAGGAGTCTAAAAACAGACCTAGGTACTCCAGACGCTGAGTCGGGACCAGGACTGACACCTGAAAGTTCAGGAACCACCCGAAGTCTCTAAGGGTCTGACGATAGTCATGCTGTCTTCTAATTCTGAGCCATTTCCTGCTCTGAGAAGAAGATCGTCCAGATAGCCCATCTCAGCGAGGCTAGAACCGGCGCAAGCACCTTGGAGAACACCCTCGGTGCCAAGGCTAGGCCGAAGGAAGAGCCACAATTTGATAGTGGACTTCACCGATCTCAAGCGTAGAAACTCCTGGTGACTTACGCAGATCGGAACATGTAAGTAGGCGTCCTTGATGTCCAAGGTCGCCAGAAATCCCCATGACAGAGTGTATTGATCACCGTGCGAATGGATTCCATATGGAACTTTTGCACCTTCACGAAGGCATTCAGGACCTGAGGTCCAAGATAGGCCGAACCCCGTCCCTTTGTTGGAACGACAAACGAATTCGAGTAGAATCCCTGAAAACTCTCCTGTGATGGAACCGACACAATCACTCCGGACCTAAGCAAATCTGAGCCGCCCGACGGGCAGGAAGGAGAGGAAGATTCGAGGAAGAATCTGTCTGGTATCAGGAACGGAACCTATCCTGTAACCTGAGGTGATCATCTCGCACACCCACCGGTAGGAGATCCGGGAGGTCCATTGATCTGTGGACCTGCAAAGTCGTCCCCCCTACCACAGAGTCGGGTGGGGGCAAGACTTCACGCGGAGGCGGGCTTGGGAGCCGGCTTGTCGGCTTACGCACCCAGGGGCGCTCGTGTTCACCAGCCGTACTGCTGTCAGTCTGGGAGGGCCTCCCCGTTGACTGATGGAAAAAAAAAAAACTTTTTTTGCTGGAAAGGAAGGACCCTGCTTACGGCGGCCTCCTTACCCTTGCTAGCCTGAGGACGAACAGTGCTTTTACCTCCCGTGACATCCTTGATGTCCAGCGCAGCACAGAAAAGCCTACCAACTTTAAATGGTAGATTCGTCAGAAGCTTCATAGAAGCTAGGTCAGCAGACCAGCATTTCAACCATATCGGACAACGCAATACCACCGCCAAGACAGAGGCCCTGAGTTATAAGGGGCTGCGTCTAACGTGGCGTCGCAACATAAACCAGGCCCTGCACCATTTTGTTGGGCAGAGCAATAGTGTCTGGGGGAAGATTATGCTCTTATACAGTTTGGTGCAAAATTTTATGCCCATCCCGTAAGTGTTGGAGACACAGGGGTTGCCGCTACCACAGGCCGTAGGGCGGACCCCAACAAGGCAAACATGGCTCTACTCACCACTTCTGACCTCCTGTGAGTGGGGTCCTTAAATGCAGGAGTCCCCTCCACAGGGAGAGTGGTGGCCTTGTTCAACCGGGCGACTGGAGGGTCGACCACTGGGGGAGAAGCCCACGTTTTAAGTAGGGCATCTTCAAAGGGGTATCGATAGGCAAACGCCGCGGGACCATAAAAGTCTTCTGGGGCTTTTTCCCCCCCTAGACCTTATCAATGAGCTGGTCAAAGAAAGGTACATATGGAAAAAACACTTTTTTGAAGGCCCGGCCCTAAGGAACCAGAGGAGACTGTCCGCCTGAGGTTCTACATCCGCAGCATTCAACTTGCGAGTGTCCCTCACTGCATCAATGAGTTCACAAAACAAGCACCCTTTCATTTACTGACACAGAACTGGAGTCTTCCTTGCAAGGAATATCCTGTTCAAAACCATCAAATATATTCAGAGCTAGGGTCCTGAGCGGTATTGGCTAGGCCCATATCTGAATCAACGCACCCCCCCTTCTTTTGTTTCTTTCCCCCCAAAAAAAGGGGCCATTTTGCTCCCTTGCGCTCACGCACTGCTTCCTCCTGGTCAGATTAATGATTCCAGGACTGCCGACAACTGGTCCATAAGGACCGCAGGTGCAGGAGCACCACCTGTTTCTTCACGTTAGAGACAACTGGCAAACCAGACTCCAATATTGCCACCCTCTGAGACCTTATTCACCATTACAGTGAATAATACAGTCCACCCACTGGCTGTGCTGCGGCTGAGGAGGGGATACCCGGAGTACTCACCACCCTTAGGGACCACTGTATGAGCCGCGCTGTAGTGCGGGTGCAGTCTGAGGAGAGTGAAGAATCTGTGAGGAGATGTATGTCGCGCCGTTCCGCAGCGCTGCTAGAGGCTGAAAGCGCCGCGGCTACAAGAAAATGGCCGCCGGGTGCCAGTATAACTGTGTTTTGAGCCTCGGCAAAATAGCCGCCAATGGTGCACTTTTTAAAAAATAAAACACCGTGCCAATGGCGCACAGAAAAACACACAACCAGTCCCCCAGAACACTTCCCATACAAAATAAGTCATAGAGCGCCCCCCCCCAGGGCAGAGTGACCCCCCCAAGCATCCCCACACAGCACAACAGGGTGCAGAGAGCAGCATAACAGGGGGGAGACAGGGAGAACCCCCCCCCCCCACACACACACACACAGAAACACAGCCAGCATGTACTCACCTTGCAGCAGGAGAGACTACTTACCCGTCCCTGCAAGCACCTTGGAGAACACCCCCCCCGGTGCCAATAGAGGGACCCACTGGCTTGTTTCAGACCGACCTATCACAGAGTCGTACTGCGTAGCTGTCGGCCCGGTCCACCGCGAAAGATACAGTAGGTACTGTTCGATCTTGAGAGCATGAAAGCAACCCGGCCACCCCTGGAGCCATGGGGTATGTTGTGAACAGAGTCTCACGCACACAAGGCGAGGATACCAGTGTACCCAACCTGTTGCCCAGCCGACAGTTGATTGAAGGTCTCAAAAATAAAAGAATAAAATTCCCAAAGGAATAAAATTTTAAAGTAAAATCTTCCAGGAGACTGGCTCCTGAGAGAGCCACGTCTTCTCCTTCTGCTAGGCAGAAAAAAACTGAGGTCTGCTAGCTGCAGGTGGGAGGGTAATGCCGGAGGGACTGCCCCCCTGGGCGGGGCTGTTCAGCTCTGGTTTGTTCTAGAATGTTTTAACATTCTGCCTAGGTCTTCTCCTGCAAGCAGGGACATATACCCACCCGTTCAGTGATTAAGAGCCGCCGTGTCGGTCCATGGATAAGAGAAATGTAATTTTGGGTAAAGTGATGTATGACTGCCCAATTGTCATTCAGAATGAGTGCTGAAAATTTGTCTGGGCAGGAGTGGGTGTGTTAACAGCAGATTAACCTCTTGCTTACTGGTCACTTAAGATCTGACATTCTCAGGTAGTTTTGATAAATTTCCAAACACACTTCACCATAATGGGGAATAGAACCGGCAACGTCTTTCAGTATAAAAGGCTTCCATAACATGCAAGCTGGCACAGAGATGGTAATATATATTTTGTGTCCTAAATGGTGTTTTTGCTTTTGTGGGTGGTGCTTCCTTTTTGTGTTCTACTTAAAATATGCTGTTTGACTGTACAGCTACATGACATATTACAAATGGAAATTTATCCTATTTTTGCTTTTGCATCCTGTATGGTCTTTTAAAACATACAATAACTGCTTTATGGGGGGGGGGGAAATTGCGCTTGAGGAATAGCGACTAATTTTGGCACTTTAAATCTCCATTGGCGATGTTTAAAAATTCCTGCAGGTTACCAGTTTTGAGTTGGAGGTCTAGTGCCAGAATTATTGCTCTCGCTATGTAAGCGATACCTTGTGTGCTTTGGACACCGGTTTCATATGCGGGTGTGACTTGTGAGCAAACAAAAGTCCTGGATGGTTTAAATGTAAAAATGCATATAAAAGCAAAGGAGAAGGCCTTCAAAAAATACAAGGTTGAGAGATTATCAGCACGTGTGAATCCTGTTACTTCTGTGCTCACTAAACTCTTACCTTGCCGTATATTATATACATAAAATTACCATCAAAAAGCTGTTGTATAATCCGTAGATCTCCTGTCCACCAGTGATGTGCCAGCTGTTACTTCAGATAATCGTGAACCTTGTGGCACTGGTCCCTTTAAGGCAGTGGTTCTCAGCGGATGTCTTCAGGACACCCTAATGGGTCAGCAAGATAGCTGAAATACAGCACAGTAATTGCAGTACTCACACTGCTCTAATCTGCATCTCCAAAGTAATATATAAAATCTGGCCTGTTAGTGGGTCCTGCTTTTTAAGGTCCCCCCCAAAATCCAAACCAGACCCTTATCCGAGCACACAACCTGGCAGGCCGCAGGGAAAGAGGGGGGGGGACGAGAGAGCGCCCCCCCCTCCCTCCTGAACCGTACCAGGCCGCATGCCCTCAACATGGGGGGGTTTGGTGCTCTGGGGCAGGGGAGGGGAGGACGGGGCCTCTTCCCGACAACCCTGGCCGTTGGTTGTCGGGGTCTGCGGGCGGGGGGCTTATCGGAATCCGGGAGCCCCCTTTATCAAGGTGGCCCCCAGAACCCGGCCCCCCACCCTATGTGAATGAGTATGGGGTACATCGTACCCCTACCCATTCACCTGGTGGAAAAAAATTGCAATAAAAAAAAACCACACAGCTTTTTAAAGTATTTTATTGCACAGCTCCGGGGGTCTTCTTCCGACTTCGGGGGTCTCCGGTAACGTCGCCGCGCTCTCCGGTTCTTTCTTCTGCCGGGCCTCCGCTAACTTCTTTTGCTAGCGGAGCCCGGTCTTCTCCGTCGCCTTCTTCTCCCGCTCTCCGGTTCTTCTCCTGCTCTCCGGTTCTTTCTTCCGCCGGGCCTCCGCTAACTTCTTTTTAGCGCTTTTGCTAACGGAGGCCCGGTCTTCCCGTCCGGCTCTCCGTTGTCCTTCCGCCGGCCCCTCCACTAACTTCTTTAGCTAGTGGAAGGGCCGGTCTTCCCGTCGCCGTCTTCTTCCCTCTTCTCCTCCTCGATGTTGACGCTTCGCTTCCTCCCGCTGTAATACTGGCTCTCCGCATTAATATAGGCTTCTCATGACGTCACAGTCACATGTTCCGGGGCACATGGCCCTGGAGCATGTGACGTCATGGGAACATGTGACTGTGACGTCATGAGAAGCCTATATTAATGCGGAGTGGAGCGGAGAGCCAGTATTACAGCGGGAGGAAGCGACGCGTCAACATCGAGGAGGAGAAGAGGGAAGAAGAAGAAGAAGACGACGGGAAGACCGGCCTTTTCAGTAGCAAAAGAGCTAAAGAAGTTAGTGGAGGGGCCGGCAGAAGGACAACGGAGAGCCGGACGCGACGACGGGAAGAACGGGCCTCCGTTAGCAAGAGAGCTTAAAAGAAGTTAGCGGAGGCCCGGCAGAAGAAAGAACCGGAGAAGAAGAAGGCGACGGAGAAGACCGGGCCCCGCTAGCAAAAGAGCTAAAAAGAAGTTAGTGGAGGCCCGGCAGAAGAAAGAACCGGAGAGCGCGGCGACGTTACCGGAGACCCCCGAAGTCGGAAGAAGACCCCCGGAGCTGTGTAATAAAATACTTTAAAAAGCTGTGTGTTTTTTTTTTTTTATTGCAATTTTTTTCCACCAGGTGAATGAGTATGGGGTACATCGTACCCCTACCCATTCACATAGGGTGGGGGGCCGGGTTCTGGGGGCCCCCTTGATAAAGGGGGCTCCCGGATTCCGATAAGCCCCCCGCCCGCAGACCCCGACAACCAACGGCCAGGGTTGTCGGGAAGAGGCCCTGTCCTCATCAACATGGGGGCAGGGTGCTCTGGGGTGGGGGGGGCCGCAGGTCGCTCCCCTGCCCCAGAGCACCAAACCCCCCATGTTGAGGGCATGCGGCCTGGTACGGTTCAGGAGAGAGCCGCTCTCTCGTGAAGCAGGTGCGCCAACCGCGATCACCTGCCAAAGCTAGCGCTGTCTACTGTACCTGCATGTCACCCAGTTGGCCAATCACAGGGTGACCGGCTCCCATGTCCCCTACTTCACGTGACCCAGTTTGGTCAATCACAGAGGGTACCCTATAGCTGAGCCTGCACAGCCGCGGAGGATCAGGCAGGCAACGCGAGTAGCACAGTTCATAGAGAGCAGAGGAGGAGGTCAGTACAATACTTTAGGAGTTGGGACTTTTCTGTCCTACCCAGGGCCACAGGCCCCTCAGCACTGGAGTTATTTCAACCATGGCTGAAGACTGAACAAAACGCTGGACCTGAAAAGAGGCAGTGGTGATGAGAGGGATACAGCATTTGCTCTGAAGTGGTATTACACCCAAAAGCTAAAATATTGTAGCTTACCAATTCCTAGATTTGATGGCTGCATTTGTTTTATTTTTTATGCATGCTTTGTTCTATTTTCATCTGGTGATCGAGCCAGTAAATCTGTTGTTTTTCAAAAGAACAAGCTCTCTTGAAGTTACAGGTATAATATAAATCATTTATCACTAACAGGGGTGCTTAAAATGATCAACTTTTATTTATGAAAAATATTTATTGGAAAAAAACAGCTGTAACAGATTATAAAGTGTGAGCTGGCATTCAGCTTCAATTTGTTAGTTTATTTAAATCTGCTAGTAATCTAACACTCCCTTCACCCAGACTGTCAATGCTGCTGTCCAAATGCCGCCTGTGCTCCTTCATCCAATGTGGAATCACTGTAATATACACTCACCGACCACTTTGTTAGGTTCACCTGTGCAAATGCTTTGTAACACAAATTGCTAATTAGCCAATCACATGGCAGCAACTCAATGCATTTAAACAGCTAGACATGGTGAAGACGACTTGCTGAAGTGCAAGCCGAGCAGAAGAAAGGGGATATACCGTATTTTTCGCACCATAAGACGGACTTTTTCCCCACCCAAAAAATTTCCCTGCGTCTTATGGAGCGAATACTGAGCAGGCTCTGCCCTCTGATGTGTTAAAATATATCGGCACTTGGCTTCTGTGGAGGAGAGAGGACATGTGAGGCGGATCCTTGCAGGGGCATACCGGGGGGGGCGGGGCGGTCTGCCCCAGGTGCCAAAACATGGGGGGATGTCAGTGGCGTTGCTATAGTGGTGCGCTCCGCACCCAGGTCAGTTGACACCCGTCAGATGTGACACCATCCCGAAAGCGGCAAGAGCCCTGGCTGTTTTTTTTTCTCAGCTGGCGCTGTGGTCTGGTCCAGTCTTACTTCCTGCCTCTTTCCACCGGCCGCTGCAAATTATGTCCCCAGTCTTCCTTCCTAGCTGATGTCTGGGTGCATCTGATGCTGAGAGCCAGCCAGAGGGGGTTGTGCATTGTTCTCCACTGCCTGAGGTGATCTGGTGATAAGGGGATGGGAGGTGTGGGCTGGCATGGTATCCATTGCCCAGTCACCTGAGCTGTTGTGATAGGAGAGGCTGAAGGGGTGTTTGTGTCTGCCCTGCCACCCTGAGCTGATGAGGGGGGGGGGGGGGGTTGCTGTGTGTCCACTACCCACCTATAGTTGTAGTACAATATTAAATATTTTAGTACACCATTTGGTTCAGAATATTTTTTTTTCTTGCTTTCCTCCTCTAAAACATAAGCGCGTCTTATAGAGCGAAAAATACGGTAAGTGACATGGATGTTGGTGCCAGACAGGCTGGTCTGAGTATTTCTTAAAACTGCTGCTCTACTGGGATTTTCACGCACAACAATCTCTAGGGTTTACAAAGAATGATCCGAAAAAGAGAAAATATCCAGTGAGTGGCAGTTGTGCAGAGGAAAATGCCTTGATGTCAGAGGAGAATGGGCAGACTGGTTTGGGATGATAGAAAGGCAATAGTAACTTACATACCCACTCGTTACAACCAAGGTATGCAGAATACCATCTCTGAACAGACAACACATTGAAGCAGATGGGCTACAGCAGCAGAAGACCACACCGGGTGCCACGCCTGTGAGCTAAGAACAGGAAACTGAGGCTACAATTCGCACAGGATCGCCAAAATTGGACAATAGAAGATTGGAAAAACATTGCCTGGTTTGATGCGTCTCGATTTTAGCTGTGACATTCAGATGGTGGGGTCAGAATTTGGTGTAAACAACATGAAAGCATGGATCCATCCTGCCTTGTATCAACGGCTCTGGCTGATGGTGAGGGGGATATTTTCTTGACAGACTTTGGGCCTCTTAGTACCAACTGAGCATTGTTTAAACTCCACAGCCTACCTGAGTATTGTTGCTGACCATGTCCATCCCTTTACGACTACAGTGTCCCCATCTTCTGATGGCTCCTTCCAGCAGGATAATGCACCATGTCACAAAGCTCTAATCATCTCACCACTGGTTTCTTGAACATGACAATGAGGTCACTGTACTCCAATGGCCTCCACAGTCACCAGATCTCAATCCAATAGAGCACCATTGGGATGTGGTGGAACGAGAGATTTGCATCATGGATGTGCAGCCAACAAATATGCAGCAATTGTGTGATGTTATCATGTCACTATGAACCAAAATCTCTGAGGAATATTGCCAACACCTTGTTGAGCCTATGACACAAAGAATGAAGGAAAAAGGGGATCCAACCCCGTACTAGCAAGGTTTACCTAATAAAGAGGCCAGTGAGTATAGGTGCCTTATTGGCTAGATGCCCAGGGGAAACAGCCTAAAAAAAACCAAAAAACTTGCAGCCACCACATCAGATTGGTAAGCTGCAATATAATAAATTTTGGGGTTTAACCACTTGCCGACCGCCTCCTGTAGATTTATGTCGGCAGAATGGCACATCAACGTACTATCCCTGTGAGTCAGACCGCGAGTCCAGCAGACTCGATCGCCGCGGGTATCCCCGCGTTCGTCTCTCAGGTATAGAGCAGGGAGATGCTTGTGTAAACAAGCATCTCCCTGCTCTGCCTAGTGACACGGATCTCGGCTCCATGTACTCGGAGCGGAGATCGGTGTCATGTGACACAGAGCCCATTCCCCTCAGAAACACAATGTAGGGAACACCTACAGCGCCACCTAGTGGTTAACCCCTTTACTGCCAGTGCAATTTTTACAGTAAATCAGTGCATATTTATAGCACTGATCGCTGTGAAAATGACAATGGTCCCAAAAATGTGTCAAAAGTGTCCACCATAATGTCGCAGTCACGAAAAAAAAATCACTGATCGCCACCATTACTAGTAAAAATAATAAAAAGGCCATAAAACTATCCCCTATTTTTTAACGCTATAACTTTTGCGCAAACCAATCAAACGGCGATTGGGATTTTTTTACCAAAAATATGTAGAAATGTACGTATCGGCAGACCTCAGATTGGTAAAGGGAGAACACACACCAGAAACACTAAATTACTAGAAGGCTTTCTTTTAACAGCTCAGCTTCCCTTTCCCAGAAGCACCTGCTCTGCATTTAGGCAGGCTGTTGAGTCACTGCTGGGAGGTAGAGCAGGGGGAGCTGAGCTGCTGAGTCACTCCTGGGAGGTAGAGCAGGGGGAACAGAGCTGCTGGGAGGGAGAGCAGAGCTGCTGGGAGGTAGAGCAGGGGGAGCCGAGTCACTGCTGGGAGGTAGAGCAGGGGGAGCCGAGTCACTGCTGGGAGGTAGAGCAGGGGAAGCCGAGTCACTGCTGGGAGGTAGAGCAGGGGGAGCCGAGTCACTGCTGGGAGGTAGAGCAGGGGGAGCCGAGTCACTGCTGGGAGGTAGAGCAGAGGGAGCCGAGTCACTGGTGAGAGGTAGAGCAGCGGGAGCCGAGTCACTGCCAGGAAGAGGGAGGAGAATGAGCTCAGATTCTGAATTACAGTTGGGGGACTGAGCTAACTTGGAAAAGAAGGCCCGTTTCACACAGGCTTCAGCTTGTATAAGAGCAGTGTGAACAGCAAGCTTTTATTAAACTTTCAGTAAGCTTCAAGCAGCTTTTAGGATTAGAGCGTCCTTCAGCATCTGTTCCAAGGATGGTATTCTCCACAGTGCCTGTAGCTAGAGGTCAGTTGTTTTATAGCATGAAGTGGATTTCCACCCAAAAGTGGAAGTTCCACTTTAAAGTTATTGTAAAGCTACCTTTTTTGTTTTTTAAATAACAAACAAAAATGTCATACTTACCTCCACTGTGCAGTTCGTTTCGCAGAGTGGCCCGATCCTCAACTTCTGGGGTCCCCCGGCGGCACTGGTAGCTCCTCCCCGTATCGTATAACCCCCTAGGAGAAGCGCTCTCCCTGGGGAGGGGGGGGGGGGGAGAGAGAGATTGTTACCTTGCAGGCGCGCTCCCAAGTCCAGCATTTGCGGTCCATAGACGCAGAGTGCCGGAGTCTGCCCCACGTCATTGGATTTAATTGACAGCAGGTAGGAGCCAATGGGTGCACTGCTATCAATTATCCAATCAAGAGCCGAGACAACGGGCAGAGAGGAAGAGCGCGTCTCCGGCGAGGGAAATACCGGGGAGGGGCATTACTGGATCCTGGGACAAGCATGTGTGTTGACTTTAAATAAATGCAAAAAAACAACTGGAACTCCGCTTTAGTATGGATCATATTTCCCACTTAAAGGGGTTGCTCCACCGGAAAAAAAATTATTAAAAGCCAACAGCTACAGCAGCTGCTGGCTTTTAATATTTGGACACTTACCTGTCCTGGGGTCCAGCGACGTCCGCAGCAGAGGACGAGCGACCGCTCGTCGCTCTGCTGCTCCCTCCGCCATCCTCGCTGAGGGAACCAGGAAGTGAAGCCCTGCGGCTTCATGCCCGGTTCCCTACGGCGCATGCGCGAGTCGCGCTGCACCGTTCTGATAGCCGAGTGTCTCCCAGAACACCAAGGGAAGGCTGCGGGAAGTGACGTAACTCCCGCAGATTCCCGGAGACAGGACTCCCGGATGTGGGTGAAAATACCTGTCTTAGACAGGTATCTTCACCCCCCTCCCCCCTGAAAGGTGTCAATTGTGACACCGGAGGGGGGGAGGGTTCCAAATAGCAAAAGTTGCTATTTAGGGTGGAGCTCCACTTTAAGGCAGAATCCCTTCATTCCCACAAATCAAAGATTCAGTCCTAGCACAAAGGTCAGTGTTTCGGGCAGTGTTTTATTTGAGATAATTTACAAATTTATAAATATATTGTCAGTGCAGAAAAAAAGGAGCCCCACCATTGAGTATGCCAACCCACTGTTCATGTTCCATGGTCCTGTAGGTTGAGATAACATTATTCTGATCTCATTAGTACATATTTTTTTCTTTTCACATCTTTCCCATGATTGGTTCTTCCCAGCTTGCTCCTGTATTCAGATGTAACTTGTAATAATTTGGCAACTTCGGTTAATAAATGTTCAGCATTAGGAGAGAAACTCCGATCTGAGGTGCTCTAGCAAATTATCATTGTAGAGGTTGTGTACAAAACCGCAACCACTCAACCCGCCCGTGACAGTCTGTGTGAATCCACCTCATCGTTTACGTTCCCCTTTTTGTGTGCGTTTCTTCTCCTTATCCTTACGGTCCACTTTGGCTTGTTTGTCCTTCTCCCGTTGTTGTTTATCTTGTTCTTTTTTCTTTTGGGAAGCCTCCCGCATTGTATCACGTTCCTGCTTCTTTGCATTGACTATGTCTTCTAAATTGGTGTTCTTGAATAATGCTGAACACACTTAGTTAAAGGCTTAATAAAAAGGTTTGTTATACAGAAAGAAAAACAGAGATTTGAAGGTTGCTGTATACAAACAACCTACCAACATTTTCTGCTGCCGCTGTTTCATCAGATTTGGGGACCCGTCAGAATTAGTAACAGAAGTGACGTTCCGTTGCCGCCTGCTATCTCCAGTATAAGGTTTTTCAGAGCCCCTGCAGCTGTGAGAACCTTCCCTTTGCACCTGCCTTTTAAGGTCCTCCCTAGAGTCTATGGGAATTAGAAACAGTAATCCTCAGGTACTGTGGACACACTAGTAACTCACCTTAAAGGAGATGTAAAGGCAGAAGGTTCCACCCCCTCCCCAAATACTTACCTGAGCTCCACCTCTGTCCACGAATCCCTCAGCCGTCCGGGAATCTCCCTCTATTGGCTCCCATGGCTGTCAAAGTCAAATCAGGGGAGAGAGAGGGGGCGTGGGCAAACGTCAGATCCATGTCTGAATGGACACAGGGAGCTGTGACTTGGGTGCCCCCATAGCAAGCAGCTTGCTGTGGGGGGGGAACTCGACAGGAGGGAGGGGCCAGGAGCAGCGATGAGGGACCTAAAAAGAGGAGGATCTGGGCTGCTCTGTGCAAAACCAACTGCACAGAGATGGAAAGTATAACCTGTTTGTTATTAAAAGAAAAATAAGGAGACTTTACAATCACTTTAAAGCGGTATTAAACGCAAAACCTCTGCTTTGGATGAAAACGCACAGAGGGCACCTTTGGGACAGCCACATTGTCAGTCTGGGTGTGTGTATACGTAGAGTGTTAGATGCACTAACAGATTGAGATACACTAACAAAATAAAAGCCAAACTTTAGCTCACGCTGCAGTTACAGCAGTCATTGATAAATGGTTTGTCTCAACCCTCTAAAGATACATTTGCAAGAAGGCCTGTTTTGTTGAAAACAGAATTGTGGGTTGAATCACCAGGGGAAAACAAAAGAAAGCCTAAAAAAATAAAACGAATGCAGCCAACACATCTAAGAACTAGTAAGCTACAATATAATAAATGTTTGCTTTTGGGTTTAATACCGCTTTAACAGGAAAACCACCAAGTCAGGGGAGGACATTCCTGAATTCAAGGATCCTCCTGATTGGCTAGTTGGTATCTCTTTTTAAAACGTAGTACTTGCCAGCAGTCAGAAGTGACTCATGCTGATGGCAGAGGAACGAAGCATCAGACAGAAATGACACTTGGTGCTCTGGATTGAGACAAGTACACACTATAGAGGGATATGCTTTGTTCATATTTCATGTCTGTGGTTTACAATCCCTTAACCACATGTAGTTCAGTCGTAACATGCATGTGTTACCGTGGCAGAATAGGAGAGGGGTTGTGTAGATTGACAAATGAGTTTCCGGTGCATTCCGCATGGAAAAGAGAGGCTCTGAAGATCCCTCACAGGTGCTGCTGACCTTCTAAACTGCTTTTGCACTCTCCTTGACCAATATGCAAAGAAAAGTGGCTCTGATGCAAGCAAATACCTATGTACACAAGTTGTGAAAGAATCAGGTGTGGGAACAGTGCTCTGAAAAGCTGATTGAACCGACAGAAGAGCTACAGAGATGGAGGAACACAAAAAAGATAAGATCATCATCCCATTACTGACTTCCATTCCACTCTATGGCCAGGAGAGTGCTTTAGAAATGCCATTCAGACTCTCCAAATATTACCATTGCAATGTGAAAACTAAAAAGGAGGCAAGCTTTTGAACATTAGTGTGGATCTCAAGCCTGGCATGTCTAAAATTAACTTTCATCATGTAAACCAGGGGTAGGTAGGCAACCTCGGCCTGCCAGCTGTGGTGAAACTACAAGTCTCATGAGGCATTGCAAATCATTGACAATCACAGGCATGACTCCTAGAGGCATAGGCATGATGGAATATGTAGTTTCACCACAGCTGGAGCGTCGAGGTTGCCTACCCCTGATGTAAACAAATGCCAATGGTGCCGCTGCTGTCTCAGCAGCCAATCAGGAGTGTCCCAGGCGGCTTAGACACTTGTGGACATTGCTGGAGAGAGATGGGGCTCAGCTAAGTAATAAGGGGGTGCTGGGAATGCTGCTATACACAAAAGGTTTATCTGAATGCATAGAATGCCTTTACAACCCCTTTAAGCTTTGACAATACCTGAAAGTTGATTGGTTACCATGCACAGCTGCACCAGATTCTGTGTGCACCAGTTTTAGTAAATCTCCCCCTGTAAATGTGCCTGGATTTGGGCATTTCCTATGAATATGCTCCATAAAAAAACACAGACAAGTGCTTACTGATGTATCAGTGTCAATTCTGCAAAAGAAAGGATACATTTTTCAGCGTTGTGGGCGCCCATTGAACTAGTAACAACTTCAGCCTCATCTTCAGTAACCAGAATTAAGGAAATCAAGTCTGCAGTGAATGTACATATCAGCAATACATGTGCACTTCCCCATGTATGGTCTCTAAAAACCATTGAAAGTACAGAAAAATTCCCACTGATCTGCCAGAAATCCAAAGCGCTCTTCCTTCTTGGACCCGAATACCGTCTTTTCTCTGCTGCACTGAAATCCCAACCAATGTTATGAGCCCAGCCCAGTTCTTCTCTTGAACTACAGAACACCTCCCTCATACGATTTGAGGATGGCTAGAGAGAAAGGTATTCTGTATTTAGAGAGAAGAGATCTAAGCAGGATTGATAAACACTGCTCAGGATTTGGTGGGAGGAAAAATACAAGTTACAGAAAACCATCCGAGTGATCATCAGGGAGGAAAACTGAGGAAAAACACTTCCTATAGCCTTCAGCAAGAATGATCACCAGTCCTAGGCACCTTGTCACGACGGGAGCACAAGGACTGTTTTTTTATTATACGGCATTATGGAACACAATGCTAGTATAAAGTGACGAAAGAGTGTAACACCGCTCAAACTGTGGATAAAGAATTCCTCGTGGGTGTGGGCCCCGGCTCACCACCGTCAATAGTAATTGAAGAAAAAAAAATTGGATTTTTTTTGTACTCACCGTAAAATCCTTTTCTCTGACGTCCATGGACTGACACAGCATCTTCAATCTTGACAAAGTGGGTTATGTTCCTGCTCATAGGAGAAGACTAGGCAGAATGTTAGATGTTTTAACATACATTCAAAAAGAAGAAGAAGAGCTGAACAGTCCCGCCAAGGGGGGGCGGTCCCTCCGGACATAACCCTCCTACCTGCAGCCAGCAGCCTCAGTTCGTAGTAAAGAAGTACAAACTCAACAAAAGGAGGGGTGGGTGCTGTGTCAGTCCATGGAAGTCAGAGAAAAGGAATTTATGGGGAGTACAAAAAAAAATCCTATTTTCTCTTTCCATCCATGGACTGACACAGCATCTTCAATATTGACAAAGTGGGACGTCCCAAAGCAGTGTCAAAGAACGAGGGGTGGGAACAGTATCAAGGAAAAACCAAACTTCACCCCAAACAGGCAGAGCTCCTCAACGAAGGAGTTGCAACATTAAACAGCCGCCTGCAAAACCTTGCGGCCGAAGGAAGCATCAGAAGATGCAGCCACGTCAACCTTATAGAACTTTGAAAAGGTATGTGCGGACGACCAGGTCGCCGCCTTGCACACTTGTGCAACAGACACTTGATGTCGGAAAGCCCAGGAAGCACCAATTGCCCTGGTAGAATGCGCCGTAACCGGAAAGGGAGGCGCCCATCCCCTAAAGGGCATAGGCCTGCATGACGGTCTGCCTGATCCACCGAGAAATGGTGACAGACTAAACCGCTTGACCCTGTTTTGGACCAGACACAAACAGCAAGTCAGACTTCCGAATCAAAGCCGTAGCAGACAGGTACACCCGCAGGGCACGTACCACGTCTAACGCGTGAAGCGCAAACTCTCTGGGATGCGACGGACGAGGACATAAGGATGGAAGCACAATGTCCTCATTAAGATGGGAGGCCGAGACCGCCTTCAGGAGAAAAGAAGGCTGCGGGCACCGCCTTATCCTTATAGATAACCAAGTATGGCAGTTTGCAAGACAAGGCCGCCAACTCGGAAACCCTTCTGACAGAAGTAATGGCTACCAGAAAAGCCACCTTCTGAGATAAAGTTAAGAGAGGAATCTGTTTTCAAAAGGAGGTACCTGAGGCACCAAATTCAAATCCCAAGGAGGAAGAGGTGGTTTAACAGGGGGGAGCACATGTCGGACCCCCTGTATGAAGGTACTAAATCAAAGAATGGCCCGCTAGCGGCCTCTGAAAGAAAATAGCCAAAGCTGAAATCTGACCCTTAATGGTGCTTAAGGCAAGCTTTTGGGTCACAGCACGCTGTAAGAACAGCAAGACTCTGGGAACAGAATAAGTCCCTGGACGCCAATCCAGCTCCTCGCACATAGCGATGTAGGCCCTCCAGGTACGGTGGTATATCTTCCTGGAAAAAGATTTCCGTGCCCTCAGCATGGTCGAGATGACTGAATTCGAGAGACCCCGGTCTCTCAGCATCTGGCTTTCAATAGCCATGCCGTTAAAGCCAGCAACTGTAAAGCAGGATGAAGTATGGGACCTTGAGACAGAAGGTCCTTCCACATCGGCAGTCGCCACGGAACGTCCGCCACTAGGCACACAAGATCAGCGTACCAAGGACGCCAAGGCCAATCTGGAGCAATGAGGATCACCGGAATCCCCTCGGCCTCCACCCGGCGAAGCAAAAAAAAAAAAAAAAAAAAAAAAAAAAAAAAAAAAAAAAAAAAATCGAGGAAGCAGCTTCAGTAGGGGATAGGCATAAATCAGCCGATACCGACCACACGGGGCCACCAACGCGTCTGCCCAGGGATCCCTGGACCTGGCCACGAATCTCGACACTTTCCGATTGAGTAGAGAGGCCAATAGGTCCACATCCTGCGTGCCCCACCTCCTGCAGAGGTGAAACACCTCCGGATGCAAGGACCATTCCCCCAGGTGCAACATTTGGCGGCTCAGATAATCCGCCGGCCAGTTGTCCACTCCTAGAATGTAAACGTCCGACAGAGCAGGCACGCTTCTTTCCGCCCACCTTAGAATGTGAGCGACCTCGGACGCCGCAGCTGAGCTCCGAGTTCCCCGCCGTGGCGTTATCCGATTGGATCCTGACCGAGCGTCCCTGCAGTCTCCTCGACCACGAGGAAAGGCACAGTCTGATCGCCCGGAGTTCCAGGACATTTATCGGCAGACGGGACTCGTCCGGGGTCCAGAGCCCTTGGGCTGACAGAACTCCCCAGACTCCGCCCCAGCCCGAAAGACTGGCGTTCGTCGTGATCACAGTCCACTGGACAGGAAGGAACGTCTTCCCCAACCGAAGGGCCGGGGATCTCAGCCACCACTTCAGGGATGCCCTGACCAGGTGACTCACCTGGATCTGACGATCCAGTGATAATGGAGATTTGTTCCAGCAAGATGAGGCTTACAAAAGGAGATCCTAAGTGTGGAATTGGGCGTACGGCACCGCCTCGAAGGAAGCCACCATGAGTCCCAGGACCCTCATGCAAAAACGGAGTGACGACCATTTGCGGGACGTCATCACCCGTACCGCAGATTGAAGAGTCTGTAATTTTTCTAAGGGTAGAAAACCCCTTGCCTCCGAGTCCAGGATCAATCCTAGGTACTCCCGACGCTGAGTCGGAACCAGGACCGACTTCTGAATGCTCAGCAGCCAGCCGAATTTTCGGAGGGCCTGACTGGCTATTCAAAAAAAGAAAACATTTCTTCAAGAGACTGGCTCCGAAGAGAGCCACTTCCTCTCCTAGGCAGAAAAAAACTGAGGCTGCTGGCTGCAGGTAGGAGGGTTATGTCTGGGGGGACCACCCCCTGGTCGGGGCTGTTCAGCTTTGGTAAAGGAATGTATGTTAAAACATCTAATATTCTGCCTAGTCTTATGAGCAGGAACATAACCCACTTTGTCAAGATTAAAGATGCTGTGTCAGTCCATGGACGGTAAGAGAAAGGAAGATTGGTCGCACACCATGGAAAGAAAAAACTTCCGTTTCATACTTGCTTTCTTTTCAAAGTGCTAAAGGACGTAAACAGGACGTTACAAGAACATTGGTAGACCGGTTTCACACGGATAACTCGTGCTTGTTCACAATGGGTGAAACCGGTCTTCCATTCTTTCCATGGTGTGCGACCAATCTTCCTTTTTCTTCAATTACTAAAAAGTGACATTGAGAAATATAAACAATTTTTCTTACTTTGTGTTATAAAATTATGCAAATAAGTAATTTTTCTCTTTCGCTGATGAGGCAGCACTGATGATTAGTACCCCGATTATCAATGTAAACGTGCCGACAGGCTTTCCGGTTAATGGCACCGTCTCCCTTCTCTAGCTGCATCAGCGAAGCGTTTTGTAAAATTTTGCTAAAAGTAAACTTTTACTTATAGCCCAAATTTTTTATTTATTTTTGATAGAGAAGGGTTAAATCCCTGCCAAGTTATTTTTGTTGTTACTGTGTACCACTAGTGAAATTTCCCTTAATTTCCTGTCCCAGATACACAATGGGACTTCCCCTCTTAGACAATTGTCTCTGGAGCAGATGTCCACATTAGAAGTTTCCCCCTTGCCTCCTCTTTGGAACACAATGCTACCATTTTGGATTTCCCTTCACTTCTTTCTCGATGACAACGTTCACCAGTATAGAGCAGGGGTCTCCAAACTTTCCAAGCAAAGGGACAGTTTACTGTCCTTCAGGCTTTAGGGGGGCCGGACTGTGCCCAGTGAGTAGAAAATGCCCTGGCATCAGTGCCCCATAATTGGTTTTAATGAGAGAAATGGTGACCCATTCTTGATATCAATGAGGAGAATAGTACTTCATTGATTATATCAGTAGTAGTAGTAGTAGATGGAATGGTGCACCATCATTGGGGTCAGTTGGTGGAATAGTGCCCCAAGGGCCAGATAAAGGCAAGCAAATGGCCCCCCAGCCACAGTTTGGAGACCACTTGTATAAAAGGGATGACTATCCCATTAGGGGCACAGACAGCAATACAAATTTGATAGAACATCTAACTCTTCCCGACTCAAAAACTAAAAAAAAAAAAAAAAAACTCAAGAAACCTCAGCACCTGGTACCTCAACACTAATTTTTGATATCAAATTAGGGATAAACGCCTGACTATTAAAAAGTGGAAGTAAACCCATCCATTTAACCGTTTCAAACAACAGTTACATTTCCAGCATGTGACAGGAACGTAACCCTCCCATTGGTTGAGTTTTCAACCAAACTGTCAAACTATCCAATGGCTGGTGTCATAACTGATCACATGTGCAGCATCATGGCAGTTATAGATTAAACAGAGGCCAAGATGGAAGCTTCCTTGGCTGAAAAAACGATGAGGATTTTCTTCCACTTTGATACCAATAAGTTTTATGTCCCCTACTGGAAAAATAAGTCACTTCTATCCTTATAAAAAAAAATATTTAATCATGCTCAAAACACAAACTAAATGATATACATTAAAACCAGCCCATTGAGCACATTTGGTCATAATTTCGAATCAATCCTCATATGTGTAGTAAGACTTATTGCAATCTGTGTTCATTGGGTATTGGTGCATTTTTCTTTCAGTCTCTGGACAAGCAGTATACAGTGGAACCTCGGATTGTGAGTAACACAGTTAAACGAACGTTTCACAATACAAGCACTGCATTTAAAAGAAAATCGTCACTCGGTTTGCGAGTGTTGTCTTGCAAAACAAGCACGATTCAGGCCAAAGCAGTGTGCAGTACTGCTTTTGGCCTTAGGTGGGGGGCGCCGGAGCCGAGCAGAGCCGAACGTCGCCGTTCGGAAATGCACGGAAAGCCCTGAGGACACCACAGCTGACCTCGGCAAATCTCGGGAACGAAGTCCTTGCAAGGTTTGCCGAGGTGTCCACGGGCCTTTTCCGAGGCTCTCCAGCGGCCCCGGCCTCTAGCCGCATGCGGTATTGCATACCATTGAAGTCAATGCGGGACAAATTTTTTGTTTCCACTGACTTCAATGGGGAAACTATACTGATACGCGAGTACTTTGGATTACGAGCATTCTCCTGGAACGGATTATGCTCGTAATCCCGAGGTTCCACTGTAAATCATAAAATCGCTGGTCTTGCACATCCAGTTGCTTTATGCACATTATATGTGGCTGATTGCATTAATAAATGTGTGGTGGAACAATAGATGTCTAGAATGACAAAGAAAAGTGCAATAACCACACAGTACAATATTCCTTACTACACATACAGAGATCAATTCCCAATTATGACCTAGTATGTTCAACTGCCTTATGTTTTGTCATTTAGGCCCCTTTCACACTTGTGCGACCTGAAAGTTGCACGATTTTGCCACGATTTTGATGCAACTTGAAGCAATGCCTGTGTAATCTTGAGGTCTATGGGCTTCGGTCACATCAAAGTCGGACCAAAGTAGTACAGGGACTACTTCGAAGTCACACAGACATAAATGGTACTTATTGGAAATCATGGGGTACGACTTGTCATGCGACTTTGCAGTCCCAAGTCGCACAAGTGTTAAAGGGGCCTTAGTCTGTTTAGCCGAGTTGTGATTTAAATTTCCCAGTAAGGTGCTGTAAAACGTATTAGTACAAAAACTAAAAGTATAGGTTTTACGCAGAGAGAAAGGGTCTCCTGTCCTTCCAGAGGGAGCGGTGCTGTAAGACTCAGAATTGAATGGGGCACAATTACAAACAAATCCTATGGCAGGCAAGACAGATCCCTTATATCCTTTGTTTATTTAACCAGGGTGCAGGTTTCATTTTCAGTTTTGGATGAAGCATGACTTGAACTAAAAGGTCTACATGATCTGGATTAGTCATACATCCAGAAAGCAATAGCTTGCCTAAAAAGATCTCTAAAGCTGTGCTTTAACCACTTGCTGACCACCCTATCGCACTTTACTGCTACAGGGTGGCAGGGTGTATTATACACACGTGATCCTGCACTCCCACCTTCAGCAGAAACTGATCTGGGACTCGATGTCTTCCGATACCCACTGATCATTAGTGAAACACAGAACAGAGATATGTAAATAAGGCTTATCTCAGTTCTGACCGGGGGGGGGGGGGGGGGGGGCGCAAGTTACGAGACTATCCTGTGTCTCTGCAAAGCATTGACTAGAATAGATCTCGTCCCTTAGTGAAAGCAGCACACTCTGTACTCAAAAACACTGGCTAGGTGCACAGTTAACCCTTTTATTGCTCTAGAAGTTTAACCCCTTCCCAGCCAGTGTGATCAGTACAGTGACAGTGCATATTTTTATCACTGATCACTTTATTAGCGTCATTGGTTCTTGCAAAGTGTCAGTGTCCAATAGTCCACTGCAATATCGCAGTCCGATATTGCAAATATTAAAAATAAATAAATTCAGTAAAAATATTCCATAGTTTGTAGATGCTATAACATTCATCTAAACCAATTTTACACTTATTGGGATTTTTTTTTACCAAAAATATGTAGCAGAATACATATTGCCCTGAATTCATGAAGAAATAAAAAAAAAATAATTGGATGCGCTTTTTTTTTTTTTTTTTAGCATAAAGTAAAAAAATAAATAATTCTCATCTGTTTTTTTGTTTATAGCGCAAAAAATTAAAAACGCAGGTGATCGAAAACCATCAAAAAATTGTGGGGGGAAAAAAAATGACAAATTTTTATTTGGATACAGTGTAGCACAACCACGCAATTATCAGTTAAAGTACCGCAGTGGCCTGGTCAGGAATAGGGGGTAAATCATGGTGGTTAACAGATACCCACAACTACACAAACTATAAAGTAAAGGATATTCCTCATCATCTGTCACATTGGCATACTGTGCCAGCAAGGCGGCTTTTCTTCGCTGCTCCCCTTCTGACACCTCTTTAGGCTTGACCACAATCTGGGCCTGCTTCTCCATCATGCTGGTAAGAGCTTCCACCTCGTCTAGACAAAAAGATAACATCTACATAATTAAAGCTGAAAACCAAGTAGATCGAAGACACAAATTAAAGCAGCTTTGCATTCATGAATTTATCATTAAAAGAGATTACAAAGTCTTGTTTTTTTTCTTCTTAGGTTATACTTTCCTGCTCTGTGTAGTGGATTTGCACAGCGCAGCCCGGATCCTCCTCTTCTCAGGTCCCTCTTCTGTGCTCCTGACCCCTCCCTCCTGTTCAGTGCCCCCACAGCAAGCAGCTTGCTATGGGGGCACCCAAGCCGAGTCACAGCTCCCTGTGTCCATTCAGACACGGAGCCCCGACCCAGCGCCGCCCCCTCTCTTCCCCGATTTGCTTGCCGACTGACAGCAGCGGCAGCCAATGGCGCCGCTGCTGAGTCTCAGCCAATCAAGGAGGGAGAATCTCGGATGGCTGAGAAACTCGTGGACATCGCTGGACTCAGAGGGACCTCAGGTAAGTAGGAGGGGGACATAGAATGCATTAAGATAAAAAAAACCTTCTGCCTTTACAACCCATTTAAAGCAAAACCCTGGACACAAAAACATTTAAATATATTCCTCAATGGCCACAAACCATATAAAATTGACTTTGTATGTACAGAATGCCTTTACAAACACAGATATTACCTTGAAAAGTAGCAGTGACATTGTCACTATGCTTTATATAGCCTGTGCAGAGAGCAGAGCTGTGGGCGGGGCACAGCAGGCTCCACCCACTACAGGTGGTCTGCAAAAACAAAATACTACAGGGGGGGGGGGGGGGGCGGAGACAAGACCAGACACCCTGCATAAGGAGAGAGCAGCAGTGGCCGGTCTTTATTATAGGCTGGCAAAGTCTTACACTGGATTACTGCAGAGACTTGGCAGAAATCCGCAAGGCACACCAACATTCAAGCGACAATTCACACGACTCTTGTATTTAGACAATATTTACTGATCCCGGAATGCGGCTTCCCCCCAAACACTGTAAGCAGTTGCATTTGACCCGATATCTGCCTCTTGGAGACACTAAGCAGCAGATCTTAGACAAGGAGATGGAGAAAGAGCATGCAGATAGAAGAAAGGGACACAGTGATGGTCTCACCATCACAGGCTGGGGGAAGAACAAGTCCTGAAAGTCCAAAAAGTAGCTGCTGACTTTTATTAATCGGACACTCACCTGTCCCCGCGATGCGGGCATACAAAGCATGGCTTTGACTAAGAAAGTGTGAAACTAGTCAGCTCTAACCAGAGTTTTGTGACTTGCTGTGCTGTATTTGGATTTTTGAAGATTTTACATAATAAAGGCTTTTTATTGGAGTGCTGCTGTCCAGAAGACTTGATCTTTTGTTTTGCCATACAAAGCCCTGCTCAAATTCCCCCTCCTCTCTGCGGCGCTGGCATCGTGACTGTGCGCGCCGTGATTGCCGAGAGGAAGGGGGGGGGGAGAGGTGAACTTCCTTCCGGCACCGCGGTTCCCCCGGAAGTGGGAGCTGGAACCCTCTAAAAAAGGAGGGTTTCCACTCCCCCCCCACCTAAAGAAAATGACATGCCAAATGTGGCATGTCAGGGGGGTCATCTTACCTTAAAGCGGAAGTTCCATTTTTGGTTGGAACTCCGCTTTAACTGCAGCATAAAAAAAATCAGGTGTCCTCCCCTGCCAGACATGGCTGAGCTGTGTGGCAGAGCTGTGCAAACCTCTGGATGGACAAATATGAATCCTTTGAAAGATAAATCTGCTCCTTTATATATTTTATCTTTGTAATAAGGTTTGCCCTGGAGCTCAGCTTAACCACTTCCGGTCCACCGATATACGCCTGCTATTTTAAGAGGGATATCTTTGTTATGGCAGCAGCTAGCTGCCATAACTCAGGTATCCTTTTCTTCAGCGGGCAGTCTGGTTTCCGATAATAGTGGTCTCTCTGCAGGTGATTCGCCGCAAGATAACTTTTATAGGTGGCGGAAGAGGGCCCCCCCCCCCGGTGCCCTCTGCCGCTTACCGGAGCTGTCGGTAGCGGCGGAGGCGATCGGAACCTTTCCGTGGCTGGGTGTGGAGACAAGTGAAGGGAAGATGGCACCCACCCGTGTCTCCATAGCAGGGCAGAAGCGACATCAAAACATCACTTGCACCCATTGCTCTTAAAAAGGACCATTTTTTTTTTTTTCAAATGACAATTTTTTTTTATTATTGCATTTTAGTGTAAATATGAGATCTGAGGTCTTTTTGACCCCAGATCTCATATTTAAGAGGTCCTGTCATGTTTTATCTTCTATTACAAGGGATGTTTACATTCTTTGTAAAAGGAATAAAAGTGACACAATATTTTTTTTTTAAAAAGAACAGTGTCAAAAATAAAAAGGTAAAATAAAGAAAAAATAAATAAAATACAATTTTAAACGCGCCCCGTCCCGCCGAGCTCGCCTGCAGAAGCAAACGCATACGTGAGCAGCGCCGACATATAAAAGCGGTGTTCAAACCACACGTGAGGCATCACCGCTATCGGTAGAGGGAGAGCAATAATTCTAGCCCTAGATCTCCTCCAACTCAAAACATGCAACCTGTAGAATTTTTTAAACGTCGCCTATGGAGATTTTTAAGGGTAAAAGTTTGTCGCCATTCCACGAGTGGGCGCAATTTTGAAGTGTGACCTGTTGGGTATCAATTTTCTCGGCGTAACATTATCTTTCACAATGTAAAAAAAATAAAGTGGGCTAACTTTACTGTTGTCTTATTTATTTTTTTAAAAAGTGTATTTTTTCCCAAAAAAAGTGTGCTTGTAAGACCGGTTTGACATAAAGTATTGCAATGATCGCCATTTTATGGATCTGATGAAACAGTGGATGCTGTGAAACGCGTCATCCCATTGGTCCGTTCTCTTCTCCACGTTGTGCTCCACACTGATGCGCAGCTTCCTGGTTGTCTCCTGGCTGTTTCTGCGGTAGAGGAATTATCACATCACTCCCAGCTCAGATGCTTTGACTTCCTCTGCTGACACCGCCAACCTGCCTCTCATCCTGCCTTCAGCCATCCTCTCATCTGGGACCTACATCTCCCCAGAGGACCGCCTCAGATGACACCGGACCACCATTAACCCCTTACATGCCTTATATTGTCCTGCACCCTGTGAGTAGCCATTTGGCTGTCTTTTATCCAATTTGCCATTAAAGCCTGTTATACTGCACTTAGTTTGGCGCACCTTCCTTTCTTGATCGCAATTTTATTCTCTAGGGTGTCAAAAAAAAAAATCTATAATGTTTGGGGGTTCTAAGTAATTTTCTAGCAAAAAAACTGTTTTTAACTTGTAAACAACAAATCTCAGAAAGAGGCTCGGTCCTCAAGTGGTTAAGGCCCGTCACGTGATCAGCCCGCTCGGACGCGCCTGTCCGTTTTTCAGGCGGATCTGAGCGGGCCACCTATTGACTTGTATGGGCAGGCAGATGTCAGTGAAGATATGTCCGCTGACACCCGCCTGCCATCTGATAAGATCAGTTTAAAACAGATGGATGGCGATAAGTTCGCCATCCGTCCAGCGGATCGGATAAAAACAGACAGACAAGCTGTCCATTTTTATCCGATCTCCCCATAGAGGAGAGCGGGACTCAGGTCCGCCCCTACACAGTGAGCAGAGACGGATCTGTCATCCGCCTGCTCAGCGGGGATCAAAAGAGCGATCCCAGCTGAGCTAGCGGAGTCCGTCCAACAGATCCACCCCGTGTGAAAGGGGCCATAGCCAGGACACAACTAGCCAAACAAACGTGTAATTGTGCAAAGTGTTGCAAAAAGATTCTATTTAACGAACCTAGGAAAAAAAAAAAACACCCAGCAAGAGTTTTACCTTTCTGCTTTGCCTGTGCCAGCTCCAATTTCTGTGCTTCACTCCACTTAGTAATAATTTCTAGGCACACATCTTCTATGGAATCTTCCTCCTACCAAAACAAACCAAAAAAGCGTTAGGGTGGCTGCTGCACACAGAAGGCTTTTTATCCGTCTGCCTTTACAACCACTTTAACCATTATAAATATAAAAACTGGCCTATAATGTAAAAAGATGATGGGTTACTAGCATCTTAGCTTTTACCTAAAATACTGAATGAAAACATGCAGCCCCATCCGTGCCCACCAGTGCAGCCCCATCCGTGCCCATATGGTCAGCCAGGATCGTTGACACTAGCCGGATGACTGAGCGGAGATCTCCGGGTGTGACAGATCCCGGTCCAGGAGGCGGAACGTTGCGGCGATCAGTGTTTCACTAGGGCTGCAACTAACGATTATTTTCAGAATCGATTAGTTGGCCCATTATTGTTTTGATTAATCGGATAAAAACCTTAACAAAAAAGTGTGGTGTATAATTTAGTTAATATTTAAAGTTTATGGTTCGGGAGCTAAATCTCGAATCCACTCTGAGAATAACAGACAGAAGAGATATACTGTATAGAGGTTGAATCTGATAAATATCATCATTTAAAACCTTAGAGATTGACATCACCTGGTCTTCCCAGACGATGATGGAGAACAAGCCATGACACTGGCAGGTCTCCGCTTTGCAAAGGGGCAGTGCATGCTATAAATTCTGCAGGGTGCCCAAACTTTTGCAGACGCCATTTTTTTGTTTTCTGTAATTTTGAAAGTGTAAATGATGGAAATAAAATCTAACTTTTTTTGACATATTATAAGAATGTCTAATCTGTAATTTGATGCCATTTGGAGATTTTTCCATCTTTCCCTGGCTTCGTTATGCACATTAATACGCATTTTTACCTGGGGTGCCCAAACTTTCGATCCCCACTGTATAAATATATATATATATATATATATATATATATATATATATATATATATATATATATATATATATATATAATAAAAAAAAAAAGAGAAAAAAAAAAACTTTTTTTCCTCAGTTTAGGCCGATACGTATTCTTCTACATATTTTACATATATTACAAAAAAAATATCGCAATAAGCGTTTATCGATTGGTTTGTGCAAAAGTTGTAGCTTCTACAAAATAGGGGATAGATTTATGGCATTTTTATTTACTACTAATGGCGATCAGATTTTTATCGTGACTGCGACATTATGGCGGACACTTGACGCTATTTTGGGACCACTGTCATTTATACAGCGATCGGTGCTATAAAAACGCACTGATTACTGTAAAAATTACACTGGCAGTGAAGGGGATAAATGTTTCCTAGGGATGTGTTCTAACTGTAGGATGGGCTACGTGTGACCCGACACTGATCACAACTCCCGATTACAGGGAGCTGTGATCAGTGTCCTGTCACTAGGAAGAATGGGGAAATGCTTGTTTACATTAGCATTTCCCTGTTCTTTCTCTCCGTGAGACGATCGCGGGACTCTCAGTGGACATGGACTCCGCGCTCGAACTCACGGAGCTCGCGTGCCACATCTTAAAGGGGACGTACCTGTACGCCCATCTGCCCAGCCACGCCATTGTGTCAACGTATATCGTTGTGCGCTGGTCGGCAAGTGGTTAACGTGGTAGTAAACTGCAGGTGGTTAGAAAAAATAAAATAAAAATTTCCCACAAGGCAATGTCATAATGTTCTAGTAAGCATCACATACTAGCACATTATGATAGACTTATCTTAGAATGAAGCCCTCCAGCGCTGCAATGTCACCGCTGAGACAGCTGACGTCTTCCTTCGGGGTTCGCGGCCTCCGGCTACATGAGTGGCAGGGGCGAGATGGCACTCATGCATGGCATGGGCTCTGAAGGTTTGGCACGGTAAGCCAGACCTTCAGAGCGCATGCACCGGTGATTTCATCGGCTGCATAGACTCTGAATATCTCTTAAACGGTGCAAGTTTAGGAGATATTCACAGTACCTACAGGTAAGCCTTATTAGGCCTCATGCCCACGGACGTTTTAAAAAAAAACGGGCTGTAAAGCTAGTACAGATGCCAGGAAAAAAGCGGCGTTCTTAACGCGATTTTTACCGCGTTTTGCATTGAATTCAATGCACGTTTCCCCGCGCTAGCTTTCAGCCGCTTTTTTCTTTCTCTATTCCAAATCAATGGTTCCCTATGGGAGCCCAATGATTTGAATAGAGGTGGCACCAGAAATCGGATCAAGAAGATCCGACTTGCGGGGTGACTCATGTGCGGAGAATCTTGAAGGGGAACCCCGCGAAAATTAAAAAAAAATTTGCGCGAGGTTCCCCCTCAGGACGATACCAGACCCTTCGGTCTGGTATGGATCTTAAGGGGACCCCCCACACCAAAAAAAAAGGCGTGGGGGTTCCCCCCAGGATCCATACCAGACCCTTACCCGAGCACGCAGCCCGGCCGGTCAGGAAGGGGGAGCGAGCGCCCCCCCTCCTGAACCGTACCAGGCCGCATGCCCTCAACATGGGGGGGGTGGGTGCTTTGGGGCAGGGGGGCGCCCTGCGGCCCCCCCACCCCAAAGCACTTTGTCCCCATGTTGATGGGGACAAGGGCCTCTTCCCGACAACCCTGGCCGTTGGTTGTCAGGTCCGGGGGCTTAACGGAATCCGGGAGCCCCTTTTAATAAGGGGGCCCCCAGATCCCAGCCCCCCCCCATGTGAATGAGTATGGGGGTACATCATACCCCTACCTATTCACCTGGGGAAAAAGTGTCAGAACCGGAGAAGCCGGAAGACCACAAAGTCGGTAGAAGACCCCCGAAGTCAAAAGAAGACCCCCGGAGCTGCCTAATAAATTACTTTAAAAAGCTGTCTAGTGTGTTTTTTTATTGACACTTTTTCCCCAGGTGAATGGGTAGGGGTACGATGTACCCCATTACTCATTCACATAGGGTGGGGGGCCGGGATCTGGGGGCCCCCTTATTAAAAGGGGCTCCCAGATTCCGTTAAGCCCCCCTGCCCGCAGACCCCGGCAACCAACGGCCAGGGTTGTCAGGAAAAGGCCCTTGTCCCCATCAACATGGGGGCAAGGTGCTTTGGGGTGGGGGGGGGCCGCAGGGCGCCCCCCTGCCCCAAAGCACCCACCCCCCCCATGTTGAGGGCATGCAGCCTGGTACGGTTCAGGAGGGGGGGCGCTCGCTTGCCCCCCCTTCCTGACCGGCCAGGCTGCGTGCTCGGATAAGGGTCTGGTATGGATCCTGGGGGGAACCCCCACGCCATTTTTTTTTTACATTTTTGCGGGGTTCCCTTTCAAGATTCTCCGCACATGAGTCGCTCCGCAAGTCGGATCTCATCTTGATCCGACTTCTGGTGCGTCCTCTATTCAAATCAATGGGCTCCCATAGGGAACCATTGATTTGGAATAGAGAAAGAAACGCCGGGCGAGGCTTAACACAGCGTTAAGCCTCGTTACATCGCGTTTTTACACCCTTTGCCGGCGTCTGACGTCTTTACAGCTCTAACGCTGGAGCTTCAGAACGCACTGGTCCTGGGTTTTTTTTGCAGCTTAAAAACGCCTATGCCATTTAGGCCCCATGCACACGAGACGCTGTTATTTGCTGTTGAACGCGCGTTCGGAGGAATGGACGCTTTTTTCAACTGCCCCTGAACCCATTCAATGTTATCCTATGTGTCCATGCACACACACTCGTTTTTTGGCGTTTACAAGCAGTTGTGTTTAACCTCGTTTTTCCAGAAGCAAAAAAATGGGTTCAGACGCAAAAGTTTTCCACGTTTCAGACGCTAAACGCGTTACCGGCGTTTTGCCGCGTTTCCGTTTATAAGCGTTTTTAAAGGCGACCTATTCTTTAACATTAGAAATCTCAAAAATGATGGCAAATGATGAAAAACTATTAAAAAATATAAAAGAAAACTGTAATTGCTTGCATTGCATTGTGGACAATCCACAGCTTGTGGCAGGGGACGTGGCCAGTGGACAATCCACAGCTTGTGGCAGGGGACGTGGCCAGTGGACAATCCACAGCTTGTGGCAGGGGACGTGGCCAGTGGACAATCCACAGCTTGTGGCAGGGGACGTGGACAATCCACAGCTTGTGGCAGGGGACGTGGCCAGTGGACAATCCACAGCTTGTGGCAGGGGACGTGGCCAGTGGACAATCCACAGCTTGTGGCAGGGGACGTGGCCAGTGGACAATCCACAGCTTGTGGCAGGGGACGTGGCCAGTGGACAATCCACAGCTTGTGGCAGGGGACGTGGACAATCCACAGCTTGTGGCAGGGGACGTGGCCAATCCACAGCTTGTGGCAGGGGACGTGGCCAGTGGACAATCCACAGCTTGTGGCAGGGGACGTGGCCAGTGGACAATCCACAGCTTGTGGCAGGTGACGTGGCCAGTGGACAATCCACAACTTGTGGCAGGTGACGTGGCCAGTGGACAATCCACAACTTGTGGCAGGTGACGTGGCCAGTGGACGTGGCAGGTGGACAATTCACAACTTGTGGCAAGTGACGTGGCCAGGTGACGTGGCAGGTGACGTGACAAGAGGACAATTCACAACTTGTGGCAGGTGACGTGGCACGTGACGTGGCAAGTGGACAATACACAACTTGTGGCCAGGTGATGTGGCAGATAACGTGGCAAGTGGACAATCCACAACTTGTGGCAGGTGACGTGGCAAGTGGACAATCCACAGCTTGTGGCAGGTGACGTGGCATGTAACGTGGCAAGTGGACAATCCACAACTTGTGGCAGGTGACGTGGCCGGTGGACAATCCACAACTTGTGGCAGGTGATGTGGCAAGTGATACACTAAATACAAGTATACTGCTGCTCTCTCAGCTGCTGCTACTCACTCTGGTCTCACAAACTGGCTAAAATGTACTGTTTTTTGAGCTTAGGGAGGGTCTATGATGAAACGCTTATAAACGCAGACACGGTAAAACGCCGCTAAACGCGGCACAACGCGCATTTTTAAACGCCAGTTTCAGCGTTTAACCACTTAAGCCCCGGACCATTTTGTAGCTAAAGGACCAGAGCTGTTTTCAGAATTTTGCACTGCGCTGCTTTAACTGGAAATTGTGCGGACATGCAATGTTGTACCGAAACTAAATTTGCGTCCTTTTCTTCCCACAAATAGAGCTTTCTTTTAATGGTATTTGATTGCCTCTGCGATTTTTATTTTTTGCGATATAAACGGAAAAAGACCGAAAATTTTGAAAAAAATATGATATTTGCTACTTTTTGTTATAAGAAAAATCGAATAAACTCCATTTTAGTCATACATTTAGGCCAAAATGTATTCAGCCACATGTCTTTAGTAAAAAAAATGTCAATAAGCGTATATTTATTGGTTTGCGCAAAAGTTATAGCGTCTACAAACTAGGGTACATTTTCTGGAATTTACACAGCTTTTAATTTATGACTGCCTATCTCATTTCTTGAGGTGCTAAAATGGCAGGGCAGCACAAAACCCCCCCAAATGACCCCATTTTGTAAAGTAGACACCCCAAGGAAATTGCTGAGATGCATGGTGAGTATTTTACAGCTCTCATTTGTTTTTGAAAATGAAGAAAATATTTTTTTTATTTTTTTTTCATTTTCAAAACTTTGTGACAAAAAGCGAGATCTCCAAAATACTCACCATACCTCTCAGCAAATAGCTTGGGGTGTCTACTTTCCAAAATGGGGTCATTTGGGGGGGTTTTGTGCCATCTGGGCATTCCATGGCCTCCGAAACTGTGATAGGCAGTGAGAAGTGAAATCAAAAATTGACACCCTTAGAAAGCCTGAAGGCGGTGATTGGTTTTGGGGTCCCGTACGCGGCTAGGCTCCCAAAAAGTCTCACACATGTGGTATCTCCATACTCAGGAGAAGTAACAGAATGTATTTTGGGGTGTAATTCCACATATGCCCATGGCATGTTTGAGCAATATATCATTTAGTGACAACTTTGTGCAAAAAAAAAAAAAAAAATTTTTCGTTTTTCCGCAACTTGTGTCAACATATAAAATATTCCATGGACTCGACATGCCTCTCAGTATATAGCTTGGGGTGTCTACTTTCCAAAATGGGGTCATTTGGGGGGGTTTTGAACTGTTCTGGCATTTTATACACAACATTAGGAAGCTTACATCCACTCTTCTAACCACTTGAAGACAAAGCCCTTTTTGACACTTTTTTTGTTTACATGAAAACATATTTTTTTTTTGCAAGAAAATTATGTTGAACCCCCAAATATTATATATATTTTTAAAGCAAAGGCCCTACAGATTAAAATGGTGGGTGTTGCACATGCAGAACCAGAACGGATCTGGAGTTTGTTTTTGTGGTGTGAACCGCCCTTTAAAAAATTGCTATTCTTGGTCTTTAGCTTTACCGTAGAATTCCCTGGAGCATGCAGCTCTGTATGGTGAGGTGCAAGTTCCATGTCTATTTGTATTTACCTTCTATAAACCTCCACTTCCTTGGGGCACTGGTGGCATAGCCCTGGCCTCGCACTGGCCCCTGGGAAGGCTACGTCACCAGTGTCTTCCAGGAATAGAGGGGTTCCCTCCCCCCCGATACATGGCTCCTGGGAAGGCTATGTCCCGAGAGTCTTCAAGGAAGATTTCAGGAGTAAAGGCGCAGTGACACACGCAATCCCACAATGCACTGCACAGAGAAGCTGTGATTGGGCCCCTATGGAGGAGGCCTCACAGATCTATCTACTCTTCCTAGATGAGACTTTGTAGACTTCACTGGCTGCATGCTTTCTACCAGAGAATGACTTCCTCCACACAAGATCAGGAGGAACCTGGAATAAGTCTCCATCCCACACAATGGCGACAGGGAGTCATTCGTAGAACACCCCCCCCCCCGATCTCTGTAGTCGGTGTTGGGGGGGGGCCTCTGTAGTCGGTGTTGGGGGGGGGGGCCTCTGTAGTCGGTGTTGGGGGGGGGCCTCTGTAGTCGGGGGGGGGCCTCTGTAGTCGGGGGGGGGCCTCTGTAGTCGGGGGGGGGCCTCTGTAGTCGGGGGGGGGCCTCTGTAGTCGGGGGGGGGGCCTCTGTAGTCGGGGGGGGGGGGGCCTCTGTAGTCGGGGGGGGGGGGGGCCTCTGTAGTCGGGGGGGGGCCTCTGTAGTCGGGGGGGGGGGGCCTCTGTAGTCGGGGGGGGGGGGCCTCTGTAGTCGGGGGGGGGGGGCCTCTGTAGTCGGGGGGGGGGGGCCTCTGTAGTCGGGGGGGGGGGCCTCTGTAGTCGGGGGGGGGCCTCTGTAGTCGGGGGGGGGGCCTCTGTAGTCGGGGGGGGGGCCTCTGTAGTCGGGGGGGGGGCCTCTGTAGTCGGGGGGGGGCCTCTGTAGTCGGGGGGGGGGCCTCTGTAGTCGGGGGGGGGGCCTCTGTAGTCGGGGGGGGGGGCCTCTGTAGTCGGGGGGGGGGGGGCCTCTGTAGTCGGGGGGGGGGCCTCTGTAGTCGGGGGGGGGGCCTCTGTAGTCGGGGGGGGGGCCTCTGTAGTCGGGGGGGGGGCCTCTGTAGTCGGTGTTGGGGGGGGGCCTCTGTAGTCGGTGTTGGGGGCCTCTGTAGTCGGTGTTGGGGGCCTCTGTAGTCGGTGTTGGGGGCCTCTGTAGTCGGTGTTGGGGGGGGGGGCCTCTGTAGTCGGTGTTGGGGGGGGGGCCTCTGTAGTCGGTGTTGGGGGGGGGGGCCTCTGTAGTCGGTGTTGGGGGGGGGGCCTCTGTAGTCGGTGTTGGGGGGGGGGGCCTCTGTAGTCGGTGTTGGGGGGGGGGGCCCTCTGTGGTCGGTGTTGGGGGGGGGCCCTCTGTGGTCGGTGTTGGGGGGGGGCCCTCTGTGGTCGGTGTTGGGGGGGGGGCCCTCTGTGGTCGGTGTTGGGGGGGGGCCCTCTGTGGTCGGTGTTGGGGGGGGGGCCCTCTGTGGTCGGTGTTGGGGGGGGGGCCCTCTGTGGTCGGTGTTGGGGGGGGGGGCCCTCTGTGGTCGGTGTTGGGGGGGGGGGCCCTCTGTGGTCGGTGTTGGGGGGGGGGCCCTCTGTGGGGGGGGGCCTCTGTAGTCGGTGTTGGGGGGGGCCCCTGTAGTCGGTTTGGGGGGGGAGCCCCTGTAGTCGGTTTGGGGGGGGGAGCCCCTGTAGTCGGTTTGGGGGGGGGAGCCCCTGTAGTCGGTTGGGGGGGGGGGAGCCCCTGTAGTCGGTTTGGGGGGGGGGAGCCCCTGTAGTCGGTGTTGGGGGGGGGCCTCTGTAGTCGGTTTGGGGGGGGGAGCCCTCTGTGGTCGGTGTTGGGGGGGGGCCCTCTGTGGTCGGTGTTGGGGGAGGCCCTCTGTGGTCGGTGTTGGGGGAGGCCCTCTGTGGTCGGTGTTGGGGGAGGGGCCCTCTGTGGTCGGTGTTGGGGGGGGGCCCTCTGTGGTCGGTGTTGGGGGGGGCCCTCTGTGGTCGGTGTTGGGGGGGGGGCCCTCTGTGGTCGGTGTTGGGGGGGGGGCCCTCTGTGGTCGGTGTTGGGGGGGGGCCCTCTGTGGTCGGTGTTGGGGGGGGGCCCTCTGTGGTCGGTGTTGGGGGGGGGGCCCTCTGTGGTCGGTGTTGGGGGGGGGGCCCTCTGTAGTCGGTTTGGGGGGGGGAGCCCCTGTAGTCGGTTTGGGGGGGGGAGCCCCTGTAGTCGGTTTGGGGGGGGGGAGCCCCTGTAGTCGGTTTGGGGGGGGGGCCTCTGTAGTCGGTTTGGGGGGGGGGCCTCTGTAGTCGGTTTGGGGGGGGGGGCCTCTGTAGTCGGTTTGGGGGGGGGGCCTCTGTAGTCGGTTTGGGGGGGGGCCTCTGTAGTCGGTTTGGGGGGGGGGCCTCTGTAGTCGGTTTGGGGGGGGGGCCTCTGTAGTCGGTTTGGGGGGGGGGCCTCTGTAGTCGGTTTGGGGGGGGGCCTCTGTAGTCGGTTTGGGGGGGGGCCTCTGTAGTCGGTTTGGGGGGGGGCCTCTGTAGTCGGTTTGGGGGGGGGGCCTCTGTAGTCGGTTTGGGGGGGGGGCCTCTGTAGTCGGTTTGGGGGGGGGCCTCTGTAGTCGGTTTGGGGGGGGGGCCTCTGTAGTCGGTTTGGGGGGGGCCTCTGTAGTCGGTTTGGGGGGGGGGCCTCTGTAGTCGGTTTGGGGGGGGGCCTCTGTAGTCGGTTTGGGGGGGGGCCTCTGTAGTCGGTTTGGGGGGGGGCCTCTGTAGTCGGTTTGGGGGGGGGGGCCTCTGTAGTCGGTTTGGGGGGGGCCTCTGTGGTCGGTGTTGGGGGGGGGGGCCTCTGTGGTCGGTGTTGGGGGGGGGCCTCTGTGGTCGGTGTTGGGGGGGGCCTCTGTGGTTGGTATTCGGGGCCTCTGTGGTCGGTCTTGGGGTGGGGGGCCTCTGTGGTCGGTGTTGGGGGGGCCTCTGCGGTCGGTGTTGGGGGGGGCCTCTGTGGTCGGTGTTGGGGGGGGGCCTCTGTGGTCGGTGTTGGGGGGGGGGCCCCGGGGCCTCTGTAGTTAGTGTTGGGGGAGGGGCCCCCGAGGCCTCTGTAGTCAGTGTTGGGGGAGGGGCCCCCGAGGCCTCTGTAGTCAGTGTTGGGGGAGGGGCCCCCGAGGCCTCTGTAGTCAGTGTTGGGGGAGGGGCCCCCGAGGCCTCTGTAGTCAGTGTTGGGGGAGGGGCCCCCGAGGCCTCTGTAGTCAGTGTTGGGGGAGGGGCCTCTGTAGTCAGTGTTGGGGGAGGGGCCTCTGTAGTCAGTGTTGGGGGAGGGGCCCCCGAGGCCTCTGTAGTCAGTGTTGGGGGAGGGGCCCCCGAGGCCTCTGTAGTCAGTGTTGGGGGAGGGGCCCCCGAGGCCTCTGTAGTCAGTGTTGGGGGAGGGGCCCCCGAGGCCTCTGTAGTCAGTGTTGGGGGAGGGGCCCCCGAGGCCTCTGTAGTCAGTGTTGGGGGAGGGGCATCTGTAGTCAGTGTTGGGGGAGGGGCCTCTGTAGTCAGTGTTGGGGGAGGGGCCCCCGGGGCCTCTGAAGTCAGTGTTGGGGGAGGGGCCCCCGGGGCCTCTGAAGTCAGTGTTGGGGGGAGGGGGCCCCGGGGCCTCTGAAGTCAGTGTTGGGGGAGGGGGCCCCGGGCCTCTGTAGTCAGTGTTGGGGGGAGGGGGCCTCTGTGGTCAGTGTTGGGGGGGCCCCGGGCCTCTGTAGTCAGTGCTGGGGGAGGGGCCCCCGGGGCCTCTGTAGTCAGTGTTGGGCCCCCTCATGTCTCACCAGGAAGGCGGCTAGGATCCCCCTGAGCGCCTCGTCCCTCTCCTCCGGGTTGTCCTCCTCCCTCAGCACCCCCTGGATGTAGGCCGGGTACACCTCCGGGTCCATGCCCAGCGCCTCCAGCCTGCAGTCCAGCCAGGAGCCGAAATCCCCGGCCGCCACCTGCTCGCTGGGCGCCGCCATCTTTCCACCCAGGCTGGGCTCCTTCCCCGAGGAGAGGAGAGGATTTCCACCCAGGCTGGGCTCCTTCCCCGAGGAGAGGAGAGGAGAGGGGCGGGTCCTGGCGCCGATGTCACTCCTCGCTCCGCCCCCTGCGTGGTTTGTCCTCTCCGTCGCCCCGTCCTCAGAGCTGAGCGGGAGTGGCCGAGTTCAAATCCAGTCAGAGGAGAGAGAGGCGGACAGAGAGAGCTGTGCTGGAGGGAAGACGGGTGAGAGGAGAGACAATACATCAATATATGAGAGAGACTTCACTAGGGGCCCCAATACCACTCATAGTTACCTCACCTACCCCATCAGAGTTGTGTCTTCTGTGTTGTTTTATTGGCTGCGTGCCCCCCCCCGTGTTGCCCCTGTCCTGGCAGGAACATCCCAACATATAGCAATCGATGGGTGGGAATCCCACAATGCGACCCCCGTGTGTCGCCGCTGTCCTGGCAGGGCAGTGTGGCCCCCCAGTGTGTCGCCGCTGTCCTGGCAGGGCAGTGTGGCCCCCCGTGTGTCGCCGCTGTCCTGGCAGGGCCGTGTGGCCCCCCCGTGTGTCGCCGCTGTCCTGGCAGGGCCGCGTGGCCCCCCCGTGTGTCGCCGCTGTCCTGGCAGGGCCGCGTGGCCCCCCCGTGTGTCGCCGCTGTCCTGGCAGGGCCGCGTGGCCCCCCCGTGTGTCGCCTCTGTCCTGGCAGGGCCGCGTGGCCCCCCCCCGTGTGTCGCCTCTGTCCTGGCAGGGCCGCGTGGCCCCCCCGTGTGTCGCCTCTGTCCTGGCAGGGCCGCGTGGCCCCCCCGTGTGTCGCCTCTGTCCTGGCAGGGCCGCGTGGCCCCCCCGTGTGTCGCCTCTGTCCTGGCAGGGCCGCGTGGCCCCCCCGTGTGTCGCCTCTGTCCTGGCAGGGCCGCGTGGCCCCCCCGTGTGTCGCCTCTGTCCTGGCAGGGCCGCGTGGCCCCCCCGTGTGTCGCCTCTGTCCTGGCAGGGCCGCGTGGCCCCCCCGTGTGTCGCCTCTGTCCTGGCAGGGCCGCGTGGCCCCCCCCCGTGTGTCGCCTCTGTCCTGGCAGGGCCGCGTGGCCCCCCCGTGTGCCGCCTCTGTCCTGGCAGGGCGGCGTGGCCGCCCCCCCCCCCCCCCCGTGTGTTGCCTCTGTCCTGGCAGGAACATCCCATCATATATAATCGATGGGTGGCAATCCCACAATGCGACCCCCGTGTGTCGCCGCTGTCCTAGCAGGGCTGCGTGCCCCCCCCCCCCCCCGTGTGTCGCCTCTGTCCTGGCAGGGCTGCGTGCCCCCCCCCCCCTCCCCTATGTGTCTCCGCTGTCCTGGCAGGAACATCCCATCGTATAGCAATCGATGGGTGGCAATCCCACAATGCGACCCCCGTGTGTCGCCGCTGTCCTGGCAGGGCTGCGTGTGTCGCCTCTGTCCTGGCAGGGCTGCGTGGCCCCCCCCGTGTGTCACCTCTGTCCTGGCAGGGCTGCGTGGCCCCCCGTGTGTCGCCTCTGTCCTGACAGGGCTGCGTGGCCCCCCCGTGTGTCGCCTCTGTCCTGGCAGGGCTGCGTGGCCCCCCCGTGTGTCGCCTCTGTCCTGGCAGGGCTGCGTGGCCCCCCCGTGTGTCGCCTCTGTCCTGGCAGGGCTGCGTGGCCCCCCCGTGTGTCGCCTCTGTCCTGGCAGGGCCGCGTGGCCCCCCCGTGTGTCGCCTCTGTCCTGGCAGGGCCGCGTGGCCCCCCCGTGTGTCGCCTCTGTCCTGGCAGGGCCGCGTGGCCCCCCCGTGTGTCGCCTCTGTCCTGGCAGGGCCGCGTGGCCCCTCCGTGTGTCGCCTCTGTCCTGGCAGGGCCGCGTGGCCCCTCCGTGTGTCGCCTCTGTCCTGGCAGGGCCGCGTGGCCCCTCCGTGTGTCGCCTCTGTCCTGGCAGGGCCGCGTGGCCCCCCCGTGTGTCGCCTCTGTCCTGGCAGGGCCGCGTGGCCCCCCCGTGTGCCGCCTCTGTCCTGGCAGGGCGGCGTGGCCGCCCCCCCCCCCCCCCGTGTGTTGCCTCTGTCCTGGCAGGAACATCCCATCATATATAATCGATGGGTGGCAATCCCACAATGCGACCCCCGTGTGTCGCCGCTGTCCTAGCAGGGCTGCGTGCCCCCCCCCCCCATGTGTCGCCTCTGTCCTGGCAGGGCTGCGTGCCCCCCCCCTCCCCTGTGTGTCTCCGCTGTCCTGGCAGGAACATCCCATCGTATAGCAATCGATGGGTGGCAATCCCACAATGCGACCCCCGTGTGTCGCCGCTGTCCTGGCAGGGCTGCGTGTGTCGCCTCTGTCCTGGCAGGGCTGCGTGGCCCCCCCCCGTGTGTCACCTCTGTCCTGGCAGGGCTGCGTGGCCCCCCGTGTGTCGCCTCTGTCCTGGCAGGGCTGCGTGGCCCCCCCGTGTGTCGCCTCTGTCCTGGCAGGGCCGCGTGGCCCCCCCGTGTGTCGCCTCTGTCCTGGCAGGGCCGCGTGGCCCCCCCGTGTGTCGCCTCTGTCCTGGCAGGGCCGCGTGGCCCCCCCGTGTGTCGCCTCTGTCCTGGCAGGGCCGCGTGGCCCCCCCGTGTGTCGCCTCTGTCCTGGCAGGGCCGCGTGGCCCCCCCGTGTGTCGCCTCTGTCCTGGCAGGGCCGCGTGGCCCCCCCCGTGTGTCGCCTCTGTCCTGGCAGGGCCGCGTGGCCCCCCCGTGTGTCGCCTCTGTCCTGGCAGGGCCGCGTGGCCCCCCCGTGTGTCGCCTCTGTCCTGGCAGGGCCGCGTGGCCCCCCCCGTGTGCCGCCTCTGTCCTGGCAGGGCGGCGTGGCCGCCCCCCCCCCCCCCCCCCCCCCCGTGTGTTGCCTCTGTCCTGGCAGGAACATCCCATCATATATAATCGATGGGTGGCAATCCCACAATGCGACCCCCGTGTGTCGCCGCTGTCCTAGCAGGGCTGCGTGCCCCCCCCCCATGTGTCGCCTCTGTCCTGGCAGGGCTGCGTGCCCCCCCCCCTCCCCTGTGTGTCTCCGCTGTCCTGGCAGGAACATCCCATCGTATAGCAATCGATGGGTGGCAATCCCACAATGCGACCCCCGTGTGTCGCCGCTGTCCTGGCAGGGCTGCGTGTGTCGCCTCTGTCCTGGCAGGGCTGCGTGGCCCCCCCCGTGTGTCGCCTCTGTCCTGGCAGGGCTGCGTGGCCCCCCCGTGTGTCCGCCTCTGTCCTGGCAGGGCTGCGTGGCCCCCCCGTGTGTCGCCTCTGTCCTGGCAGGGCTGCGTGGCCCCCCCGTGTGTCGCGTCTGTCCTGGCAGGGCTGCGTGGCCCCCCCGTGTGTCGCCTCTGTCCTGGCAGGGCTGCGTGGCCCCCCCGTGTGTCGCCTCTGTCCTGGCAGGGCTGCGTGGCCCCCCCGTGTGTCGCCTCTGTCCTGGCAGGGCTGCGTGGCCCCCCCCGTGTGTCGCCTCTGTCCTGGCAGGGCTGCGTGGCCCCCCCGTGTGTCGCCTCTGTCCTGGCAGGGCTGCGTGGCCCCCCCGTGTGCCGCCTCTGTCCTGGCAGGAACATCCCATCATATAGCAATCGATGGGTGGCAATCCCACAATGCGACCCCCGTGTGTCGCCGCTGTCCTAGCAGGGCTGCGTGCCCCCCCCCCCCCCCGTGTGTCTTCGCTGTCCTGGCAGGGCTGCGTGCCCCCCCCGTGTGTCGCCGCTGTCCTGGCAGGGCTGCGTGGCCCCCCGTGTGTCGCCGCTGTCCTGGCAGGGCTGGGTGCCCCCCCCCCCGTGTGTCGCCGCTGTCCTGGCAGGGCTGGGTGGCCCCCCCCGTGTGTCGCCGCTGTCCTGGCAGGGCTGCGTGCCCCCCCCCCCGTGTGTCGCCTCTGTCCTGGCAGGGCTGCGTGCCCCCCCCTCCCCTGTGTGTCTCCGCTGTCCTGGCAGGAACATCCCATCGTATAGCAATCGATGGGTGGCAATCCCACAATGCGACCCCCGTGTGTCGCCGCTGTCCTGGCAGGGCTGCGTGTGTCGCCGCTGATCCCACAATGCGACCCCCGTGTGTCGCCGCTGTCCTGGCAGGGCTGCGTGTGTCGCCGCTGTCCTGGCAGGGCTGCGTGGCCCCCCGTGTGTCGCCGCTGTCCTGGCAGGGCTGCGTGGCCCCCCCCGTGTGTCGCCACTGTCCTGGCAGGGCTGCGTGGCCCCCCCGTGTGTCGCCGCTGTCCTGGCAGGGCTGCGTGGCCCCCCCGTGTGTCGCCGCTGTCCTGGCAGGGCTGCGTGGCCCCCCCGTGTGTCGCCGCTGTCCTGGCAGGGCTGCGTGGCCCCCCCGTGTGTCGCCGCTGTCCTGGCAGGGCTGCGTGGCCCCCCCCGTGTGTCGCCGCTGTCCTGGCAGGGCTGCGTGGCCCCCCCGTGTGTCGCCGCTGTCCTGGCAGGGCTGCGTGGCCCCCTCGTGTGTCGCCGCTGTCCTGGCAGGAACATCCCATCATATAGCAATCGATGGGTGGCAATCCCACAACGCGACCCATTTAACCAAAGCAGAAATTGCAGCAAACACCCTGTATCTGCACAATGCGGACCATTAATAAAACTGAACTCAAAACCTTCCCCCTTCTTCTCCCCCCCCCCTTTTTTTATTTATTTTCCTTTTGGAGTAAGGAAGGTTTATAACCCCCTGTCAGGTTTATGTTTGCCATCAGTGTCCCAATTGGGGAGATTCCCCTTCACTTCCTGTCCCATAAGCCAAACAGGAAGTGGGAGAAAATCCCTCCAAAGTGAGAGAATCTCTGGTTGTCACCAGAACTAGTGTCCCCATTGAAAGATTTCCCCTCAATTCCTTTTCTGGGGACATGCCAAAATCTCTTCCCCCCTTTCATTTTCAGTGATATTAGTTAATAACAGCGGGTGGCACTGGGTAGAGTTGGAGGGAGGAGAGTGTGTGTGTGTCCGCTCTCATTCCCTTCTAGTTGTTGTCATGTAATGTCCCTTCTGGGTCCCCGTTGACCGTTCCCTGGCCATCAAGGCTGGGAAATAATGTATTGAAGTGCGATTTTTTTTTTTTTTTTTTTTTTTTTTTTTTCTCCATTACATTCAGTGGAGCACAGAGGAGACATGCAGGGGCTTTTAGATCGTGGATGTCTCATTAAAGAGAACCTGTCACAAACCCCTCCCCCCCCCCCCCCCTTCCATTCAGGATCATTTTCCCGAGACATGATAAACAACTATCTTTTTTGATAGGGGGGACAGTATTGGCTATGTGCCACCATGGAGGAGAGGGGGACAGTACTGGCTATGTGCCACCATGGAGGAGAGGGGGACAGTACTGGCTATGTGCCACCATGGAGGAGAGGGGGACAGTACTGGCTATGTGCCACCATGGAGGAGAGGGGGACAGTACTGGCTATGTGCCACCATGGAGGAGAGGGGGACAGTACTGGCTATGTGCCACCATGGAGGAGAGGGGGACAGTACTGGCTATGTGCCACCATGGAGGAGAGGGGGACAGTACTGGCTATGTGCCACCATGGAGGAGAGGGGGACAGTACTGGCTATGTGCCACCATGGAGGAGAGGGGGACAGTACTGGCTATGTGCCACCATGGAGGAGAGGGGGACAGTACTGGCTATGTGCCACCATGGAGGAGAGGGGGACAGTACTGGCTATGTGCCACCATGGAGGAGAGGGGGACAGTACTGGCTATGTGCCACCATGGAGGAGAGGGGGACAGTACTGGCTATGTGCCGCCATGGAGGAGAGGGGGACAGTACTGGCTATGTGCCGCCATGGAGGAGAGGGGGACAGTACTGGCTATGTGCCGCCATGGAGGAGAGGGGGACAGTACTGGCTATGTGCCGCCATGGAGGAGAGGGGGACAGTACTGGCTATGTGCCGCCATGGAGGAGAGGGGGACAGTACTGGCTATGTGCCGCCATGGAGGAGAGGGGGACAGTACTGGCTGTGCCACCATGGAGGAGAGGGGGACAGTACTGGCTATGTGCCACCATGGAGGAGAGGGGGACACGGCTGGCTATGTGCCACCATGGAGGAGAGGGGGACACGGCTGGCTATGTGCCACCATGGAGGAGAGGGGGACACGGCTGGCTATGTGCCACCATGGAGGAGAGGGGGACACGGCTGGCTATGTGCCACCATGGAGGAGAGGGGGACACGGCTGGCTATGTGCCACCATGGAGGAGAGGGGGACACGGCTGGCTATGTGCCACCATGGAGGAGAGGGGGACACGGCTGGCTATGTGCCACCATGGAGGAGAGGGGGACACGGCTGGCTATGTGCCACCATGGAGGGTTTGCAGATCTGGGTATGTACAATTCTGGGGAAAGAAGGGTTGCAAAGTTGGGTGTGTACCACTAGGGGGGTGGGTGGGGCACATTGTATGTACAAATATTGAAATGGGGGGGGGGGGCACAGTGCTGTGTATGTACCATTCTGGGGAGGCACTGTGTATGTACTACTATAGGGAAAGAGGGAGGGCACAGTGCTGGGTATGTACCATTGTGGGGGAGAATGGAAGAGGGTCAGAGAGCTAGGTATGTACCACCGTTGACTAGGAGGGGCACCGAGTTACGCATGTACCATTTGAAGGGGGGGGCACAGATTTGGATATGTATCATTCTGGGGGAAGAGGGGACATAGAGCTGGTTATGTACCATTCTGGAGGACGGGTTTGGTATGCAAAATTTTCAGGGGGGGGGGGGGGGGCACAGAGCTGGTGGCCATACACACGGCTCGGTACGCGTGCTGCATTACTACTCTCCTTGGGGCACCCAAAGGTGTCCCCCAAGTCTTTTAAAATCCGATAGTGTATACTACAGAAAGAAAAATTGCTGTGCGCCACTAAAGTGTTTGGGTTTGGCTTGAAGAAAAGGTGACAATCCTACACTGGATACAAGCAGGGGGGTGAGCAGAGTCCAGCCCCCCCCCCCCCCCCCCCCAAATGTCAAATTCTCGCACTGTGAAAGCACCAAAGGGACATTCATCCCCCAAAAACACCCAGTGAGAAAGCTGTCCCACCCAGCAGCATGCCCAGCTCCAGTCCCCTCAATGTGCAAATGTAAGATCTACCACTTCCATTGCCGAAAACAAAGCCTTGCTTCTAGATTTAAAGCAAATTTGTCAAGCACTGGTCTAAATGTGGATCACTTCTCAGAGGAGACACAGTCCTTACTGCAAGTGTATACAAACCCTGAAATATACATTGATCACCCAGAGGGGATTATTTTTTTATATATATATATATATATATATATATATATATATATATATATATATATATATATATATATATATATATACCACTTAAGCCCCGGAGCATTTTGTTGCTAAAGGACCAGGCCCCTTTTTGCGATTCGGCACTGCGTCGCTTTAACTGACAATTGCGCGGTCGTGCGACGTGGCTCCCAAACAAAATTGGCATCCTTTTTTTTCCCCCCCCCACAAATAGAGCTTTCTTTTGGTGGTATTTGATCACCTCTGCGGTTTTTATTTTTTGCGCTATAAACAAAAATAGAGCGACAATTTTGAAAAAAAAAACAATATTTTTTTACTTTTTGCTATAATAAATATCCCCAAAAAATATATATTAAAAAAAAAAAGTTTTTTTCTTCCTCGGTTTAGGCCGATACGTATTCTTCTACATATTTTTGGTAAAAAAAAACGCAATAAGCGTTTATTGATTGGTTTGCGCAGAAGTTATAGCGTCTACAAAATAGGGGATAGTTTTATGGCATTTTTTATTAATAATTTTTTTTTTTTTACTAGTAATGGCGGCGATCAGAGATTTTTATCGTGACTGCGACATTATGGCGGACACATCGGACATTTTTGGGACCATTGTAATTTTTACAGCCATCAGTGCTATAAAAATGCACTGATTACTGTGAAAATGACACTGGCAGTGAAGGGGTTAACCTGTAGGGGCACTGAAGGGGTTAAGTGTGACCTAGGGAGTGATTCTTACTGTGGGGGCGTGGCTTAGCATGTGACGTCACTGATCGTCTTTCCCTATGACAGGGAACAGACGATCAGTAACAGTCTCACTAGGAAGAACGGGGAAAGGTTTGTTTACACTTACCTCTCCCCTTTCTTCAGCTCTGTGACCCAATCGCGGGTCCCGCAGGCGCGGTCATGGAGCTCCGGGTCGCGAGCGCGACCCACGGCTGGGCTCTTAAAGGGCATCATACTTGTACATGCTTATGCCCAGCCGTGCCGCTCTGCTGACGTATATGTACAGGCGGCGGTCCTTAAGTGGTTAAACCCTGTTTGTTTTTGTGTTTTGTTTTTTACATGGGCCCCCAGATGGTTTATGCCATAATGTGCAGACATACCTGTCAAACTGCCCCCCTCCAGCGCTGTGCTGAACGCGCCAGGACCAGTAGGAGCACTGAAATCTTCTGGTCTTCTTTCCAGGTTCTGTTTGTTCTGCTGCTTGAATGGCCGGGCTGTGATGACATCACTGCGCAGGCACACGGGAGTCACGTTGTCACAGCGCTGAGCGGGTGCCGTGAATGTATGCTGAGCTGCGCATGCACGGCTCAGTGTATATGACCACTTACAGGCAGAGGGAAGCATTTATGACAGAAGAGACCGATAGGCAGGGTTTGTATGACAGGAGAAACCCTAATGGCAGTTTTTAGAAAATTTGAGTTGAAGACCACTTCAAGCGGCTTGTAAAGGCATTCATCTTTTTTTCAGTTGTCCCCCCGCTATGTACAGCGTTGGTCGAAACCTTAGTCGGGGACCAAAAACAGACCTGGTGGTGGCACTGCTTCCCATCAGTATGTGTGGTTGTTGTAAAATGCACATGGTGGTTGCGGTGTGACTCTTTGGATAGGTAGCATGCATGCTGCGGTGACTACAAAGAGACCCTCCTAGTGTTAGAAGTCACCGCAGCAAAGGAAGTGTCGTTTTGCAAATCTAAACAAACAAAAACAACATACTTTAGCAGATAGGATATGCTGTAAGTGTGGCTGTGATTATTTCATTAGTATCCCCATTCCTGGGAGTATCTGGGGATTCCAGCACATTACTGTGGAAGTTAGTATCTGCAGGTGGTGGGCTCTTACAGGAGAACCTGTCACTTTTATCCTCATATGGCACATGAATTGCATAGTACAGTGGAACCTCGGTTTACGAGCAACGCGGTTAACGAGCATTTTGAAAGACGAGCAACTTTTTTAAAAATAATTCTGACTCGGTTTGCGAGTGTTGTCTCGCGAAACAAGCAGAATTCAAGCTAATGGGGTGTGCAGTACCACATTTGGCCAGAGGTGCGGGGGGCGCCATTGACACTCGGAACGCTTCAGAGTCATCCGGAAATATTCGGAACAACTCGGAACTGCTCAAATACTACGTTCACGGGTGTTTCCGATGTCAGCCGAGCTGTCCCCGAACATTTCCGAGGCTCTTCTGCGCCCCCCACCTCTGGCCACATGCAGTATTGCATGCCATTGAAGTCAATCTGGAACAAATTATTTTCGTTTCCATTGAATTCTATGGGGAAACTCGCTTTTGATATGCGAGTGCTTTGGATTACGACCATTCTCCTGGAACGGATAATGCTTGTAATCCAAGGTCCCACTGTAGATTGGTGCAATGATGATAAATACATGTAGCGGTATTCCTTACATTATTATTGTTTCCGTTCCTGTGTGTGTGTGCAGTCTTTGCAGCAAAATCAGCCTTTGAAAGTTGGTTGTGTGAAGTTTCTGCCTATGGGGTGGCTCCTTTTGCCTTGCAGGGTCTCCCCGCTATCACCACCACATGCACATTACTGGCCCGGACTCTCTTCACACAGCGCATGGTGCCATGTTTGAGGGACGCATGCTTATTCCAGGCAGCGCGTTGTCGCTCTAATGGTGCCCATACACTAGACGAAAAATCGTTTGAAAATCTATCATTTGGACAGTTTGTTTATCGTCCAGTTAATTGGCACAAGGCGAAAATTTGCTTGTGGCGTTTTTGAACCGAAAAATTGAAGGAAAAGTTTGTAAAACTTCGGCCAAACAGACGATAAATTGAAAGGTTAATGTGTTTCTTGTCCGAAGAGTTTGCACTATGCTTATGTGACAAAACGAACAAAAAACAAATTCATTTTATGTCCGTTGAACGATTTTATCGTTCAAATTTCGACCATTACAGGATGGCAAAATCGTTTGCGCTCACGACCATGTGTTCAGTTTTTGAAAACTTGTTCAAAAGATTTTTCAACAGATGTATGGCTAGCATTAGTGTGTACTGTGGGGGAGATTTACTAAAACTGGTGCACTCACAATCTAGAGCAGCTGAGCAAGGTAGCCAATCGGCTTCTAACTTCAGCTTGTTCAATTAAGCTTTCCCAATAAGCCCAGGTTCACACTGGGCTGCGGGAATGAAGCCGTGCGACCTTCAGCTGAACTCGCACGATTTCACTCCTGCCTGTCAGTCCCGATTTCGGCCGCAATTTCGGAGACATCTGTGCAGGTTTCTGCACAGATGTCAATGTAAATCGCAGCCCGATGCACAGAGGAGGATCAGATCATAGGAAAGTTAGATCATAAGTGAGAACAAATTTTGGATGTGAATAGAAACCACATTGTGCAGAACTAAAGGCAATACTTCTTCTTTTTTTTTTTTTTTTTTTTTTTTTTTAACTTTCTTTCTGGACAGAAAGTCAGGAAATCCTCCCCCAAAATGATGGAATCCCAGCTTATCCCTAGGACTAATGTCCCAATTGGAAGATTTTCCCCCCTTATTCTTCTGGGATGTTCTTTCATTTTCAGTGATGACAGTAAACAGAGCAAATGGTGGATCTCCCTAATGGGGGGGACAGACACCAAAAAAGGTCTCCCAATCCCTCTCTACTCAATCCAAACCCCCCCCAAAAAACTAAAATATTTTGCCCTTTATTTTTTGACAGTAAATGTTATGCCTGGTGAATGGGTCTACTTATTACACAATGGCAAAAACAGGCCTGTGTCTGTTTAGACTCTGAAAGCATAAACCGTCATTACTTAGACTGATGTATTTATTTATGTTCTTGTTTCAGGTGTCATGGCTGCACCAAGCCCAATGCCTGCTGGTAAGTCTTCCATATATGAATATTCTTAGGTGGGAGAAATCTAAATATCCCAGCAAGTTCTTTACCATTCTGTGTGTTTGTCTTCCTCCTTGTTCTTAATGAGTCCTTTACCTTTTAAGGCCTCATGCCCACAGACGTTTTTACAGCCGCGTTTTTGAGCGTTTTTTACAGCTTAAAAACGCCTGTCCATGTTAGTCTATAGCTTCATGCCCACCTAGGCATTTTTGAGCTGCAAATAGCATAGGCGTTTTTAAGCTGTAAAAAAAAAAAAACAGTGCGTTCCGCGGCGTTGGCGTTAGGCGTTAAAAACATGCGAATAGGCGCAAAAACGCTGTGGTTGCGTTTTTGCGCTCCGGCGTTTTTTTCGAAGAAATTACGGTCAAAAAATGTATACAATAACATGGACAGGCGTTTTTAAGCTGTAAAAAACACTCAAACGCGGCTGTAAAAACGTCCGTGGGCATGAGGCCTTAATGTTAACTAAACATTCTCCAGGCTTGATTGGGGAGCCATTATGCAGCAAAAGATTATATATAATTAGAATCTCTTGCTCTCCATTATCAGCAATCCGACATAGCAATACAGTGATCTGTATATTGTATTTGTGTACATGTGTAAAGAGAATCTCTCCCATTTCACTGCAGTTGAGCACTCCCCAAAAGAGAAACATGCAATGCTGGACAGACAGAAAAGCATCACTTTCAAAGGGAAGTTATTTTACCTGGACCTCCCTCACAACAAGAACACCCAATTCCTTACTAAAGCTATCTTCCGATTAGGAGGGGTAAGTGAATGCTCCAGTAATACAGGAACTTGGGAGGATGTGGTGTGTTTATTAACCCCTTCCATACCGGGCCATTGTAAAATGACGCCGGCAGGAACCCTCTCCCTCCGGGTGGACGTCATATGACGTCCTGGGTTTGAGGGGGGATATCTGAATGATGCCTGCAGCTAAGAGGCATCATTCAGATATCCTTTTTTTCAGCCGGCGATCCTGCGCACCATAAGAATGATCATAGCGGCGGTTCCGCCGCTTGATTGTTCTTATAGGCGGCGGGAGGGGACACCCCCCTCCTGCCGCCATCCAGTGCTTCTCCGGGCTCTCCCGTGCCATCGGGGACCCAGAGAGAATCGTCCGGCGCCGGTGGTGGGTCACGTGACGAGCATAGAGATGACTGGTGACCAGTCGGTCACCAGTCATCTCTATGACCGTCGGAGGCCCGGGCGCGATGTGATGACGTCACGCCCGGGTCCTCAAATGTAAACAAAGCCGCCATTGCGGCTGTAAGTATGAGATCAGTGAAAACATTTTCACGATCTCATGCTTTCCAGCCTGGAGGAGAGATGTGGGGTCTTATTGACCCCGCATCTCTCCATAAAGAGGACCTGTCACACACACTTCTTTTACAAGGGATGTTTACATTCCTTGTAATAGGAATAAAAGTGATCAAAAAAAAAAAAATATATATATATATATATTTTTTTTTTTACAACGCCCGTCCCCAATAGCTTGCGCTTAAAAGCGAACACACGCGTAAGTCCCGCCTGCATATGTAATCGCCGTTCAAACCACATATGTGAGGTATCGCCGCGTGCGTTGGAGCGTGTGCAACAATTCTAGCACTAGACCTCCTCTGTAACTCTAACCTGGTAACCTGTAAAAATTTTCAAAGCGTCGCCTATGGAGATTTTTAAGTACCGAAGTTTGGCACCATTCCATGAGTGTGCGCAATTTTAAAGCGTGACATGTTGGGTATCTTTTTACTCGGCCTAACATACGTTTTTATATTTTACAAAAAAATTGGGCTAACTTTACTGTTTTGTTATTTTTTAATTCATGAAACCATTTTTTTCCCCAAAAAAGGCGTTTGAAAAATTATTGCGCAAATACCGTGCAAGATAAAAAGTTGCAACGACCGTCATTTTATTCCCTAGGGTGTCTGCTAAAAAAAAACATATATAATGTTTGGGGGTTCTGAGTAATTTTCTAGCAAAAGAATGATGATTTGTACATGTAGGAGAGAAGTGCCAGAATAGGCCCGGTATGGAAGTGGTATAAAAAGCCCTGTATGGAAAGGGTTAAACAAACCCCACAAATCTAACAACTAAGTTGCTACATCCTAGATTGTAAGCTCTACGAGCAGGGACCTCTGATTCCTCTTGTATTGTAACTGTACTGTCTGCCCTCATGTTGTAAAGTGCTGCGCAAACTGTTGGTGCTAGTTAAATCCTGTATAATAATAATACATCACACAATCTGTTGTCCTATTTAATTAAAAAGTAACAATACGGCATGTATTTTTCGCTTCATAAGACGCACTTTTTCTCCCCAGAAAAATGGGGGGAAATGTCTCTGCGTCTTATGGAGCGAATACTGACCAGGCCAACTACTGTTCCCCCCCCCCATACCCCTGCCATGTCAGAATAACGGGCAATCTCCTGGCTGAGCGAGCCTGTCACTCACAGATGACAGAGCAGACCCAGGGGTCGAATGGAGTATGACGGCTGCTCTGTCTTCTGTCTGAGTGACAGGCAGATGTGATGACGTCCTCACCAGTCGCATGGGGCAGGTCTAGCTGCATTGCATGGGGCAGGTCTGGCTGCATTGCATGGGCACTGGTAAATATTTTAGTACACCATTGGGTTCAGAATAGTGTGTGAGTGTGTGTGTGTGTGTGTGTGTGTGTGTTGTTTTTTTTCCCTCCTTGTTTTCCTCCCCTAAAACCTAGGTGAGTCTTAAGCCTCGTACACACGGTCGGACTTCCATCGGACTTTTCCGTGGATTTTTGTCTGAACGGAGTTGGTTGGGAACACCCATAGCATACACACACACTCGGACTTTTCTGCAAACTTTCTTAAAACTTCTTACAACATCGCGTGTTTTTTCTGATCTTTACTGCCACCCTTTGGTCAACTTCTGCTATTGTTGGTTGATTTTAACATTAGTTGTTTTGTCCATCGGACTAAAGTCCGATGGTTATCTGTACACACGGTCGGACTTTGCTCCATCAGACTTTTGTTGGGCAAAAGTTTGTCCGTTTGCAGACCCAACTTTTGTCCGATGAAATCCAAAACCAAACGAAAAAAGTTTGTCCGATGGAGCGTACACACGGTCGGATTGTTGGTCCAACTTGCTTAAAACAAGTTTGTTGGGCAAAAGTCCGACCGTGTGTACGGGGCTTTATGGAGCGAAAAATATGGTATATTTACAAGCCAAGTTCTCATAGCATAAAACCACATTATCATTTAAAGACCAAGTGTCCTGCAAACCTAAAAACCCACCCTTGCAGTGGGGCTGCACCCGCACTGGAAGGGTTAACTGCTTGCTTATGTCCAAGGGACAGAAAAGCCATCCTGTGTTCTCTTGCTCCAGTTTTTGACTGTTCCTCAACATGTTTGCATCCAATGCATGGTCCTAAAGAGGAGCTCAAGTCTCCCCCAAAAATTAAATGTCAGCAGCTAAGAATACTGTAGCTGCTGACTTTAAGATAAGGGCACTTGCCTGCCCCAGGATCCAGCGATGTCCTCACCCAAGCCGATTCTTCGCGGCAATCTGACCGGAAGTGGGGGAGAGTAGGTACCTGTCAAACCCCCCCCTCAAATTAAAAAAGTGGCAATTTTAAAGGAAGAAGAACGGAACTTGGGTGAAGTTATGCTTAAATGCCCACCAGAGCATAGGGAAGAAGAAGCTGTGGGACCGGTCTAGCAGTGTGGAGTTTCCATGAGGGAAAGATTGGGATGTTAAAATGCTTTGCCAAGTATAAATGAGCTGTTAACCCTTACAGTGCAGGACATAGATACATTGCAAGGGGGAATTAGGTTTTCTGGAGTTGAGCTTTAACCACTTAACGACCACTCACTGTATATGTACGTCGGCAGAATGGCACCGACAGGCACAATCACGTACAGTGTACGTGATTGCCTTTGTACAGTTGGGGGGTCCGATCGGACCCCCCTCCTATACAGTGAGCGGTTGGTATTCGTTGGGGAGCGATCCGAGATGAGGGGACGGCCATTCGATTCCGGCCACCCCCCCGCGATCGCTCCCGGCGAATGAAAATGCTCCCTCTGCTGTGTAATGTAAACACAGGCAGAGGAAGCAGGAGGAAGTGATGTCATCTCTCATGCGGCGCTCACATATACCGAGCGCCGTACAAGAGAAGACACACAGGTCAGTGCACTGACACCAGGACACATAGGCACACAAATCGCCCCCCCAGTCACAGTGTCACTGATTGCAGTGACCATTTATGTACTGATCACTGCAATCAGTGACATTTGTGACTGTAAGTGTCACTAAAGTTAGTTTTAGGTCCAGTGTAGCCCCCTAACCCCCCCCCCCCTAATAAAGGTTTAACCCCCTTGATCGCCCCCCAGGTAACCCTATCACCACTGTCGCTAAGCGATCATTTTTCTGATCGCTGTCTTAGCGTCGGTGATGCAGATCGGTAGCCAGTATTTTTTTTTTTTTTTTTTTTTTTTTTTAGGTTCGCCGCAGGTTTTTATAGTGTCAGGTACCCCCATATATTATCTAATAAGGGTTTTAACCCCCTAATTGCCCCTAGTTAACCCTTTCACCAGTGATCACCATATAAGTGTTACGGGTGACGCTGGTTAGTTAGTTTGCTTTTTATAGTGTCAGGGCACCCGACGTGTATATATAACCCAATAAAGGTTTAACCCCCTGATCGCCCGGCGGGTGATATCAATTATGTTTTAGCGTCAGAGAGGGTCTGCGTCACACCCCAGGCAGCGTCAGGTTAGTGCCAGTAGCGCTAACACCCACGCGTGAAGCATACACCCTCCTTCGTGGTATAGTATCTGAACAGATCAATATCTGATCTGATCAGATCTATACTAGCGTCCCCAGCAGTTTAGGGTTCCCAAAAACGCAGCGTTAGTGGGATCAGCCCAGATGCCTGCTAGCACCTGCGTTTTGCCCCTCCGTCCAGCCCAGGCCACCCAAGTGCAGTATCAATCGATCACTGTCACTTACAAAACACAACACACATAACTGCAGCGTTCGCAGAGACAGGCCTGATCCCTGCGACTCCAGTGCTGTAGGAGGTGATTTCACCACCACAGTTAAAAAAAAAAAAAAAAAGCATATATGCCGAAGCATTGGGGCAGCAGGGGCGGAGGAGCGATTTTTGCTCCTAATGCCGCGTACATACGGTCGAATTTCCGACGGAGGCTTGCCCGTGGAAAAGTCCGGCCATGTGTGTGCGGCATAACTTTTTTGAGGGAGGATGCCCCCATGCTTCGGCATATATAAATGGTGCATGTATGCCCATCATTAGAAGTGGGTGGATGAAGGGCGGTATTCTAATGGTGGGCATACCCACCGATCAATGTCTTTTTTCGTTCAGCCAACTGGCTGCATGGAAAAAAAAAGATTACAATACATGTCCAACAAGGACCAGCAACGTACTGGTATGTTGCTGGACTTTGAATGTTTATACCAGAATGATGCCTGCGGGTTTAGGTATCATCTTGGTATCATTCTTTTCAGCCAGCGGCCGGCTTTTATGTAAAATCAATCCTAGTGGCTAATTAGCCTCTGGACTACTTTTACAAGCAGTGGGAGGGAATGTCCCCCCCCCCGGATATAAAAAGCGCCATTGGGAAAGCATTTTATCACACCGATCTTGGTGTGGTCAGATGCTTTGAGGGCAGAGGAAAGATCTAGGGTCTAGAAGACCCCAGTTTTTTCAAAAAAAGAGTACCTGTCACTACCTATTGCTATCATAGGGGATATTTGCATTCCATGAGATAACAATAAAAATGATAAAAAAAAAATATGGAAGGAACAATTTAAAAATAAAATAAAAAAGCAAAATTAATAATAAAAAAAAAAAAGCACCCCTGTCCTGCCCTGCTCTTGCCCAATGGCGAACGTAAGCGTCGGTCTGGCGTCATATGTAAACAGCAATTGCACCATGCATGTGAGGTATCGCCGCGAAGGTCAGATCGAGGGCAGTAATTTTAGCAGTAGACCTCCTCCTGTAAATCTAATGTGGTAACCTGTAAAGGCTTTTAAAAATGTATGTAGTTTGTCGCCAATGCACGTTTGTGCGAAATTTTAAAGCATGTTGTGTTTGGTATCTATGTACTCGGCCTAAGATCATCTTTTTTATTTCATCAAACATTTGGGCAATATAGTGTGTTTTTAGTGCATTAAAATTAAAAAAAGTGTATTTTTTCCCCCAAAAAATGGGTTTGAAAAATTGCTGTGCAAATACTGTGTGGGAAAAAAAATGCAACACCCACCATTTTAATCTGTAGGGCCTTTGCTTTAAAAATATATATAATGTTTGGGGGTTCAACATAATCTTCTTGCAAAAAAAAATATGTTATGTAAACAAAAAGTGTCAAAAAGGGCTTTTGTCTTCAAGTGGTTAGAAGAGTGGATGTAAGCTTCCTAATGTTGTGTCTAAAATGCCAGAACAGTTCAAAACCCCCCCAAATGACCCCATTTTGGAAAGTAGACACCCCAAGCTATATACTGAGAGGCATGTCGAGTCCATGGAATATTTTATATGTTGACACAAGTTGCGGAAAAACAAAAATCTTTTTTTTTTTTTTTGCGCAAAGTTGTCACTAAATGATATATTGCTCAAACTTGCCATGGGCATATGTGGAATTACACCCCAAAATACATTCTGCTGCTTCTCCTGAGTACGGGGATACCACATGTGTGAGACTTTTTGGGAGCCTAGCCACGTACGGGACCCCAAAAACCAATCACCGCCTTCAGGCTTTGTAAAGGGTGTAAATTTTTGATTTCACTTCTCACTGCCTATCACAGTTTTGGAGGCCATGGAATGCCCAGATGGCACAAAACCCCCCCAAATGACCCCATTTTGGAAAGTAGACACCCCAAGCTATTTGCTGAGAGGTATGGTGAGTATTTTGCAGATCTCGCTTTTTGTCACAAAGTTTTGAAAATTGAAAAAAAAAATAATATATTTTCTTTCTTTTTCAAAAACAAATGAGAGCTGTAAAATACTCACCATGCCTCTCGGCAAATAGCTTGGGGTGTCTACTTTTTAAAATTGGGTTATTTGGGGGGATTTTGTGCTATTTTGGCATTTTATGGCCTTCAAAACTGATGGGTAGTGAGGAGTGAAATCAAAAATTTGCGCCCTTAGAAATCCTGAAGGCGGTGCTTGGTTTCCGGGGTCCCGTACGCGGCTAGGCTCCCAAAAAGTCCCACACATGTGGTATCCCCGTACTCAGGAGAAGCAGCAAAATGTATTTTGGGGTGCAATTCCACATATAACCATGGCATGTGTGAGCAATATATCATTTAGTACAGGGCTCGACAAACCCCGGGCGCCAGGTCGCCATTGCGACTAGAATTAGCCACCTGGCGCCTGGGGGCACAGCTGGGGTATCCTGTGTCTCCGTGTCCCCCTCCGCGCCGCGGGATCGCGTCGGGCCGCGCCGGCCAGTAATTGAGGCCGCGGCTTTGCGGCCTTCTGCAGGCCTATGCTTCCTTCTGTGGTCTAGCGCCATCTTGTGGTGGCCGTTGGTATTGCAACCAGCAATGCTAATGGAGTTTCCCTGTCTGTTTTTTTTCCCTGCCATCTCCTTCCCTCTAATTAGAACCCCCAAACATTATATATATTTTTTATTCTAACACCTAGGGAATAAAATGGCGGTCGTTGCAATACTTTCTGTCACACCGTATTTGCGCAGCGGTCTTACAAGCGCACTTTTTTGGGAAAAAATACACTTGTCTTATTTTTTTTTATAAAAAAAAAACAGTAAAGTTAGCCCAGTTTTTTTTTTTATACTGTGAAAGATAATGTTACGCCGAGTAAATTGATACCCAACATGTCACGCTTAAAAATTGCGTCCGCTCGTGGAATGGCGACTAACTTTTACCCTTTAAAATCTCCATAGGCGACGTTTAAAAAATTCTACAGGTTGCATGTTTTGAGTTACAGAGGAGGTCTAGGGCTAGAATTATTGCTCTCGCTCTACCGATCGCGGCGATACCTCACGTGTGGTTTGAACACCGCTTTCATATGCGGGCGCTAGTCACGTATGCGTTCGCTTCTGCGCGCAAGCTCGGCGGGACGGGGCGCGTTCCTGGCTCCTAACTTTTTTAGCTGGCTCCTAGATTCCAAGCAAATTTGTCAAGCCCTGATTTAGTGACAACTTTTTGTAATTTTTTTTTTTTTTTTTTTTGTCATTCAATCACTTGAGACAAAAAAAAAAAAAAAAAAATTCAATGGGCTCAACATGCCTCTCAGCAATTTCCTTGGGATGTCTACTTTCCAAAATGGGGTCATTTGGGGGGGTTTTGTACTGCCCTGCCATTTTAGCACCTCAAGAAATGAGATAGGCAGTCATAAACTAAAAGCTGTGTAAATTCCAGAAAATGTACCCTAGTTTGTAGACGCTATAACTTTTGCGCAAACCAATAAATATACGCTTATTGACTTTTTTTTACTAAAAACGTGGCTGAATACATTTTGGCCTAAATGTATGACTAAAATTGAGTTTATTCGATTTTTCTTATAACAAAAAGTAGAAAAATGCAAGTTAGACTTACCGGTAACTTGTTTTCCAATAGGCTTTCAGGACAGCACCCGAGAGATCATGGCTCCTCCTCCTACAGGAAACACCTCATCAATTAATTCTTTAATTGGAGGCCTCCACGTTGCTTCCCTCAGTTGTTTGTAGAGAACCTCCAGCCCCAGCTGCAACACATAAGCGACAGTTATTACATAGTATTACAGCCACAGCATAAAAAAAGGGCGGGATCCTGCTGTCCTGAAAGCCTATTGGAAAACAAGTTACCGGTAAGTCTAACTTGCATTTTTCCAAAACGTCTTTCAGGACAGCACCCGAGAGGATAATCGAGACTTACCCCATTTAGGGTGGGACAACAGCCTGTAAGACTTTCCTTCCGAAAGCCTGGTCCCCAGCCGTCATGAGATCTAATCTATAATGATGGGCAAAGGTCGTCAGACTTGTCCATGTAGCTGCCTTACAGATTTGTTCGGGGGTGGCACCAGCTTTTTCTGCCCAACTCACCGCCGAAGCTCTAGTAGAATGAGCCCTGATACTTACTGGACTCTCCTGGCCTGTAAGGGAATAGGCGTCTGAGATGGCCATTCTCAACCATCTGGCAATGGTTCCTCTAGAAGCTTGTCTTCCTTTTTTATTTCCGGAAAATAAAATGAATAGTGCGTCTGAACGCCTAAAGTCTTTAGTAGCTTCCAGGTAACTTAAGACTGCTCTTTTAACATCCAGGGTATGGAATTCTTCTTCCTTCTTACCCGACGGATTAGAACAAAACGTAGGAAGTATTATCTCCTGGGTTCTATTTTGAACTGAGGCAACCTTTGGTAAAAAGTTAGGATCCGTCTTCAGCACAATTCTGTCTGAAAAAATAGAAAAAAATGGTTCCCTGATAGATAAAGCTTGCAGCTCACTGATCCTTCGAGCTGTTGTAATAGCTACTAGAAAAATTGTTTTTAAAGTAATTAGCTTTAGGGAGGTTAAATTGAGAGGTTCGAAAGGTTCCCTGGTCAGGGCCTGTAGAACGACTGATCAGTCCCATGACGGACAGTTTTTGATCACTATCGGTCTAGCCCGAGTGAGGGCTTTAAAGAATCTGTTTACTAGGGGTTCTGATGAAATAGATTTCTCAAAATATACCCCCAGTGCGGCAACCTGAACTTTTAGGGTACTGATCGCTAGGCCCTTGTCTGTCCCCAGCCGTCATGCTCCTTCTTGCAGAAATTCCAAGATAGAAGAAATCTGCTTTAATGGTCTGCCGGATGTAGTGCACCAAGAGTTAAAGACTTTCCAGACTTTGTGATATATTGCTCTGGTAACATTCTTTCTGCTAGATAGGAGGGTAGCCACCAACCTATCCGAGAATCCTTTTCTCCTTAAGAGCTGCTCCTCAGAAGCCAGGCTGTGAGTTTTAGCTTTTCTACTTCTTGGTGAAACAGCGGACCTTGTAACAGAAGGTCTTGTCTCACGGGAAGATGCCAGTATGGTTTGATCTGCATCTGTAGAAGAGCCGAAAACCAGGGCCTCTTGGGCCAGAAGGGAGTGATGAGGATTACTGTCGTATCCTCTTTCCGGATTTTTGTTATGACCTGCGGAATCAGCTGAAAAGGAGGGAAGGCGTAGCTGAGGTGAAAATTCCAACTGTGCGCCAGAGCATCTACCCCCAGAGATGACTCGTTCCTGTTCAGGGAAAAAAAGAGAGATATTTGTGTATTTTCCTGAGTCGCAAAGAGATCCACTCTTGGCTGTCCCCATTTCTTCACTATTAGATTGAAGACATCTGGATTCAATTGCCACTCCGCTTCGTACACCTGGTTCCTGCTGAGGAAATCCGCTATCCTGTTTAGGGTCCCTTTTAGATGGACCGCGGACAAGGATTGAGTATGGAGCTCTGCCCAATTTAGAATGCTCTCTGCTAGGCCTTGAAGTATTCTGCTTCTGGTGCCCCCTTGTCGGTTTATGTAGGCCACCGCCGTGGCGTTGTCCGACAGGATTTGTGTATGTCGCCCTTGGACTTCTTCTGCAAAGAACAATAAGGCCATTTCTATCGCCTTTAGTTCCCTCCAGTTTGAAGATCTCATTGCTTCCCTTGTGGACCAAGATCCCTGAGCCCAACGACCGCTCATGTGAGCCCCCCAACCCCAGGAGCTGGCATCGGTTGTTAGCCTTACCTGGGTTGGAAAGGACCATAACAGGCCTGCTGAGAGTCTTGCCTGGTTCTTCCACCACCAGAGACTCCTCTTTACTTTGGTGGGGATCTTCACCAGTGAATCTAGTGAATTCTGCTGGCGATCCCAGATTTTTAACAGAAACTTTTGCAGTGGCCTGAAATGGAGCTTTGCCCATTGTACTGCCGGTATGGAAGAGGTCAGGGTTCCTAATGCTGACATGACCCTCCTGATGGACAGAAGCTGACTGGTTTGTAAGAGTGACACAACCTTTAACAGCTTTTCCCGTTTTTCTTCTGGGAGAAAAATCTTTTGCTCCACAGAGTTGATACGGAAACCCAGGAATAACACCTCCTGAGAGGGAATCAGATTGGACTTTTGGAGGTTTAGTATCCATCCGATGGATTCTAGGTGAGCACGTGCTCTGTCCAAGTTTCTCTGAAGTCCATCTCTTGTTTGGGCAAACAGTAGCAGGTCGTCTAGATAAGGAATCACTGAAATTCCCTCTAGACGCAAGGGTGCTAGAGCTTCGGCCATTACCTTCGTGAACACCCTTGGAGAAGATGACAGGCCGAATGGAAGAGCTCTGAATTGCAGGTGTACCACCTTCTTCCCTTCTCTCAGTGCTAACCTCAGATATCTCTGAGATCTGGCAGCAATAGGAATGTGGAGGTATGCGTCCTGCAAATCTATTGACGCCATGAAGCATCCTTGACTCGGGAGGCTTCTTACTGAGAAAATGGAATCCATCCGAAATCTTTTGTATTCTACTGACAAATTCAGCATTTTTAGATTTAGGATGAGGCGGTACTTTCCTGAAGGTTTCTGTACAAGGAAAACGTGAGAATAGAACCCCTGGAAGAACTCCCTTGTTGGAACCGGAACAATGACTCTCTGGGATATCAGTTCCTGAATTAGGGACTTCATGGCGAGTGCCTTGACCGGATCCCTCGGGACGTTTGTCACTAGGAATCTCTTTGGGGGTTCTTCCGTGAATTCCACCACATATCCTTGGGAGAGCATGTTTACAATATACTGATTTGTAGTGATGTCTCTCCACTGGGGAATGAACTCCTGCAGTCTTCCCCCTACTTGGGGTGGATTGTCACTGTCTGTACCTGTTGTTTTTTGACCGGAAACGCCTTCTTTTTGTCAGCCGTACGGTCAAGAATGGACTCCAGCTCCGAACCAAATAGCAAATCCCCTGCAAAGGGAATGCTACACAGTCTATTTTTAGATGCAGCATCTCCTGGCCAAGTTTTAAGCCACAATGCTCTCCTAGCAGAATTGGTCAAAGCCGCTGACCTGGCTGACATACGAATGGATTCTGCTGAAGCATCCGCAATATATGATACTGCTGCAGAAAGCGTTGTAAATGAGTCCAGAATCTCCTGTTTTGGAGAATCCGCCGTAACATGGGCCTTCATCTGGTTAATCCAGTGTTCTAAATTCCTAGCGACACAGGTTGTTGCCATTGCTGGTTTTAGATTGTTCATCACAGACTGCCAAGCCCTTTTAAGAAGCAAATCCATTCTTTTGTCCATGGGCTCCTTTAACATGCCCATGTCCTCAAAGGCAAGGTCAGTTGATTTTGAGACCTGTGAAAAAGCAGAGTCCAGTTTTGGAACCTTGTTCCAGATGGAATCCGGGTTGTCCTCAAATGGAAATCTTCTCTTATGAGACCGGGAAAAAAAATGGCTTTTTCTCAGGTTCCAACCACTCTTTTTTAATCATGTCCGAGATTATTGAATGGACTGGAAAAACACGGCTTTTTGGATCACCCAAACCTGCATACATGCGGTCATGTAGGGAGAGCTCCTTCTTTTCCTCTTCAATCCCCAAAGTCGCATGGATTACTTTTAAAAGTCCTGCGACTTCTTCAAGCGACATTTTGTACTTAGAAGCGGTCTCTGCTTCATTTTCTTCCTCCAGAGTCTGTTCCATCTGGAGCAAGGGAAGCAGATTCTTGGGAAGCGTCTATCGGACCTCCCAATAATATTTGAGAGCCGTCTTGGGGTTCTGAAGAAGGCTGCGGAGCCCTAGGTTCCCTTGAAGGGCCTGGTTCTTCTCTTAGGTTTGACCTAAAAGCTTGAAAGGTGGCACGGAGTTCATCCTTAATTGTAGATACTAGATCGCCACAAAAGGATGGAGACTCTTCCCTGACTACATTTGCAGTGCAATCTGCACAAAGCGACTTGGTCCAAGCCTCGCTTAACTTTTCCTTGCAGACAGGGCACCTTCTCTTCACTGGTTGAGCAGAACTTTTGGCCTGCACAAACAGAAAAGAAAAAAACCAGGGACCACGCTAAGAAAAAACTGTTACACAGTACAAATCAATACACCCAGGTGCACATAGGAAAAAACACTTTCACTTCCTTGTGCCCCGCAAGCCATGCACCACCACCATCAACTTTTACAAAAAGACCCCTAGATATTATGCAGACATGCTAAATCACCAGCCACTGCACCACCAGGGAGATGGGGGGTGGGGGAGATGGAGGGGGGAGAAGGTGAATACCCCCCCCCTCTACAGGAGAAAGCGGCCCAGTGTAAAATAGGACACAGTCCCTTACCTTAGCCTTGCTGGTGCCTTGGCTTGCCCCCTTATCCGCTGCATCGCTATCCATAGCTGTCTGCGGATGCGTGGTGAAGAGAAAACGCCGGTTCCAGATTCAAAAACGCCGCCGCGCTGACCTGGAACCGGAACTTTAAGGCACCAGGTGACCCTGCCCTCTCCCTCTGCGCTTTGCGGCCGGAAATGACGCGCGCGCCGACCCGGAAGTGCTGCCTCTTCCCATACAGGACGTGGCCGAGGCTCTCCTCGGCCACCAGAACAATGGCGGCCGCCGCTTTCGCCAGCGGTCGGTGAGAGTACAGCAACCACCGCTCTGAAGAAAAAGGAGGCAGCCCTCCCGGGCTGTACAGGCTCTCCCCGAGCACGGAAGGGGGAGAGGGAGCCCACGGGACCGTCCATGCTAGGAGGTAAGTGGGAGGATCAATCTAAAAAAAAAAAAAAAAAACTGATTTGAGAACCTTGTCTCCCAGGAAAGCCCTGAGAGATCGTGGCTCTCCCAGAGGTGTTCCTCCAGCTGGAGGAAACACAAAAAACTGAGGGAAGCAACGTGGAGGCCTCCAATTAAAGAATTAATTGATGAGGTGTTTCCTGTAGGAGGAGGAGCCATGATCTCTCGGGTGCTGTCCTGAAAGACGTTTTGGAAAATATCATTTTTTTTTTTCAGAATTTTCGGTCTATTTCCGTTTATCGCAAAAAATAAAAATCGCAGAGGCAATCAAATACCATTAAAAGAAAGCTCTATTTGTGGGAAGAAAAGGACGCAAATTTAGTTTGGGTACAACATTGCATGTCCGCACAATTTACAGTTAAAGCAGCGCAGTGCAAAATTCTGAAATCACCTCTGGTCCTTTAGCTACAAAATGGTCCGGGGCTTAAGTGGTTAAATGTACTTAAACCCAGCCCTATTTTGGGTATCCATCTGATCTGTTATTGTTGCTAATGGCAACAGTCCTCATCCTTTTATACCATACATTATGGCTTGAATTTTTGGGATCCATGATGTTTGTATGCATATGTATTCCTAAATTCAGACTGTTGATGCATAGAAACTCATGTGTAATTGTTATATTCCAACTCATGGACCCCACTAGTATCTATGCTTTTTACCAGAGTAGACACTCAGACCAAATCTTTTTCTTTATTGCACCCTCAACTTCCATATCGTGACCAGTGTCAATTTTGTCAACGAAAAACATTTTTCGTCAAAGATTTTGTCAGCGGCATTTTTGCACTGACGAAAAAAATTGAAAAGTACACCATATTTTTGCCCTCTGGCAAAAACTATGATGAAAATCAGAAGGAGAGAGTTACCGCTCAGATGTGACTGGTGACTCATTCACAAGATTCAGAGCCGTGGGTGCAGGCAATGCATATGACAATGCAAAAAATCTGAGGAAAACGCTTGGACAGCCGCACTCCAAAAAAGGTTCTTTTATTTAAAACAAAAGCACAAACAACATGCCACAGCAAAAAAAACAGCAAGTATGAGCTGACGTTTCGCACTGCGATTCAGTGCTTAATCGCATAGCTATGATTAAGCACTGAATCGCAGTGTGAAACGTCAGCTCATACTTGCTGTATTTTTGCTGTGGCATGTTGTTTGTGCTTTTGTTTTAAATAAAAGAACCTTTTTTGGAGTGCGGCTGTCCAAGCGTTTTCCTCAGATTTTTTATGATAAAAATCAGATCCGATTTTGTTAACAAAAACAAGACCAATGTGAGGCAGGGACATTTACCCTCGTGAACTAACTTGCGTTTTTTCATGGAGCTCCGCCCACTTCCGAAATCCGTTCCCTGCAAGCAAGCGCACCATGATGAGACGACTGCCAGTGCCAGAGAAAGTGAGATCAGCGCAGCACTGTGCATTGCTGGCTAGCTGTGGCCTCCCGAGTCCCAATTCCTGATGAGACGACCGTTCCGCCAGGTGCCCAGAGCAGACTGACTACATTACAAGGATTTTAACAAACTTTTTTGCAGATTCCTACAATTTTTTTATTTTTTTGTTCTGAAGAAATCCTTGTATTTATCTGCCTATGTGGTAAGGTAATCTAATGGGATTTTTTTCTTAATTGTCAAACCAACTGCTTCACCTGCAGGGCACTAATGAGGAAAATTGCAGGGTTTGCATCCCTTTTAGACGAACATTCCTATTTGAAGTATCTCACCAAAAATGACCGTTTTGTTTTAGGGGATGCCTGATATCTGACTTGTATCTTAGTGCAGGCTTCTGGGAAAAACCAGTGAGCCAATCATACAAGCAGGAAATGTTTCTGGGGGGTGTTCTGCACACATTCTGTGTAAAGAACACCTCCAGGTAGCCATACTGCTTTGCATTTTACAGAAAATTAGACAGCTACAGATTGAAAAGGACAGATCATTTTTTAATAACATTGAATTACAATGTGACTTGAGTTGCAATTGTATATGTTTTATTATTATTTTTTTTTTTCACAAAAGTGCAGTTACCCTTTTTACTGTGTCTCTCCTTGCATTCTAACCTCAAATTTTTGTACTTGGTGTACTAACCTTTTTCTGGTGTCCATTGGGGAATTCTCTCAATGGGACTAAATGGTCTGCCAAATTTTCCCATGAGGCTGCACAGCGTGATCTTGGTGGATGGGGGACAGGCGAGTATTAGACTGGCATGGGGGCTGGCAGCTTATTTAAATAGGTATGAAAGTCCACATATACAGTGGAACCTCGGATTACAAGCATAATCCGTTCCAGGAGAATGCTCGTAATCCAAAGTACTCGCATATCAAAGCGATTTTCCCTATTGAAGTCAATAGAAACGAAAATAATTTGTTCCGCATTGACTTCAATGGCATGCAATATCGCATGCGGCCAGAGGCGGGGGGCGCCGGAGAGCCTCGGAAATAGCCTGGAAAGGCCTGAGGACAGCTCGGCTGACCTCTGCAAACCTCGGGAACGTAGTATTTGAGTCTTTCGTGCCGGCGCCCGCCCCCAGCCACCCCCACCTCAGGCCAAACGCGGTACTGCACACTAGAGCTGCACGATTCTGGGAAAAATGAGAATCGCGATTCTTTTGCTTAGAACAAAGATCACGATTCTTTAAAATGGTCAATTTAAAAGAAAAAAAAATTCGCTTGTCGTTTTTACTTTTTTTTTTTTTTTTTTTTTTGCATAATTTTCTTATTTTTAATATTTTTCTTCTTTACTTTTTTTAATTTACTTTTTTTATTTTATTAATTTAATTTTTTTTTTTTTTTTTTTTTATCAATTTTTTTTTACTTAACTTTATTGCTATCGCACAGGAGAAAACAATGTCCTGTCTGATAGCAATTGGAGGAGACAGGTTCTCTTTATTGACCCTGTCACCTCTAAAAAACAGGAGTCCTAGCACTGTGCTAGAACTCCTGTCACAGCTGAGATGGGAAGAGCACAGCTCTCCCCTCTCACTGTGTACATTGGCGGCAGGGACAGGAGACGGACTCGGCGGGAGGAGGGTGGGGGATGGAGTCCCGAAGACAGATCCAGCCAGGTGTGGTATGTGGGGGGGAGGACGGATGGCAGCACGCATTTTCTGCTAGAAAGCAACTCACCGCCCTGTATGTTGAATCTGTCTCCGCTCTGCTCGCACACAGCCCCGCCTCCTCCTAACCCCGCGCTGTGATAGACAGAACACATCCCAGCATTGGACCCACATTCTGTCTATCACAGCGCAGGGTTAGGAGGAGGCGGGGCTGTGTGCGAGCAGAGCGGAGACAGTTTCAATGCATCACGCGCTATGATCCATTTGCGTTCCACGCTGGTTACGTGGAACCGGCGGGGATTTAAGAAAATTGCGGTCATCCAGCCTGGAGATCGCGGGGGGGGGGGGGTGAATCGAGATTGCGATCTTCAAACGATTAATCGTGCAGCTCTACTGCACACGACTTTGGCCTGAATCCTGCTAGTTTTGCGAGACAACACCCGAAAACCGAGTTAGGATTTTTCAAAATACAGTGCTTGTATTGCAATGCTCGTTAACCGCGTTATTTGCAATACGAGGTTCCACTGTACTTTTAAGGTGCCTTCTTTATAATGCTGGTCTTGAATTACACTACTGAGTTTTTTTTTTGTAATCATTAAAAATATTAGCAGAAGTTCTTATTTACATTGAAACCAAGAATCCCAGCTTTTTCTATATTTCCCATCTGTGTCCCCCTTTCCCAGGTTATCGAGGGGTTTCTGAGCAAGGATGTTAATTATGTGGTGACTGGGAGCAGAAAGGCTTTGGATAATGTTAATGGAAGCTCAGTGACCAGTAGAAGAGGTGGGCACTGTAAACGGCAAGCTGTGGAGAATGTAGAGGTAAGAGGGCTTTTGTAAATTGTACAGGGAAACTTCTGTGTTTTATTTCATTTTACCAGCTTCTTGTGCTCATAAGCCATAGTGGTGACCTTCTGCCCATTGCAGACTTTCATGTTTCTATTACTCTTCCTTTCTTTTAGCCGGTTCTGTGTCGTGGGAAGCAGTTATTGAAGAAAGCCATCAAAAACCAAGTATGTTATCCTATAAGAACAATCTAGAATGTCATTGTGTCTTTGCTTGCATTGTATTGGGAGTTTATGTGATAGACCAACACAAAGTGGCACATTGTGAAGTGGAAGGAAAATGATAAATGGTTTTCCAAATAAATATCTGAAATAGTGGTGTGCATTTGTATTCAGCCCCCTTTACTCTAAAACACCTAACTAAAATGTAGTGGAACCAATTCCCTTCAGAAGTCACCTAATTAGTATATAGAGTCCACCTGTTTTGTAATTTAATCTCTGTATAAATACAGCTGTTCTGTGAAGCCCTCAGAGGTTTGTTGGAGAACCTTGGTGAACAAACAGCATCATGAAGGCCAAGGTACACACCAGACAGGTCAGGGATAAAGGTGTGGAGAAGCAGGGTTGGGTTATAAAAGAAAAAAAAATCCTAAGCTTTGAACATCTCACGGAGCACTATTCAATCCATCCTCTGAAAATGGAAAGAGTATGGCACAACTGCAAACCTACCAAGACATGGCCGTCCACCTAAACTGACAGGCCGGGCAAGGAGAGCATTAATCGGAGAAGCAGCCAAGAGGCCCATGGTAACTCTGGAGGAGCTGCAGAGATCCACAGCTCAGGTGGGAGAATCTGTCCACAGGACAACTATTAGTCGTGAACGCCACAAATCTGCCCTTTTATAGAAGAGTGGCAAGAAGAAAGCCATTGTTGAAATAAAGCCATAAGAAGTCACGTTTGCTAGAAGCCATATGGGGGACACAGCAAACATGTGGAAGAAGGTGCTCTGGTCAGATGAGTCCAAAATTGAACTTTTTGGCCTAAAAGCAAAATGCTATGTTTGGCGGAAAACTAACTGCATATCACCCTGAACTACCCATCCCCCACCGTGAAACATGGTGGTGGCAGCATCATGTTGTGGGGATGCTTTTCTTCAGCAGGAGCAGGGAAGCTGGTCAGAGTTGATAGGAAATGGATGGAGCTAAATACAGGGCAATCTAAAGGCCTGTAAACACGATCGGATATTCTGACAACAAATGTCCGGACGTGTTTTGGCAGATAATCTGACCGTCTGTATGATCCATCGGACAATTGTTGTCGGAATTTTAAATTACAAGTGTTGGCTGTGCATGCTCTCAAATTGTCTGACAACAAATGTGTTATGTCGGATTATCCGATCGTGTGTACACAAATCCGTCAGACTAAATTCAAAGAAAAAACACGCATGCTCCGAACCAATACTAAACAGAAAACAAATTTTTCACTCTTTGTTATATTGCAGCCATTTGCTAAAATCATTTAAGTTCATTTTTTTCCTCATTAATGTACACACAGCACCCCATATTGACAGAAAAACCTGAAATATCACATGGTCCTAAGTATTCAGACCCTTTGCTCAGTATTTAGTATTTGCACCCTTTTGATCTAATACAGCCATGAGTCTTTTTGGAAAAGATGCAACAAGTTTTTCACACCTGGATTTGGGGATCCTCTGCCATTCCTCCTTGCAGATCCTCTCCAGTTCTGTCAGGTTGGATGGTAAACGTTGGTGGACGGCCATTTTTTAGGTCTCTCCAGAGATGCTCAATTGGGTTTAAGTCAGGGCTCTGGCTGGGCCATTCAAAAACAGTCACAGAGTTGTTGTGAAGCCACTCCTTCGTTATTTTAGCTGTGTGCTTAGGGTCATTGTCTTGTTGGAAGGTAAACCTTCGGCCCAGTCTGAGGTCCTGAGCACTCTGGAGAAGGTTTTCGTCCAGGATATCCCTGTACTTGGCTGCATTCATCTTTCCCTAGATTGCAACCAGTCGTCCTGTCCCTGCAGCTGAAAAACACCCCCACAGCATAATGCTGCCACCACCATGCTTCACTGTTGGGACTGTATTGGACAGGTGATGAGCAGTGCCTGGTTTTCTCCACACATACCGCTTAGAATTAAGGCCAAAAAGTTCTATCTTGGTCTCATCAGTCCAGAGAATCTTATTTCTCACCATCTTGGAGTCCTTCAGGTGTTTTTTTTTTTTTTTTTTTTTTTATAGCAAACTCCATGCGTGCTTTCATGTGTCTTGCACTGAGGAGAGGCTTCCGTCGGGCCACTCTGCCATAAAGCCCCGACTGGTGGAGGGCTGCAGTGATGGTTGACTTTCTACAACTTTCTCCCATGTCCCGACTGCTTCTCTGGAGCTCAGCAACAGTGATCTTTGGGTTCTTCTTTACCTCTCACCAAGGCTCTTCTCCCCCGATAGCTCAGTTTGGCCGGACGGCCAGCTCAAGGAAGGGTTCTGGTCGTCCCAAACGTCTTCCATTTAAGGATTATGGAGGCCACTGTGCTCTTCGGAACCTGAAGTGCAGCAGAATTTTTTTGTAACCTTGGCCAGATCTGTGCCTTGCCACAATTCTCTCTCTGAGCTCTTCAGGCAGTTCCTTTTGACCTCATGACTCTCATTTGCTCTGACATGCGCTGTGAGCTGTAAGGTCTTATATAGACAGGTGTGTAGCTTTCCTAATCAAGTCCAATCAGTATAATCCAACACAGCTGGACTCAAAGGTGTAGAACCATCTCAAGGAGGATGATCAGAGGAAATGGACAGCACCAGAGATAGAGATATAGAGAGAGAAAGAGAGATATTTTATATATATATATATATATATGAGATAGAGATCTCTCTCTCTCTCTCTCTCTCTCTCTCTCTCTCTCTCTCTCTCTCTCTCTCTCTCTCTCTCTCCCCCCCCCCCCCCTAAATCTGCAAAAATGTCAACAATTCTGTGTTTTTCTGTCAATATGGGGTGCTGTGTGCACATTAATGAGGAACGAAATGAACCTAAATGATTTTAACAAATGGCTGCAATATAACAGAGTGAAAAATTTAAGGGGGTCTGAATACTTTCCGTACCTACTGTGTGTATGTGTAAAATAAAAATATATATATATATAATTTTACAATGCAAATTTGCTAATCCGCCGATTCACATGGCAGCAACTCAGTGCATTAAGGCATCTAGACGTGTCGAAGACTTGCTGAAGTTCAAACCGAGCATCAGAATGGGGAAGAAGGGTTTTAAGTGACTTTGAACGTGGCATGGCTGTTGGTGCCAGGCGGCTTGTCTGAGTATTTCAAAAACTGCTGTTCTACTGGGATTTTCATGCACAACCATCTCTAGGGTTTACAGAGAATGGTCCGAAAGAGAAACTATCCAGTCAGCGGCAGTTAAGTAGATGAAAATGCCTTGTTGATGTCAGGAGAATGGGCAAACTTGTTCAAGATGATAGGGCAACAGTAACTCTAAAAAAAAACACTAATTTATAACCAAGGTATGCAGAATACCATCTTAGAACGCACAAAACATTGAACCCTGAAGCAGATGGGCTACAGCAGCAGAAGACCACACCGGGTGCCAATCCTGTCAGCTAAGAACAGGAAACTGAGGCTACAATTCACACAGGATCGCCAAAATTGGACAATAGAAGATTGGAAAAACATTGTCTGGTTTGAGTCTCAATTCTAGCTGTGACATTCAGATTGTAGGGTCAGAATTTGGTGTAAACAACATGAAAGCATCGATCCATCCTTCCTTGTATCAACAGCTCAGGTTGGTGGTGGTGTAATGGTGTGGGGGATATTTTCTTGGCACACTTTGGGCTGCTAGGCACCAATTGAGCATCGTTTAAACGCCACGGCCTACCTGAGTATTGTTACTGACCATGTCCATCCCTTTATCACTACAGTGTCCCCATCTTCTGATGGCTCCTTCCAGCAGGATAATGCACCATGTCACAAAGCTCCAATCATCTCACCACTGGTTTCTTGAACATGACAATGAGGTCACTGTACTCCAATGGCCTCCACAGTCGCCAGATCTCATCCAATAGAGCACCTTTGGGATGTGGTGGAACAGGTGATTCAGATCATGGATGTGCAGCCAACAAATCTGCAGCAACTGCGTGACGCTATAAAAATCTGTGAGGAATGTTTTCAACACCTTGTTGAATCTATGCCACGAAGAATTAAAGTGTTACTAAACCTACAACAGTAAAATCAGTCTGTATATGCAGAATAGCATGCTTGTTGTTCTCGCTGTGGAAACTAAGGGGTTAATCCTCTGCATTTTGTAAAAATGCTGTTTGATCCTGTGCACAGATCCTCCCCCTCCTGCACTGTCTCCCAGAAAAGTACAGATAAGACAGTCAGGCTGTACATCCTCGGTTTGGTTTCTGTTGCTGGAGAAAAATGTCCTTTTTGATCAGGGCTTGTCAGGTCACATGGTATGACATCACACATTTGGGCTTGTATACAGATCACCTAAATGACAGTCCAGTCCTTTCCCTCCTCAGTGGGTGGAATGTCACATCTTGATGGATGATCTGCCTCCCATAAAAGCAGGAGGACACAGGCTGTAGTGGTTTTTAAGAGGCAGTAAATCCCATAAACAAGATAATGCTACTGCACTGTTCTATATTACACGTGCAGCAATCGGCTATGATGTCCATCCCACCTGGCACCCCACTGTCACCTTACTAACACCCTACCCCCTGTCATCCTCTTCTTCGCCACATGTGGCACACCGCTGCCACCTTGCTAAAAACCCTACCCCCTGACATCCTTATCACACCTGCCACCCAACAGCCACCTTGATAGTATCTCACAAAAGTGAGTACACCTCTCACATTTTTGTAACTATTTTATTATATCTTTTCATGTGACAACACTGAAGAAATGACACTTTGCTACAATGTAAAGTAGTGAGTGTACAGCTGGTATAACAGTGAACATTTGCTGTCCCCTCAAAATAAGCAGTTTAGACAATAATGGCTGTGGGTTGTGTTATTTTGAGGGGACAGCAAATGTACACTGTTATACAAGCTGTACACTCACTACTTTACATTGTAGCAAAGTGTCATTTCTTCAGTGTTGTCACATGAAAAGATAGAATAAAATATTTACATAAATGTGAGGGGTGTACTTACTTTTGTGAGATATTGTGTGTACGATTGATGGATCCAATAATATAAAAAAAATTATATTAGCTTCTAACTCGCATTTTGATCAGGAGGGAGATTCTGTGTGACCTTTATTTTTAGCTTTTACTAAAGATTTTTTGTTTGACTGGAATCTCCTGCTGTTACTTTTCTGATGTGGTATCACTTTCTTCTTTTCCATATATTTTCTGCATTTGTCCTTCTTCTCTAATGTTCATTTCCCAGGAGCGCAGCAATGTGTTGGCCAATGCTCATTCTTGGGGAGTCTGTATCCTCCAAGTGGATGGTATCCTTTTTGTTCCTAGCCTCATGTCTGTAAATATTTGATGGTGACAAAAACCTATGTTGATAAATGGAAGCTTTTACATTTTAGCTATGTACCTTCTCCACATCACAATGGGATATTACAGTGCATGTTGGGAAGAGATACCTTAGGTGCAGTACCTGCACACAGTCTGTATGTGGTGCTGGGTGTGTGCATGCTTCATCTTTTGTGTTTCCTTTGATGACTGTTTACATTTAGCTGACCAGCGCCTATAAGAATCAATTACATTGAGAAGTGAAAATCACACTTCTGCCTGATCAGTTTTGAACAGAGTCTCAAGAGTGCAGCCAGTTAGTGCGGCACACTGCCCACCCAAACTATGGAGAAAAGGGATTATTTTAAGTGTTTCTCTGTTTTTAAAGTGGTTGTAAACCCACTTTCTTTCTCGTACATCACGGGACACAGAGCGACATAGTCATTACTATGTGGGTTATATAGATACCTTCAGGTGCTGGCACTGGCAACTTCCAAAACCGGAAGTACCCTCCCCTATATAAGCCCCTCCCATCCGGGAGTACCTCAGTTTTTTTGCCAGTGTCTAAGGTGTTGGCCAAGAAGTAACATGTGTTTTTCACTGAGCTTGCGTACAGGTTCTTTTGGGCCTCAGTAAGCTATTCCGGATCCGACCAAAAAAGCTTCATAGCTAAACGGTCGGTACCCGGGCCTTGCAAAGAGAAGAGCAAGGTTTTGCCTGTAATGCCTCTCTTAGGAGGGCTGGACCCTGGGATCCAGAGCTCTGGTCATACCCACGACCAAGATGTTTTCTGTGCAGGGTGCTATACAGGTCCAGGGGAGTGGAATCCTTGGGAACCCGGTCCCTGAAGGTTTAATTACAATGCCTGCCGTGATAGGTGAAGTTTGGGCTTCTGTGGACCAAACAGAGTCCTGCGGCGAGGAAAAGGTAAGTGGGGGCCCTCAGGAACTTGGTTCTATTGGGGGACCCCCAAGCCTATTTTGTCTTTCTGCCTGTTACCTAAGGTATTCATGCTAATATTCTGTGCATGCCTGTTACTACTGAGAAAATGTAAAAATTTTAATAGTAGGCAAGAAAAAAAAAAAAAAAATGTAAGACCGCGGTACCTGTGTTAAACACTAGAGGCCGCTATGGTTCTTTTTCTTGTAATGTGGATTTTTTTCTTCCAAAATCAAATCCAGGCAGTTGGTAAGTTCTCTGCTGGGAAGCTGTCTCCTCTGCCCTGTTGCTGTGCTCATCCATCCCCGGGCCCTGCGGCAGGGACCCTGGCTCCCATCTAGTTCCTTATTTTTTTCAAAAAAGAGCGCCAAAGGCGCACGTGCACGCGCCTCTATATATAGAGGCGATCTGGAAAAAGGGGCGGAGTGGTTGGATGACGCTCGGTGTGCGCCGCGGCGCTACTGCGCATGTGCGGGCGTCCAGCGTGTTTTAAAGCACAATCACAGCTGGCTATTGAAGTGCACAGACAGAGCTAGCAACAGTAAAAAGGCACACAGGCGGTTGATGCAGGCATCCCCTAGAAAGGCACTTTGGTAGACACCAACTGTTATATAGCAGCAATTGTGCTAGACTATTCTCAGTAAAAGTGGTGTATTACGGCTGGAATACCTCAGCTTTGGGCTTAGGAATATGCCGTCCAGAAGCTCCGGAACTGAATCTTCCAGGAAGCGAAGGGGGTCTCATCGGGCTCTGAGGATCTTGGGCATGCTTCTGCTGCACCAGTCTCCCCTGAAAATTCAGAGGTAAGTGACCGTAGAGACCCCGCAGGGGTACTTGGTACTGTGGCTGTCCTCAGTTCACCTGCTCCTGTGTATGTAACAGAGGAGGTTTTTTCCTCAGCTCTGGGAGGATTAGAGAGAGATTGTCAACATTGATCGCTGCCTCCCTGTCACAGGGAAAGCATGCCCGATCTCCGTCTCCTCCTTCAGAGTGCCTGTTAGCAGAGCAACAGTCCCATACAGGGATCGACCTGCCTGAAGGGGATCAGGATGAGGTTGATTCTGTTATAGAGGAATCAACAGTGGAGGAACCTTTCTCAGCATCTCAAGCTGAAAGATTATGGGTTCAGTCTCTGACTAACATGGTCCGATCAGCATTTAAAATGCAACTTGCGGAACCATCAACCACTACTGTCTCCTCGTTGGGGTCGCTAGAAGCCCCCAGACTGTCTGTTCTTTTCCACTTCACCCTTTACTGGAAGGGCTCATTTACCAGGATTGGGAACATCCTGAGAAAATATTTACTCCCCCCAAGAGATTTCCGGTGGTCTATCCCATGGAGGATAAGTTCATCAAAAAATGGAAGGTCCCTACAGTGGACGCAGCCATCTCTTGTGTGTATAAATCACTGACATGTCCAGTGGATAATGTCCAAATGTTCAAGGACCCAATAGATAAAAAATTAGTCCTTATTAAAATCTGCTTTTTTCTACAGCAAGCTTGGTGACACAACCAGCAGTGGGGTCTGCCAAGCAGTGAAGGATCAGTTGAAACAGGTCTTGAGGGACTTGCCAGATCAGCAGGCCCTTGCCCTAGCTGATCTACCTAGAGCCTTATGCTTTGCGGTTGACGCCATAAAGGATTCAATCCATCAGGCCTCCCGCCTTACGCTGTCTGTAGTACATATGCGCAGGCTTCTATGGCTCAAAAACTGGTCTGCTGAAGCTCCCTGTAAAAAATGGCTGGTTAGCGTCCCATTTCATGGTGAACGCTTATTCAGGGAAGACCTGGACAAATATATCCAGAAAATTTCCAGCGGTAAAAATACACTCTTGCCGGTTAAAAACAGAGGAGAGGTACAAAACCTCCCCCAAAGTTAAATTCATTGAAGGGTTGCCCCCACTCAGTCGGGTGGGGGGAAGACTCCAGTTGTTCGCAGAGACCTGGCGGGACACGATCAGAACAGATAGGTGCTCTCCGCAGTATGTTTGGGATACAGATTGGAGTTGAGACTCTCCTCCTTCCCATTTTTTGAGGTCAAACGTGCCAAGGGATCCCCGGAAGAGAGAGTCCCTCCTGTTGGCACTAGAACAACTATTGCTCCAAGGAGTAATTATGGAGGTTCCCCTGGAAGAATGGGGGTTCGGGTTTTACTCAAACCTCTTTACAGTCCCGAAGCAAACGGGGACGTGAGGCCCATATTAATTCTAAAAGGGCTAAACAAATTCCTGTATATCAGGACTTTCCGGATGGAGTCGATCCGATCGGTGGCCACTGCCCTACAAGGGGAGGAATGGTTAGCCGCGATCGACATCAAAGATGCTTATTTGCACATTCCCATCTTTCCAGTCCACCAAAAATTTCTACGCTTTGCAGTAGAAGGGCGCCATTTTCAGTTCAGAGCCTTACCGTCGGTCTGGCCACAGCACCACGAGTGTTTACAAAAATTCTGGCCCTTTATTGGCCAATCTAAGAACACAAGGTGTAACGATAATGGTATATCTAGATGACTTGTTGCTGATAGACCACTCAGTGAAAAAACTAGAAGTGGTCGTTCACAAGACAATCAAGTATCTGGAATCTCACGGTTGGATTATCAACCGAGACAAGTCAGCCCTAAAACCAGTCAAAAGTCTGGAATACTTGGGGCTAAGGCTGGATTCAGGCCAGAGAAAAATATTCTTGCCTCGAGAAAAGGTGTTGTCTTTGAGAGATTTGATCCACCTAGTGGGTACAAAAAGACAGCCGTCCATACGCCTGGGCATGAGGCTGCTGGGAAAAATGGTGGCATCATTCGAAGCAGTACCCTACGGTCAATTCCATTCAAGGAATTTGCAAAGGGCCATACTGTCAGCCTGGAACAAGAAAGTTCAGGCCCTAGACTTACCAATGTCCTTGTCCCCTTCCGTTCGCAAGAGCCTCCGTTGGTGGTGGGTTCCCCAGAATCTGGAAAAAGGAAAATCCTTCAGTCCGATTTCTTGGAAGGTGGTCACTACAGATGCCAGCCTTATAGGCTGGGGAGCAGTACTGGAGCAATGGTCTCTCCAGGGCAGATGGTCGGATGCAGAAAAAGCCCTGCCCATCAATCTCTTAGAGATACGAGCAGCCCGGTATGCCCTAGTAGCATGGACAACCAAACTCCAAGGGTCCCCTGTCAGAATTCAAACAGACAATGCCACAGCAGTGGCATATATCAATCATCAGGGTGGCACCAGGAGTCGTGCAGCCCAGAGGGAAGTAAATTACATCCTGAAATGGGCAGAAAGATATGTCCCAGCCATATCCGCGGTATTCGTTCCAGGAGTGGAGAATTGGAAGGCGGACTTTCTAAGTCGCCAACAATTATGCCCAAGGGAATGGTCCCTTCACCCCGAGGTTTTCCGGACAATATGTCAGCGGTGGGGAACACCGGATGTAGATCTGCTAGCATCCAGATTCAACGCAAAGGGGGACAGGTTTGTCTCTCGGACAAGGGATCCCCTAGCTTGCGGCTCGGATGCCCTAGTGTTCCCTTGGGATCAGTTCAAGCTGATATATGCATTCCCACCGCCACAATTGTTACCTCGATTACTCCGCAGAATCAGGGTAGAAAAGAAACCAGTGATTCTGGTGGCTCCAGCGTGGCCCCGAAGAGCATGGTACGCGGAGATTGTAAAAATGTCAGTGGGGAGTCCTTGGACTCTCCCACGTCGTCCGGACCTGCTTTCGCAAGGACCGATATACCACCCTTCCTTACCAGCCCTAGGTTTGACGGCCTGGCTGTTGAAGCCCACATTCTAAAAAAGAGAGGGCTCTCTAATCCTGTGGTATCTACCATGATCAATGCCAGGAAGCCGGTATCCAGGCAGATCTACTATAGAATCTGGAAGGCGTACATTGCGTGGTGTGAGGCCAAGAAATGGCATCCACGTAAGTACGTAATAGGTAGGATTCTGGACTTCCTACAGTGGGCTGTAGATAGGAAGCTTGCCTTGAGTACTATCAAGGGTCAGATTTCGGCCTTGTCAATATTTTTTCAAAGGCCCTTGGCTTCGCATTCACTAGTCAAAGCCTTTATACAAGGAGTGATGCGTATTAGTCCTCCGGTTAATATTCCCATATGTCCATTGGATCTAAACCTGGTTCTGTCGGTTCTACAGAAACAACCATTTGAACCATTACAGCATATTTCCTTGGTTCTTCTCACCAGGAAATTGATCTTTCTAGTAGCCATTTGTTCGGCTAAAAGAGTGTCGGAATTAGCAGCTATGTCCTGTAAAGAGCCATATCTGGTTATCCATAAGGACAGAGTAGTGTTACGTCCTCATCCAGCCTTTCTTCCTAAGGTGGTATTGAGGTTTCATTTGAACCAAGATGTGGTTCTTCCTTTTTTTTTTTTTTCCCAAACCTAGTTCGGTAGAGGAAAAGTTATTGCATTCTTTGGATGTAGTAAGAGCAGTTAAAGCTTATCTAAAAGCCACTGCTCAGATTCGCAGAACGGATACTTTGTTTATTCTGCCGGAAGGCCCCAGAAAGGGTCAGGCAGCGTCAAAATCTACTTTAGCCAAGTGGATTCGACAGGTCGTAATGCAAGCCTATGGCTTGAGAAGGAGACCGCCTCCGTTCAAAGTTAGGGCGCACTCCACAAGAGCAGTTGGAACTTCATGGGCAGTGCATCACCAGGCCTCCCTGGCTCAAATCTGTAAGGCCGCAACATGGTCTTCAGTACACACGTTTACTAGGTTCTACCAGGTGGACGTTAGAAGTCAGGAGGATGTCGCCTTTGGGCGCAGTGTGTTGCAGGCCGCAAAAGATCCTTATGTCTGATAGCGCTCAGCTTATGTATGGTGTATCCCCCCCCCCCCCCTCATTGGGCATTGCTTTAGGACATCCCACATAGTAATGACTATGTCGCTCTGTGTCCCGTGATGTACGAGAAAGGAAAATAGGATTTTTATAACAGCTTACCTGTAAAATCCTTTTCTTGGAGTACATCACGGGACACAGAGCTCCCACCCCTCTTTTGGGGACACTTATTGCTTTGCTACAAAACCTGAGGTACTCCCGGATGGGAGGGGCTTATATAGGGGAGGGTACTTCCGGTTTTGGAAGTTGCCAGTGCCAGCACCTGAAGGTATCTATATAACCCACATAGTAATGACTATGTCGCTCTGTGTCCCGTGATGTACTCCAAGAAAAGGATTTTACAGGTAAGCTGTTATAAAAATCCTATTTTTTCAACTTGCACCTACAGGTAAGCCTAGATTAAGGCTTACCTGTAGGTGCAGGAAATATCTCCTAAACCTACACGTTTTAGGAGATATTTACTAAAAAGATAGGCGCCGTAGACAACGGCGCATTCATGGGGTTAATCCCATTCACAAAATCGGCTACTTCCCAGCAATCGCTGGGCGTAGCCAAATGTGCCGGCTCCCGCGTGCATGCACGGAGTCACGTCTTCACCGCACCGGCCAATCACAGCGCCGGAGCGGCGCTGTGATTGGCTGTTGCGGCGATACCCGGAAGTAACATTCCGGCTATCGCCGCAGTGATGTCTGCGTCTGGACAGAGGGACGCGGACTGCTTCGGGGGCCCCGATCTAAGGTAAGTGGTACATAATGAGCTAGTATGCTAGTCATACTAGCTCATTATGCCTTTTTCTTGCAGGTTGGCAAAAAAAATAAGTTAGTGGGTTTACAACCACTTTAATGCAAAGAGGAATTACTCCATTTCTTCTTCTTCTTCTTCTTCTTCTTCTTCTTCTTCTTCTTCTTCTTCTTCTTCTTCTTCTTCTTCTTCTTCTTCTTCTTCTTCTTCTTCTTCTTCTTCTTCTTCTTCTTCTTCTTCTTCTTCTTCTTCTTCTTCTTCTTCTTCTTCTTCTTCTTCTTCTTCTCCTTCTCCTTCTCCTTCTCCTTCTCCTTCTCCTTCTCCTTCTCCTTCTCCTTCTCCTTCTCCTTCTCCTTCTCCTTCTCCTTCTCCTTCTCCTTCTCCTTCTCCTTCTCCTTCTCCTTCTCCTTCTCCTTCTCCTTCTCCTTCTCCTTCTCCTTCTCCTTCTCCTCTTAAATGACAGTATCACCATAGCCTTTGTAGAAAATGTTAGATATTTCTGTTTTTATTGTTTACTTTTTTGACACTGAATAGCTCCAGCAATCCTCTACTTGTGTAAAAGACAAAAGGGCATACAGCTTACTTGTTTTCAGGCCGTCCAGTTCTCCAGGACTATATCCCTTGTACCTCCCCAATTTTAAGTGTGTGTGTGTTTTGTGTGAGGTATTTTTTTTCTGATGAGTAAAAGGAAACCGACTGCTGTTCTGGTGCCAAAGTCAGAACAGCTTCACCAGAGAGAGTTTTCCACTCTTGGAGTAATAGCGATTTGGGGTGTTGAATTTAATCGCAGCATCACGATTCTCCCGGCCGCGATTCGGCATCGATGCTATGAGCAGCATAATCGCTTTTCGGATGCCTCTCCAAACGGAGCCGGAAGCAGCCTAGAGGCGATGTGCCCTGCCTCTCCGAACAGAGCTGGAGGGGGGCAGGGGGTTGATGTCCGAGCGGCTGCTTAACCTGCATTGGTTGTTATTACAAGAAAGCTGACCGCCCACTCTAAAGAACGATACTGGGGTGATGCCTGCAGCTGCATGTACAACCCCTTAACGTAATATCAGTACGTTTCATACCGATGATATAAAAATTGTGACTTATTGGCCGCTCCCTCTTTATTATGTGAGTTTTCTGGCTGCCATGCCCATCCTCCTGCTTCAATACTTTGTCGCTTGAGCCAGTGACTAAATTTGATACTGAAGGATGAGCACAACCAGGGAAATATGAGCTTGTCAAAAAAGTTGACAGTGGTAGCACTAGTATTTGTAGGACGGGTTCACTTTTTAACATCTGGCGCATTGATAATTCTCTAGACTGGAATTCCTTATTTCTCTTTTCGTCCATGGACGAACACGGCTCCTTAATTCTTGACTTGTGGGTTATGTTCCGTCTATTAGGAGAGGACTAGGCAGACGTGTTGGTTATCTAAATGCATGTAAATTTAACAGAGTTGAACAGCCCCGTCCAGGGGGCGGTCCCTCCGGTCATAACCCCTCACCCTGCAGCTAGCAGCTCAGTTTTTTTTCTGCCTAGTAGAGAAGGACCTGGCTCCCCCTTGGGCCCAGAGTCCTATGGAAATTTTTACTTTTTTCTTGTTTTATTATTTTCATATTTTGATCCTGAGATCTTCTATCAATTGCTGGCTGGGCCACAAGCTGGATAATATAGATCCTGGTAGTCTCCTTAGTCCGGCCATCGAGCGTGAGCAGACCTTGGCTAAGCGCTGGGTCGGCCACGACATGCCCTGTTTGCTCTAGGGTTGGCCAGTGAGTTTTTGCTCCGGGGTCCACATCTGATTGAGGCTACTGGTGTCTCCGTCACAGTGGACCATGGCCGACAGCCACTCCGTACTGTCCGGCGGTGAGTCTGTCTGGAACGCACCAGCAAGTCCACGCATGGACGGGTACGTACAGTTCCTCCTGTTTTTGGGCAGTTTGGAACTGCTGGGCTTCCTGGAGGTTCATTAGGGGGTCTCCTGTCCTCCCTTTCCCTTCTGTCCCCCACTCTTTCCTCCTCCCCATTGCGGGGCCTGCTGCGTCGGTGGGGTATACCTGTACGGGGCCTCAGTATCCCGGTTAGGGGCTGTGGTGGTGCACAGGTCCGCGCTCCATGGGGGGTGTCTGTTTTTTGGGAGCCTCCGCTCGACGTCCCTGTGGCCTTCTCATCCACCTCAGTGTGCTCGCCCGCCATTTTGGGTAGCGACTATATGAAAATTCCCATTGGTGGCCATTTTGTTGTAGCCGCGCTGTGGCATAGGTCTTCATTGCGGGCGGCCATTTTCTTGTAGCCCGCACCTTTTTTCCTGAGGATTCTGGCGGCCATTTTACAGTGGTTTTTCACTATGTGGCTTTGCCTCTAGTGCTGGAGGCTTCCTGAACGGCGCAAATCGCCTCACAGAACACCTCAGTCACACGCTGTGTGTGAGGCAGAGTGGACAACGGCGCTGAGCAGTCTTTGGCTGGTGGTGAGTCCCTCGGTAACCCTCCCCCCCCCCGGTCAGCGCAGCTAGGAGGGGTGGACATTTGTTATTACAAGTGCCTTCACTTGGTCCCTAAGGACTGTCAGTGGGTCAGAATGGAGTCTGAAGCTGGCGTTTTCTTCCCCAGACATTCCAGAGGCAGCAACCGGTGCCCCTGCACCTGCGGTTCCCATGGACACTTTGTCGGCAGTCATTTGTTGCCAGGGTGGAAGCGGCATGCGGGTGTAAGGGGGGTAAAAAGCACCCCCGCCATCTCCTGGGGAATGCTCTGACTCAGACTCAGGCCTGGCTGCAGCTCGGGACCCCTGCTCTGGGATGTCAGAGGATGCGGACCAGGACCGTCCGGGCACTGAGGAGGACTCCTCGTCTGGGTCAACGCAGAACAGAGCACTTGTGGGTGCACTTAGCAATTCAGTAAAGGACACCCTTAAGCTAGAAGATGCAGCTGGGACATCCACTGAGGTGTCAGTCCCTTTTGGGTCTCACAAACTGACCCGCTCTGTTAAGGTTTTTCCTTATGTGGATTTCTTTGACAAGTTCATAGACAAGGAATGGGAACGGTCGCAGAGGTCCTTTTGTGGTCCCTCAGCGCATTGCGGTCCGTTACCCATTTGAAGAGAGCCTTTTGAAAAATGGGCTTCTGCACCAGTCGTTAAACCCCCGGTCTCACGGTTGAACAAGGTAACCACTATCCCGGTAGAGGGGGACCCTTGCTTTTAAGGACCCTACTGATAGGAGGTCCAAAGCGGTGAGTCGGACCATGTTCAGCACTGCGGCGGATAATGGCTGCGACTTTGGTGTCTCAGACCCTCACTGAATGGGCTAAACTTTTGCACCAGGCAGTGGAGGAGCATCAGTTCCCACCGGAAATCGTGACACTGGCCGACCAGCTGGTGTAGGGTCTTGTGTACGTCTGTGATGCAACACTGGATGCGGCCCCTTTTAATCTCCAGGACTCTGTATCCGTGGTGGTCTTGCGCCGCCTGATATGGCTGAAATACTGGTCCGCGGACCAGGCTTCTAAGAAAGCGCTGACGGATTTGCCTTTTTAAACATGGGAGGCTTTTTGGTGCCTCACTATATGACATTATTAAGGATGTCACTGGAGGTAAGAACACACTTCTACCTCAGTCCACTAAAGGTAAGGAGCCGCGCCATAAGTCGGGCCGTCTTTTCCCGCACAAAAGCGGTATCTTCGTCAGTCAGTGCCTGCTAGCAGACCCTCCCAAGCCGATAAGGCTTCAACTGGGGGACCAAACCATCCCGGGGTGCGCAAGCAATCAAAGTCCGCAAACATGCCCGCTTCAGCATGAAGTCTTGCCCCCACCCGATTCTTGGGTGGGGGGATGTCTTCGCGAGTTCGCAGCTCGGTGGACCTCTCTGCTTTCCGACCAGTGGGTTTGCGAAGTGATCACTTCAGGGTACAAGATAGTTTATTTCTTGTCCACCAGACAGAGATTCTTTCTTTCCCTCAAATCTGCCTCTCCTTCCATCTCGTCGGACTGCCCTAACTGGGGCAGTACAAGACTTGTTGAGATGCGGGGTGATCACACCCGTACCACTGCAGGACAGGTTTCAGGGATTCTACTTGAATCTGTTCGTGGTCCCAAAGAAGGACGGAGTTTGTCCAATCCTAGATCTCAAGGCCCTCATTGCCTTTGTGAAGGTTTGGAAATTCAGGATAGCATTGATTCGCTCGGTGGTAGCTGCGCTCCATCCGGGGGACTTTCTGGTGTCCTTGAGCATCAAGGACGCATACTTGCATGTCCCCATCTGCGTCAGGCATCAGAGGTTCCTGCGTTTCGCGGTCGGGGAAGACCACTATCAGTTTGTGGCTCTCCCCTTTGGCCTAGCATCGGTACCAAGAGTTTTCACCAAGGTGCTCGCCCCGATTCTTGCTTTGCTGAGACAGCGAGGCATTGCTGTCGTGGGCTACTTAGATGATCTCCTTCTGAGAGCTGCTTCACGCTCAGAATTAGAGGAGGACGTGTCTATAGCCAGTCAGACTCTCCGCCTAGTCAGGGCCTCTCTGACTTGGTGGCTGACATCCCCGGCACAAGGAGCTTGGCCGCAGCGTTGGAGGTCGCTCAAATCCTAAGGTGGGCTGAAAGGAGCGTACCGGTTCTATCGGCTGTTTACATTCCGGGCGTAGAAAACTGTCAGGAGGACTATCTAAGTCGCCAGATGCTGGATTAAGGGGAATGGTCGCTACACCCGGAGGTGTTTCAACTCCTTTGTCAGAAATGGGGCACACCAGATGTGGATCTCCTGGCTTCTCGACTCAATCGCAAGGTGTCGAGTAGAGCTGCACGATTCTTTTGATTAGAACAAAGATCACGATTCTCTCACGATTCTTTAAAATGGTAAATTAAAAAAATTCGCTTGTCGTTTTTTTTTTTTTTTTGCAAAATTTTCTTATTTTAATATTTTTATTCTTTACTTTTTAATTTCTTTATTTTATTTTAATTATTAATTTTTTTATCTTTTTTTTTTTTTTCACTTTATTGCTATCACACAGGAGAACACAATTCACTGTGTGATACCAATTGGAGGAGACAGGTTCTCTTTATTGACTCTCGCACTGTGCTAGAACTCCTGTCACAGCTGAGATGGAAAGAGCACAGGTCTCCCCTCTCACTGTGAACATAGGCGGCAGGGACAGGAGACGGGAGACAGACTCGGCGGCCGGGGGGGGGAGGAAGGAGTCCCGAAGACAACCAGCCAAGTGTGGTATGTGGGGGGGGGGGGGTAGAGGGGGGAGAAGGGAGGACGGACAGCAGCACACATTTTCTTATAGAAACTCACCGCCCGTATGTTGAAATTGTCTCTTCTCTGCTCGCACACAGCCCGCCTCCTCCTAACCCCGCGCTGTGATAGACAGAACACATCCCAGCATTGGACACGCATTCTGTCTATCACAGCGTGGGGTTAGGAGGAGGCGGGGCTGTGTGCGAGCAGAGGAGAGACAGTTTCAATGCATCACGCTCTATGATCAATTTGCGTTCCACGCTGGTTACGTGGAACTGGCGGGGATTTAAGAAAATCGCGGTCATCCAGCCTGGAGATCGTGGGGGGGGGGGTGAATCGAGATTGCGATCCTCAAACGATTAATCGTGCAGCTCTAGTGTCGAGGTTTGTGGCCAGGTCCAGAGATCCCTGGTCAGACGCGTTAGTGGCTCCATGGGGTTAGTATCGGCTAATCTATGCCTTTCCCCCACTGAAGTTGCTTCCTCGTCTGCTCCGCAGAGTGGAGACCGAGGGGATTCCGGTGATTCTAATCGCCCCGGCGTCCCTGGTACGCCGACCTGGTGACGGACGCTCCCTGGCGTCTGCCAATGCATGAGGACCTTCTGTCTCAAGGTCCCATACTTCATCCTGCTTTACAGTCATTGGCTTTAATGGCATGGCTATTGAAAGCCAGGTACTAAGGGACCATGGTCTGTCAGACTCTGTAATCTCCACCATGTTGAGGGCTCGGAAGTCATCTTCCCGGAAGATCTACCATCGCACTTGGAAGGCCTACATCTCTGTGTGAAGAGATGGATTGGCGTCCACGGGCATATTCGGTTTCTCGGATCCTGCTGTTTCTACAGTGTGGAGTGGATCAGAAACTGGCCTTAAGCACTATTAAGGGGCAGATTTCAGCCTTGGCTGTTTTCTTCCAACTACCCCTGGTGGCTCATTCACTGGTTAGCACGTTTGTGCAGGGGGTCCGACACATGATTCCCCCGATTAGACCACCACTCCCTCCATGGGACTTGAATCTGGTGCTCTCTGTACTTCAGGAATCTCCTTTTTTGAGGACATCAGGGAGATTCCTCTCAACACTTTCTCAGAAAGTTGCCTTCCTGGTAGCCATTACATCGGTCAGAAGGGTTTCTGAATTGGCGGCCATGTCCTGCAAGTCACCTTACTTGGTCCTCCATAAGGATAAAGCGGTGCTACGCCCGCAACCCTCATTCCTTCCTAAGGTAGTTTCGGCTTTTCACCTAAACGAGGACATTGTACTTCCATCCTTTTGTCCTCGGCCGTCGCATCCCAAGGAGGCTGCGCTACATACTTTGGACGTGGTACGTGCCCTACGGGTGTACTTGTCTGCTACTGCTCCATTCCGGAGATCTGACTCCCAGTTCGTGTCGGTGTCTGGTCCACAGAAGGGCCTGGCGGTCTCGTCGGCCACCATTTCTCAGTGGATCAGACAGACCGTGATCCAGGCCTATGCCCTTAAGGGGCGGGCGCCTCCTTTTCCTGTAATGGCGCATTCGACCAGGGCAATTGGTGCCTCCTGGGCCTTCCGACATCAAGCGTCTGTCTCACAGGTCTGTAAGGCGGCATCCTGGTCGTCCGTTCACACTTTCTTCAAATTTTATAAGGTTGATGTGAGTACATCTTTGGATGCTTCTTTTGGCCGCAAGGTTTTACAGGCGGCTGTTTGAGGTTGCAACTCCTCAGTTGAGGAGCTTTGCTGTTTGGGGTGAAGTTCGTTTTTGATTGCTGTTCCCACCCCTCGTTTTTTCTGACACTGCTTGGGGACGTCCCACAAGTCAAGAATTAAGGAGCTGTGTCCGTCCATGGACGAAAAGAGAAAATAGGATTTTTGTACTCACCGTAAAATCCTTTTCTCTGTCGTCCGTGGAGGGACACAGCACCCACCCCTCCTTTTTTTTTAAGTTTGTACTGCTTTAAGACAAACTGAGCTGCTAGCTGCAGGGTGAGGGGTTATGACCGGAGGGAACAGCCCCCTGGGCGGGGCTGTTCAAGTCTGTTAAAGTTACATGTACCGTATTTATCGGCGTATAACACGCACCCTAACTTTAAGAGGGAAGTTTCAGGAAAAAAAAATTCCACAGCCCCCTACGTATAACACGCAGGCACAGTTTACCCTCCTATTTTCAGGGTAAAAAAGTGAGTGTTATACGCCAATAAATACAGTATTTAGATAACTAACATGTCTGCCTAGTCCTCTCCTAATAGACGGAACATAACCCACAAGTCAACAATTAAGGAGCTGTGTCCGTCCATGGACGACAGAGAAAAGGATTTTACGGTGAGTACAAAAATCCTATATTTTTTTTTTTTTTTTTTCTTCCTTAACCATCCTGTCTCCAGAGGTCCTAAAGCATCTAGAGCATTCCACACACAGTGCTTTTAAGACTGTAGTGGTGAGTTATTTGGGGGGGGGGGGGGTGCAATAGAGTATCAAACCTTGTTTTTAGTGATCGGCTAGGTCAGAGCACACGCTTACACTGTCTGTTTTCCCATTATTTCTATATCTTTAGGGGAAAGGTGCTGCGGGTGCAAAAGGTGTAAAAACTGTTAAAGGTGAGTTTGAATGCTAAATGTTTCAGATTTATTTCCAGACCAAAGCTTAGTATTCACCCAGATAAAATTATGAGCATTAAAGGCTCAAGGTTTTTTTACCTTAATTCATTTACTGCGAATTCCAAAAGTCCTGTGTGTTTTCTGAGCACTGCAGTATGATTCAGATGCAAATTCCAGGCTGCCTTCAATGGGAACATTCTGAATTGCGCTTGTCATCAGTTTTGAACACAAATTGAGGGGAAAAAAACAGAACTTTTTGATTTTAGGGGGAACCCTATGCTAACATTGGTGTGGGGTTCCCCCACAAATCCATATCAGAACCTAAGGTCTGGTATGGGTTTTGAGGGAAACCACACGCCAAAATTGCGTGGGGTTCCTAACACAGCATGTACCTGTCAGATGGTGGAGCTAGCGACCGGTGTGGATCGCTTTCTTATTTTATTATTTTTGGCGGTGGCGTTCATCATGATTGACCCTGGATCTACACTGAGGGACATTGTTTTAGAAAAAAAAAGTTGGCAAAAACAGCCTCTGTGTTTATTTTTTGACACTTTTTTTTTTTTTTTTTGGGTGATTGAGTACAATGTACCCCATACTCATTCACATGGTGGGGGGGGGGGGGTGGCCCGCAGGCCCACACAACCACTGACCAGTGTTGTGGGAAAGAGGCCCTTGTTATTTTGTTATTAAAATGAGGACAAGGTGCTTTGGGGGGGGGGGGGGGCTGTAGTTTAGTCGTCCCCCCTTCTTGCCTGCCAGGCTGTATGCTCGGATAAGGGTCTGGTATGGATTTGGAACCCCACGCCATTTTGCCGAAATTTGCAGTGAAAACAGATCAGAGATTTGCAATCGGGCATGTGTGAATCTAGCCTAAAATGTTTTTGGATATAACAGTTGTGTTAAACCTTTTTGTTTGCAGTTGCTAAACTGAAGAGTCCATTTCTGAAGATTGAGGACCAGAGTCGGTGAGTGACTATATTCCCACTTCTGTAATTCTGCTGCAGAATTTATGTTCTACACTGGCTTGTGTCTGGCTGTTGCCAGCCTAAATTTCCCAATCTTATCCCTAACACTAGAACTTTCTAAAGTCCCTTAACTAAAAGATTTCAGTTGTTTTTAGAGATGGTCCTTTCTCTTTAGGACATTTCACAGGCCATGCTGCCTCTGCCTAATTAAGTTGGCCACACACATTACAATCTGATTTAGTCTGCTTTAGATCTGCCTATGACTATGCGGTGTCAAGTTTACAGCCTGTTGGGCTGTAAATTCCACAGTTCAAGCATTGCAACCAGCAAGATCTGGAGAAAAAAAAAAAGATGATTAGTAATTAAATATATGGGCAGCTATAATAGCACAAAAAAAGTTTAAATGAGCCTGCTTGCTGTTAATATTTTTTTTCACTGTAGGAGGTACCGTCCACTCCAGTGCTGCTTATCCAGCTTCCCTGAGATTTCCTTCATGTCCTCAGGCAGGAGCCCCTTTGAGACTGCCCATACTAACAATGGTACACACAAGGAAAAAGATGTCGGGTAAGCCTGTTATGATGGCAACATATCACTCTAATACTTCTATTGCAGCAGGAATATGAATGTTTGTGGTTTTTTTTTTTTGTAAGGACAGTGAGATAAGAAATCCCTACAAAATAGAAAGTGATGGGATTACAAGCATGTTTCTGAGCCCCAGTTCACAATGGTGCAGTGCGGTAAACGCAGCGATTTCTGTGCGTTTCCTGCACCGCATAGCAATTGCACTGTTCTGCTGCAGGTGGCAATGAAAAGTTAACGCCTCCAAAAGCAGGTCACAAACAGTGCTGAAGTCCATGATCTGCTGACGTCACAGAGCCAGTCCAGGATCAGGCAAGATCCCGAAACTGGGGTTGGGATCCGCCCACATGCCTGGACCGGCACCCGGCTCAGCTTCTTGGTGAGCCGCTGAGCCGGCTGCTCCTGCCCCCTCCATGCGCTTCAGTGAGCAAGGAGGGGACAGATCAGAGAGTGGTGACTGATAGTCACCAGCTCTGCTCGGGGAGCTGTGAGAACTGAGCGATCTGCAGTGTTGGATCACTTGGTTTTCAGTGTTGGTGACAGTGGTGGACAGATACAGCATCCACCTAGTTGAGTATAAATCTGCAAAAACCCCAAAGCCTTTACTTCTCTTTTTGATAAAACGACGCAATCATTTTTTTTTTTTTTTTTTAAGTGACTTGAGATCAGAAACGAGCTGCAGTTTTAAAACTGCATTGATTTCCAGCTCCTTGATTTGTTCAGCATGTTTATAAATGTAATATGTTATTTTAGAGACCAGGATGATGACAGAGAGAGGAGCCAGAGACCACATACCAGGGAGAAAAGTGGCTTCTGTGAGTGCTGTCGGATGACCTACACCAAACTCAGTGAGGTAAGAAAGCAAAGTGGGATATCTTCATGCATTGTAGAGGTTCAGAAATTAAAACTGCACAACTGACTGTCTTTTCACTTCTCTTTAGCACCTGATTAGTGAGCAGCACAGTCAGTTTGCTCTGGATAACTCCAATTACAAAATCATTGATGACATTGCCAGCAACATAATGTGTGACCTAATGGCGTATCCTTGGGGGTGAGTACTGCACAAGAGTGCTGAGATTCATTGGGGACTTTTTTTGTTTTTTGGCTCCAGGCACACAGCCAAATTCACTTACTGTTTACATCCAGTATACGGGTACTGTTTAATTGCCATACGATATACAATTCTGTTAGGTCAGTCTGGTATTACACGCTTGGCCCCCACCACAGTGCATAGCCAGGCCCTCAACCACCACTGCTGCTAAAGCATGAAGGGACATAGCCCTGGCATTCTAACCATACAATGCATTAACTGCAACACTTTGTTCATTCCTCTGCTCACTTTGTGCTGTTCCCCCTTCCTTTTATTTTCCTTTTTTTTCTTTTTTTTTTTTCTTTTTTTCTTAACACAAAAAGCTTTCTTTTGGTGGTATTTGATCACCGTTGTTTTTTTTATTTTGTCCTATAAAAAGCAAACATTTTGAAAAAGATTCTTTGTCAGTGAATTTTGTAAATCAGTATTTCTTTTTCGTACATCACGGGACACAGAGCGACATAGTCATTACTAATGGGTTATATAGATACCGTCAGGTGCTGGCACTGGCAACTTCCAAAACCGGAAGTACCCTCCCCTATATAAGCCCCTCCCATCCGGGAGCACCTCAGTTTTTTGCCAGTGTCTAAGGTGTTGGCCAAGAAGAAACATGTGTTTTTCACTGAGCTTGCGTACAGGTTCTTTTGGGCCTCAGTAAGCTATTCCGGATCCGACCAAAAAAGCTTCATAGCTAAACGGTCGGTACCCGGGCCTTGCAGAGAAGAGCAAGGTTTTGCCTGTAATGCTTCTCTTAGGAGAGCTGGACCCTGGGATCCAGAGCTCTGGTCATACCCACGACCAAGATGTTTTCTGTGCAGGGTGCTATACAGGTCCAGGGGAGTGGAATCCTTGGGAACCCGGTCCCTGAAGGTTTGATTACAATGCCTGCCGTGATAGGTGAAGTTTGGGCTTTTGTGGACCAAACAAAGTCCTGCGGCGGGGAACAGGTAAGTGGGGGCCCCCAGGAACTTGGTTCTATTGGGGGACCCCCAAGCCTAATTTGTCTTTCTGTCTGTTACCTAATGGTATTCCCGCAAAATTCTGTGCATGCCTGTAACTACTAAAAAAATGTAATAATTTTTAATGGTGGTCAAGAAAAAAAAAAAAAAAAAATGTTTTTATATATATTTAATATATTAGACTGCGGTACCTGTGTTTGTCCACTAGAGGCCGCTGTGGAATGTTTTCTTGTCATGTGGACTAGCTTCTTCTCAGCAGAGCAAAGTCCAGGCAGATGGTGAGTTCTCTTATAGGAAACTGCTTCCTCTGCCATGTTGCAGTGTTTGTCCATCCCCCGGCCTGCGGCAAGTGGAGAAGTGGAAGGCGGACTTTCTAAGTCGCCAGCAATTAGGCCCAGAGGAAGGGTCCCTTCACCCCGAGGTTTTCTGGACAATATGTCAGCGGTGGGGAACATCGGATGTAGATCTTCTAGCATCCAGATTCAACGCAAAGGGGGACAGGTTTGTCTCTCGGACAAGGGATCCCCTAGCTTGCGGCTCGGATGCCCTAGTGTTCCCTTGGGATCAGTTCAAGCTGATATATGCATTCACACCGCCACAATGGTTACCTCGATTACTCCGCAGAATCAGGGTAGAAAAGAAACCAATGATTCTGGTGGCTCCAGCGTGGCCCCGAAGAGCGTGGTACGTGGAGATTGTAAAATGTCAGTGGGGAGTCCTTGGACTCTCCCACATCGTCCGGACCTGCTTTCGCAAGGACCGATATACCACCCTTCCTTACCAGCCCTAGGTTTGACGGCCTGGCTATTGAAGCCCACATTCTAAAAAAGAGAGGGCTCTCTAATTCTGTGGTATCTACCATGATCAATGCCAGGAAGCCGGTATCCAGGCAGATCTACTATAGAATCTGGAAGGCGTACATCGCCTGGTGTGAAGCCAAGAAATGGCATCCACGTAAATACGTAATAGGTAGGAGTCTGGACTCCCTACAATGGGCTGTAGATAGGAAGCTTGCCTTGAGTACTATCAAGGGTCAGATTTCGGCCTTGTCAATATTTTTTCAAAGGCCCTTGGCTTCGCATTCACTAGTCAAAGCCTTTATACAAGGAGTGATGCGTATTAGTCCTCCGGTTAATATTCCCATATGTCCATGGGATCTAAACTTGGTTCTGTCGGTTCTACAGAAACAACCATTTGAACCATTACAGCATATTTCCTTGGTGCTTCTCACCAGGAAATTGATTTTTCTAGTAGCCATTTGTTCGGCTAAAAGAGTATCGGAATTAGCAGCTATGTCCTGTAAGGAGCCATATCTGGTTATCCATAAGGACAGAGTAGTGTTACGTCCTCATCCAGCCTTTCTTCCTAAGGTGGTATCGAGGTTTCATTTGAACCAAGATGTGGTTCTTCCTTCTTTTTTCCCCAAACCTACTTCGGTAGAGGAAAAGTTATTGCATTCTTTGGATGTAGTAAGAGCAGTTAAAGCTTATCTAAAAGCCACTGCTCAGATTCGCAGAACGGATACTTTGTTTATTCTGCCGGAAGGCCCCAGAAGGGGTCAGGCAGCGTCAAAATCTACTTTAGCCAAGTGGATTCGACAGGTCATAATACAAGCCTATGGCCTGAGAAATAGACCGCCTCCGTTCAAAGTTAGGGCGCACTCCACGAGAGCAGTTGGAACTTCATGGGCAGTGCATCACCAGGCCTCCCTGGCTCAAATCTGTAAGGCCGCAACATGGTCTTCAGTACACACGTTTACTAGGTTCTACCAGGTGGACGTTAGAAGTCAGGAGGATGTCGCCTTTGGGCGCAGTGTGTTGCAGGCCGCAAAAGATCCTCATGTCTGATAGCGCTCAGCTTATATATGGTGTATCCCCCCCCTCATTTGGCATTGCTTTAGGACATCCCATTAGTAATGACTATGTCGCTCTGTGTCCCGTGATGTACGAAAAAGAAAATAGGATTTTTATAACAGCTTACCTGTAAAATCCTTTTCTTGGAGTACATCACGGGACACAGAGCTCCCACCCCTCTTTGGGGACACTTATTGCTTTGCTACAAAACTGAGGTGCTCCCGGATGGGAGGGGCTTATATAGGGGAGGGTACTTCCGGTTTTGGAAGTTGCCAGTGCCAGCACCTGACGGTATCTATATAACCCATTAGTAATGACTATGTCGCTCTGTGTCCCGTGATGTACTCCAAGAAAAGGATTTTACAGGTAAGCTGTTATAAAAATCCTATTTTTTTCTCAATCGCTGATGAGGCGGCACTGATAAGTTGCACCAATATGCCGCACTGATGGGTGGCACTGAAAGGCAGCTCTGATAGGTGTCACTGATCGGCACTGCTGGGGTTGCACTGATAATCAGGGCACTTATTAGTGCCCTGATTACCTGTACAGTCTGCCCTGCGAGGAGATGCCGGTGATTGGCTCTCCTCGCCTCACACTTTGTCAGCACTTCCTCTCTCATTTACATGTGATCGGCTGTGATTGAACAGCCAATCACATGGGTAAAGAGACACATCATCGGCTCCGAGATTGGGGTCGCACAGTGTCCTAGGAACATGGTGCCATCGCCAAGCTGCGGGTATGCGAGTGTGGTAACACTGGGGCAAAGTCATATGACGTCACCCCAGAATGAGAGGCGATCCCGCCCGATGTCATTTTACTATACGGAGGGCAGGAGGTAGTTTAAAGCAGCAGTGCCCTATTGGCTGCTGGTGCTGCTATACAGAGGGTTATGGGAGACTGATTTAAAGATGACACTTTCTGTTAACGTATATAAATTGATTCCCTTAATTTCTGTGTTTTATTTACATACCTAAGGTTAGCTTTTTTTTTTTTTTTTTTTATCAATTCTGATCAGCTTAATCTTATTTTATGAGACTGCTGATGTTTAAAAATCCTTTTCTAAGTACAATAGGTAAGATTTGTATGTGCATATAGATAAATGATCCGCTATATTTGCCCATTACATGCTGTGCTGCACACATCAGTCACAGAGTCGGTCAAGGCTCAAAGGAGCAGGATCTGCCCACATGCCTGAATAAAGCCGCTCCCGCCCCCTCCACAGCCCAGTGCTCCAGTAAGCGTGGGGCAGTGGCTGAGCAGTGACTGACAGTCACCAGCTCTCTGTTCAAGGAGCCCTGAGAACCAAGTGATCGGCGGTGCTAGATCGCTCGGTTCTACATGTTAGAGACTCCAGGGGGACAGATGCTGCATCCACTTTAAAGTATGATTCTTAAATAAAAAGAAAACCCATGCTTAAGTCAACAACCCCTATTTTTTTTAATTTTATGAGTGTCACAGGAGCAAAGTAGGACGAATGTCTGCAATGGAATCAGACAGAAATAAAAACTTAGAAGATGTAACTCTTACCTTTTGCAAAATGGAAAAAATTACTTCAGTTGTGCACTACAGTATAACTAAAGGCAAAACTTTTTTTATAGCTTTGGATAGGAAGTCAGAGGAAATCCTTTCAATTTTGGCTATGAGACAGGAAGTGAAGGAAAATCTCCATGGGCAAATAAAAAATAAATGCCTTTTATTTCTACATTTTAAAGCGGTTGTATACCCGAATTTTGAACTTTTACCTACAGGTAAGCCTATAATAAGGCTTACCTGTAGGTAAAAAGAATATCTCCTAAACCTGTACGGTTTAGGAGATATTCCCCTCGCAATGAGCCGCTGAATGCAGCGGCGCATGCGCAGAGGGGATTCTCGGCTAAAGCCCAGCAGCCGCCGGACCTTGCCGATGCGTGGGAGTGACGACATCGCCGCTCCAGCCACTCACAGCGCTGGAGCGGCGATACCCGGAAGACATGGTATGCGGTGCATGCTAGCTCATTATGCCTTTTGCCTTTCAGGTATGAATAAAAAAAAAGCAGCAGCGGGTATACAACCGCTTTAATGTTGTCCAAGGAGACTTTAATATACCTAAACTGCACTTTATAAACCTGCAGGTCTTGGACTTGGTGTTTTCTGTGTGAAGCCTATTTTCCTAAGTCAGTGAGCCTTGGGAGTACAGGAATAAATGGTGTATAAATTCCACCGCCAGCTTTTATTTTCCGTGCGCTGTACCTTAACTTTGTTTTATAATTCAGTTCCATTAGCCGGACTTGCATTTTGTGTGCATTGGACTATCCGGGCAGCCTCCAGTCATCAGACAGATGACGCAATTGATGGCTATGTTGAGGTAAATTTACTGCCCGTTTTCTGAGAGTGGCTCTGCACGGAGCATCTCTCCGCCTGTTGTCTTCATCTACAATAGCTGCATAAAACCAATATTGATTTTTATAATGGTGTTTCCTTATTGGATCCTTTCACAGTAAGTAGGAGAAGTTAATGTGCTGATGGACTATCTATATGAGCTAAGTAAATATTGGGTCCAATTTATAACAAATGTCTGCTGCAAATTGCAACCAGATTCCTGTTTTAATTTTTGAATGCAAGACAGGAAATGAATGAGGGATGTAATTGCATGCAGGTGTCATTTCCTGTTAATGCAATGGATGTGATTTTATCCATACATTGGTGGTGAATTAATCCTTGTCTTTTAAAACACGTTTATTCTAATTAGAACGTAGCATCCAATTGAAGACCAAGGTGTGTGCTTTTGTTATTAGAGTATTCAATTAAAATTAAGATTCTATGGTCAAATTGGAACTTGGATGGCTGCTAGTATGCGATCACCAACCCGTGCCACCACAACCTTGATTTTGACCAAAGAGTGCCTGGGTAGTCATGCATTAACTTTTAATCGGAACCAACCAAATTTACCATTGGGCACAGATTTTATACCTGTAAGACGACGGTTCCTGCATTGGAAGGCTGCTGGGAGAAAGGAGGGAAGTGGAATTGCTGAAGCACTGCTGAAAGGGGGGGAACAGGAAAAGCTGAGCTGCAGATTCACTATTGAAAGTGGGGAGCTGAGTTGCCGAGTCATTTCTGGGGAGGGGAGCTGAGCTGGCAAGTCACTCAGCAGGAGGGGGAGCAGGGGGTGCGGACCTGCTGAGAGAGAGAGAGAGAGAGACAGGACTTGGATAGTTTCAGTGCTTCTCTTGTGAATTTTTTAAAGAGGAATCATTCCCCAGTGTAGTGAATTACTTGGAAGACAGCAACTTTTTAAAGGCTTATGTACTGCTTGTTAAAGCGGTATGAACGTTGTCCTGTAAGTTAATGCCTGTTGTGCTAGCATGCATCACATACTATCACATTATGAAATGCTTACCTGTGAAATGGATCCCTCCACTTGCATGCTGTCACCGCTGATGAGGCTTCCATCTTCACCCAGTCTTCCTTGTGGGTTTGTGGGCTCCAGCGGTTTGAACTGCTGAGCCATAATGACATCACTCCTGCGTATGCGCACGGCAGACTGGTGCGGCACAGGGCTCTGAATGGACAGCACACTCAAGAGTACTGTCTGTTCAAAGCGCAGTGCGTGTGCACAGGTGAGGTCACCGGCTGCTACAGATATGAATATCTCCTAAACGGTGCACACTCAGGAGATATTCACCTTAACTGTAGGTACAACTGAAAGGCCTCATGCACACAGGTCATTTTTTTCAGCCGCTTTTACCAGCGTCGAACGTCTTTCCTTTTTTTTTTTTTTTTTGCAGCTTAAATGTACGTTCTATGTGTCCATGCACACATAGGCAGTGTGGCACAGGCGTTTTCTAGCTGCAAAAAAACGCAGGCCCAGTACGTTCTGAAGACCAACGTTACAGCTGTGAAAATGTGACGCGGCTTTTTTTCTTTTTTTGACGTGTCAAATCAGTGGTTTCCTATGAGAGCCGTCTTAAAAGTGGACCTCCGCTTTTCGGAACCCTCCCCCCCCCCTCCGGTGTCACATTTGGCACCTTTCAGGGGGGAGGGGGTGCAGATATCTGTGTATAGAACAGGTATTTGCACCACTTCCGGGTATAGACTCCTGCGTCCCCCCCCCCCCCTTCTGGGGAAACACACGGCTCCCAGAACACAGCGGGGCCAGTGAGGACGGCGCAGCGCAACTCGCGCATGCGCAGTAGGGAACCGGGCAGTGAAGCCGCAGCGCTTCACTTCCCGATTCCCTCACTGAGGATGGCGGTGGGGGAAGCCGAGAGCCGAACGGTAGCTCGGCTTCGGCTGCCGACGTCGCGGGCGACCTGGACAGGTATGTGTCCATTTTTTTAAAAGTCAGCAGCTGCAGTATTTGTAGCTGCTGGCTTTTTAAAAAAAAAAAAAATCTGGAGAACCTCCGCTTTAACTTTCAGCCCATGGATTTGAATGGGGGTCCTGAAGGGGAACCCCATGCCAAAATGAAAAAAAAAAAAGTCCCTTCAGTCTGGCATGGATTTTAAGGGGAAACCCCAAGGCATCCATTTTTTTTTTTCTTCTTTTTTTTTTAACCACTTCAATACAGGCCATTTTCACCCCTTTCTGCCCAGACCAATTTTTAGTTTTCAGCGCTGTCGCACTTTTCAATGACAATTGCGCGGTAATGCAACACTGTACCCAAATTAAATCTTTGTTTTTTTCCCCCACAAATAGAGCTTTCATTTGGTGGTATTTGATCACCTCTGCAGTTTTAATTTTTTGCGCTATAAACAAAAGAAGAGTGACAATTTTGAAAAAAACTATATTACTCTTTCGTCCATGGACCGACAGCTTCTCTATTGACAAAGTGGGTATTATCCGTTAATTAGGAGTGACTAGGCAGAAAAACTTGTAAAAAGTGTTGCATCACACCTTCTACAGTACCGCCCAGGGGGCGGACCCTCTGGGTATACCCTCTCAGTCTGCATCTTCGCAGATCAGTTTTTTTCTGTCTAGCAAGGAGTAGGACATGGCTCCCTTCGGGCCCATTTGGTCCGGGGAAAAAAAAAATATATATATATATATATATATATATATATATATATATATATATATATATATATATATATATATATATATATATATATTTCGGCCATCGAACGTGTGCCGACCCTAGCTACGCGCTGGGTTTTCCACGACATGCCCGTCGCTCCACGGGTGGCCGGTGAGCCTATGCTCCAGGGCCTGCATCGGACCGCTCAGCTTCGGCTGACCTTACGGCCGAGTCGCAGCAGCCTGGCCGGTGAGCTTACGCTCCAAGGCTTGCATCGGACCGCTCAGCTTCGGCTGACCTTACGGCCGAGTCGCAGCAGCCTGTCCGGTGAGCGTCATGCTCCAGGGCATACATATGATCGTCCCTTCTGGGTCCAATCACAGCATGCCTGGCCAACAGTCACCTTCCGTGCGCGGACGATGATCTGTTTGGAATGTCTTCCAGCAGAATACATGCAGGATAGGTAAGTAAAACTCCCCTGCCTCGGCTGGGTGATTTAGCTGGACATTCCTGGAGAGATCAAGTAAGTGGTTGTGGCCCCTTTCTTCCCTCTCTCCCTGCCGTTCCCTCCTCCCTGGGCTTCTAGCTAAAGGTTGCTGGGTGCTGGGGGTCACCTAGGGGGTCCCACTGGAGCGGGCTGGCTGTAACTAACATTTAAAAGAAATGTCATTTTTTCTTACCTGTGTTTGTGTCCTTCCTCCTCCATGCTGTCGGCGGCCATTTTGAGGTGGTCCATGCCAAGTTTGGCCTCTTGTAACTGTCCGGCGGCCATCTTCCTGTGGTTCGGCCACACCCACTGGCCCCTATCAGCTGATCGGCGGCCATGTTTGTCCACCCTGTATGCAGATATTGCCGTTCGGCGGCCATCTTTTTGTGGGCTATGGCTGCTTGACCTCTATCTTCTGTCGGCGGCCATTTTCTTAGAGCCCACATTATCTTCCATACAGACGTTTTTGGCAACCATTTTTCGAGAGCCTCCGGCCTCTAGGGTGCATTACACTGGCGCGAAAATTCACACAGGAAGTGCTGATAAAAGAAGCAGACTGACACAGCAGCAGGGGGACAGCATCACAGGCGCAGCATAGCAGTACCTATCCAGGGTGGTGAGTCCTCTGGGTGACCCGGCCTCTCTGCAGCACAGGAGGGTGGCCTATTGATATCTTGCCTGGAGCCCTGTGAGTGTCAGCGTGTGGTCAGCATGGCACCTGAGCCAGATGTCTTCTCCCCTGAAACACCAGATTTAGCAGCTGATGCCCCTGAGGTGTCTATGAACGCTATGACTGCAATCCTAGAGGCGTTTGCTGCCAGGGTGGAAGCAGCACACGGGAATACAGGGGGTAGTAAACGCCCCATCCCCTGCAAGCTTCTGGGGATAATTCTGGTGCAGAACCAGGTCCAGCTACGGCTCGGGGCCCAGATTCTGACGCATCAGAGACTGCAGACCTTGACCGGACAGTGAGAATGACTCAAAGTCCAGGTCAGTACGCGAGACGGCTTTGGTATCTGACCTTATTACTGCAGTGCGGGATATGCTAAAATTGGAAAATACTGCAGAAGCAGCAGAGACTCCGGTCCACTTGGGTTTCATAGACCTGCCCGCACTGCTAAGGTGTTCCCTTGTGTGTCTTTTGATAAACTCTTATACAAGGAATGGGAGAACCCACTGAGGGTCTTTACAGCCCCAAAGAGGTTTGCGGTACGGTACCCCTTTTGAGGAGTTTTTTCTGAAGAAATGGACCTCTCCCCCCTATAGTGGACCCTCCGGTGTCCAGACTTAATAGAGCCACCACAATTCCTGTAGAAGGGGCTCCTGTTTTCTAGGACCCTGTGGATAAGAAGGCTGAAGCACTCGCTTGCTACCTATACTCAGTGGTAGGCTCGGCAGTACGCCCGGCATTGGCAGGGGCCCTATTGTCTCACACACTTACTGAATGGGCAAGATTGCTACTCCAGGGGTTAAGGAGCGAGATGCTCCTCCTGATGAGATAACATTGGCCGACCTGTTGGTCCAGGGCCTTAGGTTTGTCTGCGAGTCAGACATGAATACTATTCCCCTGCTGTCTAAAACTTCGGCTTATGCAGTAGCAATACGCCGCCTGATCTGGCTAAAAGGCTGGTCTGCGGACCAGACTTCCAAGAGAGCCCTGTTGGATCTGCCTTTTAAGGGCGACAGACTTTTTGGGGCTTCTCTGGATGACATCATCAAGGATGCCACAGGAGGTAAAAGCACTTTGCTTCCCCAAATTGGCAAGGGTAAGGGGCCACGCCAAGGGCCCTCCTTTACTGCACATAAGTGTTTTTTTCGTCCCCCTAGGGCGACAGGGAAAAGACCCCAGGCCGATAAAGCGCCTGCCCAAGGACAAAAGCGTCCCTGGTCCCGCATACCCAATAAGCCTGCGGACAAATTTGCGTCCGCATGAAGGTCCACCCCCACCCAGCTCTCGGGTGGGGAGACGTCTTCGCAAATTCGCGACTCAGTGGACAGCACTAATCTCCGACAGGTGGGTTTGCAAAGTAATCTCCTCAGGCTACAAGATAGAGTTTCTCTCTTGTCCACCGGACAGATTCAACACCTCCAATCTCCAGCTACTACCGACCCGTCGGGAGGCCCTGTATGGGGCGGTCCAGGGTCTACTGGAATGCGGGGTAGTTATTCCAGTTCCAGAACTGGAACGGGGTTTTTACTCAAATCTGTTCATTGTGCCGAAGAAGGAGGGGGTTCGTCCAAGCTTGGATCTCAGAGCCCTCAATTGCTTTGTGAAGGTACAAAGTTTTCGGATGGAGTCGGTTCGATCTGTAGTCATGGCTCTCCATCCGGGGGACTTTCTGGCCTCCTTGGACATCAAGGACGCATACCTGCATGTCCCCATATACTCCAGACACCAGAGGTTTCTGCGATTTGCTATCGGGAAAGACCACTACCAGTTTGTGGCCCTCCCGTTGGGCCTTGCCTCAGCACCCAGGACGTTCACCAAGGTGCTCGCTCCGATTCTGGCACTTCTAAGACAGCGGGGTATCGCTATCACAGGCTACTTGGACGACCTTCTGCTGAAGGCCCCTTCAAGCTCAGAATTAGAGGTAAGCGTGTCCATTACCTGTCAGACTCTTCGAGACTGTGGTTGGATACTAAACACGCAAAAGTCAGTATTGGTGCCCACTCAACGCCTAGGGTCCCTGGGGTTGATTCTGGATTCTTCAGAGGCAAAGGTATTCCTCCCTGTGGAGAAGTTGCAGACCCTCCGGGCTGCAGTATGGCAGCTGACTTCCAGGAATTGGTCGTCACTCCGTTTTTGCATGCGAGTGTTGGGCCTCATGGTAGCCTCCTTCGAGGCGGTCCCATATGTTCAATACCCCACTCAAGTGTTACAGAAGGAATTTCTGTCCAGATGGAACAGATGCCCTTCATCTCTGGATTATCAAATCCGAGTGAGCCACCTAGTCAGGAGATCCCTGGTATGGTGGCGGACAGCACCGGCTGTAATGGCCGGGAAGTAATTTCTTCCGGTTTACTGGATAGTGATCACGACGGACGCCAGCCTTACAGGTTGGGGGGGGAGTCTGGGGTGTCCAGTCGGCGCAGGGTCGCTGGACCCCAGAGGAAGCCCTCCTGCCGATCAATGTCCTGGAGATCCGGGCGATCAAGCTGTGCCTCTTCAAATGGTCTCAGAGACTGCAAGGGCGTCCAGTCAGGATCCAGTCAGACAACGCCACAGCAGTGGCATATGTCAATCATCTAGGAGGAACAAGAAGCTCAGCTGCAGCATCGGAGATCGCTCGCATCCTGAAGTGGGCAGAGAGGAGCGTACCGGCACTGTGGGCCGTGTACATTCCGGGTGTGGAAAACTGGCAGGCGGACTACCTGAGCCGCCAGATGCTGGACCAGGGAGAATGGTCCTTACACCCGGAGGTGTTCCAACTCGTCTGCCAAAGATGGGGCACACCAGACGTAGATCTTCTGGCTTCCCGACTCAATTGGAAGGTATTGAGATTTGTGGCCCGGTCAAGAGACCCATGGGCAGACGCAACGGACGCGTTGGTAGCATCGTGGGGTCAGTATCGGCTAATCTATGCCTTCCCTCCCTTTAAGGCTTCTTCCTCTTCTGCTCCGCAGAGTGGAGGCAGAGGGAATTCCAATGATCCTAATCGCTCCAGATTGGCCTCAGCGTCCTTGGTACGACGATCTAGTACGTCTGGTAGCAGACGTCCCCTGGCGCCTACCACTACGGAAGGACCTGCTATCGCAAGGTCCCATATTCCATCCTGCTTTACAGTCATTGGCTTTAACGGCATGGCTGTTGAGAACCGGGTACTGAGAGACCGGGGCCTGTCAGACTCAGTAATCTCTACTATGAGAAGTGCTCGAAAACCGTCCTCTAGGAAGGTCTATCACCGCATTTGGGGGCCTACATCTCCAGGTGTGAGGAAATGAAATGGCATCCGCGTACCTATTTGGTTTCCAGAATCCTGCTGTTTTTACAGCATGGGGTGGACCAAGGGCTTGCCCTAAGTACGATTTAAGGGACAGATATCTGCCCTGGCTGTCTTTTTTTCAGCGACCCCTGGCGACTCACTCTCTCGTGAGTACATTTGTGCAGGGGGTCCGACAGGTGGCCCCTCCGGTCCGTCCCCCGTTACCTCCGTGGGACTTGAACCTGGTCCTCTCGGTGCTTCAGAAGGCACCGTTTGAGAATATTAGAGATATTCCCCTGTTGACACTTTCTCAGAAAGTGGTCTTTTTGGTGGCTGTTACGTCAGTTAGACGAGTCTCTGAGCTGGCAGCCTTGTCCTGCAAGGCTCCCTATTTGATTTTCCACAAGGATAAGGTGGTGCTGCGGCCGCAGCCTTCCTTTCTTCCGAAAGTCGTTTCAGCTTTTCATCTCAACGAAGACATTGTACTTCCATCCTTGTGTCCTCAGCCGTCGAATCCTAAGGAGTCGGCGTTGCATTCCTTGGACGTTGTCCGAGCTTTGAGAGTATACATATCTGCTACTTCCCTGTTCCGGAAGTCAGACTCACTGTTTGTTTCGGTGGCTGGTCCCAAGAAGGGCCAAGCAGTCTCATCGGCCACCATCTCTAGGTGGATCCGACAGATAGTAATCCAGGCTTACGCCTTAAAGGGTCAGGCGCCCCCCTTTCCTTTCACGGCGCATTCGACCAGGGCAATAGGTGCCTCTTGGGCTTTCCGACATCAAGCGTCTGTTTCCCAATTATGTAAAGCGGCGACTTGGTCGTCCGCTCACACTTTCACAAAATTCTACAAAATTGATGTAGGTGCATCTTCGGATGCCTCTTTTGGCCGCAAGGTTTTGCAAGCGGCTGTTTAGAGTTGCAACTCCTCCGTTGGAGGAGTGCTGTTTTGTGTTTGGGGTGAAGTTTATTTTTATGCTGTTACCACCCCTCGTTTTTTCTCTGACACTGCTTTGGGACGTCCCACTTTGTCAATAGAGAAGCTGTGTCGGTCCATGGACGAAAGAGTAAATAGGATTTTTTACTCACCGTAAAATCCTTTTCTCTGAGTCCATGGACCGACACAGCACCCACCCCTCCTTTTAGGTTTGTACTGCTTTTTGGCGAACTGATCTGCGAAGATGCAGACTGAGAGGGTATACCCAGAGGGTCCGCCCCCTGGGCGGTACTGTAGAAGGTGTGATGCAACACTTTTTACAAGTTTTTCTGCCTAGTCACTCCTAATTAACGGATAATACCCACTTTGTCAATAGAGAAGCTGTGTCGGTCCATGGACTCGGAGAAAAGGATTTTACGGTGAGTAAAAAATCCTATTTTTTTTACTTTTTGATTTACTTTGTGAAACATGTTGGCTAGCTGCACATTCATGTATCTTGTTTCCCAAATGCCTTCACGGTCTATGTAAATTCATGTACTTTGTATTTTTTAATGATGTATAAAAATGTATATATTTTTCTAAATGATCTTGTCCTTTTTGTGCTTACCTTAAAAACGGTACTGGTGTCTCCCATTAAAATCCCATTTGTCGCGAGAGCCCTGTTCTCTCCTTACCTTTTTACTTTTTGATTTAATAAATATCACAATTTTTTTTTTTTTTTTTAAACATATTTTTTCCTCAGTTTAGGCCAATATGTATTCTTCTACATATTTTTGTTAAAAAAAAAATCGCAATAAGCATATATTGATTGGTTTGCGCAAAAGTTATAGCGTCTACAAAAGAGGGGATAGATTTATGGCATTTTTATTTATAATTTTTTTTGCTAGTAATGACGGCGATCTGCGATTTCTATTGTGACCGTGACATTGCGACGGACATATCGGACACTTTTGACACGTTTTTGGGAAACGTTATTCACATTTATACAGCGATTTAGTGCTATAAAACTGCACTGATTACTGTGTAAATGTGACTGTCAGGGAAGGGGTTAACACTAGGGGGCGATCAAGGGGTTAAATATTTTCCCTAGGGAGTGATTTTAACTGTAGGGGGAGGGGACTCACAAGGGGAGGAGACCGATCTGTGTTCCTCTGTACTGGGAACACACATCGGTCTCTCCTCTGACAGGACGTGGATCTGTGTGTTTACACACACAGATCCATGGACCTGCTGTGATCACGAGCAGTCGTGGGTGCCCGGCGGACATCGCGGGCACGCGCACCGTGTCCCAAGCAATGTGGCGCGCGCCCCCTAGCCGGCCGGGAAGCCCAGGACGTCATTTGACGTCCACCCGGAGGGAGAGTAAGTTCCTGCCGACGTCATTTTAGTATGGCTCGGTAAGGAACTGGTTAAACATGGCTCCAAAATCCATACCAGACCCTTATCCGAGCATGCAGCCTGGCAGCTCATGAAAGGGAAGTGGAGGGGGGGGGTCGAAAGCGGTTTATTTATTTTTCTTCCCTCTTTTTAAAGGGGTCATCGATTTAAGGACGCAGTGGCCGCCCGCTCCTTGTTTACCAACTATTTTGTTTAAGGAGAAAAAAATGCATGTTAAAACACAACACTTGTACTTTTGGTGCAGGTCTGTGGAAATCTATTATGTGCAAAACGCAGTTTGCTGCATGGGAAAAAATTCCTGACCCTTTCCAGAAAAACATAGCTGAAAAACGTATAGATGTGAGTGTTTCCCTTAGGAAACCATATTAAATAGACTGTAGTGTGTTTCTGAAAACTGCAAAACACACACAAAAACATAGGTGTGAACCTAGATTAACTCTACTAAAAAGTTTTTCTTTGTTGCTGTCGCTGCCACCATGGGAGAAAATTTCCATCACTTCCTGTCATACCTCCTGGTCACCAGGACAAGAAATGAGGAGAAATCTCTTCAATGTGGAAAAGGATACTCGCTCACTTCTTGCCCTTCACCAATGTATCAAAAAAAATTTGGTTAGTATTGGGTATTTAAATTTATAGAGATATAAAAAAAAAACGTCGGCTGAGAAGTATTGGTACTTCTATTGCTGGCCTCTTTATGAAAATGCCGGTTTCCAGGCTTCAGTACATTTGAGTCGCATATTTAAAACCCTCATGGGTGTCAGAATTCCTCATCTCTATACACACGGCCCCCGGGTTACAAACAAGATGGGGTCAGTAGGTTTGTTCTTCAGTTGAATCTGTAAGTCGGAACAGGTACATTTTTTAAAACTGAGTTCCGCCAAAAAAATAAAATTGTAAAAGTCGGCAGCTACAAATACTGCAGCTTCTGACTTTTAATATATGGACACTTACCTGTCCTGGGCGCCTGCGATGTCGGCACCCGAAACCGATCTGTCCCTCGGCACCCAAAGCCGATCTGCATTTTATCTTTGCAATAGCTGGGCTACATTCACAATGAGGGGAATTCATGAAGAACTGGAGTAGACAGAAATCTGGAGCAGCTGTGCATGACCAATCAACTTATAGCCTTCAGCTCCATTCACACTTGTGCGACTCAAGTCGCACAATTTCCAGTGCAACTTTTGATGTGACTTTACACTCTGGCACTTAAGTCGCATGGATACGAATGGGTGCTATTGAAACCGATGGGATGCAACTTGTCATGCGACTTTGTGTCCAACATTGCATGAGAAGTCGCACAAGTGTGAACGGAGCCTTAATTTTCAAAGCTTCAGGCTGGGTTCACACTTGTCCGACAAACGCTCCGACATTGGGAGCTCATGTCGCATGACGTGTGAAAATCAATGTTTCCCTATGAGAGCCGTCTTAACTGGTCCGACACAAGTCGGTCTGACTTTGAAAATGCTCCCTGTACTACTTTGGTCCGACTGATCCTACTTCAGCCCATTGAATATCATTGAAGTCGGATCAAAGTAAGATCCTTGTCCTTACCATCCGACTTCTGACATCGGACATGGTGATTACAGCAGCAGTAAAAGGAATTTTATCTCACACTGGGATTGTTTTGATTGGTCAAAGGACAAGTCAGACTATCACAAAGTCGGATCAAAGTAGTATCCTGTTCATGAAAGTCGGATGGATGTGGGACCAATGTAGGATCAATGTAGGACTGAAGTCGCAGAGCAAAGTAGGATGAAAGTTGTATGACTGTCGTGTCGTACCAGTGTGAACCCATATCTGAACAAGTTGAAGTTGGTAGCTGGCTACTCTGCACAGCTGCTCCAGATTCTGTCTGTCTGTGAATGGTTTTAGTGAATACCCCCTAATGTGTATTTCATGGGCTTTAATACATTACCAGTCACTTTTATTTAAGCTGTGTCTGGCTGCACAACAGATGCACTGCACTAAAGAAAAGTGGCATTAATACAGATTCAATTAGAAGAGGTACTTCATTCAGCATCTCTATTAGACTTGGCGATGACACACACTTTCACAGCCTGAACTTTCTCCCCTGTCCATATGCCTGGTGTAGAGTAATAACCTATTCAAAACTAAGCATCTTGGTAAATGATAGAAACATGTCTGCCTGCCCGTCTTCAACTTTTCCTTTATTCTGCTACAGGTCCGCTTTCATCCACCATCCTGGAAGTTGCATTTCCTTTCTGAAGCAGAAAGTGCATTGCTAGCTCTACTTAGTATAACTTCGCTGCTATTTTATAGAGTGCGCAGTCAGTGTGCTTTCCCTTCTCCCCTGACCGCTCCATGGCCCTGATGGCTTATTTGGCCAGAATCCACATCCCCATGGCTGTGAGCCCAGACCCAAACCCCCTGCCTACCCTGGCTATTGGCGCACACATCCAGAAATAGGATGTGCTTTGTAACCGAACCCCTGCAGCATCCTGTAGACTAGTGAATGGGAACAGTCCAGGCAACATAGTGACCTGGGTGACATTGGGTCTGCATAGTTTTTCATCTAACAAAAAGTTTCTTAAACTGTCTGCTGCATGCGTAATTTCTGACTATAAAATTTGTATTGAGGTTTACAGTTTGTCATTTATGCTAAACGCTGTTTGTTATCAGCACTGTCTGTGTTAATAGGGTAATTAAGCGATTTTATTTCCTTTATCCTATGAATGAAGGAAAGAAAATTGCTTAATGTATGGCCTTTCTAAGATGGGGTTGGCTTCAAAGCTGTAGATAATACAAAGTCGTTTTTTCGTTTGTCCTACATCAGAAATTTCTGGGGGAAAACATAATTTGCATTATTTTTTTTATTTTTTTGGCTGGCTAGTTCAAAAGAGTGCTGTGAACCCATGTAGCAGATCAAAACACCTGCCCCTGTTGCGCTCTTACTGGGTTATTTTTTTTGTGCACCCACACCCAGTTGTTGTCTTCAGTTGTTTTGTAAAGGCAATGTCTTCTGGTGTGTTTGAACCTTTTTAAGGATTCGTAGGACTACCTCCAGGTGAGCCAGTCTTCTGTACATTGTTGTCTCATAGTAGGGTAATTCTGGCTAGTTTATAGTGGGGGGGGGGGGGCACACACATCAAAAGCTGCCTTGAGGTGGCATTGTGGCTCCCATTTTTTGTATTTGCAAATGAAACAGAGTAGTTAGTTGGGGGACCTAGTAATAACTGGGCTTACACTTTAACACTTCTGCACAGGAAAAAAATGTTTTTAACTGAGGTTCCATTATAAAGTTAACCTATCAAGGTGAGGATATATAGGAGCTTCTACAACTTGCTTGTTTTGGGTTTTGCATGCTCTGGGATGATCATCCTAATCTTGGGATCATTACTTGGTAAATCGCTGATATGTACATAACTGTTCCAGGTCAGTGACTCCCCTTGTAGTGAAGAAAGAAAGAGTAATGGATGTCTACACCAGAGCATGTACAATCAAAATCAAGTAAACATTGGCAATGACCATATGTCTCTCCCGACGTCCGGTTCCCTTTAGGTTGGGTTCACACTTAATTCGGACACTTCTCACAGCAGGGGACCGGTGCGTCCCTGTTCTCTGTTTTCAGAGACGAATCAGGCCCAAATTTTTGCATAAATTCGGACCTGAAACAGAGCCAACGACGCTCAGGACCTCTGTGCAGTTCGCTCTGCAGCCGCCACAGAGATGTGTGAACTGGCTCCATAGAGAGACGGTCAGTCTCCTGTCATGCTAATTGGATGTGGAGAATCCAGCAAGTGTGAACCCAGCCTTAAACACAAAAAAAAATACCTTTTGCCAGCCATACACCTGAGATGGTGTGTTGTATGTTACTCATTTTATATGTTACATTCTTTGTTTTTTCCTGTATTTTTCGTTACTATGTTGTATATTCTGTACTACTAAATATCTGTACTTTAATTGTATGTGCTAAACCTTTGTCTGATACTGTTACTGAGCATTAAACTACTGTCTCATTCTATCGCTTACTGAAAACTGACATAGGTGACATCATTTCTACTTGTGAACTTGATTGTTGACATGCAATGTTGGCCTGTACCTGTATGTCTTGTTCTTTATGTAACTTTTTTTTGTTGTACCTCACGTTCTGCTATATATGCTTTATCTGCCTTTATTTCTGTTTTAAAAAAGACAGTTTAAAAAAAAAAAAGAGAGAGAGAGCATGCAACCTGCAAATGATGGACAGTGAAACTGAATTGTACTTATTAATCAGACATTAGGTGGACACTGGTGAAGTTTGCTGTGGTGGTGGGTGGCGCTTGCATGCAAAGCGGTGTTTACTATCCGTATTCTTGCAAAACACTGTTCTTATAGTTTGGATTTTTTTTTTCCCCCATCTCTCAAGGATTATGCCTGTCATGGAGGGAGTTGTTGCTGACGGCCCGTTCAATATTGAGGATGCTCAGGTTCCTGTTTTAAAGGAGGAGAGCAAGATGGTTGTGCCTGAGGTACTATGTGAAGGAAATGGTGCTGTAACTCCTGTGGAAGAAAACTGTGCAGCGCATGTGAGTGAGGAACACATGCCGGATATGGTAGAAAGACAGCACGTAAAGAATGCTTCTCCCAGTGAACGGGAAGAGGATATGGATGTAACCAAGGATGATGGAGACCCTGTAGAATGCAATGGCCAGATACACCCATTTGCAGAAGACGCAAATAATATTTTGATACAGTGCAAGGGGCAATTGCATGAAATCTGTGGCGCAGAAGTACCTTCTCATGTGGATGTGGTCACGGAGGTCTCCTGGTACACAGAAGAGGCTGGGTTGACCTCTGTATATACTGTGCAGTCATTAGTTATTCCTCCAGATGGGCAACATGCACAAATGACTATGGCCAATGCAGTAGCAACATTTTCCCCACCATTGCTCCTTGGCCCCCTAGCAGATCCACATGGTGCTTTGGGTCCTGAATGCCCGTATGAAGCCCGCAATCCATCACTATTGCAAGATTCACTTCCTGGCACACGGATCATGAACACTGCTGGTGCCCACTGTAGTGAATTACTGGTAGAGCAGATGTCGGTGTTGGAAGTTGACAAACAAATTCAAGGAATTGCAGAGTCTTCTACTGGAAATCTTTGTGGGGTTCATTTACTGGATGCCTTTGTACAGCTGCCAGCTGAGGAGAGGAGACCTGAAGAAATGGTAAATGCACAGCTGGGCTCCATAAAACTACATGAACAGCTGCTCTCTGTTGACCAGAATGACCCTTTATTAAATGCTTATGATAGCTTGAACACACCAGTGGATAGAGCTTTATGTCAGGCACATCTAAATGTAATCCCTTTGTATGAAGGTCCAGCAGACACCTTAGTAGTAAACCCCCCTAGCTCCACACTTCTGACAAATAATTCTGACAGAGAAGACCAGTTGGTCCATGGTTTAGTAGACACTCCAGCAGTAACACATGGTACCATTCCTTCCGGGAATGAGGCCAGTGCCCCAGAGCAAACGCTAGATGTGATAACATTGAGTTACCACCCTGCAGAGGTGGTGCACAACACTACACCGTTGGACAAAGCCAGTGCACCACAGCATAATCAGCTAAATGTAATGCCCTTGTACCAAGGATCTGCAGTAACGCACAGCTCTAGACCATTGGTTAATGAGGCCAGCACTCCAGAGCAGAGTGAGCTACAATCTACTACAGACTTTTGTAGAGGTAAACGTAAGCATAGCTGCGCAAGTCCCCCACCTGCCAAGAGACAGCCCTACCAATGCAAACCATTGTCGCTGCCTGCGTGGGCTTTTCACCAGCTTCCTAATTCTGGTCTTGAGCATGTTGCAAATGATCTCCCCAACTTGAAGAAAAGAGTGAAGAAATTTGTGACAAATGAGGACACTGTCGATTCCCCCAACCCTTACTTTAACCCCAAACTCATCCAGTACAATGCTTCATCTGAGTCAGACTGGGATTCAGGACTTATGTCTCAGCAACAGTGTAAGCACCAACAAGGTGCACAACTTGGAGACTTGCGTACAGCCCAGGTCAATCTGGATGAGAGCTGGTATGGGAGAGAGCTTGGCTCTGTGCTGGCCCAGGACCAGAGCTTGGGCTCTCATTCTACCACACAGACTGTCACTTTGGCACACACATCTTATGACCTTTATCTTAGTGGGGCGGCATCTTAGGAATAAATTGACAAAAGAATTTCTACTTCTTAATGACAAAAGTTTACTGCTGATAAAGGAAAGTGCTGTTTTCTTTATCGGAGGACACTGGTTAGTTGAATCCCTCACCTTCTTTCCATCTCAGCAAGGTTTTCTTGACCTCCGGTTCTCCATGATCTAAAATTTAAATTTCAGAGAAGGTTCCCCTCATAATGGCCATAGTGAGGGGGGGTTGGTGCTTGGAATCAGCTGCAAAGATCTCGCCACTGATGTTCCTGACCTATATAAGTTCCTTTAAAAAAAAAAAATATATGTGTATATATATCTATATCTCTATCTCAGATTCGGCCTTTATCTTTTTTTCAATTGCTTCAGTCTCTAGACCTTAAATCCATCCACCACCCCACTTGTGTATTTGCCTTGCTTACGTTAAGTCCATTAATGTGTATTTCTCTAGCTCAGTCTCCCTCCCTGCTTCCGGGATAGATATGCCGGTGAGCCCTCTGCTTCTACCCACAGCTATTAACTGCATCTTAATGACTCTTAATGGCTTGAAGAAGTTGTAGCAGGAGTTTAAATGTCTGCTTTTAAAGCCTGCGAAGAGCAAGATGATTGTAAAAAAAAAATCTCTTCCCCAGAGAGCAGGATGGGAAGAATAGGATCAGAGTACAGCTCCATAACACCTAGCACTGCAGCAACCAAATATGAAAAAAAATAAAAAAACCTACTCTGATATAAATGTTAGTAATTTGTCACTCCGTAATGGAATGCAATTTCAGCTTTCTAAAGCACTCTGAAATGCCAATCTAGGGGTTTTACTATGAAAGTTCGTGCCTGGTGATGACCTTCCTTGTGCCTCCCCTTTGCTCCAAAGATGTGATGGACAGCCTCCCTATCCAATAGCGAGCCTAGAAGGGCTGAGCTTAGAACCAATAATGCAGATGAGGTTGTGGTTTGTTTTTTTTGTTGGGGTTTTTTTTTTTTTTTTTTTTTTTTTTTGCATTATTACATCACAATTTAGTGCTCCTGGAGTGTTTTAGGGGGAAAAGCTTGAGCTGCACCTAGGCTCCTGGAAATGCCAGCTGTCCTGTGAATAGCAGATTATTCGTTTTATTGCCAGCAGAGGTATATTTTTATAGTATAGATTGTTTTTGACCAACGTAGATTTATTGAACTTGCCTGATCCTTCCATTCCTTCAAAAGGTTACATAAACGACCTCCCAGATGCCGTATATTGATGTGAGCTAGTATTGATTTTCATAAGGGCTGTCCCCTAACGCCAGGGTTGCCAACTGTCAGTAAATTTACCAGCTAGTTTGTGAAATCCATGACTTTTATATTTGTGTGAATGTTTAATATGGACTTGCAAACTGCAGGTCGGTAATGGGCATTCACTGACAGATGTACAAATCATGGATTTTACAAACTGGCCGTGAATTTACTAACAGTTGGCAACCCTGCCTAACACCGGTCTTCAGTTGCTGTTTTTTATAACGAGGAACTCCGTAGTACTTGTGCGTAGCTAGAGACCCTGGCCTTAAAAATAAGACAATGAAAAGGAGTGTGTTTGGTGTCTTGCTGCTGTTGTGCCTTTTTTATATTTTCTCCCAAGTCAAGGAAACTAAACACATTTAAAGCAGTGCAAGCTCTGTTGCACTTCTTTTTTGCAGTTGACATTTTTTTTATTTTTATTAAAAGACCCCAAGACTTTTTGGAGCAAATCGGGAAGTTGATTTTGCACCCAAACACAGTTATTACTCAGCGTTGGCCTAAGCAAAATCTCCATGTGGTGTTAAAAAGGGGTTCTAGGTGCAATACTAAAGCTGGAGAGTGCATAATCTGGTGCAGCTCTGCATATAAACCAATTCGCTTCCAGATTGTTGTTTTTTTTGTTTTTGTCAAAGCTTAATTAAACAAGCTGAATCTAGAAGCTGATTGGCTACCATGCGGAGCTGCACCAGATTTTGCACTCTTCAGTTTGAGTAAATCAACCCCACTGTGTCACACACCCTCTAGCAGGGATATGCAATTAGCATATCTCCAGCTGTTGCAAAACTACAAGTCCCATCATGCCTCTGGGTGTCATGCTTGTGGCTGTCCGAGTCCTGCTATGCCTCATGGGAATTGTAGTTCTGCAACAGCTGGAGGTCCGCTAATTACATATCCCTGCGTCTAGTGGATCGTCTAAGAAAGAGCTTGAGTAATTTAAGACCTTTTTACATCACTACTGTTTTCTGTAGTTTAGTCTTCAGCCGGTGATTTCTCTTGATTTAGAGCAGAGTTTCATGGCATGAGAAGATGGAGAGGTGTGTATTTATTTATTTATTTTCTTTTACAGGTACGGCTTTGATTTAAAAAATAAATAGGTTTAGTGATAAACTCACTTTAACATAATATACATAAGTCAAGGGAAAGTGAGACACTTAAGGTAATAAACCCAAAAACAGAAATCTATATTGTTGCTAACCAATTTTTATATATTGCTTATCTTATTTTATATAATGCAGCTTGCCAATCCTTAAATGTGATGGCTGCATTTGATTTTCCTTTTACCAGCTTGTGATTTGGCTCCTGTCTTATTGTGTTTCGACTCTGGATCGGAGCAATGGAGGCACCTTTGGACAGCAGCATTTTCATTCTGAGAGGTATCTCGTTTGTGCTGGAGACCTCGCTAGATCAGTCGCTGGTCGTGGGTGGTTGTGTGGGCAAGTAGAAAGGGATTCCTCCAGCAAATTGTGCCCAGTATTAGATCATGGCAATGAAACCTTTTTGAGGTTTGAATTTGCTGCCTTTTTGGTACAGCCTTATGGTCGTTTCCACGTGTAGACTTGGAAAAGTAGGAAGAAAGGAGTGCCCGGTGTCCAAACAAATGCAAATTGGAAGGTAAGGTAAAAGTTGTTTGTTAAAAGTAGCGACAAGTACATTCAGCCAACGTGTTTCGAGAGAAAGGACTCCCCCTTTCTTCAGGGCTGTTACTGCATGCTATTAAATGGGGGGGAATTCCTAAGCCGGATATATATTTGCGTGGTATCAGAGAGCAGAATCACCGCTGTGCTGGCAGGTGCAGCAACTGCAACCACAGCTGTCATTCTGTCAGCCTTCTCTGATACAATGCAAATCTAGTAGAGTCCCCCTTCTAAAAAACGCATTGACTCAATGTACTTATCCCTAATTTTAATAAACACTTTTTAACCTCCCTTCCATTTTTCATATTTTATTTTTTTAGGCATCATCTGCTCCTTCCCTTTATACTATTGCAATTCTGTTGGGAGGGTAAGTGTTGGATGCACTTGCAGATTGAGATGGACTTGACTGACCAAAAAATCTGAACTCCAGCTAATGCTGCTACAATTTATTTTACCTTTTTTGGAGTAAAGGTTTTTACCTGAATTAATAAAGTTGACCATTGTAAGCACCTGTCTGTGTTAAATTGGTTGCCTCAAACCGCTAACAGACTAAGCTGTCCAACAAAAGTGTCAGGAAGTTAAAAAATAAAATGTACTGGCAGGATCGACAGGTGAAAATAAAAGAAAACTAATCTAAACGCCACTTCAAATAATTGGTAAGCTACAATAACATTTTTGTTTTTCATTTTAATACCGCTTGGAAGGTTGGAACACCTGGGGAGCCTATGCATGTATCTGGTCCATCATCAATATTAAGACTAAACTGACACTTATGATGAATGCTCACTCTTGCCCCAGTTGTGCTATACACAGGTTTGGCTTATCCCTCATTGGAAACGACCAGGATTGTTAACAGATTTCCAAGCTCAGCATAAACAATGCCACCAACTCTTCTTTTTTTTTTTTTTTTTTTTTTAAAGCTTGAATTGGTTTAATTTATTTTCTAGTATTTCCCAGTATTAGAGTTTTCTACCTCCAAACTGTGAAGTTGTAATCTAAATTAATTTTTTATTGTGATAAAATAAAAGTTTATTTTTATACTTGTGGTATTTGTTTTTATGAGGCCATGACTATGTATGTATGTATGTATGTATGTATGTATGTTTGTACTTTTGTACCTATATTTCATTCAATGTATGAATCTTCTACCGGATTTTATTGTGGAGAGGTGAATAAAGCTGGATATACACTATACAACTTTTGTTGTTTGATTTATTTTTTCTCCTTTTTTAGATTTCCCTTCAACTATAGTGCAAGGGCCGGCCTGATTTGGATAAAAATTTAAAGTGTTTAGGTTTGACCTCATATATTGGTTTTGGTAAATCTAAATAAAGTTTTATAGTGTGTATCCAGCTTAAGGCTTTATGCAGATGGAAGTTGTCTCCCTGTGATATTAGGGCTCATTCTTACTAGCTGTTGGGGAGCATTACTGCCCACCCAACGTAATCAATTCAAGTGTATGGGCCACCTCTGAAGCCGCCTGGTTGCAGTACGTTAGTGTGGGGTTAAAGCAGGTGGTGAGGAGGTGATGCAAGGCCCTCCTCACTGCCTGTCATACTCCTCAGATGGTAACGCTAGTGTGAACCTTTCCTTAAATACAGGTCCGCAAAATCCATTGACTTTTTTTTTTTTTTTTTTTTTTTTTTTACTGAGCAGTACCTGTGGTAGTTCAGAGGCTACACTTTGATCTGCATTTCTTGTTCTGGTGCATTTGAACTGAATGCAAACCAGGTAAAAATAGGATTTTTGTACTCGCCGTAAAATCCTTTTCTCTGAGTTCATGGATGGACACAGCTTCAATCATGACAAAGTGGGTATTTGCCTTCATTCAGGAGCGACTAGGCAGAAAAAGTGTTAACAACTTCAGAGCTGAACAGCCCCACCCAGGGGGCGGTCATACTGGCTATATCCGCTCAGCCTGCACTAAGCAGATCAGTTCATCAAAAAGCCGTACAAACTTAAAAACGAAGCGTGGGTGCTGTGTCCGTCCATGAACTCAGAGAAAAGGATTTTACGGTGAGTACAAAAATCCTATTTCTCTTTCGTTCATGGACGGACACAACTTCAATCATGACAAAGTGGACGTCCCAAAGCATTGTCAAAAACGAGGGGTGGGAACAGCATTAAAACAACTTCACCCCGGAGGCGTGTCCAAGATGGCGACCAGTGTGGAGGTTTAGTGTGAGAGCTCCGCTATCCTGCCTGCTATAATCCTGACTCCCTGCGGACACTTATCCTACCGAAGCCACCCAATTATCTCCTGAGACTCCCTGGAGTGGTATGCCCCCTAAGCGCAGGTCGGCGACACATCCGAAAGCCTCTGGACTGAACGCTTCATCGCGTGGCAAGAAGACTGGGACCTGCACGCGGCCCAATATGGCGTCGCAGACGGAGGATGTGGATCCTGCGACTCAGAGCCAAGATAACTTTAATGCCCTGATGCAAGCAATCACCACCTGCCAAACCACCCTGACGGGTAAAATAGACGCCATGCAGATGGAGATGGGACTGATCCGCAAAGACATGGACAAATTCCGGGCCCGTCTAACGGAAGCTGAACAGCGGGTAGGTGACGCTGAGGATGTGCTCCGAGACCACTCCACCGCTCTCCGCACCCTCACCACTAAGGTCCGGGCTCTTGAATATCGAGCCGAGGACGCGGAGAACCGCAACAGGAGGAATAACCTCCGAGTCATCGGGCTCGGAGGCCCCGGATCCGGTTGTGTTCGTGGAGAGGCTTCCACAAGCGACATTCTCACCGTTCTTCACAGTCGAGCGGGCCCACAGGATGCCGGCTGCCCGCGGCCCTCCTGGTAGCCCCCCGCGAACACTTATCCTTCGTCTCCTGAATTATAGGGACAGAGACACGGTACTGAGGGAAAGCAGGAAGCTTGAAGCCCTACGATTTGAGGGAACACGTCTCATGATATTCCCTGACTTCTCGGTTGAAACTCAAAAGATGAGGAAATCATTCGACCAGGTGAAACTTGCCCTCCGGCAGAAAGGCTTGAAGTATAGCATGCTCTTCCCAGCCCGCCTTAGAGTGCAAGATGGAGAAGCACTGAAATTCTTTACCTCGCCCGAGGAGGCCTCCAACTGGCTGGAATCCCTCCCGTGCAGATGAACCCCGTGGCAGGATCCCTCTCTCCGCATCTACCAGCTCGGACGGGTGAGACAACCTTTTTGCCTTTTACCGTCTATCATAGCACTGACTGTTTGTGGATGTTCCCGGCCGGCCTTTTTCTCCTTAAACTGAACTCCCTATACCCCTAACTATCTCCCACATTTTTTCTGGCCATGCGCCCCTGATCCATGTTTAGCCCATTATCCCATGTTTGTTTCGGGATCAACATGGCATGTATTGCCGCTGGACCTATTCACACAGACACTATATCCCGCACATGCCGTATTGCTGGGAGAGAAGAGGGACTGTTACATTACTAGCTGAGTTGCTCTGATACCACCTATGGGCGCTTCAAATGCAAGTTCAAGAACTGTGCCCCCGGGGGGGGGGTCTCCCCCTTTTTTTTTTTTTTTTTTTTTTTTTTTTATCTCCATTCCTCCCCCTCGGGTGAATACCTCTCCGCAGGGAGGACCAATTTATCTATTTTTTTCTTTTGGTTTTTCTTTTTCCCTTTTATCCGTTTGAACTTCCTTTACGTTGCAGGCACTTGCTACCATGGCGGCTGCTGACTAACCTACAGGTGCCTCAACGCTTTGCCCCCTAGGGGCCTTTCTTGGTACATTGCCTCACTAAGACCCATGGTCTTGTTTTGGGGGTTTGAAAACGCGCCTGAGTTCGGGAGGTAGCGTGGGGAGGGGGGGTGGGAAAGGATGTTGGTTTGGGTTTTATGAGTTCTACTATCACTGATTGTTTTTGGGTCATGTCATTACTATCTCTTTATTTTAAGGCGCGTAGGAAATTACACAGGTTATTCTCATCCCTTGCACTGCTGCTGAGTCAGGGCAGATGGGGAGGGTGGTTGATGTTTATTTTACCAACTCTAATATGGCTCCTTTTGAGGGTGATTTCGTGGAACGTGCGGGGGTTGAACTCTAAGATCAAGCGCTCCTTAGTGTTTGGGTATCTAAAGAGGCATCTCCCGCACATATGTATCCTCCAGGAGACGCACCTCATGGGATCCAAGTTATTGTCACTGAAGAGGGCATGGGTGGGATCCTACTACCATTCCACTTTCTCCTCACACTCCCGAGGGGTAAGTGTACTGGTACATAAGACGCTCCCATTTACACTGCTGGATCTCCATTTAGACCCAGAAGGTCGATATGTGATCATGCATGCAATGTGTGATCGGATAGAAATGGTGGTTGTGGGCCTATATATACCCCCTCCGGCAAATATGAATGTTTTACATAAGAGCCTTACTGTACTAGCTAAATATCCCACAACGAATGTTATTCTGGCAGGGGATTTCAATATGACCCCTGATCCTGAGGCAGACCGTCTCAGTCAGAGTCACAGGAGCCACACGACTGACCCGGGCCTAATTAGATGGGCGGAGACGTTTGGTCTACATGATGTGTGGAGATGGAAACATCCCAACGCCAGACACTATACGTGCCATTCAGCTACATATGCCACCATGTCACGTATAGACCTAATATATGTCAGCGACTCTCTGTTAAACAAGGTCGCGGCGGTTTCCATCCTCCCACGAGGTATCTCTGACCACGCCCCTATGATGATGATGATGATGACACTGACAACGGACACGGTAGCGGGGGAGGGGTTGTGGAGACTATCCAGATACTGGGTTACAGATGAGAAGCTGGAGCCGCTGATGTTGTCAGAACTAGGGGAATACTGGACCCATAATGAACATAGTGCGTCCCAGGCTTCGATCTGGGATGCATTTAAAGCCTATGCTAGAGGCAGGTACCAATACAATATCTCAAAAGTGAGGAAAGAAACAAAACTTGAGCTGTCCGTGGCTGAGCATAGGGCTCTGCGACTTGAAGATAGATACACCAGCTCCCCAGACCCTGGAACGCACACTGATATGCTCACTGCTTACCGAGAGCTAGCTCTGATACGTATTGACTCATGCCGTCGTTTCCTCCTGTCCCAAACTCACCGAGTATTTGAACAAGGGGAACGTCCTGGCAGACTTCTAGCCTGGCTGGCGAAGGAAAGGACGGGAAGCCCGTGCATAGCGAACATACAGGCAGAGGATGGTACCCTTCTCTCAGACCCGCTAGACATTAATGCCAGATTCGAACAATACTACTCTCACCTCTATGTCTCCAGGGTTACTTATACCCCCGAGGAGCTGTCCACATTTCTTGACACCGTTGATTTCCCGACCCTGTCTTCTGATGCGGCCCAGGGTCTGGAATCTCCCATTACACTACTAGAAATCCAAAAAGCCATTAAATCCATGCAAACGGGGAAGTCACTGGGACCGGACGGACTCCCCTCGGAGTTCTATAGGACTAATCTAGAGGTGGTGGGCCCTCATCTTCACTCGACGCTCAACGGGACGCTAGCGACAAACAGCCTTCCGGCCTCCATGTCTGAGGCCGTGATAGTTGTTATACCTAAGCCGGGGAAGGACCCCACATTGTGTTCATCCTATAGGCCCATATCTTTGCTGAACGTCGACGCAAAGATATTAACTAAGGTCCTGGCCTGTAGACTGAACGCAGTGATCCTTTCTCTAATACACGGGGACCAGACGGGCTTCATGCCTGGTAAGGGCACAGATGTTAATATTCGCAGGCTCCACACGAATATAGCGTACTTTAAGGACAGCATCCAGGGGGGCGCAGTGGCCTCCCTGGATGCAGAAAAGGCCTTTGATTCTGTGGAATGGATCTTTTTGTGGCAAGTCCTAGCTAAATTTGGCTTCGGCCCCAGGTTCATAGACTGGATTCGACAGTTGTACTCTTCCCCAACGGCGCGTGTGCGTACTGGTGGTACCCTCTCCTCCCCCTTCCACCTTTGTAGGGGCACGAGGCAGGGATGCCCCCTTTCTCCAGGGCTGTTTGCCCTGGCCATTGAGCCCATGGCGATACTCCTCCGCTCAACAAGCGAAGTTAGAGGACTACAGCTGGGCTTTCTGGTGGAGAGGGTGTCGCTGTATGCGGACGACACGTTGCTATACCTAGGTGATACTGCAGATTCCCTTACAGCAGCCCTGACGATTATTGATAGATTTGGTGGTTTTTCAGGTGTTCGGATCAATTGGGAGAAATCTAACCTGTTTTTGCTATCTGACTCGAACACCCTCCAAATGCCACTTGCCACATGTCCTCTGCAGTTAGTCTCCCATTTTAAATACCTGGGCATAGAGATCACTAGAGACCTCTCGCAATATTTAACGGACAACCTCTACCCAATCCTAACGTCCCTAATAGCTAAGTGCAATACCTGGAAGACCCTTCCATTGACTCCGGTTGGCAGAGTGAACCTCCTAAAAATGACATTTCTCCCCAAATTTTTGTATATTTTTAGGAACACCCCAAGCCTGATTCCTATGACCTTCTTTCACAAACTGGATGGAGTAGTCTCATCCTTTATCTGGGGGGGGGGAAGCCCCAGAGAATATCCAAAACCAAATTGCAACTCCCCCTATCTTTGGGGGGGTCTGTCATTACCGTGCTTTTTGAAATACTATTGGGCAGCAGTTTTGGTCACGGCCCGTTGGTGGTTTGCCCAAACCCGATCCAATCCTGCAGTTAACCTTGAGGCAGCCATAATGGGGTCCTACTCTGCCCTTACAAATCTGGTATAGAGGGGGGTGCGGACTTCCCCCTCAGAGTACTACTCCAATGAGGACTACGGTGCAGGTATGGGACAAAGTCACAGCGACAATTAGGAAAGCAAACTCCATTTCCCCTCATACTCCACTCTGGGGTAACCCAAAGCTCCCTCACTTTCGCACCATACCGGACCCCAACTTGTGGGCCAGGTATGGAGTGACCAAGATCCAACACATTATGCCATCCGGGGTTCTCCTCCCCTTTTCAGTACTAAAGGATATCTACCAGCTCCCCTCATGGATGCTCTTTCGGTATCTTCAACTGAAGCATGCCACTCAATCACAATTTCCAGCTACTGTCTCGGTTGAACCACATCGGATAGAGAGATTCCTTATCTCTCGGGGAGCGGACAGAATCCTTTCTTCTTTATACCTTAGATTGACATCTGGAGATCCTGAGGGCCCATCACCCCTGTGTCAAACATGGCAGGGAGACATTCCCTCTTTGTCGGAGGAGGAATGGGATCTGGCCTTACAAAACTATCTCCCCACAGTGATCTCTGCAAGAGATAGATTTATCCAACTCAAATTTATCCATAGGGCTTACTACACCCCTCAACGCTTAGCAAAAATCTACCCCACACAATCTGAGAGGTGCCCCAAATGCTTACAAGAGCTGGGAACATACTACCACGTGGTTTGGGACTGCCCGGCCATACAAAATTATTGGGGACAGGTACTGGCGGAAATTATTACAGTGGCTGGTGTCTCGGCATCAATGGATCCCAAGCTATTGTTATTGGGACTCACGGACTCCCTGACACACTCCACCCATAAGGGTCTCCTTATCTTCTACCTGGCGTTCTACGCCAGGAAAGTACTGTTACAAAACTGGAAGCTACCCTCCCCACCAACGACTGTTCAATGGCGCACACTTGTAGACTCGGTCCTTCCGATATACAAGCCGACATATAAAGGACGGAAATGCCCGCAAAAGTTTCATGAAATCTGGGATCCATGGATAGAAACCCAGGCACTTAATATTTAAAGACCTGACGGGGAATTGAGGGTGGGTAGATTATAAGTTGCCTATCTGGTTGTGCAATGGCCCCCTCACTTAAGGGATTTTAGGTTCTCCACCCACTTGGGTAGTACTGGTACTTGATTGGCTATACTTGTGTGGAAACACAATGCATTAGTGAGCTTCCCTAAACCCGACTGAATCATATCCTGTCTCTCTATTCTTAGCAATTCTATGAAGAAACCATGTGTAATGTTATTTTGCTTGACCATGTGCCTTACCAATAGATGAACCTGATGTAATGAAATTGTCTGTACTCCTTTTTAATTTCTAATAAAAATGTTTCTGTTAAAAAAACAACTTCACCCCAAAACAAAACAGAGCTCCTCAACGGAGGCGTTGTAACTCTAAACAGCCGCCTTGCGGCCGAAAGAAGCATCCGAAGATGCACATACATCAACTTGTAAAGTTTTTAGTGAAAGTGTGAACGGACGACCAAGTCGCCACCCTACACACCTGAGAAACAGACGCTTGACGTCAGAAAAAAGCCGAAGAGGTACCTTTTGCCCCGGTCGAATGTGCCGGGGAAGGGAGGTGCCTGACCCTTCATGGCGTAAGCCTGAACACGATCTGTCGGATCCACCTAGAGATGGTGGCCAACGAGACCGCTGGGCCCAGCCACCGAAACAAACAGTGAGTCTGAACTCCGGAACGGAGCAGTAACAGACAAGTATAGTCTGAGCTCGGACAACGTTCAAGGAATGCAACGTCGTCTCCTTAGGAATTGACGGGTGAGGACACAAGGATGGCAGTACAATGTCTTGAGATGAAAGGTCGAAACAACCTTAGGAAGAAAAGAAGGCTGCGGAAGCAGCACCACCTTCTTCTTGTGGAAGTTTAGATAGGGAGCCTTGGCTGACAATAGTAATGACTATGCTGCTCTGTGTCCCGTGATGTACTCCAAGAAAAGGATTTTACAGGTAAGCTGTTTTAAAAATCCTACTATTTTTGTGGAAGATCAGATAGGGAGGCTTGCATGACAAGGCTGCCTGCTCAGAAACCCGTCTTAACTGGCATAACAGCCACCAAAAGGACCACTTTCTGAGAAAGTGTCAACAAGGGAATCTCCCTGATGTTCTCAAACAGTGGTTACTGAGGCACCTAGAGGCCATGCCGTTAAAGCCATTGACTGCAAGCAGGATGGCATAAGGGACCCTGCAACAGCAGGTCCTCTCGTAGTGGTAGACACCAGAAGGACGTCTGCTACACAAGCCCCACGGAGGTAGTGGAGGGTGGACTGGAGGGCCCGCCTGCCGAACCCCCCCTGTACAAACGTTCTCACTAGAGAGTGAGCCACCAGGGGTCGTTGAAAAAAGGACAGCCAGGGCAGATATCTGGCCCTTAATTGTACTTAAAGCAAAAATCTTTTGGTCCGCCCCACGCTGTAAGAACAGCAGGACTCTGGAACCAAATAAGTACGCGGATACCACCCCATTTCCTCACAAATGGATATGTAGGTCTTCCAAGTGCGATGGTAAATCTTCCTAGAGGATGATTTCCGAGCACTCCTCATGGTAGAGATCACTGAGTCTTACAGGCCCAGGTCTCTTAGCACCTGGCTCTCAAGCCATGCCGTTAAGCCAGTGACTGTAAAAACAGGATGGCGTATGGGACCTTCCGACAGCAGGTCCTTTTCTTAGCGGTAGACGCCAAGAGGCGTCTGCTACCAGACGCACTAGATCGGTGTACCAAGGACGTCAAGGCCAATCCAGAGCAATTGGGACCATTGGAATCCTCTCTGCCTCCAGTCTGCGAAGCAGATGAGGAAGGAGCTTCAGAGGTGGAAAAGGCATAGATTAGCCAGTACTGACTCCACGGTGCCACCAACGCATCTGTCGTGTTTGCCCATGGGTCTCTTGACCTGGCCACAAACCTCAATACCTTCCGATTGAGTCGAGAAGCCAGGAGATCTACATCTGGCGTGCCTCCCCTCTGGCAAAGGAGCTGAAACGCCTCTGGGTGTAGAGACCATTCTCCTTTGGTCCAGCATCTGGCGACTCAGGTAGTCCGCCTGCCAGTTTCCCACACCCGAAATGTATACAGCCGACAGGGCCGGTACACTCCTTTCTGCCCACCTTAGGAGGTGAGCAACCTCCCATGCTGTAGCTGAGCTGCTTGTTCCTCCTTGATCGAAATACGCCACCACCTTGGTGCCGATGCCATGCCAAAGGGGAGAGCCACCAATTGGTAGTGGTCTTCCCCGGCCGCAAAGCGCAGACATCTCTGATGCCTGGTCCATATCGGGACATGCAAGCATGCGTCCTTGATGTCCAAGGATGCCCTGAAAATCCCCCGGATGGAGGGCAGCGACAACAGAGCGAACCAACTCCCTCCGGAATCTTTTTACCTTCACAAACAATTTGAGGGCCCTGAGATCCAAGATTGGATGAACCCCCTCTTTCAGCACTACGAACAGATTTTAGTAGAACCCCTGAAACCCTGCGTATCAGCAGGCCTTGAACCGCCCCATATAGGGCTCCCTGACGAGTCGGCTGAAGCTGGCCGTTTAGAGGGGAAAAAAATCTGTTCGGTAGTCAAGCAAGGTTGGCTTGCGAAACCAGGGACGCTTCGGTCCCTCAGCAGGCGCTTTATCGACCTGGGGCCGTTTACTTGCCACACTAGGGCGAAAGAACTGCTTGTGCGTGGTGAAGGAGGGCCCTTTGCCTAGGGCATGACTCCTTACCCCTTTTTGGATTACGGGAGCAGCATGCTCCTACCTTCTGGATGACATCATTAAGGATGCAATAGGGAGGTTCCAAAAAGACTGTCACCCTTAAAGGGCAGGTCCAATAAGGCCTTCTTGGAAGTTTTTGGTCCGTAGACCAGCACTTAGCCAAACCAGGTGGCGTAACCATGTCTGACTCGCAGACAAACTTAAGGCCCTGTACCAACTGGTCGGCCAAAGCCACCTCGTCCGGAGGAGCCTCCTGTGTCTTTAACCCCTGGAGTAGCATCTTTGCCCCCTCAGTAAGTGTCTGAGACACCAAAGCCCCAGCCATTGCTGGACGCACCACTGAGCCCACTACTGCATATATGTAGCGAGTGATTGTCTGCAGGGTCCCTGAAGACAGGAGCCCCTTCCACTGAACTCGTGGTTACTTGGTTAAGTCTGGACACGGGGTTCACTATCGCGGCAGAGGTCCATTTTTTTCAGGAAACTCTCCTCAATGGGTTACCAGACCCCCAAGTTTTTTGGGGCCGAAAAAACCTTCAGTGGTTTTTCCCACTCCTTGTATAAAAGTTTATCAAGATAAGACATACAAGGAAACACCTTGGTAGTGCGGGCCGGCTTACGGAACCCAAAGGGAACTGCCGTCTCTGCTGGTTCTGCAGAATTCTCCAACTTCAGCGTGACCCGCACTGCGGTGATAGATACCAAGCCTTTTCGCGTGCTGACCTGGACCTGGAGTCATCCTCACTGTCCGACTGGTCACGGTCCACGGTCTCTGATGCATCAGAATCAGGGCCATGAGCCCCAGCTGGGCCTGGCTCTGCATCAGAATTATTCCCAGATGATGGCGGGGGAAGGGGGCGCTTCCTACCCACCATGCCGCTTCCACCTTGGCAACAAAAGCCTCCAGGATCGCCGACATAGCGGCCACTGATATAGCAGGGGCCCCAGTTGCCAACTCGGGTGTTTCAGCTGAAAAAACTTCTGCTTCTGACATGCTGACCCACGCGCCTGATACCCACAGGGACTCCAGGCCAGGTATCAACAGCCCACCCTCCTAGTTGCTACAGAGATGCAGGGTCTCCCAGAGGACTCCCAACCCTTAGAACGGTCACTGTTACTGTTGCCGTCTGCTCCCACCTGAGATGCTCTCCCACAGCTGCCTGTGTCAGTCTGATCCTCCGTCAGCGCGTGTCTGTATATTGCGCGCCTGTAGAATGCACCCTAGAGGCCAAAGACTCCACAAAATGGCCACCGAGCGGCCGTGCTGAAGAACTGTGTGGACCACAAGAAAATGGCCGCCGGGCAGTCGACAGAGGCCAAAGCGGGCGCAGACCACAAGAAAATGGCTGCCCAGCGGCGATAGATCCATATAGGAGAGGTCCACGAGAAAATGGCTGCCGAGCGGTAGACAGAGGCCAAAACAGGCGCGGACCACAAGAAAAATGGCCGCCTAGCGGCAGATAGAGCTAGTAGGCGCAGACCACAAGAAAATGGCTGCCAAGCGATAGGTAGAGGCCAAAACAGGCGTGGACCACAAGAAAATGGCTGCCGACAGCATGGAGGGAAAAAACGCACAGGTAAGCAGAAAAACTGACATTTCCAATGACAGCCATACAGTGCAGTTCCTGCTCCAGATGGAGCCCCCCCCAGGTGAACCCCCAGCAGCCAGCCTAGCTCACAGAGCCCAGGGAGGAGGGAAGGCAGGGAGACAGGGAGACAGGAAAGAAAGGGTAAAACCACTTACTTGATCTCTCCAGGGATGTCCAGCCAAGTCCTCCTGCCCAAGCAGGGGAAGCTACTTGCCCTTCCTGCGGGGATTATGCTGGAAAACATTCCGGACAGACCATCTTCCGCGCAGTTACGGAGGTGACTGTCGGCCCGACATGCTGTGATTCAGCCATAGAGACCGGTCATATGCATGCCCTGGAGCACGAAGCTTACCGGCCACCCGTGGAGCAACGGGCATGTCGTCGAAAACCCATTGCGTAGCTAGGGTCGGCACACGCTCAATGGCCGAAAACTGGGGAGAGGATCTGGGATCCAGCCTGTTACCCAGTCGGCAGTTGATCGAAGATCGCAGTAACAAAAAACATAAAACGTAGAAAAAAAACCTCGGACCTATGGGCCCGAAGGGAGCCATGTCCTTCTCCTATGCTAGGCAGAAAAGAACTGATCTGCTTAGTGCAGGCTGAGGGGATATAGCCAGTAGGACCGCCTCCTGGGTGGGGCTGTTCAGCTCTGAAGTTGACACTTTTTCTGCCTAGTCACTCCTGAATGAAGGCAAATACCCACTTTGTCATGATTGAAGCTGTGTCCGTCCATGAACGAAAGAGTAATATAGCCTTTTCTTTTCAAGTTCTGTGTCTTTTCAATGTGGGTGCAGCTGCATGCTTTTGAATAGAGTGTTTGACATGGATGCTCATCAACATGAACCCTTAAAGACCCGTTTTAGGCTTTGCGTACGTGGACTTTTTTTTTTAACCAGCATTTGAAATGGGTCAAATGTAGATTTGCCACTAAGGCTGGGTTGACACTTGAGAACACAGCGGCTCACAGCAGGGGTCCGGTGAGTCTCCATTCACCGTTTCAGGTCCGATTTCATCCTGAAACGGACCAAAAGACGCACCTGACTCCTGTGCAATTCACACCGGAGCCGCTACGGAGACGTGTGAACCGGCTCCATAGAGAGCCAGTCACAATCTCCTGCTATGCAGGAAAACCCTCGTCCAATTCGCAATAGTGTGAACCCAGCCTTACTCCTATCCTATCCTATTTGAGATGTATCTGCATTGCAGGCAAAGCAGGTCAAATAAAACCCTTTTGCTTTTTGAGCTTGTTGTGCTTGAATATAAAAGGTTACAGACGGTAGACAGCAATGTCCATGTACACAAGGCAATTATAGTAGTGATGGATCTGGGTTCCCACCACCAGCATCAAGAAGCTGTGATCAGTAAAGCCAGGAGTGCCCAACCAGTGACCGATGTGGCCCTCGACCTCCTCCTGCTCTGGGATGACAGGTTGGCAAGCTCAGATCACGGGTTGCCGACCCGCCATCCCAGAGCAGCAGTTTTGTGAATGAAGCTGATGGTAGAGTAAATAACAGAAGTCTATGGCTCAGTACTTATTACCTGCGGGTTTGTTGCGCTTTCAGAAAGTGCGCCACACCTGCAGGATATAATAGAAGTTTACAGCAAAGTGCAGCGAACCCGCATAAAATCCACAGGTGCACTGAGCTGCACCTGCGGTTTGGACAAATCGCAGTGCATCAGTGTGAAAGCGGCCTTAGGCACCTTTCACATGATCGGTCCAACCCAATCGGACTTAATATTCACCTCTATGGAGCAACAGATGTAAACAGACTTGTGTCTGTTTACACCTGCCTACCTAAAAAAAAAAAAAAAAATAGAAAGGGATCTGCCCCCTTCCCAGAAACACAGCCAGTCTCCTGCCCTTGGGAGCTCTATCATTTAGTGGCACAACCAGAGCCTTCCGTTGGGATAGGGAATGACCAGAGATCTTGCTAGCCCTCCTCAGAACAATGGGCATTGAGACTAAAATGTAAAAAGGAAAGGAAGATCACACTGACCTTGTGCATTACCAATGGCATGGTTTAATTAAAAATTGTACAAAGATCATAAATACTCACAGAGCAAGTTAAAATGCAAGCGTATACACTATTCCGTCAACAGGAATAGATGCCTCCAGAGGGCCTCCTACTAGAACCAGACAGCCGGAGAGTCCAGACAACATACAATACGGCTTACGCGTTACAGGGGCGAACCCTCTTCCTCAGAGCCAAAAGTAGTAGTGCCCGGACCTCTCTCTGACCCCCTGTATATATGTGTGTGAATGTTGTAGTCGCATGTCTAGAGCAACGCCCACCCCCAAGGGCATACGATTAACGCTTTCTGTCCTCACTACATCATGGGCCACTTATTCTATCTACACAGTTGTCCACAGCATATATATATATTTGTAGTCCGAGTCTTCACTAGTGAATAGTCAGTCTTCACTTGAGAATGTGATACCCTAACTACCCAAGGCTTGAGTTGTGCCATAGCCTGCTGGTCAGTATGCCTAAAAGTGGGCAAAAAGACCCGGACTAGGTGAGTTTGGAAAAGAGGAAGGGCCGGTAACCAACCGTCTGGATGACATCAATGACTGGTAAGTATCCGTTACGATAGCCGAAACCAGTGACCTCCGAACGAAGACTAGAAGGGCCCCATCCGACAGAACTTGAAAAACCCTGCCCAGCAACCAACCGACTTTCCCGTATCTGACTGGATAAGCCTACACCAGAAAACACGGACATGGGAACGAACAGCTAGTGGCGAGCGGACACTTGGGAGAAACGGAACAAGGGCTGTCCCGAGGAGCCCCGGGGAATAATGCAAGGGTTGTGCCCAGCCACCAGGATGAAAGATGAGTATCTCCGTGAATACCTACAACCCCTGGCCTAACCGTCCATACATGGTAAGGGGACGTGAGAGGGAGAGATGCCAAAAAGGACAAACTGCCAGGAGTGAAGGGGGGTCTAAGATACCTGAAAGAAGTGTTGCAGGAGTGGATGGACGATGTCAACACGCTGAAACTGAACGCCCCGATGACCGCACAGAAACCAGACCTGGCATGACCCAACCTACCCGAGTGACAGTGAGCTCCCCTCGGAACCGGCTGGGCCTGTAGAACCGAAGGCTTGCCAAACCCGGAACCAAGGAGATGCTGAAATACCTGCTAAAATGCAGGAGCTGGGGTGTGCTGACACCCTGCCCAAGAGAGTTGGAACACATACAACCTGTCCAGTGAACATGAGGCCGTGGGGAGCCTGATTGGCCCGCATCCAACTGCGCTAAGAATACGGCCCAGAGCATGCATCGTGCTGGTATCCAGGACAGAACAGGAAACAAACTGAAATGTACCACCTACCCAGTAGCGGCTGGAAAAGGAAACCCCTGAGATGACTCACCGCCACGCAGAGCCAAGAATGACCAACTCCCCACCGGCGGAGTACCACCCTGAGTCAGAAACCCCCACATGGAGTGGAAGAGATGAACCTGCCTGTGATGCCGCCGAAACGTGCAGCCTGCCCCAACCCTAACATACAAAGGAAAAGACAGACAACCAGACACAAGACACCACCCCTCTGTACCTGCCTGGGACAAAGATGTGAGCAGAAATGACCAGACCTCAGCGCGTGAATGAACCTGACAACAGAACCCACCCTAGAGTATGTAGTAAGTGTGTGTAGTAAATGAGCCAGAGTAACCTGCCGCGCAGAGACAGGTAATTAAAAACGAAACACTCAGGGCCGATGTACCCACGGACCGTGGTGGGTAGTAGTATAGGCGTAAGAATGAACGTGCACGTATGACGTATGGTATACAGGCGAGAAGATTGTGGTCAACAACCAATTAAAAACGAAACCTCAGCCCGTATGGATCTGTAGACGTGACAGATCCTGAGATGCGCACCCTGGCTAACTACCCCCGGTATGTAAGAACCTGAACGAAAAGTGTGACGAGACAAGGAAAACAAACAACGCTGCAACGGCTGAGGGTGCGAGCGGTGACTGCACGGCACCGCCAAGTTATGACAGAACACGCTAGGACTGGCTGACCTGCTAACTGAAACACGCTGGGGTAAATATGCTAAGACAGAACACAACCCCCTCTGCACCAACCCCCGAGCGAAGACATAAGCAGTGAAGGTGGGACCATAGAATAAATGAACCTGAAAAACGACCCCCCCCCCCCGGCGTGTGACGTGAGTGAGCGCAAGGAAACTATTTCGCAATGACAGATCGTAGAAACTGAACCCTCAGGACCTGAGTACCCACAGACCGTGGTGGGTAGTCCTGCAGATGAAATGAAACGAATGCAAACGTATGACGTGACGTAACGGGCGAGAAGATCGCGGTCAAAGAACAAGACCAACGAAAAAACCTGAGCCCGTAAGGATCTGTAGACGTGACAGAAACCGAGATGTGAAACCTAGCCAACTGAACCAGGAATGCAAGAATCTACAAAAGTACGATGAACCTACGGAAGTAAGATGATACGGAACTGAACGAAGAAGAAAAAAACAGCTACCGGTGTAAGCTGAACCCTCAGGACCTGAGTACCCACAGACCGTGGTGGGTAGTCCTGCCAATGAATTGAAACAAATGCAAATGTATGCCGTAACGTAACGGGCGAGAAGATTGCGGTCAAGAACAAGACCGACGAAAAACCTGAGCCCGTAAGGATCTGTAGATGTGACAGAACCGAGATGTGAAACCTAGCCAACTGGACCAGGAATGCAAGACCTACAAAAGTATGATGAAACCTACGGAAGTAAGAGGATACGGAACTGAACGAAGAAGAAAACAGCTACCGGTGTGAGCTGAAACCTGCACAAGATGACAGGAAAAACGCCATGACAGGAAAACGCTACGACAAGAACGCGCCATGACCGGAAAAGCCATGACAGCAAAACACTCACAGGCCGCTGAAAGCAACATGCTGCCGCCAGAACCGCTAAAACAGAAACCACGTGACGCATGAATACCCGAATGATCGTGGAAGAGAAGCTACTCCACCAAACAGCCCCCCCTTTACTGAACAGCATCCCCCCACCCCTGGCCCAGAGACCCCAAGGTAGACTGGATACATTGAGCAAGACGCAGCTGGACCTGCAGCCTGCATCCCCCCCCCCCACGTGACCTGAGAAAACACAGATCTGGACTGAAAAGATGAAAGCAAGGATACCCACACCTAGTGCCTGAGGTAATACCCATGCAAGTCAGACCAACCAGAAACCCTGACAACTGACCACAGGTGAACCCCCTCCCCTGATTCCGATGCCCCAGGAAGGATAACTGCTATACAGAGGTAGAGCCCCCCCCCCCCCAGCCTGACAGTAGCAACGGAGCGCCCCCCCCCATCCCCACTAACCAGCACCACGGGGACCGGAGAGGTGGATCACCCTCAGCACCTGGTCGGCCGAGCTGCATCCCTGCGCTCCAGGAGAAACGGGCGGCCGGCCCCTGCATGAAGCAGGATGGATGGACGCCCCCCCCCTCTCCCTGGCATGGGCACCGGGAGACGCGGGTGGCCTCCACCATACCTGATAGAGCCCTGGGCAAGTGGATGGGAAAACTATGCGGAATACTCACCATCTGACGAGTGTCCCCCTTTGCTGGTGCGGCGAATTATCCCTAGACTGCCAGCAGACCGTGCTGCCAGTCTGAGCACTGGGAGAAACGGGCGCCCCCTGACAAGGGTGGACAGTCCCCCCCCCCCATGCAGCTGGTGTGACCCCGGGAGAAGAGGATGATGCCCCCCCTGCCAGCGTGTACCTGAGAAGAATGGACAGAAGAAACCCCCCCCCCCCCCTCGAGATGCGGTGAGAACCATGGAGGAGTGTATGGGCGGACCCCCCCCCAGCGTGAGCCTGGGAAGAGGAGTGGACGAGCAGGCGGCCCTGCAGATGTGCCGGCGTGAGCCCAGAGGAAGAGAGGGTGGATGGCAGGTGGCCCCCCGATCATGCTGGATGAACCCAAGGTGGATGGACAGCCTCCCGGTGCAAGTAGCTGGAGAACGCCCCCCCCCATGCGAGAAGGCCCTATGGAAGTGGTGGGTGGACGAACAGCCCCCCCCCCCCCCCGCGTGAGTGCCGAGGAAAGCACCCTGACAGCAGAGGAGAACGACCCCCGGGTCAGTGTGTGGGTGGAGAAGCGAGCGGGCAGCCCTCACAATGCGGGCGGGCAGCTCCTACGCAGGCGGCACAATAGGAACCGGAGAGGTGGACCACCCTCCGCCCAGGCTCCTGACTGAGCGTGCTGCTGCTCAGAGCTCCGAGAGAAGAGGCGGCTGACCCCCCCCCCCCCAGATGCGGATTGAGCCTCGGAACGGATGGATGCCACCCCCCCCCCCGCGAGAGCCCTGGCAACGCTGGAGGGTGGATGGCCGGACGGCAGCGCCCCCTCCCCTGGCGTGAGCCCTAGGAGAAGCAGGCGGGTGGCTTCCATGGAGCCCCGTACCACGTGGACGCCTCAGTGCGTGCCCCGAGGAGTGGGAGCCCCGGAGAAGGAGCAGGTAAACGAGCGGGCGGCCCTACAAAGGACGCCGGCATGTGTCCGGAAGTAGTGAAACCTGGCATGAATCCTGGAACACGGCTTGGCCCCCGACTCCTGCAGCCGACCGGCGCACAGTGACGAAAAGCGGAAGTGACGCGGAAACCCGGAAATGACGTCATGGCTGGACCCAGAAACCCCGCCGACGCAGGAGAGGAGAGAGGAGGGGGGATAAATAGCCCCCAGACTCCTCCTACAAATTCAGGCTAGCCTGCGGCCAGCCTTCTAACATATATACACACAGTGGGTACGGACCCCCTTAAATTTTTCACTCTTTGTTATATTGCAGAAATTTGCTAAAATCATTTAAGTTCATTTTTGTTCCTCATTAATGTACACACCGCACCCCATATTAACAGAAAAATACAGATTTGTTGAAATTTTTTCAGATTTATTAAAAAATAAAAACTGAAATATCACATGGTCCTAAGTATTCAGACCCTTTGCTCAGTATTTAGTAGAAGCACCCTTTTGATCTAATACAGCCATGAGTCTTTTTGGGAAAGATGCAACAAGTTTTTCACACCTGGATTAGAGGATCCTTTGCCATTCCTCCTTGCAGATCCTCTCCAGTTCTGTCAGGTTGGATGGTAAACGTTGGTGGACAGCCATTTTTAGGTCTCTCCAGAGATGTTCAATTGGGTTTAAGTCAGGGCTCTGGCTGGGCCATTCAAGAACAGTCACGGAGTTGTTGTGAAGCCACTCCTTCGTTATTTTAGCTGTGTGCTTAGGGTCATTGTCTTGTTGGAAGGTAAACCTTCGGCCCAGTCTGAGGTCCTGAGAACTCTGGAGAAGGTTTTCATCCAAGGTTTTCATGCTTCACTGTTGGGACTGTATTGGACAGGTGATGAGCAGTGCCTGGTTTTCTCCACACATACTGCCTAGAATTAAGGCCAAAAGGTTCTATCTTGGTCTCATCAGACCAGAGAATCTTATTTCTCACCATCTTGGAGTCCTTCAGGTGTTTTTTTTTTTTTTTTTTAGCAAACTCCGTGCGGGCTTTCATGTGTCTTGCTCTGAGGAGAGGCTTCCGCCGGGCCACTCTGCCATAAAGCCCCGACTGGTGGAGGGCTGCAGTGATGGTTGACTTTCTACAACTTTCTCCGATCTCCCGACTGCATCTCTGGAGCTCAGCCAAAGTGATCTTTGGGTTCTTTACCTCTCACCGAGGCTCTTCTCCCCCGATGGCTCAGTTTGGCCGGACGGCCAGCTCTAGGAAGGGTTCTGGTCATCCCAAACGTCTTCCATTAAAGGATTATGGAGGCCACTGTGCTCTTAGGAACCTTAAGTGCAGCAGACATTTTTTTGTAACCATGGCCAGATCTGTGCCTTGCCACAATTCTGTCTCTGAGCTCTTCAGGCAGTTCCTTTTTCCTCATGGTTCTCATTTTGCTCTGACATGCACTGTGAGCTTAAGGCTGGGTTCACACTAGTGCGACACGACATCTGTCCTACTTTGGATCCGACTTTGCCCTGCGACATGAAGCCGACATATGTCCGACTTTCAATGAACGGGGATCCGACTTGGATCCCCGCCAATATCAGGCACTGTGTTTGGTATGAATCTTGAAGGGGAACTCCAGGCCAAATTTTAAATTAAAAAAACGGCGCTGGTTCCCCTCCAGAGGCATACCAGGCCCTTGGGTCTGGTCTGGATTTGAACAGGCGCCCCTACGCCGAAAAACGGCGTGGGGGGTCCCCCCAAAATCCAAACCAGACCCTTATCCGAGCACACAACCTGGCCGGCCGCAGGGGAAGAGGGGGGGACGGGAGAGCGCCCTCCCCTCCCTCCTGAACCGTACCAGGCCGCATGCCCTCAACATGGGGGGTTTGGTGCTCTGGGGCAGGGGGGCGACCTGCGGCCCCCCTCCACCCCAGAGCACCCTGCCCCCATGTTGATGAGGACAGGGCCTCTTCCCGACAACCCTGGCCGTTGGTTGTCGGGGTCTGCGGGCGGGGGGCTTATCGGAATCCGGGAGCCCCCTTCAATAAGGGGGCCCCCGGATCCCGCCCCCCCCCACCCTATGTGAATGAGTATGGGGTACATCGTACCCCTACCCATTCACCTGGTGGAAAAAAATTGCAATAAAAAAACACTACACAGGTTTTCAAAGTAATTTATTGCACAGCTCCGGGGGTCTTCTTCCGACTCCCGGGGGTCTTCTTCCGACTTCCGGGGGTCTTCTTCCGACTTCGAGGGTCTCCGGTGTCGTCTCCCGCTCCGGTTCTTTCTTCCGCCGGGCCTCCGCTAACTTCTTTTTAGCTCTCTTGCTAACAGAGGCCCGGTCTTCCCGTTGTCTCGTCCGGCTCTCCGTTGTTCTTCTGCCGGCCCCTCCACTAACTTCTTCGTAGCTCTTTCGCTAGTGGAGGGGCCGGGCTTCCCGTCGCTGTCGGCTTCTTCTTCCCTCTTCTCCTTCTCGATGTTGACGCGTCGCTTCCTCTCGCTGTAATACTGGCTCTCCGCTCCGCTCCGCTCCGCATTAATATAGGCTTCTCATGACGTCACAGTCACATGTTCCCATGACGTCACAGTCACATGCTCCGGGGCCATGTGCCCTGGAACATGTGACTGTGACGTCATGAGAAGCCTATATTAATGCGGAGCGGAGCGGAGCGGAGAGCCAGTATTACAGCGGGAAGAAGCGACACGTCAACATCGAGGAGGAGAAGAGGGAAGAAGACGCCGACGGGAAGACCGCGCCCCTCCACTAGCGAAAGAGCTAAAAAGAAGTTAGTGGAGGGGCCGGCAGAAGGACAACGGAGAGCCGGACGAGACAACGGGAAGACCGGGCCTCTGTTAGCAAGAGAGCTAAAAAGAAGTTAGCGGAGGCCCGGCGGAAGAAAGAACCGGAGAGCGGGAGACGACACCGGAGACCCCCGGAAGTCGGAAGAAGACCCCCCGGAGCTGTGCAATAAATTACTTTGAAAACCTGTGTAGTTTTTTTATTGCAATTTTTTTCCACCAGGTGAATGGGTAGGGGTACGATGTACCCCATACTCATTCACATAGGGTGGGGGGCGGGATCCGGGGACCCCCTTATTGAAGGGGGCTCCCGGATTCCGATAAGCCCCCCGCCCGCAGACCCCGACAACCAACGGCCAGGGTTGTCGGGAAGAGGCCCTGTCCTCATCAACATGGGGGCAGGGTGCTCTGGGGTGGGGGGGCCGCAGGTCGCCCCCTGCCCCAGAGCACCAAACCCCCCATGTTGAGGGCATGCGGCCTGGTACGGTTCAGGAGGGAGGGGGGGCCGCTCTCTCCCCCCCCCCCTCTTCCCCTGCGGCCTGCCAGGTTGTGTGCTCGGATAAGGGTCTGGTTTGGACTTTGGGGGGACCCCCCCACGCCGTCTTTTCGGTGTAGGGTGCCCGTTCAAATCCAGACCAGACCCAAGGGCCTGGTATGCCTCTGGAGGGGAACCCAAGCCGGTTTTTTATTTAAAATTTGGCCTGGAGTTCCCCCTCAAGAGCAGTACAGCACAAGTCGCATGCCAAAGTCGGACCATGCAAGACTGCGGTCCGACTTTGATCCGACTTCAATGATAGTCAATGGGCTGAAGTCGGATCAAAGTCGGACCAAAGTAGTACAGGGAGCATTTTCAAAGTCGGACCGACATGTGTCGGACCAGTTAGGACGGCTCCCATAGGGAAACATTGATTTTCACACGTCATGCGACATGAGCTCCCAATGTCGGAGCGTTTGTCGCCCCAGTGTGAACCAGGCCTTAAGGTCTTATATAGACAGGTGTGTGGCTTTCCTAATCAAGTCCAATCCGTATAATCAAACACAGCTGGACTCAAATGAAGGTGTAGAACCATCTCAAGGATGATCAGAAGAAATGGACAGCACCTGAGTTAAATATGAATATCACAGCAAAGGATCTGAATACTTAGGACCATGTGATATTTCAGTTTTTCTTTTTTAATAAATCTGCAAAAATTTCAACAATTCTGTGTTTTTCTGTCAATATGGGGTGCTGTGTGTACATTGAGGGAAAAAAAAGAACTTAAATGATTTTAGCAAATGGCTGCAATATAACAAAGAGTGAAAAATTTAAGGGGGTCTGAATACTTTCCGTACCCACTAGATAGATGGGATGACAGAAAATACCTGAAGTGTGTGGATGTGGAGGTAGCCAGCATTCAGCATTCCCTTACTGCCATCTGCCGCCAGGCCTTCCTCGCCATGCTAGCGCCACAGAATTACCATCCCATCATTCAGTCGGACGCACGCCGACCGCATACCCGGAGGTGGCGGTGGATATGCGTTCCACCTGCCACTTCTGGTGTCGGCAAACGTAATTTCCGTCCCAGCAGTACGCTGTACACACACACCAATGGATGACCTGGAAGCGGCGGTGGATCTCTCCCACCGCCTCCGTTATCAGCAAGTAGCTCTTCCGCCCTAACAGGATGCCTAAAGTGTGTCATTTTTATGGCGCCGCCCATACATGGGACGGCCATAGAGGTAGGCCAGGAACAATCACCTTAGTGGCCCTTAATCTATGCGCGGCACAGTGAGGTAATGCCCCGCACAGACCAGGGATTGGGAAGAGAACAAACGGTGTCAACAGAAAAAGGCTATATACAAAGTACTAATCAGCTTATAAGGCAACACGTTTTCTGTGGGGTCTTGTTGCTATCTGCAAATACTGCAGCAGGCCCCAAACTAATCATGTGATGGCCCAATGTAATATGTGTATAGATAGAAAATAACAGTTGGGATGAGGTTTTGATGTTGGTGTGCTGTGCCTGTTTTTCTCCACATATAGTGTTGTGTGTTTCTTCCAAACAACTCAACTTTTGGTTTCATCTGTCCACAGAATATTTTGCTAGTACTGCTGTGGAACATCAAGGTGCTCTTGTGCAAACTGTAAACGTGCAGCAATGTTTTTTTTGGACAGCAGTGGCTTCCTCTGTGGTATCCTCCCATGAAATACATTCTTGTTTAGTGTTTTACGTATCGTAGATTCGCTAACAGGGATGTTGGCATATGCCAGAGACTTTTGTAAGTCTTTAGCTGACACTCTAGGATTCTTCTTCACCTCATTGAGCATTCTGCGCTGTGCTCTTGCAGTCATCTTTACAGGATGCCTACTCCTAGGGAGAGTAGCAGCAGTGCTGAATTTTCTCCATTTATAGACAATTTGTCTTACCGTGGACTGATGAACAGCAAGGCTTTTAGAGATATTTTTGTAACCCTTTCCAGCTTTATGCAAGCCAACAATTCTTAATCGTAGGTCTTCTGAGAGCTCTTTTGTGTGAGGCATCATTCACATCAGGCAATGCTTCTTGTGAAAAGCAAACCCAGAACTGGTGTGTGTTTTTTATAGGGCAGGGCAGCTGTAACCAACACCTCCAATCTCATTGATTGGACTCCAGTTGGCTGATACCTCACTCCAATTAGCTCTTGGAGGTCTCATTAGTCTAGGGGTTCACATACTTTTTCCACCTGCACTGTAAATGTTTACATGGTGTGTTCAATAAAAACATGGTAACATTTAATTCTTTGTGTGTTATTAGTTTAAGCAGACTGTGATTGTCTATTGTTGTGACTTAGATGAAGATCTGATCACATTTTATGACCAATTTGTGCAGAAATACCATAGTATTCCAAAAGGGTTCACATACTTGTTTTTGCAACTGTATTCTGTACCTAGACATTTTAAAAAGGCCTATGATAGTTCGGTGAGTGGCCTGAAAGTTTTTGGGATTGAGGCTATATCAAATGACCTTGACAGTGGCAAGAAACATAAATTTTTGTGCACTAGAGAGGCCTATTGGATATTAACTTTGGGTTCTTTAGTCCCTCATGGCCTCCATGAAAGGATCGAACTATACAATGTAGTCTAGTTCCCCCCCTTTCTCTTGTTCTTGAGTGTTCCTTATCTCCCCCCCACTATTTCTGAGAGGTAGACTTTGATTCCCATAATATGTAGGGCCTTATGTTCCAATATGTAGTGATCAGCCTTACTAAGGTGATTGGTCCTGGCCTACCTCTATGGCTGTCCCTTGTATGGGCGGCGCCATTACTATGACACACTTTAGGCATCCTGTTTGGGCGGAAGAGATACTCGCTGATACCGGAGGCGGTGGGAGAGCTCCACCGCCGCTTCCGGGTCATCGCCTGGTGTGTGTACAGCGTACTGCTAGGGCGGAAGTGACGTTTGCCAACACCAGAAGTGGCGGGTGGAACGCATATCCACCGCCCCTTCCAGGTATGCGGTCGGCGTGCGTCCCACTGAATGATGGGATGGCAATTCTGCGGCGCTAGCATGGCGAGGACGGCCTGGTGGCAGATGGCAGTAAGGGAAAGCTGAATGCTGGCTACCTCCACATCCACACACTGCATGTATTTTCTGTCATCCCATCTATCTATATATATATGCTGTGGACAACTGTGTAGATAGAATAAGTAGCCCATGATGTAGTGAGGACAGAAAGTGTTAATCGTATGCCCTTGGGGGTAGGGGGGGTAGTGGCCTGTGGTGGGAGTCGCTCTAGACATGTGACTACAACATTCACACACATATATAAAGGGGGTCAGAGAGAGGTCCGGGTACTACTATTTTTGGCTCTGAGGAAGAGGGTCCGCCCTTGTAACGCGTAAGTCGTAGCCGTATTGTATGTTGTCTGGACTCTCCGGCTGTCTGGTTCTTGTAGGAGGCCCTCTGGATGCATCTATCCCTGTTGACGGAGTGGTGTATACGTTTGCATTTTAACTTGTTTTGTGAGTATTTATGATCTTTGTACAATTTTTAATTAAACCTTGCCATTGGTAATTCACAAGGTCGGTGCGCCCTTCCTTTCCTTTTTACATCTGCCCCCTTCCGTCTGCGCGAATCGTATTCGATCAGAGGGCCCATAGAGTAGAGTGGGCTGTGTCCGTGTACACGGACCTGTCATCCTCCCGCTTCGCTCATTGTGGCCCGCGACCAGTTACTACTTCGCTTAAGTGGCCCTCGCTCTTCAAAAGGTTGAGCACCCCTGAGTAGCGCCTTCAAATTGTTCAACATAATGGTAAGTTTTATACTACAATTGGACTTTTTTATTTTTTGTATGATTTGGTTTGTACATAATGTAAATAACTGAACGTTTCTTTCCACCTACGCGTCTGAAGACTTTTTGTGACGGGTGAAGGAAGGACATTGAAGACTTTGTTTTGCCTGCATTGTGGTCGTTTTGCAGCATGCACCCACTCTGCCAGTAGGACTGAAAAAATAACAAATGTGATGCAGGCAAAATCCATGTCTATGGGATAGAGAGTGCTTTGTATAGCTAGAACAAATGTTCTATCATGGGTGGTATTGGGATGCATAACCTTTGAAAGAATAATGTATTTAGAAGGTGTGGATCAGTCTTATTTATCAAGACCTAAATGCTGGCATCCCCAGTTCTGTTTAATTGTGTAACTGAACCCAGGACCCTGCATTCACTATATCTGGTCTCCCAAAGTACACCGAACATGGAAATGCAATTTTTTGAGTAAACAAACTGTTAAATGTCTTTTCTCATAAGCAATATATGACAGTCTTGTGACCTCCGTTAGTGTCTGGCCAAGCACTGGTTAAAGCTCCTCTAACTGTCCTATAAGGCTGCATAACTCCTGACTTTCTGTCTGGACAGTGCTGATTGGCCCTGTGCTGATCACATGCACCCTCCAAAAAAAAAAAAAGCTCTAGCAATACACACCAAACTGAGCATGTGCAGAGTGCCTGCAAGGCTCTGTTCTATCAGGAGATGGATTGGGGATGGTAAAAGAAGGGGAGGATCAGAGAAGACTGGATCAAACAGCCTTTTTACACCATGCAAAGGATTAACCCCTTAGGTTTCATAGTGAGTGTAACAAGCATGCTTTACTGCATATGTGGACTGATTTTACTGTTGTGGGTTTAGTAACACTTTAAATGAAAGGGGTCTTTGAATTCCAGCATCTTTGACTGTATAACTTATTATAGGTTCACACTTATGGGCATGTTCTGGACCCGTAGAGAAACACGCTGCACTTTAGCAGATGCACAGGGGTGCCATTTAAGGAACACTAAAGGTAAAAAATAAAATAAAATAACAAACATGTTATACTTACCTCCGCTGTGCAGCTCGTTTTGCACAGAGTGGCCCCGAACCTGGTCTTCTGGGGTCCCTCGGCGGCTGTCTCGGCTCCTCCCCGCAAGAATTCACCACCTTCATGCGAGCGAGCTCGCAGGGTGGTAAGTTCTTGCAGGCGCGCTCCCATGATATAGCCGCTCACTGTATCACTCGGCCCCACCCCCCGGCGCGCCACATCATTGGATGTGATTGACAGCAGCGCGAGCCAATGGCAGCGCTGCTTTCAATCAACCAATGAATGAGCTGAGAAGCCAGCGCGTTCACGGCGCGGGACTTTCGAGGGGTCAGGTAAGTAAACGGGGGCTCGGAGGGGCCACTAATGCTCAGATGTTTTTTCACCTTAATGCATAGAATGCATTAAGGTGAAAAAACTTGTACCTTTACAACCCCTTTAATTCCTCCATGCATTAAAAACTACAGTGTGTCAAACCAGATGGAGCTGCAGCACTATGCTATTCAGTGTGATGCAATTTATAAAATAAAAACATTTCCCCCTTGTATTTTTGCTGCCAATAGTAATGAATGAAATGCTTTCACACAGACCTGCACAGATATGAATGGAGCCTTGGATACAATTTCTGACACACAAATGTATAGGGTTTTTATGGAAGTTGTTGTAAAGGTAAAAGGTGTGTTGTTGTGGTTTTTTTTTTTTGGTTTTTTTTTTACGTTAATGCATTCTCTGCATTAAGGTAAAAAAAACGTTTTAATAGTTACCCCCTCACAAACACATCAGCTCAATCTCCAACCAGCCCTGTGCCTGGACGCAGCAGCTCTTCTCTCTCCCTGCTTTCACAGGCTTGGCTGAGAGCAACGGGAGCCATCCTTGCATGCGCGTGGGAGCCGTCAAATCTGGCAAGGCCGGATTTGTGAATGGGATTTACCCTGTGAATGCACCGTTGTCTATGGTGCGCATGCGCCGTAGACATCGGTGCATGTCTTTTTTTGCAAATATCTCCTAAACCGTGTAGGTTTAGGAGATGTTTCTTGCACCTACAGGTAAGCCTTAATCTAGGCTTACCTGTAGGTGGTGCTAGTTGTATAAGTGGGTTTACAACCACTTTAATCCTCCTAACTTGGAGCAGGAATGGGTTGATGATGGGGGAGAGTTAAATGCCAAGGATTCTGTGGAGGGCCTGGCAGGTCAATCTGCTTCTGAGCAATCTGGGCCAAAAGATGTCAAGTTGGTATCATCCTCTCAGTTGCAGAGGCTTTTGATCCAGACTCTTACTGAGATGGTTCGTTCTGCCTTTAAGTTACCTGTCGCAGAGGTTTCAGAGCCCCCCTGGTCCTCTTTGGGGTCCCTGAGGCCTCTCCTCAGGCCGCACAGGCTTTCCCCTTGCACCAACTGTTGGAACAGGCAGTGTATGCTGATTGGGAACATCCTGACAGAAAAGAGGTTTTCCCTTTTATATACCATGGAGGAAAAGTTTAAGTGGAGCATGCCAGCCGTAGATGCAGCAGTCTCTTCCTTAAACAACTTAACTTGTCCGGTGGATAACGCACAGGGCTTGAAGGACCCTGTTGACAAGAAACTGGAGTCACTATTGAAGGCTTCCCTTTCTTTGGCCAGTTCACCTATTCAGCCAGCTGTCGCAGCATTTGGAGTCTGTCAGTCCTTAAAGGATCAGTTCAGATGGCCTGACGGGCCTAACCAAGAGGAGGATCATGCTGAAAGCAGAGCAGATGTACCTCGAGCACTGTGTTTTTCTGTAGATGCCCTAAAAGACTTGATACAGCAAGTGTCTCGTATGGCTCTCCTGTCTGTACACATGCGCAGACTTCTATGGCTTAAGAACTGGTCAGCCGAACTTCCTTGTAAGAAGTTATTGTCAGGGTTCCCCTTCCATGGGGAACATTTGATGACTTGGACAAATATATCCAAAAGATTTCTGGAGGGGAAGAGCTCTCTACTTCCTGTGAAGAGAAGGACCAGGCGTCCCTAGTTTAAAACCTCAGGGACTGCTTCCTCAGGTATCTCGGCGCCAAGGCAGTTCTGCTGCCAACAGAGTGAGAGAGCCAGGGGCAAGCCGCAGGGCCAGAAGAAACCCTGGATCCAAAACTCTTCTAAACACGGTACCAAGCCCTCCTCTTAAGGGGATGCCCCCACTCTATCGGGTGGGGAAAAGGCTGCTGCACTTTGCGGACATTTGGAGAACCGTGGTTCAGGACGAGTGGGTCACCTCGACAATATCTTGCGGTTACAAGCTGGAATTACTGGGGGTTCCCCGTCAGTTTTATAAGATCCAGCGTTCCCTCAGATCCTCCAAAGAGAAATGTCGTGTTTAAGGCACTAGATCATTTAGTGCATCAGGGAGTGATTATACAGGTTCCTGTATTCGAAGGGGCGCAGGGGTTTATTCCAACCTTTTCACAGTTTAAAAACCAAATGGGGACACAAGGCCCCTTTTGGATCAAAGATCCCTGAACCAGCATCTATTAATCCAGTCCTTTCAGATGGAGTCAGTCCGCTCGGTAGTGGCCTTGATCCAGATGAGAAACTTGTTAGCCTCCATTGATATTGAGGACGCATATTTACACGTATCTATCCTTTTACCTCATCAGAGGTTCCTGCGATTTGCAGTAGATGAACGTTATTTCCAGTTTGTGGCTCTGTCCTTTTTGTGCTTGCCACAGCACCCCGGGTGTTTACAAAGGTCCTAGCACCTGGGTCTTTTAAAGTGGTTGTAAACCCTCCACCTGAAAGTTTTACCTACAGGTAAGCCTAGATTAAGGCTTACCTGTAGGTGTTTTCAATATCTCCTAAACCTGCACGGTTTAGGAGATATTTGTGAATGGGATTACAGTTGTGTACGGCGCATGCACGCCGTACACAATGGCGCATGCAAAATCCTATTCATAAAACCGGCTCCCGCGCGGAGTGACGTCTTCGCCACTCCGACCAATCACAGTGCTGGAGCGGCGATACCCGGAAGTAACCTTCCGAAGAGATGACTGCGGCCGGAGGTGGAGACGTGGACGGCTTTGGGGGCTTCAATCTAAGGTAAGTACTGCATAATGAGCTAGTATGCTAGTCATACTAGCTCATTATGGCTTTTTCTTGCAGGTGGTTAGGTTTAAGAAAATATATATAATATTTGGGTTTACAACCACTTTAACCACTTCAGCCATGGAAGGTTTTACCCACTTCCTGACCTGGCCATTTTTTGCTTTGCTTTAACTGACAATTGCATGGACGTTCTTTTTCCCTCACAAATTAAGCTTTCTTTTGGTGGTATTCACATCTACGGTTTTATATTTTTTTGTGCTATAAACAAAAAAAGACCGACATTTTTGAAAAAAAATACTATTTTTTTTTTTTTTTTTTTTTTTACTTTTTGCTATAATACATATCCCAAAAAAAAAAAATGTCTTTATTAATTTAGGCCAATATGTATTCTGCAACATATTTTTGGCAAAAAAAATCCTGATAATGATTGGTTTGCGCAAAACTAGGGGATTGATGTAGGGACTTTTTTTATTTATTTTTTGTTTGTTTTTACTGGTAATGGTGGCAATCTGCAATTTTTTGCGGAATTGCGGTGGACAAATTTGACCCTAAGTGACACTTTTTGGGGGGATCAGTGACACCAATAAAGTGATCGGTGCTAAAAGAATGCACTGATCTCTGTATAAATGACACTGGCAGGGAAGGAGTTAACTACAGGGGTGATCAAGGGGTTAAATGTGTTCCCTGGGAGGTGTTTCTATCTGGGGGGGTGGATTCACTGGAGGAAAAGAGATCATGATTCAGCTTAGCTGAAACTTGATCTGTTTCCTTTTTTTTTTTTTTTTTTTTCTCCTGTGGGGCGGTCCAGAAGCGGTTAAGGGCCCAGGGAATCTTGGTGCTCGGAACCTGGATGACCTCCTGCTCAGAGACCACTCTCTACAGCCCTTAGAATAGGGAACAGGGCACAGTCTGCACAGTGGGGGTTATTTACGAAAGGCAAATCAACTTTGCACTACAAGTGCACTTGTAAGTGCAGTCGCTGTAGATCTGAGGGGAAGCTCTGTTGATTTTATCATCCAATCATGTGCAAGCAAAAATGCTGTTTTTTATTTTCCTTGCATGTCTCCCTCAGATCTATAGTGACTGCACTTGAAAGTGCACTTGTAGTGCAAAGTAGATTTGCCTTTTTGTAAATAACCCCCAGTGTGTTATTTAGAAAACCTGGGCTGGGTCATAGATACCAAAAAGTCAGCCTTGAGACCAGCTCCGAGTCTGAAGTATTTAGGTCTGATCCTAGATACTGCCCAGGCAAGGGTATTTTTGCCACGCGTAAGGATCTGTGCCCTGAGAGATCGAGTTCGTCAGATAAGGGGCACTAGGCAACTCTCCATTCGGCTCTGTATGAGTCTTCTAGGAAGGATGGTGTCCTCCTTCGAGGCAGCGCCCTATGCCCAGTTCCATTCCAGACCTATATAACCGGACATCTTGCTGGCTTTGAACAAGAGTGCAAGCCCTGAATTATCCCATTTCCTTATCTCCTCGGGCGCGCTTAAGCTGGTGGTTGCAGGATCAGAACCTGCTAAAGGGAAGATACTTTCGGTGTCTTGCAGAGTACTGACCACAGATTCCAGTCTCTCGGGCTGGTGAGCGACCCTAGAGGGGCTCAGAGGAGATGGTTAAGGGCAGAACAGAGCTTGCCCATCAACATCCTGGAGTTGCGGGCAGTGCATCTGTCCCTACGGTCCTGGACAGTGGAGCTACATGACTGCCCTATCAGGGTTCACTCCGACAATGCCACTGCAGTGGCCTATATAAACCAACAGGGCTGTACCAGGAGTTGTTCAGCTCAGGAAGAGGTAAACTACATACTAGCCTGGTCAGAGGGACATGTACCGGTTCTATCGGCGGTCCGTATCCCGATTCCCTGGGGTAGAGAATTGGAAGGCAGATTATCTCAGCCGCCAGCAGATCTTCTCGGGGGGAATGATCTCTACACCCAAGGGATGTTCTGGGAAATTGGCCAGCGTTGGGGATGGCCAGATGTCGATCTATTGGCATCCAGGTTCAACAACAAGCTACATTAGTTTGTGTCCCAAACAAGGGATTCACTGGCAATCGGAGCAGATGCTATGGTAGTTCCAAGGAGCCAGTACTCCCTGGTTTATGCTTTCTCCCTAATCCCTCGCCTCCCGCATTTGTTGCGCAGGATTCGGAGAGAGGGGGTTCCAGTCATTCTGGTGGCACCAGCCTGGCCCAGAAGGCCCTGGTTTCCCGGAGATTGGCAATAGATGGGCCATGGACGCTTCCGCCCAACCCTGATCTACGGTCTCCAAGGTCCTATATTCAACCCCAATTTACAGTATCTAAATTTGACGGCATGGCTATTGAAGCCAGGGTGCTGAAGGATCGTAGCATCTCGGGACCGGTGGTGTCTACCCTAATGAATGCTAGGAAATCGGTCACTAGGAAAATCTATCACAAGACATACAGTATATTGCTTGGTGTGAAGCCAGGTAATGGCATCCTCGGAAATACGTGATTGGAAGAATTCTCTATTTTCCTACAGTCAGCTGTGCAAATCAGATTGGCTTTGAGTACAATCAGAGGTCAGATTTCGGCCCTGTCGGTATTCTTCCAAAGGCCTTTAGCATCCCCATTCGCTGGTCTGAACCTTTATGCAGAAGGAAACTAGTTTGCTTCCCCCCATTGGATCACCAATGTGTCCTTGAGACTTAAATTTGGTGCTGTCTGTTACAGAAACAACCATTTGAGCCTATCAAGTAAATTCCATTAGTCTTGCGGTCATGCAAGCTAGCCTTCCTGAATGGTCATCGCCTTAGCTAGAAGGGTGTTGGAATTGGCGACCTTTTCATGTAGGGAACCATACCTAATTCTTCACTACGACAAGGTGGCGTTGCATCCTATTCCATCCTTCTTGCCAAAGGTGGTGTTGGCCTTTCATTTAAATCAGGACATTGTTTTGCCTTCTTTTTTTTCTCTCAGCCTCGTTCGGCAGAAGATAGACGACTGCATTCCTTGGACGTCGTCTGGGCAGTCAGAGTTTGTCTAGATCTGCGGAGATCCAAGGATCAGAATCCTTTTTTGTTTTACCAGAAGGACCCAAGAAGGGGAAGGCAATTGATCATTCAGGCCTATGGGCTGAAACGTAAGGCTCCTCCCTTCGGGGTGAGAGCTCATTTTGCCAGTGGTGTTTGAACCCTCCTGGGCTTTTCGCCATCGGGTATCTGTGGCTCACATTTGTAAGGCTGCTACCTGGTCTTCAGATTTTATCAGGTAGATGTTGGCGCAAAGAAGGCTGGACGGACCTAAAACTAAAATATAACCTGCCCAATACCCACTTCTTCAGGTACATTCAGCTGCGCCATGCCTTCTACTCGCAGCTTGGTGGGGAGCCTCTTAGCCTTTGATCCCAGCGACCTGGAGCTGTTGACGCGTAGTGAGTCACTGTCTAAACCAGTCTCCAGCCTATATAAAGACCTGTTCCAAGAGACAACTCTCCTGCTGGGACCTTGCAGGAGAGCCTGGGAGACCGTAGCTCCGGGGTTATACAGAGATGACTGGGACGATATGTGGGGCTCTGCATTTCAGTATCTAGTTTCTAGTAGAGATAGATAGACTCTATGTAAGAATTTGTAGTGAATCAATCTCACCCCAGCAAGATTTGCGAGGATGTTTGGGGATCAGCAGTCTCTATGTTGGAGATGCGCTGCTCCTTTGGCCAACTTTATGCACATCTTTTGGGAGTGCCCACAGATTATACCCTACTGGCAGGCCATTGCTGCCTGTATTCGATCGGTCACTTCTATCTCTATTCCCTTGTCTATTGAGGTGTGCCTATTGCATCAGGGCCATTCACACTCTCCTTACCCTATTGCTATTTTATGCCAAAAAACGTATTATCCTATCGTGGAACAGCTCTGTGACTCCTACTATGGAGGACTAGAAGGCGTTGGTCAACAAGGCAGTACCCTTTTACAAAGCTACTTATTAGAATAGGGGGGCGCTGACCAAATTTGACAAGGTTTGGGGGGGATGGATGGCTTCCATGGACACGGCATCTGACTGATTTCATATAGTTATGACACACTGACCCTTTTGCAGGTATTTTGGCACCGGACGTGAATGTGTTCGGGATGATGGAGGACTAGTGGGTAATTGAGGGGGTTTTATACTGACCATTTGGGGGACGGGAGACTGTTTCCTCTCAGTAGAACTTTTTCTTGTGTAGGTGGGGGGAAGGGGGGGTGTGGAGGAACCTCTTTCTTGCAGTTATCCGCTAAGTCTACTTGGAGAGCCACGTGACTGTGTCCCATATCCGGATGGACTGCTTCTGGCTGTAGGTTCACGACAACTGTGTACCTATCTAGGCAAGGTTTTGGGGAGGGTGTATCACCAGTTTAGTGTGATACCTTTTGTGTTGTTTTTAGTATTTTTTTTTTTTTTTGTGTACCGGTGATCTGTGGCCGGTTGTTTTCCACGTTGTGTGGACTGTTACTGTATGTTGTATAAAAAACTCAATAAAAAAATAATTTACAAAAAAAAAAAAGGCTGGATGGCCGCACTCCTGTGCAATTTCTTTATTCAAGTGCTGGATACAAAGGTGCACCACTGGTATAGCTGATACCTGTAGTTCATCTTTGTATCCGGCACTTGAATAAAGAAATTGCACTGGAGTGCGGCCGTCCATCCTTCTTTTCTTCTAAGTATCTGTTTGCATACAGGGCTTGCACCCTCCATGTGGGATAGAGGCTTTTTGGAGCAGCAGGGTAAGAGAAACTGCCTTAGAGCCAGGGCTCGAGTCCTGGGGGAACGCGTGGGAACGGCGTCCCTGCACTTTTTTCACAGCAGGAACGCCGTTCCCTTTGCAGGACTAGAGCAGAGAATAGGAGGGAATGTCCCAAGTCTGTGTCCCCAAGCTGGTAGGGTGAGCGGCCGGACTGGTAAAGGATCGCCGTCTGTTACTGCAGACGAATTGTAGAGGGAGGAGGTGGAGGCGGAGCTGGCGGCCGCTGCTGAACCGGGCGGGGGGGGGGCAGGGAGGTCTCTGATACCTCGTAAAGATGCCGCTTGCTCCGCTGCAGATAGGCGTGATTGACACCCGCTGGCCGCCGCTACACTCTTATATCTGCGGCAGAGCGGTGCGGGTATGCAGTCACTTCCCTGTATGTCGATCGAGCTTCCTCCTAGTCCCGCCCGCCTGGCGTGATGTCATTCACAAGCCGGGAGGCGGGATGAAAGAGCAGAGGAGATTGCTGTTGCCGCCAAGATCTGCGAGGAGCCTGCCCGTGCAACAAGTACGTTTGCAGAGGCTAAAAACCTAACCTACCTAAGGCAGTGTTGTATCACAGTGGCTTAGCTGTGTTAACTGTCTGACATTTTTACTTGTTGGGGGGGAGGGGGGTTAATTTACAATGGTATTCAGCAATGAGGGGGTTAATGTACTTCCACTGATGCATTGGTGACCAGTGGCAGTTTATTAACCCCTTTGTGCTGCATTAGTGACACCAGTGTCAGTGTTTATTACCCCTATTTGGTGCAGCATGAAAGGGTTCATAAACACTGACACTGGTGTTACTAATGCAGCACAAAGGGGTTAATTACCTGCCACTGGTCACTAATGCATCAGTCGCCAGTGGTGTATTTGATATTACCCACCCCATACACTCCTCACCCCTCTCATCTACATACCACCCACCCCTATACACTCCGCACCCCTCTCATCTACATACCACCCACCCCATACACTCCGCACCCCTCTCATCTACATACCACCCACCCCATACACTCCGCACCCCTCTCATCTACATACCACCCACCCCATACACTCCGCACCCCTCTCATCTACATACCACCCACCCCATACACTCCGCACCCTTCTCGTCTACATACCACCCACCCCATACACTCCGCACCCTTCTCGTCTACATACCACCCACCCCATACACTCCGCACCCCTCTCGTCTACATACCACCCACCCCATACACTCCGCACCCCTCTCATCTACATACCACCCACCCCATACACTCCGCACCCCTCTCATCTACATACCACCCACCCCATACACTCCGCACCCCTCTCATCTACATACCACCCACCCCATACACTCCGTACCCCTCTCATCTACATACCACCCACCCCATACACTCCGCACCCTTCTCATCTACATACCACCCACCCCATACACTCCGCACCCCTCTCCTCTACATACCACCCATCCCCATACACTCCGCACCCCTCTCATCTACATACCACCCACCCCCATACACTCCTCACCCCTCTCATCTACATACCACCCACCCCCATACACTCCGCACCCCTCTCATCTACATACCACCCACCCCCATACACTCCGCACCCCTCTCATCTACATACCACCCACCCCCATACACTCCGCACCCCTCTCATCTACATACCACCCACCCCCATACACTCCGCACCCCTCTCATCTACATACCACCCACCCCATACACTCCGCACCCCTCTCATCTACATACCACCCACCCCATACACTCCGCACCCCACTCCTCTACATACCACTCATCCCCATACATTCCGCACCCCTCTCCTCTACATACGCACCCCCATACACTCCACACCCCTCTCATCTACATACCACCCACCCCATACACTCCGCACCCCTCTCATCTACATACCACCCACCCCATACACTCCGCACCCCTCTCCTCTACATACCACCCATCCCCATACATTCCGCACCCCTCTCATCTACATACCCACCCCCATACACTCCGCACCCCTCTCATCTACATACCACCCACCCCCATACACTCCGCACCCCTCTCATCTACATACCACCCACCCCATACACTCCGCACCCCTCTCCTCTACATACCACCCATCCCCATACATTCCGCACCCCTCTCCTCTACATACGCACCCCCATACACTCCGCACCCCTCTCATCTACATACCACCCACCCCATACACTCCGCACCCCTCTCATCTACATACCACCCACCCCATACACTCCGCACCCCTCTCCTCTACATACCACCCATCCCCATACACTCCGCACCCCTCTCATCTACATACCCACCCCCATACACTCCGCACCCCTCTCATCTACATACCACCCACCCCCATACACTCCGCACTAGGGATGAGCTTCGTGTTCGAGTCGAACATACGTTCGACTCGAACATCGGCTGTTCGATCGTTCGACGAAGATCGAACGATTTGGGCCGTTCGCGCCAAATTCGAGTGACGCAAACGGCCCACAATGCACTACGCCATCGCAGTGTCATCCAGGCGCTGTGATAGGCCAAGCATGCACTGTGACCCCGCATGCTTGGCCAATCACAGCGCCGGCAGCGAGGAGAGCAATGATTGGCCACAGGCAGGATGCCTGTGGCCAATTATTCTTGAGGGGGTTTAGTACACGCCCCACACTATAAAAGGCCGCCAGCGCGGTGGCCTTGTGTAGTGTGTTCCGGAGCAGGGAAAGAGAAGCATAGGCAGGGACAGTGTCATTTTTTTTTCCTTTACTAATCCTGGATTCCTTGTGTTTAGGGACAAATAAGGATAGGTAGGGAGAGTGTCAGTGTGTTATTCTGTGCTAAACCTTGTTTGTAGGGACAGAGAGGTACAGTGAGGGAAAGTGTCAGTGTGCTATTCTGTTCTAAACCAATCTTGCTGAACCATATTTGAAATCCTTGAGTTTAGGGACAGAGAAGGACACTCGTGGAAACTCTCAGTGTGCTATTCTGTGCTAAATCTAGTTTGTAGGGACAGAGTAGGACAGTGAGTGAAACTGACAGTGTGCTATTCTGTGCTAAACCAATCTTGCTGAAGCATATTGCAAATCCTTGTGTTTAGGGACAGAGAAGGATAGGCAGGGGACAGTGTCAGTGTCATTGTTGCTAAGCCTCCTGCACAGTATACACCTGAAGGTAGCCCTTATTGCTGTTTTTCCCATCTCCCTGCAGGCCATCCATTAAAATGTCTAGAAGGCAAACAAGGAGAGGCAGACAGTCAGGAGGCAAAAAAAGAGGGCAAGCAGGCTCTGTGTCTGGGGGCAACAGTGCTGGAAGGATCTGATGATGATACCCAGATAGAGGAAGGCAGTAGCGTGAGAGCAGAGAGAGGGGATGCTCAAGAAGGACACCAATCTGGCAGTCATGTTCCAGCAGCTGCAGCATACTGCCAGATTGGCTCCAGTGATGAGGAGGGAGGGGATGATGAGGTCACTGACTCCACGTGGGTGCCTAATAGGAGAGAGGAGGAGGAGGATGAGGAGGAGGCACATCTCCAACGAGGCAGGATGCCCTTGGGTGGCCAGCGTATGGGCAGCACACCGACGGAATCACACCGCAGAGCTCCGCCTGTGCAGGGGGCTGCCTCTGCCCGTCATTCAAAAAGTTCTTTGGTGTGGGCCTTTTTTGAGGCGAGTGCATCAGATCGCACAGCTGCTGTTTGCAACATATGTCTCAAGCGTATATCGCGTGGCCAAAACATCAGCCGCTTGGGCACCACATGCTTGATCAGACATATGTTGACCTGCCATGCAGCTCGGTGGCAAGCCTACCTTAAAGACCCACACCAAAGAACAAAGCTGACCTCTTCTTGCACCGCATCAGCTGGGATCTCCAACCCCACTATACCTTCAGTCCTCTCTGAAACCTGCTCTGAGAGGAATGAAGGTGTAGAATTAGGTGTGTCACAGCCAAGTACTTGCGGGCACTCTGCTAGCAGTACACCGACGTCCGATTCTAGCAGGCAAATTTCCCTGCCCCAGCTGCTGGACCGTCGAAAGAAGTTCACTCCCAGCCATCCACATGCCCAGCGGTTGAATGCTAGCTTGGCTAAATTGCTAGCGCTTCAACTGCTGCCTTTTCAGTTGGTAGACTCGGCCCCCTTCCGTGAGTTTGTGCAATGTGCGGTTCCTCAGTGGCAGGTTCCCAAACGCCACTTTTTCTCACGGAAGACACTGTACCTCTTGTCCACCTGTTGGAGCACAAGCTGCGTGGAATAATGGACAGGGCACTTGAGGCAGAACAGAGGCAGGAAGAGGAGGACTTCCTTGCCTCTCAAGGCCCCCTTTACCCTGACAGTGTTCCTTCTGTCCCACCCATCGCACAGGAAGAGGAGGAGGAGGATTGTGTCAGCATGGAGGTGGAGGCTGGCACTCAGCATCATCAGCAGCAGTCTTTTAGGGATGATTTACAGTCCCAAGAAACCAGTGGACTTGTACGTGGCTGGGAGGAGGTGGCTGCGGATCATGTCGTCCTTAGTGACCCAGAGGACTCCGGACTGAATGCCTCAGCTAACCTACGCTGCATGGCCTCCCTGATCCTGCAAAGTCTGCGGAAGGATCCTCGTATTCTTCGGATCAAGGAGAGGGACCATTACTGGCTGGCCACTCTCCTTGATCCACGGTACAAGGGTAAGGTTGCGGACCTTATGTTACCGTCGCAGAGGGAGCAGAGGATGAGACAACTCCGGGAGGCCTTGCAGAAAGGTCTGTGCAACGCGTTCCCAGAGACTGGGAGGTTACAAACTCCTGGTCCTGCACAACGAGTTGCTGAGGCTTCGGGCAGTCAAAGAAGGAGCGGTGGGGAAGGTGGCCGTCTGACCGATGCGTTCAGACAATTCTTTAGTCCGCAGCCCCAAAGTATGATCGTTTCCAGCAACCATCGCCAGCGTCTGATATACATGGTGCAGGAATACCTAGGGGCAAGGTCAGACTTGGACACCTTCCCCACCGAAAATCCTCTGGCTTACTGGGTCTTGAGGATGGATCACTGGCCAGAGCTTGCACAGTATGCAATTGAGCTACTGGCCTGTCCTGGATCCAGCGTTCTTTCAGAACGCACATTCAGTGCTGCTGGAGGATTTGTCATGGATCACAGGGTGCGCCTGTCCACCGACTCGGTTGATCGACTGACTTTCATCAAGATGAACCAGTCTTGGATCACCACCAGCTACCACACACCTGATGCTGATATAACAGACTAATTGATTTTAAAATGTCACATCCCTTCAAGACTGATGCTGATGCTGAGTTCCTGTGCTGTTATGTTGACTAGCTATCCTCCTCCTCCTCCTCAATGATCCGATTAATGATGATAGCTTGGAAGATCATTTTGGTTTATGGGTGCCGCCACCAGTGGCTAAGGCCCAATTTTTCAGCCCCTGTTTAACAGGGGCGTGTAATTACAATTTTTGATGCAATACTTTGCAACAGGCCTCATTGCTGTGCTCCAAGTACAGTATCTGTGAGGGGTTGCAGTGTTGTGCCACCAGTGCCTAAGGCCCAATTTTTCAGCCCCTGTTTAACAGGGGCATGCAATTCTAATTATTGATCTAATAATTCACAGCAGGGCCCATTGCTGCGCCCACCAAGAGTAACTGTCAGGCCTTACAGTGTTGTGTCAACACCACCACCACCACCACCAAAGGCCCAATTTTTCAGCCCCTGTTCAACAGGGGCATGCAATTCTAATTATTGATCTAATAATTCACAGCAGGGCCCATTGCTGCGCCCACCAAGAGTAACTGTCAGGCCTTACAGTGTTGTGGCACCAGCACCACCATCAAAGGCCCAATTTTTACTACCACTCTTCAACAATTATATGTTATTACAATTCCTGATATAATAGTTGACAGCAGGGCGTTCCAGCACCCACCAAGAGTAACTGTGAGTGCTTACAGTGTTGTGCCAACACCAACACCTAAGGGGCCAATTTCTGCAGAGTATATACGGCAGGTCCCTACTTTCAAACATCCAACTTACAAACGACTACTACTTGCAAACGGAAGAAGACAACAGGAAGTGAGAGGAAATCTACCCCTTGGAAGGAAAATTCTCTCCTGTAAGAATTAATATGGGAGAAAGGTGTCTCCTCTGTACTGATGCTTTATCACCAATCCTTGTTTCAATAAAAACACCACATTTCAAAAACAGTTGTCATTGGGACGCAAAGTGAGGTGAAATGTTCTGAACAGGGGCACAGACAGCAAAAAAAATGTTACAGGGGTGATAACCCTTCCCTATGTTTTCCAAAAAGCTTAAAAATAGGTATTTGGCCTGGAGCTACACTTAAACAATGTAGCTGTTCAAAATTACAAACAGATTCTACATAAGAACAAACCTACAGTTCCTGTCTTGTATGCACCGCCTGTATACGGCTGTTCACTTTATGCATCATTAAAATGACTGCTCCCGGAAAACGTCCGTTTTTAAAACTTATTTTTGCATTGATACATGTCCCCTGGTGCAGAACCCGGGTTCCCAAACTCTGTTTAGGACAATAACATGGATAATAGTCGTTATAATTAGCACTTTAGAATCCGAACGTTCGCATCCATTGTATTTAATAGGGTTCTAATGTTCGTGCGAACTTTCGGTCCGTTCGCGGGTTCTGGTGCGAACCGAACCCGGGGAGGGGGGTCGGCTCATCACTACTCCGCACCCCTCTCATCTACATACCACCCACCCCCATACATTCCGCACCCCTCTCATCTACATACCACCCACCCCATACACTCCGCACCCCTCTCATCTACATACCACCCACCCCCATACACTCTGCACCCCTCTCATCTACATACCACCCACCCCCATACACTCCGCACCCCTCTCATCTACATACCACCCACCCCCATACACTCCGCACCCTTCTCATCTACATACAACCCACCCCCATACACTCCACACCCCTCTCATCTACATACCACCCACCCCCATACACTCCACACCCCTCTCATCTACATACCACCCACCCCATACACTCCGCACCCTTCTCATCTACATACCACCCACCCCCATACACTCCGCACCCCTCTCATCTACATACCACCCACCCCCATACACTCCGCACCCCTCTCATCTACATACCACCCACCCCTATACACTCCGCATCCCTGTCATCTACATACTACCCACCCCATACACTCCGCACCCCTCTCATCTACATACCACCCACCCCCATACACTCCTCACCCCTCTCATCTACATACCACCCACCCCCATCATTTTTTTTATTTATTTTTTGGTGGAGGAGTGGATCTTGGGTGGGAGTTCCCACACTTTTTTTCCCAGGACTTGACCCCTGCTTAGAGCGATGGACAAGTTGGAGCAGCCAAAGATTGTGTACTAGTGTACTAGTCAAGTCTGATGGCTATTTTTTGTTTGGCAGGGTGTCTCCCTCCCTGCAAGGCTATTTCTCTGGGATGTCCCAGTAAGTAATGAATAATCGCCTAACTCTGCGTCCTGTGATGTATGATAAAGATTTTTTTTTTATCATACTTACCTGTAAAATCCTTTAAGTACATCATGAGACACAGAGGTCCCTCCCTTCGTTTGAGGATTCGGTGCTTGCAACAAAACTCAAGTACTTCCTGTATGGGAGGGGGTTATATAGGGGCGTACTTCCTGTCTAAGACTTTGTCTATCGGTGTCCATTCACCTGTAGATGGCATATAACCCAGTAAGTAATGAATAATAGCCTCACTCTGTGTCCTGTGATGTATTCAAAGAAAAGGATTTTACAGGTAAGTATGATGAAAAAAATCCTATTTATAAAAGATATCAAGTACATCTATTTAATAAAATTGTGCAAATATATAATAATCAGACCTCCAAACTTTAACAACTCATCCTACTTGTGGTTATTGAGCCAAACACATTGCTTGACTGAGTCACATAATTTAGGGGTCTACACGTTTCACAGAATTAGTCTGCTTCTTCAGGACCCTAGAATATATTAGTAACAGGCTAGTACTTAATTTGAAAAAGCCCAATGGTGGTCTTAGAATATATCTGCAAACAAGATGCCATAAAAATAAGATAATAGAAAAAATATATTTGACACAACATTGTATCTTGATTTTTAGATGTTTGATGTTAGTTTTACCTCTTTTAAAGACCCTGTAAGTACAAAAAAATGTGCTGACCTACCAGAAATGCACTCTGCTTGCTCATAATTTCATGTGGAACCACATGCCTCTCTCTCCCCCCCCTCCCCCCCCCCCCTTAACCAATCTTGTCTTTTAAAGCCTTCCTATACTTTTTTTTTTCTTGCAGTCTTCAGTTTAGTGTGGCAACCTCAGGTCTCCTTGTGGACCTAATCGTGTTCACATAGTGCCATGTGAGCACACGCCATGAGTACTGTGAGCCCAAGCTGTGTGAAGAGGCCATCCCAATGGGAGCGTCCATGACAGCCAGCTCACAATAAATGGGTTGGATGGAGTTGACTTTTATTCAACTTGGAAGACTGGCGACATCTAGTGGCTGAGAGGTATTGCAGGGGGCAGCTCCGCATAAAATGCTAGTTTTGCAATAAAAGTTGCATTTTTGTGTGTTTTTTATATAAACGTGAAGGATTTAGGTAAAATCTTGGGAGTTGCACTGTCAGGACTTAAAAAAAAAAAAAGATGTTTTAAAGCTTGTAAAAAAAAAAAAAAAAACGCTGAATTTTATGTTGTCCAAACTAGTAATGATGGAAGAAATGTAGAAAGCGCACTGTTACTACCCAGGGCCCCCTCTGGCACATAATGATTCTTCATACATCCCAGCACCACTCCCCTTTGTTGTAGTGGAGTTGCTGTGCTCAGCAGACTTGAATAGGCAACATTTCATTAATATGCTGATATTCTAGTGCCTTGAAAGCCTGCTTCCATTTTACAGCAATGTTGTAGTGAGTCCAAACCCACCCAGCTGCAGAGGAAGTGCGATTTGATGTACTTTCCTCTTCTTGAAAGAGCACCAGATCATAAATCTTTGCCAATATGACTTTATATTGTACTGTATCCTTATGAGGCTGGATAAAGGGCACTTTAAGCCCTGTACACACAATCGGTTTTACCGATGAAAACCGTCCGATGGATTGTTTTCATCAGACAAACCGATCGTGTATGGGACCCATCGGTCTTTTTTCCATCGGTTTTAAAAAATAGAACTTGTTTTAAAATTTTCCGATGGATCAAAAACCGATGGTAAACTCCGATCGTCTATGGGCAAGTCCATCGGTTAAAAAACCCACGCATGCTCAGAATCAAGTCGACGCATGCTCAGAAGCATTGAACTTCATTTTTCTCGGCTCGTCTGAGTGTTTTACGTCGCAGCGTTTGGGACGGTCGGATTTTTGACTGATGGTGTGTAGGCAAGACTGATGGAAGTCGGCTTCATTGGAATTTCTGATGGAAAAATCCATCAGATTTGAATCCATAGGAAATCTGATCGTGTGTACAGGGCTTTAGTGTCTACTGCTGTTTGACAGTGCTGGATGTATGTACTATTATTATTCAGGATTTATATAGTGCAAACAGTGCTCTACAATATAAAGGGAGACAGTACAGTGACAACACCATTTTGTACAGTAGGGCCCTGCTCATAAGAGCTTACAATCTAATAGGGATCTAAATTGTTTGTCTTCAAGGTTTCTCTCTTGCTTAGCTATAATAATCAGAGTATCTGCTCCACAATGGCACAAAACTGGAAGAGTCATTCTGTTTGCTCTGTTCTTAAAGAAAATCTTTAAGAGAGATCTAAAGCTATAGCACAGACACAAGCACACTGATCTATTTAAGAAGAATTCAAGAAAAAAAGAGAGATTTTTCAGGGCACCGCTAAGGCATGATTACGTAAAGCATAGCAAATCTTCAATGTTTGAATTCAGATCTATGTTTCGTCATCTCTGTTTCCTGTGCACTGTAGTCTGCCATAACATGATGGAAGATTTCTCTGATGCGTTTGCCTCCTTTGTGAGTCTGTTGTCTGCATTCCACAAGCCTCTTCGTAATAAATTTTCCCACTCAAGGAAGATACTGGTCTCATTATTAGCTGGGGCATCTAGTGGGCAGTAGGTGAGAGAATAGCGAGGGTTTGGTCTCAGTGTGACAAATACCATATTGTGCTTCCATTGCAAACCGCATCCCTTCCCATTTTGGAAACAGAGGGTCCCTGTGCTACAGTATTGGGTCCTTTCACATTTCACACCACAATGGACCTTAGCTGCAAAAACAGCCAGACTGGAATTGTATCCTCTCCAAAAAATGTGTTTACACTTTATTTCTTTATTGAATTTTTTTCCACGGTTTTACAAAAAGTTAAAGAAGAAAAACACTTTTTTTTTTTTTTTTTTAGTTTTTCTGTGCTTGTTAGGGTTTACAAACTAATCCCTCTTGCTTCCCACCAGGGATTCCAGATCATATCATATTTCATTGTCACACCTTGCTTGATGTATATTGACTTCTGTTTAAGGATTACCTTGTTCATGTTATTTCGCCATTCCTCACTAGACGGTGGTAATACTGACTGCCATCTTCAGGCAATTAGAATCCTTGCCTGAAATAAGCATCTCATGACCGCTACTTGGGTACTTCCTAGTTTACCTAACTCCCCCACTAATCCCAAAAGGCATTGTTTCGGTTCCATCTCAGTAGTTGTTCCAAAAACCCTGTCAATGATTTTCCCCACCTCCGTCCAGTACCGGAAAAGCTTCGGACATCTCCAAAACATATGAAGTAAGTCCCCCTCCATTTCCCCAAATCTGGGGCAACTAGGATCTGGCCGATGACCAAACTGGAAAAGTCTGTGGGGGTATAATAGGTTCTGTACAGTAGGAACAGATGTGACATCCTTCGTGAGGGCAACAAGGAGACCATTGGGGCCAGTTCAAGGATTCTATTCCACTGTGACTCAGAGATATCTCCTACATCTCTTTCCCATTTCCTTTTATACTGAGGGGGTTCTAACTCGCTCAGTCTCCCATTATTAATATGTGGGTATATTTTAGAAATGAAGCCTTTCCCTGAGTCTGTGTTGATAAATTTTTTAAGTACAGGCATTATACTCCATTCTAATGTCCTTCCTCTAAACCAGGCATGTCCAAAGTCCGGCCCGCGGTTTGATGTGGCCCCCACTTGGGATTTACATATACATTCTAATGTGCCCCCCCAAGTACATCCGCATGTTATTTATTTAAATTTTTTTGGATTCATTTTCAGCATGACAAATCCAGAGCGCCGCTCTCATTGTTAGGATGTGTAGGATGTGTAGCGGGGCGTGTAGCTGGGCGTGTTCACAAGTCTATTTGCCAGAGCCGCTATGAAGCTGACAGCGCGCAGAGCCAATCACAGGCACTGTGACATTTCCCCGATCTCTGCATCTGCAGTCCGCAGATGCAGAGTTCTGGAAATGTCAGTGCCTGTGATTGCCTCTGCGCGCTGTCAGCTTCATAGCGGCTCTGGCAAATAGACTTGTGAACACGCCCAGCTACACGCCCCGCTACACATCCTAACAATGAGAGCAGCGCTCGTGATTTTTCATGCTGAAGATGAATCCAAAACAAATAACACGCAGATGTACTTGGGGGGCCAAATTAGAATGTATATGTAAATACACGCCCGCTCATCCTAACAATGAGAGCGGCGCTCGGCACGCAGAGGCAGAGATTTTGGAAAATGTCACAGTGCCTGTGATTGGCGGTGGCGCTGCGCTGTCATCTTCCTTGCGGGCTCGGGCACATCTACTTGTGAACACGCCCGACCTTCCTTTCAGTCAGTGAGAGGGCTGGATGGCTGAAGGAGACTTCGCTACAAAAATACAAAAAAGTTAATGAAACACCCAAGCTCATCTTTAGTTAGAGGCACTGGCTGGATGGCTGCAGAAGGAAAGAATATTATTTAAAAATTACATAAAACACCCAAGCTCATAATTTGCATTTAATTTTAATGGTTCAAAGAAAGTCAGGTAAAATGGTCGGCTCTAGCGCATGTTCACTGCATGAAATCTGGCCCTCTTTGAAAAAAGTTTGGACACCCCTGCTCTAAACTGTTCCTCCAATGCATGCCTAACCTGCAAGTATTTAAAAAAGGATTTATTTAGTAAGGCAAATTGGAGTCTCAGTTCCTGGAAGGTTTTCAAGGTACCTTTTGTGATATAGCTGTGAAACAAATTTTATACCGCATCTCTCCCACTCCCTTATTGTCCCCAGCTTCTGGAGCTCTCCCAGTTTACTGTTTTCCCACAGTGGAGTGAATTCCGTACAGCCCCTATAATCCAGTGTTATTTTCGCTGTGTCTCAAACCCTCATCATTAAAGCGGAGCTCCGCCGGAAAAAAAAATATTAAAAGCCAGCAGCTACAGCTACAGCAGCTGCTGGCTTTTAATATTTGGACACTTACCTGTCCTGGAGTCAAGCGACGTCCGCAGCAGAGGACGAGCGATCGCTCGTCACTCTGCTGCTCCCTCCGCCATCCTCGCTGAGGGAACCAGGAAGTGAAGCCCTGCGGCTTCATGCCCGGTTCCCTACGGCGCATGCGCGAGTCGCGCTGCGCCGTTCTGATTTGTCCTCCTGTGTTCTTGGAGCCGAGTGTCTCCCAGAACACTACGGGAAGTCTGGGGGAAGTGACGTCACTCCCGCAGATTCCCGGAGAGAGGACTCCCGGATGTGGGTGAAAATACATGTCTGTGGCCTCGTACACACGGCCGAGATTCTCGTTGAAAAAAACATGTCGTTTTTTTCGACGAGATTCTTGGACAAGAAACTTGTCCCGGCCGAGTGTACACACGCTCGTTTCAAAGAACCCGCGGTTCTTTGAAAGGAGTGTACGCGGTGACGTCATCGACTACGTCGAGCATGCGCTCATCACATTCGATGCCGTCGCCGCCATCTTGGTCTACCCTACGTATGCCTAGGAAGCTACCGCGCATGCGTCAAATTCATTTCGAACATGCGCGGGCTTCCGGGAGGACAGGTAAGTGTACACACACTCACTTTTCTCGTCGAGAAACATGCCGAGGAGAATCTCGACGAGAAAATAGAGAGCAGGTTCTCTATTTTCTCGTCGAGGTTTCTTGTCGGTTTTCTCGACGAGAAACCCGATAGCAGCGTACACACGACCGATTTACTCGGCAAGACCTCTCTGCCAGCAAGTTTCTTGCTGGTTCTTGCCGAGAAAATCGGTCGTGTGTACGAGGCCTGAGACAGGTATCTTCACCCCCCTCCCCCCTGAAAGGTGTCAATTGTGACACCGGAGGGGGGGAGGGTTCCAAATAGCAAAAGTTGCTATTTAGGGTGGAGCTCCACTTTAAGTTCAGGGTTGGGAGTTTTGGGGAAAAAGATCCTGTCTCCAAGGCTTCAGGTATAGATTCATGTGAGGTGACTTTTAGGAGGATCTTTCTTCCTACTTCTTGACTGGCTAAGTTACACCCCCCTATATATTGAAGCTGTGCCGCCAAAAAATAGCTAATGGGGTGCGGTAGCGCTACTCCTTCCTGTTTCTGGAGATGCAGCGTATTTAACAGAATTCTTGCTGGGCCACCTTTCCAGATCATTTCCCTGAACAGGGTATCTATCCTTTGAAACCACTTCTTATGAAGCCAGATTGGGGAGTTATGTAATATGTAAAGGAGCTGGGGCATCCAAATCATTTTAATTAAATTACAACGACCTGCCACAGATATTGGAAAACGTTTCCAGACTTTTATTTTTCCTCTAAATTTCATCAACAAGGGGTCAATATTGTCTGTGGTGTATTGTTGAGGGTCTCTTGAAATATTTATACCCAAGTATTTAAATTTATTAACAACTGGTATCTGAGCTGCCTCCTCTGGCAGGGGGCCTCCCAAAGGGTCAACTGGTAGCAGACTGGATTTTGCCCAATTTATTTTTAATCCAGATACTTGGCCAAATCTGTTGACTATATTCATAGCTTTCCGAAGAGAGTCTTGTGTATCTTCAAGGAAGAGCAAAAGGTCATCTGCATATAGTGCAACTTTTTCTTCCGAGTCCGCTCTTCTAAAGCCCCTCACCTGGTCAGCTGACCTGAGAGCAATAGCCAGAGGTTCAATTGCAATGGCAAAAAGGAGGGGCGACAGGGGAAATGCCTGTTTCGTCCCCCTCCCCAGTCTGAACTTGTCAGACTGTTCGCCCGTTCACCCTTACTCTGGCCTCTGGTGCTCCATAGAGCATCTTGACCCAATTGATGAAGCCCGGACCCAATTGGGCCATTTCCATAGCTTTCCACAGGTACTGCCACTCTAAACTGTCGAAGGCCTTGGCGGCCTCCGGGGACAGAATGGCCCTCTCCCCATCCCCGTCCGTCGGAACCTGGAGGTTCAAGTATAGTCGTCTTATGTTGACACTAGTTGTTCTTCCAGGTATAAAACCCGACTGGTCGGGGTGAATAAGTTTTGATATAACCCTGTTCAATCTAGCCGCCAAGACCTTCGCCAGAATTTTCATGTCGGTATTCAACAGCGCAATAGGCCTATATGAGGCTGCATCAAGTGGGTCTTTGCCCTCCTTATGTATGATAATTATGGTGGAATCCTTCATTGAGGAGGGGAGCTCTCCCTGTACCAACGCACTATTCAGTACCCTTAGCAACTCGGGAAGTAATACTTTTCCCATAATGCCGGTATGTCTCGGCTGGGAGGCCATCTGGACCGCCATTTCGTTAGTAATACGAGTCATCTCCTCCAGTGTTATAGGGCAACCCAATTTGGCTCTATCCGTTTCACTGAGGGAAGGCGGGTTCAGACCCCTAAAGAATGTGTCTGCTGCTTCACTTATCTCTCTCTGCTAGGATGTATAAAGATCTTCATAATATTCCTTAAACGTATCCACTATTTCTGGGGTGTATGAGGTTACTCCTTCCATCCTCCGTGGTAATCGTAGGTACCACAGAAGTGGGAGAGTTTGCCCTGACTAGCTGTGCCAGCATACGTCCCACACTTTCCCATTCTCCAAAGGCAGCTTGTCTCTGAAAGAGACATTTATTTTCTACCTTGCGGAGACTCATTAGTCGGTAATTTTGTTGCTCCTCTATCCAGCTCCTGAGTGTATCAGGTGTCGGATTGTTAATATATTGTTCTTCCGCAGTTGTTACCCGCTGTCCAATTATTCTCTCCCAGTCTTTAGTCTGCTTCTTAATTTTTGATATCTGTTATATCATCATACCTCGCAAGAAAGCATAAAAGAGTGTCCCATACTATTCCCACCGAAGCTGTGCCCTGGTTCGAATCAATAAACTCTCCCAGAGATGCCAATATATCCTTCGGGTCTCCCATTAATTCCATCCAGAAGGGACTTAACCTCCACTCTCCAGGATGGTTACGCTTACCCAGATCTAGTGACACTGTCACCGGAGAGTGGTCTGATAAGCCTCTTGGTTTATAGATCACGTTTTTTATTATGGGCATCATCTCCTCATTTCCCAAAACCAAGTCAATCCTGGAGAGTGTAGAGTGAGTCTTAAGCCCTGTACACACGATCGGTTTAACCGATGAAAACCGTCCGATGGATTGTTTTCATCAGACAAACCGATCGTGTATGGGACCCATCGGTCTTTTTTCCATCGCTTTTAAAAAATAGAACCTGTTTTAAATTTTTCCGATGGATAAAAAAAGATCGAAAACTCTGATCGTCTATAGGCAAGTCCATTGGATAAAAAACCCACGCATGCTCAGAATCAAGTCGACGCATGCTCAGAAGCATTGAACTTCATTTTTCTCGGCTCATCGGAGTGTTTTACGTCACCGCGTTTGGAATGGTCGGTTTTTTGACTGATGGTGTGTAGGCAAGACTGATGGAAGTCTGCTTCATCGGATTTCCGATGGACAAAACCATTGGATTAGAATCCATAGGATATCCGATCGTGTGTAGGAGGCTTTAGAGAAACACGAGTACTGTCGGTTCTCTGGATTTCTTACTCTCCAGATATCTCTCAGGCCCGTTTCTATCAAAAAATCAGCTAGCCGGCTATCCGTTGTTCTACTTGTACATATCCCTGGCGGAAATCTGTCTAGTTTCCGGTCCAATACCGTATTGAAATCCCCTATTACTAACACCAGTACCCCTGGCTTATCTAAAGCAAACTTAGTGAGCTCACTGAGCACCAAAGATTAGGGGGGGGGGGGGATACACATTTGCCAATATACAGGTTCTATTTTCAATCCTACAAAATAAAAAAATATATCGCCCTTGTTCATCTGCCTTAGCCTGTTTGCACGTAAAGACCACTCCAACTCTAATGAAGATGCTCACCCCTCTGGAATAGGAGGTATGTACTGAATGGTATTGTGTGGGATAATCCCGCCACCTCAATTGAGGACTAGAGATTTTTGTAAGATGTGTCTCCTGTAGACATAGTACAGCTACCGCATATGTTTTTGCAATCAGAACTGCTGCTTTTTTCCCTGGATCTCCCATTCCACGTACATTCCAGGAACATAAATTTTAAATTTTTAATCTGAGTACTTCTAATCATGATAGTTTAATTTTTCTATGTCCCGTGTGATCATGTGCCCAATGTCTTTTTCCATTTATATACATTTCTTGTGCTAATTTTACAAAAAAATTTTTGTTATTTTTTTTAACCCAATATTGCCAAGTCCCATAGCTATAATTAAGTTCAAACAACCTTGCGTACCAATTGTGCCAAACGTGTCCTTTCTTCAAACTCATACTTCCGTGCATCCTTCTCACCTGCCTGTTAGGCCTAATTGGGGGCATTCTAATGTGACCATTACCTATTGCTGTCATTTTTTGTGTTCTTAGTGTCTTTAACCTTGTTTTCTTACACTCTTCCCTCCCTAACCCACCCCTCCCCATATCTCTATAAACCCTACATCTAGACCAACGAACAAACCTAATAACACAAAAACATACAACAAAAAACACACACATTGAGAGTTCTTCGCCATGCCCCTTAACAACCAGGGGCAATACGCTCATTACTCCCTCACACCCAAACCTCCCCCCCCCCCTCCTCCACTCTCTATTTATTCAACATTGTGCTTATGTGATTTAATCTAATTCATTGCGTTAATAATATTCTAGAATAATACAATCAGAGTATGCTACAATCTCCTCTTGTAGGTTACAATCCAGTCCTCCACCCCTCTCCCCCAAAGCATTTATTCTCAGTCTAGCGGGGTATAACAAAGCGTAGTTCACTTTTTAATTTTTGCAGCTTGCGCTTGACTTCTCCAAACTTAGCCCTTCGTTTTTGTAGGTCAGGTGAGAAGTCAGGGTACATCGACACCCTATTGCCATTAGGGGTGCGCATCTTCACTGGCCTCACGATTCGATTTGATTACGATTATCATGTCAACGATTCGATTCCGCAATGCATCACGATTACAGCGCAAGTGCGCATGGTTTTCATTTAAAAAAAAAATGAAGTACTCCATTTTTTTTATTCTGTTTGAAATTTTGCCCGAAAAGGTGAACTTAGCCTTTAGTTTTGCATATAAAATATTTTCCTTTTGTAGATTTGGTTTATATTGCTGTTAATTTAAAATCTACTAAACATGCTTCACTGTGCCCGTGCTTCACTGTGCCCGTGCCTCACTGTGCCCAATGCCTCTCACTGTGCCCAATGCCTCACTGTGCCCAATGCCTCTCACTGTGCCCAATGCCTCTAACTGTGCCCCGTGTCTCACTGTGCCCGTGCTTCAATGCCCCTACCTGATCGGCGGCCATTCCACAGTATTCAAAAGACGCGCCTCCCGAGTCCTCGTCGTCTGTGATAGGAGGAACACTGAATTTCCCAGCATTCAGTGTTCCTTCTATCATGGACATCCTCTCATCCTCATAACACAGACGAGGATGAGAGGATGTCCGTTATAGGCGGAACACTGCCTGCTGGGAGATTGAGTGTTCCGCCTATCACAGGCAACGAGGACTCGGGAGGCGCGGCTTTTGAAAACTGCAATGGCCGCCGTCTGTCTGCATGACACGCTGTTCAGGTAGGCAGACGGCGGCTTGCAGTTTGTTAGTGTTACATTACATCTACTCGCGGCGGCTGCGGCGAGTAGATGTAATGGGGGGTAAACATCGATTATTAGGGTCGCCTGCATCGATGCCGCATCGGGGACACCTGAATTGTGATGCGGCGATTAAATTCGGCACCCCTAATTGCCATTATACAATAGATTACTCATTTATCTAGCTTTGTTTAAAATAATCATTTTGTCTCTGTAATGAAATGTTTTTAGCAATAGAGTTCTGGAGGGGGTGGGCGCCTGATTGGGAAGGTCTAGAGGGGACCCCGTGGGCTCTTTCTATTGAAAAGAAGGGTGAGAAGGACTGGTCCCCGAATAGTTCCCTAAACCATTTTTCCCAAAAAATAATGGGATCCGGGCCTTCAGTGCGTTCAGGGAGCCCCACTATCCTAACGTTCTTCCTTTGCATTCTATTCTCCATTTCATCAATCCTTGTCTGGTAGTTGGTCATCTGGTCCCTCATGATTTTAATCTCCCGTTTCAGGGGGTTCAGATCATCCTCTATCAGACCCACCCTCCCCTCAAGAGCAGTAGTCCTTTCCCGCACTTTTTGTATATCGTGCTTGATAAAAGACAATTCTTCCCGCACTGACTTAATTTGGTCAGAAATTTCAGTTTTACAGGAATTAATTGGATTTCCTGTTAAGATGGTTCTGTTACTCCTGGGGTGTCCGTATTAGGGGGTGTACTTAAATGTCCCTGGGTTTCCACCATCCCCTCACTCTGCAATTTTCCAGAGGGGAGAGTTGCACCCTTCACAGGGGTTGCCTGGCCCTGGCCCAAACAATTTCTAGTAGCGTTAGCTCCAGATTGCGGTTTAGACAACATGGTGGCGTGTTGAGCTTGTTGACTGTTTTTTGGGGGGGGGGGGTCTGTCCCGGCGTGTGAGAAAATTCCTTTAATCTGGCAGCAGCTGCCTGACTCACCTTTGTGGTGCGCTGAGATGTCATAGTCCAAAAATTAACAAAGGAACAGAAAAAAAGGGGAGAGGCCAGGCGAGAAGAAGTGAGCAGGCGACTTCACGATGTCAAATCAAATCAGGTCTCTCAGCATCACCCCTAATGGCAGAAGTGGGGGGAGGGGTAATAGGGATATACTGTCACTGCTTTGCCTCCCAACCCTCTTTCCCCATAAATGAGGAGCAAGTAATTAAGTATTTTTGAGATAGACGGAGCAAAAATTTCCTGAAAAGATGAACAATGCGATAGCCACTCTTCTCTACTCTAACCTACCAAGCTGTAATAGGTTTTCTATATACTGTCTTTGCTTTACCACCTGCTTTAACGTTTTAGAATATTCCCAGCTCTTCCTAGAGTAAATAAGTGGAAAGCTCTCACCCAGCTGGGGTTCAAAACTCAGGGCTCTAAGGAAGGTATAGCAGTCACTCTTCCTCCAGACTGTGTCCTCATTCCAGCATACAGAAACAAGGAGCAATCCACCACAGTTCAATAGAAAATTATACCTCACAGTCGAGACTCCTAATTCCACACCAGGAGACAGGGAAATTTAGGAAAATAAAGAAATTCACTGTCTCTGTAGCATAGCCTTCCCTGTCTTCCCAGCTATATATAGAATGAAAGTATCTCACCCAGCCGCAGTTCAGATGTCAGGTTCAAGTTGCTTGGGAGGGAGGAGCCATCACTCCTCCTCTGTGCTGTGCGAAATCCAGGGAAGATCTCAGGCGCAGCTATCCACATTAGCCTGGTGCCTCTCGTCATGCGGGATAAAAAAAAGGGGGAGGGGGAGCGGCGGGGGCCTCTTACACCACCGCCGTCTCTTCTCACTGGAGGTCACCTTCGTCAGAGGACAATGCTGGACTGGGCATCTCTAGGGTCCACTGTTGTTCTGCGCCTTGGAGGGGATCACTTCCTCATCTGAGCCGCCGTTCGGGACGCTGGAGATTTACAGGGTGATGACATTAGGTCATACAAGCGGCTCGCTTGTCCCTCCGCACCAGCTCTCGCACATCGGTCGGCTTGCGGCGTCCGAAGCTACCCCCGGGGGTAGAGATTAAGGGGAGAGGAGAGGGGGAGAACGCTCGCACTCTCACTCCTGCTTCCGCATCCGGTCACGCCCAATCCTCTCCAAATTTTAAAACTTCTACGCAACTTTTTTTAGTTAAGTTGATACAAACTTCTCACTTTGGATATGCCAGCATGTTCTTAGCTTACCCATTAGGGTCTGATTAACTGAAAATAGATTCTCTTCCGTCCTTAATTACCGTTTATACTCGAGTATAAGCCGAGGCACCTAATTTTACCACAAAAAAATGGGAAAAAGTATTGACTCGAGTATAAGCCTAGGGTGTCCATCTGCATGCCTCACTGTGCCTCACTTTGCCCATGTCTCACTGTGTCCATGACTAGACTGACATTTAACATGGGAGTCTATGGAAGGGGTGCCCGGGTTTGAAAAATCGGTGCTCCCCGGCCGTAGGTTCCCCAGACAAAAAACTTTGCACACCTGTAGAGGAGAAATGAGGCTACATGTGTGCCAAGTTTCGGGTCCAGGGGACCTACGACTGGCTGGAACCGGGTCCCCAAATTCACCAGAGAAATTACCGTTTAACATGGGAGTCTGTGGAAGGGAGGCCCGGCTTTGGAAAATTGGTGCTCCCCGGCCGTAGGTCCACCGGACACAAAACTTTGCACACTTGTAGAGGAAGAGCTACATGTGTGCCAAGTTTGGGGTCCAATGGACCTACGGCCGGCCGGTACCGGGTCCCCAAAGTCCGGGAGATCAGGCGCAAAAAGGTGACTCGAGTATAAGCCGAGGGGGGCATTATCAGCACAAAAAAATGTGCTGAAAAACTCGGCTTATACTCGAGTATATACGGTACATGAAACATTCACAATGCTGCTGGTAGTCTGAAAACCTAGTAAAGTGTTGTTATTAGGTGCTAATTCCTAATGGGTAACTCAACTTTTGTGAAAAAATTTAGCAAATAAAAAAACCTTAGCATTTACAATTGCTACACAAGCCATATAGAAATTGAATCCTCCTTGCCGTTCCTTTTTCAATTTGCATTGGCTGTAATTTTCTGTAAAATTCAGTGCTATATGGCAGCCTGAAGGCATTCTGTACACAGTTGGAGTGCAGAAACACCCCCAGAAATGTAATTTCCTGCTTGTGTGATTGGCTCACTCATTTTTGCCAGAAGTCTTCACTAAGATACCAGTCACATTTTAGGCATCCTCTGCAATAGGAATGATTTTCTTGGTAAGATACTCCCCAAGGGTTAATTACTTCTAAAGGGATGCAGACACTGAAACTTTTACCAATAGAATACCCTAAGTGCGTTAGCTTATTAGGATTAACACAGGCACGCCCATTCAGGAATCAGCCTTCCAAGGACATACAGCTTTTTCTTAAAGCGGAGCTAAACCCAAAAGGGGGCAATTCACTTGTCTGTTTTAGGGGGAGCTCTTCTTTAAAGCAGAGTTCCAGGCTTTTTTTTGTTAAGTCAGCACCTACAAAAAGTTTAGCTGCTGACTTTTAATAAACGAACACTTTCCTGTTTCACGGTCCAGCAATGTGGCCGCACGGCATCCCGCTCCTCTCCCTCTCCTCTGCGCCTCCATTGGAACTGTGGGCACCCAAGCTTCACGGCCGGGTGCGCATGCGCTTTCCCAGTGGACAAGCAATCTCCTGAGACCTGTCACGTGTCCCAGAAGATTGCCGAGAGGGAAGGACCGCCTAGGGGGAGAGGAGGAGTCTCCTAGGCGGCTCGTAGGAGGAAGTGCGACAGGAAGTTCCTCTCTAAAGCAGTCCCCCCCCCCAAAAAAAAATTACATGCCAAATGTGGCATGTATGGGGGGGAGGAGTGCTTAAAGCAGAAGTTCCACTTTTGGGTGGAACTCCGCTTTAAGAACAAAAACAAATGGGACTCTACTATAAAAAGTTTGTTAAAACCCTTACAATGTACATAGATCACCCAGAAAGGAGTTACCCATTAAGTGCAGTTACCTATGGCAACCCATAAGAATGCATTACCATAATTATCGGCATATAACACACACTTTTCCCCCCTGAAAATAGAGGGAAAATCATGGGTGCGTGCTATATGCTGATCTTTAGCTGGCTGCCTCGGAGGGGAGTGGCGAGCGCCTCTGAAATACACAGATGGATCTCCTGTTTACTCAGAACTCAGTCACACACAGTCCTGTCTCCTGGACGGCTCATAGGATAGATGTCATATGTCCCGGAAAGAGAAGGGGACTGTGTGTGACTGATCGCCGAGTAAACAGGAGATCCATCTGTGTAATCCGGCAGTGGTGAGGCTGCACTATTCAGTCTGCATTGATGGGCATTGTGAAGGCTGCACGGATGGGCAATAGAGAGGCCGCAGATGGGTACTGGCCCTTATTTTAATTTGAAGTTATTTAAAATGTTTTTTTTTTCCTGAAATTTCCCTCTTAAAAATAAGGTGCGTGTTATACCCCGATAAATACGGTATGTACAGGTTTGACTTTAGCAGTGTGAGTTTAGACTGGCTCCATTTAAAGCTGAGCTCCACCCGCAATTTTTTTTTTAAAAGTCAGCAGCTACTAACACTATAGCTGTTGACTTTTAATCAGGACACTTACCTGTCCTACTCTCCCGCGCTGATGGCCGCCCCGATGCCGATCCCTCGATCGGTGCAGGTCTCGCGCCGCCATCCACACTAAGGGAAACAGGCAGTGAAGCCTTACGGCTTCACTGCCTGTTTCCTACTGCGCATGCGCGAGTCTCACGCCGACTTGTGAATGGGCGGCTGCTCTCTGGGATTACACACAGTTCCCAGAAAGCAGCGCGCCAAATTCACTAGAAGAGGACGGGGAAGAAAACAGACTGCGGTTACGGAAGAGGCAGATTACGGACTTCCGCATAGCAATGGGTATTTCGGGTGAGTATCACATTTTTTTTTCTATTTGTTTTTTTGTTTTTTTTCTGGGTGGAACTCCACTTTAAGAAGTAAAATCTATATAAAGCTGACTTTTTCAGTAATGGACAGAGTGTTGGAGGAGAATACCTGTCAGGTTTTTTTCTTTTTCGTACATCACGGGACACAGAGCGACATAGTCATTACTAATGGGTTATATAGATACCGTCAGGTGCTGGCACTGGCAACTTCCAAAACCGGAAGTACCCTCCCCTATATAAGCCCCTCCCATCCGGGAGCACCTCAGTTTTTTGCCAGTGTCTAAGGTGTTGGCCAAGAAGAAACATGTGTTTTTCACTGAGCTTGCGTACAGGTTCTTTTGGGCCTCAGTAAGCTATTCCGGATCCGACCAAAAAAGCTTCATAGCTAAACGGTCGGTACCCGGGCCTTGCAGAGAAGAGCAAGGTTTTGCCTGTAATGCTTCTCTTAGGAGAGCTGGACCCTGGGATCCAGAGCTCTGGTCATACCCACGACCAAGATGTTTTCTGTGCAGGGTGCTATACAGGTCCAGGGGAGTGGAATCCTTGGGAACCCGGTCCCTGAAGGTTTGATTACAATGCCTGCCGTGATAGGTGAAGTTTGGGCTTTTGTGGACCAAACAAAGTCCTGCGGCGGGGAACAGGTAAGTGGGGGCCCCCAGGAACTTGGTTCTATTGGGGGACCCCCAAGCCTAATTTGTCTTTCTGTCTGTTACCTAATGGTATTCCCGCAAAATTCTGTGCATGCCTGTAACTACTAAAAAAATGTAATAATTTTTAAAGGTGGTCAAGAAAAAAAAAAAAAAAAATTTTTTTTTTTTATATATATTTAATATATTAGACTGCGGTACCTGTGTTTGTCCACTAGAGGCCGCTGTGGAATGTTTTCTTGTCATGTGGACTAGCTTCTTCTCAGCAGAGCAAAGTCCAGGCAGATGGTGAGTTCTCTTATAGGAAACTGCTTCCTCTGCCATGTTGCAGTGTTTGTCCATCCCCCGGCCTGCGGCAAAGAGGGGCCCTGGCTCCTGTCCCTTGTTACCATATTTGAAATTAGCGCCGAAGGCGCACGTGCCCACGCGCGTGCGCGTGCACGCGCCTCTATATATAGAGGTGAGCCGGGAAAGGGGGCGGAGCCTGGGGGATGACGCTCTGTGCGCGCCGCAGCGCTTCTGCGCATGTGCGGGCGTCCCAGCAGTTTTAAAAAAACCACAATATTGTAGTGAGCTGGCTATGAAGTACAGAGACAGAGCTGGCAACATTTAAAGGCATACAGCAAGCGGTTGATACAGGCATCCCCTAGAAAGGCACATTAGTAGACACCAACTGTGATATAGCAGCAATTGTGCTAGACTATTCTCAGTAAAAGTGGTGTATTACGGCTGGAATACCTCAGCTTTAGGCTTAGGAATATGCCGTCCAGAAGCTCCGGAACTGAATCTTCCAGGAAGCGAAGGGGGTCTCATCGGGCTCTGAGGATCTTGGGCATACTTCTGCTGCACCAGTCTCCCCTGAAGTTCAGAGGTAAGTGACCGTAGAGACCCCGCAGGGGTACTTGGTACTGTGGCTGTCCTCAGTCACCTGCTCCTGTGTATGTAACAGAGGAGGTTTTTTCCTCAGCTCTGGGAGGATTAGAGAGAGATTGTCAACATTTATCGCTGCCTCCCTGTCAGGGAAAGCACGCCCGATCTCCGTCTCCTCCTTCAGAGTGCCTGTTAGCAGAGCAACAGTCCCATACAGGGATCGACCTGCCTGAAGGGGATCAGGATGAGGTTGATTCTGTTATAGAGGAATCAACAGTGGGGGAACCTTTTCTCAGCATCTCAAGCTGAAAGATTATGGGTTCAGTCTCTGACTAACATGGTCCGATCAGCATTTAAAAATGCACCTTGCGGAACCATCAACCACTACTGTATCCTCGTTGGGGTCGCTAGAAGCCCCCAGACTGTTTTTTCTTTTCCACTTCACCCTTTACTGAAAGGGCTCATTTACCAGGATTGGGAACGTCCTGAGAAAATATTTATTCCCCCAAGAGATTTCCGGTGGTCTATCCCATGGAGGATAAGTTCATCAAAAAAAATAAATAAATAAATAAAAAAAAAAAAAAAATGGAAGGTCCCTACAGTGGACGCAGCCATCTCTTGTATGTATAAATCACTGACATGTCCAGTGGATAATGTCCAAATGTTCAAGAACCCAATAAAAGATTGGAGTCCTTATGAAAATCTGCTTGGTGATACAACCAGCAGTAGCAGCTATTGGGGTCTGCTAAGCAGTGAAGGATCAGTTGAAACAGGTCTTGAGGGACTTGACAGATCAGCAGGCTTTGCCCTAGCTGATCTACCTAGAGCCTTAGGCTTTGCGGTTGACGCCATAGAGGATTCAGTCCATCAGGCCTCCCGCCTTACGCTGTCTATAGTACATACGCGTAGGCTCCTATGGCTCAAAAACTGGTCTGCTGAAGCTCCCTGTAAAGAATGGCTGGTTAGCGTCCCATTTCATGGTGAACGCTTATTCAGGGAAAACCTGGACAAATATATCCAGAAAATTTCCAGCGGTAAAAATACGCTCTTGCCGGTTAAAAGCAGAGTTAGAGGTCCCTCTTTAAGAGGCCTGCTTCTCCAGTCCCTGGGGCATCGGCTGTGTAACAGTTCCGACGGCCTCCTCGGTCAAATCCCGGGGGTAAAAAACAGGGACAGTAGCAGGGTAATGAGAAACCCTGGGTCAGGGGAGGTACAAAACCTCCCCCAAAGTTAAATTCATTGAAGCCCCCACTCAGTCGGGTGGGGGGAGGACTCCAGTTGTTCGCAAGAGACCTGGCGGGACACGATCAAGACAGATAGGTGCTCTCCGCAGTAGGTTTGGGATACAGTTTGGAGTTAAAAGACTCTCCTCCTTCCCATTTTTGAGGTCAAACGTGCCAAGGGATCCCCGGAAGAGAGAGTCCCTCCTGTTGGCACTAGAACAACTATTGCTCCAAGGAGTAATTATGGAGGTCCCCTGGAAGAATGAGGGTTCGGGTTTTACTCAAACCTCTTTACAGTCCCGAAGCAAACGCGGACGGGAGGCCCATATTAATTCTAAAAGGGCTATACAAATTCCTGTATATCAGGTCTTTCCGATGGAGTCGATCCGATCGGTGGCCACTGCCCTACAAGGGGAGGGTTGGTTAGCCACGATCGACATCAAAGATGCTTATTTGCACATTCCCATCTTTCCAGTCCACCAAAAATTTCTACGCTTTGCAGTAGAAGGGCGCCATTTTCAGTTCAGAGCCTTACCCTTCGGTTTGGCCACAGCACCACGAGTGTTTACAAAAATTCTGGCCCTTTATTGGCCAATCTAAGAACACAAGGTGTAATGATAATGGCATATCTGGATGACTTGTTGCTGATAGACCACTCAGTGAAAAAACTAGGCGTGGTCGTTCACAAGACGATCAAGTATCTGGAATCTCACGGTTGGATTATCAACCGAGTCAAGTCAGCCCTAAAAACCAGTCAAAAGTCTGGAATACTTGGGGCTAAGGTTGGATTCAGGCCAGAGAAAAATATTCTTGCCTCGAGGAAAGGTGTTGTCTTTGAAAGATTTGATCCACTTAGTGGGTACAAAAAAGACAGCCGTCCATACGCCTGTATATGAGGCTGCTGGGAAAAATGGTGGCATCATTCGAAGCAGTACCCTACGGTCAATTCCATTCAAGGAATTTGCAAGGGGCCATACTGTCAGCCTGGAACAAAAAAAAATTCAGGCCTAGACTTACAATGTCCTTGTCCCCTTCCGTTCGCAAGAGCCTCCGTTGGTGGTTGGTTTCCCAGAATCTGGAAAAAAGGAAATCCTTCAGTCCGATTTCTTGGAAGGTGGTCACTACAGATGCCAGCCTTATAGGCTGGGGAGCAGTACTGGAGCAATAGTCTCTCCAGGGCAGATGGTCGGATGCAGAAAAGGCCCTGCCCATCAATCTCTTAGAGATACGAGCAGCCCGGTATGCCCTAGTAGCATGGACATCCAAACTCCAAGGGTCCCCTGTCAGAATTCAATCAGACAATGCCACAGCAGTGGCATATATCAATCATCAGGGGGGCACCAGGAGTCGTGCAGCCCAGAGGGAAGTAAATTACATCCTGAAATGGGCAGAAAAAATATGTCCCAGCCATATCTGCGGTATTCATTCCAGGAGTGGAGAATTGGAAGGCGGACTTTCTAAGTCGCCAGCAATTAGGCCCAGAGGAAGGGTCCCTTCACCCCGAGGTTTTCTGGACAATATGTCAGCGGTGGGGAACATCGGATGTAGATCTTCTAGCATCCAGATTCAACGCAAAGGGGGACAGGTTTGTCTCTCGGACAAGGGATCCCCTAGCTTGCGGCTCGGATGCCCTAGTGTTCCCTTGGGATCAGTTCAAGCTGATATATGCATTCACACCGCCACAATGGTTACCTCGATTACTCCGCAGAATCAGGGTAGAAAAGAAACCAGTGATTCTGGTGGCTCCAGCGTGGCCCCGAAGAGCGTGGTACGTGGAGATTGTAAAATGTCAGTGGGGAGTCCTTGGACTTTCCCACATCGTCCGGACCTGCTTTCGCAAGGACCGATATACCACCCTTCCTTACCAGCCCTAGGTTTGACGGCCTGGCTATTGAAGCCCACATTCTAAAAAAGAGAGGGCTCTCTAATTCTGTGGTATCTACCATGATCAATGCCAGGAAGCCGGTATCCAGGCAGATCTACTATAGAATCTGGAAGGCGTACATCGCCTGGTGTGAAGCCAAGAAATGGCATCCACGTAAGTACGTAATAGGTAGGAGTCTGGACTCCCTACAATGGGCTGTAGATAGGAAGCTTGCCTTGAGTACTATCAAGGGTCAGATTTCGGCCTTGTCAATATTTTTTCAAAGGCCCTTGGCTTCGCATTCACTAGTCAAAGCCTTTATACAAGGAGTGATGCGTATTAGTCCTCCGGTTAATATTCCCATATGTCCATGGGATCTAAACTTGGTTCTGTCGGTTCTACAGAAACAACCATTTGAACCATTACAGCATATTTCCTTGGTGCTTCTCACCAGGAAATTGATTTTTCTAGTAGCCATTTGTTCGGCTAAAAGAGTATCGGAATTAGCAGCTATGTCCTGTAAGGAGCCATATCTGGTTATCCATAAGGACAGAGTAGTGTTACGTCCTCATCCAGCCTTTCTTCCTAAGGTGGTATCGAGTTTTCATTTGAACCAAGATGTGGTTCTTCCTTCTTTTTTCCCCAAGCCTACTTCGGTAGAGGAAAAGTTATTGCATTCTTTGGATGTAGTAAGAGCAGTTAAAGCTTATCTAAAAGCCACTACTCAGATTCGCAGAACGGATACTTTGTTTATTCTGCCGGAAGGCCCCAGAAAGGGTCAGGCATCGTCAAAATCTACTTTAGCCAAGCGGATTCGACAGGTCATAATACAAGCCTATAGCTTGAGAAGTAGACCGCCTCCGTTCAAAGTTAGGGCGCACTCCACGAGAGCAGTTGGAACTTCATGGGCAGTGCATCACCAGGCCTCCCTGGCTCAAATCTGTAAGGCCGCAACATGGTCTTCGGTACACACGTTTACTAGGTTCTACCAGGTGGACGTTAGAAGTCAGGAGGATGTCGCCTTTGGGCGCAGTGTGTTGCAGGCCGCAAAAGATCCTCATGTCTGATAGCGCTCAGCTTATATATGGTGTATCCCCCCCCTCATTTGGCATTGCTTTAGGACATCCCATTAGTAATGACTATGTCGCTCTGTGTCCCGTGATGTACGAAAAAGAAAATAGGATTTTTATAACAGCTTACCTGTAAAATCCTTTTCTTGGAGTACATCACGGGACACAGAGCTCCCACCCCTCTTTGGGAACACTTATTGCTTTGCTACAAAACTGAGGTGCTCCCGGATGGGAGGGGCTTATATAGGGGAGGGTACTTCCGGTTTTGGAAGTTGCCAGTGCCAGCACCTGACGGTATCTATATAACCCATTAGTAATGACTATGTCGCTCTGTGTCCCGTGATGTACTCCAAGAAAAGGATTTTACAGGTAAGCTGTTATAAAAATCCTATTATTTCACTCCCAGGGGGGCGCCCTCTCTGCCACTCGGCCTCACATCAGAGACTTGACACTTGTGTACTTCTGCCCCAGCCTCGCTACGGCCCAGTGCGCCACGTCCTCTTCTCCCTTGCTGCCTTCTGGGACCTTTATGTGTCCCAGAAGATGACGGGCCATTCAGGAAGCGCGCGTGCACAGTAGGAAACCGACAGTGAAGCCTCCACTGCTGGTTTCCCTTAGTTGGAATGGCGGCGCCTGCACCCGATCCGATGGGTGGATCGGACTCTGGGGGCAGACATCGCGGGATTCCTGGACAGGTAAGTGTTCTTATTAAAAGTCATCAGCTACAGTGTTTCTAGCTGCTGACTTTTTGGGAAAAAAAAATTGCCGCTGGAACTCCGCTTTAAAAGTGGTTTAACCATTTCTCACACTATCTAAAGCTGTTTTTGCTAGTGTCCTAGAAGGATGGACACTTGCTATGCTGAAAAAAGAATAGCCTGAAATGTCACCTTTGAGCATTGGGCTCTATATTGTGTCACTTTCCAGACCTGTGTGTTCTGTAAAAGTTAAGTACAGACTGCTTTTAAGGTCCAGAGCCCTGGCACATTCCCAGGGGTGACCCAGTCTCTTCAGTTCTAGAGGGTCCTGGAGTTTATGGTAGTCTCAGGACATTACGACACAAGATTCTGTCATCATGGGATGAGTCAGTTTAATCAATGAACAGATCGATTCATCTGCAAACGAAGACCAGGTTGTCCCTGGCTTGGTGGCTCAGGAATCCTTCTCTGGAGATGGAAAAGTCCTTTCTTCCAGTTTTCTGGAAGATCCTCATGGTGGATGCCAAACTTTTCAGGCTGGGCGGTAGTCCTTGGCACCCTGTTATTGCAGGGAACTAGGACATCTGAGGAAGCTCATCTCCCAATCAACAATCCTAGAGCTACAGGCAATTTGGTTGTCCCTGCAAAGCTTGGACCTCCTGACTGGAAGTTCATCCAATCCATATTTGGTTGGACAGTGTCACTCAGCGACATGCACTAACCATCAGAGAGAATCCAGAAGTCACACCAAGAGAGGTATAATAGATCCTATCTTGGGAAAATGTACTGTAATGTTCCTTGTCTGTTGTTTACATCCTAGGCATAGACAATTAGCAGACAAACTTCCTCAACTGGCAGTATCTGGTTCTAAGTGGGTGGCCTCTACTCCCAGAGGTGTTGTAGACACTAGATGTGGACCTCATTGTCTCCAAGTTCAACAACAAACTGGAAAGGTTTGTAAGATACAAGGATCTTCTTGTGGAAGCAGTGGATGCTGTTGTGGCTTTGTGGAATCAGCACTTCCAAATCTAAGCTTCTCCTCCCCTAAAACTCCTTTTTCATCCAGCTGGAGTACATTCTGGTTATTCTCGTAGCTCTTGTGTGGCCCAGACAGATGTGGAACTCCAACCTGATCTGATAACTATCAGAAGCTCTATGGACTCTTCCAGATCTGACTTAAGGACTGATTAGATTGTAAGCTCCTTGAGAGTAGGGATCGATGTGAATGTACAATGTATATGTAAAGCGCTGCCTAAATTGACAGCGCTATATAAGTACCTAAATAATAATAATAATTTATCATCCTGCTTTATGGTTGCTGGCTTAAATGGCATAACTTCCAAAACCAAGGTTCTGAGAGATAGGGGCATTGCTGAATCTGTGATTCCCATGATGCTAAAAGCTAGAAAATGTTCTTCTCACAATATGTGGAAGGCATACTTTGCTTGGTGCGATTCCCCAGGAAATTCTCCATATGACGAATCGTCTCCTCCTTACAGATGAGTCTCGACCAGCATCTGATCCTTCACTCTATTAAGGGTCAGGTCTCTGTGCTTGTGATCCTGTTCCAGAGGCCGCTGGGGTCCCACCATTGTGTAGGATGTTTGTCACGAGGCTCCCAGGGTTCACTCCCCTGTGAATTTGTGGGATCTTAATTTGGTTCTCTCAACACTTCAAAAACTGCCATTTGAGCTCATTGTGGATCTTCCCTTTCCTTTACTTAACAAGGTCATGTTCCTTTTTGCAATCTTGTCTGCAAGGTGTTTTTCTCAGCTGTTGGCAGCATTTTGTAAAGTACCCTTTCTGGTCTTGCACAAGGACAAGGTGGTTCTTATATTCTTCATTAATGCGGCCAAGCGTCCTATTGAATCACGTGAAGCAAAGTATTTTAGGGTGGAGTTACATTTTAGTGTTCCCCTTTAACTGCAATAATGCACATAACGTTGCACCACAACAAACGGCAAATAATCCTTGTTTGCAACATGAATGCCACTGCAACACAGTGGATATAGAAATGAATCACCCCCCTTTTTAAAATAATCACATTTTGTTGCTTTGCAGCCTGAAATGAAGACAGTTTGTTTTATCCAGCTATATTTACTCAGTGCAACTTTTAACACCCAAGTGAAAGATATAACACCAACATGTCAGTAAAAAAAAAATCAAAAACGGAATCACAAAGTTGGAAAGGATCACCCACTCCTAAAAATGACTTGTGAACTCAATCAGGTGTAGCCAATCACCTTCTGAATGACACGTAAAGCCATTTGACTTTCAACTTTGATCAGCTGTGGTCATTTTGATTAGCTCAACATGAAAAGAGCTTTCCTGGAGAATTTCAGTCCCTGGTAGTGCAACTAAAGCAAGCAATCAAAAATGGGTGGCAAGGCGCTGTCAAAAGAGCTCCGGGATACAATTGTGGACAAGCACAAATCAGGAGCTGTATACAAAAAAATAATAATCAAAGGCTTTATAAATGCCTAGAAGCACAGTGAAGTCTCTTATTAAGAAGCGGAAGGTATTTGATACAACACAGACCCTCGCTGGATTAGGACGTCGCTCCAAAATGGATGAAAGAGCCAGTAGAAAACTAGTCAGAGAGGCTACCTAGAGGCTTACGGCAACTCTGATGAAGTTGCAAGAAATTATGACCAAGAGTGATCATTGTGTGCATGTGACATCAATATAACAAATTATGCACAAATGTGCATGGGAGGGTTGCAAGAAAAAAGCCACTCCTCAAGTAAGGCACTTGCAGTCACCAATGAGCTTTGCCGAATCTCATCTTGAAGATTCTAAAGCCACATGGAAAAAGGTGTTATTATGATGAGACTAAAATGGAATTATTTGGCCTCAACACCAAACGGTATGTCTGGCGAAAAACCAATACAGCTCACCATCCAAACCCCATTTCTATAGTAAAGCATGGAGGTGGTAATATCCTGTTATGGGAGTGTTTCTCTGCAGCAGGGACTGGAGCACTTGTCAGGATGGAAGAAAAATTAATGGGGCAAAATACCGTCAAATTTGCCAGAAAATTGTCAATGGGGAAAAAGGTTTACCTTCCAACATGACAAGGACCCAAAGCACACAGCAAAAATTACCACATAGTGGTTGAAGGATAAAAATGTGAATTTCCTTGCATGGCCTAGTCAGAGCCCAGACTTAAACCTAGGTAGAGACATATCCCAACAGACTAAAGGCTGTAATTAAAGAAAAAGGTGGTTCAACAAAATACTGATACAAGGGGGTGATCCTTTTTCCAACTCAGTGATTTCTGTTTTTGAATAAATTTTTTATCTTTTTCTGACATATTGGCGTTATATCTTTCACTTGGATGTTATAAGTTTTATATATTTTATACAGCTGGATAAAACAAAAACGGTGTGTATCGTCATTTCAGGCTGCAAAGCAACAAAATGTTATTATTTTAAAGGGGTGATTCTTTTCTATACCCACTGTACATTAAACCATGCATGCATTGCAGTAACGAGCATTACTGCAGCACACAGATGTGAATGGACCTTAAAGTGTATGTAAAGGTATATATTTTTTTAGTATGGGATAGAGTCGAAAGGTTAGAACCCTGTCAGGCTGTTATTGCTATGGACATTTGTGGAAGTCTTTAATTTTAAAGTTGTCTCCAGAACAAAATGTGAAGGTAAATCAAATCTTCCAGTGCGGACACCTGTTCTGGTGACAACATAAAGGAAATTTCTACAAAGTTAGTTGTATACTGTTGTTTTTTTAATTATTCCCTATTCTAGCCAAAACATAAAAAAAAGTTTGGGCCTTATGATAGATCCTCTTGAATAGTATTAAATTACAAAATGCCTTGTGGTTCACAGAACAAAAGGAGTTCTGTGAATGGCCAAGGGGAGAGGGGGCAGATAAACACAATTACACCCTTTGGTGTATGCGAGCCACAGCTCTCAGCACAGCAGGGTGGAAGTACAGCGGACGCTGTAATATCTGGCGTGAAGAAAAGTATCATTTATAGAGTACAAAAAGGCTGGCTGTCATGCAGACCCTTCTGTCTTAATGAACTACTATCCCAGAACAAGTATGCAAATAAGAAATTCTGGGCCAGTTCACACCAGGATCACACAGGAATATGTGCATTCCCATGTGTCCCCATGTGGTGTGCTTTGACAGCTTATTCATTTAAATGGGTTGGAAAACCCACTGGACTGCGCAAAAAATAGTGCTTTCCCTTTTAAGAACGTACTGCACCAGCAAGAAGTTCGCCAGGGCAGTGTGCTCACCTGCTGTGCAGGAAAATCGCACGGAAAGCACCAATCTTTACGAGTTCTGGTGTGAACTGGCCCTTAAAAGTCTTAAAATCAAAGGATCAATATAACAGCCAGGCAACTAGCATTTGCTAAAGAGGTCAGCAAGACAGCCCCTTCTCTTAAGAAAACCTTGTTGAAGAAATACTTGCATTTTGAATTTTGTGTTGGAAATGTAATATTTCTTATTTTTCTTTTTTTTTTGTCTTTAGTGGATAGGCTGGAGGTTTGATGGTGGCACTGGAATATGCTTATGAATACTGGTATCGTGCTCTGGCTCTACAGTCCGACGGGTTTATGTGAATCACAAACGTAGCTAAAGTATTTTTGCCAGGTAAAAAAAATTCTTGTATGTATATTTCAGCTGTAGCTTAAACTGGCACTTCTATATATTTACTTCCGAAGATCTCATGTACACAGAGCAGTTGAAAACGTCTTCTGAATGCTGGAAACTTGACAGCTGGAAACCGATGGTGAAAAATGTCCATTTTAGAGAGTTTCAGTGGCGGCTGGTGCTCCATTTTGGGGGGGGGGCAGCAAACAAACCAACCCCCCAACAGAACCCACCCCCCAACAGAACCCGCCCCCCAGTCGGTCGGTCCATCAGTCATGCCATTCCCAGTCCCCCCCCCCCCCCGTTTGGTCGGCAAACCCTGCACTTACGCCATCTAGGTCGTGGCCCTGCGCCATCTCCTCTGTGTCTCCTGCATGGCGTCTCCTCCTCCTCGGCCAATATGATCGCTTCTCCTCTTGGCCAATTGGGTTTTAGGACCCGCTTCCTGATGGGCCGGGAGGAGAATCAGTAAGACAATAGCAAATATTAAAGGGGAGCTCCACCCTAAAGTGGAACTTCCGCTCATCGGAACCCTCCCCCCCTCTGGTGTCACATTTGACACCTTTCAGGGGGGAGGGGGGGTGCTGATACCTGTCTAAGACAGGTATTTGCACCCACTTCCGGGAGCCCTCTTTGCGGGTATTCTGCGGGTAGTACCTCACTTCCCGCCCCCGCCTGTTGTGTTCTGGGAAACACACGGCTCCCAGGACACAGCAGAGACCAGAGAGGACAGCGCTGCGCGACTCGCGAATGGCCTATAGGGAACCGGGCAGTGAAGCCGGAATGCTTCACTTCCTGATTCCCTCGCCGAGGATGGGGGTTGGGGACAGCAGATAGATGAGCGATTGCTCGTCTTCTGCTGCAGACGTCGCTGGACTCCAGGACAGGTAAGTGTCCTAATATTAAAAGTCAGCAGCTGCAGTATTTGTAGCTGCTGGCTTTTAATATTTTTTTAACGGCGGAGCTCCGCTTTAATAAACTGGGTGGGATCAGGGCACAGTGCTCTGCACTCCGAGCCCACACTTTTATGAATCCAATTAGAGCCCAGCACTCCTGTAAGAGTAGAGTGGAATACATTAAGATTTAAAAAAAAGCTTAGACTTTAGAACCATTTTAACCTTCCAAATGCAGCACTACAATGCATGCTGTTGCAGGATGACTCCATTCACTTGATTGGGTCACATTCAATGGGTGGTAGTACCCACGGAACGCGTCAGAGTTTATAATTCATGCTGCAGCTACAGCATGTGTACGCCTCTGCGGGTATAGGGGGAGAAGTTGGAGGGGCATTAAAATGCATGCTCAACCCCCCCCCCCCCATATATATTAGAAACCTAAGGCAGTATCCATCTACTGTAACCTGAATTTTATATATTTTTTCCATGATTATATTGAGCTAGGATCTCTAATATGTTGATATCTTCTATTCTAAGATGGTGCTGTCACAGTTCTTTGTACCATTTTAAGAATTTGGTGTACAACCATCTAGTATTAGGATTGGCTTGTCTATGGCCTCTGATCATATTCATGGCTTGATTTGCTCTGTGCCAAGTACCACACTGACATCTGCCCCCCTTCCTGCTCGCCTCCATACATACAGACTGTGTTCACGTTGTTTGCTCTACTGGTTAATACACATAGATCAAAGCTTCATAAATTAATTATTCACATCCCACAGGTAGGAAACATTCTCTAGAAATATTCATTATTTATGATGCGCAGTATGCATTAAACCCAAACATGGACTGTATCTACTCCATACTCTTACACAGACACAGAGCCTCCATTATTAATGCTGCCTGGAACGCATTATTACCTAGACCTATACTAGGAGGAGGCCAATAGATCTAGGGGGAGGGGTTATGTGAAGTAATAATAGGAATTTTAGAGAAGGGATGTGGATTAATGGCAGGAGTTAGTGGCACTTTAGCTGCATAAGGACTCCATATCCTCCCACTTATGCAGGTCATATGGAACAATCATGTTCGAGGCAGTCATTCTATGAAGTCATTACGGGAAGATGTAAAATAAAGCGCGGACATAAGGAAATGACCATTTCTAAAAATTGCCTCCCTTTTCAATCAGCCAGTACCTTACTGACACCACTAGAATCATGTCCACAAGCTGTATACTCATAATGTAGTAAATGTACTTAAAATCTGGGCCACGAGCGCCAGGACTCATCCCAAACCTGACCCAGGGCTGGCAAGTTGTGTACTTATTTGATTCATAAGTATACAGCTTGTCAGCTTGGGGTGAGGTTTGGGGTGTGTCCTATTGCTCTTGAGATCCTGATTTTGGTACTTATCAATAGGCCCATTCACAATATGAACTGCTTATGTTCCTGTGCGATTCACACGCAGCTTTGTGCAGTTTAATTTCAGCCCCATTAATTTTGAATGGGATGAAATCACACCGCAGCACCAAAAGTAATCCATGTGCTACTTTTGAAAACGCACTGCAACTAGATCGCATGGTACTTTTGTACCATGCGATCCAGTGTGGGCAAAGACACTGAGTTTGTGGTGTTCCTTGGCGCCAGCCCTTTAAGGGCCATGAAGTGCGGGGGGCTGGGCTTATGGCCATGTGACCGCCGTGATTGGTTGTCACAGCACTTACATGATCAAAACTTCAGATTGGAAGCAGCGTTTCTGTTATCTGCCAGTCACTGTGCTGTTCTGTGAAGCCCTCAGAGGTTTGTTAGAGAACCTTAGTGAACAAACTGCATCATAAAGGCGAAGGAACACACCAGACAGGTCGAGACAGGATAAAGTTGTGGAGAAGATTAAAGTGGAGTTATGTTATAAAAAAGATATCCCAAGCTTTGAACATCTCACGGAGCACTGTTCAATCGATCATCCGAAAATGGAAAGAGTATGGCAAAACTGCAAACCTTCCAAGACATGACCATCCACATAAGTGGACAGGTCGGGCAAGGAAAGCATTAATCAGAGAAGCAGCCAAGAGGCCCATGGTAACTCTGAAGGAGCTGCAGAGATCCACAGCTCAGGTGGGTGAATCTGTCCACAAGATAACTATTATGCCCTGTACACACGACCGGTTTTCCCATCGGAAAAAAGTTGGATTGTTCTTCCGACGGAATTCCTCTCAAGCCTGCCTTGCATACACACGGTCACACAAAAGTCCGGTGAACTTTTGACTGCCAAGAACGCGATCAGAAATTCCGAACAGTTTTTTTACTGACGGGAAATAAGACAACCTGCTCTCTATCTTTTTCCAGCAGTTTTTCTGTTGGAAAAAGTCTGATGGAGCATACACACGGTCGGGATTTTCGACCAAAAGCTCTCATCAGACTTTTTCCAACAGGAAAACCGGTCGTGTGTATGGGGCATGAGTCGTGCACTCCACAAATCTGGCCTGTATGGAAGAGTGGCAAGAAGAAAACCATTGTTGAAAGAAAGCCATAAGAAGTCCCTTTTTCAGTTTGCGAGAAGCCATGTGGGAGACACAGCAAACGTGGAGGAAGGTGTTCTGGTCAGATGAGACCAAAATTGAACTTTTGATGGGAAGATGGATGCAGCCAAATACAGGGCAATCTTAGAAGAAAACCTGTTGTAGTCTGCAGAAGACTTGAGTCTGGGGCGGAGGTTCACCTTCCAGCAGGACAACGACCCTAAACATGCAACCAGAGCTACAATGGAATGATTAACATCAAAGCATATTCATGTGTTAGAATGGCCCAGTCAAAGTCCAGACCTAAATTCAACTGATAAACTGTGGCAAGACTTGAAAATTGCTGTTCACAGATGCTCTCCATCCAATCTGACAGAGCTTGAGCTATTTTGCTAAGAAGAATGGGCAAAAACTTCACTCTCTAGATGTGCAAAGCTGGAAGAGACATCCCCAAAAAGACTTGCAACTGTAATTGCAGCAAAAGGTGGTTCTACAAAGTATTGACTCCGGGGGGGGGGGGGGGGGGGCTGAATACAAATGCACGCCACACTTATCACATATTTATTTGTAAAAAATGTTGAAAACCATTTATCAATTTCCTTCCACTTCACAATGTGTTTGGTCTATCACATAAAATCCAAATAAAATACATTAACGTTTTTGGTTGTAACATGACTAAATGTGGAAAATGTCAAAGGGTATGAAAGGGTATGAATACTTTTTCACGGCACTGTTTATCTTATACAGATTCCTGTGATGGCATAGCAACTATGCTCCACTGCTCCTAAATTCAGAGCAATGTTGTAGCTCTCAAGTAGGCTGTTTTTGCTTGAACTACAGTGGGATAAAAATGTTGCAGGAGCTGTGGCTAACTGCCTGTAGTTTGTCAATTAGCACCTGGCTGTTGCTTTCTGGATTGACAATACTGCCTCTTTTGTTGTAACCATCCCTTGGGAGCATGTAAGACACAAATGAAGGAGAATTTGGCTCCGTCAGGGAAGGCTTTAGGAGGCTTGTGCATCACATGGTAATCATTTTAATCTGCCTTTTAGTTTTCACTTTTTAATGTTGTGTTTTTTTTTTGTTTTTTTTTTCCTTTCTCTTCAGTGTATTTACCATCATCTTCAAACTTTTTGCCTATACCTGATAAGCTTCACAGTCGCCACATAAAAAGGCAAGAATAGAAAACGGAAAATTTATTAGCAAATACTTACCGTAATTTTCCTTTCCTGATGGACTCCATGGCAGACTACGTGTGGGTTAACCCCGCCTCCTCTCCACAGCTATAGAACCCCTTACCCAGAAATTTGAGCTCACCTCCACAGACAGGTGTTCCGTAACCAGCCGACTCAAATTTCAACTCTCATATTTTTATTCATGGGTGGGAACTCCGTCTGCCATGGAGTCTATCAGGAAAGGAAAATTACGGTAAGTATTTGGTAATACATTTTCAGTTTTCCTGACAGACTCCATGGCAGACTATGTGTGGGAAATAACTAGCCAATCCACACGGGAGGGTATGCTGAACAAAAAATATTTTAATCTTTCCCGTCAACTGACAGGATTTTTCGACCAAAATTAACAGAGGAAAGGGAAGCAGGCTCAATACAATAATGGGACATAAATGTATTAATAGAAGACCACGAAGCTGCCTTGCATATCACTTCAGGAGCCACGTGTCGAGCTGCTGCCCATGAGGCTGCCATGCCTCTGGTGGAATGAGCCGTCACCGCCTCTGAAGGAGCCAAGCCCTTTGCCCTGTAGGCCTGTTAAATAGATTGAACGATCCAGGCTGCTATCGTTCTGAAGGAAGCCCTCTTCCCATTATTGCTGCCACTATGTAACAAGAACAGGTAGTTCGAGCTTCTAAAAGATGAAGTGACTCGCAAGTATTCTTTCAGAGTCTCGCCCACATCCAAGGGATGAGCATCTGCTGATTCCAGAGAATTGAAAGTAGGAAGGACTATTTCCTGATTCTCGTGAAAAACTGACGTGACTTTTGGCTTTGACCCAAGCATGGGAATAAGGACCACTCGGTCCGGGAAGAAAGTCAAAAAGGGTTCCTGACAACCCAGGAAGCTTATTTCTGAAACCCTTTTGGCTGAAGTAATAGCCACTAGAAAAGCCAGGTTGATTAATAAGTCCTTAATGGAAAGATCCTTGTTGTTGAGTGCTGAAAGAGCATCAAGGACGATCGGAAGATCCCATTTGGGAAATCTGGGTTTCCTCTGAGGCCTGATTCTCGAAGCCCCCCGGAAGAACTGTTGAACGAGGGGATGAGTTGCCCATGATGTTCCTGAAAATGCCGATAAGGCTGAAACTTGTACCCTGAGAGAACTGATCGACAAAGGAAGATCCAAGCCTGATTGGAGAAAACTCAAAACGTCTTGAACTCCAGGACTTCTAACAGATTTTCCAGCAGAAGTCATGAAGCTGACAAACCTGGTCCAGATTCTGTTGTAGGTTTTGTTTGTGTTAGGCTTTCTGGAGCTCATGAGGGTAGAGATTACCCCTGAAGCACACCCAAGAGACTCTAGCCTCTCCCTCTCAAGAATCAGACCATCAGTCTCAGTATCGCTGGACAGGAGTGCAGGGTCGCCCCCTGAGAAAGAAGGTCCGGCCTGAGAGGAAGAGGCAACGGGTCCCTGAAGCTCATTAGATTCAGGAGAGGAAACCATGGTGTCAGGGAAATCCGTCCAACAGCGCCAATCAGCGCCCAATGCGCACGCGCGGTGGAATGATGCTTCCGCGCATGCGCGTGCGCGGGACGGCGCTTCTACGTTCTCGGGTGCGCGCGCCGACGCAGCGGCGCGCGCGCATGCGCAGCGGCGCACCAATAGGAATCCAGGCGGGCCTATTTAAAGAGACTCAGTTGCACTGACAAGTTGCTGGTTTGTCAGCTTTCCTGTATTCCCAAGACTCTGGAAAACTATCCTGAAAATCTCCTCGTGACCCGGACTGGCTTGACTCCTCTGATCTCTCTCCTGGACCTGACCCTCGGCTTGTGATACGGACTTCTGCTTTCTCCTGTGTTTGACCCTCGGCCTGTGACCCGGATCTGCTGCCTGTCTCCAATCCCTGACCTCTGGCCTGTACCTTTTGGACTTCCGTGTTTCCTTTGAACCCCTGTCGGGTTCCCGGTACTCTCTGGACTTGTCACCTTTTACTGTGTTTGACCCCCAGCCGGGACCGTTACCTAGCCATTACAACCCGGACTCAACCTGCACTGGCTTCCATTATCTCCTGCTGTTGAACTTTACCAATCCGGCTAGTTCCTGCTTGAAGCCTGTTCTTCAGTCTACTCAGCTCTGCCGGACCGTCTACAAATACCCACCACCTGCCGGTAGCCGGTGCCGCTTCTCGCCATCCACTCCCTGTCTCAACTCCAGGGGGTGGAGTGCGTCAAGTCGCAAAGGTGAACCACTCTCGGCATCTCGGCCTCGGTAAGTACATACCTTTACAGTACAAACCAGCCAGATGTCTGAGGCCGACAGGGTGCGTTCACCGTTCGAGACCCTATGTCAGCAAGTCACCGCACTAACCGACGCGGTTCAGAAATTACAAGAAGGTTATGTCCAAATGGATGGCCGCTTCCAGCTACTTACTGGAGCTACAGGACCAGCATCACCAGCTGCTACCATTGCCAATGTTGCCTCCACGTCTCAAGATCAGGCAAATCCCACCGTAGTAATGGCTACCCCTGAACCCAGGGTCCCCCTGCCTGAGCGATTTTCTGGCGTCCGTAAGAAATATCGGGCTTTCAAAAACGCATATTCTCTCTATTTCGCCCTTCAACCCAGGACTTTCTCTTCAGAAGTGGTAAAGGTGGGGTTCGTCATCTCCCTTCTAACCGACGAACCTCAGGCCTGGGCCCATGGCCTGATGGAGCAAAGCAGCCCCATACTAGATTCCGTGGACACCTTCTTCGAGAGTATGGCGCAGCTGTATGACGATCCTCAGCGATCAGCTACAGCTGAGTCTGTTCTCCACAGTTTAACCCAGGGGAGAAGGCCGGTGGAGGACTACACGGCAGAATTCCGGAAATGGTCAGCTGACACTGGCTGGAATGAGACGGCCCTTAAATACCAATATCGCCAAGGACTGTCTGAGGCTCTTAAGGACGAGCTGGCCAGGATTGGTGTTCCAACTACTCTGGAAGATCTGATCCAGTCTGTCACTCAGCTTGACAGACGCCTCCGGGAGCGGCGTTCTGAGCGTTTCCAGACTACCCGTCCAAACTGGACTTTGCCCCGATCAGCTTCTGCCTATCCACCCATCCAAGTTCCTACAGCATCTTCTCCCCCCGAGCCTGAACCCATGCAGCTTGGTCTAGTTCGTCCTCCCCTTTCTCCTGAGGAAAAGCAGCGCAGGCGTCAGGCCAATCTGTGTCTTTACTGCGGAGGTACTGGCCATTTCCTTCGGAGCTGCCCAGTGAGACCTAGTAAGTGTACCCTCAAAGACACTTTGAACTACCCAGTTTCTGGCTTACCACAGACTTATGTTGTTCTTTCTATTTCTCTACAGATACCAACAGGAGCAACCCGCCTACCGGCGATTATTGATTCAGGAGCCTGCAGCTGCTTTCTGGACTCTTCACTTGCTTCCCAACTTCACTTTCCTCTGCAAACCAAGGACCGTTATCTTCAGGTTCGTCTGGCGGATGGATCCCTGCCTCGTTCAGGGGTAATTACGCAAGAAACAAGACCCGTCCTTGCTATCACGGATTCAGGCCACCAAGAATACCTTTGATTTGACCTCATCTCATCTCCCATGTTTCCCATCATCCTGGGCCTTCCCTGGTTACAAGCACATGAGCCTCATATAAACTGGGCCAAGAGGGAAGTTAACTTCACTTCTTCATATTGTTCTCAACACTGCCTTTCCGCACTTCCAACTGCCTGTGCTACTTTAACCCCTCAACCGGATAACCTACCACATGTTCCATCAGCATACTTAGGATTCCAGGACGTCTTCGACAAACAGCAGGCCGACCGCCTACCCCCACATCGTCCCTACGATTGTCCCATCGACCTTCTGCCTGGCTCCAAAATTCCATTCGGCCGCATCTTCCCCTTGTCCGAATCTGAGTTGAAGGCCCTCAAGTCGTACATTGAGGAAAATCTGGAAAAGAAATTCATTCGACCCTCTTCTTCCCCAGCCGGTGCCGGAATCTTTTTCGTTGAAAAGAAAGACGGGACTCTGAGGCCCTGCATCGACTATAGGGAATTAAATAAAATTACTATTAAAAATAGATACCCGCTTCCTCTCATCCCGGAGTTGTTCCAACGATTCCGATCAGCTCGGATCTTCTCTAAACTGGACCTTCGAGGGGCCTACAACCTCATCCGGATCAGGGCTGGAGACGAATGGAAGACGGCTTTTAGATCTAGATTCGGTCATTTCGAATACTTGGTCATGCCTTTCGGGCTTTGCAACGCCCCAGCTACTTTCCAGCACCTGGTCAATGACATTTTCCGTGAACACCTGGACGATTTCCTAGTAGTCTACTTAGACGATATTCTTATTTTTTCGTCCTCCCTTGAACTGCACCGAATCCATGTCATCAAGGTCCTCACTATTCTCCGAGAACATAGACTTTACCTCAAGGCCGAGAAATGTGACTTTGAGAAAACCACGGTGCAATTTTTGGGATTTATTATTTCTACCAATGGGGTCGCAATGGATCCGCAGAAAGTCAAAGCTATCCAGGAATGGCCAGCCCCAACAGACAAGAAAGGGGTACAACGATTTATAGGTTTCGCCAATTTCTACAGGAGGTTCATTGTGGGGTTCTCCTCTATTGTGGCACCTATAACCCAACTGACACGCCAGGGCTACCGCTTTCACTGGTCACCGGAAGCTCAAGATGCCTTCGATAAACTAAAAAATGCATTCACATCAGCACCTGTATTGAAGCATCCAGATCCGCTACTGCCGTTTACGCTGGAAGTAGATGCTTCAGAGTCAGCCACTGGGGCCATCCTCTCTCAAAGGCAGGGCCCCAAATCCCTTCTTCATCCAGTAGCCTTTGCCTCTCGTAAACTAACTTCTCCGGAACGTAATTATGACGCCGGTGACCGGGAACTATTAGCTATCAAATTCGCCCTGGAAGAATGGCGATACCTTCTGGAGGGAGCTCCTCACCCCGTCATGATATTCACGGATCATAAGAACCTAGAATATCTGAGAACAGCAAAACGTCTTCGACCCAGACAAGCCCGATGGGCCCTCTTCTTCACTAGGTTTAACTTCCATATCTCTTATAGGCCCGGTTCCAAGAACGTGAAGGCGGATGCCCTCTCTAGGATGTTTCCCGAGACCCCTCAAGCAGAGGAACCAAGTACCATCCTATCAGCACAAAACTTCCTGCTCATCCCACAGGCTGATCTACTAACCTCCATAAGAGCCGCCTCTAAGCATTGTCCTGACCAAGTAACCTCTTCCTTGGAGAAGCGTAATGACTTGTTCTGGTCCCAAGGTAAAGTCTTCGTCCCTCTGGAAACAAGGCAACTGACTCTGAAAACTTTCCACGACCACAAACTAGCTGGTCACTTTGGAACCAAAAAGACCATGGAACTAATCTCTCGCTCCTTCTGGTGGCCTGGTTGGAGACAAGATTGCAAGTCCTATGTTGCCTCCTGTACCCGTTGCCAACGGTATAAGGGACCCAAAACCAAGAGTTGGGGACTACTCAAACCTTTGCCTATCCCTGAGCGTCCGTGGGCAGATGTGTCCATGGACTTCATTGTAGATCTACCGCCCTCTGGAGGTTTTACCACGATTCTGGTTGTAATTGACCGCCTCTCCAAAATGGCTCACTTCGTGCCCATGATTGGTACTCCCTCTGCTGCAGATACAGCCAAAGCCTTCTTTCAGGAGATAATCAGGCTCCATGGAGTGCCTAAAAGCATCACCTCTGACAGAGGCGTTCAATTCACGGCGAAATTCTGGAAGGAACTTTGCAAATCTTTAGAAATCAAAATTTGCCTATCATCGGCATATCACCCCCAGAGCAACGGACAGACAGAGAGAACCAATCAAACCCTAGAACAATATCTCCGTTGTTTTTGCTCAGCCTCACAAGATGATTGGTCCTCCCTATTATCCTACGCTGAATTTGCATATAATAACTCGGTGCATTCAGCCACCAGTCAAACTCCTTTTTGGGCCAACTTTGGCTTCCATCCTTCCTTCCTCCCTGATGACATTTCGGAGAGCTCTGTTCCTGCTGTTCAAAATCGGATAGCCTTTGTTCAATCTAATTTTCTGAGACTCCAGGAAATGATGCAAAACGCCCAGGAGTCTTACAAGAGATACTATGACAAGGGTAGGAAGGAAAATCCAGTCTTCAAGGTTGGGGAGGAAGTATGGCTCTCCGCCACCAACCTCAAATTGCCGATCCCTTCACGGAAATTGGGACCAAGATTTATAGGCCCTTTTAAAATCAAGCGAGTAATCAACCCTGTGGCCTTTGAATTGGCACTGCCCGACTCCTACAGGATACACCCGGTCTTCCACACGTCTCTATTGAAACCGGTAGTCTCCAGCTCCTTCCCGGGAAGGGATGTGCCACCTCCTCCACCTGTGGAGGTTGATGGTGAAAACGAGTACGTGGTGGAATCTATCCTGGGCTGCAGGAAAAAAGGCAGGCAGCTACAGTATTTAATCAAATGGAAGGGGTATCCCCCAGAGGACAACTCTTGGGAACCATCTAGGAACCTACATGCTCCCCGCCTAATTAGAGTCTTTCACCAGGAACATCCCGAGTTGATGTCTAGTCTGGGCGTCCGGAGTCCGCCCCTAGGAGGGGGGCACTGTCAGGGAAATCCGTCCAACAGCGCCAATCAGCGCCCAATGCGCACGCGCGGTGGAATGATGCTTCCGCGCATGCGCGTGCGCGGGACGGCGCTTCTACGTTCTCGGGTGCGCGCGCCGACGCAGCGGCGCGCGCGCATGCGCGGCGGCGCACCAATAGGAATCCAGGCGGGCCTATTTAAAGAGACTCAGTTGCACTGACAAGTTGCTGGTTTGTCAGCTTTCCTGTATTCCCAAGACTCTGGAAAACTATCCTGAAAATCTCCTCGTGACCCGGACTGGCTTGACTCCTCTGATCTCTCTCCTGGACCTGACCCTCGGCTTGTGATACGGACTTCTGCTTTCTCCTGTGTTTGACCCTCGGCCTGTGACCCGGATCTGCTGCCTGTCTCCAATCCCTGACCTCTGGCCTGTACCTTTTGGACTTCCGTGTTTCCTTTGAACCCCTGTCGGGTTCCCGGTACTCTCTGGACTTGTCACCTTTTACTGTGTTTGACCCCCAGCCGGGACCGTTACCTAGCCATTACAACCCGGACTCAACCTGCACTGGCTTCCATTATCTCCTGCTGTTGAACTTTACCAATCCGGCTAGTTCCTGCTTGAAGCCTGTTCTTCAGTCTACTCAGCTCTGCCGGACCGTCTACAAATACCCACCACCTGCCGGTAGCCGGTGCCGCTTCTCGCCATCCACTCCCTGTCTCAACTCCAGGGGGTGGAGTGCGTCAAGTCGCAAAGGTGAACCACTCTCGGCATCTCGGCCTCGGTAAGTACATACCTTTACACATGGCCTGCTCGGCCAGTATGGTGCTATTGTTATCACTTCGACTTTCTCCAGCTGGAGCCGCTGCAGGAATTTTAGCATGATCGGAGGTGGAGGGAAGGCATATGCCTTGTTGAATTTCCATTGGCTTGTTAATGCATCTACTCCGAAAGCTTGACTGCATCGACCTTGATTATAGTATCTGTCTACTTTGTAATTGCAGGGGGATGCAAACAGATCCACCTCTGGATCGATTCCCAACGATAGGATCCACTTGAATGTTTGTGGGTGCAGTGACCATTCGTTGTTGTCTAGGTTGCTGCGTGACAGAAAGTCCGCTTGAATGTTCTGCTCCCCTGGAATGAAGACTGCTGTCAAGTTGAGCAGATTCCTCTGAGCCCAGGTCATGATGGGCTTGACCTCTTGGAGAAGAGCGGAGCTCCGAGTGCCCCCTTGCCTCTTCACATATGCCACAGCGGTGGTATTGTCCATTTTGAGTAGGACCGACTTCCCTTTCAGAAGGTGGGAGAAGGCTTGAAGGGCGCACCATGCTGCGCGCAGTTCCAGAACGTTTGAACCTGGAGTGTGGAGACGGGCAGTGGCGGCTGGTGCTCTATTTTTTTGGGGGGGCGCAAACAAAACCCCAACCAACCCCATACCCCGTCGCCTCCCCCCCCCCCCCCATCACTCACCCGCAATAGGGGAAAGAGAAAAAAGAGAGAGACAGGTTAAAGGACTTGGAGACAGATCTGAAGTGCTCTTCAGAAGCCTTCAACTTCTGGTTGCACAGACCCCATGAAAATTCCCAGTTTCAACAGATGGCATTCTTATAGACAATCTAGACTTCAATTTTGTCTGCTCATCTGGCCACGGTAGTCTGCTGGACTTGTAAAGCAGCCTCTATGGCTTTTAAATTTGTATGCAAGTTCTTCTTAAAGCAAGCTACACAATCAAATGATGGAGAATATAGACAGAAGACCATTTAAAAATGAAGTAATTGGGAAAATGTAAGTGAGACTTCATTGCAAGTAGGAAAAGCAAACTGGATGTAGGGCTGAAAGCCCTTCTCTTGAACAAGACCCATCATGGTCTGCTTAGGAAACCGCTAGAAGAATAATATGAAACAGAAGATTAATCTTTCAGAAATGTAGGAAACATTAACTTCACTTGACTGTCTCATTTTTGTCCAAGCTATCAGAGAGGCCTTTGGGAAGGAGACACCAACCTCTCCCTTGTGAAAGTTTTACTCTTGTGTATTAAAAAAGTGTTTGTCTGAAATAAAGGAATGCATTGACAATAAAATCGAGGCTAGGCAAGAAATGCAGTTGAAGGTATAAATTTACTTTGCTTCATCCTCTGAAGGCATCTGGCTTCGGATTTTGAGAATCACCTCCTTACTGTAAATGGAAGTCTCTTCTATGAGGTTGGCAAGACAAGTCACATTACAATTGGGTGACTGTTAATTTTAGGGATGTGATGAATAGATGAGTAGATTCAGACCTCAAGAACATGGCAGATTTTTGATTTAGTCGTAGATGAAATCCAAAGGAACCTATAGACTTAGATTAGGCAAATTTTTCTCTTGCTGTATATCAGAGGTGGTTAGCAAGGCAGACCTCTCATTTATTGACCGCTTGATTAGCGTTTCTTCTGACAGAGTTCAGTGTGCACTGTTTAAGTAGTTAGGAACAAGACACTTGAAGCAAAATCACAAGTAACATTGGACATAGTCGCTTCTTATTTCGCATGCTTCTTATCTATGCATGGAAAGCCATTCTACTATACTGAAAAAATTCAGCCACTGTGCAATATATTAGCCGGTTGATTTAACATTGATTCGCCAAAATATAAAATAATTTATGTGGGCAGGGCTTGCCTGAAATTTTTTATGGCTCGACGCTTCAGTATCGCAAGATGCTGATTATGGTTTCTTCCCAGTAAGCTGTCTAATGTCGCTTTACTACCTATTTTGTGTCTCTTCTGTAGGGCAGTTGGGTTTTTCAGACTGTTGTATTATTGCTGACTGTACTATTTGCACAGCTTAAATTGTTCCCTGAGGTGGGAGAGAGGAAAGAGTGTGAGTGTGTTTGGTATGCATGTTTGTGTGTTTTTTGTCTGTCCTTGGGGTAGTTTTCTTTTTCTTTGTACTGTGATTGTATTTCTAATGGCTTTATATACTACTGGCCTATGCAACAAAGCTGGTATCTTTTAAATTCAGCAGCTACAACTACTGGAGCTGCTGACTTTTGATAAAGACACCTACCTGTCCACGATGTCGGCCCCACCCCGAGACCAATTCGTCCACCAGCTCAGGTGCAGGCGCTGCCATTCCAACTAAGGGACACCGGCAGTGGAGCCTTCAGGCTTCACAGTAATTTTCCTACTGTGCATGCGTGAGTCGCGCTGCACTTTGTGAATAGCCAGCTCGTCTTCTCGGAAGCACACAGGTCCCAGAAGGCAGCGGGGGAGGAGGAGCGCTTGCCGCAGAAGAGAACGTGACTTACTACGCTTCGGCCAGGCTAGGACGGAAGTAAGTTTATTCTTTCTGAAAAGGTAAGAAAAAAAAGATATACAAAAACGACGGACGGTCTTTAGTTTAAGACCACCTTATAAAAGTGGGTGGAACTCCGCTTTAAATAATGTAAATATAAAAACCTTAAAAAAAAGGACGATTGGGCGGCCAGCAAGGCAGGTGCTGAAAGCCTTTTTACTGCAAGGAGCTCAAGGCCACCCATAAATGGACCTTAAAGCTACATTTCTCTTTCGTCATTGACGGACACAGCACGAGTCTTGACCTTAGGGTTATATGTCTTCTATCAGGAGAGGACTAGGCAGAACAAGTAAAACATGTAAAAAACAGCAAAGCTGAACAGTACCGCCCAGGTGTGGTCCCACTGGCTATAACCCCTCACACTGCATCCAGCAGCTCAGTTTTTTCCTGCCTAGCATAGGAGAAGGACCTGGCTCCCGGTTGGGACCACTGGTCCTGGAGATTTTTTGCTTTTTTATACTTTTTTGATCCTGAGATCTACTATCAACAGCCGGCTGGGTGACAGGCTGGATAATATAGATCCTGGTAGTCACCCCCGCCCGGCCATCGAGCGTGAGCAGACCTTTAGCTACGCGCTGGGTCAGCCACGACATGCCCTGTTTGCTCCAGGGTTGGCCGGTGAGCTATTTGCTCCGGGGCACACATATGACCGGGCTGCTGCTGTCCAAGTCAGTGTGCCGTGGTCGACAGCCACCCCGTACCGTTCGGGTGATGGGTCTGTCCGGAATGCGTCCAGCAGTTCCCGCAGAACAGGTAAGTAGGGTTCCACCTGTCTTGGCAGGATGGAACAGCTGGGCATTCCTGGGGAGGTCGACTAGGGGGACTCTTACTCTCCCTTTCTTCTCTCCCTGTCCCTTCCCTCCTCCCCATGCATCTGTAGGGGCTGGGCCTGCTGTGTACCTGACCGGGGGGCTCCGAGTCTTGGCTGGGGGCTGCGCTGGGTGTTCGGGGTCCGCTCTCCATAGTGGGGTGTTCTTGGTCTGTCCATTTGGGATACCTCCACGCGGAGGATCAGCGTGTTCGCAGCCATTTTCATTTACCTCAGGGGCGGCCAGCGGCCATTTTGGCAGAGCCCGGCGGCCATTTTCTTGTAGCCCGTGCTTGTTTTTTTTGCTGAGGCGCCCGGCAGCAATTTTCTTGTAGCCCGCGCTCGTTTGCTGAGGCGGCCGGCGGACATTTTCTTGTAGCCCCAGCTTAGTTTTTGCCAGGGCTGAGGCGGTGGTCTGGTCCATGTTCACGGTAGTAGGGTCAGCATTGCGGCCAGTGTTGGCCACGGCCCTGGTGTCACAGTCACTTACCGAATGGGCAAAAATGTTGCACCATGAGTTGAAAAAGCAACAGGTTTCCCCGGTCTGCGTGGAACTGGCCGACCAGTTGGTGCAGGGCCTTAAGTATGTCTGCGATGCGGCCTTAGATACAGCTCTCTTGCTGTCCAGAGCCTCAGTATCTGCTGTGGCGCTACGTCGCCTGATTTGGCTAAAATGCTGGTCCGCGGACCAGACTTCCAAGACGGCTCTGGTGGATTTGCCCTTCCAGGGAGAGAGGCTATTTGGAGCCTCGCTGGATGACATTATTAAAAATCTCTCTGGGGGTAAGAGCACGCTGCTCCCACAATCCAAAAAAGGTCAGGAGCCACGCCGTAGGCCAGGGCCCTCCTTTTCCGCTCAGAAGCGTAAGAGTTCCCAGGCCGACAAGGTGCCCGCTGAGGGACAAAAGCGCCCCTGGTTTCACAAGCCAAACAAGCCTGCGAACAAATCAGCGACAGCATGAAGGTTTGCCCCCGCCCGACTATCAGATTTTCTCCCTCCAACCTTCATCTTCTTCTGGCTCATCGGGACGCCCTGTTTGGGGCAGTGCAGGACCTGCTGATGCACGGGGTGATAGTACCTGTGCCATCGCCGGAAAGGTTTCAGGGATTCTACTCCAATCTGTTTGTAGTCCCAAAGAAGGTCCATCCAATCCTGGATCTCAAAGCCCTCAACTGCTTTGTAAAAGTACAAAGGTTCAGGATGGAATCAGTTCGCTCTGTGGTCGCTACACTCCATCCGGGGGATTTTCTGGCGTCCTTGGACATCAAGGACGCATACTTGCAGGTCCCCATATGCATCAGGCATCAGAGGTTTCTGCGCTTTGCAGTCGGGGATGAGCACTAGCAATTTGTAGCTCTCCCTTTTGGCCTGGCGTCGGCACCACGAGTTTTCACCAAGGTGCTTGCCCCGATTCTGGCTTTGCTGAGGCAGCGAGGGATCACTATCGTGGGCTACCTGGACGACCTCCTTCTGAGAGCAGCTTCTGCCTCAGAATTAAGGGAGGATGTGGCGATCGCCAGTCAGACTCTTCGGGAGTTTGGTTGGGTACTGAACCTCTAGAAGTCGGTGTTGGTGCCGACTCAGCGCCTGGAATACCTGGGCTTAATAGGATTTTTGTACTCACCGTAAAATCCTTTTCTCTGAAGTTCATTGACAGACACAGCACCCACCCCTCCTGTTTATGTTTGTACTGCTTTTTGACGAACTGAGCTGCTGCATGCAGTGTGAGGGTTTATAGCCTGTAGGACCGCCCCCTGGGTGGTACTGTTCAGCTTTGCTGTTTTTTTACATGTTTTACATGTTCTGCCTAGTCCTCTCCTGATAGAAGGCATATAAACCTAAGGTCAAGACACGTGCTGTGTCCGTCAATGAACTTCAGAGAAAAGGATTTTACGGTGAGTACAAAAATCCTATTTTTCATATGTAAAGGAGGTACCTACCGTGTTACTCCTTTTTTTGAAGAGTAGATACTCTACCGGCCAAGGCTGGCATTTTTTTTTTCTGTTTGTTTCAGTACAACATTAACTAGGGTTGTCCCGATACCACTTTTTTAAGACCGAGTACAAGTACCGATACTTTTTTTCAAGTACTCGCCGATACCGAATACCGATACTTTTTTTTAATCTCATGTGTCAGTATTTTTTTTTTTTTTACATTTTTTTTTTTATTTTTTTACAATTTATTTAATTTATTTATTTTTTACAATGCTTTGTTTTTTTAAGGGGGGGGGGGGGGTCAGTGTCAGTGTGTGTGTTTTTATTTTTTATTTTTTTTACAATAAATTTTTATTTTATTTTATTCTTTTTTTTTTATCAGCCTTGTTGTGGGGGGCTTTGGTGAGATATCAGGGGTCTTAACAGACCTCTGACATCTCCCCTTTGAGACAGGGAAAGGGTCTAGGGACACATATTCCCCAGTCCCTTTCTCAGCAGCCTCAGCTGCGCTGAAAATGAATGGAGAGAAGACAGCGGCTCCTCTCCATTCATAAACTGAAACATTGTAAACACAGTTTACGATGTTTCAGTTATGTGAATGGACAGAGTCAGTGATGACTCTGTACATTCCGACAAGTAAGGAGCCGGATTTACCGGCTCCTACCTCCGCTCTCCATCCTGAGATACCGAGGGGGTGGAGGAGGAGCACGGAGGGGCACGGCGGCATTGAGGTGAAGGGGGCACGGAGGTGAAGGGGGCACAGCGGCACGGAGGTGAAGGGGGCACAGCGGCACGGAGGTGAAGGGGGCACAGTGGCACAGAGGTGAAGGGGGCACAGCGGCACGGAGGTATCGGGACAACCCTAACATTAACCAACAGAACCTAGACAACAAGTGGTCAGTAAGCATAAAATACCTGAACATCTTCAAAGTCTGAGGTAGTCCTGTTGCAAATATGTAGAATGTCAACAACCATCTTTCTCCGTACTTATTCAGATTACATTGCCTAAAAGCGATGCACCAGTATGGCTTTGCTGTGTGACTGATCTTCCCAGTGTCCCATATTCTACGTACGTATTTGTTCTGAAGTTGCGGCAGGAAAATAAACAGAAGGGGCCTTAGCCATTGCAATTCTTCCCTTCCATTCTGATCATGCATGTCAAGGTTCCTTTCAGCTTGGTCTCTACTGCTGTATGAAAGGTGCATATTAAACGTGTTTTCTCCCCCAGGTAAAGTATTTACATGCTTCAACTCTTCCTTTCAGACCTTGCAAATAAATTTTAATGTAACCCTATGTAGCGCCCCACTCCTGTTGGGTAGGTGCTATGTGTTATATTTAGTTATCTGAGCTGTAGTTTAGCTCAGAGGGATTATGCTAAATTGTTGGCTCTGTTTCAGTCTAGCTGGGTTGCGCGTTTTCCACCTGACAGTAGGTGTCACTTTCACCACAGGTTAGGGTTGGAAATGCAGCAGGCTAGGTGTATTGGGTATTCTTTTCCCAGAAGTGGCTCAGGAGGCGTGGTCAACCCGCTGTGCATTCTGGGAGGGGGTACTTAAGAGACAGAGACCGCTCTATCGGGGTTCGTTGCCGGATCCTGATCTGAGGGCCCTCCTGGCCTCAGGGATGTGCGAGCCATTTTAGGCCTCTGGGCCTGCTGGCCCGAGGCTCTGCAACTGAGAAGTAGGCCCAGAAGTTGCTGGGGCCTACTAGTCCAGGGATGGTCCTATGCGGTCTTGCCTGCGGGAAGAAGCGGAACAATTGGGGACTCAATTGAAGGACACATCCTGGCCAGTTTGCCTCACGGTGCTTCCGGCTGGCTGAAAGATTCTGGCACCGTGAGCTGTGTGTACTTTTGAAGGAACTTTTGCAAAGTGTCAGTGTGGCACTCATCAAGTCTGTGGCAGAGACATTGAACGAGCTTCTCACCGGTTGCTAGGCCAGTGAGAGTAAGCCTATCCGGTGGTTGCTGAATCCAGCGTGGAACTGATTTATCCTCTGGATCTAAGATTTTGCTCGTGATCCGCAAAGCAAGGTACCTGAACCTCCTCTATCCCTCTGTTGGAACTGTTTTAATAAAACTCTTGAAGAAAAAGAAACCAAGTGTTGGTGTGAACTTTCATGGAAGCTCTTCAAGAGGGTGTGGTGAACAGAAAAGGTAACGGTAGGCCCAAAAACTAAACCAGCGGCCCCTTTGGGGGTATTGGTACATGTGGGGGCTCGAGTCCGGGATTCTGCCATTACCTACAGCAACTAAAGTGAACTGTTCATCTGCGACTTATGCTAAAGGGGGCTCTGGACTGTTATTTTTTCCCGTCAAGAAGAAGGGTGAGAACTTTGCGATCACTTCTAGGCCGCGTGGGCTGTGGGCGGAGCCAAGAAAGTAAGAAAGCCCGCGAGCTACGTGCTAAAAAGAACAAGTGGGAGGAGTTCCCAACTGCTTGCTGCATGATACGCTGCGTGTGTGTCCAGAGAGAGACGGAACACCACCATGTCTTCAACCCTGTCAGCGCAACTGCTATGGGGCCCAGGATGTTCCCTGTGGGTACCTCTACCAGTGTCATACTGCCTGGGACTGTACTGACGGACACTGGTATTCGTCTGAGACCACATGGGCGGTTCGTACTTTACACAATCGGTGGTGTAGAGGCTTTGGGGATGCTGTGCAACAGGTGCGAAGGACTGGCTATTCACTCTCGTCCTTTTATTCGATGTCTACGATGCGGGGAGTACCTGTTTGCTGTGGAGCAACCCACCATGCCACCTCGTGCCTACAGAGTGGACTGGACCACGGGCAACGTAACAGAAGAAGTTGCTGCCTTCGATCCAGTGGTTAGGCCTACATCTGCCGCATCTGCTGCCGTGAGTAATCCCGAGGGGAATGGCGCTGTTACGGCTATGGGAAAGTCATCAGCGGACATCGCTGCTATTGTTACCTCTACTGTATCTACCTCCGCTGAAACTGTCCGAAAGGAAGGTGGGATACGTGAAGGCCTCCCGTGCCCGTGGTCAAGGCCTACCCCAGAGACTACCCGAACCGGACCCGGAGAAAAGTCTGATTTTCGAGAAGTCCACGACAGGAATGGGTGAGAGATCTAAGGGGAATATGTTGGGGACTGTGTGTAATTATCTGCCGTCGGAGGAGCTGAGAGATTCGGAGATAGACTCTTTGTCAGACATCAGCGGGGATAATGATTTGTTTGAGACTATGCCGCAAGAGCTATTATGGGCAAATAGCGATGATGTCGCCTCGGCTTTTACTTTCTCCGAGTACGCAGCTATGGACTCGGGGGAGACAACACCCAGGGTGGAACCCCCAATTGTTTCTGATGAAATCCTGGCCCGCGGTACCAGTTCGCTGGGTCCAGGAAAAATGTTTGCAAGTGTTATGGTGCACAAGTCCACAAATTCGTGTGTACCCCCTGGATATGGAAGTACCAGATCCCTGCCGAGACTTGCCCGGTCACAGAGGTTACTAAATAAACGGGTGAAAAAAAGAATATGGACTGGAATTCCTCTATGTTCCCAAGGAAATTATGCAGGAAGTTGAGTCTCGTAGAGAACAGTGGTACCACGAGGCTGTTTGGGACTATCTTTCAGTGCCAAAACCGTTCCGGAAGATGGGCTATTCCCTTACCATGGATGATCGCTTCAAGGGGTGCCTGCTGCACTGGAGTTATGGCAGACATATTCATGGAGACAAAGTGGTCATTTGCCAACCAGGGAAGGACGATGTGGTCTATTTTATCACCACCATTGACAAGCAGGGAAAATCCCTAACTTTACCTGATCCACAATTTTAACTGGTGAAAAAAAGTTACGGTGACTGCCTTGGTTTTTTGTTATACACCTTTCCAAAAGAAAGGACGATTTTCTTTCTGAAAGGACTGTGGGTATGTAGCTAGGTAGTGCTAGGGTACCAGAAGATGTTGGAGTCAAGATTTCGTCTATGGGTCCAGTACTTAAAACTGAGGACTGTGTTATGTTTTATATTTCTGCCACTAGGTGGTGGGAGTTTACTCAGCAAACCTGGACTCTCATACGTTTTCCTTAGCTACCTACACCCAACAATGTATATACTGTATATATGTGGAGAAAGAAAGGCTAATTTCTCCAAAAAGTGAGGCTTTGCTTCTCGGGAGATATTTTATATTATTGCATATGTCTGTTTGTTTGTTCTTCTTCTTCAGGTGCATTGAAACCGTCTATCAAAAACCACCGGAGAATGGGGGGTTTAGATAGAGAGAGAGAGAGATAGGAATACTGTGTGTGTGTATATATATATATATATCTTGATGTGATTTTCATTGTGTGTGTGTGTGTGTGTGTGTGTGTGTGTGTGTGTGTTAAACTTATGCTTTCTTGTACTGTTTTACCCCCCTCCCTTCCCATCCAAGTTTTTTGGTTTCAGGTACTGACTCTCAGGAGTGAGAGTCATATTTTTTTCTCGACGATGAGGACATCGTCTTTTTGCGGTGGGGGAAGTGTGTAGAGCCCCACTTCTGTTGGGTAGGCGCTATGTGTTAAATTTAGTTATCTCAGCTGTAGTTTAGCTCAGAGGGATTATGCTAAATTGTTGGCTCTGTTTCAGTCTAGTTAGGTTGCGCGTTTTCCACCTGACAGTAGGTGTCACTGTCACCACAGGTCAGGGTTGGAAATGCAGCAGGCTAGGTGTATTGGGTATTCCTTTCCCAGAAGTGGCTCAGGGGGCGTGGTCAACCCGCTGTGCATTTTGGGGGGGGGTACTTAGGAGACAGAGACCACTCTATCGGGGTTCGTTGCCGGATCCTGACCTGAGGGCCCTCCCGGCCTCAGGAATGTGCGAACCATTTTCGGCCTCGGGGCCTGCTGGCCCGAGGCTCTGCAACTGAGAAGTAGGCCCAGAAGTTGCTGGGGCCTACTCATCCAGGGATGGTCCTACGCGGTCTTGCCTGCGGAAAGAAGCGGAACAATTGGGGACTCAATTGAAGGACGCATCCTGGCCAGTTTGCCTCACGGTGCTGCCGGATGGCTGGAAGATTCTGGCACCGTGAGCTGTGTACTTTTGAAGGAACTTTTGCAAAGTGTCAGTGTGGTTACACGATCTTGTGACGGAAGATTGTGGAACGACTAGACGGCACTCATCAAGTCTGTGGCAGAGACATTGAACGAGCTTTGCACCGGTTGCTAGGCCAGTGAGAGTAGGCCTATCCGGTGGTTGCTGAATCCAGCGTGGAACTGATTTATCCTCTGGATCTAAGATTTTGCCCGTGATCCGCAAAGCAAGGTACCTGAACCTCCCCTATCCCTCTATCCCTCTGTTGGAACTGTTTTAATAAAACTCTTGAAGAAAAATAAACCAAGTGTTGGTGTGAACTTTCATGGAAGCTCTTCAAGAGGGAACCCCTGAGACGAGTGTGGTGAACAGAAAAGGTAACGGTAGGCCCAAAAACTAAACCAGCGCCCCCTTCGGGGGTATTGCTACACTTATATTCCTGATATAACTGTACATTGACCGTTTGTAATGTAGTTCAGATGCGATAAGCTTGGCCACACAATCTGCTGGCTAGGCAAGATGATTGTCACACTCTTGTGATCACCATAGATATGGGGTGTTTAACAGAGATGGATGTTGAATGTGCTCTGCTGTGTACGTTGTCTGCTCTAGCGTCTGTCCCTTTTACACTGTGTGCACATCTAGATTTATATGGTCTATTTATTATCTTTATTATTTAGAACATACCCACAAATTCTGCCATGCCAGCCTTCGTATCAACTCTTTGCCAATCAGAATGATCATCTTGCATCTGTGTGAATATTAAAGTAGAACTCCAGGCAATTTGAAAGAAAATCCCCAATAAATGCAGTTATGTATTAATGAAAATTGCATTAAATCTGTTTGTAAATGCAGAAGCAGTACTTGGACCCTACAAGATTCAAGGAAAATGCCGACAGAGGCAGAGAGATGACCCCATCAGTCTGTTACTGTTCCTTCCCTGCCTAGTGACAGGCTCAGAACAGGGCGCTGACCAAGTTGTATTTTATAACTGCAGCCAAGAAAGGTCAAGTTACAACCTGGCTGTGCTGTGTGATAGGATGTGTAAATCCCAGGAATAGATGGACAGACCTACAAATCACTAGGCAAGTTAATCAGATTCCACACATGGATTTTTATTGTGTATTTATCTGTTTGCCTGGAGTTCAGCTTTAAGATCACAGATGGGCAGATAGCAGTTGAACTAATCTGTTCAATTAACAAAATAAAAATCGACTGACTAATAAAAAATGGTCAAATAACTTTTTGATTTTCCAAAGATCAGCTTGGACTGTTGAAGTTCTTCAAGAGGAACTGCAGTCTGCTTACATAATTTGTAATAAAAACATCTTTGCCGTTCTGAAGCAACCACTTTGCATATTATTTTATATATACTGTGATTCTGTACTTGCCAAATATGCTGCAGAAATCTCCCTCCACTGAGTCTGGCTGCAGCTATTTTAACTGTGGGCTGCTGGCTGTTCACCTCTCTGATTTGCCCAGACACACAGGGGAACGCCTCCAGCTCTGCAGCTCTCACTGGCCCTCTTATGACTCACCCCCCTCCCTTCCTGGCAAACTCAGAGAGTGAGAGAGAGAGCTGTGCGTGATGTCATAAGCCTAGGCTTTTTACCAGACAAGAAAGAGGAAATGGGCTGAATAAGGTATTTACTGGCAGAATTTATTTTATTTTTTTTACTATCCGAAGTTTAAAACAACAAGGGCAGAAGATTTAATAGATGGAAAGTTGGCAAAATAACTGAAGTTCCGCTTTAAACTAGCATTTTCCATAGCATTCCATCAGCCTGGAATATTTGTGTGTGGCATTATTAAGCAGATTATTAATACATTTTTATTTTACAGGCAACAACCTGCACTGTTATCAAGCACCACTGATTAATAGCAGACAGGTTAGGTTAGACCTTGGCATTAAAAAGGGGTTCATGTGCAATCTATTCTATGCTGTCTGGGTTGTCAGGTGGCAAGATGTTTTCCAGACATTGGCCCACCACACTGTAGGAATACTACAGGAACAGTGGAAAGGCTATTTGAAATATTTTGTGGTTAAAATTTTGCTTTGGAGAAAGAATGGTGAAGTCCCCTGGCAGTTTTGTTTTATGTCACTGTTGGAAGATTTCACTTTGCTTCTTGTTTCAGAGATCCTCCAAAGCTATAGGGTGTCACCTCTTGGACAGTTGTCAGGAGCGTGTAAAGCTAATGTTCTATGACAACTTTTATTTGGGGGGGGGGGTTGTGGCGGTGTTCACCGTGATTGACGCTGGGGGATATTGTTTTTTGTTTTTTTTTTCAAATAAAGGAATTGTCAAAAACTTTTTTTGGTAAAGGGGTAGGTACCCCATAGTCATTCACATGGGGGGGGGCAGGATCTGGGGGCCCACTTGTTAAAGGGGGCCTCCAGATTCTGATAAGCTCCCCGCCCATAGGCCCAACCACCGGCCAGGGTTGTGGAGAAGAGGCCCTTGTCTCCATCAATCCCCCCATGTTGAGGGCATGTGGCCTGGTACTGTATAGTACAGGAGTGTGCTCGCTGGCCCCCCTCCTCCCCTTTCCCTGCATGCTCGGATAAGGGTCTGGGATAAATTTTAGGTGGGACCCCATGCCATTATTATTTTTTTATTTTACATTTTGACGTGGTGGTTCCCCTCAAAACCCATACCAGACTGGTCTGGTATGGATTTGGGGGGAGGGTGACCCCAGGCCATTTTTCTTTTTACATTTTGGCATGGGGTTCCCCTTAAAAACTATTAATCCCCAGTGTTTCTTTTACACTTTCAAACACTTTTTTTTTTTTTACACCGCATTGGAAAAAATTATATACATTTTATTGTCAATTGACTCACTAACTCTGTTTGAAGTCTGTGCCAAGTATCAGCTATTCTTTGTGTAAAATAACACAAGGGAACTGTCCTTCATGTAGTGTTTTCATACCTCTCAGGAATTGGTGAAATCTCTGTCTTGATTTTCTGAGTCAGGACACCTACGGCATTCCTGCTGTACCCATTAAGAGGGTCCCCCATTCTGCCTCCTTGATTTTATATTTATTTTATAATCTAGAAAATGTAATAGGAGGAACTGAGACACAAAAAGTTTTGGGTGGTAACAGCCAAATCTCCCAGATAAAATTTGTAGGGAGATCTTGTTCTTGGAGTAGCCAAGACATACAAAAAGCCAAGTACTGGCTTGGCCCACAAGGCTCCACCTACAACTAAAATATTACATTTCAGTAGACTGACCTTTTAGGCCAGGGATCTACAGACTTTCTAAACAAAGGGCCAGTTTACTGTCCATCAGACTTTAGGGGGCTGGACTGTGGCCATTGGGAATACAAAATGTCCCAGTCTCAGTGGGAGTAAACAATCCCCATCATTAATGTCAGTGGGAGGCATTGTGCCCCATCGTTGGTGGTGTTGGGAGGAATTGTGCCCCATCGTTGGTGGTGTTGGGAGGAATTGTGCCCCATCGTTGGTGGTGTTGGGAGGAATTGTGCCCCATCGTTGGTGGTGTTGGGAGGAATTGTGCCCCATCGTTGGTGGTGTTGGGAGGAATTGTGCTCCGTCGTTGGTGGTGTTGGGAGGAATTGTGCCCCGTCGTTGGTGGTGTTGGCAGGAATTGTGCCCCATCGTGGGTGGTGTTGGGAGGAATTGTGCCCGATCGTTGGTAGTGTTGGGAGGAATTCTGCCCCATCGTTGGTGTCATTGGGATGAATTGTGTCCTGTCATTGGGAGGAATTGTTTCCCATTGTGGTGTCATTGGGAGGAATTGTGTCCCATTGTGGTGTCATTGGGAGGAATTGTTTCCCATTGTGGTGTCATTGGGAGGAATTGTGTCCCATTGTGGTGTCATTGGGAGGAATTGTTTCCCATTGTGGTGTCATTGGGAGGAATTGTGTCCCATTGTGGTGTCATTGGGAGGAATTGTGCCCCATTGTGGTGTCATTGGGAGGAATTGTGCCCCATTGTGGTGTCATTGGGAGGAATTGTGCCCCATTATGGTGTCATTAGGAGGAATCCTGCCCCATCGTTGGTGTCATTGGAAGGAATTGTGTCCCATTGTGGTTTAATTGGGAGGAATTGTGCCCCATTGTGGTGTCATTGGGAGGAATTGTGCCCTATTGTGGTGTCATTGGGAGGAATTGTGCCCCATTGTGGTGTCATTGGGAGGAATTGTGCCCCACTGTGTTGTCATTGGGAGGAATTGTGGTGTCATTGGGAGGACTTGTGCCCCATTGTGATGTCATTGGGAGGAATTGTGCCCCATTGTGGTGTCATTGGGTGGAATTGTGCCACATTGTGGTGTCATTGGGAGGAATAGTGCCCCATTGCAGGGGCGGATCCAGGGGGGGCAACAGGGCAATTGCCCCCCCCCGAGACCATCTGTCACACTCACTTGCTTGCTCTGGTTTTTTTTTTGCGCCTGATCTCCCGAAATTTGGTGACCGGGTACCGGACGGCCATAGGTCCCCTGGACCCCAAACATGGCACACATGTAGCCCCATGTCTCCTCTACAAGTGTGCAAAGTTTGGTGTCTGGGGGACCTACGGCTGGGGAGCACTGATTTTTTAAAGCCGGGCACCCCTTCCATAGACTCCAATGTTTAAACGGTCATTTCTCTGGTAAGTTTGCGGACCCGGTACTGGCCGGTAGTAGGTCTCCTGGCCCCCAAACTTAGCACACATGTAGCCCCATGTCTCCTTTTATAAGTGTGCAAAGTTTGGCATCTGGGAGACCTACGGCCGGGGAGAACCGATTTTTCAAAGCCGGGCACTCCTTCCATAGACTCCCATGTTAAACATCAGTCTAGTCATGGGCACAGTGAAGCATGAGCACAGTGAGGCACAGTGAGGCATGCAGATGGACACCCTAGGCTTATACTCGAGTCAATAAGTTTCCCAGTTTTTTGGGGTAAAATTAGGTGCCTCGGCTTATATTCGGGTCGGCTTATACTCGAGTATATACAGTACTTGTTCTGCGGCTGCCGCTGCCTCTCTGAGTCTCTCTTTCAGTTTCTCACATCAGCCGATCAGCCGCACCGAGAGAGACTCGTCTAATGTAGTTACGCGGCGCACTGACACGATACCAGGAGCGGAGGAGGGGGTGGGTGGAGCCTCTTCCCTGCACTCGTTGCTAACGCCTGGGCCGCTTGGTGTCTAGCAATGAGTGACGTCAGTGAGTCACATTGGGCCGCTCTGCAGGCAGGTGCGATAGCGTGCGGCTCCACAGACGGGTAAGAAAGTGGGCGGCTCCGCTTGCGGCGCGGTTTGTGGGCGGGCGGCGCGGTTCGTGGGCAGACCGTGCTGCTCAGTGTGTTGGCAGCGCAGGTGAGAGTGAGAGAGCAGGCTCAGTGTGGCAGCTGGCCAATCAGCTAGCCGGGAGCGGGGGAGCAGAGAGATGAGATCATCTCTCACCACCCGTGCCTGCCCTGCATTCCTGCAGTGACTTCCGCCCTCACTGTGCAGGCAGCAGAGATATTACATTATCTCTCTGCTGCCTGACTCTGGGAGTCTGGGACACAGCAAGAGACAACCAAAACTACACCTTAGCAGGCAAGTTAGTGACAATCCGCAACGTGTGGCAGGCGGCGTGGCAAGTGACAATCCGCAAATTGTGTCAGGTGACGTGGCAAATGACAATCTGCATCTGGTGGCAGGCAAGTGACAATCAGCAAGGTGTGGCAGGTGACATGGCAAGTGACAATCCGCAAGGTGTGGCAAGTGACAATCCACAAGGTGTGGCAAGTGACAATCCACAAGGTGTGGCAAGTGACAATCCGCAACGTGTGGCAAGTGACACGTTCAGGGCTCCCACTAATTGCAGGCGACGGTGACAAGTGACACACTCGGGGCTCCCACTGATTCTGCATTGAACTATTTAATTTTATATTACAATGTAATAATAGAAATAATGCGCTTCAATCATCCTGACACCATAACAACCATGGTGCCGGGATGATTGAAGCGCCGACACCAGCCATTTCCCCGATAAATTTCCCCAAAAAAATAAAAATATTTTTTGGCAGTGCCCCTCCCGAGAAAAGACTCTGGATCCGCCCCTGCCCCATTGTGGTGTCATTGGGAGGAATTGTGCCCCATTGTGGTGTCATTGGGAAGAATTGTGCCCCATTGTGGTGTCATTGGGAGGAATTGTGTCCCATTGTGGTGTCATTGGGGGGTATTGTGGTATCATTGGGAGGAATTGTGTCCCATTGTGGTGTCATTGGGAGGAATTGTGTCCCATTGTGGTGTCATTGGGAGGTATTGTGGTATCATTGGGAGGAATTGTGTCCCATTGTGGTGTCATTGGGAGGAATTGTGCCCCATTGTGGTGTCATTGGGAAGAATTGTGTCCCATTGTGGTGTCATTGGGAGGAATTGTGCCCCATTGTGGTGTCATTGGGAGGAATTGTTCCCCATCGTTGGTGTCATTGGAAGGAATTGTGTCCCATTGCGGTGTCTTTGGGAGGAATTCTGCCCCATCGTTGGTGTCATTGGAAGGAATTGTGTCCTGTCATTGGGAGCAATTGTGCCCCATCGATAGTGTCATTGGGAGCAATTGTGCCCCATCGTTGGTGTCATTGGGAGCAATTGTGCCCCAACCTTGGTGTCATTAAATAAAATAGTGCTCTCCATAGCCCTGATAAAAGCAAGCAAGGAGCCGCATCCGGCCCCCAGGCCACAGTTTTGGAAACCACTGCTTTAGGTCCTGCGAATTTTAGGCGAGGTGCGTTTAAAAAAATTCTTACTTTGATGTACTTTTTATGAAAACGCATGTCAAAATGGTAATGCGCCCAAAACACATTGCACAAATGTAAACCAGTCCTTAGATGTGCAGTTTCTAAACACGGGATAAGCCTTCCTATGCAAGAAACCAAAGCTCATCGCTAGGAATGCAGTATGACGTGCATCAGGTTGCCTGTGATTTGAAGTTCTTTGCAGACTTCTCAGAGAGGCAATAAACCAATTATAAAAAGGTGGTGGGGGGTAGGGATGTTCAGAGAACTTTTATTTGCAAGGGAAAAATAAATGTGTTTTGTCCTGGCATGTATAGAAAATCTTTACTTGCATCAGCTGTAAATGGAATTTTCACTGCCATCAAATGCAAAATGTTTTGTGTAGAAATGTGTTAATACATATATATATATATATAATATTATTATTATTTTATTTTTTTGACACTGGTGTTTTTCCTCCCAATAGAAATGCAGGAAGGAGATTGATGGGTGCACAGCAGAGTGCAATGTATGAGAAGGGGGGAGGGGTGGAGAGGAATACTGAAGATGAAGATGGAGGGGAGGAGGGAGGAGGAGAATGGTCCTCACGTGTCTCTATGTTAATACTGGATCTCCCCACACGCACACACTGCAGATCCAGCATCCCTGTGCACACACATCTCTGCACTACACCCCGATGGTGACAGGCATACAAAGGACCCGGGCTGATGTCCACTGTAGCCCTGCTGTGTGTCAGGCTGCCTGCTGTCCCTCTCCTGTCCCCTTTCCCCGGGGCTGAATGGTTATGTATGAATGATGCGTCTAGAGCTGCTCTGGGTTGTAGCTGCTATGATTTTTGCCATGTCTGAGCTGGGTAAGTATGATGCTGCAGGAGATGGGTGGGCAACCTACCATCCTCTCCATCATTGCCTGAGACTTGATTGTGTCATATCTGCCCCAATTACCTCAATCTTTCCACCCCCGGTATGCTTATCTGCTGTTTTTCCAAATGCAACTCTGCTTGTGTCACACATCTTCATTTCCCAGCATTTCCATCCTTCACTCATAATCACTAGGGAGATTCTCTGCTTCCCTTCTATTCTCTACTGCTCCCCGTGCATCAATTACTCCTTCTCTGCATCCATCCTCCAGCTTCTATTGATACCTGCTTTTCTGGAGCTATCCAATTTCCCCCTTCCCTCAACTCCTCTCTCCAGAACTTCCAGACCTGATGGTTCTCTGTTCCCTAATTTCCAGGCCCACCAATTTCCTGTACCCCGAATCCACAGGTACACCATTTATAGCCATAGTATCTGCTTTCTCTGTACCCTAAATTTCTAGGCCCACCATCTCTCTGTACCTCCAATATCTAGACCCCCGGTTTCTTTGTAACCATAATTCCCAGGCTCACCATTTTCCTGTACCCCTAATTCCAAGGCACACCATCTCTGTACCCATAGCTTCCACTGTTTTTTTGTACCTATAATTTCTAGACCCACCATCTCTATGTACCTCCAACATCTAGACCCAAGGTTTTCTCAATTCCCTAATTTCTAGGCCAACCACTTCTTTGCTACCCTAAATCGTAGACCTATCACCTGCTACCATATCTTTGTAACCCCCCATTCCTTCGTCCAGCTTCTGCTACCTAATTTCCAGACCCACTATCTTCTATACCTCTAATTCCAAGACCTTTTATCTTTTGTTACCCCAGCCCAATCCTCTCCTTGCAACCCAATTCCTAGATGCATCTCACAAGCTCTAATTCCCAAACCATCCATTCTCCTGTACCAAATTCCTGATAGTCTGTCTTCCTGTACCGACACCCTACAACCTAAAAAGATCTTCTCTTCCTGTCATCCTCATTCATGGACCACTTTCTAGTGCTCATGTTCTCTACATTTATATATCCCATGTCTTAGTCCTCTCCCTAACTGCTCCATGTACCCTTCTGTTAATTCCTTGTTGCTCCCCTTATTCCCATACCTCAGTTTTCCCGGACTTTATTTTCATTTTGCTCCTGATCACTCCTATCCCCAATCTGGCCTACACCCTCTCTGTACCCCAAATTCTTCGCCCTTTAACCAGTTTTCTATCTTGTGTCTGCATCCAAATTTCCCTTTAGTAATAAAATACAGTTTGTGTGATTGCTGATTTAGCTCAGCCCTGAATGTATCCCCGATCCTTGACCTATGTCCCTGCTTGTGTATCCAAGATTTTTCACCCTTGTAACAAATTATTTTCTGTATACATTGGAATCCTCTCCCCATGTATCTCCTGGGTCCCTCCTGTTTCCTTCCCTGTACCCCACATCCCTGGATTACACCCAGTTTGTTTGTCCATCATATGCTGCCACCCCCCCCCCCTCCCCTGTCGGGTGTAATTACTTGATCTCTGTGCATGGATGACTCTTGTGTATACTTAATGTTTTTGCTAGATGACCTGTGCTGAATCAATAAGGGTTAAACTTCAGAGACCCCCTCCCCCTTCCCATTTGGTATTTTGGTGGGGGCAACTCTAGGCCAGCACACAGGAGGTATAGAAACCACAGCAGATTCTGCACGGTTAAACCCTTGGCAGGTGCTCAGGGTTGCCCTAGAAGCAGGTGTTCAGCTGCAATCGTTCCTGGAAGGAGCAGGACTCTCCTTCCTCCCCGCGCATTCTGTAACATCAACAGATATACTGCAATGCATCAGGTAGATCTGTGCAATGCTGGGAGGAGGGAAGAGAGAGAGGTAGCTGATTAGAGGAGCGGGGTGGCGGATTGTTAGAAGGGAGAGGAGGTCATCCTACTGGCTCTCCTGGGACAGTAGGTGATTGGTGGAAGTACAGGCTGGAATTGTCAATGGATTTGGTAGCTGAACAGGTGCTCTTGCCACTGATCCCTGGTTTGCAACACCACGTATTTACATCCGTCTGTGGCTGTTACTCTGTATCATCCTTCTGTTACTCCCTACTCTGCCGTTGCTCCAATTTGCTTCTTGCAGTCCTAGAATTATTCTTGATTGTTTTTGTATTTTTTTGCAATACAAATGTTTGTTACCGTTCTTTTATAATTTTTGTTATATTGCAAATGTTTAAGCCTGTCATTAGAGTAATATGGGTGCTGCCTTTGCTTCTTTCCCTCTGACAATACTGTGTATTTGGTTGCTATGTGGATCCTCCTGCCTTTGGTTTGTTAGTCACTGGCAGCGCAAGTATGCTGATCAGGAGGCCTCCCCTTCCCTCTGACTCTAGGCTTAGACTTGTTGCAGGTTAGTCATGCAGTATTAAAGCTAGAGCCAAGAAGCTAGGTGGTTGACTAGGTAGTTGACAAGAAGCTAGGAGGTTGACAATGACCATATTTTACGTGTATGTGGGAGCAAAAAAAAAAAAAAGGATAAGCAGTACATCTTTGCAATACATGCACATTTCCCAGTGCCTTTTCCCTTTTAACCACTTGTCCACCAAGGACGTCATATGACGTGATTGACTTTGAGGGGGGATATCTGAATGATGCCTGCAGCTACAGGCATCATTCAGATATCCTTCTCTTCTGCCAGCGATTCTGCGCACCATAAGAATGATCATAGCGGCAATTCCACCACTTGATCGTTCTTATAGGCGGCCGGAGGGGACACCAACCCCTCCCGCCGCCATCCGATGCTTCTCCGGGATCTCCCGTACCATCGGGGGCCCGGCTCACAACGATAGAGATGACTGGTGACCAGATGGTCACCAGTCATCTTTATGACCGTCGGAGTCCCGGGCGCGACGTTGTGACGTCACGTCCGGTACCCGGAAGTAAACAAAGACGCAATTGCGACTGTCAGCATGAGATCGGTGAATTTGTTTTCACAATCTCATGCTTTACAGCCTGGAGGAGAGATGTGGAGTCTTATTGACCCCGCATCTCTCCATAAAGAGGACCTTTCACAATGATTCCTATTACAAGGGATGTTTACATTCCTTGTAATAGGAATAAAAGTGATCAAAAACATAAAATAAAAAAAAAAGGGTCAAAATAAAAAGAAATCAGTAAAAGTAAAAAAAAAAGAAAAGAAAAGGAAAACGCCCCTGTCCCTGGTAGCTCGCGCTCAGAAGCGAACACGTATGTAAGTCCCGCCCACATATGTAAACGCCGTTCAAACCCCAATGTGAGGTATCGCCGCGTGCGGTAGCGTGCGAGCAACAATTTTAGCACTAGACCTCCTCTGTAACTCGAAAATAGTATCCTGTAAAAAAATTTAAAGCGTCGCCTATGGAGATTTTTAAGTACCAAAGTTTGGCGCCAATCCATGAGTGTGTGCAATTTTAAAGCGTGACATGTTAGGTATCTATTTACTCAGTGTAACATAATCTTTCACATTATACAAAAAAATTGGGCTAACTTTACTGTTTTGTTATTTTTAATTTGTGAAACCGTTTTTTTCCCCCAAAAAAAGGTGTTTGAAAAATTATTGCGCAAATACCGTGCAAGATAAAAAGTTGCAATGACCGCCATTTTATTTCCTAGGGTGTCTGCTAAAAAAAATATATAATGTTTGGGGGTTCTGATTAATTTTCTAGCAAAAAAATGATGATTTTTACATGAAGGAGAGAAGTGCCAGAATAGGCCCGGTGGAGAAGTGGTAAAGACCCTGCAAGAAAAGCATACCCCTGTCAGCCTTGCCCAGTGTTTTTGCTAACTACTTTAACCACTTCCACTCTTCGATCTCTACAACATAAAGGCTAATTATTTTGTAGTACAAGATGAAAACAAAAGCTGGCTATAAATGCATTGAAATTTGGGTGGTTCAGCAGGAACCGGATTAATTTCGATACATATAGGGGTTGTTCCCATTTTAGAGGAGTTGACCTAGTGATGGATTCCTCCCAAATGGGACTGTCGGTTTATTTGTGCTCAATTAGCGCTTGCAGCTAATTGTCCGCAGGGCTGATCAAGCCACAGCGCTGTCAAAATACAGTAGCACAGCAGGGGAATTTCCCCATCTACTTTAAATATGTGTTTGGGGGAATCGGAATTGGCCACTTGCAGACTGCCCACCGCCTTGTTACTGTGGCAGATTGCACCGGATCACGTACACGTACATGATGCAGAATTTCTGGGTAGGGGGTGCAGCACAAGCTGATCAGCAGGTCCCAGCCAATGATTTATGGACAGGACCTACAAATCACAGTACAGCGCCCTGTGTTTTCTAACAATACAGGGCTATGTACATAGAGCAGAGATGTGACTGAATTCGTTTTTTCTCCCTGCAAATGGAGAAAAATCAGCCTACTAGTAAAGGCAGCACATAATACACATATTAAACTTGTTAGGCACACAGTTAACTCCTTGATTGCCCCTAGATGTTAACCCCTTCCCAGCCATGGACATTAGTACAATGACAGTGTATAGCATCAGCACTGATCACTGTATAATTGTCACTGGTGATGTCACTTAATCGGCTCACACCCAGCGTCAGTTATGCCGCGTACACACGGTTGGAAATTCCGCCAGCAAAAGTCCCATGTGAGCGTTTGGTCGGAAATTCCGACCGTGTGTATGCTCCATCCATGCTCGGAAACAATTCGACGCATGCTTGGAAGCATTGAACTTAATTTTCTCGCCTCGTTGTAGTG